>CAJQZP010001016.1:480000-1824600 GCA_907164705.1 Parnassius apollo
AGTTCCTGTCCCGCAGGTGCAGTTGCCTATCTCCTGTGTCGTATCTCTTATGACCCCACGGGATATGTGGCAGTGAATTCTCTTACTACTATTAGTAAACCAACTTTCGTAAAAAGACGAATTAATTTAATTAGAGCAGAAGAAGGGGCATGTCTAGCCTTGAACAGATACTAGCTAGTGATACAAGTTTCTGTACTAAAAAAAAAATAACCCATGGGAATGATGACTGTGGTCGCTTCAAGCTGTTTCTTAAATAAGTTTATAGCCTGTGTTTTATTGTATAATTTATTTAAAAAAAAAGTCTCGTTTGGATTTTTGCTGGATCTTCCCAGGGCTGAGGTTTTTCTGGAACCAGTGGTAAAAGTAAAAAAAATGACTTTCAATGAGAATTACTTGTAATCTATCCCTTCACCACCTTCAACAAAAATAGCCGATAGATTGAATAAAAATTATTATATTCAACCTATCGACCATTTTTGGCATTTGACTTTTACGGGCTGATAAAGAAAACGAACAAATGGTCTGGTACTCTGACCACCAATCCGCGCGTTCACTCGTTTGTACTCAATTATGAGCTGACTTATTTAAACTTTGTAATTTTGTACTTACAAAATATTTCTTAAGTATTCTCTGAATCGTTGTAAAGACCGCGCGTCACCTTTTTTTTTTGTTATTAATTTTCTGTTGATGATACTTGGAGTTTCATTAAGTTCAAAATTTGTTCTTTTGTGAAGGTAACAGGTGCGTTTTGCTAAAGATATTCAGTCATTTTCCCTTTAATTGAATTCGTTCAAAGGCACTTTGGGTAGGGTTTTAATATTAAATGGAATGAACACAACATTTTATTAAAGGACTTAAAGGGAACGGGTGTAAAAAACGAATGATTTTCAAACGAGTGTTGTCTCGTTAAAAATCATTCGTTGTCAAAAGTTGCCGAGAAGGTTCTATATTCGACGGTTATGTTGTTATGTATTTTCACCGATTTATTAGAAACGAATGAATAGATTTAAATTATAATATTGTATTTTGTTAAGCTTCGGAGGTAGTCTCATATCAATATGAAAACCTCCTCTCCTGCGGGTGGCTAAAATAGGGGACGAAAAATATTAACTATTTTTTTATAGTATAAAGTGACAAACTAACACACAGTCCATCTAACGGTAAGTGGTTGCTGTGGCCCATAGACATTTACATCTATCCTCGGTTACGAATAAAAATGCGGATGCGTTGTCACTCGCGAGGACTAAGAAGGAATGCCTCGTTCTAGTAAAAGCGGTCTTCGGTTCTATACACTCACCATACGAAAAATATTAAGCTACTATTTTACGCCGGTATTCTGTGAGAGCGTGGTACTTCCCCGATTGAGCCGACCCATTCGTGCTACAACTATACTACTAATATAACTGCAGCATGGCTCTACCATATATAATATTATTATTACGTACAGTATTATTAATTTATGTATAATTTGAGTAATATATAAAAATTTACAGAAATTTACGTAGCGCATATGAATGTATATTTCAGAATTTTAGTGTATTTTATCACGTTAATGCAAAAATTAGGTTAAAATACTATGTCTTTTTAAAATTTGGCTATGACGGAATACCAGTTGTGACCTCAGATCACCACATAGCTACAATCACAGACATATTTGTCTCAACAATTTTATGATATATAGGTATAAACACTCACGCCTGTCACCCAGAGGGGTAGGCAGAGACTACAGACTTCCATTTAGCACAATCCTGACATACCTTTCTCGCCTCTTCCACATCCATATACCTACGCATACATGCTCGTCGGTTAAGGGTACTCTTAATTTGGCCCATTTTTAGTATATCGCCAATTTGGTCGACAAACTTCCGCCTAGGACGTCCCTTTCCGACTCTTCCATTCACTTCTGCAACATATATTTGCTTTGTCAGTCTTTCCGCATTCATTCTTTCGACATGACCAAACCACCGAAGCATTCGTTTCTTAATCCTGGTCACCGCATCATCTTGCAAACCACACTCTTCTTTTATCACACAGTTTCTCACCCTGTCACTCAGATTCAGCCCTAACATACTCCTTAGCGACCGCATTTCTACTGCATTTATTCTACTCTCGTGCTTCTTCTGCCACACCCAACTATCACTACCATACGTTAAAGTAGGGACTAATACAGCACTGTGAATTGCCATACGTGCCTTTTTTGACACATTCTGACTTTTCACAATAGAGTGTAGAGCCCCCATTTACTTTATTTCCTGCAATAACTCGTCGTTCAATATCCTTATCATATCTCCCATCCCTGCTGAATACACATCCCAAATATACGAACTCATCCACTTGCTCAATTAACTCTCCTTCTATTCTTATTTCACATACCGTCTTGCTTTCATCTCTTTCAAAAACCATCACTTTCGTCTTACTTGCATTCACTTTCATTCCCCTTTCTTTTAATGACCTGTTCTTTAATGTAACCATCATTTGCAACTCGGCCGCCGACGACGCAAGTATGACTTGATCATCGGCGTACAAAAGGCATTTGATGGTTAACTCACCCATTCTTAACCCGCATTCTTCAACTTTAAAATTTTCCAAACAGCTGTCCATAAATAGGTTGAACAGCCACGGGGGAAGCTACACAGCTCTGTCTGACACCTTTATGGATGCCAAACCAGTCCGAGTAGACCCCGTTGATTCTAACACAAGCACTCGAGTCCCTATACAGAGACTTTAATGCCTGTATCAAACCAGCGCTCAACCTAAATGCGTTCAGCGTTTGCCATAACACATCCCTGTCCACTCTGTCATAAGCCTTTTCCATGGGCATGATCGCGGAGAAGTTTTTGGCGAAAAACCAAAAAGTTTTTTGTGCGTTCATGGACTTGGAAAAGGCTTATGACAGAGTGGACAGGGATGTGTTATGGCAAACGCTGAA
Source organism: Parnassius apollo (assembly GCA_907164705.1). Lineage (NCBI taxonomy): Eukaryota > Metazoa > Arthropoda > Insecta > Lepidoptera > Papilionidae > Parnassius > Parnassius apollo. Next base: position 482,930 of record CAJQZP010001016.1, read on the forward strand.
CGCATTTAGGTTGAGCGCTGGTTTGATACAGGCATTAAAGTCTCTGTATAGGGACTCGAGTGCTTGTGTTAGAATCAACGGGGTCTACTCGGACTGGTTTGGCATCCATAAAGGTGTCAGACAGAGCGCTTCCCCGTGGCTGTTCAACCTATTTATGGACAGCTGTTTGGAAAATTTTAAAGTTGAAGAATGCGGGTTAAGAATGGTGAGTTAACCATCAAATCCTTTTGTACGCCGATGATCAAGTCATACTTGCGTCGTCGGCGGCGAGGTGCAAATGATGGTTACATTAAAGAACAGGTCATTAAAAGAAAGGGGAATGAAAGTGAATGCAAGTAAGACGAAAGTGATGGTTTTTGAAAGAGATGAAAGCAAGACGGTATGTGAAATAAGAATAGAAGGAGAGTTAATTGAGCAAGTGGATGAGTTCGTATATTTGGGATGTGTATTCAGCAGGGATGGGAGATATGATAAGGATATTGAACGACTAGTTATTGCAGGAAATAAAGTAAATGGGGCTCTACACTCTATTGTGAAAAGTCAGAATGTGTCAAAAAAAAGGCACGTATGGCAATTCACAGTGCTGTATTAGTCCCTACTTTAACGTATGGTAGTGATAGTTGGTGTGGCAGAAGAAGCACGAGAGTAACAAATAAATGCAGTAGAAATGCGGTCGCTAAGGAGTATGTTAGGGCTGAATCTGAGTGACAGGGTGAGAAACTGTGTGATAAAAGAAGAGTGTGGTTTGCAAGATGATGCGGTGACCAGGATTAAGAAACGAATGCTTCGGTGGTTTGGTCATGTAGAAAGAATGAATGCGGAAAGACTGACAAAGCAAATATATGTTGTAGAAGTGAATGGAAGAGTCGGAAGGGACGTCCTAGGCGGAAGTTTGTCGACCAAATTGGCGATATATAAAAATGGGCCAAATTAAGAGTACCCTTAACCGACGAGCAGGTATGCGTAGGTATATGGATGTGGAAGAGGCGAGAAAGGATGTCAGGATCGTACTAAATGGAAGTCTGTAGTCTCTGCCTACCCCCGGGTGACAGGCGTGAGTGTTTATACCTATATATCATAAAATTGTTGAGACAAATATGTCTGTGATGTAGCTATGTTGTGATCTGAGGTCACAACTGGTATTCCGTCGTACCAAATTTTAAAAAGACATAGTATTTTAACCTAATTTATGCATTAACGTGATATAATACACTAAAATTCTGAAATATACATTCATATGCGCTACGTAAATTTCTGTAAATTTTTATATATTACTCAAATTATACATAAATTAATAATACTGTACGTAATAATAATATTATATATGTTAGAGCCATGCTGCAGTTATATTAGTAGTATAGTTGTAGCATGAATGGGTCGGCTCAATCGGGGAAGTACCACGCTCTCACAGAATACCGGCGTAAAATAGTAGCTTAATATTTTTCGTATGGATGTATAGAACCGAAGACCGTTTTTACTAGAACGAGGCATTCCTTCTTAGTCCTCGCGAGTGACAACGCATCCGCATTTTTATTCGTAATCGAGGATAGATGTAAATGTCTATGGGGCCCACAGCAACCACTTACCGTTAGATGGACTGTGTGTTAGTTTGTCACTTTATACTATAAAAAATAGCTAATATTTTTCTTCCCCTATTTTAGCCACCCGCAGGAGAGGAGGTTTTCATATTGATATGAGACTACCTCCGAAGCTTAACAAAATACAATATTATAATTTAAATCTATTCATTCGTTTCTAATAAATCGGTGAAAATACATAACAACATAACCGTCGAATATAGAACCTTCTCGGCAACTTTTGACAACGAATGATTTTTAACGAGACAACACTCGTTTGAAAATCATTCGTTTTTTACACCCGTTCCCTTTAAGTCCTTTAATAAAATGTTGTGTTCATTCCATTTAATATTAAAACCCTACCCAAAGTGCCTTTGAACGAATTCAATTAAAGGGAAAATGACTGAATATCTTTAGCAAAACGCACCTGTTACCTTCACAAAAGAACAAATTTTGAACTTAATGAAACTCCAAGTATCATCAACAGAAAATTAATAACAAAAAAAAAAGGTGACGCGCGGTCTTTACAACGATTCAGAGAATACTTAAGAAATATTTTGTAAGTACAAAATTACAAAGTTTAAATAAGTCAGCTCATAATTGAGTACAAACGAGCGAACGCGCGCATTGGTGGTCAGAGTATCAGACCATTTGTTCGTTTTCTTTATCAGCCCGTAAAAGTCAAATGCCAAAAATGGTCGATAGGTTGAATATAATAATTTTTATTCAATCTATCGGCTATTTTTGTTGAAAGTGATGAAGGGATAGATTACAAGTAATTCTCATTGAAAGTCATTTTTTTTACTTTTACCACTGGTTCCAGAAAAACCTCAGCCCTGGGAAGATCCAGCAAAAATCCAAACGAGACTTTTTTTTTTAAATAAATTATACAATAAAACACAGGCTATAAACTTATTTAAGAAACAGCTTGAAGCGACCACAGTCATCATTCCCATGGGTTATTTTTTTTTAGTACAGAAACTTGTATCACTAGCTAGCATCTGTTCAAGGCTAGACATGCCCCTTCTTCTGCTCTAATTAAATTAATTCGTCTTTTTACGAAAATTTGGTTTACTAATAGTAGTAAGAGAATTCACTGCCACATATCATCCCGTGGGGTCATAAGAGATATGACACAGGAGATAGGCAACTGCACCTGCGGGACAGGAACTCAATATAATAAAAACTGTGGCATCCCCCAATAAAAGTAAATTAAAGTAAAGTTACAGCCTATATACGTCCCACTGCTGGGCACAGGCCTCCCCTCATTTCTGAGAGGGTTTTAGGGCAAGGAAGTGTCCGCCACGCTGCCTCAATGCATGTTGGCGAACTTCACATATCTTCGATTTTTTTTTCCTTATTTCTTAGACGTGCAGGTTTCCTCACGATGTTTTCCTTTACCGCCGAGCACGTGGTAATAGCAATAGACTTTGATAGGTTATCATGGTGATGACGATGATCATATCATAAGCCTGAAGGAATGCCAATATTAATGAGTAAAATATAATAGTAAGGGAGTATCCCTCAACCTTTGCACCCCTCAACTTGATATGAAAATTGTCTAATATATAAAAATTATATTTGTTTGTTCGTATTTTATGCGCTGCTATACCGTTCATCAGATTGCGGTAAAACATTTTAAACTTATTGCTTGCACTTGTGCGACGATTATAGGTATATAATTAATTTACACTAGGGTGCGGCGCGTTTCCATCCACAATTTCTATGAAAGTTATAGATCATTAAATTTCAATGACTGTATTATCATTCCTAATTAAACAATATATCTATTTTAAATCAAAAAAGATATTTCCTCAGATATTTTTTCTGCGGCAGCAATGAGCCGGGTACCAATCAATATAATATAAAATAAATTTAAGCTTTATAAGCGTTGCCAGAGGAAGCATCCGAGTCCATCATCAGATCAGCTCTATGGTACCATATTGTTACATAGTCATCGCAGTTACAGTAGTAGATATTATTTCAAATTTCAGATCATTCGGATGTTAGCAAGAGTTTCAAAAGTTGATTACAAATTTAAAATCGGATTTTTAAAATTGATTACAAATTGGAAATGAAACGACAAATTAAAAAAATGTATATAAATGAAATGAAGACAAAAACCAGTATAAAAAACACAATGATAAACACATTTTATTATTTTCATTCTCGAAAAGTAATAATAAAGTAGGTATATATTTAAGTTTCGTTTAATAAAATTCTTTCATCATTTTGTAATTTAGTTGTTTTCAAGTCGCTTTTAAGCAACATTGAAATTTAATTCAGTCGTTTAATACAAAAAGTAAAAAGAATTTTAAGGAGCGGGAACGTGTTTGAGAGAAAAATTACGGCTTTATCTCTGTTCATTTTTTTCCTTATTAGATAGATACTTGAATCTTATTGTTAACATTTAATTCAGTCATAGAAAGCGTTAACACATTCAAATGTGTATTAAATTAATATAAATTTTATACAATTATGAATTTCACAGAATAGTAGCTTAACATAACAGGTTAATGTTACTGTGTTTCGTATAGTGAGTGCAGAGAACCGTGGACCCATTTTATTGATAAATAAAAGCTTTATTATTGCTGTACTACGTAAAATTTGATAATGATGATGATGTTTTATATAACGAACATATGTGTAATTACACCAAGTCTCAATCTATTCTGCAATATAACATAATGTGCTGTATTGCCATTTCCGAAAGGTTTCAACAATTCAATTTTGTCCCAACGTTTAGAATACAATTGCGCAAACCTTTTTTACACTTGTGGCATTTCCCGAAGCTTTTTCATTTTGTCGTTAGATAAACACAGAACCAGAATTTGGGTCGTGAGTGAACAAATCTTTGTTGAATTAAAAGCTTAATTTGAACGATTTGTATATAAAAATTGCTAATTGTTAAAGATTGGAAGCAAATTACGTAAACCGATTAAAATAACATAGACATTATATTTTTATTAAGAATAATACATAGCAGCTTTTTGTAGTAAAATAACTTAATTCCAAGAAAGACAGAAAGAAAGAAGGAAATATTTATTTGATACACACAAGGAAATATACAAACGCAAGGGGCTAAAATATGCACGCATCGATTTAAGTCAACGGATTAACAATTATGGAGTAGTACATGCACATCAATTAATAATAATAAAACAAACAAATTGAAAAAAATGTAACAAGAAACACCACGTAACGATGTTTTCTTGGCTTATTATCTCTTCTCTTAAATCGATCAAACTTCTTATAGTGTTTGATGACCTTTTTTAGGCTTCCGTAGTTAACAACAACAAGGAACGTTTATAGCTTCTCCATTTCCGTCCGTCCTTCCACCCGCGGTTTTACTCAAAGACCCTAAATGCTAAAATCTGTCATTTGGCATAGTTATAGATATTAATCACGTCTACAAAACTGTGAAATAAAATATTGAAGAACATTTTTTTTTGAGTACCTAAGTCCAATAGAGGTAAAAGTCTTCGTCTCCTTCTACTTAAACCCTCCCTAAGCTGCCGCAAACGTAACTCACTTGTAAAAAAATAATAGACAAAATGTTCGAATACAATATTAACACTTGTAAGTGTTAATATTGTATTGACTTGAACATTTTGATTAAGCGTAAAACAATTTGGTTTTATTTACTGCTAATAACAACTTTTATTTATTCCCAGGAAACAAACTGTGCAGTAAGGGCGTAAAAAATAACTTATTCTTACGAGATCCATTTTGTTTGTCTCCTAAAGTGATATTTAAAAATAGGATTATTATCCAGAATCTTGACCCCTGTTTATCAGGTCAGATCGCTTTAATCCAATATAAAAGTGAACAAAAGCAATAAAAGTTCTCCAAAAGCTTTCGTATTTGAAACTGAGTTAAGACTAACTTTGTTCTTTAGAACTAAACTCTATAGAAAAATCGTCTGTTCGAAATTTAAACGTAAGATTTGTCAAAATCTTACGTTTAAATTTCCACTTTCACTATTCATGCAGAATATCGATTATTACTGTTTTGTATGGTGAGCGTAGAGGCCGAAGGCTCTTTTTACTGGTAACAAGGTATTCAACATTAGTCCTCAAGTGATCTACATTTTAAATTCGCACAATTTGATAAAGTATATTTGTAGGTGTTCTGAACTATACGCACTTGTTTCACCCATATAAAAAAAAAATATATATATATATATATATATATATATATATAAGTAAAAAAGTATATATACATCACATACATCCCACTGCTGGGCACAGGCCTCCCCTCATTCCTAAGAGGGTTTTAGGGAAAAGAAGAATCCGCCGCGCAGCCCCTAATACGTGTTGTCGAACTTCACATGTCTTCGAATTTTTTTCTTTATTCCTCAGACATGCAGGTTTCCTCACGATGTATTCATTCACCGCCGAGCACATGGTAAATTAGCACTTAAAACTGCAATTAACAATCTCATTGGTGCCGGCGGGGATCGAACCCGGGTTCCTCGCGTTCTATTATATCAAAAAAAAATAAAATATAAAAAAAAAAAAAAAAAAAATTTATTTAATACAAAGCACAAAAAATGTTATGAAAAATAGTTACTCAGCAGTAAGGCGTAATTTCTACTAGCTAAGTAAGCCTGCACATTTTAAGTAAGTGGATGCTGTGGCGCATAGACATCTACATCTATCATGATCAAGAATCGAAAAGTAGTTACGGTGTCACCCCTGAGGACTAAGATGAATTGCATCGTTTCCAGTAAAAAATATTCTCCAGTTTTCTATACTCATAATACAAAACCCAGCAGCAGAGCTGCCTTTTTGCCATAATTCTGTAAGAACGTGTTCCTTCCCCAGTCGAGTCGACTCATTGGCGTTGCAACCACAAAACACGAGTAGCTGTAGCGTGGCCGTACCACGTGAAAACGTGTTTCTCTTGCTAATTTTTATCTAATCTATTGTTGGGAGGATTATTGAATTGTTATTTATATAAAAATTTTATTCATTTGGTTACTTTTAATGTTACTATTATCATCACAAAAAATAGATCATCATTTTAAAACCCAAAACAGGAAGACTTATGAAGTTATAAAAAAAGTCAAGAACTATGAAATAAAGGAAAAAATATTCCACTTAAAGCGGTCAGAAGCGGTACAATTTGACAAAAGGAAACCTGCCTACTAATTTATCATTGTGAAGCGAATGAAAGGCACTCACGCGAACAAGTTCCACAAATGAATTAATTCCTTCCGAATACATTTGAAAGTCAAATTCTACGAATTATTATTGTTCTACCCTAAAGTTATTTAATTGATTCAAAATATATAACGATTATTTAATTGATTTTTGGACGATAACTTTATGTCCTTTTAAGTTGAGACCAAACTAAAATACATTTATCACAATATTGTATTCTGATTTTCAATAGTCATTTTTTATATAGATATATATTTTAGCTGATGGTGAAAACGCATTGCAATGTTTGTATTTGCATTTTGATTCTTAATTAAGGATATATGCAGATGTCAATGGGCCACAGTATTCACACACCATTAGGTAGACTGTGAGCTCTTTTTTCACCCTTATTATATTAAAAAAGTTATTTCCCAGGTAAACAAGCTTCCATTAGAAAGATTTATTTGCGAATTTAAATAACGTTGTAAGAAAAAAGAATTTAAGTGATTCACTTTCGTTTATGCCGTCAAAACAAGGTTAACCTTTACCTACTAACACTTTGAGAGGCTTTTGGGAAACTTTTATTACTTTTGCTCGCTTTCCAATAAGATTAAAAGTGACGCTTAGTCACAGGAGACAACTTCAGAATATATTTATTTTATTTTAGCACCTAATTTTCTTTTTCAAATAATCTTGTGTGTATCGAAAAACGTTTAAAATTGGTCAATAATGTGTCGGTTCCTTTGTCCAATTTTAAATCAATATTTTGTTGTTGGTTTATATATTTAGTACCATAACATAACATAAACACTCACGCCTGTCACCCAAAGGGGTAGGCAGAGACTACTGAATGACAGTCATTCAGATTCAACCCTAGCATACTCCTCAAAGACCGTATTTCTACAGCATTTATTCTACTTTCATGCTTCTTCCGCCAATACCCAAATTTGGGAGTTGGGTACATATTTCGTTAAGTTGTATCCCATATCACTCCGTAGGTGTAGTTAAAGACGAGAGAGTGAAACAACCCGAGAAATGCGCAGCAGCATCTTCCAAATAACAAGCCCCTGCCGAGCGTGGCAATTTTAAAATATCCTCCTTAAGATATAATTTGATGGGAAGGCCTGTGTTCAACAGTGGACTTTTGATAGGATGTAATGGATAACTTTTACTTTGCTTATATTATTACAAGCATCATGTCATCGCTGTAGGAATTAAGTAGCTTAGAATTGTCAGCTCATTTCGTCTTTATGATGGTGATGGTTGTTACGAAGATGCATTAAATTATATTAAGTAAATTAAATTACATTATTATGATAATAAAATATTTGATAAATTTTTAGAACTATCATTATTTTCAAATGTAGGTAACAGTAGTGAGTAAATGTGAGTCCCAGTAACTTGAAAAATAAATAAATAATAATAGTAATCACGCTAATATTAGATATGAAATGCGGTACTTTGATTGTCAATCTGCCTACAAAGCATGACAATCAACGTAATTCGATCCTACAACGGGAGATTCCTATATCCAGTCGGATATCAAGGGTTGATAAAAAAGAAAAAGGTGGTTCATATAAAGGCAAAATGATATAATATAATAAATAAAATGATAATAAAATAATGTCCTCCAGACCGAACTTTAGTCTCGGCGGTCTGTCTCTATGGAGAATAGCCATCAGCGGAGGACAGGATTATAGTCACTCTCATAGTCCCTTGGGGCGATAATCCGACACGACCGGAGAGCGATCAGGTGCAGGAGCAACGGATTTACGTGTTTTCCGAGGCAGTTATTTAGTATTACAGTTGCAACACGAATAGAGCGGCTCGGCCAGGCAAGAACCACGCTCTCACAGAATACCAGAGTGAAAATATGATTAAGTTACTATAACTTAATGCTGCTGGGATTCGTATGGTGAGTGTAGACAACTGGAGACACTTTTTACTGGAAACGAGGCATTCCATCTCAGTTTTCACGGTTGCCAACAGATCAGCATTTTAATTCATAATCGAAGATAGATGTAGATGTCTATGGGCCACAGCAATTACTTACCATCAGGTAAATTGTGTGCTCCTTTGTCACTCTAAGCTATAAAAAACAAAAAAAAAACACTTTGGGACTCGTAATTCGAATACGGGACCAATCCGCAGTTGTGTTAATGACCACTAGAATGACGAGACAATCGGAGTTTTGATGGTTATAGAAAGAATATAGAAGATGTAGCTATACTGACATGCGCAGCGAAGTCTCTTCAACTATAACTTCAAATCAACGGAGAGAGATAGGCAGAATACAAGGTACATTTTAAGTGACTCTGAAACTAATGTGTTGTCCAGCTGTAAATTTTTATGGCTTAATGATATTTAACTATCTAGTGGGAAGTTATTGTAAAGGGTCCGATTTTGCAAATTGGAAATTATAACATATCTCCACGTTTCAAGGTCCTTAGAGTCGAATAGCATGTTTTTTAAGAGGATGTCCGTGCACATACGTATATATATATATACGTACGTATGTATGTGTGTATGTATATATGTTTGGATTCAATTTTGAGAACTCGAGAACAAAGAGTGACATTGACATAGGACTAGTTTCATTTGACTCATAATTATGTAACTTAGACCTCATTAAATTTTGAGCAAAATAGGTCAAGTAGTTTTTTTATGCGGAATGAAAAATTGTGTAAAATATTAAAACATATGACATTTTGTTATTCTTTCTACTTGGAAGTTAGTCGGTCGGGTCGCACCGAGACCACTTTTTTATAGAATAAGGGTAACAAACGACTGCACAGTCCACCTGACGATAAGTGATGCTGAGGCCATAGACATCTACATTTATCCTCATTTAAGAATCAAAACGCAGATGCGTTGACAACCCTGAGGACTCAGATGGAATGCCTCGTTACCAGTAAAAAAGAGTCTCCGGATCTCTACACTCACCATATGAAACGCAGCAGTATTAAGCCACTATTTTATGCGGATATTATGTGAGAGCGTGGTCCTTCCCTGATCAAGCTGACCTATTCCTGCTATAACCATAATATAGCTGCAGCGTGGCTCTGCCACGTATAAATGAAGAAAGGAAGGAGAGTTGTGCATAAAGTAGTAGAACATGGTTTTGGTGTCAATCGAAATGTACATGGAGTTCTATTTTCCTTTGTTGGTCTGCTACTGTAACATAAAATTATATGTAGAGCTTGTAACAAGAAGAAATACGAGGGAGAAGCGGGATAAGATAATTCTAGACAAACGGATTTCCAGAGAAAAAGGAACCCATTGTAACCTTTATTTACAAGCGCATAAGTAAGGGGATGAAACTGGGTATTACTTTGTTAAATTACTATTTAATTTTTAACCAACTTCAAAACAGGAATGTTCTCTGATTTCCCAGAACTCTTTTACAGATTTTTTTAGTCTGCCTGATGGTGAGTGGTTGCTGTGGTCTATAAACATCTACATTTATCCTCGATTATAAATCAAAATGTAAACACGTTGTCACCCCTGAGGATTAAGATGGAATGCCCCGTTTACAGTAAAATTGGTATTCGGTATGTACGCTCACCATACGAAACACAGCAGCGTTAAGCTGCATTTTGGCTGGTATTCTATGAGAGTGTGGTTCTTCCCAAAATCTTTTTATCTTTATTTTTCATTTAATATACAATGCGACTGCAAAGAATGCAATTTAAAAAGATTTATTTTTCAAACTTAATCGATATAGTAAAACCCGTTTACAATTGAGTTGTAGTTTATCGATAGGTTATTGCAAATACTTGGCAAGCGCCCCATTGAATGTTAATTGAACTTGCTCCAATAAACTTCAAATACGACGGTTGTAAAATGCAATTTGGCATTGTTTATGTGTTTTTATTTAAGTCACAGTCTACTTGCTTAGAATCGGCATATAAATGATGATTTATGGTTTCTACGCGCATTCCTACACGCAAACCTACACATATACACTAGCAAAACAACGCACACACACTCACAAACGAGAATGCGGCTCGGAATGGTAAGTAACAACCGCTGCCGATGAACAACTACACGCAAACCTACACATATACACTAACAAAACAACGCACACACACTCACAAACGAGAATGCGGCTCGGAATGGTAAGTAACAACCGCTGCCAATGAACAACTACACGCAAACCTACACGTATACACTAACAAAACAACGCACACACACTCACAAACGAGAATGCGGCTCGGAATGGTAAGTAACGACCGCTGCCGATGAACAACTACACGCAAACCTACACATATACACTAACAAAACAACGCACACACACTCACAAACGAGAATGCGGCTCGGAATGGTAAGTAACAACCGCTGCCGATGAACAACTACACGCAAACCTACACATATACACTAACAAAACAACGCACACACACTCACAAACGAGAATGCGGCTCGGAATGGTAAGTAACAACCGCTGCCGATGAACAACTACACGCAAACCTACACATATACACTAACAAAACAACGCACACACACTCACAAACGAGAATGCGGCTCGGAATGGTAAGTAACAACCGCTGCCGATGAACAACTACACGCAAACCTACACATATACACTAACAAAACAACGCACACACACTCACAAACGAGAATGCGGCTCGGAATGGTAAGTAACAACCGCTGCCAATGAACAACTACACGCAAACCTACACATATACACTAACAAAACAACGCACACACACTCACAAACGAGAATGCGGCTCGGAATGGTAAGTAACAACCGCTGCCGATGAACAACTACACGCAAACCTACACATATACACTAACAAAACAACGCACACACACTCACAAACGAGAATGCGGCTCGGAATGGTAAGTAACAACCGCTGCCGATGAACAACTACACGCAAACCTACACATATACACTAACAAAACAACGCACACACACTCACAAACGAGAATGCGGCTCGGAATGGTAAGTAACAACCGCTGCCGATGAACAACTACACGCAAACCTACACATATACACTAACAAAACAACGCACACACACTCACAAACGAGAATGCGGCTCGGAATGGTAAGTAACAACCGCTGCCAATGAACAACTACACGCAAACCTACACATATACACTAACAAAACAACGCACACACACTCACAAACGAGAATGCGGCTCGGAATGGTAAGTAACAACCGCTGCCGATGAACAACTACACGCAAACCTACACATATACACTAACAAAACAACGCACACACACTCACAAACGAGAATGCGGCTCGGAATGGTAAGTAACAACCGCTGCCGATGAACAACTACACGCAAACCTACACATATACACTAACAAAACAACGCACACACACTCACAAACGAGAATGCGGCTCGGAATGGTAAGTAACAACCGCTGCCGATGAACAACTACACGCAAACCTACACATATACACTAACAAAACAACGCACACACACTCACAAACGAGAATGCGGCTCGGAATGGTAAGTAACAACCGCTGCCGATGAACAACTACACGCAAACCTACACATATACACTAACAAAACAACGTACACACACTCACAAACGAGAATGCGGCTCGGAATGGTAAGTAACAACCGCTGCCGATGAACAACTACACGCAAACCTACACATATACACTAACAAAACAACGCACACACACTCACAAACGAGAATGCGGCTCGGAATGGTAAGTAACAACCGCTGCCGATGAACAACTACACGCAAACCTACACATATACACTAACAAAACAACGCACACACACTCACAAACGAGAATGCGGCTCGGAATGGTAAGTAACAACCGCTGCCAATGAACAACTACACGCAAACCTACACATATACACTAACAAAACAACGCACACACACTCACAAACGAGAATGCGGCTCGGAATGGTAAGTAACAACCGCTGCCAATGAACAACTACACGCAAACCTACACATATACACTAACAAAACAACGCACACACACTCACAAACGAGAATGCGGCTCGGAATGGTAAGTAACAACCGCTGCCGATGAACAACTACACGCAAACCTACACATATACACTAACAAAACAACGCACACACACTCACAAACGAGAATGCGGCTCGGAATGGTAAGTAACAACCGCTGCCGATGAACAACTACACGCAAACCTACACATATACACTAACAAAACAACTGCACACACACTCACAAACGAGAATGCGGCTCGGAATGGTAAGTAACAACCGCTGCCGATGAACAACTACACGCAAACCTACACATATACACTAACAAAACAACGCACACACACTCACAAACGAGAATGCGGCTCGGAATGGTAAGTTACAACCGCTGCCAATCAACAACTACACGCAAACCTACACATATACACTAACAAAACAACGCACACACACTCACAAACGAGAATGCGGCTCGGAATGGTAAGTAACAACCGCTGCCGATGAACAACTACACGCAAACCTACACATATACACTAACAAAACAACGCACACACACTCACAAACGAGAATGCGGCTCGGAATGGTAAGTAACAACCGCTGCCGATGAACAACTACACGCAAACCTACACATATACACTAACAAAACAACGCACACACACTCACAAACGAGAATGCGGCTCGGAATGGTAAGTTGCAACCGCTGCCGATGAACAACTACGCGCAAACCTACACATACACTAACAAAACAACGCACACACACTCACAAACGAGAATGCGGCTCGGAATGGTAAGTAACAACCGCTGCCGATGAACAACTACACGCAAACCTACACATATACACTAACAAAACAACGCACACACACTCACAAACGAGAATGCGGCTCGGAATGGTAAGTAACAACCGCTGCCGATGAACAACTACACGCAAACCTACACATATACACTAACAAAACAACGCACACACACTCACAAACGAGAATGCGGCTCGGAATGGTAAGTAACAACCGCTGCCAATGAACAACTACACGCAAACCTACACATATACACTAACAAAACAACGCACACACACTCACAAACCAGAATGCGGCTCGGAATGGTAAGTAACAACCGCTGCCAATGAACAACTACACGCAAACCTACACATATACACTAACAAAACAACGCACACACACTCACAAACGAGAATGCGGCTCGGAATGGTAAGTAACAACCGCTGCCAATGAACAACTACACGCAAACCTACACATATACACTAACAAAACAACGCACACACACTCACAAACGAGAATGCGGCTCGGAATGGTAAGTAACAACCGCTGCCGATGAACAACTACACGCAAACCTACACATATACACTAACAAAACAACGCACACACACTCACAAACGAGAATGCGGCTCGGAATGGTAAGTAACAACCGCTGCCGATGAACAACTACACGCAAACCTACACATATACACTAACAAAACAACGCACACACACTCACAAACGAGAATGCGGCTCGGAATGGTAAGTAACAACCGCTGCCAATGAACAACTACACGCAAACCTACACATATACACTAACAAAACAACGTACACACACTCACAAACGAGAATGCGGCTCGGAATGGTAAGTAACAACCGCTGCCGATGAACAACTACACGCAAACCTACACATATACACTAACAAAACAACGTACACACACTCACAAACGAGAATGCGGCTCAGAATGGTAAGTAACAACCGCTGCCGATGAACAACTACACGCAAACCTACACATATACACTAACAAAACAACGCACACACACTCACAAACGAGAATGCGGCTCGGAATGGTAAGTAACAACCGCTGCCGATGAACAACTACACGCAAACCTACACATATACACTAACAAAACAACGCACACACACTCACAAACGAGAATGCGGCTCGGAATGGTAAGTAACAACCGCTGCCGATGAACAACTACACGCAAACCTACACATATACACTAACAAAACAACGCACACACACTCACAAACGAGAATGCGGCTCGGAATGGTAAGTAACAACCGCTGCCGATGAACAACTACACGCAAACCTACACATATACACTAACAAAACAACGCACACACACTCACAAACGAGAATGCGGCTCGGAATGGTAAGTAACAACCGCTGCCGATGAACAACTACACGCAAACCTACACATATACACTAACAAAACAACGCACACACACTCACAAACGAGAATGCGGCTCGGAATGGTAAGTAACAACCGCTGCCGATGAACAACTACACACAAACCTACACATATACACTAACAAAACAACGCACACACACTCACAAACGAGAATGCGGCTCGGAATGGTAAGTAACAACCGCTGCCGATGAACAACTACACGCAAACCTACACATATACACTAACAAAACAACGCACGCACACTCACAAACGAGAATGCGGCTCGGAATGGTAAGTAACAACCGCTGCCGATGAACAACTACACGCAAACCTACACATATACACTAACAAAACAACGCACACACACTCACAAACGAGAATGCGGCTCGGAATGGTAAGTAACAACCGCTGCCGATGAACAACTACACGCAAACCTACACATATACACTAACAAAACAACGCACACACACTCACAAACGAGAATGCGGCTCGGAATGGTAAGTAACAACCGCTGCCGATGAACAACTACACGCAAACCTACACATATACACTAACAAAACAACGCACACACACTCACAAACGAGAATGCGGCTCGGAATGGTAAGTAACAACCGCTGCCGATGAACAACTACACGCAAACCTACACATATACACTAACAAAACAACGCACACACACTCACAAACGAGAATGCGGCTCGGAATGGTAAGTAACAACCGCTGCCGATGAACAACTACACGCAAACCTACACATATACACTAACAAAACAACGCACACACACTCACAAACGAGAATGCGGCTCGGAATGGTAAGTAACAACCGCTGCCGATGAACAACTACACGCAAACCTACACATATACACAAACAAAACAACGCACACACACTCACAAACGAGAATGCGGCTCGGAATGGTAAGTAACAACCGCTGCCGATGAACAACTACAATACGAGTGTAATTTTTGGCCAGCCTTTAAGAGTAAGTTCTTTTCTTGAAGTTTTTCGTGCAGATATGTTCTTTATATTATACCTATTACAACAACATCTATATAATGACAAATTAATGAACTTTTCCCGGATCATTCCCTAGACAATAACGCGACTATACGTATACTTGTGTTTAATATTGCTACAGAGAAAAGACGATAATACACCATCTTATATGTTTTCGTGGAGTTACACAACTAGTACTTCTTGTCAGTAGTGTCATATGAGAGACGTGCTCCATCACCGCTGGCCGAAAAAAAAGTGTTAGGATCAGCTGTAATCTCGATATCTACAATGTTCGATTCTTAAGATATATCGATATCGATTTTTTAGAGTTGGTAATGATTTATCCAAATTTATACCAGAATAAATTAGGAACAGATTACTCTAAACACAGAATTTTGCTAATTTCTAGACGTGAAGTTACATGAATTAAAGTTTTCACAAGATTAAAAACAAATTTATTTAATCATTTTCACTACAATTAGTTGAGATATCGTCGTCATCATCGTTGTTTAAATTAATAATAATTTGATTTTCTGTAATGCACTCGAAATGAATTTCTTTTATAGTCTTTCGTAATAATTTTATTTGTCTTTTTAGTAAAAATATCTCGTACAAGGAGTTTTACATGTAGATAAAGCCATGCTACAGCTATATTATGGTTTTATTATAGCACGTATGAATACCAGCGGTAAATTGCAGCTTGATGCATATACATAACCTTAAGGATTGCACATAACCTTACATTTGAAGTGGGAACAAGCCGGTTAAAGATCTTGAAGAACCGAAAACCGTTGTGGGGTTTTCAAGTGCCAGCGTTGTACCGCTAAGCGAGGGTGTACCGTGACGACCTGGTATACAATTTAGTACGTACATTAAACAATGTAATAGCTACTACATTGTTAACACATTAAACAATGTAGTAGTACTATAACTAGGTATAGCTTTTAACACAATATTTATGTTAAAATGGTTTTGTTATGACTGTTTGTTTTACCTCACATTTTCAAACACAGCCAAGGCACAAAACGTGCCTTATCTTAGAATAATCTAGTTTCAAGGATATTTAAAGCGTGATGCAAAATATTGGAAAGTGCCTAAATGTAAATAATATTTTAAAATACTAATAAGAATACTAATAAGCTTTCGATCGTCTTTGAAACGAGAGTGATAGGTCATATAGCTCTTTACCTTCTTTGTTTGTATCACCAGTTAGTCCATGTAGTAAAGTTTTACCTCATATTGATTTCTTATATTTACGTAAACACTACACAATTAAATAATACACGTTTTTACGGATTTTGTCGCGTATATTAACTTTCTTATAAACCCGACATTTCGAGTACTACGCAGCACCCATGGTTAGGGGGGGACACTCCCCCCGTGACTATGGGTTTTGTAAAGTACTCGAAACGACGGGTCAGTCGGGACAGTCCCCTCATAACCATGGGTGCTGTAAAATACTCGAAACGTCGGGTATATAAAAAGTTAATATACGCGATAAAATCCGTAAAAACTTTTATTATTTAAATTTTGCCTCATAGTCAAGGTGCAAACATATAACTATCAAACATCGTCCTGTAAGTGTGAGAAATTTCAAAAAATATTTATAATAATTTCCGATAGACAGCGATATAATCATTTGGTCAAAGCCAAAAGTAAAATACCTGGACTGGCCACGGGGACCAGCCTCAAAGGTACGTGACGTCTGGTTCTGCGATCATTTGATTTGATTACTTCGTTGGTCTAGTGGTCTTCAACGTGATTGCTGAACGTGGGATCATGGGATCGAATTCTGGGTCGGGATAGTGAATATCGCATTTCTACGTATACTTTCAGAACTATAATATTATTATGTCCCGCGCAGTTATCGGCTTTGGATAGCAATTGAGAGTCGAGATTATCAAAATGGATTAAATAAGAGAGATATTTAGCATTATAGATGATGGTAGAACTTATAGTTAATTAGAACGAATACCTAATTTAAAGTTGCTATAAATTCATTTGCTTATATACCCTTAGTGAAATAAAACGGTGTTACTAGTTTGAAGAACATCCCGTCACCACTAATCGCAGCACCACTACTCCCAACGTCACTACACCAAGCTTGGTCAGCCACCGTTATGGACGACACACACCTTCAGTTCAATTGGTCATTCCAAGTGATCAGTTAAAACTAGGACTGTTGATATTTTATAAAATATCGAAATTCCGTTATTTTGAAAAATATCAACAGTCCTAGTTTGAAGTGATAAGTTGGAATGATCAGTTGAACTGACCGTGTGTGTCATCCATTAGATTACTTTACCTGGGGACGCCTTGTGTAGAGGTGAAACATTGTTGTGTATTATTACCGACAGCGCACCCACTAATTCTACTATTTCTTATATTCTCTTTTTTCCTAATTTTTTTAACAATTTTTGTAAAATGGATTACCGTAACACCTAATACTATTAAAACCAATAAAGAAGTATAAGTTAAATACATATAAAAATACATTGAATTTCGTAAATAAAATCAAATTATTTTTCTTATTATTGTAATTATAATAATAATTACATGATATAAATCGAAACCCAAGGCGTTGAAGGGGTATGACGGCATAAGAGAACGTTATGACGTCAGGGCATATGCGACGGTTTTACTGCCACGGCGCGCCCAACGACGTATCAAAAAAAAAAACATTTTTCAATTAAAATATAACGTAATATTTCAAAATTAAGCTTAACTTATACCAGAGCTGTGCTACGCAATTTATACCGTGTAAAACAGAAAGCCTATTTAACGCATGAACAATTCTAACAACTTAATTTGGAGCTTGCAAACGCACGTAAAAGTTAAATTAAAGACCGTTACCAATAAAACAAAGGCACCGAATTTCACTCCCTAGTTGCGTTTCCTGTAATTAATCCAATAGCGTTAACTGCCTCGTTTTGATGTTCAAATGTACATTTACTGACATCGAAGTAAATATAAGCAGTCACATTATTCAAATTATTGCAGTACTAGAACGACGACGTATTGAGACGTCATTCCAGCTTTAATATGTAAATGTGAATGATATGCTTATAACAATATAAATTGAGTTTATGTTGAATGAATATGTGTCCTGTCGTGACAAAAGGTAAACAAATTTATAAGTTATTTCCACAATAAGTATGGTTTTAGTTATTAGTTTAGTTTAGTGTAGTGCTATCAGTTTTTGTTTATTGCACAATTGCTGTTATAAGAAAGATGCTGCTGCTCATCTCCTCTCTATCACATTTTATTATATGGTATTTTTAACCGCCACTACACATCACAAGAACTTAGCATGTTTTGCGTCGAATCTCGGGTTTTAATCCATAAAATTTTCATTTAACTCAATGAATCCAACGACCACATACAGAATCGTGTTTCGCTAATTAGACTTTAGAAAATTAAGCGTATGACCCTGCTTTCGGTAAAAAAATCATCTTCAGTGATAAGGCTCTCAGCCAGAATACTATCTGAGGATAATATTCTGGCTGAGTGGCTTTGTTAACAAACAAAATTGCCGGATTTTGATTGACAGAATTCACACGTGATTCATCAGGTGCACACTACACTCCAAAAAATTCACTGTTTTGTGTTGACTTTGCATTATTTATGATTATGCGGTATCACCAGCCTACTATGTCTTTGAAGATGCAAAATTAGCCGCGTACGCTGTAATTAGCGACCGATATCCAACGAAGATAACAAATTTTTTGTGGTTTAGGATACATTGTATGGACCTCACAAACATGTAGATCCAACAGGAAGACACTACCTACCATACTGCACGGGAAATATTGAATTTATTGGATGATAAGTTCGAGGTCTTCGAACCAATCGAATCGATCGGTCAAGAACCAAAAGAAGTCGCCACCATGTGAGATGCATGGTGGCGACTTTAACTGGCCACTGAGATCATGTGACGTAACACCGTTCGGCTATTTTCTGTGGGGCTACGTGAAACCTCTGGTCAATGCCGACAAACCACAGAAATAACTCGTGTTTTTCATGAAATTGAGCTCCATGTATGCGAAGATTCGTCCAAAATTGGTCCTTCAGGATATACTACCTACAGCAAAGTTGGGAAAATGATTTAAAAATTGTGGCAATATTAATTACACCGGTTGTTTTATTTAATTTAAAATTTCGAGCGCTCTTAATAAAAATAAAAAACCTGTATTACATGTCTAAAAACATAACCACACTTTTCAGATATTACAATATTCGAGATACCTAGCTTTACCCATGATACATAGTAGATTCAAATTATCAAATGAAGTTACTAATAATATAAGGTTATTAAGGATTTAAAATTACCTAATAAATAAACCTAATAAATGCTAAAAATAAAGATCATATTAAAAATTTATTAGTAGTTATTAAAGCCTAGAAAACAGTTATAGTCAAAGATATTAAATCTGTGGTACACCATTCAATATTCAGTTATGCAAAAAAATACAATACGAATTATTAAACCTAACCCCAACTGTTGCCAAAAAAAGCAATTTATAAGGTAAATGAAACTCTTAGTTCCATAAACAGACAGAACAGGCCTCTATTTTGTTCCGTGTCTAATAATTTGTCTTTCAATTTTCTCAAAATACCCCAGAAAATTACTTTCATTATGTGCTACTAGCAAACATTCTACTTTTTTACGACCTGACATTTATGAAGAATTGTGTACTCATATACAAGACATCTAATTTTAAGTTGAATTAATGATACAATAGTACAATTTTATATGTGAGTATCATCATCATCGTCATGATCATTACAGCCCTTTACAAGTCCAGTGCTGCTCATAGGTCTAGCTAAAGTAGTTCGTGCTAGCATATTTTTTTGACATATTTTACTGGGTCATCACTCCATCTCGTGGGAGTTTGTTCTTTATACTTTGCTAACCGGTACGAAATTGCCACTCGAAATCCTGCTTTTACCTATGTTTTTTTGGTTCTTCAAGCTACAAGGCTGGCCAATTGCCATTTCACTTATTAATCCGTCAGGCTAGGTCGGTTACTCTGGTTCTACTGCGGAATGCTCATTTCTTTTTTATGGAATAGGGGTGACAAACGAAAACACAATGCACCTAATAGCAGGTGTAAGCTGTTTATCATAGACATCTAAATTTATCCTCAATTAAGAGTCAAAATGCAGATGCGTTGTTAGCCCTAAGGTCTGAGATGGAATGCCTCGTTTCCAGTAAAAATATCTCAGTTTAATGGCTTTAACCACTAAACTCTAAGATGGTTGACGAATCAAATTCGCTTCTTATTTTTCTAACGATTTCTCCAATATAAAGCTTTTAATTACGTTGGTACTTGAAAAGACTTTTGAACACTCATTTTACCCACGAGATTAAAAACGTCAAATGGGCGTCTCAAATATATTTATTGGATCGCCTGTTTGCATAACCTCTCTTTTTGTTGAAACGGGCCTAATGAAAGCGTGTCTTATCGTTTAAAATTCTTTGACCTTCATTTTATTGTTGTTTTGAAAATATATATTTCATTTATAGCAAAGTGAGAATAATTATCAAAATTACTGTTAATTGGGTTCAGAATTACGTTTTGTTTTTCACTAAGATAGTAAAGAAAAACATCGTAAGAAAACGTGCATTTCGGAGGAGTAAAATATTTCGAGGAAGTTCTAGGACTTATCGTCGAGCTACACCTATATTGTGATTGTATCTCTAAATAACGGGGTTGGCTTCGCTGAGTAAAGACTATACTGTCACAGAATACCACCGCGTAATAACAGCTTAACGCTGCTGCGTTTCGTGTGGTAAGTGTAGAGAACCGAACACCCTTTACTGGAAATGGGAGATTTCATCTCAGCTCTCACGGGTGACAAAGCAACCGCAATTTGATTCTTAATACGAAGATGGATTAAGTCTATGGGCCACAAAATCCACTTACTATCGGGTGGACTGTGTGCTCGTTTGTCACACTTATACTATAAAAAATAAATTGCTCTATAATCCTGTTCGGAATCTCGGTAGTGGCTCCAAAGATTTTCATAAAATTTAGAAAAACTGCTACAATATAAGAAGGTAAATTTTGGCATTGTGTTAAAGATCGTAATAGCTCAAGTGGATATAGAGCGGTCGCAAAATCGTATTGCCTTGGTTCGCGTCCTGTCTCCGGTCCCATTTCATTTGTCTTTTTTTTTCAAGTGACCTTCTTTTGTGAGAAAATCGATTATTTCGAGCCCTTTTTAGTATATTTTACAAATATGAAAATTTTAATTAAACTAATTGCACTCATGATTTTTTATTCAAATAACCAGTTCAGTTTTTTCTATTATGTCAATAAGATCGAAAAATATTATTCATCAGTATGTAATTTGTATCTAAATGTAATTTCAAAAAAAAAACAAGCAAAACTCGGTCATCCGGGTACTGCATTTTTAACTTACTTATACTTATATAATAACATAATTTTAATATAACTTACGTAGATACTGGAATATTTTTAATGAGATCAAATGTGTATTATCTTTTTATGGGAACAAAGCTTTTGTTAACTGCTTTAGATCAAAGGCAAACATTACAAATTAATTAATATGTTGCATATGTTGTTATGTGTTAGTTTGTTTATTTAATGAATTTATTACAATTTAAATAAAAATATTAAGTATATTAGCAAAACAAAACCAGTTAATTTTATCAAATTATTTTGAATACACAGATTCCAATCAAATATAAAAAATCGTAAAATAAGACTGATGAATGTACATACTGTTATCAATGATTTCAAAAAGAAGGATAGGCCCATCTAAATATTTTACTCATAACTTTTTCATACAAGAAAAGTAGCGCATCTGTCATAATACAAACGTCATATCAAAACACGACGTAACCAGGGTCGGATTTAACAATTACCATAATTTTACCTAAAGGTCGACTTGTATTATTATTGGGTCCTTTTACATTTTAATATTAACCCTACGATATCAAAAAATTTAAATTGTTCATAAGTACCACGTATTTTTTTTAAATAAAATTAGAATTAGCTCCCTTTCTGGTCAATCAATGCTCGATCGATGCATTAATTGCATTTATGTTGCATCCTTGATACAACTATAATGAGAGGCTACCACGATCAAACTCTATGCTCCAGAAGCAATCGGTTTGAAAACAGAATTTCAAAATATTTTATGAATCAGATTTTCAGATTAAATTAAGCAGATATGGTTTATTTTGTACTCTTTTCGTTTTGCCCTTATTGAATATAACAAATATTAGGTACCAATTTTCAAAATTTAACTTACAATAAGTTCTTAGACAAAAAATAAACAGAAATAAAAATAAAACCGTCAAAAAACGAAACGTATAGATAAACTAGACGGATAACCCCAAAATCCCAGCACATGGGAAAAAGAAACATGAAACGTCAAACGTGATATAATTTTTTCAAAAATAGTATACTATATTTTCCATGATCAAAATTTTTGAGGGTCTGAATCCAACCCTGGCCTAATATTGGTAACGTAACTAAACTAACTGTAAAATAAAACTTTAAAAATGCGTTTATATAATAACTTAATTGTAACAAAATTTGTAAAAGGTTATTTGCCTATGATACGATATCCCATGTTTTTTTTTTAAATCTTTTTTATCGTAATTTTTTTTATTTTTTTTGCATTCTTTTACCACGCAACTAGACATATTTATGATGAAGGCTATATATATTTATAAATCTGTCCTGCCGCGCACCACTGTCGACCGATTCGCGTTGGCTCTAAACTGTAATTTTAGGGCCAGCGCACTGGTCCCTCAGACGAAATAAAAACTCAAGACAGAGCGCTGTCAATAATAAAGTGAGGTCGGTTTGGTAAACATGTGTGCACTAAGTGAGTGTTGCCGTGCAGTAAAAACTTATTACCCTAATACATTGTTATCTAAGTACTCAGGATGAATGGATAAGTAAAAAAGATAAATTGACAATTTTTTAATTTTATACCTCACTTTAAGTAGTATGTAAGTATGTTTATTTCGACTAAGTAGGGGAAAAATAAAACAATAGTAATATGAAAGAAACATTGTTTTTATTTTAATAGCCTTTTTGTTGCGTCAATATTTTGAAATATTGCCGTTTACCGTCCACTGTTTTGGAAATAGTTTCCAATTTAGAAATATGGTAGAAACGAATTGATAAATATTTTTCAATTATGCGTCTTATTAAGCTTATTTTATGCTCTTGGACAGCATAATTGTGCTCAGTCTGCAATTTAGAGAAAACGTTGTCAGTATCAATAAATTGTTTTAAAATATTAATAACAACTGATTTGTGTTGGTTTTCAGTAACTATCACTATGCTTTCACTACATAATTTACGCATAATAGTTTCACAAATTATGTAAATTTCAAAAAGGTCTTTCGATGGAAAT
This sequence comes from Parnassius apollo, assembly GCA_907164705.1. Taxonomy (NCBI): domain Eukaryota; kingdom Metazoa; phylum Arthropoda; class Insecta; order Lepidoptera; family Papilionidae; genus Parnassius; species Parnassius apollo. The sequence goes on from CAJQZP010001016.1 coordinate 507,088, forward strand.
ATTAAGCCACCTTTATCTTTTGAAGATATCAGTTTATGGAAGTCAAATATCTCATATAATATCATAAACGACATTTTTTAATTTATTATTGTATAATACTAAATATAGTATTATAGAAATGTTGGGAATAACCTTTTGATATCCGTTTCGTACCACACAATGAAGTCATTTATTTGTATAATAAAAATCGTCATCTTCAAAATGTGTCGAACCAACTACACTTTTACCAATCACTTTTATCCACTTCCCTTTAATGTCTTTATTTCGGATGGGGAACCTTAAAAATGTAGGTTTTTGAAGTGATGATAAAACGTGGAAAATAAAAAAAATAATGCCTATTTACACTTACATTAATTTTATGAATATTAAAACTAAAACAGAAAAAAGGTAAATTAACGTGTTACGTTAAGTTTCCCGTCACATTAATAACTTACTGAATAAATGGGGACTACTGTGACGCTTACTAGTGGCAACACTTGTGGAGGTTTTATGTTCCAAGCTGTAGTAATGAATAATAAAAATGATTTATTAAAAAATTAGATTTTTATGTTTAATTACGCATGAAATGTGATTCCATCCTGTTTTTTATTTCTGGAAGATTGGTTTTTACACCCTTTTACAACACAATTAGGCATTTTTTCTTTAATAACTGCGAATTATTATAGCGTGACACTCCGTGCGCTGGAATAGCTCGAATGACAAGGTAAGGCGTAGTTTCGTTATATGTGTGTGCGTGAAACTGTGTATGTACAAGGCGAGGCGTAGTTTTGACCGGCCTCAGTGCGTTGTTCGACGGGGCTCTGTCTTGAGTTTTTATTTCGTCTGAGATTGGTCCGTTTTAGTTGTTCGGTCGGCCCAGTCCTTACGCTAGTATTATATAAGTCAATGACTGTTATATATTATTATTTATTACGCCTGTTATTCCCGAAGGGTCAAGCACAGTCAAACAAGCAAAGATCTTCTCGAACTACATTTAAGCAAAAATATGGATTAAATGTAAATTTGTGAAAGAACTGACAGTGAAATATACCTGCTATCACTTCTTCCTCAGTAATTCGAGTAGCAGCCTTATACCGGTAGGCGAAGTGTATGGTAGCCCTCTACCAAATGAAATGAAGACAGTGCAGGAAGTTGATGGATGTAGGTGCTACAGGACCGTGTTTTGTGGCATTCCTTGGGGGAGGACAACGATTAGCAGTGGACTTGAGAAGAGCTGCAATAATGATAATGATGATGATGAAATGTAGTCCAAGAAATTCGCTGCCTATTATTGATAGCTGGAGATATTGTTGTTTAATCTAGTATGAAGAACACCACCTATATCTATCTAAAATCGTACAAACATATTAAAATGAATTTTTCTTTGTTGTCACGTATGCGTTCAGTCCTATATCATTTATTCAATTGCGATGAAAATTTTGTGAGTTGTTATGTTCATGTCCGCGGAGCTTTCTGATAAAAAAAATATTCGTGCGATTAATTGTTCGGTTTTAAGCGATTGCATACGCCAGCACAGCTAGTAAAATATATTTCTACAGTCTTATCATGGCAAATCTATGTAAGAACTTCAATAAGATATTCAACTCGATGACATGATCACCAATTAATTAAAAAAAAAACAGAATTTTTTGTAAAACTTTATATTTACTGTCAGTTTGTGTTATGTCAAACAATATCAAAATATTGAGTGTGCACAAAACCGATAGTGTTTGTCGTCGTTTCCCTTTTTTTTTTGTTCTTTTTTTTTCTGTAACTTCTCGGCCAGTATATTTATGAGTACATAAAATATTCAGAAATAAATACATAGTCGAGTATTGGCGGGAACTTAACCAGCGGTGGAGTAATGCTACTGTTGTATTGTTTAATTAATGATTTGAGTAGATTTTGATGCGTAAAAATGATGCGATGGTTGTAGCAGGAAATGGTCGGCTTGACCGGCGAAGAACCACGCTCTCACATAATATCAGCGTAAAATAGCAGCTTGATGCTGTTTTGTTTCGTATGGTTAGTGTATAGAACCGGAGACCGGTTTTACTAGAGTTGGGGCATCCCATCTTAGTCTTCAAGGGTGACAACGCATCTTCAGTTTGATTCTTAATCCAGGTTAAATTTAGATGTCTCTGGGCCATAGCATCCACTTACCATCAGTTGGGCTGTGTGCTCGTTTGTCACCCTAATTCTATAAAAAAAGAATGCGATTTTGTGTATTAAGAGTCTGCGCATGTGAACTATGAGTAGAAACGATGAAACAAGTGCTCCGATGATGATGAAAACCACAATATAAGGCGTCTGTTTTGGCACCTTAATATACTTTCGTCATCGACTGTAAGCTTGCTCGAGATGCCGTTAAATCTCTTAAAAACTTCACAATGTAACGCACCAAAATGTGAAGTGGTTTTGGAACAAATTGTTGTAAAGGATATTTCCTTAATATACATGACACAGAAAAAAGTACCACCGTATGAGTACATTACCAAAGAAAAAAATGCAGTCGTAAGCGGTAACAATTATTTTGAACTAGAATAGAAGCTTTATCAAAAATACTCTTTAGTCAGATTACTTGGTAATGTGTAATAATATTACTGCATCACATTAGACGTACCGTCGCTCAAATCGTTAAATCATGAGTCGTGATAGCGAACAGCTTAAATCAAGAGATTTTGCTTAATTTCATACCCTAAGTGATTCGCCTCTTAGTTAACAAGCAGCGTGTAAAAGTCTAACTGAACTGATAAACAAACTTGAGGTCCTAAGACTTACGTTAATAATAATTGCTACTTCCTACACTTTAAACAAATGATACTATAGGTGTGTTATCAACTAAGACTAAGATGAAATGCCTTACAGTCTGTTATTATACTCCTTCTATGCCCTTCAGACTGGATTTTACTTTTAATATACATTTGTTTAATAAAAGTAAAATGCTGGATTTTATTATTTAGAGGCATTACTATTTAGAGGCAGGTATAGGTAAGCCATGGGAGTTTAGATGGTTAGCGCTCTTTTTAAATTTCACAGTACACGAGCAACCCGGGTTTGATCCTTGCCAGCAATAACACGAACACGGCGGTGAAGAAAAACATCGCGCGGAAACCCGCATGTCTGAGAAATAAGAAAAAAAATTATTTTTTATAGGTCATATAGGTAAAATGGTGATACAACCCAGACGAATCCTTAGGCAGAAAAAGGGACCTATCACCTAGCGTACGAGTACCTTACACGTCTTTCGTTAACAAAATGGTTATAATGCCATCTTTTAGAACCGATGAATTCTCTCTACCATATCCTATAATCACCTCATACGACACCCAGCAACATGAAGTGATAGATTATTTTATTACGTAACCACAATTTATATAAATAAATATTTTTTATAGCATTGGGTGACAAACGAGCACACAATCCACCTAATGGTAAGTGGATACTGTGGCTCATAGACACCCATATTTATTCTCAATTAAGAATCAAAATGCAAATGCGTTATCACCCCTGATGACTAAGATGGAATGCCTCGATTCTAGTTAAAAGGGTCTTAAAATTTAAGATTATGCTCCCATAACCAAATTACATCAATTCATTATATCAAATCATATTTCTTGGCTTCATTTTTTCAGAAATAATATTGACACCGTACTACCTACAAGCAAGGCTTAGGTCGATTATATCTTCAAATGAAGCGATTCTTATAATATTGATCAAACTACATTTGTAAGTTCATTAGATCATATAAATTATTACCAATAATTTTATAAAGAGGTAATTAGTTACATTTTTGTAACAAAATAGTTTCTTGTCGCATCCTAAACAGATATACACATAAAAAATATATTCCTATTTACCGAATTCCGCTGACAACGAATAAATAGCTGTCAATCTATTTTTGGCTGCCTACTGACATCTTTCCAAACGAGTAAGCATCGGAATTGAACAAGACAAAAAGGTTTCTAGACGAACGGAATGTTATGGATGTCTGGCTTACAAATGTTTTTGCGGTTTCATAGGAATAATTTAAAAACTAAAGCTGATTAGTAATCTGAATATTGTTGCAATATTTATATATTCCGCCAGTAGTTTAATAAGATCTTTAAAAATCGAAGGTGAGAATTTGTGTGATAAAATATAATAGATTAAAGAACGAATGCTTCGGTAAGTATAAGCAAAGAAAGAATGCTGTGGAAATAAGAGACAGAGTCTGAAAGGTTGCCCTATACTAAGATGGTTTATCGACCAAATCGACGAACATGTTTTATTTTTATTTTATTTTATTTGAAAGACCAACAGCTATCATAATTAGGATAGATAGTATTAATAACAACAGTAAGCAAATTAAAGATCCTCACTTATAGATACAAAGGTGAATTTACAAGAGTGATAAATACGATTTAACACTCGAAAGTAAACAATGCCAAATGAGAGTAACTTGTATTATACAAAAAAGACAATCAACTCTCTTAAGTCAATAACACTATTTTTAAAGAAAAATAAACACAAATACAAAAGTAAATCATAGTTGTGTAGCAACGCATCAATATCTCACTTAGAGCTACCAAAAATGCATTGTTAAGTATGCGCCTAGCTGACGAAGCACTAGTGTTAAAAGAAGTTCAGTAGATGTATTTTGCCTATAATAATAATAATAAAATATTTTATTTTGATAAACTGTACAAATTATTCCAATAAGTCTTAACTTAAAAATAGTCTACAATAACAGGCACCTGAACTAGGATAAACCTGTATCTCAGGTGTATGTGCTAAAAGATACATTAACAAATATTTTCTGTTTCTTATATAAAATGAATAACGTACTAACTAATAAGGGTTATTTGGGTAAAATGTATCATCATTGATTTACTTATGATATTAATTAACTTAAAACAATCAGCAACTTCTCCGTATCATCGTATGACAAATTTTGTAACCATGTTCGAATTACCTTTTTTACAGTCTGTATTTTTTAATGGATATATGTACAAAATTGCATTGACTTGATAATACAAAATATATATATATATTGTATAATCTATAATTTGTAGATGGAGACTTAAAATTTTGTTGTATCTAAGAGGTTTGGCAGGACAGCTAACATGTAGTTGAGATAAAAACTCAGGACAGTCAATAGAACTACAAGCTATTTTTAACAGAAAAGTGAGGTCAGCAATCTCACGACGCATAGCAAGAGGAAGAAGGTGATGTTTTTTACAATAACTAATATAATTATCTGAAGTATAGCGATAGTCATTGGTTCTATAACAGAGGTAACGCATAAACTTACTTTGGATATTTTCAAGTCGGGTAATATATTATATGTTGCATACCTGGGGTTTCTGATTTGAGATGCGTACTCCAAATTACTTCTTACAAGAGAACAATATAGGATCTTTAGAGTTTTAGCTTTGGTGAAGTCCAAAAGCTAAAAAAGCAAGATACGCATCAAAAATCCAAGAGCTTTCGTAGATTTGGTTATAACGCTTCCTAAGTGAACGTCAAATATCAATTTGGAATCATGAAGAACATCGAGATCTCTAACAATGGAATCCCTTTCAAGATTTTCAACTTTCAATTTATATTTAAAGACAATCGGTTTATATTTGCGAGTATAGGATATAAAGCTACATTTCGAAGGGTTCAAATCTAAGAAGTTTAGGTGGCAATAACGCTCTAGATTTGACAGATATTCTTGTAGAGCCTTGGCATCCTCTATTGATGTTATTTTCAGAAATAGCTTCATATCATCGGCAAAACATAATAAGCGAGCTTTCTTCAGGTAATAGGTAACGTCATTGATAAAAATAACAAATAATAACGGACCCAGCTGTGAGCCCTGTGGCACCCCACTTGGAACAGTTACCCATCCTGATATGTAGTTGCTGACGACAACAGCTTGTGATCGATTATTTATATAAGACGTAAACCACCTAAGCAGATCGCCGTTTATACCGATCTGGGACAGTTTCAGCAATAGCAAATTATGATGTATTCTGTCAAAGGCTTTACTATAATCGGTGTAAACGACATCTACCTGGTGGCGATTGTCCATTGCCTCAGTCAAATATGCATTAAAGAGCGCAAGATTTGAAACAGTAGAGCGTCCTCTTAAAAACCATGTTGAGTCGGATTGAATGAATGCTTTAGGGCCGCGTATAATTGATTATATTATATAATTCGTTCGAACACTTTAGATACAATACATAACTTGGAAATCGGTCGATAATTAGTAACTTCGGTCTTGGAATCCTTTTTATATACAGGCGTGATAAATGCACGCTTCCACATGGTAGGAACAATACCTGTACTAAGGGACTTTTTAAACAAAATAGTCAAAGGAACACAAATTGTATGCGCACAGTTAATAAGAAAGTGAGCTGGAATGTTATCGGGACTAGCAGATTTCGTTGGATCCAACGTTTTAAGCAGGTTGTTGACTGTATTTTCGTTTATATCAATTGAGGTGATATCTACACTCGACTGAGGCAACACTTGAGAATCATTATAATTATTTTTAGATAGCTGAGTATTACTATCACCCGAAACAAAAAAAATTTGAACGAAAATAGTTTGAAAAAGCATTACAGATAAGTTCGCCAGAGTTAATTACAGAACCTTCAAGTTTGAGACAACAAGGTATTGAATGTGATTTTGATTTTTGTTTAATATACGACCGGAAGTGTTTCGGATTTGCACTAATCGAATTTTGCACAGAAAATTGATATGCTAACTTTTCTAATTTCCTTACACGCTCTTGCAATAGCATAAAAGTTTCATTGTCATGCCTACAGCCATAAATCCTAAATTTACGTAAAAATTTATGTTTTTCTTTAATAGCTTTTTTAAGTGGTGCTGTATACTATTTGGGATAAGTGTCGGCAAGAATTAATTTTGAGAGGATATATTTATCTCTAAGTGACGTGAGTGTGCTATAAAAATATTGAACAGATTCATCTAAGGATAACGGAGACATAACTTCACCCCATTGGATACTGGCAATCTCACCATTTATTGAATAATGTCACCTTTATGATATAAGAACTTGAGAATTGCTATTTAATGAGTCACAATCAACGTTATCAAAAGATATTAAAAGGGCACCATGATAAGGATCAACAGGAATAAGAGAATCCCCACTTAAATCACGAACGGTTACAGCGTCGATAGAAAAAACAAGGTCAAGGATCCTGCCATGGGCATTTTTATACAATTAAATTGTCTCAAATTTAGCCAGTTTATTCACCTATTAATAAAATTTCATTTCCCGAACGAATATTTGTACCTAAAAATGAACCGTCGGCGGCGTCGACGTCAGGAATCCATATAATATCACTAATATTAAAGTCGCCAACTAATAAAAAGCTAACTCCAAGTGACTCATGACAACTTCGCTAACCGAGTGCAAATAATTTTGAAGTTGAGCAGTAAAACTGAGACCCCGATTTTCGTTACACAAATATAAGATACAAATATGCAAGTTCTTGTGTTTTTTACTAATGGTAATATTGTGAATAGACAACGTTAACCATAGGTCCTCAGCACTTGAATGAAAGGAAGGCTACGGGATAGCTTCCAGATCTTTACGCGTCGCAATCAAAACACCACCACCGTATTTCTGACCAGTAACTGTGTAATTCCTATCACGCCGCCATACAACGTATCGATTATCAAATAATTCCGTATCACTAATTCTGTCCAGGAGCCATGTCTCCGTAATTAATATTATATCATAATCACATAAAAGAATATTACGATAAAATATGTCGGTTTTAGTGCGCAAGCCTCTTGGGTTTTGATAATATATTCTTAGGTTGTCACTGGTACACCCTACACGTACACTATTATTATGTAGCATAGCCATTTTTAAGCCTATCAATAACCAAGATAATTTTACTACAATAAAGGAATATATATCTCCCGTCATATTTCAAAAACCCCTTAGTAAAATTAGAAAACAATATACTGTTGCGCGGCTAAGTTGACATCTGGCAATAGCGCCATCTAGTGTCGGGTAACAGAGCGAAGAGAGAGCTTTCCAGAAAATGACATCACTAATCTTTCAACCGACAGCGCCATCAAGTATCGAATTGAAGAACTAAGCTTTCTGGAAGCCCCAACTAACTTTCTGCGCTTGGTCGGTTGGCGCGCGTATTTACTCGAATATTCTGGAATATTCTGGATGTTTTCGTGGAAGAGCCCTATCATAAAGGCGCTGCAATACGCGATCGGGGGAAGTATTGAATTTGGCGAGACAAGCGAAGCTTCGGAGCGAAATAAAGTGAATCAGTGTGATTAATTATTAGTGTTTTAAGTTTAAATTTGTGTAAAGAAAATTAAAGTGTTAATTTAGGTAATTTTATCGGCAATTTTTATTGTCACGAACCTCAAGCTCGTAACAATACCAATATTTATAAAATCACTAAGACTATAATAAGTTAGCATATAACGTTTACAAACGGGTAGAAAAAATAAAACTGTATCATCTAATGAGTGCAAAATATGATGCATACTTAAGCGACCGTCAACAGAAGCAAGCAACTGATAACAGATAGGCAATTTTAACAAATAGCGATGCGTCAACGAAGCAGGTAAGGCAGGGGTAACAAGCATTTTGTAACTATTTTTAAAAACGGCTTCGTAATTCCATAAAAGCAAACGTTAATTATACAGAGGTAATAATTTTTAAATAAAATTAAAAGAAGTAATGTAAAGAGATATTAATAAACAATAGATTAAGCTATTTTGTTTAAATCAGCCTCTTTAGTAATAATTAAAACCGGCGAAGTATCATTTTTACGAACGTGATGTTTTCCGTATTTGACCCAGATATAAGAATAACCTCGGTCTTTTGCGAAGGTCCTTGTTTTGGTAAGAAGTTTTTTGTGCTCTGGAGTCAAATGATCATTTACTAAAACGCGTTGACGATTGTCTCCAAATCCAACATCCTTCGCCTCTAGAGTTTTGCAGGCGCGTGCAGCTGTTACAAATTCTTCTTTGACATAACGATTTATGAAATTGATAATGATGGCCTTCTCTTTGGTAATAAACATTGGTACTCGGGATATGTAATTGATTTGAGATTTTCGGAATTCATACTCAACTGCTTTACCCAAAAACTCCGCAATTACAAATAGGTTTTCATTGAGTTTTAGGGGGATGCCCTTTACCTCAACATTACTCAGCCGTGACTATTGTTCCTTGGACTCAATAACACTTTTAAGATTAGCTATTTCCTTGTTGGCCACAGCGAGAGTATTTTGAATCTTTTCTATATGAGATACACCACGTTCCAAACTGGAGACTTGATCTTGAAAAGATTTAAGTGAACTACTGTTGTACTCACAAGACTCCTTCAGATGGATTAATTCAACTTTAATAGATTTGATGTCTTCGATAAGACTTGGAACTGTTGTGACCAGCCAACAACACCAGCAACATCCAAGGTCGCCGACTCCCCACCAGAATTGCCACCAGGGTTGGTTTCAGAACTTGGACGGGAGGGGCTTAAGGAAACCTTTATGCACTGAAGGCATTTCCATTGTGCTCTTCGATCTGCTCCTAAGTTCCGAAAACCTCGCTCCGTTATACCAGCACAACCAAAGCCGTAGTGTTTTTTACAAACATAACATTGCGCTCCATCATTGAACTCATTTGAACACGATTCACAGATATTCATTGTTGAAGTAACAGTATCAATGACGTAGATAGTAGATACGTAAACAAGAGTGCAAACGTTTAGCTATACGCGTGCGCCTGTGTCGTGCGCTCACTGCTCACTAAATAGTATACGCAGATAAATAGATGTGAAAGAAGCAAGAGAGATGTGTATCAGGGTCAAGGGAAAATAAGTAGTGTAATTTTTAGAAAATGTTCTAAAACGTTGACGCTGTGGTATTGTTTACTTCACTTAAAAGAGTTAAAAACTAAACTATAAAAAGTGAAATTTGACTTGTATAAAATAAAGGCATTTTCAAGCTACTTTCTTTAAAACTTTTTTCAGAAAATAAAGTTTGGTTCAAAACGTTTCACGTGCGGTACAGAATATAACCCGATAAGGTTTGAGGAAACTTATTAAAACAGCACAACGGAATTCGTTGACCCATTTAATTTTAACATATCACCTCGATTACGCATTCAGTGGAAAACATCGGTGCCATATAACAGTAGTGTAAAATACCCAAACCGGAGAGGGGCAGCAACTTCGTTGGTCCGAATAATTTGGTACAGGGTCCGTCGACAATTTAGGCAAATCCTCGATACAACGGGAGGGGCTCATGAACAGCTGTGGACATTTACGGTCTTGTGATGAAAAAATGTACATATTGTTACGAGCTTGAGGTTCGTGACAATAAAAATTGCCGATAAAATTACCTAAATTAACACTTTAATTTACTTTACACAAATTAAAGTTAAAACACTAATAATTAAACACACTAATTCACTTAATTCCGCCCGAAACTTCGCTTGTTTCGCCCAAATCAACACTGCCTCCATCGCATCTTGCAGCGCCTATATATTTAAATTAGCAAAGAAATATCCAGAATGTTCAAGTAAACACGCGGAAGGTACCGAGCGTTCGAGTTTCGACTAGGCGCTGTCAGTTGAGCGATTTGTGATGTCATTTTCTCAATGCTCCCCTCGCTCTCGTTCCTGACACTAGATGGCGCTACTTGACTTATTCATGCAACACTGCCCCCTCCTAAGACATGCTCGTCCCGAGCATTATCGGTCCCATAATAATGCGCCAAGCGATCCACATGGACGATCTTAGGAGTCCCTCTTGCGCCTTTCTGTATCCGGTAGGTCACATCGTTGATCCTGGTTACAATCCGGTACGGGCCGTCCCATTTAGCTTGAAGCTTAGGAGATTTCCCTTTGCTGCGGACTGGATTGTGCAACCACACAAGTGAACCTTCGTCGAACCCTTTGTTGTTCATTTTGCGGTCATACCGGGTTTTCATATTTTCAGACATTTGCTGGCCCGATTGTCTGACGTGCTCATAAACGTCATTCATTTTTTTCCGCAAGTCATTTGCATAATCGGTTATACTGCGTGGAGCATCGGGTGGTATCCCGGTGATCAGGTCTGCAGGCAGCCGTAATTCTCTTCCAAAGTTTGCGAAAGCTGGTGTCACTGCTGTACTTTCGTGAACAGAACTTCGATATGACAACAAAAACGATTGTATGTGCTTGTCCCAATCTCGTTGCCGATTGTCTACAACTTTTGCTAGGTACCTCTCCAATGTCTGATTAAATCGTTCCACCATTCCATCAGATTGCGGGTGATAAGAAGTCGTTCTTGTTTTATGAGTACCCATAACTCGGCAAGTTTCCTGGAATATTTGAGACTCAAAATTCCTTCCTTGATCGCTGTGAATCTCTAAAGGTACTCCAAAACGACAGAAGACTTCATGAACTAGTTTATCTGCAACTGTTGAAGCTTCTTGATTTGGAATGGCGAAGACTTCTGGCCACTTAGTGAAGTAATCCATCACAACCATGAAATACTTGTTACCGCTTTCACTCTCCGGAAACGGCCCCGCCACGTCAATGGCTATTCTCTCCCATGGTGCACCAACATTGTACAACTTCAATGCACCTCTACTACGAGTCTGAGGTCCCTTTACAGCCGCACAACTTGTACATTTGCGACACCAGTCCTCGACATCGTTTCGACAGTGGACCCAGTAAAACCGTTCTCGGATCTTCAGTAGAGTTCGTTTAACTCCCAGATGGCCTCCTGAACAATCATTATGGTACAGCTGTAGAACATCCGGTACTTTAGCTTTAGGGACAACCATTTGTAAATAACAGCTGTCTCCCCGAACATTTTCCCATTTACGGCACAGAACTCCATCCTGAAGCAGCAAGCTGTCCCACTGGGCCCAATAGCTTTTAGTGGTTGAACTCATTGCTGAGACGTCGCTCCACTTAGGCTTGGGAGCACTGGCCCTTATCCATTCCAGAATCGGCTTGATGTCCGGATCTTCCTGCTGTGCATGTTGTAAGCTGTCCTTCCATTCGTTGCTGAGGTGGTCCGTCCTGAGCATCCTCACGGATACCTCTTCCTTACTCTCTTGCCTAGTACAATGGTTGCAATCTTCAGGACAAGGTCTTCTTGACAATGCATCTGCGTTGCCGTGAGATTTTCCGCTGCGATGTTCGATCTCAAAGTCGTATTCCTGCAGTAGTTCAATCCACCTCGCAACTTGTCCTTCTGGATTTTTAAACTGCAATAGCCATTTTAGTGCAGCATGGTCAGTTCGTAAGTGAAACTTTCGTCCCAGAAGATATTTGCTAAAATGCTGCAACGACTTTACCACAGCGAGCAATTCGCGTCTTGTGACACAATAGTTCCTTTCCGGTTTTGACAACGACTTGCTGAAGTACGCTATTACGACCTCTTGGTCACCATTCCGTTGAGACAACACACCGCCGAGTCCTATATCACTTCCGTCTGTGTCAACTATAAATTCTTTGCTTGCATCAGGGTATCCCAAAATAGGTGTTTTGCACAGACGGTCCTTGAGCTCCTGGAATGCGATATTGCAACTTTCATCCCAGCAGAAATGTCGCTTCTCCTCGGTTAGCTTGTGCAGAGGTTTGGCTATATCTGCAAAGTTCTTCACGAATCGCCGGTAATAGGAGCACAAACCCAAAAATGCTCTAACCTGCGTCTTGTCTTTTGGAACCGGCCAATCCTTGACAGCGGCGATTTTCTCTGGATCTGTGCGGATACCTTCTTCCGATACTACAAACCCCAAAAGTCAACTTGCCGTTGAAATAGTGAACATTTCTTCGGGCTCAACTTGAGGTTGGCACTCTGAATCTTCATGAGCACTCGTTCCAGGTTTTGAAGGTGTTCCTCAAACGTACGGCCCACGATGATGATGTCATCCAAGTAGACCAGACAGGCATCGCCAATTAGCCCGGTAAGTACAAGTTCCATCAGCCTTTCAAACGTTGCTGGAGCATTGCACAACCCAAACGGCATTACTTTGAATTGCCACAGACCCTTTCCCGTCGAGAACGCAGTTTTCTCCTTGTCCTTAGGGTCAATTTCAACTTGCCAGTAGCCACTTTTTAGATCCAGCGTGCTAAACCATTTTACTCCTGTAAGCATGTCCAGCGTGTCATCAATTCTTGGCAAGGGATAGCTGTCCTTCTTTGTAACGTCGTTCAGACGGCGGTAATCAACACAGAACCGCATGCTGCCATTCTTCTTTTTCACCAGCACCACTGGTGAACACCATGGACTAGAGGAAGGTTCAATAACACCATCCTTCACCATTCCTTCAATCATGGTTTCCACTTCCTTTTCACGTGCTACCGGCAATCTTCTTGGCCGCTGACGGATAGGCAATTCCTCTCCTGTGTTTATTTTGTGTTGAACTAGGCCAGTCTTTCCTATGTCAGCATCATTTGATGAGAATACATCGGCGTACTTGAGTAACAACTTCTTCGCCTTGACCAATTCGTTCGGGGACAGAACACTGCGACAGTCTTCCAAAAGTGTGGTCACTCTCGTTTCTGAATCCTTGCTGGGGGTCCCACTCGATATATATTGGCACTGACGTAACCAATCCACTTCCTCACAAGTACCAACCAGTGTGCCCTTTTCTATAATCTGTTCCCGGTCGCAAAGGTTCAGCACACGTACTCCTGAGATGTCAGTGGTCCTGACCAAGGTTCGAGCTACTTTCCATGGAAGGTCATTGTTTACCCTTTCCACAAGTACACAACGGTGAGCTTGCCCAGCGTTTCGAGGAAGACTAACCGGAACAATCGTTTCCGATCTCGGCGGAAGAACAATCTTCTTGATGCTGTACACGTTCCCTGGTAACGCACCTTCCATAAAAAGTTCCTCCTGTCCACATTTCAAAACACCTTGCTTAACGTCGATCTCGCAACAATTATTCCTAATAAAGTCTAAGCCTAGGATGCAGTCGTCCATTATATCAGCCACGATGACATTATGCAGGTAGATCACGTTGCCTAGCTTCAACTCCATCTCCTTCTCTCCACGGACGGGTATACGCTGACCGGTGGCTGTTACCAAATTAATGCGTTCTCGGTTGTATGCGGAGTCCCCAAGGAACTGCCTTATAAGTTGGGAACTAACAACCGTACGAGAGGCTCCAGTGTCTATGGTCAGTTTACACGGCGTTCCGTTGACCTCGCCCTCGATGATTAGACTGTTCCCGTCACGGGTTTGTGAGATCGAGATCCTTGGGGCTCTTTTAACATCAGCCAGCACCCGCCCCGCGGTTCTGGCTTTTACTCGTTTCCCTGCTGCTGCAGGGCGGTGCTTTTGGCCGCACTACCCTCCTGAGATCGTTCACCTTCCCTTTCTAGGGTTCGCTTAGGGCAGCTGGATCGAAGATGGCCCTTTTCCCCACAGCCATAGCACCTAGGGCTGTATCCTCTGTTGCGGTCGCGAACTGTAGCTGGTGCAACCTCCCTGACGCGATGGGAACGATGATCCTGCCGCACGGCTTCCACTTCCAGTGCATGGGCCAAGGCGTCCTTAAGCGTCTCGTGGTGCCCGAGCCTCACAGCAGCTCTGACTTCCAGGTCGCGGATGCCGTCGATGAATGTCTGCACCAGGTTCCCTTCAATGAGCGCAGGTACAGACCGGTATGCTTTTCGCACCAGCTTCTCCACTTCTAGAGCCCACTGCTGCAGGTTTTCGTTGATGCGCTGCACACGATCTTTAAGTTGCGCACGAAAGACGTGTTCCAGGTGAGCGTCGCCATATCTCGCCTCCAATGCCTCAAGGAGCTGCTCGTAGGTCACTTTCTTACCGAGAGCTTCCAACACAGTTAAGGTTTGGTCGCGCAGGCCTAAGGTGAGTGCAGTCATGGCCTGGCTTTTATTCCAGCCGTTTGCCTCCATGACGGCCTCGAACTGGATTTTGTAGGACGACCAGGAAGAGGTCCCGTCGAACGGCGGCACTTTGAATCCACGTAGCGGAGCTGTTGTTCCATCCCCAAGTTTGAGGTCGTCCAGCGTTTTCTTCACGTCAGCCATTACGTTGTCAACCCGATTGTTTACTTGGTCGATTCGGGTTTCGGCCTCCGACAGGCGGTTGTCATGTTGAGCAACCTTATCTTTCACCTCCCGTATCTCTTTTCCGAAGATAGCGTGAAGGTCCTTCATGAGGAGCATCTGCTCTTCCTTATCGCGTTGGAGTTGCTCTTCTAAACGACGGGCCTGTTCCTCCTGTCGGCGGGCCTGTTCCTCCTGTCCGCCCCGCAGCTGCTCTTCCAATCGGCGGGCCTGTCCCTCCTGTCCGCTCTGCAGCTGCTCTTTCAACTGACGGACCTGTTCCTCCTGTCGGCGAGCCTGCTCCTCCTGTCGGCGAGCCTGCTCCTCCTGTCGGCGAGCCTGCTCCTGCAGCATCACCATCAGAGCACCTAAGTCAGGTGCTGCAGATGTAGGAGCTACCGACGGGCCTTCAGCCGGTGGCTGGCCCTCCGACGTCTGCGGCGTTGCACCACCAAATCTTCGTTGGTCCGTCTCCTGCTGGCGTTGACTTCGGGTTCGGACACCCTCCGTTTCCTCCTTAGGTAAAATCGGCATGATTTAATCCCACTTCTGACACCAATTGTTACGAGCTTGAGGTTCGTGACAATAAAAATTGCCGATAAAATTACCTAAATTAACACTTTAATTTACTTTACACAAATTAAAGTTAAAACACTAATAATTAAACACACTAATTCACTTAATTCCGTCCGAAACTTCGCTTGTTTCGCCCAAATCAACACTGCCTCCATCGCATCTTGCAGCGCCTATATATTTAAATTAGCAAAGAAATATCCAGAATGTTCAAGTAAACACGCGGAAGGTACCGAGCGTTCGAGTTTCGACTAGGCGCTGTCAGTTGAGCGATTTGTGATGTCATTTTCTCAATGCTCCCCTCGCTCTCGTTCCTGACACTAGATGGCGCTACTTGACTTATTCATGCAACAATATTAATTTGGTGGCCCTTTTTTAGTTGGTAGCACTCCTATTCTTTCTATGAGCCCATCTGTGTAGGAAATACCTTCATCACCATTATGTGCAGTCAAATAAAAGTCCGCGACTGTTGTGTTACGGTGTGATCATCTTAGTCCTCAGAGGTGTCAACACATCTGTAGCCTTCTTAATTTGGAGTTGCTGCAGGTGTCCATGGGCAGCCGTAATTATTTTCCATAAGATGGAATTTAGGTCTCTTTAGCACTTTATATATATATATATATATATATATATATATATATATATATATATATATATATATATATATATATATATATATATAATATGGTGGCATGTATGTGGTAGAATCATGCTGCACTTATATTAGCAGTATAGTTGTAGCACGAATGGGTCGGCTCGACCGGGGAAGGACCACGCTCTCACAGAATACCAGCGTGAAATAGTAGCTTAATGCTGCTGTATTTCGTATGGTGAGTGTAGAGAACCGAAGACGCTTTACTGGAAACGAGGCGTTCCATCTTAATCTTCACGGGTGACAACGCATCTGCATTTTGTTTTGTTTTGTAATTGAGGATACATGTAGATATCCATGGGCCGCAGCAACGACTTACCATCAGGTGGACTCTGTGCTCGTTTGTCACCCAATCCTCTAAAAAAATATAAAAAATGCCACACTTATTTGTAAGCCATATTTATTTATAAATAAATATAAAATATATTTGATTATTATTTTAGAAAGAGAATGTAATTTTATTTCAAGGAAATTAAGTTTTCTGTGTGTTGGAATCCGAAGTCTATCGTCGTACGAGTGAAGGATAAATCGGATACAATGTGAATGTTGACATTGCCGCCGGAAGGAGTGCTGAAGATGTTTGAAGAGCTAGCGAAGTATCGGTTTACTGCAACAACGTTTGTTGATTTTATTTAATCGTATAAATGTTTGTTTTTCAACTAATTTACACATACGAATAAAATTGAAGTACATAACTGTACTTCAATTTTATTTGGTTTTTATGGTAGCTCAGGTGGTTGACGCTCGCTGTAAATATAAAAGAACGCGAGTAACCCGGGTTCGATTCCCGCCGGACCCATGAAATTGTTAAGTGCAATTTTAAGTACTGATTTACCTTCTAATGCCATTTCTACTCAATTTTTGTAAAGCTTTTAATAAGCTTTAATATACATAAACAAATGCATAAACTGTTACCATCCACCTTCATAGCCCTTATCAAACTCTTTGACTACAATTCAAGCAATTTTAAAAATGTTTTCACATCTAAGAAACGAGTATTCCAGATGGGCAATTAGAAATTTAAGTACTTATGAAAGAATTATAAGACTAAGTACTGATTTACCACGTGCTCGGCGGTGAAAGAAAACATCGTGAGGAAACCTGCATGTCTGAGGAATAAGAAAAAAATATTTCGAAGACACGTGAAGTTCGCCAACACGCAATGGGGCAGCGCGGCGGACACTTCCTTGTCCTAAAACCCTCTCAGAAATGAGTGGTGGCCTGTGCCCAGCTGTGGGACGTATACAGGCTGTAACTTTGCTTTTACATATCTGTCCGTAATATCGAAATAGTTTCCTTATATAACTTGAGTGGGCTATTTGCGTGTCATTAACTCACGAATAACATTTTTACTGACTACAATAATTTTTTAACAATTCCAAAAGAAGGAGGTATTCAATTCGACTATACGTTCTTATTTATGTGTGTTACCTCATAAATTTTAATTCAATTCCGATTTTGACGATTCATTTTTTATCTGAAAGCTGGTACTATTGTTGTCTCATATAATTATAATTTTATAAAGATCTGACCAGTAGTTGTTGAGTTATCTTTAATAATGCGTATTTAATTGATTTCGAATACTATATTCGGTCGTATTGAAGTCGGTTGTTTTTAAATTTTTCCACCTGTAATTAAAGTGAATGTGTGATTTTTTCAATATTAAGGTTTTGAACTATATTTAATTTTACACAGTCATTCTCAAAACCAATATTTTGAGTATTGAGAAACTATTTTTTTGTAGGCCTTACAAACATTAGTTCCGTGCGCGATTCGAACCCGTGGCCCTATAACGCCGCAGCCAAAAGTTGCCCGTAGCCAATGTGCCATCGAGCCGTCTTTGAGAATATTTTTCTATCATCGTTCAATCCCTTTTACTACAAGTCAGACCCTTTTTACTGGAAACGAAGCATTCCACTTTAGCTTATAATTACTTTTTGAGGATTTTTTATCTTTGATTTTTAATCGACGATTATTATGTCTATGCGCCACAGCATCCACTTATCATGGTGTAGACTGGGCGCTCGTTTGTAATCCTGATTATATAAAAAGCTCTTTTCGGTAACCATCATGTTGTTTGTGTGAGTACGGTGTATATCTGGTGAAAACAAATGAAATCAAGTCAAAGTGAAATAAAATCATCATTAGCAAATACAGATGCTAACAAAGGTACTTTATAATATTAAAAAGGTTCTTCCGTATTTAGCCTAGTTGGCAGCCAACATTAACTAATACTCCTGTAAGCTATTTCAAGCAAGCTTAAATGATTGTGATAAAAGTGGATCACGACAGTAGGCGAAAGGTGTATTTGAGCCCAAACCTCTCTGAGTTTGTAGTTCGTTATCTCCTATTGGGCTCCTATACAATATATTACATCTTTAATAATTATTTAATAAAATAAAATAATTTATTTTATTGAATAATTATTAAAGATTAATATTATGGTGACATTTTCCTTTTTATACCTCTATGTCTGGCTATATTACTTAAATTCCTTGATTATTTGATCTCCCAAAATATCAATTAATTGCTATCAAAGCAATTGTTATATACACAATTAAATTGGTGCTACTTTACGGAAACTCTTTGTTGACATTAACAAGGTCAACCTTTAACTTTAAATAACAATATCAAATATTTAAAAAGCTAAAACAACACTCATTGATCATGAGTTGTTATTATCCTAGTAATAATACCAGGTCATAGTCATAAAATTACTGTCTTATCTTAATACGAGAGCAAATTTTCAATTCAATAGGCCGTCTACAAGTTATAAATTACATTAAAAATTCTGTTACATAGACACAGATACAAGCAAAGCTAAAATATGCGTGTTAAAAGTAAAATTCGACTTTAAAGAACTAAATACAATAAAATATTTTCACATTCTGAAGACAGGTCTTTAATTCTTCTATCCACTATGCTATACTAAATTAAAGTGTGATTTTTTATTTAAAGTTTCTTTTTTAACCTTATTGAGTGGAATAAAGAATATTACAATGTTAATGACATCAAAATTGTTACATTAAACACTACATCCACTGGGTGATTTTTTTTCTTTCTTAAATTGATATGGGATCACCTTGAAAGTACAATCTATTTAATAAAAAACAAACTTTCAAAATAGGTTCAAAAGTAGTACGTATGGTTATAAATAATTACTTTTATTAACTACATTTAAAAAATACAATATTGTAAACCTCTTACTTTTTTGAAATCGGCTAAATGCTATGGTAATAGCTGTTCATGAAAAATATTTAGATTGAAACATAAACGAAAGAGTACAGACGTGACTAACAGTTTGATTGACAGCGGCCATAATGTGAGGAACAAAAATGTTTGTTATAGCACAATACGGGAAAGTAACATCATAGCCTCTGTTGGTTTTTCTTTTTTTAACGCGTTTAAGAAAGGACTTGTTCTAAATAAGACGCGTATTTTTTTTAAACATATATATATATATCAATTTCGGAAGCGGATGAGCCAATTTAAAGAATTATCTTTTTATCCAACTTCTAAAAAAAGAAGGAGCTAAGATTTTATAGATGGTCTCATATAGATTTGAAGAATAAATTCCATTACTAAGGGTGCCTAAATAGAGGATGAAATTTTAATGTAACTCTATAGATGATGTTGAGGTTGCGATTTTCTATACCCTGCTCGAAAGGTTAAAAAAATTACATTTAATAAAAAATATAAGTCGTCTTCAAAGAACTAAAAACAATTTGTATAGCCTAAAGTCAGGGTATTAATTTTTTCATAGAATAAGGGTGACAAACGAGTACACAGTCCATCTGATGTTAAGTGAATGATGTGGGCTTTACACATCTACGTCTATCCTTAATTGAAAATTAAAATCCAGATGCGTTACCACCTATGAGGACTAAGACGGAAGAGGAAGCCTGGTTTCTAGTAGAAAGGGTCTCCGGTTCTTTACACTCACCAAACGACACAAGCAGTATTAAACTGCTCTTTTACGCTGGTATTCTGTGAGAGCATGGGCCTATCAGGTCGAGCAGACCCATTTGTGTTTTGACCCATTCGATAGCCATAACATAGCTGCAGTGTGCATCTACCACGCAAAAATAGTTCGTCTTCTAAACACTTTGTTTAAATTACAGCATTTTATAAGCATTAATTTTTTTCATGCGCCTTCTGCCACACCTAACATTCACTACCACATATTAACTACTAATACTAAGATCGAATTCTTCGTTCTCAATCTCCGGGTCTCTGCACTCACCATACGAATTACAGCACCATTAATAAGCTGCTATTTCTTTTTGGTATTCTGTGAGCGCGTGGTCCATCCTCGGTCGAGTCAACCCATTCGTGTTACAACTAAATACGACTGCAGTAGGGCTCTACCACGTATAAAAGTGGTGGAGAAGTTTTGAAAGAAGTGACTAGTCGCGAAGATGTGAAGAGAGGAAAAAGAAAAGCTCAAAATCCAGCTGTTGATTTTTATAATCCGTTGTTGATGATGATATTTCTTTAGTTATGAAAAATAATCTATGCTCCTTATGTAATCCCTTTATATTATTAACAAGTTCAGTAGAAAAATACAGATATTCAATATTGTTTAATAAAACTGTTTTCTGCATGTCTAAACTTCATAATGCTGTACCGCGGCGGGGAGTATAATGACAGTAACGAAGACAAACTGTGAGCTTAAACGGTAGAATAGTAAATTTTGTTAGTTAAATAAAAAGCAAGATCTTCTCCACCGTTAACGTTTTCGTAACAGTTCTGTCGCCTGTTACGACACCTACGGGACGTTATGGGGTAGTAGATATTGTTACACCGCTACTGCACTAGTAAAAGATCCACTTTAAAATTAATATAGGAAGTTTTTCTCCAAATTTATATGAGACAACCCCTGACATATAACCTAATTAATAAAAAATTTCATAATCGTAATATTAAGACCTAATTGGCGAAGATATTGCGTAACATACATACAAAAAAACTGACATTCGAATACAAAAACCACCTCCTCTTTTTAATTCGACTATAGATAAAATAAACCGTTTTTTATTTTTCTATTAATCTAGGGCAATTAAAGGTTTACGTAAAAAATATCACTACGACGCTCTAAATTTTCAAATTTAAATGATACACTTTACTATTATAGGAACGTTGTTTTTGCTTTGCCGACAGGAAATGCTTTTTGCCGGTGAAACATTTTGGATGCATTGGTTTACAAGCATTGATCCATAGAAATGAAATGACTATACAGTTTACAAACTTATGTTTGTTAGGTAACGCGACCGGCGAGAATCCCTTTGTTTCAATAATCTCCCCGGATTTTCCAAATCCTTCCAGTTGTCTAACCCTGCTACGGTTTGGAATAACTCTATACGTTAGATATTAATGGCTTTGTTAACGTAAGTTTGCGATTATATTTTAAGGGGATAGAGTAAGTCAGCTCAAATTATAATTTCGTCGCCAATTGCCCCCGCGTCGTATGCTATGTACCGACATGTTTGTAATCACTAATACTGTAAGTAGAAAGGTCGTTAGACACTTATTTCATTAGGTTTATCTTATTTATGCCTGTTTCTTAACGCAAACCCAGTCGCTTCTTATTTTTATTACGGTTATTTCCCATTTTAATTTTGCGTCGTCCTGTTGCGTAATTTATATTCTGATCGTAAGCGACACAACCTCCTCGTTCAAAGGCCGAAGCGAAATGACCGTGCGGCATGAATCACGCTTCAAAAGGCCGATAGTTTAGGTAATTTCTTTTTTACAGTGAAAATAATGGTATTTTAGAAAAAGTAAATAACATAAGCACTGCTTTATAGTCAGTTCAGTTAGTATGCAAAGTTTCATGATCTTATTTAAAGTATTTTATGAATAACAGCGGTTTATTGTTTATTTTGGAGGTAACTTTGGATTTTTTTCTATCGAGAAAATTTTGCGAAATCGTGTTTTCGTCTAACATAATCCTTAACATTACTCCTCAACTTTACCATATATTTATTTCAAAGTTAATGCTGCAATATTTTCGGCATAACGAAGGATCTTGCTAAGCCATTTGAGATTATATTTCCCCTTAAATAATAGGTTTCAATTATGTTTAAGATTATTTTTAGGTGCTAGAACTGTGCTGCAATTTAAATATCGCTGCAGGACGAAATTGAAATAGTTTCTTTTTCGATATAAATTATAAATAATACGTAGCAACGTTATACTGTGTGTTTAATTCAAAGTCCAGTGCCACATAAGAGTTTCATCCGGTGGGTGTCGTAGGACGGGGTAGAGGGAAACTAAACCGGGAGCTGGGCAGCAGCATCTTCGTGGTAACAGCTGAATAAAAAATGGTAACTGGGGTTGTCAACCTGCTTTCCAGTAGGAATATCCCCCCCCCCCCGCCCCCGCCCGCCTATGAGGCAATCTATGCGGAGGCCTAAGTACAGCAGTAGCCGTTTGACAGGCTGTCAATCCTCTGTACTGGAAGATCAGGAAACCCAGTAAAACATGTTTTAAATACAGTTTACAATTAAGTATTATGTTGCATATTTAACTATAGAAATCATATTAGAGGTAGCCTCATTCGTACGAGTTGTAAATATGTATAAAACCATTTTGTCGTTTCAAGCAGAGACGGGACACGTCTAATGTAAATCATAATGGGATACAAGCAACATAATGCAGTGGTTTGTATCTTCAGTTCAGTTATTAACTAGTAGCTAGTAGCCCTTTATACTTAGATTAAAACTAATTTTACGGATTTTGTCTCGTTTAATTTTAAATGTTTTTGATTCCTAACATTTCGGGTGCTTTCCAGCACCCATGGTCACGGGGTACTGAGCTGATTGTCGTCCCGATGTCAATGTTGAGCCTGAATACCTTCAGATTTTTAATTATTCTTTATGGTCCGATCTATGCAGAATGAACTTACTCGGTCCTGAAGTCTTGCAGTTGTATGCTTGAGTTTAGTTAAAATTTTATTAATTACAGGTTCTCAAGCATGTGGTAGTTCCCAGCCTCCTTCTCTATTGAAATTAGGACGTTTTTTAATTTCAATAGCCTCAAGTATCATCCTTGGTAGGAATCGATGTTCTTTCGCGAGAATTTGTGGTCTATCAAATCTGATGTAATGGTCGGGGCCGCCTAGGATATGCTCACAAATTTCTCTTGTGAGCATATCCTAGGAGATTACTTAAAACTTTACTTTCACTTCTACACACATAATATTCAAGTAATTGTGATTAAGAAATTCAAGAGATAGATATACTCAAATATATGTAATTCTCGCAATGACATGAATCATTTATTTTATCTAAATAAATAGAAACAAAACATGGTTGGTGACTGTTGACGGTCAGAAAGGTTATTACACTGCAACATAACATTAAGTAGAATGCCTATTTGTTGCTGTATTAACGTTGATGTAATACAGTATTTACATATGGCGCAATAACGTAATAAATACATAGAAATGGGAATGTTTCTTTAATTCTGTAGATAATTCCTTTTGGATTTCAATGGCTTAAAATCATTCCTTACGAGAGGCTAAGCTAAATTTTTTTACGTTACATGGTTAATTTCTAAATGTATAGAGGAGCAGGGGCCGCCGACGGACCTTATCGTATCGGCGGATATGGTGTAGTGGATATTCTTACCCGCCACTACACGGTTAATGTAATTTAATAAAATGAAATATATTTATTTAATCGACCTAAAGAAATAAACCAACCAACCGCGTGGAATCTATGGTCATCATATATCTATGGGGAGGCGTAGGCTTCCACTTCGCTCACTGCTGAACAGAGGTCCAGCAGTGAACGTTAATAGGCTGTAAAAGTAACGGTAACGGTAAGGAAATAAAATTTCATTCGTCATATGGCTTTTTTTTCAATCTACTGCCGTTTCGAAATGAAGTTCCTTTAATGGGATCAGAAATGCCGAAACTCCGCAGGTATCCTCTTTTTGGCATTTTTTAAAAAGTAATTATTACAATAACTTACTTACCATAAAATTGATAAAATGGACATGGAACTTCACCACAATAGAAACTAATTAAGGTAAAAAAGTTAAAGTTACACTCTTTATACGTCCCACTCCTGAGCACAGTCCTCCTCCCATTTCTGAGAGGGCTTCGGAGAGGGGCAAGGAATAGTCCGCCGCGCTGCCCCAATGCGTGTTGGCGTACTTCAGATGTCTTCGAAAAATTTTTTTTCTTATTTCTCAGACATGCTCGTTTCCTTAAGGTCTTTATCAGTACTTAATATTGAAATTAATAATTTCATTAGTGCCGGCGGGGATCGAACCCTCTGATCTAACCATCTGAGCTACCACGGCTCTAATTACTGTAATAGATACACTTGGAAAACATAATAAGTAGATGTTTACTTTTTGTTTCCCTTATACAATTTTTCCATATATAGAAACAAGAAAGAAAAAAGTTTATTTGGTTCATACATTATAATAAAAAGAATAAGTTAGGTAAAACAATTTTTTAATATCTTATCAAAAATATTAAAAAAGGAATAACGTAATATGCATCAAAATGGTCTCCACTCAGCTTTTAGTCATGAATTGAAGATGTAAATACATCAATTCGTAACGCTGATTTTCAGTGGAGCCAGGAGTGAGGGGCAGATGACAAATAACAGTAAGAGAAAAAAAATTAAAAACTGTCAAAATTTCACGTATCAGTGCAATACTGATGATACTGTGTAAAGATGAACAACCGATGATATGCATACAGAAAAAATAAAATAAACTGTGTATGTGTGTGTGGATATGTGTATGCGTGTTTGAGGGTGTGAGTACGTTCGTGCGTGCATGTACGGTGCTAGCATCGAGATTGTATGAACCACACCATTTATGCATATTTTTGTACTGACATCACGACTTTATCATTCAAGTATTTGTATCTATAGATGCCAGAATCAATCAGTCAATCACAAAGCTGGCACAAAGCGAATCTTTTGAAGCTTCCTTCTTATGGGCTTCTCTAGAAATTGTGGATTTGAATTACCAGTTTCCTTGCTGATCCGAGCATAAAGGTCGTGGTAGACAGATTACAAATTGTTAACGCTGCTGTTTCACAAGGCTGCTTGTTATCAGCAATACTGTTATCTTCAGCATATCAATGATATGTTGCAAGCTGGTAACGTTCATTACTATGCATATGATAGCATTTGCAAGCATCCTTTTGTATTTTCTATCGCATCTATCACGAAGAAAGCTCTGAGGAATTGTTCGAATAAATTACAGCTGCCAAATTACATGAACGCATATTGCGCTAACCCGCACCATCTGGATGCTTGGCGGTCCACCAATGTGCATTTTATTAGAAATTTTCTGCTTCGTACAACCTTCCTGTGGAAGTGTTTACTACCGGCAATTTTTACAGACTGATAGGACCTTCAAAAAAGACCTTACTCCTCTTTAAAAGGTCGGCAAAGCACCTGCCATTCCTCTGGTGTTGCAGTTGCTTATGGGCGGCGATAGTCACCATCAGGTGAGACGCGTGCTCGTTTGCCCCCTCTTCTATACAAAATAGATATTAGTTTTGTACAGCAACACACATTAAAGCAAAAAATAAAGGAAATAAATTATATATAAGGTATAATAGGTGGTCTTATCGTTCCGGAAGTATTTTTTTTATCAAACAACCTTTTTTGCGCAAAGAACTGTTGTTTACAACGAATGGCGATTAGGGAAGGTTTACATAAGTTAAACAATTAGGTAAAATAAAAAAGTAAATACAACAACACAAGATGATTACAGTTCAGGAAAGGTATGATTTACTAGGGACGGGATATATAATTAGAATTGTTTACATCCTATAAATTAGCGAACATTAGTATAGAATCTAAAGCTATATAAGTGTTAATTTCTCACCGACCCTTCATTGTTATGAAACATAAATAAATCAAACCCTTCTCAAGGCCTTCAAACGCCTGTAATTAATCTAATCGATACTAAAACCATTTATTAACGTTTATAAGGATTATTTAAATATGAATCTATATATTTCTAAACAATAAAGAGTGGCAAAAAAACATACGAACTCATGATGGTAAGTGGATGCTGTGACTTAATACTCACATACATGTATTCTTGAATAATCAAAACGGAGATGGGTTATCATCTCTTAGATGATATGTCCTGTTACGATTAATATCAATATAAACATCACTTGCTATTTATTGGTAATTTAGGGAGGGCCATCTTTTCCCGGTTGAACTAATCTACACGTCCGTAGCGATAATAGGGTTAGGTTGCTCTACGAGTGCCACATAGAATAAGTGATATAAAGTATATAATAATAAATTAAATGAATAATTAAGCAATACATAAAATAATTTGTAATTATTTGTGGTATCAGTAAGCTAAGGTATTAAGTTAAAGTTACAACCTATATACGTCCACTTCCAGGCACGGGACTGCACTTATTTCTGAGAGGATTTTAGGGCAAGAAATTGTCCGCCGCCCTGCCCCAATGCGTGTTGGCGAACTTCACATGTCTTCGAAATATTTTTTCTCTTATTTTTTGGATATGCAAGTTTCCTCACGATATTTTCCTTCATCGCCGAGTACATCGTAAATCAGCACTTAAAATTGCAATTAACAATTTCATTGGTGCAGGCGGGGATCGAACCAAGTGTGCTCGCTTACTGTGAAATTTAAATCGAGCACTAACCATCTGAACTACCACGACTCCATGGTCTCAATGGGTTTGTAATGAGTTGTAATGATGATGATGATGAGCACGAAGAGACGGCGATCGCGGGTTTGAGCAACACGACATACAATACCTGTTCTCTGTTTATGAGACTTGTATATACTATTACAATTTTTCACCTACCACTTGGTAAATTTAATTACGCCGTCAGAATTTAGGTCCTTATATTGACACGGATAATACGATATCGTCATCTTTAAAAGCCATGTTACGGAGAGAACCCAATAAATGTAATAAAATGTGTCTGGCGAGTTAACATGGGCGCGGCGGTGTGTGAACGAGCGGCGATTCTTTAAATTCAATAATGTTTGTTGATCGTCAAGCGCTCCCTTCAATTATTAGATTTTGTGGAAAATACTGTTTATATAAATATTTATTAGGATGTATTTTAATATTTAGTAGTGGCGCAAGAGAATTCACTACTTTACATCATCCCGTGAGAGTCGTAAGAAGCGATAGAGGAATATGAAACGTGATGGGCCGCAGCATCTCACTATTGGCAACCATTTCACAAAAAAGTCAACGCTGGGATTTTACTATTAAAATCATGCCAGATAGATATACAAGAGTAGGTGACCCACCTACCAGCATTTTAAATGAAATATTAAATACAAACTAAACTTAAACATAATATCAGTTATTACGTAACCATCATAATAATTGTAAAGTAAAAAACAAACACGTAAGCCTAGGCAGTATGGGCATAAACCTCTTTGCCATAAAAATAAAAAAACGCAACAACAATATAAATATGCATAAACAACTATAGTACATAATTATTAATTTTGGTTGTAATGAAAAAAACTATAAAATCACCACCATCATGTTAAAAGTTGTATACAATAAACATAAAAATAATCCTTATGCTCCTTATTCACGTATCAAGTTATGACTTTTTATATTATTTAACTTATGGGCAACTTTATCGACTGTCTCGTTCATCATATTAGTTTGAGTTGGGGAGGCAGTAGCTGAAATTGCTTCAAATTCGGCTTGAATTTGAACTTGGTGTCATATATCATTAGAAGAGAGAATACGGATGACACAGTCCCGCGTCCAGAACTAGTGATGCCAAAATTTCGTCCAGCCTCCAAAAATTCCTTGTGACAACTCCTTGTAAGAAATTCTGAGTGATACCAGTGCCTTTCAGTATGGTTTTTGAGTACCACATCTTATCACGAACTGAGGTTTCGCGGAACTTAGCCGCTCCAAGACTCCAAGACCGTCCAAGGCATTGCCAACGGCTAAAATTAATATCTGCAATACTGAAGTCTGCATCTTCGTACAAATAAGCGTGCTAATAATTGTAGCAGTATGCTCAGACTTTTACTCAGGAATGCCATGCAAAAGCGTCTTTCTTCAGCGTCACGTTTCACTGCCATCAAGCTCACGTCCAAGTAGATCAAACTGATTATTTAGTGTGGTTAATGCAGATAAAATTATTTTTTAAATTTTTGAAATCAGCTGCAAGGGAAGAAGTGGATGACCCAGCCGGATTATTTTTTGCCACTTCACGTTTAAATTCCTCCATTTGTGTTTAAAACAGTTCAGATATCTCGATAAGTAACCCCTTCAGTGCATCCATAGTTAAGTAAGTTGTAAGAGTGTCAAGTTTTAGTAAATTATATTTAGAAATATGTGATGGTAGTTCTTTAACTTACATGTAAATATAATGCAAAAAATTACACAATAAACAATTCAATTTAAATTACAAGAGCAAAACTGTAAACTACTTTTATTACACCTATCCACTTATATCAAAATAATATTTCATATCCTGATGTCGGTGCTAAGTGTTAGGACATATTGTATAGAAGATAAAGCACCGACTTCAGAATATGGAATTTTATTCTAGCTGCTTCCCGCGACTTCATCCGCGTGGAATTTATTACGATTGTATTTCATAAGTTTTAACTATTTGCGCGGAACCCCAATTCTTTTTCTAAAATAAAAGTGGTTTAAATTATTTATAATACCAGCTAGCTGCCAGGTAAAGTTCCGTCAAAATCGGTCCAGCCATTTCGGATATTAGTCGGAAGAAACAGACAGACAGATAGACAGACAGGCAGGCAGACATAATTTTAATTTTTTTTTCTATAACAATTCCCGTATGTATTTTGACATTACAAACAAACCTTCAATTTTATTTATTTGTACGGATTATTTATTAATAGAAACATATATGATAGGTTGTTTTTATATTTTGTACTAGGCTTGCGCAAAGCCTAGTATAAAATACTCGTATGAATACAACTTAGTTGACATAATTATTCGTAATCGTCATCATCATCATTACAGTCCTCCACAAATCCACTGCTGAACATAGGCCTCCCACAGGAATACCACATAGCACGGTCCTGAGCCACCCGCATTCAACTACAGCTTGCATGTCTTACCAGGTCGTCACTCCATCCAGTGGGGAGCCGCCCTACACTTCGCCTACTGGTACGACGCTGTGACCCGATAACCTTTCTTTGCCATCGGTCATCGGCTCTCCAAGCTATATGGCTGGCCCATTGCCACTTTAGCTTACTAATCTGTTGGGCTCACTAAGTGATTTTAAGCTTCTTCATACAGTTAGCAGTGAAGTACCACGTTTTAGACCGATAGTCATCCATCGATACACGCACTGGTTATACAATATTTGTTTCAAGTTATAAGGTATATTTGACGAGAAGATGTGTCGCAATCTCCGGAACGCAGCATCTGTCGATTGGTCTCTGGGACAAAATTGCCCCAAGTAACCGTAATAATTAATATAATATTTTTCAATTTTTAAAGCATGTTGTTGACACAAGCTCATAAGATTTCATTCAAAAATTACCCAACTCGCCTAAAGAATTTTTCACTTTAAAAAGGTTTATCGAATTTGGGACAAATTAAAAGTACCCATACCAATGATCATTATATGCGTTGACATGTGAATGTTAAAGATGCAGGAGAGATGTATCAACATGTGCTGAGACTTTTCGTAGTTCCGCCTACCCCTGTGGGTGATAGGCATGAGAGTTTATTTAAGTATGTTGTTTAGTAAAAAATAAGTACATTTACACTAACTAATTTAACAAAGGGTTGAGATACTCTATTTTATAGATGGCGCGATTTACGATCTAGGACCTTTTTTTAATTATAAGCCTGACAAATAAACTCAAACATTAAAGTTCAAAAATTCAGATGCATTTTCACCAATGGAATGCCGCATTTCTAATAAATAGGGTATCTGTTTCTGTACACGCACCATACAGAACACAACAGCATTAAGGGGAAATAATAAAATACTTCCTCAAATGGCTTAGCAAGATCCTCCGTTATGCTGATAATATTGCAGCATTAATTTTGAAATAAATATATGGTAAAGTTTATTATGTTAAGTACTATGTTAGACGAAAACACTATTCCGTAAAATTTTCTCGATAGAAAAAAAATCCAAAGTTACCTCTAATTTGAACAATAAACCGCTGGTATTCATAAAATACTTTAAATTAGATCATGAAACTTTTCATACTACGTGAAATAACTATAAAGCAGGGTTTGTGTTTTTTTTAATTACCATTATTTTCACTGTAAAAAAAGAAATTACCTAAACTATTGGCGTCTTGAAGCTTGTTTCCTATCGCCCGATCAGTCTTCATCAGTCTTGCTTCGGCTTTGAAAAGGGAAAGATGTGTCGCTTACAATCGGAATACACATTACGGAACAGGACGACGTAAAATTAAATTGGGAAATAACCGTAATAAAAATAAGAAGTGACTGGGTTGGCGTACAAAACAGGTATAAATTTGATAAACCTAATGAAATAAGTATCTAACGACCTACCTACTTACAGTATTAGTGATTACAAACATGTCGGTACATAGCATACGACACGCGGGGAAGTGGGGGTGAAATTAGAATTTGATCTGACTTACTATATCCCCTTAAGCTGCTATTTTACGATGGTAATCTCCGAGAGCGTAGTCCTTTATCAATCGAGCCAACCCATTCGTGCTGCGATAATAATATAGCTACAGCATAGCTCTAACACATTAATTATCTAGGCTTCATCACTCATCACAAGGTTAGATGGTAGTCAATCACCGACTTATTAGTTTTAAAATCTGTAATATATAGTTTTTGCAATACATATTAAGAACGCAAGTTTTTATTTGTCAAAGAAATTACATCATTTTTTTATGTTATACATGCTATTAAAAATGATTCGCGAAGACCGCCTCAGAAGGTATTAGACTGGCGAGTTTACTATCTGATTCAATAATTGTGCACGCGGATCAGTGAACAACTTTTAGACTAAAATATCATAAATATTTTTCGTTAAGAATATCATACAAAATTCCATTCTGTTTATATTTAAACAGTTTTTCGTGTTTGAAAACACATTACAGTCCATCAAAAGTCCACAGCTGAACATAGGTCCCCCCCATAGATTGCCTCATGGGGGATATTTGCCGTTGTTGCTACGATTTGCAGGCGGGTCGACAACCGCAGGTTCTTTTAGTTTTTTCTTTTGTTATTAAGATGAGGCTGCTATCCATTTCCTCATATTATGTTTCTCTTTGTCGCTTCTTACGACAACCAATATTCTTATACCGGCACTAAACGGTCAATAACTTACGGCGTTTTGATATTAAGAAAAATAGTCAATAATCCCGATAATATAAAAAAAATAATTCGTCCTTACCCCGTACAAGTACAAGTACAGGCAAATACAAACCTAATCTGCAACAGCATTACTGTTTAAATTACTATTAGAGCTTATATTGTAAAGGAAAGCACTATCATATTTTTTTAAATAGAATTATTATGACAAACGAGCACACAGTCTACCTGATGGTAAGTGGAAGCTGTGGCCTATAGACATCTACAATTATCCTCGATTAAGAATCAAAATGCAGATGTGTCGTCACCCCTGAGGACTAATATGGAATGCCTCCTTTCCAGTAAGCACGTTCTCTGGTTCTGTACACTCATTATACGAAACACGACAGCTTTAAGTTTTTATTTTACGCTGGTATTCTGTGATAATCTGGTCTTTCTCTGTGAATTTTTTCTATTACTAATTGAGCAAAACATATGAAATTGAATACATCTTAACAAAATATTTCAGAACAAAATTTAGATTATGCGATTTTTTTCATCCAGTTATGGAATGAAATACACGATTTATTAGTAGTATTAATATTCCATAAAAGCAATGTCTTCACATACAGCTATTCATTTTATATTTGAATTACTCTTATAGCCTTCAGACTGGATCATAGGAATGAAGGGCCCGCTTTGCGGCAGGAATAGGTAAGAGGGTGGTATCTACCCAGACAAAAAGGGTACTACCACCTAGCTATCATCTATTACTCATATGCTATCCTCCACTTTAAATGATTAAGCTATTCAAACTATGGGATAATAACATGATTAAAACTACCTTTACGGATTTTGTCGCGTTTATTTTTACTTTTTATTTTTAATTCCCGACGTTTCGGGCGCTTTCCAGCACCCATGGTCACGGGGGACTGAGATGACTGACGTCCCGATGTCATTGTTAAACCCGGAGTACCTTCAGCTTGTCTTGCAGTGGTATGCTTGGGTTTAGTTCTAATTTTATTGATTATAGGATCCCAAACAGGTGGTAGTACCCAGCCTCCTTCTCTATTGAAATTAGGATGTTTTTTAATTTCAATAGCCTCACGTATCATCCTTGGTAGGAATCGGTGTTCTTTCGCGAGGATTTGTGGTCTATCAAATCTGATGTAATGGTTGGGGCCGTTTAGGATATGATCACAAACTGCAGACTTCCTAGACGGCCCCAACCATTACATCAGATTTGATAGACAACAAATCCGTGAGGCTATTGAAATTAAAAAACATTCTAATTTCAATAGAGAAGGAGGCTGGGTACTACCACCTGCTTGGGATCCTATAATCAATAAAATTAGAACTATACCCAAACATACCACTGCAAGACCTCAGGACATAGTCAGTTCATTTTGCATTGATCGGACCATAAACAATAATTAAAAAAGCTGAAGGTACTTCGGGTTTAACAATGACATCGGGACGTCAGTCATCTCAGTCCCCCGTGACCATGGGTGTTGGAAAGCGCCCGAAACGTCGGGAATTAAAAATAAAAAGTAAAAATAAACGCGACAAAATCCGTAAAAGTAGTTTTAATCATGTGCAATGTTCGCGTAAATATAAGAAATTATTATGGGATAATAAGATAAACAAGGGAAAGAGACAATTTTCACATAGCCTAATATAAATTTGTAATAAAAAAAGAGAATTAAATAAGATTTTTTTATTATGAGTCCGCTCAAATGGTTATGGATTTGTTCATATATATATATATATATATATATATGTATATATATATGTATATATATATGTATATATATATATATAACATATAATATAACAAATAATATGAACAAATCCATAACATTATTTTTTTTGTCTTTTCTTATTACAAATTAGAATTTATATTCAACAACTTTATTAC
This sequence comes from Parnassius apollo, assembly GCA_907164705.1. Classification (NCBI taxonomy): domain Eukaryota; kingdom Metazoa; phylum Arthropoda; class Insecta; order Lepidoptera; family Papilionidae; genus Parnassius; species Parnassius apollo. The sequence continues at coordinate 540,544 of CAJQZP010001016.1, forward strand.
AATATAATCGTATTCACAGGTCTATTAAATGAATTCTCCAATATTTCTTTTTTCGTATCTAAAATTTACAATCAACCAAATCTGTGAGTTGTTTTTATAGGATTATAATTATTGCAAGAACAACAATTACATCAAACTTAAGTAGGTAGGTATAGAATAAAAGTAATTTCACAAGAGCTTTCTTATTTCCTCAGCAAATTTAACCAATATCACAGGTAAGAAGCATAGTTGCTTTGCAACTATTCTATGTATAGATCATCAATCAATCCGATACAAAAATCATGCATTTATAATTGTTGAGATTCCGTAAACCTCAATGTACGCAGGTACAGTTAGTTTGTATATAAAAAATTTTTTTTTATCATCAATACACATACATGAAAGATACAGTAAATTACTCCAAATCAATTGGAACAAATGTTACAGCAAGTTACTTTTGTTTACCTTCTCATTTTACAACACAAGTCAGTTCTATTATAAAAAAAATCAATAAAATAACACAGAAAAAATAAGTATAAGTTATATGCAATCTTAGTCATTTAAATGTCATATACCTAATACTATATCAAAATATAAAAGTTCAACTAAGCAAATGATACAAGTATCAAAACAAACTAAGTTCAAAAAACTCAGTTCGTATTAAAATTACAACATAAATTACAAAGCAATTTTAATTTACAAAAGTCTAAGCCTATTATATTTTAAGGGTAGGTATATTATAAATTTATACAAATCAATAATAAGGAACACGAGGGAATTTTTGCCACTTCATAAATAGCATCTCCTTTCAACTGTTGCAAACTAGACAATTTGGCTAGTGTTGTTGGCTATATTATAAAAATTCATTCCCTATTTTAGAATCTTTGGTTTTCTACACTCACCACGCTAGTTGGGATGGTCTTTACCCGGTCGAGACGATCCTTGCTACAACCGTAATATAAGCTGCAGCGTGACTCTACAATGTGTAAATTTTATTTATCCTTTTGTAATTTAAAGTAAAAATATGATAGCGCGATAGATTCTGCTACATTGCCCTCACGTCACGCGGAAACAAGTGTAAATATTTTTTTCCAATTTTAAAGATGATAATTAGTTTATAGTGCACCCGTTGGTCATACCACTTAGCCAACTTCTAACACCATTTTCAACAGACATTTTCAAAAATTTACTTCCTATATACAAATCGACTATACGTTCTCGTAATATATCACACATTTCAGAAAAACATGAAGCTATCATTAATCCAGACGACACAGGGAAGATAAAGTCTCAGTATGCTCAAAGGAATTTTCTTTCCAGTCTCTGTCAATTGGCTTCCAATGACGGGCACTAGCCTCAGATGAATGTGTGGAAATCGTAAATAACATATTTTTACTACAATATTCAGTATCCCTGTAAGCTAATTGTTTACCTGAGGCTTAAATTTTATCCTTCTGAGTGGACTAATTAATATTAAATGTGGTAGAACCACGCTGCGGTTGTATTATGGTTGTAGCACATATGGGTTGACTCGACCACGTTCTCACAGATTACCAGCTTAAAATAGCATTTTAATTCTGCTGTGTTTCGTGTGGTTAGTTTAGAAATCCAAAGATCCTTTTTACTGGAGACGAGGCATACCGTCTTAGCCTTAATAAGGGTTAATAACGCACCTGTATTTTGATGCTTTTAACCGAGGATAGATGTAGCTGTCTATGGACCTCAGCATACATTTACTATCATCAGATGGACTGTAAGCACGTTCACTCCATCCATCTTATATAAAATAATATCCACGTTTTAAGATTAATTGTCTAAATGGTTGCATTATAAAAAATCCTCCCTATTTTAAGGATTTAATTACTTTTTAAAATTTAAATGATACTACCCTGAAGTATAGCCCTATCTAATAAAAAAGAATCATTAAAATTGATTTACGATTGGTGAAGATAACGCGTAAAATACATAAAAAAGAATTAAAGAAAACTTGCAGTCGAATTGTAAGCCTCCTTTAAGTCTCCATTTGAATATAAAAGTCTTAATATTATCTTTCTACATTTTACATACATGAAAAAAATTGTGTGTACGAAAATAAATCTCCGTTTTATAGCAGAAAACTAAATCAAACATTTCACACTAGATAAGATATAGAATAGGACATCTGTGATATGAATTTCAGAGGAGATGCAATAAAATTTTGCATCTTAGTCTAGGTTAGGAGAGCGACGATATCTAATATATAAAAATGTATGTTTGTTTGTTTGTATTTTATGCGCAGCCATAACGTTTATCAGATTGCGGTAAAACTTTGTCAACTTATCGCTTGAACTTGTGCGAAGGTTATAGGCATAGTGTAATTAACTTACAATATTACTTAAATTTGGTTGCGCGCATATTGTATTTACAAATTTATTCAACAGTTATTAGAAATCGTTCAATTTCAATGAATATGTAATCATTTCTAAATAAACAATATAACTCTTCCAAATTTAAAACGATATTTCCGCAATTATTTCTTCAGCAACAGCCACGCGCCGGGTACCAGCTAGTGTTGTATATATTATAATGTCCTCCAGACCATAATATTTAGGTTACGGCGACCGGTAACAACGGAAACTAGCCATCTGCTGAGAACAGGATTATAATGCCCGAGTGTAAACGCAGTCAATTATAGCACTCCCTATTTCCTCACTCTCGTAGTCCGATGGGACTGTCTAGCGCAGGACCAATGGCTTAATATCCTTTCCGAGGCATGAAGTTAAATGAAACACCGACAAACTCCTGACTCCGGCCTCCTAATGAGACCGAAAAACCCAATAATTTATTTTGGCCCAAACCGGGATCTCATTAGTGTAGTAAAAGTGTTATTAAAGAAAATTACGGAAAAAACAAAGACAACAGTGAAGAAGTAACTATTATGAAGATCATCAGTCAGATGATGTATGAAAAGCTGTTGATATATTCTCGTATTGTAAAATATTCCACAAAAGTAGCGGATATTTACATAGTCATCCACAATAATTGTTGGCCCCGCATAAAACATACGGGGTACACACACAAGGGTGACGGTGTCTGTATAAGAAAACATCGTGCGAAAACCTCCCTATGAGGCAATTTATGAGAGAGTTATATTTTTATAGGATGAAAAATGAGCACACAGTTCACTTGATGATTAGTAATAAATGTAGCCTATAGAAATCTCCTTGCGTAGTCACCCATGAGGACTTAGATGGAATACGTTTCCAGTAAAAAGAGTCTCCGGTTCTCTGCACTCAGCAAACAAAACAGCAACGTTAAACTGGAACTTTACACGTGTATTCTAAAGGCGAGAGCGTGATCTTTTTCTGGCCGAGCCGACCCATTCGTGCTACAATTATACTACTACCATAGCTGCAGCATGGCTCTACCATTTAAAAAAGTCCTATGTTCAACAGTGAACTTTCGTGTTGGCATCGCTTTGTGACGAGTATCCAGAAAAAGAAAAAGACTGCGCTGTTTTCTTAATAAAAATTAATCTTGTTGCCAGAAAATAAAAAGCCGAGCTTAGTATATGAAGGATGCATCATCTCCATCATTCGCAATTATTGGGCGTACGTTCCGGACTGACGTCGTAACGAAGACAAACGACATGTCTACGTGGCGGCTTACGTGCCACGAACGTAATTACGTTATTGTAGAAGAAATATAGGAACACATTATTTTGTATTAATTTTCGTTTCACAATATGGTATTAGCTTGACCTGTATATATATATAAAGAGAGCAGGTGTAGGATGGCCTTACGCACTTTCCGAGGCATGTGGTTGAACGCCGTTCACTTTTTGATTCCGAGTAGCAGCTAGGATCCGATCAAAAGCAATATAGAATTTTTCGACACACAAACCCACTTACTTTGTACTAACCCGGGGTCCTAACCATGAATCACCAACCACTGGTCCAACGAGGCTGTTCATCAACACAGACCATCTCATCACGTCCATTGCATTCCATATACCACTCATCTTAGTAGGAGGATGTCCAATACTGCGCTTTCCTTTACAAGACTGCCAAAGAAACGTTCTTATATACCGGTGGTTCTTATACATCAATGGTGTGTCGGAGTATTTTACACCTGGACTAAATAATATCTGTATAACTCCATCTATTGGAATCCAGAATATTTTTTGTCATTTCCCACAATCCCATCTTACGATATCCATTGAACGAAATTATGTGATGGGTTTTCTTTAGTCACAATCCCATGGTGAAATAAGGCGAATATGTATTGTAATAAGGCCCAATGATTAGCTTCATTTGGTCATTATAGTAACGAAGATAAACTGCCCTGTCCGTGACATGAGTCCAATTCAAGACCGAACAATTCATAAGCTTATAGCAAGAATGGAATTTTGCAGATTTAATGTGATAGTAGCTTAATGACTAATGAAACCGACTGTACATGCAACATGGTTGACAATAACTCTGGCAATGAGCTGATCACATCCAAGCGTAATTTGGAGCGGTTTTTTTATTTAAAGGCAGGCTTGCTAGCGGTGGTTCTTAGACATGTTTTATCAACAACAAAACAAAAAAGTTTTTTTTATTAAATATGCAAACATACAATTATAGCTGTCCAGGTAATTATTACTCATCCACGATATCATTAAGTTAAGAACTTTAATTATACAATGTTCTACCATAAATACGTAACTACTTACAATTAATATTTCCGTAACGATAGGATCATTTAAGGCGACTTTCGTCGCCCGCCGCGTCGTGTCGGCCGCCGTACTTTCATACTAAATTTCACGCACACATTTGCGCAATTTGCCTATGTGGTAGTAATAGGTAATTAATTTGCGTGCGTGGTATAGAGTGTCCGGATGTCTTAACAAAGCTTACCTAACGACATAGTTTTAAGGAGTAAAATGTGAGTATAATAATCGTTTCACATTGCTTTTCGTTTGAAAATGAATAGGTTTTATAATAGAATACTGCAATAGTGGGTAAATTTGCATGAAAGGAATTGTATGCATTTTTGGGTTATTATACACCAATTTCTTGGCAAGCATTGTCTAAAATGTGAGTGAATATTTTGTCGTACATTCATGATATTTGCAAAAATATATTGTGATGCAACAGTCAATATATCAACTACTTTCAACAGTTCTCTCAGAGATACTCGAACTTCTTAGCAGTACATAGATCTTATTGCACGTTTTTTATTTTATATCCACGCTTTATTCGATTAGCATTGTAGAAAGTTTTTACACATTTCAAGTGTTTTAAAGTGTCTAAAACATTTATCAAATGGGTGACGACATATTCGAGCACTTTATGATTAAAAAACACACACTTCTAAAAACGAGATTTGTGATGAATTTATTGAACATGTTTATCTGTTAGGCAATAATAACAATTGTTAGGTAATAATAAAAATTGAACGTTCTTGACGTCAGTGTATGGTAAAATCTTAAAGCTGTGTTCTGAAAGTTAAAGTTTTAGTACTATAAATAAAAGTTATTGGGATTAATAATTAATTATGATAGGAATTATTGATGTTTTATTTTTTTGAATGCTATGTCGAAATTCTTTCTTTTATGTGCCTGTTGAGCAGTGCAAGGCACGTATCGATGCGTACTTCGCTTTAGCGATCGTTGAGTTCGTGAGGCACTCATTTTTCAAGCTTTTCTACCTTGCCAATTTGACGCAAATGGGCCAATATTGTTTTGATGCTAATGTCAAAAGCTGCTGTAAATTCAGCCGTAGATTTTTCGGGTCGATTTTTCCAGAACGGAAGCGGACTGACCAATAATAGGTGGTGCATGCATTTGTAGTATTTCCTCCGTAAACGTCGTTGATGTTGTGTGCCGCTTTTGCCGCGTTGCAGCCACGACAACACTCATATTCCATAATGGCTAGAATTTCTAACTTATTCATTATTACGAAAAATATTCAAATGCGATGAAAACATTACGCTAATCAATAAAAAATGACTAATTTAATTTGAATAAAAAATAATTTTATGTTTTTAAAATAAATTTAATTTGAAATTAGAATTCTTGAACAAACAAAAATTATTTTGATTTGTAATAATCAGTACTGCAGAAAGGTAATTTTATAGGTAAATAGTTATTAATTATTACAGGGTTTGCGTCATCCTTTATCTGACACCGAATTACTGTACGTTCGCTCTCACGCAAATGATTTATCAATCACTTTATCATGAACTTCACTTCGAATTATGACGTTACCACAAACAAGCGATATTACAATATCGTATTCAGATTGATTTTAAGACACACGGTTTTGTAGCGTGGTCGATTTTATTCAGATACTTTCACAGATTTTATCGCATTAAATTAAACGCGATAAAATCTCTAAAAGTAGTTTAAATCAATGTTTAGTGTTCGCGTCAATCATTATTCAGGTGTTTTATTACTCTAATCGTCGTTAAAGATAGATTTTCCACTATTTTAACCACAAAATAAATTATATTCATGTTCACTGTAGACTGAGTTTCAATTTAAGATCGATCGTTTTTTATCTATTTTTATAAAAAATTTAAGTGTCGAATAAACTTACTGTTATATTAACCTGACTACCTGTATGTGTGTGTGCGTGCGTGCGTGCGTGCGTGCGTGCGTGCGTGCGTGCGTGTGTGTGTGTGTGTGTGTGTGTGTGTGTGTGTGAGTTCGTGCGTGCGTGTGTGTGTGCGTGCGTGCGTGCGTTTGTTCGTGTGTGCGTGTGTGCGTGCGTTCGTTCGTGTGTGCGTGCGTACGTGCGTGCGTGCGGCGCGCAGCCGCAAAACCACTTGTGTGTGTGATATTGCGTACGTGCATGCGTGCATTGTGTGTGTGTGTGTGTGTGTGTGTGTGTGTGTGTATGTGTGTGTGTGTGTGTGTGTGTATGTTTGTATAGATACAGCGATCGTCAATCCGCTTTTCACATATAAAAAAGGAAAATCCTGCGTACAGTGGCAGGGTTATATTATAGTTAGTGAACTAATAGGCGGCGACCATACAACTGGAAAGGTCGGAGTGAGTTTGATAGATTAACGGGATGATGGATAATTTGCGATGCCTTTGGTCATTGCGTATTCACCGGCCGTAAACTAACTTCAGTGTTGTCACTGAGATAGCTTTGAAGCCGTCAATCAATGCGGTAAAACATTTGCAGTTACTTAAACATTTGTCTTGAATTTTAGCAGTAAGCGATCTTGTTAAGTTCAATCCTCGTCGGTACTGTTATTTGGTAATGTAAAATGTTCTAGATATAAAATGATAGTACTTACCAATTTCAAGTACATTAAGTCCAGCAGCAATTAAACATGGTAGAGTCATGCTGCAGCTATATTATGGTTGTACTATGAATAGGTCAGTTGACTGAGGGAGGACCACGCTCACACAAATGACCAGCAAAATAGCAGATAAATGCTAACGTGTTTCGTATGGTAAGTGTAGGAAACCGGAGACCCTTTTTACTGGAAATGAGGCATTTCACCTTAGTTCTCATTGTTGAATATGCATCTAAATTTTGATTCTCAATAGAAGATAGCTATTTATGAGCCAAAGCATTCATTCATTATAAGGCGAACTGGGTGTTTGTTTGTGATGAATATTGTGATGTAGTGTAGCTCTACGACAATTTATATTAGTGTTTAGTTTGTAATAAACGACAGTCTTAGCACTAACCAAACGTCTCCGACATAGCCCAACGGGTCAGTAAGCTGAAACGGCAATGGGCCGGCCATAAAGCTCGGAGAACCAACAACCGTTAGGGAAAAAAGGTTCTCGAGTGTCAGCCTCGTACCGAAAGACGAAGTGGAGGGCGACCCCCTACCAGATGGAGTGACGACCTGGTAAGACATGCAGGAAGTCGATGGATGCAGGTGGCTCACGACCGTGCTTTGTAACAAACCTTGGGGGAGGCCTAGTTTCAGCAGCGGACTTGTATAAGGGTTAATCGTCGTAATGATGATGATGATGATTACTAAAGAAATACCCAATTCTAAGCTCAGATTCTGATGAAAAATCACTCGGGAAGACAGCTCAGTTCTTGATTCATTGATTCCTTTCCTATGTTACATATTGAGATTCTCCTGCCCTATAGTAATTTCGAGGTCAAAATAGAATTGGCATGATGTATTATGATCATGCATACATACACATTTGACATAGTTAGGTAATATAATAATATGTCAAAATTCGTAAGTTTCAAAGTATTTATATTTTTAAATTCTCTTATTTATTTATTAATAATTTTTATCTCATTCCTTATTATTTTAACTTCATTTATCAAATATTTATCTTCGGCCAACCATTGTTTATTTTTTATATTATTATTGAATTAGTTGCGCCATTTCTTTTCCGTATACGGCTTGCGTACGTACATGATCAAAAAAAATGACTAACATTATATCATTCTTTGTTTACATTTATAGCTGTTCAGCTCATATAATTTAATATAAATGCAACAAAAACTTTCACGTATATAGTCGCGTATACATGATCAAGATAATTGACAATATTCCATAACAATTCCGTACAATTCATAATAAATTCACATTGTCCTTATTAACAATACATTAAAACATCCCACATTGTATAGTATCCGAACAACCTTTAAATTCATCAGTTATTAGGTTTTTCAAACTCTCAGCTAATCAAGCTGATTGTATGTGGGTGGATGATGAATTTTTTACGTCGTAGAGACATGCTGTAGCTATATTAGTAGTATAGTTGTACCACGAATGATAATTGAGTGATAAACTTCAAATATGGAAATACGTAGTTGACCGAGAGTAACTGACATCAGAAAACTGATGACGGTGGGCTGAAATAATGGATATAGCTTGGGGAACGGAAAAATGATGGCTGAGATCTAAAGAGATAATGATAATAAGATGGTGTTATTATATCGCATAGTTAAACACATACTAATTCCAGCATCGTACATTTTGTCAGTTTGATTTTCCATCCACTAGCGTGCATTTTACGAAGAATTTTCAGCCACGCATGACTACATTGAAGAAGTCACTATCATCAGGGGTTTTACAGAACGATGCGACTTGGGGAACTGCAAGGAAAAAACCTTTTCCTTTCTAAAAGGCCGGCCACATACTCGCAATTCCTCTAGAGTTACAGATGTTAGGAGATTATAATCACTTACAATAAGTAAGTAGCATGCTTGTTTGTCTTCTCGTTTGTACAACAACACAGACATCTTTTTGATTTTTGATTACCACAATGTCCGGTTTTAAGGTAGTGTAATAATTTCAATCAATAACAAATAAGTATAATATTTTAGAGCATTTCTTCCTAGAACGGAGACTTTTTTTATTCTGGTTCTCAAATCCATGCATCAAAAATTAATAAGGCTGATTCTACCTAACTAACTGAAACATATTATTTGCATTAATCATGTCTATGGCGACACAATTAAGGACGTGTTCCAGTTTTCCTGCTACATACATACTCGTCTGACAGACACGAGATCAGGAACAAGTGCGACACAACGCTATAAAGCTATGCCAATAATATTATGCTGTCACAGTGTAGTTACACATTATGTATTTATTTATTATTTATTGCCACCTTAAATAAAAAATTACAAAGAGCGGAATTAATGTCTATAGACATTTTCTACCAGTCAAACCCAGGTATGATGAGAATAAGTGGAAGCTGCAATGAAATTAAATAAAATAAATAAAAAATAAAAAAGCCTTTTATTCCATGCTAAATAAGTTTTACAATATAGCTTTTTTGTAACATAATTTGCATTTTATAAAGAAAATATAAATTATGATATTTTTTTAGATTTTAATACATTAATTTGTTTCATTTTTTAGATTTTTTTAGATTTTAATACATTAATTTAATTCTATATTTTTGAATGAATTTGATTGAGTTAATTAATGTCGTAATTTTGATTATGATAATTATTTTTCATAATATTTGGTTAAAATTTAAATAGGTAAGCATTATATTAGTAACATTAATATTTTCAAACAATGTAATTGATTTATAATTTTTTTTTATAAATTTTAAGTGATTTATTTTAAATGGATTTGATTTTTAATAAAATTAAGAATAGGATATATTTAATTCACATTAGTTGCAAATTGGCAAATATTTTTTTTATTAATGATTCATATAAATATACTCATTTGTGTTTGTTTACTTTGCATGGACCCCCCTTAGGTGAAGGCCTCCTCCAAAGATTTCCATTAGTCTCTGTTTTTTCGACGATTTAAGGTGTCTTCCTTTGGAGGGTGGTAGTCATAATCTTCCACGGTGACCAGCCGGGTTGGATGATATCTTATATTGCTTAATTGGACTTGTTATTTTATAAAATCTGTAGTAGAGAGGGGTGCTAGTTGCTATGTATTTTTATCTTTGTTGTCATATTTGCCTCATTTTGTGTTGGTATTATTATTAACTAAATAGTTCAGCACGCCAGGTTTCAAAACTCCTTCAGAAATACTATTGGATCTTGGAGCTGATGAGTGCAATTTCAGGGTTTTGTTTTTCTTACTGGCTTGCGTGTTTTTGTGTCCTTGTGAATGGAGAAAGTTTTCAGGCGAGGTAGACAATGTTCTTTTATTGTTGTTTTTTAATATAATTAGTTTGTCGTATTTTATGATTGCATTATTTCCCTTTTCTCTCTCTATTTTTAGTTGTTGTTGTAATTCTTTTCTTTTTTGTAAAACATATGTGGGGTAATCTTCTTTCAATATAATATTGAGTGTCATTTAGTGCCCCTTTTTGTTTAAAAATTTTGATCTTCAGGCGAAGAGTTGTAAATGTTACTATTATTGGGCGAGGTCTGTCTCCTTTTTTTCCTATTCTCTTCATTTCTTGGATATCTCTACTATCTAACTTAATAAAGAAATGTTGCTCTATTATCTTGGTAAAGTTGTTCACTAAGTTTTCATACGATGATTCTTTCTCTAAGATACCAAAAAATACGATGTTTCGTTGTCTTGCCTGCTTTTCCAAGAAGTACAGTCTTTTCTCTTGGGTTACAACTCTTTCTTCCAATTTTTTATGTTTTTCTTCCCATACACAAAATTTTTCTTCCAATATGTTATTTATATTCTGTGTTACTTGTTCTGTTACATTTTCTCCACTTTTATGAATCATAATTTTTTTGTTCGTCTAATTCTTTTTGTATTTTTTTAAGTGCATTCATAATTTCTTCCACGGTTTATTACTTTTTCTCTACCTGAGGCGCCCTCTTGTAAACAGACTTTGTACTATCAGATTGATGCTAAATACTCAATAAGAGCTCAATAGTTTAGCTTTGTAATATGGTATAATTATAACAGATGGCGCTGAGCGTTGTTTGAGTGTCGTTGAACGGTTATAGTTTTTGAACAGTCATTTAATTTTGAGGTTGTGTTTTTTAATGTTTTTAACAAAATGGTAAAACTGCACTTAATTTTTGTCCACATAACACTTCAGCACAAGTGAACATTACTTTAATTAGTGTTTAGCCTGTATTAGCGAGAAAAAGTCCACAAACAGAAATCACTGACAATTTTTTTTGCACTATAGATAGTTTTGATTTTCAATTGTTTGTTGATAGTTATGTCACTTAACTCCAATATATAATATTTATGCCAAAGTTTTGTATCACTTAACACTTTAACACATTAAAAAAACCACTGTTTTATATTTTTAATTTGATTTCTTTTACGGAGTCGATGTATACCATGACACAGTAGCGCCCTCTCTCGCAATGAAATTAATTACATGAAATTTTATAAGAAAATAATAATTTCTACTAATTATATGTCATTTTGCGAAATCATTCTTAAAAAGTATATACATATAAAATGTATATAATGTTAGTTTTAGTGTAGAATAATACTATGCCGTGCATAGACGTAGGAAAAATAATCGCCTCGTTTTAAGGAACCTACACAAAATAACATTTCAAATCAAACACGCGTCGATCTTACAAACTGTAGTCAGCTATTATTGCTTCATGTAACTGATGCAATAAAAGTCTCTATGTCATTATTTAAAATATTTTAATGCGACTTAAAGATATTCAATAACAACCATTACTCAGATTGACTAGAAAGCTCCTTAACGACCAAGCACGTTAAAATATTGGCACTGATGACTGAAATTAAAAATAAAAACAAATTACCTGCCTACGTGACAGCGTAAGCGTATATTCTGCTAACAACGTGGTATACAATACATCGTTATTTATAATAGAAAAGATAGGTACGGGCTTATAACCGCATGATAAATGTAAAAACAAACACTTTTGTTATCATATGTATTATTATTTTATTATTATAATACGTAAAAATAAAAACATAATTGTGCAGTATGACCATACCAAATGCCAAAATCCTGTCGTAAGCCGATGACACGGCTGTGGTTTTTGCTGATGAATCTTGGGAGGCTGTCAAGACTAGTGCTGAAAGCGGTCTTGCTCGAGTCGCTCTATGGTTGCAACAAAATCTCCTTACTTTGAATACAGCTAACACAAATTATATTTGCTTTAGCATTACCAACAACTTGCAGCCACAGAATGACTTTTGCCTTAAAATTCATATGTGTTTTGAGGATGCTAAAAACAAAGCTTGTGACTGCCCATTAATTGAAAAAGTCTCTCACAGTAAATATCTGGGCGTCGGAATAGATCAGAGGCTATCGTGGTTCCCACACCTTGAGCATGTCATTAATAGGACCCGAAAATTGATTTGGATTTTCAAAACTCTAAGACACGTAATACCTGATAGTACTAAGCGGTCGGACTCTCCCAGATATCTTCTTAAACAAATATACACGTCCCTTGCACAATCTATCATTACATATTGCATTCCGGTGTGGGGTGGAGCTGCAAAGACAAATTTCTTAACTTGGAAAGAGCCCAACGAACCCTTATTAAGGTCATGTATTTTAACCCTGTGTCACTAACCATTCGTCAAAATGACGAAGCGTTTACATATTTAGTGTTTCGGTAAGATCCCGAATCCCGCCACCCTGCCCGTTTTCAATATCTTCCTTGTTCGCATCGCTAGTTACCCGCAATCTCTCCTTGTGGACGCACACTCATTAGATCGGGATATATCGTGTGATCGTCGTAAAATTTACGAAAGTTTAGTATCTACGTAACTTTTTTTTCAAAGTAATGCATTTATTTTTTGTCAATTCTTTTCAATAATTACTATTAGAACATATTATTTTTATGCAATGATTACCATATTTATACTAGATTTCAATGTTATTTGCAACTTTATTTTATTTTATACCATAGATACCAGCCGTAACACCAATTGATGGCCGCTGTGCTTGTACGCTGTGCTACGATATTCTAAATCTGTCTATAGTGAATTCAAATATAAAGAACTCTTACTCTAGATTGTTAATTTTTTGTTACAGAATAAACATTTTTGATTTTTGTTTATGTCATTCACGTTTCTAATGCGATCCGAAATGGAAAAAAAAATATGAAAAGAAGGCCTTTTGCATTAGAAATGGCAGACAAATTGATGAAGTCTTGGCTGAAAGAGAGGTATTGGACTGTAAATTTGCAACGAAATTTGAAGCATATCGTCGCGGAGATCTTGAAAATTGATGATAATCAGGAACGTTCTAATGAAGACGTTCCCAGAAACCGCAAAATTTGCAGCTACTGTCCTGCAAAGAAACGTTGTATGACCACTTACTTCTGTCAGGGCTGCAAAAAAGCGATTTGCAGAGAGCATACTGTTTCCATGTGCAATCATAGTTCAGTGTAGCTTATTTCCAAAACAGACTATGTTATTTGATTTCGATTAAACTAAGACTGCTAATAAAGGTCGTGTCATAAATAAAGTTGATTATATAAATATTTATTGATGTTTTAATCCGTCGTAAAAGTTACGAATGGTTAGTGATAACGTTACTTGAAATTAAGGTTAGCGAGCTAGGGTTAAAAAAGACGTTTTTCCACTAAACAACTGTATAGAATAAGTGGTCTACTTTCAGTTAGACAATTATATGTTACTATGATAGCCCTCAAAGCACACAAATTCCTGCCCTTTGTCATTTTTGGTTTTTAAATTATATATTTAGATAAGGAAGAGTGGGATTTCCAAACACAGGCATTACTTGCTTAAATGGAGATCCCAATCAATTATGTCATTAATTTAAGTTTTGTGCAGAAAAATAAATTATTTTATTTTATTTAATTTATAATTATTGGAACGATGCACTCCTTGTCGTCAACTAGACCAACAATGCAGTCAAAGCAAAATAATTTTTAATGAGCCACGTGCATCGAAAAATGGCAGAAGCACGGAATCATTCGAAATGAAAGAGGAACAGTGACCACGTTAGAATACTTGAATATAGTAGCAGCGTAATGCATCTGTGCTACGTATGGTGAGAGACCAGCAATGAGGATCCATTTACATTATATGTTATAGATTTAAGATGTGGCAACGCATCTACATTTTATTTTAATTTAGCAAAGATTTAGGCGTCTATGCATTATACTTACATTTTTTCGTAAAAGAGTAAGCTATATGATCTGAGGAAGGATTGATTGAAGAGCTATATACGTAGACAGTCTTATCATGTACCTTGGCGTACGCTTCCTTGCTCCTAAGACATTCAAAATTCAGAAAGGAGGCCTGTACCCAGCTACACATAAAGACTTATTTTTACCAATAGCAACTTGGGTTCGAAACTAGACTACGAGGGCAAAAGACCAATATATAACCACTAAACACGCGGTCAAAACTAAATGTTTGAATATTGTTTCTACAAATTATGAAAAGACCTTCTGGTTTTTACTTTTAACTTGCAGAACTGGGGCTCATACGCAACAAATAATGAATCAGCGTGTAAAATTGTTCAGTTTTTGTAGTGTTAGGAAAAGAAATCGAACTTTTTGATATTTTCAAATTGTTATTATATATTAAAAGCGATGCTCTGTTCTATTATCTCTAATATTGAAGTAAAAAAACAAACTTACAATCCACCTGATTGTAAGAGGCTGCTATAGTTCGTGGACACTTGCAATAAACTTCAAAATAAAAAACGAACCTGTAGCCTATGTAGCTTCCGCAAACTTTGTCACCCCCAATGACCAAGATGGAACGCTTCACAGCCTGCAATTATAAAACTTCTTTATTACTCTTCAGATCAGAATATAGTAGTGCACTCACTGCGGCTTTGCAGCTTAAACATGAAAGAGGGCAGTACGTACTCAGATGGTTTCCATAGAAAAGAGTCCCACCACCTAGTAAAGCTCATTCCGTTACCATTACCGTTGCAGCCTATTAAAGTCGACTGCTGAAGTCTCCTGAAGGGAGGACTCCTACTTAGATTGGCTTAGAGGGGGATATTTGCCATATATTCCAAGCTTGGCAAGCGGGTTGGCAACCTCAGTTTCGTTATTAGGAAGGCGCTGCTGCCCATCTCCTTATTTGTTTCCCTTTGTCGCATCTTACGACACCCACAGGATGATATGGTATAGTGGATATTTTTACACAGCCACTACACGTTAAAATATACCTAAGAATATGTTCCAATTTTACATGTCCAAAAATGTACTGAGTTATTGTTCATGTTTGAGCATAAAATATGAGAATAGTCTATTAATGTCGACATTGTGTGGATGAGGTGGTTATTACATTAACGAAGACAAACTATGGCGGTTGAGACGGAGTACAAGCTGTGGAACAAGTGATAAGATAAAAGAAAAAAATAAAATGAAAATATACATTTATTCCTATTTAAATAGAGATAAAAGCTCAAAATACTAAATCACCATTATCATTAAAGCTCTTCACAAGTTCACTGCAGAACATAAGAATGCCGCAACGCACGATCCCGAGCCACCTGCGTTCATCGATTTTCTGCATGTCGTCGTGCATCTCCTATCTAGTGGGAGACACCACACACTTCACTTGCTGCGGTTGCCACTTGAGTACCTTTCTTGCCTCCATCGGTTGTCGGTTCTTGGAGTTACATGGTCGGCCCATTGCCATCAGCTTACTAATCCATTGGGCTATGTGTATTACTCTGGTTCTACTACGAATATCCTCGTTTTTAAGTCAATCACGGAGAAAAACCCCAAGCATAGCCCTCTCCATAGCTCGCTGAGCAATCTTGTACTTTCTCATACGACCAGCGTTGAAGGAACACGTCTCAGATCCATAGATAATCACCACCCACTGGTTGTATAATCTTGCTTTGAAATTTTGAGCTATGCCGTACGAGAGGGTGTATTGTCATCTCCCGAATGCTGCCCGACCGAGTTGAATCCTAATAATTGACCACTCGATCGAAGTTTGACTTACCTAGTCGAACTTATTGTCCCCAGTAAACATGCTCGTTAACAACTTCGAGCTTAGTGCTCCCAACAACTAACGGAATAAGTGTGACTTGGATGTTCCCATGAGTTTTATTATGTCTATGTTCATCTCAAGAGCTGTCCATTGGGAGACACTATAAAAGTCATTGTGCACAGTGCTTAAATCTTCAAACGATTCTGCCGTAAGGACTATATCGTCGGCAAATCGATGGTGAGAGATCTGCTCGACGTTGACGTTAACACCGTATTCTTTCTAGTTCTATAACTTGAAAACATCTTCTAATGCAACGGTGAAGAGTTTCGGGGATATAACATCACCCTGTCTTAGACCTCCCTCTTTACAAAAATAATTTAACTTTATTTTATTATGTACAATATAATATAAGTGCTTGTTTTTTTAGTTTATGAAAAATGAATTTATTCCAGCGAGTGATTTTACTTATTAGTTTAGTACTGGTAAAATCGACAAAGACAACCAGTTCTACTTCAAACAGAACTTTTTTGAAAGTAAATATAATTGCATATTATTGAAATACCTGGGACTATGTTGGCAATTTTCGTAAGAATAATTCGTTAAACATTTTGGTTTTTGGTGAAAATTCGGTCTCTTTCCGGGCAAGGCGTTCTGGTTGCATATTGTACTAATCTATGACTACCTAAGCGGTGATTAGTGAGTTCTGATAAGCTTTGCGTTGGAAAACTGTAAATAATGGCTCATGTAATTGTTTTCTGTTTGACACTCGATAATACAAGTGTTGTGGAACAGAACTTGTTATATATATATATATATATATATATATATATATATATATGCAGATCTCAACGAAGAATTTGATACCGCGATTAAGGTCTCCTAAGTAATCGTCTTCCGATTTGTTATATATCTTCTATATATTCGTAATGTGTAGTCATTCACAAATCTCTAAATTATATACGCTTTAGTTTCCAACTTAAACCGCTGTTTCAAGTCCTCACTCTCACATACATAATTTATCAATAATTTATCACAAGGGACGCGCTTGTCTCGAGGAATTATGACGTACCCACAGACACGGGCAACGATGTGACATACACCAACGTATTGTTTGCAATATCTAATATGATGTACCAGAACATTATGCACAGTTTCAAAAATAAAAATATTTTTTGCTAATCAGTCATCATTATCATTGTAGACAATATTTTAATACCTTTGATTCCAGACCATTACAGTGTATTGAAAATGCGGGAAATTATCCCGCAGGTAGCTACAAGGTACGGTTCAGAAAGCGTATGAAGTCATCAACTCCAGGCATAACTCATCAGGTCGTCTTTCTTTCCTCTGACACTTTATTTTCAGTGTGCAAATAAAAGTAACACAATAATTAGGGTAACCAATTCACGAAGGGTTGAAGTTGTCCCAACGTAGACGCGTTAAGCTTAGCTTAGTTTGACGTTAAGCCAAAAAAGCCACAGATTATTTGGCACATTATATTATAGTGTTTCTCTTACTTTTTCTTATATTGTATTATATCTGGCGTAAATGAAATGTTTTTACCGCCACAATATGTAATGCGGAGAATTATTTATCCGTTTGGTAGCGCAGTGTATAAAATTTATATAAGGCACTGTGGGCCGCGGGTATGTTTGTTGTTCCTGTAAAATAGCATCAAGCTATAAACAGAGTGCTATCAAGCCTCGGCTGATGCATCAAAGTCCCGGAATGTAAACAACAGCGCTCTTAAAAAGAAGTATAATTCAACCTCCAGGTCCTTTAAAAGAGCCATTGGCAAGGCAACGTCAGAGCACATAGGCAGAATTGGCGAGAAACTAGATTGCCTTCCTTAGGGAACCCGTGCATTCTGGTCTCTCGCCAAGGTTGTCCAAGGGAACTTCTTCAAGCCATTTCTCCCATCTCTGTACAGGGAGGACAGCTCACTGACCCATGCCGCAAATGAGACAACCGGCTCTTTCTTTGCGTGTGAAGTGTGAGTGTGAATACTCCATGCAGGATGTGTCGTTTACATAGCGCTCGGTTAGAAAAGCAGTCTTCGTGAAGAATGGACGTCAACAAGTCGAGTGGGTCTGATCAAAACCCCCAATTGTGCTGAGTAGCTAGATTTTTGTGTATTTCAGCATTGTGTCTCTATGATGGTTGTTTGGCGGGTCACTGCTCTCAATGCCGCTATCTGCGTCTTTGTTTGACTCACACCTAAACAGAGGTGTCCTAGTCGGGACCCTTTATTACGGCACTGCAGACTGTCTAACCTCTATGATGTTTTATATAAAAGCATAATAATATTTATCTGTAAATTTCCCACCTTTGAATTATTGAAGGCAACTTGTGGTGGGTAAGACAAACATGATCGAAAAATGCATATACTAAACATCAGTGACATCTTTTCCGATGGCAAATACTTACTATCAACTTATTTTACCTTTAGGCTATATTTGTCGTTGTATTGGTTGGTGGAATATGTGTCGATCTCTTGCGGGTGATAGCTGGACGGAGAATATGATGAGGCTCTCAAGGCTGCAGCTGCAATCCGCACAACGTAGAACCCTATTCCTACATACTCTGCAGCTAGTAACCGTGTTGAGAATGCAATTGGTGGTGATGCTTTACACTTACATCACGTCTGCAGGAGTGACGATCTGGCAGGTATTGGCGCTGACGGAGGGATTTTATGGCCAGTGTGCCTATTATTTGACGTGATGCGTAAACTGTGTGACGTACGTTCGCTGTGACTGGATTTGATAGTATTTTGTATGGCGTTTACACACAGTGACATGTGACTTCGGTTGAATTTGTGCTAACGCCCTACCAAGGAGCCAGGTCCTTTTTTATTCGTTCGCCAGTTATTTTGCTGTGGACTACTATCCAATTACCAACATAACCTTGCATTTATGGGAATTGTGTTGGTTGGTTGACTCTCACTGCACACGGTGTATGTGGAACCGTATACCTCCCCCATATTTAAAAAAAATATATGGGAGTGCGAAGTCCAATATCGGTTACTTTTATGTAAATATTGTGAGCTTTATTTAAGCGGGAGGGAATTAACTCATAAGGAATTGTCTGATGTGAACCTGATGCTAGTGGAATAAAGATGATTTAATATTCTTAACCATAACCTTTTTCGAGCCCTGTCTTCGTTAAAGAGGTTCCTTAGCTTAAAATAATATAAGGCACTACCAACAGCTTTCGATTGCTGTAATAGATATTCTTTCTTCGAAATGATTACTAAAAGAACTAAGTTAGTACTCAAACGCAACGTAAATAAGTGTCCTAACTAAAAAAATTACGCCATAGATAGTTATATCTATTCTATCTATGTCGTAATTTAGTAAATTGTATCTATGTGTTTAGTAAATTATACTCTATCTATTAAATCTATTTGTTAAAACGGCCTACATATAACCGTTTAGAAAGATCCTTAAAAGTTAGTTGTCCAGTTCAACCCTCAGAAGACACAAGTTTGCTCGTGTATTGCTAAAAAAACCCGTTTTCGTATTTTCTCAGTTTCAAGACTCTCCTTGTTGCCTCAGCAATTATTGGAATCCGCGGCGTCGTCATATCGAATGATGTGCTATTTCGTAGTTTCTATCAAGTGATAGAGAATGCCAAATTGTTCTTTAAATAGCTTGGCATACTCAACCGCGCGGGACAGTATTTCATGCCAGCACACTACCTGAAACTTTACAAGGCGCAGGTTTAGCCTCACATGGAATACTACTCCCATCTCTGGGCCGGGGCTCCTAAGTGTTAGCTCCTTCTACTTGATCGCATTCAGTGCAGAGCGGCTTTAATCGTTGACGAAAGAGTCTTTTCCGAACGGCTAGATCCACTGTCGCTGCGAAGAGATGTTGCATGACTTTGCATCTTATATCACATCTACCACGGTTAGTGCTCTGAGGAGTTGTTCGGATTAATTTCAGCAGCTAAACTTCACAAACGCACGTCGTGACATAACTCACAGTACCATTCGTACCATCTGGGTGCTTGGCAGACCATCTCAGTACGTTTTACTAGGATTTTTCTTCCACGTACCTTCATTATTCACCCTGTGGAATTGTTTGCCACCGTCGATTTTTCCGGACCGATACGACTTGGGAACCTTCAGAACAAGAACTTACTTATTTCTAAAAGTCTGCAACGCACCTGCGATTCCCCTGATGTTGAAGTTTTACATGGGTGGCGGTAGTCACTTACCATCAGGTGAGCCGCGTGCTGTGTGCCCCTTCTTCTATATAAAAAATAAAATAAACCAAATACTAGTAGTTAAAACAAAGGTCCCCCGTTTCCAAGACCTGTAATCATTTAAAAATCATTTTCCGTCTCGACACGAAAAGGATTTTAACAATCTGACCTACATCAATATTCCCATTAGCATTTAAATCAAATGACGGAGTTAATCTGACCCATGTCCGTGACCAGGCAACCGGAAAGGCCTGAATGATCCGGGTACATTAACGAGTCAGTAATTATTCGAAACGTTCTCTTTCACGACCACGTACAGAAGTTTGTTTTCAAACTTGAGTTTAGTTTGTAAATAAACATGGGCTAAATTTGTATTTCAAATGGTTTGACAACTTTTGAAATTAACAACGCTCAACTAATGACGATGGATGCAGGTGGCTCAAATCTGTAAAAATATGAAAGCATAAAGTATTAAGAAATATCTGTCGCGTCGTTTGTATCTTTTGTATAGAAAATTGCGGTCCATAAATATCTACATGTATTTTCGATTAAGAATAAAAATGCAGATGCGTTATCACCTTGAGGACTAATATTCAATACTTCGTTTCCAGTAAAAAGGTTCTCCGGTTGCTTTACACTCACAATACGAAACGCAGCACTATTCTGGTAGCTGGTATTCTATGAGATTGTGATCCTTTCCTGAAAATTTAACCTTTAAGTTCTGACGTGGTTTAGCCAGGTCATAGATGGTGACGTGACGTATCTCAAACGTCTACAGAAATAATTAATTAATAGTATGATTATGTACTTATAACCACATTATTTATTTAATATATGTTCCATCTATTATTTATTTATTAAGATTGTATGAGAAAACAACAAAATATTCATATAAAATCAAGATTTATTTCGTACAAATTAGGTAACATATATTTGGCATTCGTGCAGACACATTCGTTATAATTTGGGCATACTAAACTATATAAATATTTTTTGGCAAATTTTTTCTACTAAAATAACAATCATTATTATAACATTAATTAATTAATTAAAAATCACCCCATCAATCGTAAACATTTTAGAATAAATCATTTATTTTCTACGCATTCGATGCATACTGTTTTCGAACATCCGAGACAAATAGGCTTGCGACATTCAACGCAACTGTATTTCGTACGTCTTTTGAGTCTCGATGGGCAAATTTTGCACGTTTTTCTCACTACTTCTGTATCTTCAGGGTCAGCTCTTTCAGGTTCTGGGAGCATATCCCTACCCAGTACGCGTGCTATTGTCGATCTCAGCTCTCTTGGTAATCGATCATTATATACTCGTCGTTTCAAGTGTGGTAAAACCAAACTCCGAGCAAGATTCTGGAGAAACTGAGCTCTAGGAATATCAGGAACAGCGGTATAGGTCTTATATAAAGCATAGGCGTTGACCCCACTCAAATCTAAGACTCTAAAAAAATTGCGAAAGGCCAACGTCGGGTTCTATGGCTGTAAGAATAAATTGAACATTTTTTGTCGATTTCATCAACACCGCCTTTTGTTTTATTATAGTCAATTATTGTTACAGGTTTCTTTGTCAGTGGATCCAATTCGTTTGTGTGGTGCATTGAAGAGATCAACAAAACTGCTTTTGACTTTTTAGGGACGTAAGAGACAATAGTGAAGTCTTTTGTGAAGCCGTGGAGCGATGATTCAGGTTGTCGTGATTTAGAGGCCTGAAAATCAGGTGGGATGTGTCTTTTTTTTTCAACGTTCCAAGATAAATCAGACTTTTTTCTTTCAACTGCTCCATCAATTCTATTGAGCTAAACCAATTGTCGGCAGTAATATTTCGATTGGTTTTTTCGAAATCCTTACACAATCGTAATATAGACTGAGTTGGTATGGCAAATTTTCTCTCAGTTTCTGAGAGTCCCAGTCCATCCGAATCTTTTCCATGGTAAATTTATGCATTATATACGTAGGTTTCTGCATCACACACAAGCAAAATTTTCAGGCCATATTTGGCCGGCTTCTTCGGCATATATATTATAAATTTGCATCTGCCTCTAAATGAAACTAGCATTTCATCAACACAAAGATACGCTCCGGGAGTATATGCTTTCTTGCAATTAGCAATGAACAGTCCGAAAATTTCTGAAATTGCAGCCAATGAGTCTGTTTTAAGGCATTGTGGTCTACTGTTAATGTCATCAAAACGAATATAATTTAGGAGAGTGAGAAATCGGAATTGCACGCAGCGAAAAATTTCACGCCCAGAGCCATCAGTAGCAAATATGAATTTGGTGTTCTCGTGATTGAACTTGAAGACTGATGTATAAAATAATAAGCCCAAGAAAGCTTTCATTTCTTCGCGATCGGTAGGTCTCAGTTCAATTTTATTAGGGTTTTTGTACTTCATACAAACATCTGATAATTTTTGATTTGTACAAGTAACAACGGTATCAATCATTTTTGTGTCTATTTGACACTCAAGCCAAAGAGTTTCCGAGTCAGTGGAAGTTTTTGGCTGAGGTCGAGGTATATAGACAATGTTGTGACTTGCTGTACGACTTGGTCTGTTTGCAGGTAGGAACCTGTAAACAGACCAAGTCGTAGTATTATACCGCTGTAAATAGACCAGCTGACCACTTGAAACCATTTTTTTCGTAAAAATACTTTTGGTTCCCAGATAAAACTAAAGGAGGGCTTACAGTTTGAGATCTTGAAGTTTGGTCGAAATCAAAAAGAGAAACTGTGGTTGGTCTGTTTTGTTGCTGACTCACATTTTCCTTATCTTGTTCATCTTCAGACTGCTCTGATTCCGTTTCGTGATCGCTTTGCAAGAAAAAGACTGGGTCTGCCTGTTCATCGTCAACGTCACTAAAATCAACCTCTAATTCTGTCTCTAACCAAGTTTCTAGGGTATTTTCGAAGTCTTCACTGTTACAAGCCACCACCCGTCTTCTTTTGCGACTATTTTTAGATGTACTCGATTGATCCATCTAAAAGAATAAAATCAATAATGAGGTGACGTCTCGTAGACACTTAGAAAAATATACACTAATAATGACCTGACGTTTCACAGATCCCGAACATTAATACTGACCTTACGTCTCAGAGACACTGCCAAGCTCTATAGCCGAATGTGTTGCTGCGCCGCTTCCGAGCGCTCGACTAACCAATCAACGCGTAAAATCCCCAAGCTAGCGGAAAGGGCGCGGGCGTTTTTCCAAACATGACGAAATAAGACACAAATTTGTTTGCCCGCCGTCTGTGAGACACCCACGTCATTACTTAAAGGTTAATAGAATATTTTGCAAATTTTTCATAGTTTGCCACAACTATCACAAAATATTCATACAAATTTCAGAAATAATCCAATGAATCGGACCTTTACTGTCCGCAGATATGGGTTAGATTAACAGCGCCCATTGTTTTATATGCTGTAATGGCTATAATTTCATTATAACATTGCCAAATTACAGTGCAAATTTTATTGGACTATTTGATTGTTTCTCACCCTGACAAGTAGTAATTAAAATTTTTGTACAACTGAATTCTATATAAATAAAATGAGAACATCATTAATATGGTCAAAGTCAATTAAATACGCATTATTTAGGATAACTCAATAACTATTTACAAGCTCTTGGTCGAATTTATATGGTACATAAAAAGCGCCAGCTTTCAAATATAAAAAATCTAAAAAAATCGGTACAACTTTAAAAAAATTCTGAGGTATCACATATAAA
Organism: Parnassius apollo; assembly: GCA_907164705.1. Classification (NCBI taxonomy): domain Eukaryota; kingdom Metazoa; phylum Arthropoda; class Insecta; order Lepidoptera; family Papilionidae; genus Parnassius; species Parnassius apollo. The sequence goes on from CAJQZP010001016.1 coordinate 564,752, forward strand.
AAATACGATGGAAATGAGAACCTAATCCTTTTTGAAGTAGGTGGAAAAAAACCTATTACAAATGTGTTAAGTAAGGATACAAGTATTTGGGTTATAAACTTGTTACTGTTACGTCATATCATGTTGTGTGCACATGTTATGGAGTACCATCCAGATTGTAACTTTGTATTTATTATGATCAATTGTTCATGCTTTGGTGTTATTCTATTTTGTGTACATGCATAATTTTTATTCTTTATAAGCACACAAAAGTCAGTACTGTAGAAAGGATTTACCTCAATCGTCACGCTTGTCAGGTGTATTGTCGGTCGCAGTAACAGACGTCTCCAACTTTTTTACCTTACTGGGGCAGCAGAAAGAGGGTAATGTGTTTCGAGTTTATGTATGTATTGTAATAGACATATTTCTTGGACACACTCTGTAACCTAAACGGCTTGTTGGACTTTATCATATGAGATTTTTTTTATAGGATAGGGTGACAAACGAGCAACACAGTCCACCTGATGGTAAGTGCTTGCTGTGGCCCGTAGACATCTTCGTCTATCCCAGATTACGAATCAAAATACTGATGCGTTTTCACCCGTGAGGACTAAGATGGAATGTCTCGTTTCCAGTAAATAGGGAGTCCGGTTCTCAACATTCACCATACGAAACACAGCAGCACTAAGCTACTATTTCACGCTGGTATTCTGTGAGATCGTGGTCCTTCCCGGGTCGAGCCGACCCATTAGTGCTAAAACTATAATAATAATATAGCTGCAGCGTGGCTCTACTACGTATGAAATGTTGTTAGAATATGAGGTGTTGTTAGATTAGAAATATGGGAGTGACAAAGACTATTTAATATTTATATATTGCATCGGCAAATACAAGAAATGATCGTTTTTAACACCATTATTATGTGAAGTTCTATCGAGTTTTGTTTTCGATTGAGGTTAATTTTAAATTTATTTAACTGTTTTCTTACCAATGCTTATACCTGTGTTAAACAAATACTTTATTTAATATGTAAAATGAAAAACGATTTTTTAAATCATATTTGTGTCAAAGGATCTATACAATAAATACTGGGATTTTCAAATACGGTCGTAGTTGTTCAAAAGACTTTATTTGCACAATGTAAAATGAGAAACGATTCTTCTAATAATATTTGTGTCAAGGGCACAATATACATACATACGTACGTATACAGTAAAAAATCTGGTTGTACGAGTTGAGTCGTAGTTGTTCAAAATACTTTGTATTTTCACTGTATATAATGAAAAACGATTCTTTTAAAGAACATTTAACTCCAGGATTCTTACAATATGAAAAATCAGGTGGTGAGACTTCGGTCGTAGTTGTTCGTAGGCGACGGTAGTAACTTACCGTCAGGTGAGGCGTATGCTCGTTTTCCCTTTTTTCCGTAAAAAAAAAACAATAATTCATTCACCTCTGTCACGGTGAGCCGGAAGAGGATAAGTGAGTCCTGTGCTCTCTGAGGCGTAACGTACATTAATCTTGTCTGTGACTACTGGATTAAGGTCCGTTCGTCCAATGGGATTAACATTGAAGGCATGGAAGGTAACTGTATGATAATATATCTAAGTGTTTTTTTTTATAAATCTGAAATTTAATATCTGTGTAATATTAATTAAAACGACCGTCCCAAGCTATAGAGGAGGATATTAAAATTATAGAGGAAATGATGCCAGCTGATTTATTTAGCATTCTAAATTGGGCACATGAGAACGGAATTATACTTAACGTATCCAAAACAAAGCGTATGCTTCTACTATTCTACACTCTCCATATATTATGAGAAAACCTAGTGAGGAAATTAACATCATTGGTTATTCGTACAAATACTTATATAATAAACTGAAACAATGTAAATGCAAAACCATAGAAGTTGTGAATAGTTACAAATACTTAGGGCTAACAATAGACTATAGTTTTAGGTGGAAATTACACATTAACACTGTCTTTGATAGGTTAAGATCTATATTATCTAGGCTTAATAACTTAAAACTTACATTAAGCAGGTCGTCTTATATATGCTTTACTATGCACTAGCTGATTCAGCCCTGAGTTATGAACTAATTATATATGGACGAGATAAAATTGCAAATTAGATTAATAAACTTGTTTATTGATGAAAAAAAAAACAAAGAAAAAATATAACATTGACGGAAACTATAATAATTTATTTAAAATTTTTATAATATTAGCTACACATGTAAAATTCCAGTACTTAATTGCAATAAATCAATTTAAATCCCTAGAGTTTAAAACATTTCGAATATTTAACAAAAATATAAGAAATACTTTGGGAAACAAATAGCGTAGAGAAAGGTTTAGCATAGAGTTAACAATTATCACAGCATAAGGGCGAGTAAATATTTAGTACAACGTATTTTCAATGAGATATTTTCTGAAAACTAATGTGGTAATAAAGAAATATTTAAAAAGAAGTTGAAAGCTTAGTTGCTGGATAATTAATGTGTAATAATTAATATTGTCTTAATTGAATTTATAGTTTTAAATGAATTTTCATTGTGTATAATGAGTTCAAATATATACAATAATAGGTATGTAACAGTCAACAAAATCTTTTAATTTAGTGTACGAGTACTCGTAAATTAAATTTTCTTATTTTAAGTCTTCAACGATTGATTTTTAAATTAAAAGGTACAGTTTATCTGTATTTTAACTTTTAAGGAGTATAATATTTACAGTAGGTACAAAAAATGTAAGAGGGTTATGTATTCACCAACAAACTACCCTGCAGTTAGGCTAAAGTTGTATAAAGAACAACCGACTTTATTTTTGTGTAATAAATGAAAAAAATTATCATGAAAATATTTTGAAGAAATAGAATAGTAAAATTATTAGTTTAAAATACGAATTGATCATGAGCTGTGAATATTTTGTTGAGAATACTAAGAGATGGTTATAAAATCATTTGAATTTCAGAATATCCGTTATACTGTAACGGTTTTAAACTCACAGTACTCTACACATTCTGTATATATTTATAGTAAGTTAAATGGAAAAATTGGTATTTTTCAATTAAAATCGAGCGTATTAAAGGAAACTATCAGTAAATAGCTTTTTGAAATGACGAACCATGATACGGAAATAATTCAACAAATTAACTTAATTAAGCACACGCACACACACACACACACACACACACACACACACACACACACACACACACACACGCGCACACACGCACACACACGCGCACACAATCGCACACACACACACACACACGCAATCACACGAACACACACGCACACACACACGCACACACACGCACACACGCGCACACACGCGCACACACGCGCACACGCGCACACGCGAACGCGCGCACACGCGAACGCGCGCACACCCGCACGCGCGCACACGCGCACACTCTCACACGTACGCACACGCACGCACACGTACACACACGCACGCACAAACGTGCACAAACGCGCACACGTGCGCACAAACGCGCACACACACGCAGACTAATGCGCGCGCTCGCTCGTTTACACGCACTGACTACGCATGCCTGCACACATATTTACACACTAGAACTATTAAGGTGTTGTTTTTTTTTTCAATTTTAGAACGATCAAAATTATGATATGGAAGAGCGGAGCCTCCAGGCTCAAATTTATAATACTTAAAAGGCTCGGGCCCAAACTTTAATTGTAATAAAACAGCTGTCATTGTTATAGAAAACATTTTTGATTTGATTTTGATTCATGTATTATATGTACTTAGATACATTCAGGGAAACTATTAAAAGCTTCTCTAAAAAATAACATCAAATGAGGTCAAGTGATTAGCAATAATACTGATTATATTAAATAGACACTTTTCTTTCAATTTTAGTCGGTAAATTTTTACCTACTTTTATTTTTTCGTAGGTAAATCATTTTTAATTATTAATTAGGAATAGAAAAATGATATTATGGTTTCCGATGGACCCACAGATCAATCCTGATCGGCGACGGAAAGTCACATCGCTTTTTAGCGGCAAAAGTGTTACGCTAATGTTTAGCTGCATCAGTGACACATTGTTGTTTATAGGCAATACTAATACATTAATATTTAGTTGAAACAGTGAAACATAAAAGTGTGGTGACACACTAAACTTTAGCTCCAAAAAGAACATATTTTGAGTATATATATATATATATATATATATATATATATATATATATATATATATATATATATATAGATATATATATATATATATATATATGTATGTATATATATATATATATATATATATATATATATATATATATATATATATATATATATATATATATATATATATATATATATATATATATATATATATCTACACATAAATTCCTAGGTAGAAAATAAGTCTCACCACCAAACATATATTAATATACCTGTTGGCGACGCGCCTATAAAAATGTTTCAGTTTATTAAATCAACCGATGACGTTGCTATGAAAAAAGGGGCAGTCACGAGCAACGACGCTCTGATAAGAGAATGCTTAGTTAAATCTTTAAGAAATGTCGAATTAATGATATGAAGGTCTTGGGTTCGACTCCCAGGCCGGACTAGTTTGTTTGTTTTCCTAAGTAATATCGCTTAATAAATTCGTAAGGAATTTAAGATATAAATTATGTTACCGGATTTGTTCCCCGGTTGAAATCATCTTTCAAATGATGTAAATTCATAAGAATATTAAAGTGAAGTTAAAGATCGGATTTGTTCCCCGGTCGAGATAATCACTCTGTGCATAGGCAGAATTAATGGATATTAATTGCATAAATGTTGTTTTGTATAAGTTTGATACGTTTTGTACGAAAACAAATGCCTATTTGTTATGATTGATTAATGAGAACATTCATTTATATTGTTATCTGATTAAAGATAGTTTCATACAGTTCGAAAATTGTATAAAAGCATTTAATTTGCCTAATATGGTCAAAATTGGTGTATTTCATAATTTAATTTTTTCTGATAGCCGAGAGCCGTGCAAAGTTAGTTGTTCACATAGCGTGAGTACACGGAAGCACGCTGGCCACGCCCTTAGGAGGCCGAATATGTAAAAATTTAAAATGTTTGTAATTCAGTGATTTATGTAAAAATTACTTGTAAAATATTTCAGGTTAATTGTACGTGCTAAAAAGGTAAATTCTGTGTTATTTTCATGTGAAAATTCCTGTGTATAAGTGAAATAATGATAGTTTTGTATAAGAAATTTAAAAGTGTTTTAAATAGTGAAATAAATAGAAAAAATGTAAATTAAACTATTGTATTGGTTAGCTTATGTATAAATTCAAGTGAGAAACATTGTTTTAACTTTCTGTGTTAAATATTTAAGAAATTTCGATTTCGAACTTGTGAGTAAAATAGGCAGTTTTCGTTTAATAAATAAAAGGTTTTTTATGATATGAGGATATGATGTATATCATGGTGTAGATATTGTTTTGTACTACCTATATTGATAAATTGTATTTGTATATGATTTGAATAAATAAAGATATTGAGTGAAACGTGAGAGAGTAATAGTACAAATTCATGTAATTAAGTTGCGCAAGCGCGCAGATGGCGCGGCTCACTTTCGCGTTTAGCTTAGGGGTAGGATAGTAAATTGATTTTATTGCAATTCGTTCGGGAATGGTTCGGGAAATATTCAAGGAAATCGTTCGGGAATCGTTCGGGAATGGTTCGGGAAATATTCAAGGAAATCGTTCGGGAATCGTTCGGGAATGGTTCGGGAAATATTCAAGGAAATCGTTCGGGAATCGTTCGGGAAATATTCAAGGAAATAGTTCGGAAATAAATAAGAAAATCCGGGAAAAAGTTCAAGAAAAGTGAAAAACCAGCAGTATAGGGAAAAGTGATTACTCTCTCACGGAACGGTTTGAAGATAATTGCTGTTTCATTCCCAAGATCCTTTAAGTTATACAGTCCACATCGAAGAATTAAGGCGTCGGGACCGGGACGACTTCGGAAGACCCGTAATCCCCGTCTGAACCTACTTGCTGAAAAGGAAGAGGTTATCGCCCTAGTGTGTTACTCCGTTGCGGAGATCACATACGTTGTTCCCGAACCCAACGTAGGCGTGATAGGAGGCCGGATCGAGAGAAGCCTCGATTCCTGTTTCTTAGTACCCGATCCGCTAGGTCCTTTTCAATTGGTCCTTTTCAGGATCAAGAGGGACACCGACCTGGTCCTTTTCAATTGGACCTTCGGGAGCCGGATTGAAGACCACCCGAACCCCGCCAGCTGGATCAAGGAACCAGCTGTGGACTGCTGGTTGTGGAAGAAGAAGACCTTCGGAAGCCGAGTGAAGATCAGCAACCGAAGGAAGCCAGAGGTTTGAGCTGAAGCAATAGGACCAAAGGCCTGAAGACCAGGACGGCAGCACTGAAGGGCTGGACCTGGAACTACCGGAAGAAAGAAAACCGGGATTGCAGCTTGGGGCGTGTGCTCGCATGGGGCACATATCGCAGCCGGGCGCAGGTGTCTTGTGAAGGCACTCATCGTGGCCAAGCAGGGCTTGGCATTTTTCCTGTCGGGCAAGCGTGCTCGGCATTTCCTGTCAGACGATCGTGTCTGGCATTTCCTGTCGGACGACCGTGTCCGGCATTTCCCGTCGGGTCATCAGGGTGCAAAAAGCATCCACCGCTGCTGCTGCCGGGCGAGGGTGCGCGTGGGCACCTGACTGCATCGCGGCCGGAGGAGGGCGCTTGGACGAGGCGTCACCGGCAACTGGGCGGCGAGCACAGCATACATCCCGACCACCTAACGGTGCCAAACGGTTGGGCTCTGGCATAACACCTTCGGGTGGAGCAGTTCTCTCGAGCGAGACTGCGCTTGCACTACCGCTCGACTGTTTCGTCATATTCCTTGGCGGGACAGTTCCTAAACCTTTCCTCCATTCCATTCCTGCACGACTCCATCCCTGGACGGCTCACCTCGGTAGGCCCCGTTCAGGATTGATAGGGCTGATAGGGCTGTTAGGGTGGTAGTAGGGTTGTAGGGTTGGGAGATAAAGGGGGGGAGGGGTAGTGGTGTTAGGTTGGGGTGTAGAAGGGTTGTAGGTAAGGGGTTGTAGGGACCGTAGGGACTGTAGGGACAGTTAGGGACCGTAGGCCAACAATCACCTTCCTGCAAGATGAAGAAGGCACGAGACCAGACAGGGAGAAGCGAAGGGAGCAGGACAAGGACAGGGCTCTCAAGAAAAGCTAAAGAAGCGGAATCATCTGGAGCGACCACAGCTACTGCGTCAAATGGAGCAACTCCTTCAAGTGGAGCCACCACAGACACGTCCACATGCACGTGGGACTCAGGGACGTCCATGGCAACGACGAGCAACCGGACGGACACCAGTGGTACGCAGGCCAGCACCGCACAACAATCCGTTATATCCAGGAGTGAAACGGTGGTCGAAAAAGTAGGTCAAAGGACCGAAGAAGCGGCATCGTCAAGGACAGTAATCGGGCACACTAGTGATAAAGGGTCACAGAGAGGTAGTAGGTCATCGCGATCGGCGAGGCTGAAAGCCGAATTAGAGGCGCGGATTAAATTCGAACGCTCAGAGCTCGAACGAGCACAGGCAGCTGCTGCCTTAGCCAAGTCTCAATGGGAGTTGGCACGACTCAACCGAGAAGAGGAGATCGACTCGAGTGAGGATGATGAAGAGCGGAATACTCAGGTGGAACCTTTCGTAAGGAGTTGGGTTCAGCAAACCATAATGAGCGCGCCGGTTAGTGTAGCACAACCCGATATTACTGATAAGGAAGCGTGTAAAGGATCACGCCGCAAAGGGGCGGAGGTCGAGCGCAACCTAGGAAATGCACAGAAAACACACGCGAGTGAGGTGTCAGAATTGACCGAAGCGATTGTGAGTGCAATAAAAATAGCTGGTAAAGATAAATCTTCCCAGCTTCATTTCCTCCAGGAATTACCGGTGTTCGATGGAGACCCGGGTGAATGGATAATTTTCAAAACGGTGTTTGAAGACACAAAAGGCCAATTTTCAGGGGTGCAAAATGTCGCACGCCTTAGGAGGGCATTAAAGGGCACCGCTAAAGAGGCGGTTAAGTCGCTGTTATTTACTTTATGTGAACCTGAAGAAATAATGAACGCTCTCGAAAGAAGATTCGGTAGGGTTGAGATGCTCATTCTAGCCGAAATCGAGAATGTAAAGCGTATGCCAAGATTGGCGGAAGATTGCCGAAATATAGGATCTTTTGCAAGTCGTATTACGAACGTGGTTGCCACAATACAAGCGTTGAATCAACCACAGTATTTATACTCACCGGAGTTAGTGAGCCGCATAGTGGAGAAACTTGGAACTATGATTAAATTTAAATGGTTTGAATATCGAGCTCAATATCCTTTGGAGCCAGAGTTACAGAAGATGGCCAAGTTTTTAAATTTATTGAGTGAACAATTTGGAACGTCCTTAAGCAATGAAAATGCGCCTGAAAAAAGGAAGCGTCCTGAATTCAGGAAGCAAACTGTACACACTGCAAAGGGAGGTGTACGCAGCTGTGCCGAGAGCGAGCGCTATATGCGCCGAAGTAATATGAGCGAGCGTTTAGAACGCCGAAATAATAAAAGGCACAACCGACAAGTGGTTATGATAACCCAGGACAAGCCTGTAAGTCGGGTAACACATAAGTGTGTTATATGCAACAAGGAGCACTCTATAGTGAGTTGTTACAAGTTTAAGGACATGAATATTCGCGAGAAATGGGAAGCCGTCAAAAAGGCCAAAGTATGTTTCCAATGTTTGGCACCTAACCATAGGAGGTTAGAGTGCAAAGCGAAAAAATGTGGTGTAGAAGGATGTAGAATGTCACATCATCGAATGCTACACCGATACCCCAATGAAAGTACCTCGCCACAAGGGGACGAGGGGGGTAAAGATGCTCAAATTACAACTGTTAGTACAGTAAATGCACTGGCATGTGCATATTTAAAGATCATACCGGTCGAGTTGCATGGGCCTAGAGGAAAGGTCAGGACAACAGCTCTTCTGGATGAGGGATCGACCATGACACTCATAGAGGAGTGGATGGCTCAGAAGTTAGCGCCTCGCGGACGTAAAGAGGGATTACGTATCGAAGCCGTGGGAGGTAAGCGAATTAACGACGATAGTTCGTATCGCTTAAACGTTAAAATAAAAGGCATTTATTCGAGCGACTTAGAAGAGATAAGTGTACAAACAATTAAGTCACTTAACCTCGCTCCTCAGTCGGTAAGCCGAGAATTATTGCAACGGTGTTCTCATTTGACACCGATCAAGGATGAGTTGATGTATGAGAGGTCCAAGCCTACCATATTGATTGGTCAGGACAATTGGCATCTCATAGTTACTCGTGAATTGGTTTCGGGAGGTAAGAACCTACCTGTAGCATCGCTCACCAAACTGGGGTGGGTTTTGCATGGTCACATATCGGGTGGCATTAAACCAATCAAGATTGTTAACCACATTTCCACCAAGAAGGAGGAAGATATGGATAAATTAATCAAGGATTATTTTAGTTTGGAATCTCTGGGAGTATCGGCTAGAAAGCCCGTGAACGACCCAGAAGAACGAGCTTTAAATATTTTGAACAAAACGGTACGTCGTATACCTAATAATAGGTACGAGACTGCTTTGTTATGGCGCACAGACAATGAGTGCTTGCCATCGAATAGGGCACAGGTTGAAAGTCGCCTGTTTAATATTGAGAAAAAGCTCGACAAAAATAGCGAGTTGAAAAAGGAATACGAGAAGCAAATTGAAAATCTCATCGTTAACGGTTACGCAGAGAAAGCGAACCATATTTCCATTTCCCCACGTACGTGGTACCTTCCCTCACTTCGCAGTGACTCACCCACAAAAGAAGAAAATAAGGATAGTTTTCGACGCCGCCGCAAGGACGGGCGGACGTTGTCTTAACGATGCGTTGTTGACCGGACCGGACTTATTGAAGTCGTTGTTCGGAGTTCTGCTACGATTCAGAGAAGGAAGCGTGGCAGTAATGGCAGACATTAAGGAAATGTTCCTGCAAGTGAAAATCCGGGAAGAAGACAGGGATAGCCTTCGATTCTTATGGCGGCACAATCGTGACGCGCCACCGGAAGAGTATAGAATGACGTCACTCATATTTGGAGCGGCATCATCACCATGCATCGCTATATATGTAAAGAATAGAAATGCGCAGGACAACGCACATATCTATCCAGAAGCAGCTTCCGCTACGGAAAGCAATTTTTATATGGATGATTACCTACAGGCATTTCCCGACGTGACGACGGCCGAAAGGATAGTAAACGATATGTATGAATTACATAAGCATGCTTCTTTCCAACTGAGGGGATGGGCTAGCAACCGACCCGAAGTTTTAAGTAATATGGAAAATAAATATAAGAGCGACAGTGCTTCGCTTGGAGATAAAGAGCACACAGAGCGCACGTTAGGTTTGATTTGGAATATCAAACGGGATATAATAAGTTTTTCCACAAGTCTTCGTAGCACACCGGAAGAGGTGATGGAGGGTTTACGACCGCCTACGAAGAGGGAGATAACTAGCGCTGTGATGTCAGTCTTCGATCCTTTGGGACTCGCATCACCCATAACGATTCAAGGGAAGTCGCTGATCCAGCAAGTATGGAGGACAGGCATCTCTTGGGATGAAGAAGTTTCACACGAGTTACACGTGTTATTTTGTAAATGGATATCGGAAGTGAAGAAATTAGGTCACTTAGAAGTACCTAGACCCGTTGCTGAAGGCATCGGCAAAGGAGAGTTACATACTTTCACGGATGCTAGTGAAAAAGCATACGCTGCCGCGGTGTATTACGTCACCACGGACGAGCAAGGAATAAGGCGGATTACGCTGATCGCCGCAAAGGCAAGAGTAGCGCCATTGAAACCAATTTCGATTCCAAGGCTTGAATTGCAAGCAGCTCTTATGGGCAGCAGACTGGCTGCTTCGGTTAGTGAAGAGAGCAAGTACGAGATGTCCGAGAGAGTGTTTTGGACAGACTCACGTACAGTGTTAGCGTGGATTAAGTCGGATCCTCGCGCTTTTAAACCATTCGTTGCTCATCGATTGGCTGAGATCGAAGATCACAGTAAGCCATGTGAATGGCGATGGGTTCCAACGTCACAAAACGTGGCAGACGACGCCACTAGAAATTTTCCTTCCACCTTCGATGTAAGTCATCGCTGGTTTCAAGGACCTGAATTCCTCAGGAAAAGTCCTGATTTATGGCCCAAACAAGTGGACACCATAAATAGCTTAGAAACAGGTGAAGAAAAATCGCCAAAGGGCGTAAATACGTTAAGAAAGCAAGAACCGTTAAGTCTACCCGACTACGGACGATTTAGCAGCTTTAAGAAATTCCTTGGAGCAACTACACGCACCTTACAAGCGGTAGAAAAATTCAAGAGTTTAAGAAAGTCGGTTAAAGGACCCGACGACGCAACCGAAAAGTCGGTTATGTGTTCCAACAAAGTTTTAGCAAAGTCGGTTAAAGGACCCGATAGCGCGTTGGACACAGCGCTCTTGAAAAAGGCGGAAATATTAATTTGGAAATTCATTCAAGACGAGTGTTTTCATTCGGAAATAAAATGTTTGAAAGCAGGCAAAAGCGTTGAAAGAAGTTCACGCTTAAGTAAATTATCTATGGAAATAGGAGAGGATAACTTACTCCGTTTAAATGGACGTTTACCTTTCAAGTCTAATTTGACCGAGGAAAGTAGAAAACCTGTCATATTAGACGGTAAACACGAAATCGTTAAAATGATGATTAGAGAAGTTCATCATCATTTTGGACACGCCAATCACCAGACGGTGATGAATGAGGTGAACCAGAAATTTTACGTCTTGAACTTGCGTAATGTAGTACGAAGTGTGTCACACCATTGTCAGTGGTGCAGGACATACAGGTCAAAGCCGCAAAACGTGCCACAAGGAAATATTCCTCTGGAAAGAATAGCTCATCATGAGCCACCTTTTACATGCTCAGCTGTAGATTATTTTGGTCCTATGAGTGTGACTATAGGAAGGCGACACGAAAAACGTTGGGGCGTTTTATTCACGTGTCTGACCACCAGAGCAGTACATCTGGAATTAGCAGCCTCATTGACACCAGCGTCAATGATAATGGCGTTAAGGCGATTTATCGCCAGAAGAGGAAAACCAGCCGTTATATACAGCGATAACGGGACAAATTTCAAAGCTGCAAATAAAGAATTATTGAAAGCATGCGAAGAATGCTATGAGGGCATGAAAAACGAGTCATTTAAGAAATATATTAAATGGAAATTTATACCTCCGGGAGCACCGCACATGGGTGGCGCCTGGGAGAGGTTAGTAAGATCGATTAAAATTGCGTTGACCGCTACGCTTAAGGAGAAGAGCCCACGAGAGGAGGTTCTACATACGTTACTTTTAGAAGCAGAGCATACGGTAAATTCCAGACCTCTGGTAACATTCAGTATGGATAGTCCTGAAGAGGGTTTGACACCCAATCATTTTCTTCTGGGACGCTCATGTGGTGATCGACCACCTGGATTATTTTTAGAGCGACATCTGACGGGTCAACTCAATTGGAAAGCTGCACAGAGGTTAGCCGACCATTTTTGGACAAGATGGCTGAAAGAATACATGCCTACGTTAATACCTCGAACAGGTGATAACGGCAAGTTCATGGAACCTAAAGAAGGCGATATTGTTTTGATAATAGATCATTCGTTGCCACGAAATACGTGGCCAAAAGGTAAAATTAGTAGAACGTTACCGGGACCAGACGGTCACACCAGAGTGGTTGACGTCATTACTAGCACAGGTATCTTGAGGAGACCTACATCCAGAATAATAGTCCTGGTACCCGCGACGCCTCCCAAATGATGGTGCTAACGCACGGGGGGAGATTGTTGGCGACGCGCCTATAAAAATGTTTCAGTTTATTAAATCAACCGATGACGTTGCTATGAAAAAAGGGGCAGTCACGAGCAACGACGCTCTGATAAGAGAATGCTTAGTTAAATCTTTAAGAAATGTCGAATTAATGATATGAAGGTCTTGGGTTCGACTCCCAGGCCGGACTAGTTTGTTTGTTTTCCTAAGTAATATCGCTTAATAAATTCGTAAGGAATTTAAGATATAAATTATGTTACCGGATTTGTTCCCCGGTTGAAATCATCTTTCAAATGATGTAAATTCATAAGAATATTAAAGTGAAGTTAAAGATCGGATTTGTTCCCCGGTCGAGATAATCACTCTGTGCATAGGCAGAATTAATGGATATTAATTGCATAAATGTTGTTTTGTATAAGTTTGATACGTTTTGAACGAAAACAAATGCCTATTTGTTATGATTGATTAATGAGAACATTCATTTATATTGTTATCTGATTAAAGATAGTTTCATACAGTTCGAAAATTGTATAAAAGCATTTAATTTGCCTAATATGGTCAAAATTGGTGTATATCATAATTTAATTTTTTCTGATAGCCGAGAGCCGTGCAAAGTTAGTTGTTCACATAGCGTGAGTACACGGAAACACGCTGGCCACGCCCTTAGGAGGCCGAATATGTAAAAATTTAAAATGTTTGTAATTCAGTGATTTATGTAAAAATTACTTGTAAAATATTTCAGGTTAATTGTACGTGCTAAAAAGGTAAATTCTGTGTTATTTTCATGTGAAAATTCCTGTGTATAAGTGAAATAATGATAGTTTTGTATAAGAAATTTAAAAGTGTTTTAAATAGTGAAATAAATAGAAAAAATGTAAATTAAACTATTGTATTGGTTAGCTTATGTATAAATTCAAGTGAGAAACATTGTTTTAACTTTCTGTGTTAAATATTTAAGAAATTTCGATTTCGAACTTGTGAGTAAAATAGGCAGTTTTCGTTTAATAAATAAAAGGTTTTTTATGATATGAGGATATGATGTATATCATGGTGTAGATATTGTTTTGTACTACCTATATTGATAAATTGTATTTGTATATGATTTGAATAAATAAAGATATTGAGTGAAACGTGAGAGAGTAATAGTACAAATTCATGTAATTAAGTTGCGCAAGCGCGCAGATGGCGCGGCTCACTTTCGCGTTTAGCTTAGGGGTAGGATAGTAAATTGATTTTATTGCAATTCGTTCGGGAATGGTTCGGGAAATATTCAAGGAAATCGTTCGGGAATGGTTCGGGAATGGTTCGGGAAATATTCAAGGAAATCGTTCGGGAATCGTTCGGGAATGGTTCGGGAAATATTCAAGAAAATCGTTCGGGAATCGAAAATTCGGGAATCGTTCGGGAAATCTTCAAGGAAATAGTTCGGAAATAAATAAGAAAATCCGGGAAAAAAGTTCAAGAAAAGTGAAAAACCAGCAGTATAGGGAAAAGTGATTACTCTCTCACGGAACGGTTTGAAGATAATTGCTGTTTCATTCCCAAGATCCTTTAAGTTATACAGTCCACATCGAAGAATTAAGGCGTCGGGACCGGGACGACTTCGGAAGACCCGTAATCCCCGTCTGAACCTACTTGCTGAAAAGGAAGAGGTTATCGCCCTAGTGTGTTACTCCGTTGCGGAGATCACATACGTTGTTCCCGAACCCAACGTAGGCGTGATAGGAGGCCGGATCGAGAGAAGCCTCGATTCCTGTTTCTTAGTACCCGATCCGCTAGGTCCTTTTCAATTGGTCCTTTTCAGGATCAAGAGGGACACCGACCTGGTCCTTTTCAATACCACTAGATATTTTTTATAGAATAAGGGTGACAAACGAGCACACAGTCCACCTGGTGGTTAGTGTGACTCATCTACATTTAAAATAGATCAGGAATCAAAACGACGATGCGTTGTCACCCCGAGGACTAAGATGAAATGCATTGTTTCCTGTAAAAAAGGGTATCCGAATGTCTACACTCACTATACAAAACACAGCAGTGTTAAGCTGCTATTTTACGCTGGTACTCTGTGAGAGCGTGGTCCTTCCCCGGTTAAGCCGAACCACTCGTTTTATAACCATAACATAGCTGCAGCATGGCTCTACGACGTATAAAATATAAAACACTTACCTTAGTCCTGGAACGTCTGTTACAGGAACCCCGTCCTCCGTTAGCCATGTTATTGTAGGAGCTGGTGTACCGTGTGCTGCACAGGATACTCTCGCTCCGGTACTGTTTGAGAAAGATAGCCTGGGTGGTGGCTCCATTAGGAAGATGAGTTGGCTGAGCACTGGTGACCCTGTTGAAGAAATGAGAACATTTTATTATTGTTATAGTTTCTTTTATATCTGAAGCATTCATCATCACGATTATGACCTAATTGGGAGCATTTTCCAAAATTATGGCGTGAATTGGTGATCTCAGTACCTGATACCTTGCAATACGGGCACGTCTGTTATTATCAATGCAGATATTTAAGTCAATGAATACCTTAAACATTTGTAATTTTTTTGTCATTCGAATGTGATAATATACTTCATAATAGACCTTCAAAAAGTAACAAGGTCATATACATAAATTGTGCTCAAAAAATAAACACAGAACAATCCGTGGCATCATCAGCATGGAGTATATTATTACTAAAACTCCAGATTAGTCAATAATTACTGCTGAATGTAGGCCTTGTACTGATTAATAGAGTTTAGAGCGACTTCTACCAGTTCCAGTGACGACATGGTAAGGTCGACCTAACAATGGTAGAGTCACGCGGCAGCATTTGCTGTCGCACGGATGAACCGGCTTGAACCGGCGTGGTACCACGATCTCAACAGAATTCCAGCGGGAAGTAGAAGTTTACCCTTGCGTTTTGCTTGGTAAGTGCCTAAACATCGTAGCGGAGTCAAATAAAAACTACCCCCAGAAGGATATAGAACCCCTGGTGATGGAGAATCCCTCGCTGAGTATCCACGCCCAAGCTATCTTGCACTACATAATACCTAAAAAAAAACTACCGCTTAGACTCGTCTACTTACAGGCCTATCGTCATCACCTGCTTATTCTCCAAAATAATGGAGCCCATTAAAAACCACTAGCTCATGAGGTACCTTGAGGATCACCAGCTAATTAGTAAACCCTAATACGATTTTTGTCATGGTCAATCAGCTGGTAATCTTCTAATTTACATAACTCATAGATAGGTGGAGGCAGTAGAGTCCAAGGGAGAGGTATTGGTCTTTAGTTCGGACATAGCGAAGGCCTTCGATCGGGTCTACCACAAAGCGCTTCTTTCGAAGCTCGCTTTTTGTGGGTATCTCGAAAAATTGTGCAATTGGATCACCAGTTTCCAACAGAGTATCAAGGTCGTAGTAGATGGTGCATGCTCTGATTACAAACTTATCAACGCTGGTGTTCCACAAAGCTTCGTGTTTTCAACGCTGTTTTTTCTGCATATCAATGATATGTTGCAAACTGGTTACATTCATTGCTACGCAAAGGACAGCACTGATGATGCCTTATACATTATTATATATACAGTTATAGTATTAATATACAGTATTTCTCGGTAAAACATCGCCGACTACCAGGACAAACTTGTTTCTGAAGTCGAGTTTTTCTACTACTGGCCGACTAAATCTAGTCTAGTTCAATCTCTAGAAGACACAAGTTTGCCCGTATACCGCTAAAAAGAACCCCTTTGTCGGATCTCCTCAGTTTCAAAGCATTCTCCTTGCTGCCTCAGCTAGCAACCGAATCCTCGGCATCAACATATCGAACAATGTACAGTTTCGTGGTCACTTGGGAAGAAAAGCCAAATTGGCCTCTAATAAGCTTGGCGTGCTCAGCAGTGCAAGATAGTATACATGGCGGCACATCGCTTCCAACTTTACAAAGTGCAAGTTCAATCTCAATGATACTGAATAATAATACTGTTCCCATCTCGGGGCCGGAGCTCCCGAGTGTCAGCTTCTTCACTTGACCGCATCCAGCCTAGAGCGGTTCGAATGTTCCACGACCGAGTTATTTATGATCGACTCGATTCACTGGCGATGCGTAGGGAATTTGCATCCCTTTGCATTTTTTATCGCATCTACCACGGGGAGTGCTCTGAGAAATTGTTTGGATTAATTCCAGCCACCAAATTTCACGACGAACGACTGGATGTTTGTCGGTCCACCACTATGCGTTTTACTTGGAGTTTTCTCCCTTGTTCGACTTCTCTATGAAATTGTTTACCACCGGCAATTTTTCCGGACCGTTATTACTTAGATACCTTCAAGAAAAGAACTCTCTCTTCTATAAAAAAAACACCTTCAATTTGATGAATGCATGTGTATCAGGACCGAATTGTGTAAGGTGTGTAATATGTTCCATAAGGAAGCCTATGTTAAGAAGTGGATTTTTGACAGACTATAATAGTCAAGACGTTTATTTTCATTCCTATGCGATTGCTCATGTGTATGTTAGCAAAAAGAAAAAGTTCAACCGACCAATAATGACAGGAGACATGTGCTCAGCAGTAGGCAGTTTATATTCATTCTTTGCTCAAGAATCTAACAATCAGCTCAAGCTCGTAACAATACTACAGCTTTTATCGGACGAAAGTACATACAACAAGGTCAAAACACCCAACAACTAACACGCTTAAATCAACTAGCGATTTAATAAAGAAATACTCCGAAAAATTAAATCTCGACGTGAATTCGCTAATACCACCATGTACCAAACCACCGAGGTTGTATGGGTTAACGAAAATACACAAACCAAACACTCAACTACATCCCATAGTGAGTCAGATTGATTCACCAACTTATAAGCTGGCACAATACTTAGCAAAAATACTATCACCACTGAGAGGACATACCAAAGCACACACAAAGGGTTCATACCATTTTGTGAGTGAGATAAAAGAACTACATCTCGCTGACAATGAAACTATGGTCAGTTTTGATGTTCAGTCACTATTTACATGCCTACCTATTGTTGACTGCATCTCAATTGTAACTAGGAAGCTAGAAGAAAATAACATGCCTCAAGAATATGCAATACTACTTGAACATTGCCTCACATCTGGTTATCTATTGTGGAAGGAGGAGTTCTACAAGGAAGTAGATGGTGTGGCGATGGGCTCACCTGTGTCTCCCATAGTCGCCGACATATTCATGGAGGACTTTGAGGAGAAAGCCCTTCTTACTGCTCCTGTAAATCCAAGAATCTACAAGCGGTACGTAGACGACACTTTCACAATTTTACCATCTGACAAAGTAACTGCATTTTTTAGACCAACTTAACTCCATAAACTCTAAAATACAATTCACAATGGAGTTAGAGACAAATAATACTTTAGCCTTCCTAGATGTTTTAGTCATCCGAAAACCTGATAACACTATTGGTCACACTGTGTATAGGAAAAAGACCCATACCAACTGATATCTAAATGGTGAATCTCACCATCATCCTTCACAGTTAGTTACCGTGGGTAAATCTTTGTTTCAGAGAGCACGAGGGACCTGTGACAGAAAACATCTGGCCGCGGAGCTTCATCACGTCAAGCAAGTATTGCAAGACAACAAGCTTCGGGTGCCGCGCCTACGTCACAGTGAACGAGTGAAGCCGGCTACAGTCGAGCGCGCGCCAGCTGTACTACCGTATGTTAGAGGAGTCACAGACAAGATTGGCTACATCTTGAAGCGAGCGTCCATTAAAACATACTACAAGCCGCCGAAGAAGATTAGTCAATTTTTACCATCCATCAAATGCAATATTCCTCTACAAGATGCAGGTGTGTACAAGCTAGATTGTGAATGTGGTCTCTCTTACATAGGTCAAACAAAAATATCTATTAAAACCCGTGTGAAGGACATATAGCTGACGTGAAGCACCGACGCTCCGGAAAGTCTGCAGTCTGCGAACATGTTCAAGATCGTCCCCACTATTACATTAGATTTGATAAACCACAAATCCTCGCAAAAGAACACCGATTACTACTAAGGATGATACGCGAGACCATTGAAATTAAAAAAAATATCCAAATTTCAATAGAGAAGATGGATGGGTGCTGCCAGCTGCTTGGGATCCTATAATTTCAAAATTAAACCCTTATGATACATAAGCTCATTTTCCGTAATTCGGAAAAAAACTAACTACGACATTGGGACATCAAACATCTCAGTCCCCGCCGTGATCACGGGTGCTGTAAAGCACCCGAAACTTCGGGATAATAAAAATAAATTAAAGTTGAATTAAACGCGATAGAATCCGAAAATAATAGTTTTATTCAATGTGTAGTGTTCGCGTAAATTTAAGAAATCATCATAGAATAAGACTAGTACTACTCTTGAATTATTTACTATAAATTATGTATAAAAATAATTAATGTTTTGCGTTTAAATTTAGTCCGCTGCCATACGTTTCATCAGATTGCGGTAAAACTTTGTCATTTTATTGCTTGCACTTGCACGAAGGTCAAAGGCATAGTACAATTAACTTTACAGCTAGGGGCGCCAAATTTATTTGAAAGCAATATATCGTTCAACTTCAATGAATATATTATCATTCCTTATTAAATAATATGAATCTGCCAAAATTAAAACGATATATCGACAATTATTTCTTCTGCGGCAGCAACGCGTGAATTACCAGCTAGTAAAAATCCGCCGTTGTTCATCCTTCGTGAAAAAGTATCGAAGTTGTGAAATGTTTTGTACTTGCACCGCTAATTTGCATTTTCTTAGTAGACATTGCGGCTATGCCTTCGCATTGCGGGAAGACATGTCGAGCAGTGGACTGTACAGTGAAAGTAGAAAAAAGACCGAGGTCTAATATTGCAACTCATAGATCTTTCAGATTCAGAGTAGTTCAATAACATTACAAGAAAATGAAGACGTATACTTCAGAAAAACTATGGTTTTTCTTGGTAGAGCCATGCTGCGGCTATAATACATCACCGAGTACCAGCGTAAAATAGCAGCTCAATATTGCTGTCTCATATGAAGAGTGTAGAGAAAAGAAGTCCCTTATTACTGAAAACAAGTTAGGCAAACCCTCTCTTTACCGGAGGAGGTTCACATTCATAAACATAAACATAAACACTCACGCCTGTCACCCAGAGGGGTAGGCAGAGACTACAGACTTCCATTTAGCATGATCTTGACATACCTCTCTCGCCTCTTCCACATCCATATACCTACGCATACATGCTCTTCGGTTAAGGGTACTTTTAATTTGGCCCACTTTTAGTATATCGCCAATTTGGTCGACAAACTTCCGCCTAGGACGTCCCTTTCCGACTCTTCCATTCACTTCTGCAACATATATTTGCTTTTCCAGTCTTTCCGCATTCATTCTTTCTACATGACCAAACCACCGAAGCATTCCTTTCTTAATCCTGGTCACTGCAATCATCTTGCAAACCACACTCTTCTTTTATCACACAGTTTCTCACCCTGTCACTCAGATTCAGCCCTAACATACTTCACATTCAGATATTAAGATTTCCATAATTCAAAATTTTATTATAACGATATCTTTAATTTAATTACGCCCAGATTTAGCGAGGAATTAGTGACAAATAGTGACTAAAGAAAAAAAATAGTGACTTAATGCTTCATGAGATATAGCCCATTTTGGGAGGATTTTAGCTTGAATTTAAGCTAGCCTTCTCCCATCGAAAATATTAAAAACTATTGTTCCCTGCGTGTGAGATGTGATTCCAATTTTAAAATTTAGTAACTAATTGGTGACTTTCGTAGACTGAGATTGAAGCATATTGCTCCAACGGAACCGGAGATATATTCATATGTCTTAAGGAGAATTCTGGGTTTAAGGTTATATAAAACAGAATATCTCTAGAACAACTATGTCTTTACCTGTGAAATAAGTGTCAAGATTTAGTGACTAATTAGTAACTAGTAGTAGAGTAATTTCAAAAAATAGCTTATATTTATCAATAAAAATTTGACAATTTGACAATTTCAGCAATTGACTTTATGAGAATTATAATATAAGGATATAAGCCAGTACGGTTAAGGTGCAATACGGCGAAACCGGCATGTCTGAGAAATAAGAATAAAATTATTTCGAAGAAATTTGAAGTTCGTCATTACACATTGGGGAAGCGCGGCAGACATTTCTTTGCCCTAAAATCCTCTCTCATATGAGAGGAGGCCTGTCTCCAGCAGTAGGCTCTCCGTTTGTGGTGTCTCCGTTTATAGTCTTTACTTTAACTGTTTTGAAACTTTAAACGACAACAATGTCTTTTTTACTTGTTTTATACTTTAATTAATTACGTAGTTTTCGCAATTGCTAAAGAGTTTTTGAGCAAAGAGCTTACAATTAAATTGCTTGTACTGCGCCCTTTATCGGATTTTCAGATATCCGTAGACAAAACTTAATTGAAATTCAGACAGGCTCGTCTAGTGTTCGAGTAAACTCAACACACTGTCGTATTATTTGTCACGAATTACAAGCTCTGACTATGATGTGTGTGTGTATGTATTTTTGCTGAGGATTTTTAATTTTTTTATGAAGTTTATGAATAGTGACGTAACTAAAGAGGTCAAAACTTCTTTAGTTACGTTACTCTATAGATTGGGAATTGATTGCCATGCTTGGCAGATGGGTTGGCAATCACAGATTTAAATTTTTTAGTCGGAAATTTTTTATAAGGAGGATTCTGATGTCATCTCCTGGTTCGATTTCCTTTCGTCACCTTTTATCCACATCCACGGGACGATATGGGGTGGTGGGTAATCTTATATATAATACCCTATATAGTATAACATTTTTACAAATTTTAAGCCGATCTATAAATGTATAATTTAACAATTGAACTCTGATCACTGTAGAAAATTAGTTTCGTTACCCTATATTGACAAAAGGAAAGTAGATGAAAAAGTTGTGTTTGTTCCAGTAAATGCACGTCGCTTGGAGAAGTGTAAAAGTAAGATAGTGAAACTTCCATCCTTTTCATACCAAAATAATTCAGAGTTTTTGTATGGAACATTGGTTTAGATTATTTGCAATGAATTAGATAATACTTTTATTTCTTAAACGTTCTTCTTGAACAATCGCAAGGCTTTCAATGATTGGACGACAGTAGGAGTCCATAAGAGGAGACAGTCTGCATAAACTTTACAATGAAAGCTCATATAATCTTAACGTCGAATTTAGAAAATATCTAAAAAATATTCAGAAATATTTAAAAGAGTGTAAAAAGTAGAAAGAAGAGTAGCAAAAAATAAAGACGGCTACTAATAAAGTTAAAATGACATTGGGGTATAATTAATAGTGAAACTGGTAAGACCAAATCTCGCAATTCAAACTACCGGTTAAGTTTTAACAAAAAATTAGCTAAATCAGACCAAAACATTGCAATGGTGTTTGAAGAATATTTTATTAATATTCCAAACTTAAACTCAAGGTCACTGAATTTTACTCCTGCCAACAAAATGTAAATTACTGTAAAAGGATATTTCATAAAAAATCGTCAAAAGATATTGTAAAATCTTTTACAACTATTGATATTTAGAAAAACGCACATCTGTGGGGGATTTCCGTTAAAGTTATTGCGTCTATAATAGATACAATTGCATACTTAGTTCTGCATCATATGCTGTAAAAAAGTCTTACCAATGTTGAAACAGCTGAACTAACTTACTTTAGCTCTTTCCATAGCAATGTTGTATGTTATTTTGCTATGGGGACACGCGACTGATACCCACATTATATTTGTTTTAGAGTAGAGGGCCAGTAGAGCTATCTATGATTTAAAACCTAAATAGTCGCTCAGACAAAAATTTAAGGAAATTAATATTTTAACGTCGGCCCCTCAATACATTTATGAAAATGAATGTACGTACACAAAAATAAAACACTTTTACATAAGTAAGAGATATTCATCCTGTAAATACTGGGAACAGACACAAGCTAGTGGTACCAGTTACTTGACTCCATCGAGTCGGTAATGGGCGATGTATACGATTGTACTGCAAAATTCCATAAAATATACAAAATTTGACCTGCACAAAGTTCAAAAACTTTATTAAACTAATTTTGTTTAAAAATGTTTATTATAATATTAAGGAATTTATTGATAATATTAACTCCTGGGTAATCGTAAAGTTATTTCCAATTTGTTATGTTTTGTTAATTGTAACAAACGTGATTGTAAGCTGTTTTTTTTTAAAAAAATGGGGTTTTTTACTGGTTCTTCCTAAGACAGAAACTTTTTCCGAACCAATACTCGTAGTAAATAAAAAAATTACTTTTAATGAGTATTTATAATCTATATTAAATAAAAAAGTTTTTGTCTCTGTTTCTGTTTCTTACGTCATTACACATCATGAACTACTTGTTTTGAGTTTCTATATATGTCAAATTAGCTCGTATAAGTCACGTTGATCCTAATACAAGCAATATTAAAGAGGTTTTGATTACTGTATTAGCTCAGCACTCAAATCAAATGCTATCCACTATTACGTAGGCCTATTTCAAGTCTAAAATGCAAAGAAATGTTCTGGTTTCGATCAATAAAAGTTTCTGTTGTCATAATTTTTATTAAGCTTAATGTTTTTTTTTAATTTTTTTCATACCAAGAACGTAATATTAAACGAACACAAAGAAATCGTTTACAAGAACACACGTATACTGTGTCCTTTATATATTATTCTTAATATTCGTCTCGACGGTGAGTTGAAACGCGAAACAATGGGTTCGGACGATGGACGAAAATAATTCTGCGTATTTTAAGTATTCCAGTGTGAATTGTCTGCGTACATATTTATACATAATAATAAATATAAATGTCAAAATTGTAAACGATATGACGTTACAGTAACGTGTTATTGTACAGTAACGTGTGTTAAACAGAGTTGGTCTTTCTTACAATTTTTACTGAAGATGGGGGTCAACGGGGGTATGCGGCTCATCTGACAGTTTTGACCATCACCCATGAACAGCTGCAACATCAAGGGAACCGCAGGTGCATCGCCAACCTTTTAAAAGAAGAGGAGGTCACTCGCCGGTGGAAACAATTTTACAAAAGATTTGTGCGACTGAAGAAAAAAATCACACAGCAGTGGACGACCCAACATCCAGATCATGTGGTTGGTAACATGATGGTTGTATATTCGTGAAATTTAGTGAAGGGAAAAGAATCCTTTAAAGCGCACTCCGTGGTAAATGCGAAGTGTAAAGAGATGCAACAAAGGATGAATTTTAAGGAAATTTTCGGAATTTTTAGCAAACCTGCAAGACTCATTGTAAACTCCTACTTTGAGAGTAAATTATAAAAAAAACTATCTATTGTTATAACTTCCAACCAGACGGCGGATCGTTTACGACCAAATGCGACTTGACGGCGGTATAAGCTTAACGTTTACGCCAAACATAAAATACCTAGACCGTTGAGGGGAAGGAGCCGTAAACGTGAAAATCTTCTTTTTCTTATTTTTCTTCCCTTCTTTTTTATAAATACTTACCGCTCACTAGAATTTTCTCTACTATCTTGGAGGTATATTACTACATAAATCGTACTTAATATACTAGCAACCAGCAGGCGTATTCGCTAATTTCGTTGAAATCAAATTGATAATAATTTTGCAGCGTCACAGCTAAGCTCTAAGCACTACGCTACCAGGCCATCTGGTATTGTAAGATATCCCGAAGTCGACTTTTTGATAATTGTGACGCTGATTTATTGTTTCAATGACTTGAAAGTACGAGGAAGGCTTGATTGAAAAGATAGAATTACTTGAGACTTAATTTTTTTAGTTAAAGAATTAATGACGTCGAGACCAAAAGACAAGACATGGGCACTGACAATAATTGACAAGTGACAATTTACGTTAAGGTTTTTGATTAAGAAAGAATGACTTGAAATTAAACTTCTCTGATTTGGCAGAGAAAAAGAAGAAGAATTTTATAATTCAGACAATAACTGGCAGCCAACTTAGGTACCAACATCCATTCAAAGTTAACTGAAAGTAACTATTTTTACGTGGTAGAGCCACACTACAGTTTTATTTTAATTGTAACACGAACGAGTCGGCCTGACTGGGGCAGTACCGTGCTCTTACATAATACAAGCTTAAAATAGCAGCGTAATGCTGCTGTGTTTCGCATGGTGAGTGTTGAGAACCGGTGACCTTTTTTCTGGAATCGAGACATTCCATCTTAATCCTCAGGGGTGACAAAGCATTTGCATTTTGATCCTTAGTTGAAGATAAATGTGGTTATCTAAGGGGCACAGCAAATATTTACCATCAGGTGGACCGTGCGGTCGTTTGTCACCCAATGCTTTAAAAAACAATGTGTTTAAGATTAATAGAGATTAATTTCACGAACGCACATCGCGTCAGAAACCCGATACCATCCTTACCATCTGGATGCTTGGCGGTCCATTACTTTACGTTTTACTTGGAGTTTTCTTCCTCATACAACTTCTCTGTGGAAAAGTCGCCGGTGGTAAACAATACAATAAAAGAGCTTACTTCTTTTTAAAAGGCCGGTAACGCATTTGTAATTCCCCTGGTGTTGCGGTTGCTCATGGGCGGCGGTAGTCACTTACCATCATGTGAGCCCGTTTGCCTCCTCTTCTACAAAATAATAACACTTTTAGATCGATCACCATGAATTTTGGTACATATTATAATTCTTCAATATATCTTTTCATGCTATCCACTTAGGTGGAACTCATCATCAGATAGCATCGCAGATCATGAATTACTATACTATTATACAGATCGCTACGTCTGCCGGGTTTTGCTAATATAATATAGACATAGAATATTACACTGCGTATTAATACGCAGTGTAATGTTCTATGTCTTATATGATGTATGGTGAACATCATGCATACATATGCATGATATAGAAGAAGCAGTTATGATTTGAGCTTAAATTTATGCTATTTTTTTATAAAATATACGAGCTGTGCCTTTGCTACGCTATACGAACTGGACGTAGTGAGACTAACATGTAATTAGTTATGAAATCTCGCAATAAATGTATTTGATTTGATTTGTTAACATTACTAATATTACGTTCACCACGTCAGGTAAAGTCAGGGTCCAGGTGGTTATCACGAACTTCGATTTCACGGTCCACACCCTTAACCATTAGGCTACTGTCGCTTTTAATATCACGGTTATTTAGTTTTTTTTTTTGTAAATCAGGTTCATTTATTTTATATATTCCTGTTTATTTCAGTTTGAAATAGATTTTGTCATGTCATTGGACCAATATCTGAGCTTTTTACAAGTAGACAAGTAGATCAGAAATTCTTTAGCATACATTTCCATGATAAAGCAGTCTAGACGGGCCGATGCAACACAATATTCTTTGGAATGCTAATAGCACGCTACTTGACGGAAACTCACTTTAACTCTGTTTGCACGACTTATGATATATTATATTCGTAGTATAAGTCTAACTTTTTAATAAAATCAGGATTTACATAAAGAATTTTGGGAGGTTTGTATCAAAATTCAGAATATGCTTAAATGGAAACGGCGACGATTTTATCGAAATCCCAAATAGATTTAGCATTATTAACAAATACCTGGATTTTAAGATAATGACGTGAATAGAAATAGAATAGAATAAAAATGATGAAAAAAGACAATTATAATAAAAGATGAACTTTGGGTGTCTTTATAATACATATGTTGACCTGATTAAGCAAGTTTTTATGTTGTGAATGTTTTTTCCGTTTGGCCACGGAGCATGTGTGGAACTACAGACCCAATCCAGATTTTTTTTATAAACAAGGAGTCTATTTGCAGTAGAAATAGTTTTTTCTTCAATGGCAACGTGCTCTCTCTTCTTAATGTCATTTGAATAGAATATTAAATAAAATATTAATTATATAGATTATTTCATACTACCTAATAAAAGTTAATATTTTTATTTACCGCTTGTTCGGAAAATACTTTCATCCGGGGAAGAACCAGCTCGATTATTTATTAGACATAATATAAGACAGGATATAATATTCCAATAATTTCTTACAATATTTGTATATTAATTAAAATAGAACCACAATGGTAGCAATGACTACATTCGCCTGGGTTATTCTCACGAATGTGTTCACTCCTTTAGCTTAAGATTTAAACTTTATTATACATGCAAAAGAAAATTATGTTATACTATTGATACTATCAAAATTTTTCCATATGTTACATAGAATCACCGAAATACTACTATTTCGTTCTCAGCGACTAATAAATAATCGAATTAAATCGCTGACCCTCTTATTACACTTCAAAGTTACGCATAATTATTTGCAACTGCCGAAACTGTGTTAACAAACAAAACAGTTCTCTTTTAAGCTAGGTCAACCGTATTTAAAGCGAAAAAGGGGTTCACGCAACCCATTTCATTTATTTAATTTGACTCGTAATATATTCTTTTATAACATGCTTGTACTAATATTACAAAAAACCTTGATTATTACATAAATCTAAATCTTCGATCACATGGGTTAATGTTTAATATATTAATTGCAATGTTTTATAGCCTTACGAATAGACTTCTACATGCAGATGTTTGTCAAGGACCATAATTCGTTATTTTAGAAAACATTAGCGCCAGTAAGTAAAGAGTTCTTTGGCTACAGCTCCATCAGTGAGTTCGTCTGAGTTGCTAACACCTACGAGTATTATCTGTTACTCGTATTCATATAGTGGCGATGTAAGAACATTCACTACCTCATATATGGTTCCGTGGGTGTTGTAAAAGGTGACAGAGGGAAACTGAAACAGGATATTTGCCATCAGCGTCTTTGTGATATATATATACACATCACAATATTGATTCTACGTCCTTTCATTTCGCATTATTGTAGCGTCCACCACTTGTAGGTAATTTTATACATTATGACAGCGAATATTGGTTCATTAAACAATTTCAAAGATAGTATTTAACTCATTTCTTTGAAAATTTACCATATGTCGATATACAAATATTCGTATATTGCCAGACGGAGGGAAACCAATCAGGACTCCCTTCCATATTACAAATTATCCAGAATCCTCGTAATATACATAGCTTTTAATTAATTCTCCTGCTTAATGCAATTCCTTTGTATGGTGCGACGTTGCCACTCTTATGAGTTATTCCGCTTTGTAATATTTTATTTATAGTAGGTGATATTTTGTTTATGTGGGTATTCGATAGATTCCTATTGGTTGCGCGGAAAACTATTCGTAATTTTATTTTATTCGACGGTATGCTTGCCAAGATTTGTCCTTCCTTCGACCTTTCCTTCACCTGTTGTCCTCCGTACACACTGGGGTGGTGGGGTGAGAAGGGAAAGAAGATAGTTCTAGAATGTCACGTGATCTTCGCAACCGAAGTAATATAAACGTGCGCGCGGCCCACGCGCGCCCTCTTCCCTTCGGCCGCCAGTTGGAACCACACCGACTAGGACAGTCTTGTCCTAGAGGGATTTTCCCACGCGCACCGCTAGTTCAACCGCATTAGCCTGAAGCAATCGAGCTTCAGAAGTAACCGCCTCACCTCGTGTGAGATATAGTCGCGCACCACTCTCTTCCATCGCATCACCGGACAGGAACGCATCTCTGGGGCCCCAGAGAATCCGCCAGAAGTCGCACCGCAGCAACAAAGCGCCCAAGCCGCATCGAGGCAACACCCCGGTGAGTAACTTCCAGTTATAAGCCCGCTTGACATAATTGTATTTATTAGTTAATCCGCTCCAATTTCATTTTCTCCTAGCGTGATCAAGCGGGGTTCCTTCATAGACTTTGGCAAGCAATAGTTCGTTTAGGGAAGAGCGAGTGCATTGTCAGGAAAACCGCATCCTATAGTCGCCATTTTGTGGAGACGGAAGAAGCCATCCGCTTATACAGTCCATTTGGTGTAACATCTCGCGTAAATAGGCTTAAGGCTCGACCGGGGAATTTGAATTCGGTAACCTTAGGCCCGTCGCTCAACCATTTTCTGGTCATTCGGCCGGATTTGGACTGGTGCTATAGCCGCACCGTTCATTCAATCATCGAACTGTTAGATTAATTCCTTATACAATGCACTCTAATTTTATTGAATAGATTTAAATAGTGTTTGTTTAGTTTAAATTTAAACTTTGGTTAGTTATTCGCAAATAGAATTCATTCATTTAAATAGTGTTTGTTTAGTTTAAATTTAAACTTTGGTTAGTTACACGCAAATAGAATTATTCATTTAAATAGTGTTTGTTAAGTTTAAATTTAAAGTTAGTTGCTCGCATAAGTGAATTGACTTATTTATTAAAAACAGTTTAATACCGCACGGTTTATGCGATTACCCGACATTTGAAAAAACATTGAGTTTAGCGAGCGACACGCGTCACCTCGGCCCGTTGTAAAGGCGTTCAATTTAACGACGTAATACGGCACGCGTGTCCATCCTCCAGCGTTGTGCGATTAATTGTGATTAATCTAATATTAATTATAATAATTTAAAATGGCAGTTAGTGGAAACGAAATTAAACTTAAAATTCTTTACACCAAGAGGGACGTACTCTTTTCACGTATACAGTATATTAGTGATCACGTAAAGAACATTAACGTAGAAGCAGTGCGGGAAACGTTTTTATGTGAAATTGAAACGGTGGACTCTTTGCGGATGGATTATGAAAGGGTATTAGACCAAATTAATAATTTGGAATTACAAATCGACCCTAAATATACAGTGAACTATCAACCGCTTCTAGCATTTGAAGATATGTTGTGTCCCGTGAAAAGAACGGCGAAGCTCTTGCAGTCCCCATCTCAAAGCGAAGCAAAGCCGGAAGCCCAGGTACGCCCACGTGATTCGATTAGGTTGCCCCCAATAGATATTGCGGTATTCAATGGCGATATTAAGACATGGCCCTTCTTCTTCAGTAGTTATCAAAACAATATACATAATAATCCACCGTTATCGGACGCTGAAATATTATATTATTTAATTAGTAATCTGAGTGGCAGGGCGGACAGTCAATTTGCTCAGGTTTCACACCAACAGCAAACAATTATTTGGTAATATTAGAAACGGTTAAAAACAAATATAAAGATAAGAGAATGTTAGCTTCCGAATATTTAAACCAGATATTCGACCTTAAACCTATATCATACGCGAACATCAACGGCTTGGAACAGTTTTTAGATAAATTTATGGCATCGGTGGCTGCACTTAAGAACTTGAAATTTAATGACCTTATGGACGTGGTGTTTCTCCATATTGCACTAAAGAAACTAGACCCCGACACCGTGCGTGCGTTTGAAATGGAGCATCGTAGCTCTGAGATGCTCCCCTTTGATTCATTAGCATCGCATGTGCGAGACAAAATTAAAGTGATGCAGCGCTCCTCAAACGCTAAACACGAAGATAAGAAATGCGTCGACCGTAGACAGACTCAACCATCTAAAACCGCAGGGTCGTTAACATACGTAACCGCTGCGTCGGTACCACTCCCGAATGCCTGTATCCTATGTAAAGATAAACAACACGGTAATTTATACAATTGTGCGACCTTTCGTAAACATTCACCCAGAGAACGTTATAGAATAACATAACATAAAAAACATAAACACTCACGCCTGTCATCCAGAGGGGTAGGCAGAGACTACAGACTTCCATTTAGCACGATCCTGACATACCTTTCTCGCCTCTTCCACATCCATATACCTACGCATACATACTCGTCGGTTAAGGGTACTCTTAATTTGGCCCATTTTTAGTATATCGCCAATTTGGTCGTCAAACTTCCGCCTAGGACGTCCCTTTCTGACTCTTCCATTCACTTCTGCAACATATATTTGCTTTGTCAGTCTTTCCGCATTCATTCTTTCTACATGACCAAACCACCGAAGCATTTCTTTCTTAATCCCGGTCACCGCATCATCTTGCAAACCACACTCTTCTTTTATCACACAGTTTCTCACCCTATCACTCAGATTCAGCCCTAACATACTCCTTAGCGACCACCCAACTTTCACTACCATACGTTAAAGTAGGGACTAATACAGCACTGTGAATTGCCATACGTGCCTTTTTTGACACATTCTGACTTTTCACAATAGAGTGTAGAGCCCCATTTACTTTATTTCCTGCATTCACTCGTCGTTCAATATCCTTATCATATCTCCCATCCCTGCTGAATACACATCCCAAATATACGAACTCATCCACTTCCTCAATTAACTCTCCTTCTATTCTTATTTCAGCGAGCGTTAACCACTGAGCTACCACGGCTTTTTCGAAGACATGTGAAGTTCGTCAACACGCATTTGGGCAGCGCGGCGGACACTTCCTTGCCCGAAACCCTCTCAGAAATGAGGGGAGGTCTGAGCCCAGCAGTGGGACGTATATAGGCTGTAACTTTACTTTACTTTACTTTACTATTCTTATTTCACATACCGTTTTGCTTTCTTCTCTTTCAAAACCATCACTTTCGTCTTACTTGCGTTCACTTTCATTCCCCTTTCTTTTAATGACCTGTTCATTAATGTAACCATCATTTGCAACTCGGCCGCCGACGACGCAAGTATGACTTGATCATCGGCGTACAAAAGGCATTTGATGGTTAACTCACCCATTCTTAACCCGCATTCTTCAACTTTCAAATTTTCCAAACAGCTGTCCATAAATAGGTTGAACAGCCACGGGGGAAGCTACACAGCCCTGTCTGACACCTTTATGGATGCCAAACCAGTCCGAGTAGACCCCGTTGATTCTAACACAAGCACTCGAGTCCCTATACAGAGACTTTAATGCCTGTATCAAACCAGCGCTCAACCTAAATGCGTTCAGCGTTTGCCATAACACATCCCTGTCCACTCTGTCATAAGCCTTTTCCAAGTCCATGAACGAACAAAAACTTTTTTGGTTTTTCGCCAAAAACTTCTCCGCGATCATGCGCATGGAAAAGACTTGATCTGTACACCCCATTCCCTTTCTAAATCCCGCTTGCACATCCCAAATTTTTTCATCAGCTTCTTTCGTAACTCTTTCAATTAGTACCTTAGCATACAGTTTTTCCCACATTGCTAAGAAGGCTGATACCACGGTAGTTTTTACAGTCCTGCTGTGACCTTTTTCCCTTATATATTGGGACTATCACGGCTTTGCACCAGTCTCCCGGTACCCGCTTTAGTTCCCAACATAAATTAAACAAGGTGTACAGCAGGCCTGCCACCACGTCCTCTCCAGCCCCTTAGCATTTCGGGTGAAACTCTATCATATCCGGCTGCCTTACCTATTTCATGCTTTTCATTGCTTTCATTATTTCATCTATACTTATCTCCCCTATCTCTTTCATCTTCTTTCGGAATTTCTATTTCAGAATAGTAGTTATAGAATAGTAAAGACAAACAACTTATGTCTGAATTGTTTAAGCGATAAGCATTTAGTTGCAAAATGCAATTCTAGTTCCGCGTGTAACAAGTGCGCCAGAAAACATCACACGTTGTTACATTTCGAAAATAGCAACATATCTGCGTCAAGTAAAGCGGACAAGGAATCCGCCCCTACTAAAGTCAACGATTCTAGCGGTCGACCTGGTGATGTCGCTCTGTGCTCATTGACAAATATGGGAGCACAGCCTCCTTCAACCGTGTTACTGGGTACAGCCCGTATTGTAGTTAGGGATTCGCGTGGAAACGAACAAAGCGTCCGTACACTGCTGTACAGTGGAGTCCAAAATAGCTTTATAACGCGATAATGTTTTCAGCGCTTAGGATTTTCAATAAATAGGGGACCTTTGTGTCCCGTAGTCTAGGGCATCGGAGGTACTAGTAAAGTTATTCAGGGATATATAAATTTAAAATTTTATTCTCGGATAGATCGTAATGTTAACTTTGATGTAAATGCACTAGTAGTAGATAAAGTCACTGAACGTCTGCCAACCGTTTCGGTTGACACCTCGGCAATGACTGAATTTAAAAATTTGACTCTGGCAGACGACACTTAGGCCGTTCCCGGAAACATAGACATGCTCATTGGAGCATCGCTTTTCCCTCATCTTTTGTTAGACAATAAGGCAACTCCTCGCATACCGCGCCTTACGCATTGGAAACCGTCTTGGGCTATGTCATCGTTGGCTCCGCCCCCATCTTGGATAGTATCTCGGCAACCTCTTATTGTTGTATGGCTGTCGAACCGCTCGAGTCGTTAGTCCGCAAATTTTTGGGAGATGGAGGAGGTGAACGTTCCACCTATAGTTAGCCTAGATGATAGAGTGTGCGAGGAAATTTACGTCCGCATGACCGTTCGTGATCGCGACGGTCGATATAGTGTAGCACTACCCTTTAAAGGAGATGTTTTATCTCTCGCGATTCACGACAAATGGCGGCAAAACGTTTCTACAACTTGGAGCGTAGGATGCTCGCTTCACCCCAGTTAAAAGAAGCTTATGACGGCGTCATTAACGAATATATAAGGGAAGGTTACATATCACTTGTGGCCTCGAAATTAGATAACTACGAAGACACACCGTCGTATTTCATACCACATCACGGGGTCATTAGGGAGGACAAACTTACATCTAAGTTACGTGTAGTGCTCGACGCTAGTGCTAAAACTAGCACTCGCGTGTCTCTTAACGATATCCTCTATACTGGGCAAAATTTACAGAGCCGTTTATTTAATGTAATAGCCAATTTTCGTTTGTTTAGTATAGCACTATCCGCTTATATTCGCCAAATGTTTCTTTACATAGGGGTCCGTGAATGCGACCGTAGATTCCAACGCATTTTATATCGTTTCAACCCAAAAGAACCTCCAATGGTGTTTGAATTTAACCGCGTTTGCTTTGGTTTAAAGTCGAGCCCATTTCATGCGTTACGCACGGTGAGACAGGTCGCCCACGATGAAGGTCCCTCTTATCCTAAAGCTAAGAGGGCAATTGAAAGTGGATTATATATGGATGATTTTGTATACTCGGTCGATAGCGTGGAGGAGGCCACCCTAACCACCGCCGAGGTTATAAAGCTCATGAAAGCGGGTCAATTCGATCTTGTCAAGTGGACTAGTAATTCGCGTCCGGTTTTAGACACAATCCCATTATCACACCGTCTTTCGGCGATAAAGGAATTTGAAGATTCTGATACGCACAAGGTGCTCGGTCTGTGTTGGTCACCAGAGTCCGACGTGTTTAGCCTTAAGGTAAACCCGTCCGTAGAGAAGTGCACAAAGCGCACAATGCTGTCATGCGTTGCTAAATTATGGGATGTCGTGGGTTTCGTAGCCCCGGTGGTGCTATACGCTAAGCTTTTGATTAAACAACTTTGGTTGTATGAATGCGATTGGGATGACCCGCCGCCTGACAGCATTATTCGGTCGTGGCTGCGTTTTAGAGAGGAACTTCCTTTACTAAGCGAAATTAAAATACCACGTCATATAAACGTCGATAGAAATAGCGTCATCACGGTCGTTGGGTTCGCAGACGCTAGCGAGAGGGCTTACGGGGGCGTTGTATATTTTCACGTCCATAATAATGGTAGAAATTCGATCAGCCTCATAAGCTCTAAGTCAAGAGTCTCCCCCCTGTAAGGTTGTCTCTCTGGCGCGCTTAGAGCTTTGCGCAATATTAGCCCTCACCAAGCTTATTACCGCAGTTATGAGCGCATGTAGGGACAGAGTTCACATAGAAAGGATATTTGCCTTTTCCGACTCCACCGTCGCTTTATGTTGGGTTCATTCATCGCCCCACCGTTGGGATACGTTTATCGCGAACCGAGTGGCCAAGATCCAAGACGAGTCAGGAACACGGAACTTTTATCACGTGTCCGGTACGGAAAACCCTGCCGACTGCCTATCCCGTGGACTTACCCCGATGCAAATAATGGACCACCCGCTTTGGTTCCACGGACCTTCTTGGGTTCACTTGGAAACCTCGCAATGGCCAATAACCGATTTCGACCCTTCGTCAGTGTCACAACCGCCGGAAGAGAAGAGGCACGCTCTGGTGGCGAGCGTTTCGAGCGAGGTTTCTCCAATCATTGCTTTGGCAAACCGCTTGTCCTCTTGGTCGAAATTATTGCGTAGCGTAATTTACTTTTGTCGATTCGCGAAGCTTTTACCACGACGTTCGTATATCTTAGCGTCCGACTACAACTATGTTTCTGGTATTGCGTGAACTTCAACGTGCACAATTTTCCGAAGAAATTACAAGATTATAATCGAATAGAGCTTGTAGTCACGCTTTTCAACGCCTTAAGCCATTTTTACAAGATGGGATCGTCAGGGTAGGTGGACGCTTGTCCAACTCGCAGTTGAGTTTCGACCAACGGCACCCTATAGTTTTACCGCGTAAAGACCATATCATGAATTTATTAGTTGACTACCATCATAAATTGAATTCTCACGCTGGCCCCGACTTGCTGATGTCGATCTTGCGTCAGAATTATTGGATTCTTTCCGCACATAACTTAATCCGCAATCGGGTGCACAAATGTATAGCTTGCTTTCGGGTACGTCCCAAGCCGTCATTTCCGGAAATGGCGGAACTTGGGTCTTGACGAGTAATACAATCCGTAAAGCCCTTTACGCACACCGGGTCTGATTTTGCTGGTCCGTTTAAGGTCACGCTCACTCGCGGGCGTGGTATAAGATCCACAAAGGCTTACGTCTGCATTTTCGTATGTCTAACTAATCGAGCGGTGCATATAGAACTCGTTGGTGATCTAAGCACAGCAGGCTTTATGGGTGCGTTTAAAAGATTTCTTTTCCCACCGTGGCCCCGTAAGTAAATTGTATTCGGATAACGGTACGAACTACGTCGGTGCAAAACGTATTTTATCAGAACTACATGAGCTCTTAGCTAGCAAGTATTATAATTCGGAGTTCGCTCACATTCTAGCCGAGAACCGCATCGAGTGGTCTCTGAACGTCCCAGCCGCGAGTCATTTTGGGGCAATTGGGAGACTAATATTAAGAGTCTAAAGAATCACTTATACCGAGTAATAGGAGATCAAATTTTGTCCTTCGAAGAGCTAAGTACTGTGCTCGCTCAAATTGAGTGCGTAATGAATAGTCGCCCACTTTGTCTTACGTTGTCTAGTGACCCCTCGGAGCCACTGGCTCTAACTCCAGCACATTTTTTGAATTTAACGCCTTTGAAGTATTTGCCCGCCGTAGATATGGACGAGAGCAAACTTAGCATTTCCGAAAGCCATACATTATTAGACCGGTTAGTGCAATCGTTTTGGAAACGATGGAGGATGGAATACTTGCATACTTTGCAGTCTCGGCAAAAATGAAACACAGCAACTGAACCTTTAACTATAGGAACTGTGGTTGTGCTCACCAAAGAGAATACGCCGCCTCTCCATTGGCCATTAAGGATTGTCGAAGAGGTTTTTCCCGGTTCCGACGGAGTAATTAGGGTAGCTCGCGTTAAGACCGCGATTGGGTCTTACACGCGTCCTGTTGTCCGTTTGTGCCCCTTGCCTCTTCCATAGTTTAAATTAGTTTTCTAGATTAGAAATTGTAGTCGAAATTCAGGTTTAATCTTAGAGTTAGTTAGTTATTTTGTTAGTTTGATCTTAGCTTTAGTTGTTTTCGTTATTTCGAAGGAAATCCTTCAAGCCGGGGGGGATGGTTGCGCGGAAAACTATTCGTAATTTTATTTTATTCGACGGTATGCTTGCCAAGATTTGTCCTTCCTTCGACCTTTCCTTCACCTGTTGTCCCTCCGTACACACTGCGGTGGTGGGGTGAGAGGGGAAAGAAGATAGTTCTAGAATATCACGTGATCTTCGCAACCGAAGTAATATAAACGCGCACGCGGCCCACGCGCGCCCTCTTCCCTTCGGCCGCCAGTTGGAACCACACCGCCTAGGACAGTCGTGTCCTAGAGGGATTTGCCCACGCGCACCGCTAGTTCAACCGCATTAGCCTGAAGCAATCGAGCTTCAGGAGTAACCGCCTCACCTCGTGTGAGATATAGTCGCGCACCACTCTCTTCCATCGCATCACCGGACAGGAACGCATCTCTGGGGCCCCAGAGAATCTGCCAGAAGTCGCACCGCAGCAACAAAGCGTCCAAGCCGCATCGAAGCAACACCCCGGTGAGTAACTTCCAGTTATAAGCCCGCTTGACATAATTGTATTTCCACTCCAATTTCATTTTCTCCTAGCGTGATCAAGCGGGATTCCTTCATAGACTTTGGCAAGCAATAGTTCGTTTAGGGAAGAGCGAGTGCATTGTCAGGAAAACCGCATGCTATAGTCGCCATTTTGTGGAGACGGAAGAAGCCATCCGCTTATGCAGTCCATTTGGTGTAACATCTCGTGTAATAGGCTTAAGGCTCGACCGGGGGAAATTGAATTCGGTAACCTTAGGCCCGTCGCTCAACCACCTATAGTCTGTTTTTTTCGCAGGAGACAAAAATAACAGATCTTTATTAGATTCGTTTAGCACGAATAATACAGTTTTTATGATTCTGGTTCAGATTAGATTTAATTTTAGTCACTTAAGTTTCGTATATTGTTCAAAATAATGAAATAAATCCACAGAATGTGCAGTAACGAATAATACGCAATATCATTTTTGTCTCCGGCGAAAAAAAAAACAGATAGATATGATGATTAATTTACCAACTAGTTATTCGTTTACTAAATATGAAAAAATATCTTGGATTGCCCAGCCGTGATACATTATAGATTGACTATATTATTATTTATTTTACTATTGTAAATAAGTACTAATTGTAAATATTGACAGGTTTAATAGAAGTTCATTTTCTTATATTGTGACTAATAACCTAATATGACCTTGGCAAGAAACTCATTTTAATATAAGGTTTTACTGCATTAACTGCCAATGGGTTGTTAATTTCTACAATAGACCGTGGCGTATTGTTGCTGACATGAATAACTCCGAAAATATAATTTATTTACTTGATTGTATTGAGTTTTGGTGCTCCCACTGCGAGTTTACTTTTTATGATCACTATCTTATGGATGAGTGCGAACTCTTTACCTAATCTGTACAAAATTACTCTCTACTTAACTAGATTCATTTTTGTTAAAGGCTATTTCTGTTAAATTATGATATTATGTTTGGTTTTGCAGTTAGTTGAAATACAATTTGTTTGTGTTGTTGTTATAAATATTGGACGCTATATTACTAAAACCATGCATATCGTGCTCTAATTGGCGTGCGCATTGTGACCTACGCACATTGAGAACTTTTCACGCTTATGCTTGCTTACATTTAAGTTTCTTTGGTTATATTTAGTAACTTAGGTAAATAAACTTGTGTAAGTTGATTAATGTACTTGACATGGCCATTGAACGGAGTATTTATCCATATACGGACGTAAGAATATTCTAAAATATTCACACTAAGTTTTATTTGATATCCACTTCTACGATATCCGATGTCCAAAGTTGTTGTTGATTATTGCATTTTACTATTTATTTATGTTGATTATTTATTTAGTGCTCAAGGATTATTTTGATATTTTTTGTCAGTTTATACTGTACTCAGTGCTAGTAGATAATTTTACTTTCCAATTTGTTTTCGTGTCCTTAAATTTAGCTACATATAATAATATGGACGTCCGAATACCCTAAAACATTCATACTGAATGATATTTGACGTCCAAATTTTGAATTTAGTTATATTTCTATATGTGGACGCCAGATTATCGTTAAAGTTTCATAGCGCACGATATTTGACGTCCATATGACCATGAATATATTTATATTTTAATTTCTTGTGTATAACACACCCATTAATGATCATTACTTTAAGGACATTTTTCGCTATTGTTTTATTTTTATTTTTAGTGTAGCCCATGCAGTACGAAATAGTCACTTTGGTGTTTCATAAAATGCTCCATTCTAGAAACGCAAAAGCTAGAAAACTTTCTTATTTCTTTTTTGATAAATGTTGCCGTTTGTAGCGGTTTTTGGGGCACTGTGTGCACCAAAATTTTAACTTTAAATAACAACCTGTGTACACATAGTTGTATGGACGTCCGAATATCCTAAAACATTCATACTGAATGATATTTGACGTCCATATTTTGAATTTTTTTATATTTCTGTATGTTGACGTCATATTATCGGTAAAATTTAATACCGCACGATATTTGACGTCCATATAACCATGAATAAATTATGCATTTTAATTCCTTGTGTATAAGACACACATTAATGATCATTGCTTTAATGGCATTTTTTGCTATTATTTTATTCGCATTTTAGTGTAGGGATGCGGTGTAAAATACTGACATTAGTGTTTTATAAAATTTTTCGTTCTAGAAATGATAAAACGCTTAGAAGCTTAGAAAAGGTGTGTGA
This sequence comes from Parnassius apollo, assembly GCA_907164705.1. Taxonomy (NCBI): domain Eukaryota; kingdom Metazoa; phylum Arthropoda; class Insecta; order Lepidoptera; family Papilionidae; genus Parnassius; species Parnassius apollo. Next base: position 603,973 of record CAJQZP010001016.1, read on the forward strand.
AAAATTAAATTGTATTTCAATTAACTGCGAAACAAAACATAATATCATAATTTAACAAAAATAGCCTTTCACAAAAATGAATCTAGTTAAGTAGAGAGTAATTTCGTACAGATTAGGTACAATAGTCGCACTCATCCTTAAGATGCAGTGAGAGCACCAAAACTCAACACGATCAAGTAAATAAATTATATTTTCGGAGTTATGTCAGCAACAATATGTTATAACAATATGTCAGCAACAATATATCTTTTAATGATCTGTTCATTAATGTAACCATCATTTGCAACTCGGCGGTTTAATTAACCCATTGGCAGTTAATGTAGTAAAACCTTATATTAAAATGAGTTTTTTCGCCAGACCATATTAGGTTATTAGTCAGAGGTTATTAGTCACAATATAATAAGACAAACTTCTATGAAACCTGTCAATATCTACAATTGAGTCCATCTTCCTGTACTCAATCAGAAGGTAACTTATACTCAAACAGAATTATGGGTTGCTTACGATTAGTACTAAATGTAAAATGTTAAAATATAGTGCAGCATGAAATAAACCAATAAGCCGACGTCCGCATGTTAAACAATCCGCATCTCAGACATTTATAAAAATATAACTAAATTCAAAAATACGGGTGTCAAATATCATTCAGTATGAAAGTTTTAGGATATACGGACGTCCATATTATGTGTAGGTAAATGTTAAGTTAAGAAAACAAGTTTAAAAGTAAAATTACTAGTACCAAGCGCAGTATAAACCATATAATAATGCCCTGTAGACCGAATTACGGTTACGGCGGCCTGCCTCAACGAAGACTAGCCATCGGCGCAGGACAGAATTATAGTGCCCAAGTGTACGCGCAACCACAGGTGCACTCTCTATTCCCTCATTCTCATAATCCGATGACACGGTAAACGGACACGACCGGAGAGAGATCAGGCGCAGGATCAACGGCTTCACGTGCTTACGAGGCACGGGGGTGATACACCGCCAACTTCCTGACTCCGGGCAGATATTGAGAATTTCTTGACAGAAAAACTCAATAATTGATTTTTTGGCCCGACCCAGGAGTCGAACCCAGGGCCTCACGATCAGCAGTCGCACTACTACAACCACTAGACCAACGAAGCAGTCATTACCATATATCACCAAATACAAGTAACACGTAGGCAACGGTAACGGAACGGCAACGTCGCATCTTCTAATTTTGTGCGGAAGTCAAATACGGCCATAAATGAAAGTATTCACAAATCGACAGCAGCGCTATTATTTTTGCAAGGAAAATTAGCGGAACTACGTAAATATTCAGTACAGCAAGATTGGAAGAAAAATGACGTCGAATTTTTTTATTAGATTTTGACATTTCTGTGATCATCATGACAATTTGCGAACATTGCGTTAAGTCTCCTATTTGACGTCCGTATATTGGACGTCGTAAGCAGGTTGACGCCACATTATATGCAAAATTGGCCATAGTGGACGTATTACTGGATGTATATATATATAAAAAATATATATATATATACTAGCGTGCCAGGCAGACGTTGTTCTGCCCTTTTCGAAGACCCTTTGTCATGTTCTATTAAAAATCCTTAAATTCGCAAAAAAATTTTGTGTCACTCATGGGCGAAAAAACTATTCTATCTCTCAAGCTGGACCAAACTGCACACGGTGTGCAAATTTAATACAAATCGGTTAAGTAGTAGTCCATCGCGGACAAACAACGTGACACGTAATTTATATATATATATATATATATATATATAGGTTCCAGAACACAGGTTTTAAATATCAATTAACATATAAAACGAAACTAAATCAGAATTTTTTTTATTAAGGATACATCAAATTAAAAACAACAAAGTAAGTACCAATATTAAGACCAAAAATTGCATTTTTTTATCTGAAAAATCTGTCTGGAATTAACTTGGTGCAAGCTATTGTCATTAAATCTTGGTGATGTTAATCGTTAAGACGAAGTCGAGGTTCATCTTGGAAAACGTTTCTTCACAAATATAATATGTTGACTTCCAAATTTTTTGTTTTAAAACAGAAGAAAGTAGAATTTCTACAAATTTTTACATTGATATTATTAGATTATTCTGGGTCTTCACAAAATAGGTCGGCGGTGCAAAATAGATGCGGACCACGGTTCACCATTTTGTGTCTAGCCGATAAGCTCACAATTTGATGGTGGTCATTAATGAATCATAAATAGCGCTAGGAGTCGATTTTTTATTTCACTAATGTCCCGTAGAAATAAAAATCTATCTAAACTCTTAACGACAGACCAATCAATGCTAATTTTGAAACAAATGTTGCAAATAGAAGAAATTTATTGTAAAAATAGTTTTATGTAACCACATTTATTAAAGGGGGAATTTGCCACAGTTGCCAAGTTTTACCGGTGGTTTGATAACAACAATCTATCATTATTTCGTTGCGGTAACCAATCACAATCAGATCGACTTTGTCACTCTGATTTTAATAATATGTTTACTACACGCTGTCGTAATGTAAGAAAATCTACTTTTTTATGGAAAAGGGGGCAAACGAGCATATGGCTCACCTGATGGTAAGTGATTACCGCCGCCCATGAACAACTGTAACACCACGGAAAAGCAAGTGCGTTGCCGGTCTTTTAGAAAGGCTCGTATCTTGAAGGTATCTAAGTCGTATTGGTCCGGAGAAGTCACCGGTGGTAAACAATTCCACAGAGATATTGTACGAAAAAGAAAACTCCTAGTAAAACTTACAGTGATGGATCGCCAAGCATCCAGATGTTGAGGATGACAATTCCAATTCTTTAGAGCACTCCCCGTAGTAGATACAATAGAAAACACAAAGGGATGAAACATCCCTACGCAGCGCTACTGAATCGAGCCCATCAGAAAGACCTCGGTCGTCTATGATTCGAATCTCTCTGCGCTGGATGTGGTTAAGTGTAAGGAGCTGGTACTAGGGTACCCCAGCCCAGAGATGAGAACAATATTCCATGTGTGGCAAAACTTGCGCTTTATAAAGTTGCAAGCAATGTGCCGGCATGAAATACTGTCTTGCTCTGCTGAGTAAGCCAAATTTTTTAGAGGCCAATTTGGCCTTCCTCTCCAAGCGACCACGAAACTGCACACTATTCGATATGTCGACGTCAAGGAATCCGATGCTAGCTGATGTAGCAAGGGGAGTACTTTGAAAGTGAGAAGATACGACAAAGGAGTTCTTTTTAGAGGTTAACGCGCAAACTTGTATCATCTGAGGATTGAATTGGACTAGATTTATTAGCCCCCAATCCCAGACTGTTAAAAAAAAGAATTAACTTCAGACACAAGTTTTCCCCGGTACTCGGCGATGATTTCCCGAGAAATATTGGCACGGTTGATATATAAGGCATCACCAGTGCTGTCATCTGCATAGCAATGAATGTTACCATTTTGCAACATATCATTGATATGCAGAAGAAACAGCGTTGGCGATAGCACGCAGCCTTATGGAACACCACCGTTAATAGGCTTGTAATCAGAGCATACACTGCCTACTACGACCTTGATGCTCCGATTAGCAAGAAAACTAGTGATACAATCACACAATTTATCAGGAAGCCCATAGGAAGGGAGCTTCGAAAGCAGCGCTTTGTGCCAGATCCGATCGAAGGTTTTCGCTTAGTTTGGACAATTAACGGCCAATGCCTACCCCTTGGACTCTACTGCCTCTGCCCATCTATGAGTAAGGTAGACCAGAAGATCACCAGCTAATCTACCATAACGGAAACCGTCTTGGCGGTCACCGATCAGCAGTGATCCTCAAGGTACCTCATGAGCTGGCAGTTTACAATGGACTGCATTAATTTGGAAAACAAGAAGGTGATGGCGATAGGCCTGTAGATGGACTGGTCTGAGCGGTAGCCTTTTTTGAGGATTGGGTGGACCAAAGCTCTGTTCCAAGTATATGGAACTACGCCTTGGGATTAAAAGTACCGAAAAAAACGTTAAAATTGTTGCCAACTCCAGAGCACACGTCCTCAGCACAATTGGTGGGACTCCATCAGGCCCACTTGACTTGCTGACGTCCAGGGAGAGGAGTACTTTATGAACCGAGTGATGTGTATTGCACATCTGTCATGGATCACTCACACTGCGGGACGGTCGGCGGTGTGTTCCCCCGTCACCCAGAGTCGATTTGGACGCAAAGAGAGAACTTAGCAGATCGGCTTCCTCCTTTGCGGCATGGGCCAGTGAGTCGTTCTCTGTGTGCACGGATGGAAGAGATGGCTGACAGAAATTCTCTTGGACAGCCTTGGCGAGAGACCAGAATTCACAGGTTCATGAAGAAAGGCAAACTAGCTTCTCGCCAATTCTGTCGATATGCTCAGACCTTGCCTTGGCAATGACTCTTTTGAGGGACCTGGAGGCGGAATTACACTTCTTTTTCGTGTTTACATCCCAATACGTTTATGTATTTGCTCAGGCCCAGTAGCATTCCTGCTTATAGCGTGACACTATTTTACAGGAGCGACCAAACCACGGCTGGGATCTGCCTCCGATGGGCACCACAGAGGACGGAATAAAAAGTTCCATACCTGAAGTACCACATCAACGACAGAATCAGCAACAACGCTAGTATCGTCCGGCGAGAAGCAAAAGAGTCTGCATCCTATCCCAATCGGCCGACCCATATTTTCAAACACGGCGGCAGCCTGCAGAATACAACCACGACGTTAATGTTGCTAACATGTTGCTAACATTTTTCTGGTAACAACCTTAAACAACAAAAAAAACTGCGGTTGCCTTCTTGCTTGCTAAGCGTGGCATCTATGGTAAAATCCTTTCTTGTGCCTATATATAGCCTATATTCAGCAGTGGACTTTGATAGGCTGTAACGTTTATGATTTTAAAATAGATTTAATTTATAAAATTTATTACATAAGTCTAAAAGAGTCTGTAATAAATGTGGGTAAGCCACAAAATATTGAATTACGTAACTCACATTTGCTTCTGCTCCTTATACATGTGATACAAAGCAATAAAACCAGGGGGTTAAAGTTCCCTTCACTCGTAAAGTGACGCTGTGTTTAAATACACCTCGTAAAGGTGAGCATTTATTAAATTTACTCTCGTGTGCTTTTATAGCTGAACTCTAGGATCATTAATTGAAGCAATGCATACAACAAAAACACTTTAACTTTAATTCTATGAACGGCTCGTCGTGTTTAAACGAACAAAATTAATAAGCAGTAACTTAGTATATGTAAGATGTATATCAACCAAAATCATACAAAATTAAATTAGCGAGCACGATATTAAAGATGACAATAATAATAAAATAAACATCTCGTGTTATCTGAGATGACTAGAACTCTATGAAGGACTGCTCCAGACTTAATAGGACTCCCCTACCAAGGACTTCCATCTGGTTCTGTTTTTATTTATGTGTTATATTTTAATTTTTTTACTAAATTAATATTATATATTTATGTATTTTTAACATTTTCATTTACATATTTATACAGGCCAACCAGATGAGAAATGCGTACACTCTATAACTTATAATTAATATTACGTTATTTTACACCATAACAATTTTCAGCAAAAAAAAGAAAGTAAACGTCTTAAATCTGATACATAATGGGCAACCTTATTGTTAAAAGTAATCTCTTCTAGACAACATTTTAGAATTTCTAGAATCTTAAAAATCTTTTACAATCATAAAACACGTAAAATGGACGTGTAAATAAAAAATAAGGTAAAACAATAAACTTTATAATTGCGTGTTATGTACACATATAAAAAATACACCATATAATATTTTAGTATATGCTTATACACAATACAACTATATATAATATACAAAAAGAATATAATATTAAGGATAAAATAGAGAGTGATGAGAGAAATATTATTATAATACACAAACTCGGTAACTAAGGATTTTAAAATTGGCAGAGATTTGGCAGGTCGAATAGAAGTAGGAAGTAAATTCCACAATTTGATTGCACGCGCCGTAAGAGTTGCGGTTAAAAACGATGAAACGAGATGATGTTTTCATAGTTCTTTGGCCGTGGAAGGAAAAGGGGAGATCTCCCACTGGAAATGCTATTCAGCCCTTATTCTTCTTTAAATGCCTCTCCATTACTGAAGGTCGGCTGTCATCCTCTTAAATTCTTTGAACAGATCTTCTACTTTCTTTATCCCGGCCCATTTTCGAATATTACAGAGCCAATATTTTTCTTCTACCAACACTTCTTTACCCGCTACTTTGCCCATCATAATAGTCTTTTCACCTTTTTGTTTACCGTTTGCCTTAGCACGTGTCCTAGGTACGCATGTTTTCTCTGTTTGATTGTTTTGACAAGTAGGGGCTTATTCCTTTTCATCTGCTAGAGGACCTCAAGCAATACCTATAAATGAACAGTACTTTTGACATGAATCGCCGAAAAAAAAAAAAAAAAACAATAATAAAAAAAATCCTTAAAAAAAAAAAATAAGTTATCCTTGCGTCGTATGCGGCCGAGTTGCAAATGATGGTTACATTAATGAACGGATCATTAAAAGAAAGGGGTATGAATATGAACGCAAGTAAGACGAAGGTTATGGTTTTTGAAAGAGAAGAAAGTAAAACGATTTGTGAAATAAGAATAGATGGGATGGGAGATATGATAAGGATATAGAACGACGAGTGAATGCGGGAAATAGAGTGAATGGGGCCTTGCACTCTATTGTGAAGAGTCAAAATGTGTCGAAAAAGGCACATATGACAATTCACAATGCTGTGTTGGTCCCTACTTTAACGTATGGTAGTGAAAGTTGGGTGTGGCAGAAGAAGCACGAGAGTAGAATAAACGCAGTAGAAATGATGTCGTTAAGAAGTATGTTAGGACTGAATCTGAATGACAGGGTGAGAAATTGTGTAATAAGAGAAGAGTGTGGTTTACAAGATGATGTTGTGACCAGGATTAAGAAAGAAATGCTTCAGTGGTTTGGTCATGTGGAAAGAATGAATGAGGAAAGAGTGACAAAGAAAATTTATTGTGCAGAAGTGAATGGCAGAGTCGGAAAGGGACGTCCTAGGCGAAAATTTATCGACCAAATTGGCGATTTATTGAAAACCGGGCCAAATTAGGAGTACCCTTAACCGACGAGCATGTATGCGTAGGTGTATGGATGTGAAGGAGGCAAGAGAGGTGTGTCAGGATCGTGCCCAATGGAAGTCTGTAGTCTCTGCCTACCCCTCTGGGTGACAGGCGTGAGTGTTTATGTCTTATATGTCTAATAAGATTTTGGACCAACCTGTGATTTGAACTAGGAACCTCAAGGTCAACAATCGCGTTTACGACCACTAGACCTATGAGACATTTAACAGTAATAACATGTTTCTATGAACAAATAATGTGTTATACGGATCGATTATTATGTAAATTTTTCTTCGATGTAAATAGACAGAAAAGAGCAAAACATTTCTTGATGAATAGTATAAGTTGAATCATATTTATATAGGTACGACGACGAGCGAAGTGATGAGGCTTAGGTTACTGGTGACCACAACACAAAGCGCGAGCCAGCAAGCTTGCACTAGCAGCGGCCGACGAAGCTCTAAATTTAAAAGAAGAATTTCAAGGCTTACCCACTAGATTATTTTCGGTTAAAACTTCTAAATAAAAAGTCCACAAATACGAGAAAATAAAAGTAAGTTTTAATAATTATTATATATTTTTAATATTAATATTAAATAATTCCTTTAAATTTGACCAAAACATCAGTATGTCTAGAAAATTATATACTATATCATTTGCGGAACGTCATTGCCATTTACATTAAGTGAATAGTATTTTTTTGAAAATGAGAGTTTTTTTGATGTAACGCTTATTTAAAAAAAAATAAGTTTATGAAAAGTTGTTACTTAAACTTTATATAATACGTACTTTGTAATTTGGTAACTTGGTTACTCACATAATCATGTATATAGTTTTTTTTTCAGCAAGTCATAGATGGGGTTGAAGTATTATAATCAAGTGAAAGATTGCGGATTGAAAGTACTTATTAGCATTGTTATGAATAAGCACAAATATGTACACTACGTTGTTTTTCCATTAATTTTCTGACGATTTAATATTAAACTTTTTTATTCCAGGGAACGTAGTCACCTAATCTATCTGTATCTAACATGTGTTTGTTTCGTCTTGACCCAAAACCAAGAATTTGTGTATTTGCAATTTTTTTCTGAAGATGAGGTCCAAAAACAGAACAAGTACACGGTCTACATAATGATTTCTTATATTTACGCGAACACTACACATTGAAATAATACTAATTTTTACGGAATTTATCGCGTATATTTAACTTTTTAATTACCCGACGTTTCGAGAGCTTTACAGCACCCATGGTCACGGGAAGGACTGAGATGTTCAACGTCCAGCTGTCATAGTTAACCGCGGTTACTATAGATTAAAATTTAACTTTTGTTCCGATCTACACAGTATGAACTTATGGTATCATGGAGTCTTGCAGTTGTATGCTTGGGTTGGGATTTAATTTTATTTATTATAGGATCCCAAGCAGATGGTAGCACGCAGCCATCTTCTCTATTGAAATTAGGATGTTTTTTGATTTCAATAGCCTCGCGAATCATCCTTGGAAGGAATCGGTGTTCTTTAGCGAGGATTTGTGGTCTATCAAATCTGATGTAGTGACGGGGGCGATCCTGTACATGTTCACAGACTGCAGACTTCCCGGAGCGTCGATTCTTCACATCAGCTATATGTTCTTTGACGCGGGTTTTAATTGATCTTTTAGTTTGTCCTATGTAGGAGAGACCACATTCACAATCAAGCTTGTACACTCCTGCATCTTGCAGAGGGACGTTACACTTGACTGATGGTAAAAACTGACACGTAGGTATTATCCATTTTACGTCCAGATTGTGTGCGCCAAATCACCAAAGTTGTATGGGTTACCAAAAATACACAAGCCCAATTATCCATTACGCCCCATAGTGAGCCAAATCGATTCACCAACTTACAGATTGGCTCAACACTTAGCGAAAATACTCTCACCGCTCAGGGGACATACAAGAGCACACATAAAGGATTCCTACCATTTTGTCAGCGAGATTAAAGACCTACGTCTGGCAGACAATGAAACTATGGTCACTTTGATGTGCAGTCATTGTTTACATGCTTACCTGTTGAAGACTGCATCTCAATTGTAACTAGAAGGCTGGAAGAAAACAACATGCCCGTAGAATATGCAGTATTACTCAGACACTGCCTTACATCTGGCTACCTATTGTGGAAGGAGGAGTTCTACAAGCAAGTAGATGGTGTGGCGATGGGCTCACCTGTATCTCCCATTGTCGCCGACATATTCATGGAAGACTTTGAGGAGAAAGCCCTGCTTACTTCTCCCATAAATCCAAGTTTCTACAAGCGGTACGTAGACGACACTTTCACAATTCTACCTTTAGATAAAGTAACTGCATTTTTAGACCATCTTAACTCTATAAATTCTAAAATTCAGTTCAAAATGGAGTTAGAGGCAAACAATTCCTTAGCTTTTCTAGATGTGTTAGTAATTCGGAATCCTGATAACACCTTGAGCCATACTGTGTATAGAAAAAAGACCCATACAGATAGATATTTAAACGGTGATTCTCACCACCATCCTTCACAGTTAGCTACCGTGGGTAAATCTTTGTTTCAGAGAGCACGAGGGATCTGTGACAGTAAACACCTGGCTGCCGAGCTCCAACATGTCAAGCAAGTTTTGCATGACAACAAGCTTCGGGTCCCGCGCCTACGTCACAGAGAACGAGTGAAGCCGGCCACAGTCGAGCGTGTACCTGCTGTACTGCCATATGTTAGAGGAGTCACTGACAAGATTGGCTACATCTTGAAGCGCGCTTCCATCAAAACATACTTCAAGCCGCTGAAGAAGATTGGTCAGTTTTTACCATCAGTCAAGTGTAACGTCCCTCTGCAAGATGCAGGAGTGTTCAAGCTTGATTGTGAATGTGGTTTCTCCTACATAGGACAAACTAAAAGATCAATTAAAACCCGCGTCAAAGAACATATAGCTGATGTGAAGAATCGACGCTCCGGGAAGTCTGCAGTCTGTGAACATGTACAGGATCGCCCCCGTCACTACATCAGATTTGATAGACCACAAATCCTTGCTAAAGAACACCGATTCCTTCCAAGGATGATTCGCGAGGCTATTGAAATCAAAAAACATCCTAATTTCAATAGAGAAGATGGCTGGGTGCTACCATCTGCTTGCGATCCTATAATAAATAAAATTAAATCCCAACCCGAGCATACAACTGCAAGACTCCATGATACCATAAGTTCATACTGTGTAGATCGGAACAAAAGTTAAATTTTAATCTATGGTAACCGCGGTTAACTATGACAGCTGGACGTTGAACATCTCAGTCCTTCCCGTGACCATGGGTGCTGTAAAGCTCTCGAAACGTCGGGTAATTAAAAAAGTTAAATATACGCGATAAATTCCGTAAAAACTAGTATTATTTCAAAGTACACGGTCTCTTAAATTTACGCGAACACTACACATTGAATAAAACTAAATTTACGGATTTTATCGCGTTTATTTCACTACTTTTACTTATTTTTAATTCCCGACGTTTCGGGAACATGTTCAAGATCGTTCCCACCATTACATTCGTTTTGATAAACGACAAATTCTCGCAAAAGAACACCGATTCCTACCAAGGATGATACGCGAGGCTATTGAAATTAAAAAACATCCAAATTTCAATAGAGAAGATGGATGGGTGCTGCCACCTGCTTGGGATCCTATAATTAACAAAATTAAACCCAAACCTAAGCATACCACTGCAAGACTTCATGATACTATAAGCTCGTTTTGCGTAAATCGGACCAAAAATTAATATTCAAAAACTGAAGGTAGCCGGACTAACTATGACATTGGGACGTCAAACATCTCAGTCCCCCCAGTGACCATGGTTGCTGTAAAGCACCCGAAACGTCGGGAATTAAAAATAAGTAAAAGTAGTGAAATAAACGCGATAAAATCCGTAAATTTAGTTTTATTCAATGTGTAGTGTTCGCGTAAATTTAAGAAATCATTATGTGAACCAGTACGGACTGGTAATCGCAAATAAAATTCGCCGATTAGAAGATCTTAAAACCAAGCGCGCAAGATATATAACATCTTTAAATTTCTTGAAGAGATGCAGAGACCATAATCTCATTCCTACGTGTGTCAAAATATCAACAAAAAATTACATTCGAGGAAGCGCAAACATCTTAAATCAGGCAAGTAAAAAGTTGTTACGAACGGTGATTCAGCAGAAACGGTTCGATTTACATTTCATAAACAACACCATAGACAATTCGTTCAGTGAACTAAAGACAGTTTTAACGACATATGATTTTAATAATTGCATTGAAAATTTAAACAAACGAGAAACAGCAAAATACAAGAATGCAAAAATAAACAAATAGATAAATACCAAAAATTTACGATCAAATCAAATGCCAACCATCTAAGTCAACGTCAGAACGAAACACAACCGTTGACCACAGACGCAAACAATAAACAACGCACGGTCTATAATCTGTCAAAACATACACTGGACGAACCAACAATAAAGGTGTTAGCGAAGGGAATGAATTTCGCATTAACACCGCGAAAAATCCCGTACGAAGAAATTATCTGCAGCGTTGAGGATTGTCTGTTTAAAAATAATATTGGTAAGGAAGATTTGGAGGCTATACGTCAAGATATTTCGTCCTTGTTACGTCGTAGTTCAGTGCCGAAACCAAACCTTCCTAAAGACGAATTTACAGTGTTGATTAACTTACGGAACAGACCAGATCTAACGATTCTCCGCGTGTATAAAGGAAATGCTACGGTAATAATGGACACGTAAGAGTATAATTTTAAAATACTACAGCTTTTATCGGACGAAAGTACATACAAAAAGGTCAAAACAGACCCCACAACTAACACGCTTAAAGCAACTAGCGATTTAATAAAGAAACACTCCGAAAAATTAAATCTCGACGTGAATTCGCTAATACCATCATGTACCAAACCACCGAGGTTGTATGGGTTATCAAAGATACACAAACCAAACGCTCCACTACGTCCTATAGTGAGCCAGATCGATTCACCAACTTATAAGCTGGCACAACACTTGGCAAAAGTACTGTCACCACTCAGAGGACGTACCAGAGCACACACAAAGGATTCATACCATTTTGTTAGTGAGAAAGAAAGAAGTGGGGAATAAGTCGCTCACGTCCGTAGGCTTTGACTACCTAATCCTAGGCCCACCCTACACGTGTCCCCCGGGTGGTGCTAAATGAGCGACAAGCCGATAGCACAGACTCGGCTCCTCGCCGTGGTAGCGGCGTTAAATATACCACCCCATTCGCACCATGAGGAATCAAATTAAAGAAATGGCCCCGAGTTCCCGGCGCCCCTTTAATGGGGCAGGGGTGCGAAGAATCTCCGGGAGGAAAACCGGCGACGAGGCTCGCCACCCGTCACGTTCTGTCTCCCGGAGGGGCGAAAAGTGGATTGCAGAGGCCCGTCTGTCTACGTTGAATGTATGTGGAGCAATGAATGATAAAATGGATGAAGTATGCGAGGTGATGTATGATAGAGGAATAGATTTGTTATGTGTAAATGAGACGAAACGGAAAGGGAAGGATGTCACTACACATGGCATGTATATCGCATACTGGTTTGGTGTAGACGAGCTCGAGCGGGCATGCCAGGGAGTAGGTATCATCCTATCAGAAAGAATGGTGCAATGTGTGAAAGAGTATGAATGTGTAAGCCCAAGACTGCTATGGATACGATTGAAAGTGGGCTTAAAGAAGTTGTTTGTGCTAGGGGTCTACGCCCCAGACATGTCTAAGCCCACTCATATCCGAGAGCAGTTTTGGGAAATAGTAAGGATGGTATTAATGAAATGTAAGGGAAATGAAAATGTTGTTATGCTAGGAGATTTTAATGGAAGGGTTGGGGTGAGGAGGCTTGGTTATGAAAGGATATTGGGAACGTTTGGTGATGAAAGTATAAATGAGAATGGTGAAAGCCTCCTCACTGTATGTATGGAAAAGAATCTTTTTGTGACGAACACTTTCTTTCGCCACAAGAGGATTCACATGTACACTTGGGAAAGAGGTGATGATAGAAGCATGATAGATTTCATAATTGTGGATGAAAGATTGAGGGGCGCAGTGGTGGATACAAGGGTTTACCGGGGGTCAAACGTAGGAACGGATCATTTTTTGGTTTTATGCCGAATTAATGGTCTATTCAGGCGGTGGCGCCATCGGTTATCTGTGTCTACCACTGCGTTACAGCGTATTAGAACAGAAAGATTACAAGATGAAGGTGAGAAAAACAAGTTTAAATGTAGACTGAAAGAAAACGTAAGTGGTTTGGATGAATTATGTATGAATGAGTTAGACTTGGAGAATGTATGGCAAAATGTTAAGAAAGGTTTAGTAGATGCAGCTACCGAAGTATGTGGTGTTAGTAAAAGAAAGAATGAAAGGAAAAATAATACGTTATGGTGGGATGATGAGATACGTACGGAAGTTGAAGCAAAGAAGAGAGCATGGCTAGATTTACTAGGAACTAAGGCTGGTAATTCTAGCGGTACGAATGATGATTTTGAAAGAAAAAAGGTAGTCTTTAGACATCTAAATAAAAGAGTAAAAGAAGTAGTTGAAAGGAAAAAGCAAGAAAGAACGGATAAGAATGATAGAAGAATATCGGATTACTTCCAGGCAAATATTAAAATGTTCTGGAAACTCGTAAGAACTGCCAGGGGATGTTCAAAACAGCATATAATGAATGCTATAAGAGATGAGAATGGCTATATTCTGAATGATGAAGTTTTGAGTTTAAAGAGATGGAAGGAATATTTTGAAAGCATGTTTATGAGTGAGGAGACAACGTATGAACTGAATGAAATAGGAACTCCGAAAGAAGAGGAAAGAGGTAGCGAGATAAGTATAGATGAAATAATGAAAGCAATGAAAAGCATGAAAGCAGGTAAGGCTGCCGGTTATGATAGAGTTTCACTCGAAATGCTAAGGGCTGGAGAGGAAGTGGTGGCAGGCCTGCTGCACACCTTGTTTAATTTATGCTGGGAACTGAAGCGAGTACCGGGAGACTGGTGCAAAGCCGTGATAGTCCCAGTATATAAGGGAAAAGGGTCGCAGCAGGACTGTAAAAACTACCGCGGTATCAGCCTTCTTAGCATCGTGGGAAAACTGTATGCCAAGGTACTAATTGAAAGGGTCATGAAAAAAACCGATGAAAAAATTTGGGATGTGCAAGCGGGATTTAGAAAGGGAATGGGATGTACAGATCAAGTCTTCTCCATGCGCATGATCGCGGAGAAGTTTTTGGCCAAAAACCAAAAGGTTTTTTGCGCGTTTATGGACTTGGAGATGGTCTATGACAGAGTGGATGAGAATGTGCTATGGCAAACACTGAAGTCATTTGGGTTGAGCGCTGGCTTGATACAGGCATTGGAATCTCTTTATAGGGACTCTAGTGCTTGTGTTAGGATCAACGGGGTCTACTCGGACTGGTTTGGCATCCATAAAGGTGTCAGACAGGGCTGTGTGGCTTCCCCGTGGTTGTTCAACCTATTTATGGACAGTTGTTTGCAAAATTTGAAAGTTGAAGAATGCGGATTAAGAATGGGTGAGTTAACCATCAAATGCCTTTTGTACGCCGATGATCAAGTTATTCTTGCGTCGTCGGCGGCTGAGTTGCAAATGATGGTTACATTAATGAACAGACCATTAAAAGAAAGGGGTATGAAAGTGAACGCAAGTAAGACAAAAATTATGGTTTTTGAAAGAGATGAAAGTAAAACGATATGTGAAATAAGAATAGAAGGGGAGTTGATCGAGCAAGTAGATGAGTTTGTATATTTGGGTTGCGTATTTAGCAGGGATGGGAGATATGATAAGGATATAGAACGACGAGTGAACGCAGGAAACAGAGTAAATGGAGCCCTGCACTCTATTGTGAAGAGTCAAAATGTGTCGAAAAAGGCACGTATGGCAATTCACAATGCTGTGTTGGTCCCTACTCTAACGTATGGTAGTGAAAGTTGGGTGTGGCAGAAGAAGCACGAGAGTAGAATAAATGCAGTAGAAATGCGGTGGTTAAGGAGTATGCTAGGGCTGAATCTGAATGACAGGGTGAAAAATTGTGTGATAAGAGAAGAGTGTGGTTTGCAAGATGATGTTGTGACCAGGATTAAGAAAGGAATGCTTCGGTGGTTTGGTCATGTGGAAAGAATGGACGAGGAAAGAGTGACAAAGAAAATTTATGTTGCAGAAGTGAATGGCAGAGTCGGAAAGGGACGTCCTAGGCGAAAATTTATCGACCAAATTGGCGATTTATTGAAAACGGGCCAAATTAGCAGTACCCTTAACCGACGAGCATGCATGCGTAGGTGCATGGATGTGAAGGAGGCGAGAGAGGTGTGTCAGGATCGTGCCAAATGGAAGTCTGTAGTCTCTGCCTACCCCTCTGGGTGACAGGCGTGAGTGTTTATGTATGTATAAAAGACCTACATCTCGCTGACAATGAAACTATGGTCAGTTTTGATGTTCAGTCAATATTCACATGCCTACCTATTGAAGACTGCATATCAAATGTAACTAGGAAGCTAGAATATAATAACATGCCTGCTGAATATGCAGTATTACTCAAACACTGCCTCACATCTGGCTATCTATTGTGGAAGGAGAAGTTCTACAAGCAAGTAGATGGTGTGGCGATGGGCTCACCTGTATCTTCCCTAGTTGCTGACATATTCATGGAGGACTTCGAGGAGAAAGCCCTTCTTACTGCTCCTGTAAATCCAAGATTTTACAAGCGGTACGTAGACGACACTTTCACAATTTTACCATCTGACAAAGTAACTGCATTTTTAAACCACCTTAACTCTATAAACTCTAAAATACAATTCACAATGGAGTTAGAGGCAAATAATTCTTTAGCTTTCTTAGATGTTTTAGTCATTCTTAATCCTAATAACACAATTGGTCACACTGTGTATAGAAAAAAGACCCATACCAACCGATATTTAAATGGTGAATCTCACCATCATCCTTCACAGTTAGCTACCGTGGGTAAATCTTTGTTTCAGAGAGCACGAGGGATCTGTGACAAAAAACATCTGGCCGCCGAACTACAGCACGTCAAGCAAGTATTGCAAGACAACAAGCTTCGGGTCCGCGCCTACGTCACAGTGACCGAGTGAAGCCGGCCACAGTCGAGCGTGTACCTGCTGTACTACCATATGTCAGAGGAGTCACAGACAAGGTTGGCTACATCTTGCAGCGAGCTTCTATTAAAACATACTACAAGCCGCCGAAGAAGATTAGTCAATTTTTACCATCCGTCAAGTGTAATATCCCTCTACAAGATGCAGGAGTGTACAAGTTAGATTGTGAATGTGGTCTCTTTTACATAGGTCAAACAAAAAGATCCATAAAAACCCGCGTGAAAGAACATATAGCTGACGTGAAGCACCGACGCTCCGGGAAGTCTGCAGTCTGCGAACGTGTTCAAGATCGTCCCCACCATTACATTCGTTTTGATAAACCACAAATTCTCGCAAAAGAACACCGATTCCTACCAAGGATGATACGCGAGGCTATTGAAATTAAAAAACATCCAAATTTCAATAGAGAAGATGGATGGGTGCACCACCTGCTTGGGATCCTATAATTGACAAAATTAAACCCAAACCTAAGCATACCACTGCATGACTTCATGATACTATAAGCTCGTTTTGCGTAAATCGGACCAAAAATTAATATTCAAAAACTGAAGGTAGCCGGACTAACTATGACATTGGGACGTCAAACATCTCAGTCCCCCCCCGTGACCATGGTTGCTGTAAAGCACCCGAAACGTGGGGAATTAAAAAATAAGTAAAAGTAGTGAAATAAACGCGATAAAATCCGTAAATTTAGTTTTATTCAAAGTACACGGTCGCCAATTCATTTTAACTCAAATAACCTAGTAGACAGAGAAAACGGAGACAATATTAGTTTATATAATATAATTCCCACATATGTTCCTTTTGGGATCTAGAAAGACACTGTATAGTATTTCCAAGTCAGTTTTTTGCTATCGATTTCCAAATGTTAAGTACTAAATTGATTTTAGGTACTATTTAGTCCTGAATTCAAATTTGAAATACACCCGTCGGAATGAAAATTACTCCTTTTACGACATATAGATGTTGAATTAATAATTAATACTATTATCCACTATAGCACTTATAATTCCTATTGTTTTATGGCCCTTATCAAATTACGTTTGGCAATATTGATGTTGTTCTTCCTTTATCATATTTTTTCCTATTTCAGCTTACTCTCCTCTTTATTTTAGAGTAAAATTTACTGATAACCATTTTAATGACAGCATGTCATAAAATATTTCCGCTTAATTCCTTTCTATCCATGAAATCATGATATGGGAATTCGTCGGAGGATTTTAGCGCTTCAAATATTATAGCCAATGACGCGAGAAATTTTATGTATATTACTATCGATTCTACTTTCATCTATTTTATTTCTACATAAACATAATTTTTTTAAGGAAACGAATAATTCATATTATTCAATTTTTATTATATACCCACATTTTTACTGTAATATACTGTAATATAACAGATGTTTTAATAATTAAGGGAATAAAAATAATAAGCGAAAATATCGAAACAAAGAAGAAAGAAAGACGAAGCTTAAAATTAATATATTGTTACATAGGAACGTAATATTTATGTATTAAAATATTATTAAGACCTTTATATTAACTAACGTTAAGAATAAGTGGCTGTGAGACCCTGAGGCTGTGTGTGAGACTCATGCGTGTTTTACCAGGACGTCACTCCATTTATTGTGTGACAAAGTGAAACCACGTGATGGAAAGCAGCCTATTCTTGATAACAACTAGAGAATAATAGACAGCGGTTTCCAACTTGACTGCCAAGCAAGGCAGCAATGTCAAATATCCCTTACCCTTATTTGGAAGGCTGTTATGAATGAATTAATTAATTGATTCATACAGGTCAAGGTGTTTAAGGCGCGTTAAAAAGTATCTGTTTCTCGTACCTCACCAAAAACCTAATAACAGTGCTACTATATTATGTTTGCTGTTATATTTTTTTATAATGCTGCCTTGTTTAGGAACATGGACATATCACGGAGAAACAAGTGAGTCACATATAGTGATTAAAGATGTTTAAAATGAATTAGCTTAGATCCGCGTATTAAAATAAAATGACGAGTCTTAACTTGTTTTAAGATAACCTCTTTCCCTCCCTCAATTGCGTGCAATATCCTCGTCACGTCTAATCCCAGCACCACTGCTTCCAACGTTACTGCACTAGGAAGACACAACGTCAACAATACGACACGTGTTTCATTTTTAAAGTAGATATCCTCAGGTGAAGTAGACTCTAAGAAGGCTGTCTCCAAAGACACATAATTATTTTTTATACACATAATTATTGAATATATTTTATGAGGCAGAATTTTGCTAATTAATTTTTAACATCTTCGATATAATGGATTTCTGCAAGGTAATAGAATCAGGCCTATTACGTATAGTGATTTCACAGAGGTTGGAGCTATTGGAGAGTCTCGTCCGGACCGCGCTAGCAAGCGGTCTCGTCCGCTGGTCGTCGACTCCCGCCCGGGTGGGAGAACTACAGCGCGTCGCTTCGCAGTGGGTGCACGTGCTATGGGGCCAACTCGGCTTGCGTAGAACCTTGAGGACGCCCCTGACCCCACCCGGGATATTGAGTACCTAACGCTGCGTTTCACCTACACGCTGGGAAGCGAAATCCGAAGGCCCGGCGCGCTGCTGGGAGCGCGCGCCTGTTGATGACTTCGGCTTCGCGTCGAGATGTGTCTCCGCGGGACCTGGAGGTTCCTGACCCTTCGGCAGATCCCTTCCCAGAGGCGCGAGATACGCCAACTTCTGCCTAGGGATACCAGGCCATCATCTAGTGTCAGTAAGGAGCACTGGAGGCCCGGAGCAGCTGCTGTCCGGAGCGCACTCCTGTCGGCAAGATTGGCCCTGCGTCGACTCCTTACCTCGGGACTCCGCGGGGATTTAAGACGGCCGACCCTCCGGTAGCACCTACATGGTGGCGCGCAATACTCCAATGAAGATTACCGACAATGTCGTACATGTACGGCTCCCAAGACCGGTCCATGGATATGGGCTTTGAGGATTACCCGGGTAATGGGGAACTCCCCGAGACCCAAAACCTGCATGGGATAAAGAACAGTAGTCCCATAGTAGATGACAATACGAAGAGGTGGCAGTTGATTACGAGGTGATCAAGGTCTGCTATAATAGGTTTGCTGCATTTCTTAACTCCCACAGCTAGATACACTAGACCATAAAATGAGAGGTTAAAGTTCGACGCACACATAAAATGGCGCTGTTTAAACGCTTCTCGTAAAGTCGAGCGTTTATTAAATTTACCCTGTCGTTATTTTATGGCCAGACACTCAGAGATATTAGTTGAGAAACGTTATGTAATATATAGAAATATATATATAAACACATCAACAAACTAGGGAAAGTTTAATCCTAAATTATTTACGACTTTATAGCCTAATATCTTTTTAGTTTCCATAAAAAGTTTATATTTGAAACCTCTTTTATTATATTTTTTAAATTTAAAAAGTAAATAATAAAATAAAAGAAAAAACAAAATATGGCGGCAAAATTGTTAGTAATTTCTTACGTCAAGGAAAACTAAAATTGTTCTACTGATATTAATCAATGAAAAGGGATTAGATTGTTTTTCGTGAGCGCGTGTGAGCCTAAAGAGTCATGTCACGTCGTCATTTTAGTAGAGATGAATGGTGATGAAAAGATGAAGTCATGTTACGAGTTGTGGATATGTTAGAAAATTGTGCTATTCAACGCGTTGTTGCTGAGGTCTTACACACCAGCCAAAACATGATATCAAGGTAGTGGTCACGTTATCGTAGTACTAGGGATGTAGCTGAACGGCACACGGGTAGATATCGTGTTACTACGCAGAGACATGTTAGATTTCTTTAAATGGCCGCTAAAAGACAACCCAAAATCACAGCGATGCAACTACTGCAAAGGCTTCAGGAGGATCACAAGCTGCTGGTAAGCGACCCAACCATGCAAAGAAGGTTGCGTAAAGTTCATATTCATGTTGGAACACCGCTACGTGTTCCACGACCACGACGTGGCGATCGCAGTCGGTGGCTTTTTTGGGCTCGGGCATTTACCATTGAGCTACAAACAATGGTCTTTGTTCGGTGCTGTTTACCAATGAGACTCGGTTTGGGTTTCATCCGTTATCACGAAGAACACGTGTTGAGAGAAGTGTGCTAGTTTTTTTAGCATTATTCTATAAAATAAAATTAAAACGTTCGGACGGTGGCGTTTGTTTGCAGGGCTGTATGTTAGTAAAGTGTTTTTTTTATTATAGTAATAAATGTTGATCGTTTCTATTTTATGTTTATGAAGTTACAGTATATTGTATTATCAAGATGCACATATAGGTATCTGTGGCGCAGTGGCTAAGGCAATGAGATACGGCGCTAAGGGCTGCGTGTTCGAATCCGACGCGGATCAAGTATTTGTATTTTTTATATGAGGGGTAAATGAGCTTGCGGCTCATAGTAACTACCGCCGCCCATGAACAAATGCAACACAGGAGAATTGCATATGCATTGCCGGCCTTTTAAAAATAGCAGGCTCTTTTCTTGAAGGTCACTAAGTCTTATCGGTCCGAAAAAATCGCGCGTGCTAATTAATTTTACAGGAAAGTAATACAAGGAAGAAAAATTCTTTTTTTTTTTATAGGATAGGGTGACAATCGAGCACACAGTCCACCTGATGGTAAGTGGTTGCCGTGGCCCATAGACATCTACATCTATCCTCGATTACGAATCAAAATGCAGATGCGTTGTCACCCGTGAGGACTAAGATGGAATGCCTCGTTTCCAGTAAAATGGGTCGCCGGTTCTCTACACTCACCATACGAAATACAGCAGCATTAAGCTACTATTTCACGCTGGTATTCTGTGAGAGCGTGGTCCTACCCCGGTCGAGCCGACCCATTCGTGCTACAACTATACATCTAATATAACTGCAGCATGGCTCTACCTATTCTAATAAATCATAGTGGACCGCCAATCATCCATGTGGTAAAGATGGTTTTTCGAGCTCTGTCGCTTGATGGTAATGAGATCCTTTCTTCGCCCCCGGTTTTCAGTTCTGTCGCGATATGCGATGGTGAAATTGAGCGACCGGAATTGGTCCGAACCATTCCTCTGAGCATTCCCCGTGATAAACACGACAGAGTACGCATAGAGATAAAAAATCTCTTCAGAGCGCCAGTGAGTGAAGCCGAACAGACCCGAGACCGAGCTTCAGCACGTCAAGCAAGTATTGCAAGACAACAAGCTTCGGGTCCCGCGCCTACGTCACAGTGAAGGAGTGAAGCCGGCCACAATCGATCGCGCGCCTGCTGTACTACCGTACGTCAGAGGAGTCACAGACAAGATTGGCTACATCTTCAAGCGAGCTTCCATTAAAACATATTACAAGCCACCGAAGATGATTAGTCAATTTTTACTATCCATCAAATGCAGGTTGCAATGCAATGTGCTACAAGATGCAGGTTTGTACAAGTTAGATTGTGAATGTGGTCTGTCTTACATAGGTCAAACAAAAAGATCTATAAAAACCCGCGTGAAGGAACATATAGCTGACATGAAGTACCGACGCTTTGGGAACTCTGTAGTCTGCAAAAATATTCAAGAACGTCCCCACTATTACATTAGATTTGATAAACCACAAATCCTCGCAAAAGAACACCGATTCCTACCAAGGATGATACGCGAGGCTATTGAAATTAAAAAACATCCAAATTTCAATAGAGAAGATGGATGGGTGCTACCATCTGCTTGGGATCCTTATTAACAAAATTAGACCCAAAACGAAGTATACCACTGCAAGACTTTATGATACCTAAGCTCGTTTTGCGTAAATTAGACCAATTTGACCATTGCGTAAATTAAGCCGGACTAACTATGAAATTGGGACGTCAAACATCTCAGTCCCCCTCCGTTTCTATCGGTGCTGTAAAGCACCCAAAACGTCGGGATAGTAAAAAATAAGGCTTGTAATCTTTGTAAACTTTGGTGCTCCAAAGAATGGACAAGGTACCTTCAAGACTGCCGAGGCGTTGAGAACAGATAATTTCTCTGACGTATACGCAAACTGCAGCTCGAGGCACAAGGAAGTGTTCTAATTTGTACCTCAGGTAGGATAGGTACAAAGTTTCATCCGGAGAGGACACCTGCGTCTCGGCCAAAAAGAGCAAGGCCGGCTTCGGCATCTCGAGATTGTAATGGATGGCGTTAAGGTTAGACTGAAGTCCCCTGATGTTGCAGTAGTCTACGGCTAGAGTGGCAGGAGTTCCCATTATTTTGTCGCTCTGTTTGCCCGGTGCACTTTCAGAAGTGAGCGGAATTTTGCCTCCCTCCCTCAGAATACGCGCGACAGTCTGAGAAACCACGCTTAGAAACGGTAGGGTAGTATGGGGATGGATGCTCAGTGAGGGATTTCTCATGACCAGGGGACTAGACTAGTCTTTTATTTTTCAATCCCGCTACCATGTTACAGAGGGATGGGGGTTTGGGCTTGCACCAAAAAAGGGGAACGTAAAAGCAAATCTTCTACTACAGACTAGTACTCTGTGAGGTCGTGGTATTTCTTCGGTTCTAACAGGTCCATCCGTGCAATAGCCAATACTACTGCGTGGCTCTTCCACTGGTAGATTGTATGGCCTACATATAATTGTTCTGGATCCGGATGTTTATGTTCGTGAAATTTATTTCCGTAAACTACAATACAGTACCACGATACAGGAGAAAATCCTAGTGTAGAGGTAACGTTTTTTTTTAAAATATGGTACTTTCAGTTACTGTTCCAATGCAAGGCTTACGAGGTGTTAAATAGGATGGAAAAACAAGATAATAGGTTTGAGTTTGACCGCAAAACGTAGCGTAACGTTTTAAAGGTAAAATTCATTGCATAAAAACACAAAGGCCAAAATATTACAAAGAAATTCTTCCATCAATTTAGTAGTGACTCAAAAATCTATTTGAACGATACAGCAGCTGCAACGCGGTACGTGATCACATAAAGTCTTGACCTGATGGCTGCTGTTGAATGTTTGAGATGTTTGATCAGTACTCTTATAACTGATTTTGTCCCAAACAAATTTTAATCGTTCGCTTTTGTTATTTATTTTTCGTAAACTGTCCACAGATATTAATTTAAATATTAATGCAATAATAAGAGATATTAATGCAGATATCCGCAGTAAAACAAAGTACCGACATAGCTTAAGGGTTAAGTAAGCTGAAGTGGCAAATGGCCGGACATTTAACTCGCAGAACCGAAAACCTGGGGCTAAGAAAGGTTCTCGATTGGCAATTTGTTGCAGCCTCATACCGGTAGACGTAGTGCAGTGCGTCCCTACACTAGGTGGATTTGTGATACGTTGACATATTTACTTATTAAAAAAAAACCTCCTTTCCCGCCGGTCTCCTTTTGGGTGGCTTACCTATTTAAATTAGTCCTGTGTTTCCGTCATGCGCTGTGAGGCATTCCACCTTAGTCTTCAAAGTTGACATAGCTTCTGTAGCCTTAGCTTTTGTAGTTGGCTGCAATTGTTCTTTGACTTCTGTAGCTACTTACTATCAGGTGGATCGTAAGATTATTTGTCAATTCAGTTTTTTTTAATTAAATCTTAAATGAAATATTGAAATTCTTGTACCGTAGGGTAATGGTACTTTATAATCATACCAAATTTTAATAAACGTGAAACACGTTTATGTTGTAATAAATCTTTTGTGAATGATACCGAGTTGATGCTATTAATGTTTAACGGGTTTAGGCATAATACAGTAAAATATTTCATGGTATTGTGTCCATAATATCTTAAACTATAGAGCTTATAAGGCTGTATATAAATAAACATTTTCTTGGGTAGTTTCCTTTTGGAGTAGTTCAAGAGGTTCTTACGTTGTGCAATAGTCTTTTGCAATGCAAATACCCAGCTGCATAATAGTAATCCATTTTCACGCTGTCAGCGTTTCAGATTTTCAGCTAACCTCTTCTTGAACAAAACTTATTGTGGTCTGAATAAATACATGCATAATGGCTCACGATTAAGTCGAGGAATTTATTAAAGTTGAGAATGTATTAATAATATCACTTTAGCGATCCGGAGATTTTAATACCGGTGATTTTTGAGGTATTCCGTGAAGGACTTTTCAAGAATTCAGAATTTGCATAAAAGATTAAGTTATTTTTTTAAATAACATTTAAAATAAAGTTTCCTTGAAATGGTGGCGTGTAAGATAGTCGACTACCTTTTGATCACCTGCGAGTATCTTAATAGACGACGGAGGGAAGCTAGAACTGCTGTTGATCAGTATCGTGTTCCTGATAGGAATAAAAATATTCGTTTGCCAAGCCACCTGCTACGCGTAGCAATAATAACAAACATATTTCCTGTGAGTCAATTTAAGGGGGGCACCTATGTTGATATAATATTTAGCAGTGGATTCAAAAGTTTGATAAGTAGCTAAAATATAAATATACTTAACATATTTACACGTAACTTAACACATTAACACAATGTGTTTATACGTGGTAGGACATTTGTTTTAGATTTCTTTTAAAGATTTTCAAAAGAATAACGTCACCTTTCTGGAAGAATAATACCACCTCACTTCTGATTTTTGCCTCTGAAGTAGCACTAGTTTATATAACAGCTTTTGAAGGACGTTAATAATATATTCTTAATCCGCTTTAAAGATGCTGGAGAGCTAATCTCACTCAAGCTATGTGGTACGTGGTAGAGCCATGCTGCAGCTATATTACGATTGCAGCACGAATGGGTCGACTCGACCGGGGAAGGATCACGCTCTCACAAAATACCAGCGTAGAATAGCAGCTTAAAATAGCTGTGTTTCGTATGGTGAGTGTAGAGATCCGGAGAGAGGATTTTTTGTTGGAAACGAGGCATTCCATCTTAGTCCTCAGGGTTAACAACGCTTCTGCGTTTTGATTCCTAATCGAGGATAAATGTAGATGTCTATAAGCCACAGCATCCGCTTACCATCAGATAGCCTGTTTGCTCGTTTCAGACAATTCCTAAGAGCACTCCCCATGGTATATGCGAAATAAAATGCAATGAGATGCAACATCTCTTCGCAGCGCCTGTGAATCGAGCCGATCGGAAAGCACTCTGTCGTCGACGAAACGAGCCGCTCTGCGCTGGATGCATTCAAGTGGAAGGAGCTGTTATACCACTTGAACACTAATTGTTTATCTGTGTAACAAGTACATTAAAAAAGAAATTAATATGCCACGTTTTTTCTCATATACTTACACTGACATCTGATTTCGTCCTATGTTCAAATTTTAAATCTCCAGCCCATCGGGAATAAAATCAATAACTAATTTCAGCACGAACAGACTTACATGAAAGCGTCGTACCTAATAAAAACGTGTTAAAAACGACAAAATATTACTCCTTTGTGGTGTTAATGGCTCTTTAAAAACCATTAGATATTCACATCTTATCGAAAAATCCGTCGACATCACTTACTAATTCGGTTATCCGGCGGCTAAATAAAACAAAACCCGCAAATATGGCAACCTTTACTTTTTCAAAGCGAACTATTATACCCGCTCGAATATACAATGAAAAATTGCAGCATAAAGCTATCCTAACTTTATGAATACAATCACGTTTGGCCGTGTGCTTCTAGTCCAAAGGTTATTGCTAAGTTGTGAGAGCGGTCGCGTTTAATTTCCGTTTAGGACGGGACGCTGAATAGCCAACTTTAAAGCGACTATGCGAGACTCTATGGCTGATTCTGGACGGTTTTTTTTTTATATATGTCATAGACATGATAAACAAAGATTAGGGAAGTTAGGTGCTAAAGAAATATTATACGCATTTTTTGAATATTTTTTATTTTTGTCTTACTTCAAAGTAGGAAGAGGTCTTAAGTTCGATAAAAAAATTTCACTTCGTGCGGGTGTACAAAACTACACGCACCATTTTTTTAATGTACGAGTATGTTCATCATCAATATATAGTTGTAGCACGAATGTGTCGACTCGACCGAGTCGGGACCACGCTCTCACAGAATATCAGCGTAATGCTTGCGTGTTTCATATGGTGAGTGTAGTTAGCCGGATATCCTTTTTACTGGAATCGAGGCATTCCCTCTTAGTCATTAAGGGTGCATTTGTACTATGATTCCTAATTCAGGATAAAGGTGTATGTCTATGGGCTACAGCATCCACTTACCAGCAGGTGGACTGTGTGCTCGTTTGTAACACAATGCTGTAAAAAATTAAATAGGTTATATTTCAGTAGGGGGCCCATATAAATTTGTAGAAAAATTATTTCTCAAAGGGTAGAAGAATAGGAGACGAACTTCCTTATGTAACTATTTAGACAATATTTAGAATGTGATATCCCATAGTCCAGTCAGAAGGTTAAAAGAAATAGCTTTTAACCAAAACTATAACGGCCAAAACAAACAACTAAAAAGAATAAAATAATTTCGCATTATGAAGTGGGGGCTTTAATATTGTACTCTGTACTATATCTCATCATCGACTTCAGAATGTGAAATTATTTAATTCCTTTTAGTTCCTGAAAATCGGTTTTAAGCTTTGTTAAAAGTTATTATTTTATTTTCATTATTATCATCATCATTGCAGTCCATCACTAGTCCACAGCTGAACGTGGCCTCCCCCACAGATTACCAGAAAGCACGTCCCTAAGCTTAGAATGTTATTTATACCGAATGTCAACCAGAAGAAATAAATTTGTGAAGGGACGAAGTAAACAAATCGGTTGGCTCCATACACTCTTGGTATATCCTTTCATCAGTACCCTTTACTTCATTTATTCAAATTCAAATATTTTATTTTCAGTAACTTAGTCTATTACAAATATTAGATGTGGGAACTCCCCTTTAGGCAAAACATCGCCTGTGGTGGGAAGAACCGCTCTTCTTACAAACGGTTACATAGAAAACTAAATTACACTAAAACAAGCAAGTTTACATGTAATTAGTATTATTTTTATTTATTTTTTCTGTCGCTGCACCGGCCTCAAGCCCCGTCCCCGCTCTTTCTCGCACCATCGGTATAATGACGCGAGTACTTTCGCCTCTAGGTCCCAGGGCGGGGATCCGGCCAGGACGCAAGCCGCCTCGTAGGAAATCGTGCGATACCCGCGGATGACTCTGACGGCCATCGCCTTCTGCGGTTTGCGCAGAATGGCGAGAGTACTGGCCGTCTTGTCTATCGCCCATACAGGGGCCCCATACAGGGCCATGGACCGCACGATTCCCACGCGTACAACCGCCTAAAGGCGGCGCTCGGGCCCCCAAGTTGGGAAGCAGCGTTGAAAGCGCGGCCGCTGCACGCATCAGCTTGGGCGCCAGCCGCCGGAAGTGGGGCCCGAATTCCCATCGGCTGTCGAGCACCAGTCCCAGGTACTTCATGGTAGACTCGACAGCTATCCGGGCCCCACTGACCACGATGTGTGATCCCGGCGGCGGCAAGCGTCGAATGCCATGAAACACCATGGCTTCCGAATTGTTAAGGGCCACCTCCAGGCCCAGGCACCGGATGCGGTTCACCACTTGTGAAACCGCAGCCGTGGCAACCAACGCTGCTTCCCTGTGCAAGCTCCCTCGGGCAGTGACGAGCGTGTCGTCCGCATAACACGTCAAGTCAGCGCCCGACGAGAGCTCACCTCTCAGCACCCAGTCGTAGCCGATGTTCCACAGGAGCGGTCCCGAGACCGATCCCTGCGGAACACCGCACGACATGACGCGCCGACCAGCGCTGTCACGTCCCCAATACGTGACGCATCTCTCCTCAAGGTAAGCCCCTATTGTGCCCGCGACGAAAACCAAACTGGTCCTCTTCCAGGTCCGGCCCCTCTCTGCACAAGTGGCTGACGAGGCGATCTGCGATGATACGCTCAAGAAGTTTGCCCGCCTCGTCGAGCAGCACTATGGGCCGGTACGCGGACGGTGAGTCCGTGGGGCGCCCCGCCTTCCTGACATCTTCATCATGGACTACTCCTACCACAACCATTTTAAGATTACCAGCAGTAATTAAAGGGTATATTAGGCATCAAAAGGTCGTTGTTTCGAATCCGCCATTCGATTTTTGTCATGGACCACCCCTACCACAAGTATTTTAAGATTACCATGAGTGATTAAAGGGAATATTAGGTATGTTAAAAGCATTGCTAGTTTAAAAAAACACCAATATTTAGAAAAAATAGTGATTAAACTTTACATTAGAAGTGCGGTATATTCTAATCATAGTTGCGGTTCAATCACTGTACGTCGTGCCTGAAAAGTTCCCCTCTTACAAAGCAAAAGTGAGCTAAGTAGCTAACCGCAAAGTTAGTGCCGAGATAGGATAAGTTAGAACGTGTGAAAATCGACTTTGCTTTATTTTTTTCACTATACTTGCTTAGTGCACTTTAAACGAATGAAAGTTGTTAATTGTTATTTTTTACATTCTTTCGCCGTCTAAATACAGGCTGACGCGTTGAGAATGATTTTAAAACAACTTGTTTTGTTTTCATTAAATTGAAGCGACACACGAAATACATGTAACCATTTAGTAGAGGTCCACGATCTGCCGTACCCACTTACAGCCTATCAAAACTCCATTGCTGAATATATATTTGGCATATTTTCCATGCTTGGCAAGCGGGATTATACTTATCAGGAAGATGCTGCTCTCTATCTTCTAGTTCCTTCCGTCAACTCTTACAACACCCACGGAATGTAATGGGGTAGTGACACTGCCATCGACACCTGCAGTCAACTTCAAACAAAGAAGACTATATATGTAAACAACTTACTCTAATAGTATCGATTATGATATAACTGAGGATGATAGAGACGTGTAGCAGCGTATGAAAACCTCACATAATTCCGCCTCATAGGAACCGTAAGTGGCTAATATATGAAATTCCAGATAGTTCATAAGGCTTCAGGTAGATGACAGCTTTACCATCTTCTCTTGACGACAGGGAGCATTCTCGAAGGTTGGAGATGATTACGAGGTAGAGCCATACTGCAGCTATATTAGTAGTATAGTTGTAGCACGAATTGGTCGGCTCGACCGGGAAAAGACCTCGCTCTCAAAGAATACCAGCGTAATAAAGCAGCAAACGCTGCTGTGTTTCGTATGGTGAGTGTAGATAACCGAAGACCCTTTTTACTGGAAAGGAGGCGTTCCATCTTAGTCCTCACGGGTGATATCTGCATTTTGATTCGTAATCAAGGATAGATTTAGATGTCTAAGGCCCACAGCAACCACTTACCATCAGGTGGATTTGTCGCCCTTCTCCTATAAAAAAATGTCAGGTAATACGATCGTTGATCTGTCTACCAAAAGCAAGCATTTAGGTAAATACTCCCTAGAGAAGGAGAAATCAATGTACAGCAGAAGATATTTACATGCTAATGAAAGAGATTCAAAGAAGTGCCAAAGCTTGAAGCCAAATTATAAATTTAAAAGATACTAGTCGTTAGGACTCCTTTAATCTATTTATGAATTTGTCTTTGCAGGTACCAATAACTCGCCTATTTCTTCCGCCTAACAGCAGTTCGTGAACTACGGTGTTCCGGT
The DNA here is from genome assembly GCA_907164705.1 of Parnassius apollo. Lineage (NCBI taxonomy): Eukaryota > Metazoa > Arthropoda > Insecta > Lepidoptera > Papilionidae > Parnassius > Parnassius apollo. Next base: position 633,777 of record CAJQZP010001016.1, read on the forward strand.
CTGAAAGGTATAAAGAGCTGCGAGGCATTTCACAAGAACAAGCAGACAATAGCTTTTACCACACAGTAACCAAATTACCACGAGGTGTACTATAAGATCGTTTGTCACTCCCATTTTATTACCACGTTCTCATTAACTCGCTTTTGTGTGTATGTTCGGGTCGAAAGTAGTTATTGATTTTAAACTAACTTCACGATGAGCAATAAGACCTAAAATTTTCAACGTAGCCGTAACAATCCAGCCTCCTTTATTCAGGGAGCTATCGCAGAATGGAAAGTTTTATAGAAAACACGAATTACGCACGCGTGTAGTAGCGGCATAACAAAATCACCATTTTAAATCCATCGTGAATGTAAGAGGCATACGAGGCTAAAAGTTGTAAATAGCTATGTTTGACAACCTGCCCACCAAGTCTGGCAACAAGGATGAAATCCTGCCTATAAAGCAATACATAAGGGAGACATATGCTGATCAACGGAATTTTGTTAGGCTGTGTTGAATGAACATACGTAATACTTAAAAACAAAATATTGATTAAACCATTTTCATTTTTTAGCAACAAAAAACGCCTCACATGCAATGGAAGCCTACCAGAATTATTTTAATTTAAGCGCACTCATATTGCGGGTATGCAGAAAAAAATTAATCAGTGCGCAGGTAATACCCCGCTCATACTCGCAGCCAGCAATTGTTTCTGCATTCCGTCTCGCCCGGGGCGGGTAATAATGCGCGCGGTTTATGAAAAATGCAATTTCATACGTACCTTTAATACAAAGACTGAGTTTAAGTGTGGCTTTGCGTCAGTGAAGAATTTTATGTTGGTACATAGCACTGATAACTTATTATAATAACATTTCGTTTGATTAAAATCATTATGTAAATCATTATGTAAACATTTCGTTTGCCATCGTAGAGACGTAGGGATATCCATCAGTCGCTGCCCATCTCCTTCTTCAGTTTCATAACGCCCACGGGAAAATACAGCGTAGTAAATATTATTGACCGCCACTATACGGCTATATAAATAAATTTCCCAAGGACACACATAATAATTATTTGTCACACAAATACTTGTTCCTTGCGGGATTCAACTCGCGGAGATTAGCGCCGTAACTAATTGCTAAGCCACTGCGCCATGGAATTATCTGCAGGTGTCAGGTGTGCGGTTCGTGCACACCTGACACCTGCAACCAAAAGTGACCAATTGAAAAAATAAAAGGCCACAGATGCGTTGTCACTCCCGTATAACTATACCGGGTCTCGAAGAATACTTTATTTCACAAGAAATTTTTAATCTGCATGTACGTACATATATACATCTTTTAATTTCAGACAGAGCTTAAAGATACAGAGTATAAGGGTATAAAGACATTGTAATTCTTGTTGTTATGTTATTTCCCTCGCATTTTGTTGATGTTCCGTATAAAAGCCTATCTCTGTGTCTATCTGTACACAATGTCAGGTATGCGGGCGGTTTGTTAGATACGCTCTCTCTAATGAGAATACGTATATTTTTGTGCAAATATTTTGTATTTAAAAATAATTAACTTGTTGATATTAGGTTCTATGCTGACAATAATTCATCAGTATGTGTGAGATTAGCTCTTCACCTATAAAAGTGGATAAAGAATCTATTTTTAACACTATTAAAAGCTGTTATATAAACTTTATGCCTATGAAGTATCATAGGCATAAAGCAGAAATGTGGTGGTATTATTCTTTAAGAAAGGTGACATTATTCCATCAAAAATCTACGACCTATTTCATTGTTGATCTGCGTTTACATGCCATTTTAGAGAGTTATTGCGAATAATCTCGCACAACTCCACGAATTGAAGCCTTTAAAGTACTACTAGTACAAGCCAGATTCTTAAAAAGTGATAAATTTGTAAGATATGCAGAAAATCAATGTGTGCATGTACCTTGGAATCGTGCTTTGCGGCATTCTTTGAGGGAGGCCTGTTTTTAAACTGTTAACTGTATACTAGTAGTGGGCTGTAATAATGATGATGATCATCATGAATTAAAAACTTACCGTAGTTAAACACTCGCAATATGTAAGCAGTTTCGTGTTATTATTCAATATTATTCAATATGTGTTCCACGGTTATAGGGAAAATTTTAATGTTAAAAATATTATGCTAAATTTTGTTACTGATATAATATTGCTGGCACGTTAGCATTTTACGCAAGCTTCCAGCGTACGGGTTATCCCCTGGCCTGATTGACTGGGTGAAGGACCTTCTGAATGAAAGATCTCTCCGAGTCTTCATCGATGGCTTCTTGTCTAGTCCTACCGCGGCAAAAGCCGAATGTTCTGAGGGATCCGTTCTCTCCGCAACTCCCTTCCAGGCGCATATTAATAATCTGCTTATTCCCGGTATATATGGGTATGCAAATGTCAGCACAAATGTGGAGTAGTACCAGCCGAATGCTCGAACCAGTTGAGATCAAATCCAGTCTGAAAGAGAAGTTAAAGTTGAGAATGCGAATATTTCACAGCAGGTAGTATCTGAATAGGGCGATTCCAATCTTGTAAGATTCAACGCTTCCAAAACACAAGCCCCCGACTCCTACTTTCCGGAATCTATTCTTGTAATACACTGACCACCTTCAGTTGTTAGTGGTTGAATTTTCTCCAAACTCAACTATTGGCGGTACATTGAGTCCAGGACCGAAGCAGCCGCAATGAAACTAACGCTTCTTGCAAGGGTGCAGCGATACTTTACGCCGGGGCAGCCTTTTACCTTATAAAATACGCAAGTCCGGTCGTGCATAGAATACTGCGGCCACCTATCTGTATTGAACTCAATGGAGAGACGTGCTAAGAGGCTCATTTGTAACCTTGATTTGGTTGAAACCAATCTTGTCAGTCTCGAGCACAGACGCAGAGTAGCCAGCCTCTCAGTATTCTATAGGATGCATTTCGGTGAGTGTGCACAGGAATTACACGCTTTAATTCCTCCCTGTCCTTTCTACTATCAGACAACCAGACAGTCGGTGGGACTTCACCCTGTTTATTGTCGATATTCCACGCATGAGAACCAAATGGTTTGTTTCTACTTTTGTAATGCGTACAGCAAAGGAGTGCAATAATTTGCCGGCGTCTACTTTTTGTCTGAATACAATCTGGGCGTCTTTAAGCCAAAAGTGAATAGGTGTTTCTTACGCTAAGTTAGTGTAATTTTTCATCTAAGGCTGCATCACCACTTACCACCAGGTGGGATTGTGGTCAAGCCCTGGCTTATAATAATTAAACAAAATGAAAGGTAAAATAGTTTTTGACATGAAAACTGATTTAGTATATAATATGAGCTAATAAAACTGATTTGGTTCATATTTTATACGTGGTAGAGTAATGCTGCAGTTATATTATAGTTGTAGCTCGAATGAGTCGGCTCGACCGGTGAGGGTCCACGTTCTCACAGAATACCAGCGTCAAATATCAGATTAATGCTGCTGAGATACATTAATCGGGTAATCTTAATTTTTAGAAGAAGTCTCTTTTAGTTGTAGTAAAATGAAAATGGGAATACGCGAAATCAAATGATTTTTGCCAACTCTTTTCACGATAAGTGAGTAATTTTATATAGTGCACTTAAAATCACTGCTTACACTGTTTTTTTGTGTAGTATTTATGATTTTGAATAGTGCATGAAAATGTTTTAGCAAGTTGCATCATTCGTACTTCTGGGAAATCTTTTACCCACTGGCACATTATGATGATAATTGAAAATTTGTTCAAAAAGAGTTAAATTTGTTTCTCATTAGAGATATTTCCAATAGAGTTATGAATTTCTACGGTAGGTTATGAACACGAAACACTTTTACTATGGCATCGTTAAGTATGTATATTTAATCCCTTTTTACCTTTAAACACAGCCTACCGTTGGCAGAATTTTGACACCGTAAAAAATATGGCTGTGAATATAACGAAGCGCTGACATTCATTAAAAAAATGTAAAAAAATGTAAACAGATCTCTACAGCACTCGAAAGTCTGCATGTTATATAAGTTCATATTGAAGTTATTGTACTAGCTGCATCTTTCCTATTCAAAAATAATTTATCTGATTTAAATATCTTTTTGAGCTTTAATTTATATTATATATAACTGTATATTTAAGTTTCAAAAATTAATTTATATTTAATAAAGCTTCTTTAATAAATATTACATATAGTAATATGATTTGAATTATATGTAATATTATATAATATCTCTTTTAAAATCTAAAAAGTAAAATCTAAAAATAGCGGAGTGAAAATACAGCCCAAACATGTCTCACTGCTGGGCGTGGGCTTCTTCTCGTTCTAAGTGCAATTTTATTTAAGGAGAGGGGGCAAACGAGCATACGGCTCACCTGATGGTAAGTGATTACCACCACCTATGAACAACTGCAACACCAGGGGAATTGCAGATGCTTTTAAAAGAAGTAGTCTCTTTTCTTGAAGGTCCCTAAGTCGTATCGGTCCGGAAAAATCTCTGGTGGTAGTCGATTCCACAAGGGATTCGTGCGAGGAAGAAAACTTCTTTTAAATCGCACATTAATTTCTTTCACTTCCTCACCGGGATGTGCCGAGGTCACTTCTTAAATCTGTACGACCTTCAGCAAATACCGTTTAGTGATTCTGAGTATCAAGTTTTACACGTAGTGGAGCCACGCTGCAGCTATATTATGGTTTTAGCAGGAAAGGGTGGGCTCGACTGGAGAAAGACCATGCCCTCATAGAATACCAGCGTAAAGTTGCAGCTTGATACTAATGGGTTTCTTGTGATGAATATAGAGAACCGGAGACCCCTTTTACTGGAATTGAAGCATTCTATCTTAGTCCTCAGCGGTAAACCTTAATAGAGTTTAATTGTAGATGTTTATGGCTCACAATAGAAATAGAAATAGAAATAGAAACTTTTTTATTCAATGTAGATTATAAAAATACTTATTGAAGGTCACTTTTTTAATTTACCACTGGTTCGCAAAAAAAAAAAAACCTCTGTCCTGGGAAGAACCAGCAAGAAACCCAGCGGGACTATTTTTTTTAATAATAGCTTACAATCATGTTTACAATCAACAACACAAGACAAATTAGAAATAGCTTGGTAGCGATCACCCTTCCCAGGGGTTATTATCATCTATAAATTCCTTAATATTATAATAACCCTTTTTATACAAACTTAGTTTAATAACATTTTTGAACTTTGTGTATGACAAATTTTGTATATTTTCTGGGATTTTGTTGTAAAAGCGTATACATCGCCCCAAGAATGAATTACTGACTCGGTGGAGTCGAGTAACTGGTACTACCAGCTAGTGTCTGTTCCTAGTATTTACAGAATGAATATCACTTATTTTCGCAAAACTACTTTTATTTTTGTGTACGTACATTACATTTTCATAAATGTATTGAGAGGCCAGAGTTAATATATTAATTTCTTTAAATTTTTGTCTCAGTGACTCTTTTGGTTTTAAATTATATATTGCTCTAATGGCCCTCTTCTGTAAAATAAATATAATTTCAGTGTCAGTCGCGTGTCCCCATAGCAAAATACCATACGACATAATGCTACGGAAATAACTGAAGTAAACTATTCTAGCTGTTTCAACACTGGTAAGAGTTCTAATCTTTTTTACAGCATATGCTGCAGAACTAAGTCTGCTAGCTAGTTTTGATATATGGGGGGAGCCATTGAAGCTTTGCGTCCAGTGTGATTCCAAGAAAAATGGTGGTATCAACAAGACTCAGTTCCTCCCCATTTAAAATTACATTAGTATTGACATGTTTAACATTAGGAGTTACGAATTTCATACATTTAGTTTTAGTTCCATTCAAATGCAAATTATTAACATTAAACCAATTGAATAACTTAGCTATAGCATTATTTACTTCGTCGTAATTTAATAACTGTCGTTTTAATTTGAAAATTAATGAAGTATCATCAGCAAATAATACTATATCATGGTTATCCCCTACTAATCACATTAAATAATACACAGCATCCACTTACCATCAGGTTGACTATGTGAAATGCAACCTTTACCAACACACTCATAATATTTACAACGTTGTTGAAAAGAGACTTGTGAACGATAAATCCGACTTTCCTTGGGACAGATGGTCGCCCTCCCGAGGATAGAACATTCGATTCGAGGATTACCGTGTCTTCCCCTCTTTGCGGGCCTAGAATAATCCTATAATAAGCCATCGCAACTTGTTTACCTCTTCTTCCAGCACCAGGATCTTCTCGCCAGTCCTCAGGTTGCGTGTTTTTATGTTACCAGATCGAGTCATCTTAGGTGGCAGTCGAACCTCCACCGGAGATTCTTAGCACCCCCTTGCCCCGCTGTTACCATAATCGCCATCGTAACCAGGAATAGCGGGGCCACCGGGGACAAGGGGCCGTTTGTTTGTGTCATTGCTCATGAGGGGATATTGCCATAGTTGCCACGCCTGGCGAGCCGGTTGGCAACCACAGTTTTCGTTGTATAATTGTTATTAGGATAATGCTGCTGCGAATCTCCTGCTAGTCTCCCTCTGTCGCCTCTTACGGCAATCACGGGAATATATGGGGTAGTGGATTTCTTTTTCAACCACCACTACATGAAAACGGACTTACAGACTTAACAAAATATCTAGGTTATCTAATGATGTTTCCGTGATAGCTTACTTAGCTGCTTACGCATTGTTTTAGTTATTAAAATTATATTATGATTATTATCAAAGACTACTTTTTCTAATAGAAACTATTACACTAACTTTAAATTCCATTCCATTTCTACATACATTTCTACATTTCTACATCTGACGTTATAGTCGTAAGCTTACAGAATAAGTTATGCGAAAGGTCGGGCTTAATTTCCGTTGCGAAATATGAGTTGCATAGCCAATAGAAACAACTTTGAACCCAGTAACGTCAACTAGTAAGAGAACTTTGGACAAAAAGATTATTCGCGATACGCGCAATGCAGAGAGTAACCGGAAGGAATTTTTACTCTTTATGAAAAATGAATTTATTCAGATCACTTTTCTAAATAAAACGTACGTAATAAATTCTTAAAGTTGAAAAATTATACAACCATTACTTATTGCCAGTGATAATATACCGAAAGTGAAGGTCGCTCAGCAAGCTATGGAGAGGGCTATGCACGGGATTTTTCTGCGTGATAGATTTGAAAAGGAGGATATCTGTAGTAGCTATCGACACAACCCAACGGATTAGTAAGCTTAAACGGAAGTGGGTCGGCTAAATAGCTTAAAGAACAGAAGAAAGTTTCTCGAGTGGCAGGGTCGTAAAGGTGTGCGAATTGTACGGCGCCATTCCACTAGATGCAATGATGACCTAGTAAGATATGCAGGAAAACGATGAATTCAAGTGGCTCAGGATCGTGTTGCTCTCAGGCATTCCTTAGAGCGGGCCTATGTTCACCAGTGGATCCGTAACGGTTTGTAATGACGATGATAATTATGAATTAGTCGTCAGCTTTACAAGTTTCCCTTAAGGAATACGACAGAATACGACGCTGAACCACCAACATCCAGTGACTTCCTGAATCTCTTAATAGTTTCATTCTTATCTTGTATCTTGTTGGAGGCCACCTTACACTTTACTTATCGGACCTTTCTTCTATATTGGTTGTTTGAGTTCAATGGATGGTTTATGGCCACTTCAGCTTAATTAATCCGTTTAGTCATTCTACTCGAATACAATCTTCATTAATAATTTTAGCTACTGACATTATTTTATTAAAACTAATATTTAAAAAATATTTATAGACCTTTGTCAATGTATTACTTTGATAAAAGTTGTTATTGTAAATGAAGGCATTAAAAGGTTTTGTAAAAGGCGCTTTCTTTTCGGTTCTTCTTTGATGTCTTCTTTTTGTGGACCGGTGATAGATTTAGATTATTACAGATTGATAGATTTTGAACAGATGTAGATTTTGCCACGGTTGCTTTTCTTTTATATGCTAACACCGCCACTAAATGTAATAAATGCCTAAATATATAAAAAATTACTTATTTTAAGCCGATACTTTTCGGACCGGCAGTATATTTCTAACATAAATATTACTTTGACTAAACCACGGGAACTACGGGACTACTTCAACTATTTTCATTAAAAAATTGTACCTGTCTTTTTTATAATGTACATTTAGAAACAAGAAATAGAATAAAATATTTGCTTATCTATATTATATTCACATTAAAACGTGAAGAGAAAACTTCGTGCGCCTTTAAAAGCGTTATCCGCGCCCGGAGGAGTTTGAGATTTGGCACAGTTAAAATTTTATATGGAGATGTGCAAAAATCTGAAATTTGTATATAATATATATTATTTTACAAATAAATTCATTTTTTACGTTTATAATGCCAAAGTCAGTTGTCAAACACATAATATTCTGATAAACAGTGGCTATATATTGTCATCAACGTTTTTTTGAATAACAAACGAGCATATAGTACACATGACGGTAAGTGGATGCTGTGGCTTATAGACATCTAAATTTATCCTCAGTTAAGATTAAAAATGCAGATGCATCATCACCTCTGAATAACTAATATGAAATGCCTCGTTTCCAGTAAAAAGAGTCAACGGTTCGCTACACTCCATATATGAAACACAGAAGCATTAAGCTGCATTTACGCTGGTATTAGTGAGAGATTTTTCCTTCCTAGGTCAAGCCGACCCATTCCTGAAAACAAACACAAAAATATTATTTTATGAATTACGGTCAAATTTTGACCAGTGGACGACCACTAGAGACCATCTCATCATCATCATCACCATCATTACAGCCCTTCAAATGTCCACTGCTGATCACAGGCATCCCCCAAGGAATGCCACAAGGCACGGTCCTGAGCCTGCATCCATCGACTTCCTGCATGCATGCATTACCAGGTCGTCACTCCATCTAGTGGGGTTCGCCCTACACTTTGCCTACGAAACTTAAATGGACTTTAATCGGAAGCCATAAGTTATTCATATAACAACGCATATGTAACCTTTTTTGTTTGAAATTAGCTGCAGGTGTCCATGCATTGCAGTAGTTAGTACCTAATTACCATTAGGTAGCTTATTAGTCCTTTGTCACTTATATTTTATAAAAGAAAACCGTGGTATACTCGTTTAATTACTCTGAAAAATATTTTTAATTTACCACCATCGTAATTATTTTAAGTTTCGTAAGTTATTACCACCTTATATTAATAGAGGGAATATTTGCCATAGTTGCCACGCTTTTTTAAGCGGGTTTGGCAACTGCAGTTTTTCATTTTTAGTCGTTATTAGGAAAACGCTGTTGTCCATTACCTGATTTTTTCACTTTGCCGCCTCTCACGACACCGACAGACGGATATGGGGTAGGTAGTGGATATACTTACATCGTCACTACACGGATTATTTTAATTTACACAGCTGTAATATGAAGCACAATGTATTTATATTTACTTTATTTGTTAATACAGTATCCTTTATAAACATTTTACAATATGTACTAAGTAGGTAAAAACTTTCTAAACTCAAATGATCCCAATAACGTACTTTAGAAGCTCAAATACCCATTAAGCGAATATGGCTTTAGAAAATATATGCCTACACGACTCACCGACCTAATGGCAAAGTTTACAACATAACTCATTATTAAATATTTGATGACATTAAATAAAATATGATGTATGATGGCTTAAATATTTCATACTAAAAATTTATTTATTAATAAAAATAAAAAGTTCTTATATGTACTACAGAATTGAGTTTCATGATCGGCAAAGATATTTTAGACGAAAGTATTTTCACTAAATTGGAGATAATTCTAAGGAGGGCCAAATTAACACTACACTCAACAAGTGTGATAGGACTTTAGGCCCGATAGGTTCGTCTTTAATAGAAGTCTTAGTCTTCTTCTCTTGCCTTTTCTTATCGTGGAGAAATTCTCTGTAGTCTCTGGCTACCCCTCTCGACGAGAGTTTATGTGTCGTTACTGTCACAGCCTATCTAAAGTTCACTGCTAAACATACGCCTCTCATATAGATTGCCTCATTGGGGGGATATTTACCAAAGTTGCAACGTTTGACAACCGCAGTTTTATTTTATTTTTAGTTGTTATTACGAAGATGCTGTTGCCCATATTTCTGTTTTTTTCCCCTCTATTATCTCTAACGAAACTCACGGGACGATATGCGGTAGTCGTTATATAAACAAAACCACTATAATAGTTCCGTAGTTAAACAACAAGGGACCTTTATAGTTTCGCCATGTCTAAAATTATCACAACTAAGTAGGCTTAACATGTAAACGAGTAATTATCGACTTACTTATAAAATGCACGTAGATAAGTAAAAACGTCATTGCGAAAAAAAAACGAAATTGACCTAAAATTAGCTGCATTATAACTTTGTAATTGTGTTGTAACCTGTAAACAATATAAATTTTTTGAAGAAAATGACTTATGCATTATCACAATAGCTTTACGTTTTCTCATGGGGTAGGCAGAGAGAAGCGATCGCCAAAGGACCGGTCCTGACATATTACTTTCGCTTATTTATTGTTTGTTAATAGTTATTGTAGACCTACAGTTTCATTGTTGGTACTTTTAGTTCACGCGGGCAACCCTTAAATAGACGTGACCCGACACGCACTTGGTCGGTTTTTTAAAAATAATTATTTTAATTTATATATTATATTTAAATTAAATATATTTAAATGTTGTTTTTTTTTTTAATTTTCGTTAATTTAACAATGTTTTTGTTTTATACTGTATATAAAGCTATAAGAATAGAGGGAAAAAAACAGTAAATGGGCAGTAGGCTCTTCCTTGATAACTAAACTCAAAAACTGCGGAGGCCAACCTGCCTGTTAAACCTATGATCAACAGTGAAGTTTAGATAGGCGTAACGGTAACAATAATAAACAAAGCAATTCCGTTATTTAAAACATTTACCTATTTTTTAGGATTAAAATAGACGATGTATAGCAAAAAATTAAATTAATTTCATGAGAATGCTTTTAGAAATAAGATAATGAACCGAAAGTTTCCCAAGGAAGGCATTCTCAGCCGAATAAATTAGCAGGATAAGAAACAAAGTAGACGTTTCTGAAGGTTTTTTAACAACAATTAAGATACAAAATTGCTCTGAGAAACTGGCATTGAATCCCGTCCGCAAGCTGCCAACTTTTAATTAAGTTACCCAACTAGTATGGAACTAATGAATTAAGTTGAGATTTAAAGGGGTGTGAACTTATAACTCCCCCATAACTTTCATCGTTCATAGTTACTTTAATATCTCGGTTCTTTTATAACTAATGGACAAGATCTTTATTGAAGTGGAATATCGTAGAAACAATTTAAACAAATTATATTACTAAAAATAATAAGAGTTACTTTGCATCTATCCGCTCAATAAAATAAAATAATGTGTCTTACCTAGTTTGAAGAGCACCTCCCGCCCTCCCTCAATTACGTGCACTAATCCCGTCACCAACAATCCCAGCACCTCTATTCCCAACACCACTAATCTAGGAAAGACATACCATCGACGATAATACGACACGTGTTTCGCCTTTACACGAGGCATCTTCAGGTGATGTACACTTTACGGTGGCTGACTGTTAAGTGATTAGCTACCTTTTTTAGAGTAGTGGTTTTGGGAGTAGTAATGTCCCTCCAATCATAATAGGATTGCCGTCCCATTAGACTATGAGAGTGAGAGTATAGAGAGTACACTTATGCTTAGATACATATTTGGGCACTATAATCCTATCCTGCGTAAATGGCTAGCCTCCACTGAGGCTGGCTGCCGTGACCGTAATTCGATCTGGAAGACAGTATCAATTTTTTAATTTATGGGGGAGGCCAATGTGTACGTGGTAGAGCCATGCTGCAGTTATATTAGATGTATAGTTGTAGCACGAATGGGTTGGCTCGACCGGGGAAGGACCACGCTCTCACAGAATACCAGCGTGAAATAGTAGCTTAATGCTGCTGTATTTCGTATGGTGAGTGTAGAGAACCGGAGATCCATTTTACTGGAAACGAGGCATTCCATCTTAGTCCTCACGGGTGACAACGCATCTGCATTTTGATTCGTAATCGAGGATGGATGTAGATGTCTATGGGCCACAGCAACCACTTACCATCAGGTGGACTGTGTGCTCGTTTGTCACCCTATCCTATAAAAAAAAATGTTAAGTAGTTGACTTTTGATAGGCTTTAACGTTATAACGGTGAATATAACCAGTGTGTCAGCATACATTAAATTTTGTGAGTATAATTTAATTTCATAGTTCCAACTTCCAACGGCATTAGTCCACACGAACTAAAATGACCACGTCTTTGTGAAAATTATCGCTTCTGTACACGTCTTAGTAGTTGGAACCTAGCGCCTTGACTATGGGAGCAGGCGCGCTTAATTTCCGTTGGGGACGGAGCGAATGAATGGCCAATAGAATTAACTTTGTAGTAAACTCTAGCGAGCAGCAAATGTCAACATTTTGGCAGAGTTTCGGAAAATGTTCTTAAAACGCGTTTACCCTCAGAGAATTTACATAAATGTACTTGCCATGAAATTTCTAAATAATGTAAGCTGACAAGTAATAAGCCAGCAAATACTATGCTTATGATGTTTTAATATTTTGTGTTAAATTTCAACAAAAGAGAGCATTTTTTTTAAATTTTGCAAATCATAGAGTCCTTTCCATTATATTTTTGTTTGTTTGCCGTTAAGAAGTAGTTTATACGTGGTAAAGCTATGATGTAGCGGCTTAACAATTTCGCAGAATACCTGCGTAGAACAGCATCATAATGCTGCCGTGTACTGTATAGTGACTTCATTATGACGACTAGATGGCAACTGTTCAGTGATGTAACAGTGATCGCGAAGGTGAAAACTGGCAGCGATCACCGATTGGTTGGAGGCACACTGAACCTAAACGTTAAGTTGGATAGGTATCGTCCAATAAAGTAAGCGCTCCGTTCCCCTTGTGCTTTAATCCAAAGTCCTGGAAATTTTCAGCCCGAGTTATAAAACCGTTTTAAGTGTCTAGAGGACTGCAATACATTGGACGATATGAATGACAAGCTCTTGGAAGCTTTCCATGCAATCGGAGCTAATTTCTGAAAGACTAGCCACAGAAGAACACAAAAACTTTTCAATCACACTCTTAATCTTATGGAGAAATAAAGTTGCAGCCTTCATCAGATTAACAGCATACAGCAACTAAACATACAGATCTCCAAATGAATGCGGCAGGACTTACGCAACTTCAATACAGCTCGTATTGAACGAGTAATCGTGTAGAACCAGGGCTTCAAGTCTTTGCCAGAAATCTGTCTGCCAAAATGAGCCAATTCTCGAAACTAAAAACCAAGTGTGGCAGCATCGATCCCGGGACCTCTGAAAATTTGAGTGAGATTGAGAGGTTCTGTGGCCAGCTGTATACGTCAACATTGAATCCACACGCAAGTGTGATTGGCCATCCAAGAGCAAGTCTTATCCGACACTATTCCAAAGATATTCCGGACGTCAGTCTAATCGAGATTATAATGGCTCTTCAGCATCTTAAAAACGGCCTTGCCTCAAGAGGATGGAATTACAGTAGGGATTCTGAAAGACGGTGGAAAACCGGTACTTGAAGTGATTCAGAAGCTCTTTAGTTCCAACTTCACGGTGGAACTACTCCAGAGGCGTGGAGCAGAAGTACTGTGGTCTTGTTCCTCACTACTCCTTCTTGAATAACTATAGCACTATTTTTTCTGAGCCGCGTCTACGTGCTGTTTTCAAGAATTGTAACAAATCGTCTCGCACGCAGACTTGACGACTTCCAGACTCCCGAACCAGCCTGTTTTCAAAAAAGACTTTAGCATCATAGACAACATACATACCCTTCAACAAAGTGTACAGAAGTCCAAAGAGTACAATTTGCCACTTTTTGTTGATCATGTGGGCTATAAGAAACGCTTTGATTCAAATACAAATCATTAAACTATATTTAATGAAAATAACATCGTTTACGTTCACACTTCCAATGTGGAACGCACAAGTCTGTGTTCAAACAGGTTGCACGGAGTAGAGATTTTCACCCTTAGAGTAAAAATATACATATTCATTTTGTGCCAAAGCATTTTAAAATGTTGCCAACAAATAACCCCTGACAGATTGACTGAATGAGCTGTGAATTTTGTGTGATTTGAGTGTAAATGCATAAACCGTATAATTTAGTATTGTATACCTATATTAGATACCTTTGTTTTTTTATATTAATTTGCAATTGAAACTGAAATTCATCTTGCCTCATACGTACTTAAAATTAAAAAAAATTAAGTACGTATATATAAATTGACCAATTTGCAAACCTACTGGTCATTTTAAATTTTATAAAATTTTTAGATATATTAGGTTACGTGAGGTTAGTTTAAATATTCTTAAGGAAAACTTTATTTGAATACTTCACGTCGCTTTCATTCCAAAGTACACTAGAGAGAGGTTGGAATGTTCACGTGGACGTCAGAAGGCAGACGAAAGTAATTTCACAAATTTCACATTTACTCATTGGTTTCTAACTCGCGACATACCTTATTTTAAATATGCCGGCATTTTTGAAATGGTTTGTTATTTGTTTAGTGTTATCATCATCATCATGATTGTTAAAAGCTATCGCTGTTAAACATAGTTTTTTCGTTTTTTTCAGTTTCTCCCCGACAGTCACTTCATCCGCCACCGACGAGACGCTATGATTTGTGGATTTTCTTACGCCGCCGCTACTCGGGACAAAACTGTATTTGCTGCTTTGCCGATTTATTTTCGTGTAATAAAACAATCCAACTGTGTTTATTTCCGTGCAATTAAAAAAAACCACATAAAACTATATTTTAAGGTGAACTTGGGTTCATTATTTGTATTTGCATAATGCGAATACACACACATACGTATGTATGTGTGCGTACACATACACATGCACCCATAAAAGTAAAGTAAAGTAAAGTTACAGCCTATATACGTCCCACTACTGGGCACAGGCCTCCCCTCATTTCTGAGAGGGTTTTAGGGCAAGGAAGTGTCCGCCGCGCTGCCCCAATGCGTGTTGGCGAACTTCACATGTCTTCGAAATATTTTTTTTCTTATTCCTCAGACATGCAGGTTGCCTCACGATGTTTTCCTTCACCGCCGAGCACGTGGTAAATCAGCACTTAAAATTGTAATTAACAATTTCAGTGCCGGCGGGGATGGAACCCGGGTTACTCGCGTTCTGTTATATTTACAGCGAGCGTTAACTATCTGAGCTGTCACGGCTCTTACCACAGGACCCATGCTTACAAATTTTTGTTTATATCAAAGCTATAAAACCAATCTCTATGGTTAAAGTCAACCTTGTAGTTTAATTATTCAAATCACTTTATATAATACATTTTGCTAAATATACACCTATGTACCTACAATGTTATATATATGCGGATGCTAAGCGTGGCGGCTATAGCACATTTCCTTTACGAGGCAATTTGTGGGGAGGTTTAAAATCAGCACTATAATATGTAATATTTAATATTTGGTACATATTTGTTCATCATAGTAAAGACAGTGGAAGTTTCAAGACATGAAATCTTCAATGTTATTATCGATAACCGAGGCAGACAAAGTGCACTCAGGACTTAAGTGCAAAGTTAGCACCGAAGTTACTTGTAACGAAATTAGAATAAACTGTAATCTGATATTAATTATTTTTATTATTGTTTCTTGCCAACTTTAGCAAAGCGAAACACTTGTCAATCACCTCGACTCCACTTGTCTGTCACGGAGATTATTCTCTATTTTTATAAAATAAGAATGACAGACATAGACATCTACATTTATTATCAATTAAAAATCAAAATTCAGATGCTTTTTCAACCCTGAGGAATATGATGGAAAGACAGGTTTCCAGTAAAAGTGTCTACAGTTTTCTAATATCACAAATTCACCCTTACTTGTATGATAAGAGTAAGCTGAAAACTTTACAAAAATTTTATTAAATATTTCTCAAAATAAAGAAAGTAATCATAATGTAAATGAAGTAATATGTTCAACAGCTTAAGAAAATTATAGAGTCTGGCTTGAAATAATAGAAATCCTTCCCAGTGCCAACTTTTACAAATGATTTTGCTTGAGAAGTCTAAACTTTACCATAACTTTGATCGTTTATCGTTATTAGTGTAATTAAACTTTAAGATATTAAATACTATCAATTTATTGCAGTGTATGCTCTTCAAAATCAACTTTAATATTTTATTCATTATTATTTCAAGTTCCTCGTTCGTTCAATATTATCATTTATGTCAGGTACGAGGTCGATAGTCCACCTACAAACATTTATGTCAGGTTCGCAGGTGATAGTTCACCTCTTGGTAAGTCGATGTTATGGCTAATGGATATTTATTTATTTCATTTTTTGTTGCATCAAAGATATTATACCAAAGACGAGCATTAACTATATGGAATTCTCTACCAGCTAACCTTGGGTAGAGCAGATAACTAAAATTATGCTCGATTTAGAATCAAAATGCAGCTTCGTTGTCACTCTCAAGGTCTAAGATGGAAAACCTCAATACATGTAAAAGGTTTCGATTGTCGTTATATTATACATTTTCCACATTTGATTTTTTTTTCTTTTTTTTTTCTTACGCTGATTATACATAAGGCACACTGATGGTTCCGCGCAGCGGGCTGCTTACAAATGTTTGAATCTCTAGTGTTATATTTTTATAAACTCATTTAATGAATAAAATAATTTTTGACTGAAAGTCGCGTGTCAGTCATTTTTATCACAAGTTGAAATTTGTTACCAGTATTAAAATGTAATGAACAAGAATTCATTTTTTAATGTTGCTCTTAATCACCACGCGAATAATTCTGCTTATTTCTGAGTAGATTTTTTTTGACCAAATTATGACAACACCAAACCAATTGAAATTAAATCCCAAACGGTGCTGTATGTTTGCGACGGGTCAGAAAACCCGTCCTGTTATCGTTACAGCCTATTAAAGTCCACTGTTAAACATAAGCTTCCACATTGATGGCCTCATAGAGGGGATATTTCACATTAAGTCATTAAGTAAGTAAAAATAGTCTTTCTCACTAAAGAAGTGTCTTAGCTGCGGCGCAACAGCTCTGGCGAAGTTTAACATTTGCTCTCAAATTTCATATATTATATATTGGTTTACATATTTCCGCAGGACTTTATTTTTTAAACAAATTTAAGTATAAAACTGCTATTTACGTAGTAAAAATTAATTTTGCTGTGTGTTACTAAATACAAACTTTTTTTTATTAAGGTCACCGGTATTTAATAAAAAATAAATTTCAGAATTCGATAACTTATTCAAACATTGTAGGTGTATAGGGCCTATATTTATATCGCAGTGCCTTTAAGTGCTTTCGCAGTTCGCAGACGTTCGTAGCGGCTTTGAGTGAAGTACGAATGAAGATGTATTTTTCATAAAACGGGCACCACTGACGAAATGCAATACAATTGCAGACTGCATGTAGTTTGAATTAACTACGCAATTTTATATTTACAAAGGAACTTAATAGAACATTAAAGCAGTAAATTAAAAAAAAGTTAAAGAAGTAAAATTACAGAAATACATACTATACTCGTATTCGTCAATAATAGTAAATTACTTTATTTTATAGAATAAGGGTGACCAACGAGTACACAGTCGAAGTCATGATAAGTAGATGCTGTTGTTACAGATTCTCCATCTATATTTAATTAAGTATTAAAATTCAGATGCGTTGTTACCCCTGAGGACCACCACTTAATTTAATAACATTAAAGGAGACATGGAGGTACCTATGGTTCATAACTATTTTTGAATCATTCTATAACGTGTGACAAAAAACCTGTGGTTTTCGTTAAGTGTTATCAGAATCAATATTCAATCGTATGGAAATTTCCTTTAGAAAAATCGACAATAAAACTATTAATAATTTAAATACGTTTTTATTTGCAAATTGTATGTGAAATAACTACTTTTACATTGGCTGAGGTGTAAGATTATTGTCAAAAACCCCGCTTTTCCGATGCACGTGTAAGTCAGTTAATATGTGAATAACATTTTGTCACAAGATTAAATTTATTAAGTCACCAATTGTGAATACTAGAACCTCTTTACTCAAGGCCAAAACAACTTTCACTTTCATAAATGACATGCTTATATCAACATTACATACATGCATACATCACTAATAGGATCATCGGATTGTTTGTTACATACCGTATAGCTTAGTACAAATAGTCCCCTTGGAAATGTGTTTAATTTAAGCTACAGTTAAATGTGCTTATAGGCCACAGTATCCACTCACCATCTGGTGCACTGTATGTTCGTTTGTCACCCTTATTCTGTAAAGAAATGCACTGACCTTAAGATAATTTTATACGCTTGTACTACGCAATAGTATATGTCTATGACTTGTGCTAAACCGTGAGTTAAGGTTAAGCACCCTCTCACAGTTTCAAGTTAAAGTTACTGCCTATATACATCCCACTGCTGAGAAGAGGTTTTATGGCAAGGAAATGTGCGCCGCGCTAATCCAATGCGTGTTAGCGAACTTCACATGTCTTTGAAATTGTTTTCTCTTATTTTTCAGACATGCAGATTTCCTCATGATGATTTCCTTCACCGCTGACGTATGGTAAATCAGTACTTAAAATTGTAATTAATAATTTCTGCCAAAAAATTGGTGCCAGCGGGGATCGAATCCAGGCTGCTCGCGTACTGTGAAATTTACAGCGGGCGCTTGGCCCCTAAGTTACCACGACTCTTGTTTAGTACAAATTGTTCCAATTTGGTATGAATTTTTCAAATTCTTCCTAAAGAGTGGGTAGGAATAACGTCATTGTGTGTGACATGCGATTTATTAAAGCTTATGTCGTGTTTTTTTTTTTTTTTCTTCGTTCAACTTTTAATGGCATTAGTAAGCTAACACTAAAACTTTCAATGGAACTATTTGTCTAAGGATCTTACGCAGTACATCACTGATGGGCTACGAGAAAGTTATGCAATATATTTAACTAGGTCTGTTTTCTGAAGAATTTAGTGCGTTTGATGAGCTTCGAAGTTTAGTTTTTTAAGTTGGACCGTGTCGTGCAGAAATGTTTCAAATTACAAAAACATAAGAGTGTTCATAATTGAAGCTAAAGTAGTAATGGTTCAGCCATATGGCTCGAAAAATCGACAGCCAAATGGGAAGAAAGGTTCTCGAGTGGCACCCTCGTACCAGTAGGCGACGTTTAGGGTGGCCCACCTATACATGGAGTGACGACCTGACAAGACATGGAGGAAGTCGGTGGATACAGATGCCTCAGAACCGAGCTTTGTGACATTCCTTGGGTATGGGTTCAGCAGTGGTCTTCTGAAGGCCACACAAGCCAGAGCCCCCGAAAGCCAGCACAATTGCTGGACAATTTAGTGCGTTTGATAAATTTTTGGAACGAAGTTCCTTCTCGCGCGTTGCGAAAGGGGGCTAGATGCAAAAAATTAAGACCAAACATTGTCACGACACTTTTTGCTATAGTTGTAAGCCGTGTGGCATTTTCGTTTCGTCTTTCTATTTCGCATTGAACAATGTGGTGTCGCAACGATTATTTTTGTTGAGTGTATACAGGTTTACATTTGTATATAATAAATAATAAAAAAATAATAACAATAATGAATCCTGACAGTGTTTCTGCATAAGTTCCGGATATTGCTGATGGATAGGTAAGTAGAGATTTTATACAGACAGTAAAAAATTATGTATTTTTAGCAAGTACGCATTATAATCTCTTACCATTATTGTGTGTTTAGCAAGTGTAAGCGCCATAACTTTGATGGACTTAAAAGTAAATTATATTTTAATATTACAAATATATATATATATATATATATATATATATATATATATATACAACCTCCTTCCATCCGGGTGTCCTTCGACACCTCTCAAGTTTTTTTTTATATTTTTTTATTATTATGACTATTTCGTGCAAAAATGTTTCAATCTACAATAATAAAGTTACTCAGATTTGAAGGATAAAGTGCATTTTTACTGTGGCACAACTAACCCACACGTTCCACCGCACGCTCTTTAATGAGTTTTGTACATTTTAATTTTGACCCATAAGAGATGTATTATAACGTTTATAGTAATTGGGCCGTGGTTTTCAGAAATGATTCTGTAGCAGCCAGGCTAATCGGCAATAAATAATATATACCCTGCTGCTACTATAACACAGAAGGCGAAGAAAACATTTATTTTCTAACTAGAGATACTGCAGGTTGCATATTGATGCGAAATAATTTGACGTATATATTTAACGTTCTAATAAAGACACAAGAAACAGCCGCAAATATCATTCAGCGCCATATCGTCTTCTTGCTGTTCCGGAGCTGTGTCCCACGCCGCCGCCGCTCGCTGACTACGCGCGCGCACTTTTTTTTTGCGCCCGAAGCAATTAAAGGGCTACCCTATACGTAGGGAGGCGGAAAATGCATTACGCATACCACGATAGCCGGTCTATCGTGGTTATGAGGGGCTCACTGTCCTACCGGGGACCCTAAGTGATACCGCGCGCGCGCACCGGCCTGCACAACTTCTATAGCCCAGTCCAGTGACGTAGATACGAGAAGATAACACGAGTCTCAAGCCGGCAAATGGAACGTACATAATAGTTTTATTTTAAATAATCTTTGTCGTCATAATGTATGTACTGTAATTGGCTAGGTAAATAAAAATTGTTACTATTGGTTAACTAACGACGTAGCCGGACATATAAATATAGGCTGGGTCGACGTAAAATTCATTCCATATTCCATATTCAATACTTGATACACCAGTCGTTTGCACATAAATAGTTTCATTTCTCCGCCACTAGACCACTTGGAGTCTGTTAATAGTGGACCACTTATCCCCACTATTACAATTCAATCCAAAAACTGGTCAGAATAATGACTCTGGTGCTCTTTAGTCAATTTATATCCACGTATGGAATACTTCTGAAAAATATATACTACACAAATGACGTTAATACAATAGTAGTGAGAATTTTAAGGAGCCTGAGTATAGTTGAAGCACGAACGGGTCTGCTCGACCGGGGTAGGACCACGCTCTCTTAGAATACCAGCGTAAAATAGTAGCTTAATACTGCTGTGTTCCATATGGTCAGTGTAGAGAACAGGAGACCCTTTTTACTGGAAATGAGGTGTGACGGCCCACATTATTAATTATTATTAATAATTAATTTTCATATAAGGCGGCGTCAAAAATAATGTTAAAATATATACATTAAACAATAAAATTACATTAATAAGCATAAAGTTAAAATAAATACATTTCAGACAATAAGTATTAAATTAAAGGCAAAATATTGTCTTTCAAAATAAATAAATATTCAGAATGTGATAAATAATAGAAATACAAGTTGAAAATATTATAAAAATAAAGATAAATAATTATAAAATAATTGGAAATTTATTAAAAAAATTGTATATAATATATACAATTTTTCACAAATTTTCCAATATATCATGGAGGGAGTTCGTGTATAAAAGAAATTATGATTTATTATGATTTTGAATTTGGTTTAACCGAACAATTAACTTTAAAACGATTACATCAGCAAGGACTTATGGGACTCAGCTCCATCGCGCGCAACAATTTTAAGGTGGTTAGCTGTATTCAAAACGGGTAAAATTAACCTTAAAGATGACCAAAGAATCGGGTTAACCCCACGGTAAACACACAAACAACAGTAACGGCAGAAAATGTATGGACTACTGAAATTTTGGTGCGAGAAGACCCATGAATCACATATACGGACATCGAAAAGATTGTTTAGTTCGGGAAGCATTTATACCAACCTACATCAACACCTTTGAGTGAGAAACTATATTCGCCACTATGTTGGCCAACGTAGCCGATTAGCCATCTGCGCACGATAGTATTACCGCGCCCAAATGTATGCACAAGCACAGGTGTACTATATTCCCTCGCTTTCATAGTCCAATGAGACGGCAATCCATAACAACTTTAGAAGTACAGGCACAGGAACAACAGCTTTACGTGTCTTTTGATGCACGGGTGTGAAATACCTTCAAGTTCCTGCCTTTGGACTGCTAATAAGAATTTCTTGGCACAAAAACTGAATTGATTTTTATTATAAGGATTTGAACTTGGGACCACATGATCTACAGTCGCGTTTAAGATCACTTAACCAACGAGGCAGTAATGTAGTTTAAAATACTGCCCGATCGAGTATAGATTTAAATTTTAAGAATCTTTTATCGCTTTATTGTCTTGCTTATAGCATTTTATTTTTTCTACCTTCATTTTTAACAAAAATATTCTAAAACCAAATGAAAAAAGGCTTTTTATAAAATAAAACCGTGAATCTGTGCATAACACAACACACACGGATTTTAATTAAGAGACAACAAAATCATACAGCGTTCATGCGTTCAATTTAAAACATAATAAAAAACGAAATTGAACCATAAATTGGAACGAACTGAATAGTTTTAAGAGCACTCATTTCAATAACTTGACTCGTGAGCGCCATACAGTATCGCTATAATTGCAAATTAGCAGAAACAGCGCGGTGGCCATTGTTCGTCGGGCGACGTTTTTGTGTAGAGCGCGAAAGAGCTCTCCGCAAGTGCGGTGAACGCACGCGTGCTTGAAAGGTCGCTGCTAGTGATGCCAAAAAAGAATCAATAATAAAACGATCGATAGCGATATGTTACTTTTTTATTTATTATAAGCCAATGCTTTACTAAAATTGCACCTGGTGGTAAGTAGTGATGAAGCCCTAAATGGTATACGCACAGAAAAACTAAATGTACTTGATGAAGTTAAGGGGTCGTAATGATATTATATAAAGCGGCGAGTGGTCAATTGCAGTTTTTATTTTTATTATCGGTTGTTATCAGTGGTTATCAGAAAGAAGCTGCATCTCATGCCTTTCTGTTGCCTCTTACGACACCTACGGTGTGATAAGATGGGGAAGTGAATATACTTATGCGGTCATTGAACAGCGATTTTAGTGTAACTTATTATTTATTCAACGGAAATATATTTAGT
Organism: Parnassius apollo; assembly: GCA_907164705.1. NCBI lineage: Eukaryota > Metazoa > Arthropoda > Insecta > Lepidoptera > Papilionidae > Parnassius > Parnassius apollo. The sequence continues at coordinate 656,864 of CAJQZP010001016.1, forward strand.
ACTACTAAGCAGCATGTAAGAAATTAAAAAAATGATTTCTTATATTTACGTGAACGCTACACATTTAAATAATTCTAGTTTTTACGGATTTTATCGCCTATATTAACTTTTTATATTCCCGATGTTTCGAGCACTTTACAGTACCCATGGTCACAGTGTGGGGGGTGGGGGACCGAGATTTTCAATGTCCAGATGTCATATTTAACCATGGTTACCATAGATTAACATTAATAATTTTTGTATTTGTTCCGATCTACACAGTATGAACTTATAGTATCTTGAAATTTACAGTTGTATGCTTGGGTTGGGATTTAATTTTATTAATTATAGGATTCCAAGCAGATGGTAGTACCCAGCCATCTTCTCTATAGAAATTAGGATATTTTTGATTTCAATAGCCTCGCGAATCATCGTTGGAAGGAACCGGTCTTCTTTAGCGAGGATTTGTTGTCTATCAAATCTGATGCAGTAACGGGGGCGATCCTGTAGTGTTCACAGGTTTCAGACTTCCCCGTTACCATGGGTGCTGTAAAGTGCTTGAAACATCGGGTATATAAAAAAGTTAATACACGCGATAACATCCGTAAAAAACAGTATTATTTAAATTAAAAATAAGTTTAAAATTGTTTAAAACTAGTTTTATTTAGGCCTAAAGTGAATATTTTTGAAATAATATTTTCTCAAACGAAATAATTATATGTTTCAGTATCTTAAAGATATACCGTAAAAGAATTTGGATAAACTATCGATAAACTTTGTTCATCCCTACGACATTAAACCTTGAGAGTGTAGTACACGTACTCACATTGTTGCCTTTAATCCTTCACTACCATACTTTAAGACTTTTTTTGCTTACAATTCTCAAAAACCGTTTACGATTTGAGAAAAATTTAAGGAAAATACCTAAAATTTTAATATCAGTAGTGAAAATATCTTTAATTAGTCTTCCCTTACTTTTCATCGTCACTTAAAAGATATATTTTGTTACATATTTTATATAAAAAAAGAAGGTGACAAAGTAGCGCATGTAAGTGGATTACTGTGGAAATGCACCCATAACTTTTCATTGTTTGTAAATTAAAATGAAGATGCGATATCACTCTTTAGAATTTTAATGAAATATTCCGATATCAGTAAAAAATGTCTTTGGTTCTATTCACTAACAGCTGCTATTATACGCTGTTGTTCTAACTGTTCATAGTTCTTCTTGGTACGAGCTAATCCCTACTCGCGGCAGGCAATTTATGTTACAGTATGGCTACCTCGTATAGAAATACACGATGGTGAAATGCAATTCCCTGAACCCAGGTTCAAGCACGTTTAAGCAGTTTGCCGAGTGGTGGCGGTTTAAGAAAATTCATCAATGCGTTTGTCTCGTCGGTGTTATAGGAAGCGAGTACGGGAAAGACCAAACAAGGCTTATGGCTCCCCATTATTGGCCGTATAAAATCTCGTTTGCGTCAGACGTAAAATAAGTGACAGGGAGCAGTGTGGTGTCTTGTGTTGCAAATCTTGTCTATAACGGGAGGGACCTATGTAGAAGAAGCGTCTAGAAAGTTCGAGCAGTTAGATGGAAAGCTTCGTTATTAGTTACTTTCACTCTGCACTTGCCAAATAATAATCTAATTCTAGTGTATAAATTTAAACCTAAGATGCTCAGCTAAACCAGATAGTAAAACCGCTCAAACAAATAATTCTTTTTTGGCAAGTAAATGTGTCGAATTTCGCCTCCACTGGCACCAATAAAATTGGTAGTTGAAATTTTGATGCGCTAATTTAGCAATTCTCAGCCGTAAACACATCGCTAGTGAACTAACAGGTTTATGAAATGAAAAAAAAAAAAAACGTTTTGAGGACGAGTAAACACTACCAGGACGCATTGGACATCGCGCTTGACTCTTCTTTAATAAATCCTAACCAGTAATGAGAAGGGCCTGCATCCAAGAGTGGAACATAAAGAAAACTGAGTTTACTTAACTCTTTAATATAAAAAGGCTTAATTACTTAACTTTTTTGACAAAAAGTAGAAGTATCTAAACTCGGCTGTACTTTTGTATATTTGTTAGGCGTTGTCTTCGTTGTGAACAGATTTTAATGATTCCATTTTTATTTAAAAAACGCCCTTACCTCAATAATAGGTTAGGTTAGTTAGGTTTAAAAGGTAAGAGTTACCTTAAATTTACGATATTGCTAACGCACTAAAAAGGGTTAAATAATAAAACTTAAAAAAGGTAAAAATTGGATAAAATAATCTTCAAAACTCTGAAAATAATAAAATAGTTTCCAATTTCCATTAATAAGAATTAAGCCAACCACTACAAAAGCAATTCTAGTTACTTTGGTGAAGTCCGTATTTACTTCCTTTATTTAGTTGAATTATTTTACCATTGTGTATATCCAAAAGGACAGCATATTTTTTATTTATTTATTCGCTAAAACATTCCTTTTTACATAAGAATACACGACGGACTTAATGCCATCTATGTTTAAATTCTACGCTTTCAACTTATACATTTTCTTCTAAATCGAAAAAGGATGTACTAATTAAAATGTCCCGGTAGGATGTACGCAAACATAACTTCATGTGAGCTAACCTACACGTCACACAATATAATTATACGAAATAACGAGCCTCGGGCACACTCCGCTCTTTCATGGATCGGGACTTCATTAGGGAGCTCTGTGCATACACTTTTAGAAAGATGTGCACGTATGCATATAACAAACGGATTAAAGATCAGCAGATGCGATTTAAAAATGCGGATTTCGTAAGTCTGAAATAATAAAAGAACTGGTAAGAGCATTAGCTTTTTATGATTGTTAATTAATCTGAATAAGCAATATTTTAATATATTTAGATATAAAAAAGGCCTGGGGACCACGGTACCTGTTCAAGAGGGACAAATATTATTTCTAAAATATTTTCAAGAAAAAGCATAAACACATTTAATATCTGATAATGTAATAGTGGCTTTAGACATGCTTTTTTCTTGTAACCTAACCTTTGGCATTCATTTTTTTAATTGTATTAACTTAGTCTTGATTATTAACATCTTAACAACTAGGGTGACAAAAGGCGGACTTATTGCCTAACGGCATTCTCGGCCAGTCAAACCGTGGCCTGACGTGATTTAGTGGAAGGTGCAAGTACATATATATGCACACACATACATACATACGTACTAGGATAAACTATATAATATACAAGAACTTTACTCATCGTGTACATACATTTATATAATAAATATATACATTAAATATGATAATAGTAAAAACATATATATATATATATATATATATGCTTTACTGTTATAAAACAGTGATATGGAAGGAATATGTCCTTGATGTTACAAAAGTTGGATTATTCACAATTATGAAAACAAGCAGAATTCTAGAGTTTGGTCTTTGTCGGATAGTAAGCATTTTCAAGTGATCACAATAATGAGAGACGTGATCATATTTTCGTAGAACAAATATAAATCTAATACAATTATTTAAAAGACGCGTTAACTTAGTCTTGATCAGAAGAAAGTTTTTTAGACAGTTTAGGGATCTTAAAGTAGCAAAGACTTTGCGGCTTATTTCAGTGACATGCATACACCAGTTCATTGTATTGTCTATATACAGGCCAAGATTTTTGACAGAGGAAGAGAACGGTAGAGAGAAATATCATGACTTCATAATTTTTGCATAGTAAAGAGAGATTTAATGTGTGATCAAGACCATTTTTTCCTAGGAATTTTATTAACTTAACTTTGAATTACAGTTAAATACATTTTTGTTATAATATATAAAGCTGTTGTTATTCACAATATAAGTTCAATGGCGTATTTAAATCTACGACTTTCAGAATGTGCAGTCCATACCCTCAACCAATTTTGCAAATATCGATTGAAATATATTAAAATGATTTAACTAAGTTCTGTGTGAAAAATACAAATGATGTGTCTAAACTAGTTTGAAGATCTCCCGTTCCACTATATCGCGTTCACTATCACTGTCATCACAATCTGCGGGTCTAGATTGTGCCATATTGATAGTTGCAGATACTTTTCCCAATTCAACACAACAAACATAGCATCTTAATTTTCGTATAATCATATAAATATTATTTATTTTGTAGTATTAACTTAATTTAATCCTTAAAAAGTCATTGCTTTATCTCTCTTTGAACTCGTCGTTTATTTGAAAAATGTTAAGTACCTATTTTTCCTTGCGATAAGACTTTTATTTCACTATCTCATTTATACTCTATTGTTTGTATTTAAATGTTATTGTAACTAAAATGTTTATATTCATTATATAATGTTTTAATTATAAATACCATTCAGTTATTTTTATTTTTCAATCTTTAAACATATTGTGGTAGCAAGCTTTTAATATGTTTTAGATATCTGTAGAAACTTCATTGGTTTTAGGATTACTTTTATATGTTTTATAATGTATTTTTTGTTGTAATATATGTTTCCCTGAAAAAGCAAATAAATAAATAAATAAATAATGTGTGCCGGACGGGCGAAACTCTTCGGAGTAAATCTTGTCGAAGATACTTCGCGAGTCGCTCACGTCATACACCTATAGGTTCCGGAGGGTAATTCCACTGCCGTCTTTGTGGATGCCGCTGAGATATTGTAGACTGATGTTCAAATCAAAATGCACGATTTATAAATACAAATAGCAAGGTAGTGGCCAGCGATTCGACAGATTAATTCGATTGATTAGTCACGAAATTTTATAACTATTGTTTATTGACCACGGTTGTTCACTATTGGTTGGTCACTGTATATTTTTAAAAGATTTCTTTAAATTGTACGGTAGTATCAAATATCTATTGGTAGTAGCTGGTTTTCTAACACTACTGACTAGCAGCTATTATCAACTAAACTAGCTGATTTTATCACTTGTGTAACTGCGGATATCAGTTACCACTTTCACTATATGTAACTGCGAATATCAGTTACGACCTTTTTTGAGCTACACTTTCACTATATTTATAATATCAGTTACAACTTTTTCGGCTAGCTAACACTTTCACTATATGTAACTGCGAATATTATTTACGACCTTTTTCGGCTAGCTAACACTTTCACTATATGTAACTGCGAATATCAGTTAGGACCTTTTTCGGCTAGCTAACACTTTCACTATTCACTATATACTGCTACTAGTCACCTCAGCTACCACCAGGTACCACTGCTTGTCACTGGTAGTTGTTCACACTACTACCCTACTGGGTCCCGAGCCCCTAAGGTAGACTTTGGCTATACCTTACAGCGAGCTGCTTGCCATATTCCGTTTTGCTTCTTTATTGCATAAACTTTTCACTATGCAAATGGCATAAATTACAATATTTTCTATACAAAACTAATTGCTACACTAACATGCTATACATCACTGAATCGGTAGTCTGGTACTTTATTAGTATATTATAAAGGTTACTCAAAAAATTAACATTGTAAAAAGTTATTAAACGGTAAATTTTTATAATATTTGGGTATATTAATTCTTTGATTTGTCTATAACTACCAAATGCGTTTAATTATACAAAATATTCCTACACTTCCTTAAACTATAAGTCATATGCTAATTCAATTTCATATTTACAACTCTTTTAGAACATAAAATAATAAACGCAGTTAATTAAAAACTTCTAGAGACTTCTACGATAAGACGCGCTGCGATCGGTCGATTTTTCTTAATACAATAAAAGTTGTTTACATCACTTGTTATCAAAACGACATTCTATACAAATATACTAAGAGTTATAAACATGCTACACAACTATATCAATACACGTTTTTACCCAGTTTTTCGGCAATCCACTATTAATACAAAAAACAATATTCTTTATCACTTTGTTTCTTAGCGTTGTTAGGCCGTCGCGAACATCTCTCCCGCCGTGCAGCGTCGCGACAACTTTCTCACAGCAGCGCTGCATTAATTTCGGTGAGCGACGTTGCTTCTACTTCGGCAGCGGCACGAGTTTCCTGGTTGGCCTCTTGCTTAGGCCGTGTGCTGTGCGTACCTCCACAGTGCGGATCTGTCCGTCCGCACCGGGGTAAACAGCTTCCACCCTCCTTCGTGGCCAGGTATTACGAGGTAACTGGCCGTCAGCTATGAGGACTGGGTCGCCCACATGGGGATTGGGACCTCGCCCATGGGCCTCCCGCCGGTTTTGAAGTTCCGGTAGATACTCTCGGACCCAACGCTGCCAGAACATTTCAGCGAGTATCTGGGAGCGTCGCCAGTGTCTTTTGCTATTCATATCCTTTTTCTTCCAGAGAAGCGCTGTTTCTATGTGCCCGTCTTGTAACTGACGGGTGCTGCTATTCAGTATATCTTCAGCTTTCTTCTCTGGATCGGAGTCTGGTCTTCTTGGATTGATGAGAGATTCCAGCGCGAAATATTCGCGGAGTTGATCATCTATAGTCCCCTCGCTCTTGTGCAGCTCATTGTCCGCGTGGACACGCTGATACGGGGCTTTAGTGTGTGCGCCGTGTAGCACCCGTCCTAATTCTATGAGTGAGGCGATTGGCTGGTGTGGCTGACCTCTTCGGATTTGAGTGGCTATCAGAAGTCTCCAATTGTCCTGTCCTATTGAGATCCTTGGGTTGCCGGAGTCATATATTAGCTGCTCCTTTAGGTTTTTCAAGTGGTTGCACTTGGCTATGTCTGTTGCACGCACAGTCTGTGGGCCCAAGTTTAGACTTGCGACCGTGCGTGCTCTGAATGGCACCCTTTTGCTGTGGAGACTCTTCAGCGAAACTTTGATTCTTCTGGATTCCGGTGAATCGAGGGTAGTGTTCCCGATAGCGTTGATCTTAAACGGGTCCAACCGCCCTGTAGCTCCAATTTGTTTGGCGATCTCTTCATCCATTAGTGAAACTTTTGACCCATCATCCAGCAGGGCGTGTGTGTTTACAGCTCCCGCCGGTCCAATTACTCGCACTGGAATTATTTTTAAATAGGCTTGATGCTTTGACACAGCGAATGAGTTAGCTACGGATTCTTGAGGTTCTTTTTGTTTGACCTCAGTCTTCTCCTTTGTATTATTATGGAGAAGTCGATTGTGTGTCGCGGTGCATCCTTCTATTCTACATTTATTGGTTTTGCATTTGTGTGTCTGATTTCTATAACGTAAACAGCGGAAACATAAATGTTTATGCTTTGCGAGTTCCCATCTTTTGTTGATATCTGCTTTCTTAATTTTTTTACATTCGGATCCGTAGTGACCCTCCTTTTCGTACACTCTGCATTTCGGAGACGGATTAATAGTAGCCGCATGTGCTCTATGTACTAAACGATTGCTTTGTGCTTCGTTTATAATTTCTGGAGGCGCAAATGCACTGCAGAAGCGAGCTTGCTCGGTAATAAACTCGCTGAAGCAGTCGAGGCCTGGTCTAGAGTAGGTCTAGGTCTAGGTAGGTGTAATAGATGTTAGGGTTCACTTTGGGTTGTAAGAGTTTGTGCTCACAGAAAGACGTGTTTACTACGTGATGATTTATTTGCGACTGATTGAACAAATTATGCCTTTAAATATTGAACCTATATACACATGCATCGATACACTTACGCTCGCTCTCACACTCGTATAGAGCAGTCTATCCGAACATACCGCCCACCAAAGGGCCTATGAGCCCTTTAACAATTTTATTACACATTACAACGTTTTGATTACAATAGACTCAAAGATAACACGAGAAAAAATAAAGTCACAAAATCTGTACACAATTAAACGTATAGAATATAGATAAAAACAATTTGCCTTAGTTATAAACAAAATAAATCATGATTCAATGTCTATTGGTAAGTAACACAGCTTATTTACAGATCTTTGCACGACACTAGCACCACTTTTTACACTGTATACACGAGTGACACCGTCAGAACCCGGATGTTTTTAAGTTATTGCATAGCTTCTATCGCGGGCCTTGAGCGCGGGGACCGAATCCAGAAATTCCGTAACGAAAAAAAACCTTACGCTCCCCACTCCGACGGGTACGCACGAAGGTGTGGCGTTCAAAGCCGTGCATCGTCTAACGTCGTTTCAGTTCGGCAGACTTCGGCACTCGGCTGACTTCGGCACGGTGTTTGTGTGCGTGCAACTAGACGTATGCGTGTACACTAGCTGCTCACTCAATGATAAAAATTCCTGAATAACCTACAAGTATTGTAAGATATTAAAAATATTTTAAACAATATTAATTTTTCATTTATTAAATAAGAGAAAATAAAATTGTTTTCTTATCGGTCACCACGCTCAAAAAGTGTAACTTGATTTAATATCAAAGACTTAATTGCATAAATAAAATAAATAAATAATTATAATTGCATAAGTTGATAAAAAATGCTATGCAATAGCTTTACCGCGGCAGTCACCGAGTGCCACACGTATTTTTTTTACAATTCGTCCCATCATCCATTTACCTGTGGGCAAACTATCTGATTTTATGAGGAAAATGTGACCTTGCTGTGGCGTTAAGTTTTGCACAAATGAGACATTTTCTAATCCTTGATTTTACTAATATTCTTAGCTCTTAGGATCCAGAATTTTGTTCGCAGAAAGCAGAGCATTACTTAAACTCCACCGTGTAGCGTTTTAGAGTGTGCATCAGCGACAAGAAGAGAGGTAATATAGGTGTATATTACCTCTCTTCTCGTCGCAACTAAAATAAATAAATAATTTTAATTGCATAAGTTGATAAAAAAATGCTATAGCTTTACCGTGGCAGTCACCGAGTGCCACACGTATTTTATTTTTTACAAAAGGAGGGTGAAAAACGAGTATACAGTCCACCTGATAGTAAATACGTGGTTTGACCCATAGAGATTCTACATTTATCCTCGATGTAGAATCAACATTTTTTACCCTCTGGGATGATAATAAATTTTGATTCTAAAGGTGAGTAGATTAATATGTTCTTCTTAAGTTAACGTTTTTAAGCTTTATAACTTTTTAATCACTTGCAGAAGAACAGTCATGTAAAGTTCTAAAGTTCATGTATGATAAAATACGGTAGAATGTAGTTAATAAAAAGAAAAAAAAATGTAAAATATTGTGTAGATGTAGAATCAACATTTTTTACCCTCAGGGATGATAATAAATTTTGATTCTAAAGGTGAGTGTATTCTAAAATAGAATACACTCACCATATGAAACACAGCAGCATTAAGCTGCTATTTTACTTCGGTATTCCGTGAAAGCGTGGTCCTACCCCGGTTGAGCTGACACATTCGTGCTTCAACCGTAATATAGCTGCAGCGTGGCTCTATGATTACCACATCTTTGTTTAAATTCTAACCTAAACTTCACGTAGTTTCCTGCTGACTGAATTTTTGCAACGGTCAAAATCCATCATAAAAACTGAAACCACATTTCATAGACTAGTAATGTTGAGCAACACTACCGGAGTGAGGGTACCGACTCTGTGCTCACAGTCTCGTATCGAACATTGCATTATAGCAATATGGCATTATAGCAAAATGGTATGAAATTGTAGCTCTTTCAATGAATAAGGGCTCAGTAGCGCAATTACGGCGCTATGAGACCGCGAGTTCTAATCCCGCAAAGAACAACTGTTTGTATGTCCTTAACATTGTTCCGGGTCTAGATGTATTTCCATGTACAATTTTTGTATAATAAACGCCTCAACGGTATAGGAGAAATTCTCCGAGAAAGGTAAACTTTTTCTTTAAATGCATGTCTGGCCAATCTTAAGTTTCATGAATGCTTGCTTGGGTTCAGTAGCTGACCTAATGAAGGATGAAGAAGATTAGTATTCAAGGTATTTAATAGAATACGAAATGTCTGTAAATATTCCGACAGTTGATAGTTTAGCCACGTTTCAAACGGGAATCTGAGACTGCAAGCATCTATTCGCTTACCGAGCCGGATTTTTTTGTTTTTTTTTTATAGGTTAGGATGACAAACGAGCACACAACCCACCTGATGGTAAGTGGTTGCTGTGGCCCATAGACATCTACTTCTATCTTTGATTACGAATCAAAATGCAGATGCGTTGTCAACCATGAGGAATAAGATGGAATATCTTATTTCCAATAAAAAGGATCTCCGGTTCTCTACACTCACCATACAAAACACAGCAGCATCAAGCTACCATTTCACGCTGGTATTGTGTGAGAGCGTGATCCTTCCCAGGTCGAGCCGATCCATTTGTGGTACAACTATACTACTAATATAACTGATGTTCTTCTAACTCTAATCAAAGTATAATTTAATTTTACTATACATAAAAAAGAAAGAAATTGATAGAATCAGGCGTTACTTTGCGGAAATCCATTATAATAAAGATAATAATATGAAGAGTATATAATAATAAACTGAAGAGCTCTTCAAACTAGGTAATACACATCATTTTATTTAATTGAGCAGATGGTTGCAAAGTAACTATTAATAGCTTTATTATAAAGAAAGAAATGTTTACGGATGATATAATAACGTACGTAATTAAGCCAATAAATTAAAAAAAGTAAAACGCTGGTAGGTCTTTTTCCATACTAATGTGCGAGAGTGATGACTCTACTCTTGATGATGCAGATCCAAAAATATACATGGTATCCAATTGTGCATTGAGTAGATCTATCTGTATCAGATACTCACGCGATGTAATGACGTTGGCCGGCTACCAAATGATATTGAATACATTAAATTTATGTTGCCAGGCCTCAGGCAGTACACAATTAATATTTAGGGAAATACAATTTTCCCAACGACCGACTTTAATACAGTATTGTAGAATAATTTATGAGGTAGCTAATGTGGTTTTTAATTTATTTTTCTTTGTTCGTAATTGAAATAAGGAAACTTTCATAATAAACTTAGATTCGCGTACTTATTGAGTAATTTATTTGCGTTGGGGTTCCGCGTCAGAAATGAGGCATGTACCTATAGAGTGCGACTGTTGGAACACGCTATTTAATAAAACTAAATTTATTTGATATTAAGCTAAACGAAAAATAATCCGAAAATCAGTTATATTTAATGAATTCAGATGGTTATAATTGATACATCATTAAATAAACATAGCGTTTGACATCCTGATCGTAAACGAAACACCTAAGTCGATCATGAACATGAGTGCTGTAAAGCCACGAAAAAGTTAGGAACAAAATGAATTAAAATGACCTCTGTAATCCGTAAAACTAGTATTTCTTCTGTTACTATCACAGCTTATAAAAATTCCAAAGCTGAACAGTAGGCTTCACCCATAAAATGTCCGTATCACCCCTCATGCACATACTCACACACCTTATACACATGCCACGGACGGTAACCTGATACGACCGGAGAGAGATCAGGCGCAGGATCAGTGGCTATACGTAATTTCCAAGCCACGGGAGTGAAAAACCACCAACTTCCTGTGTTCGAGCTACTCAGAATTTATTTACAAATAAAAAACTTATTACTAATTTAGACCTGACCCGAAATTCGAACCCGAGAGACAGCACAATTTAATTAAAATTGCTCCAGCCGTTTAGGAGGAGTTCAGTGACAAACACATGTGCAGAAGAGTTATATATTATGTAAAGGAAAATATATATGTATATATATATATATATATATATATATGTGTGTGTGTTTGTGTGTGTGTGTGTATGTGTGTGTAAGCGTGTGTGTGAGTATGTGTATGTATAAAGACTAACGACTTAGATAGGTCTATTAAAATGATGCTATTAATAATTAGTTTTTTCAAAAAAATCGTTCGGATGAAGTACAACCTAAATCACTTCTGGCATTACGTCTCAATCTGTTCAAGAAGTTTTATTACAATCGGTTTAATAAGTCCGAAGCTTAGCCATGACGGACAGGCAGACAGACATATAGAAAAAAATTAAAATGGTTATTCATATTATTATTATCCATTCATTCATATAAGGTCTTGCAAATAACCTCTTTGGATCGATATACTCGTAATTTAGTTATTTAAATATCACTGACAAAACTTTTGAAACATTATGCCTTTTACGGACAGGATTTTACTCGTATAAATAATACAGAAATAATCATATACGGATCGAACTGTGTTGGAAGTAGAATGTGCTCAATATTGGCGCGCGACCAAATAGTGTCGAATGCATTAAATTTATAGTACCAGCGCCAGCTGAAATTTGTAATCAATACCTAATAAAGGAAATAAAACGATATAACTTCACTAACATTAAATGGTAAAATCCGTTTCTATAGAACTCCAGCGACAAACGAACGCACAGTCCACCTGATGGTAAGTGACTACAGCAATGGATGGCTGCAGCTAACTTCATATAAAGAAGGCTGCAGATTCGTTGTTTCCTAAGTACTAAGATAGAATTCCTAGCAGCCTGTTATTATACTGGCTCTCTATATCCTTCAGACTAAAACATAACCATATTTAACTCTAACTTTTTTATTGGCAACGAATCTAAGAGAACGTCAAAGGTACTTATGGCACTATATATGTTTCAAAAATACCTCCTTGTGTCCGGAGTGTGTGCGTGTATGGCTGTGTGTTCGTATGTAAGTGTGTGAGTAGTTTTTTGTTGAAAGAAAAATTGAACAAATGAGAAATTGACAGTGAGGGTCTTTGTAATGATTAGTTCTTCATCGAATAAGGCTTTTAGTGAATTGGTATTTTTCAAACCATGTGGTGTTCCCTTCCTTTACGAATAAGGCATTATCTCCAAACTAGAATCGTAGCAACACCATTCATTTTGATGTATCGGAATCGCCGTATAGTGGCGGTTGAGAATATCCACTACCCCATATCTTTCCGTGGGTGTCGTAAGAGGCGACAGAGAGAGACAGCCAGGAGATGGGCAGCAGCATCTTACTGATAACAACTGTGATAAAATAAAAAACTGCGGTTACCAACCCGCGTCAAACGTGGCAACTATGGCAAATATCCCCCCATGAATAACGACGCAAAAAAAACGGCCCCCAGTCCCCGGCGGCCACGCTATTCCTGGCTACGGTGGCGACCATGGTAACGGCGGGGCAGGGGGTGCTAAGAATCTCCGGTGGAGGTTCGGTTGCCACCTACGTCTACTCGACCTGGCAACATATAACGCACGCACCCTGAGGACTGACGAGAAGATACTGGAGCTGGAAGAAGAGGTAGACAAGTTGCGCTGGCATATTATTGGATTATCCGAGGTCCGAAGAGGGGGAGGATACGGCAATCCTCGAGTCCGGCAACTTGTTCTACCACCGGGAGGGCGACCATCTGTCCCAAAGAGGTGTCGGATTTATCGTCCACAAGTCTCTCGTCAACAACGTTGTAAAGTTTGGGAGTGTGTCGACGAGGGGCGCGTACCTGATACTCAGAATCACCAAACGGTTTTCGCTGAAGGTCATACAGGTTTACGCACCAACCTCAGCACATTACGAAGAGGAGGTGGAGGAAATGTATGAGGATATCTCCAGAGCCATGCATTCCTCCAAAACCCACTACACGGTGTCAATGGGAGACATCAACGCAAAACAAGGCACAAGAGAAAGCGGAGCTGAAGGTGGGGAAATTTGGAGTAGGGCAACGGAACCGAAGGGGCCAGCAGCTGGCCGACTTTATGGAGAAAGAGGGACTCTTTATGATGAACTCTTTCTTGCAGAAGCGGCCCCACAGGAAGTGGACCTGGTCGAGCCCCGACGGTTCGACAAAAAATGAGATTGACTTCATTATGACGACCAGACGCCAACTGTTCAGTGATGTTTAAGTGATCGCAAGGATGAAAACTGGCAGCGATCACTAAATGGTTAAAGACACACTGAACCTAAACGTTAAGATGAAGAGGTCTCGTCTGATGAAGTCAACGCTCCGTCCCCCTCGTGCTCTAATCCAGAATCCCGAAACCTTTCAGCTCGAGTTACAAAACCGCTTTCAGTGCCTAGAGGATTGCAATGCAGTGGAAGATATGAATGACAAGCTCGTGGAAACTGTCCATGCGGTCGGAGCTAAGTTCTGCAAGACCCGCCGCAGAAGAACACAAAAACTCTCCGATCACACTCTTAGTCTCATGGCTGTTAGACGGGAGATGAGGCTGCAATCGTCAACAGATTTGACAGCATACAGGCAACTGAACAGACAGATCTCCAAATGCATGCGGCGAGACTTATGCAACTTCAATACTGCTCGTATTAAAGAAGCGATCGAGCGGAACCAGGGCTCCAAAGTCTTTGCCAGAGATCTGTCTGCCCATAAGAGCCAACTGTCAAGGCTGAAGACTGAGTGTGGCAGCATCGTTTCCGGGACACCTGAGATTTTGAGTGAGATTGAGAGGTTCTATGGGCAGCTGTACACATCGTCGTTGGAGCCACACGCAAGTGTGAGTAACAATCCAAGAGCAAGTCTTATCCGACACTATTCCGATGATATCCTGGACGTCAGTCTAAGCGAGATTAGAATGGCTCTCCAGCACCTTAAAAACGGCAGGGCCCCAGGCAAGGATGGAATTACAGCGGAGCTCCTGAAAGCGGGTGGAACATCGGTACTTGAAGTCCTTCAGAAGCTCTTCAATTCCGTCCTCCATGGTGGCACTACTCCGGAGGCGTGGAGCAGAAGTGCGGTGGTCTTGTTCTTTAAGAAAGGCGACAATGCTCTCTTGAAGAACTACAGACCGATTTCCCTTCTGAGCCGCGTCTACGTGCTGTTTTCGAGAGTCATTACGAATCGTCTCGCACGCAGACTCGACGACTTCCAGCCTCCTTAACAAGCCGGTTTCCGAAAAGGCTTCAGTACCATAGACCACATACATACCCTGCGGCAGATTGTACAGAAAACCGAAGAGTACAATCTGCCACTTTGCCTGGCGTATGTGAGAGATTCCGTCGAAATTTGGGCGGTGCTACAGTCCCTTCAGCGGTGCCAAGTTGACTGTCGGTATATCGAAGTGCTGAAGTGTTTGTACAGTAGAGCTACGATGGCTATCCGAGTACAGAACCAGAGTTCGAAACCTATCCAACTGCAGAGAGGTGTGAGACAGGGTGATGTTATATTCCCGAAACTCTTCACCGCTGCGTTGGAAGACGATTTCAAGCTACTGGACTGGAAAGGATACGGTATTAACATCAATGGCGAGTACATCACTCACCTTCGATTTGCCGACGATATAGTCCTTATGGCAGAATCGCTGGAGGACCTTAGCACTATGCTCAATGACCTCAATGGTGTCTCCCAACGGATAGGTCTTAAGATGAACATGTACAAAACAAAGATCATGTTTAATGTCCATGTCACACCTATGCCGGTAGTTGTTGGGAGCACTATGCTCGAAGTTGTTGACGAGTATGTTTACCTGGGACAAATAGTCCGACTAGG
Organism: Parnassius apollo; assembly: GCA_907164705.1. Taxonomy (NCBI): domain Eukaryota; kingdom Metazoa; phylum Arthropoda; class Insecta; order Lepidoptera; family Papilionidae; genus Parnassius; species Parnassius apollo. The sequence continues at coordinate 672,175 of CAJQZP010001016.1, forward strand.
TAAGTCCGACTTCGACTGAGAGGTCAATCGACGGATTCAACTCGGCTGGGCAGCGTTCGGGAAATTACGACACATCTTTTCTTCAGATATACCTCAATCTCTGAAAACTAAAGTGTATAACCAGTGCGTGTTGCCAGTGATGACTTACGGATCTGAGACGTGGTCCTTCACTGCTGGCCGTATGAGGACGCTCAAGGTCGCTTAGAGAGCTATGGAGAGGGCTATGCTCGAAGTTTCACTGCGTGATAGACTCAGAAATGAGGATATCCGCAGTGAAACCAGAGTGACCGACATAGCCCAACGGATTAGTAAGCCGAAGTGGAAATGGGCCGGCCATATAGCTCGAAGAACCGATAACCGATAGGGAAGAAAGGTTCTCGAGTGGCAGCCTCGTACCGGTAGGCGTAGTGTAGGGCAACCCCCCACTAGATGGAGTGACGACCTGTTGAGACATGCAGGGTGTCGATGGATGCAGGTGGCTCAGGACCGTGCTTTGTGGCATTACTTGGGGGAGGCCTATGTTCAGCAGTGGACTTGTGAAGTGCTGTAATGAATGAATGAAAAAAATGTATCGGATTATATGTAGATAAAGTTACAGTTGAATATATCTTTAATATATTTAATGGAATAGTGTCGCTAAGTTGGTAAGATGAAGCCAGTCTTCGATAGATGACACGTCCGCAGATATGGTTGAGAGTTTCATTGTTCTGGTTCAATAACTATCTACACAGACAGTCGGGAAGGGGTGTTAACTCCGTGCCTCGAAAAATACGTAAAGCCATTTTGCGCCCAAACTTTCTCCGGTAGTGACGAATAATCATCCCAATGATATGCGCTAGTCTCTGTTGAGAATGGCCGCCATCACCGTATTTCGGTCTGGAGGACATTGGTATTTGGACATTGGTATAGTGTAAATACATTGCGCTAAATAGAAAGTTGCAAAGAAATTTTAGCCTGATTCTATCAATTATCTTAAATACGTTCCCAAACATTATTGAATGGTTTAAGTCGTGTAGGATTTTCCATATTATTAGTATATGGTATTTGCACTGAAGCTTATATCTATACTATACCTATAAATAAATTTGAAGTGTATTTCTGTAATATCGAAATAACTACCTCATATCGAAGGGAGGGTTTATTCGCGTGCTAATAGCACATGAATAATCATTTATAATTTTTTGTCAGTCTGTCCGTCCGGGGTCATTCGAGTGATCGGGGCTATATTTCTTTTGATGAAAAGGAAACAATGGTAATACTAAAATATCATTTCTTTCTGTTTACAAGTTTTGGTTTAATATTCCGTTATTGTGCATTGCGACTGGGCACTTTATTATACAACACCGGTCTAATATCGGAGCCAGCGTTACGTTGCGCTAATTTATAGTTGTAATTATGTAAAGGAAACACGCTGTATATTAACGAAATAGCAATATTAACAGTGCCAATCTCCATCCGTATTATTAAATACCAGATCGTGTTCCTTGTGGAAACAATTTATAAATTAATTATTGAAATAAATATTTTAATGTGATATTTATTAATTACATTAGTAGGACTCTTTTCTGCTCTTTTTTGTTTCCAATTTTGAAAACTCGTACCTATTTACACACAATCAAAATCTCCAAATTGTAAACATAGGTTGTGCCGACAAACTATGTTTACAATATTACACTTTTTATGTTGCACTTCTTGTGGGAACAATGTTTACGTGCTTATGTTGTTTTTCATACAATAAGGGTTAGTAAACTATTTAGTAATCATAAGGGTAACAAACAAGCACTTTCACTTGTCATCATTTTGTGTTTTATTTACTTTTTACATTTAATCAATTGTCTAATTTATTTACACCTTTCCTATTCGCAATTCGTTGTAAACAACAGTTCTTTACACAAAAATATTATTCGAATTAAATCCCTTCCAGAGCGTTAAGACCGCCTATTGACCTATTGTACCTTCTTTATTATTTCATTTCGTTTATTACGCTATCGTAATACGGAGACGTGTATTTGGGAAATAATGTATTGGTCTGCAATACGGTCTAGTAAGCTTAAAAATTATAAGCATAAAATTATATTTCACAAAACTTTTGTGGATATTGACGTATTTCATCATACAGTCTAAGATATTCACCAAACTAATGCCTGTTTTAGTTTATATCATGAAATCCTATTTTAATTTGCCAAATATCTTGTGCAAAAAAATTACCCCCTTATAGACACGAAAGAGCCAATTAAGAAAACGTCATTTTTAGCCCGCGCAAAAATAGTAGGAAGAAACCACATGTCATGCAGCTGCCTCAACGTCGCATACTACAGTGGCAAGATGCAGTGTCTTCACTCTTCCCGCCTCCGCAGGTCGCCTCCGTTCCCCGCAGCCGCTCTAGCGTGGCCAGCACCTAAGGATACTTTCACTTATCGGAAGCCATAAGATTTATATATTATTATACTAGGTGACTTTTTTAACGTCTGAAAAACAATATGGTGTTTTGTGTAAGTGGACTAGAAGTTATCCTCGAAAGTATTTGTAAAATATAACAAAATATTACTATATACTCGTAGGCAAAATTTCCGAATATCTAAAAAATACATAAAAACAATTCATCCTATGGCGCCGCGTTTGCGTAAAACTAAAAATAGGCTAAGATTGCCAGTGAATGAAAATTGTAAGAGCTAGCGAGACGCATGCACATCTTTCGTTATGTAGGCGGCTGAGTTCAGCGGCCGACACGTTTCAGCCAACATTTTCATAATCAGCTGACGCGCGCCTCGTTTACACGCGCGTTATGTTACCAAAAAATATTTTCCTCTTATAAATATTTAGGCACTTTTGATATTTATTTTTGATTTTGACTGCCTTGTTGGTCTAGTGGTTGTAGTAGTATGACAGCTGATCATGAGGTCCTGGATTCGAATACTGGGTCGGGACGAAAAATCATTTTATTAAGTTTTCCCGTCTAGAAATTCTCAGTAGCTGCCCGGAGTCAGGAAGTTGGCGGTGCTTTACCCCCGTGCCTCGGAAAGCACGTAAAGCCGCTGGTTGGTGGTGGTTTTTTCACGTGTAATGTTAACCTTAAAATATTCAGTGTAAGTAGACCATCCAGTAATAGTTACTGCCTACTAATGCAAGATCAGCATATACTGGTAATAAGTAAAATTGATTAAAAATAGGAATAAAAGAAAAAGATTTAAAATTTCTCACGCACTTCTCATTGCCACTCCTTCATTAATAATGACGTCGCGGGTCGTTTTTTTTAAATAGCAATATATTTTGTTACAGAAAATGGTAAGTAGGTAAATTACCTTTCATTTCAGATTATTATTTTCGCGATTTCGATCTTTCTTTCATACTTTTACGAGCTTAGGACCGTCTATTATGCTGTTTTTGGGTAGAATTAGATGTTAAATTTTATGTTGCATTATAATGAATTGATAAACAGTTACTAAAATAATTTTTATGCCTACCTTATACTGCAACATCAGTATACAAGATCGAAACCAACTTATTTGTAAGCTATTCTGATTGATATTTCCATAATTATATACTCTTTTTATAAATAAATTATTTTTTTTGCTATCGCAGTAATTTTTCAAATTGTATTTAGTTTCCTTCCAAACACAAACTAGCACTAGTTCCTTAACCCCTCAACCCCCTCGTTTTATGAGACCGCGGCCATATTCCGTCAAATCCCTAGCGGTCTCATGAGGTCGCACCCACCCACAACACTTTAACCCATAAAAATCTTACATATATATATATATATATATATATATATATATATATATATATATATATTTATATATATATATATATATATATATAGACCACTAATCTATGAAGAAGTTTGGCATTACATAATCTAAGAAATACTCTATCCTGTCGTGCAATAAAAAACTGTTATCCTTTGAATATTTATTTATAATCTACGTTCATTTCGTACGCCATTTTCGCGTTATTGTGTTGATTTTTGGAATTTTTCTAGTGTTCTATTAGTGATTTAGTATAGTGTTTTATTATAAAATTATAATTAAAGTTTTTGTGTGGATATAATTTATCTTTTGCGTAAATAATTTGGAGTAATATATATTGAAATAATTGTGGTTTCCACTCTGCCGACATTCGCTTGGTATGTTTTTTTTGTTATCAAAATACAATAAAATCTGTTGTAATGAAGTAAAACCTGATTTTTATTCAAAACACAAGATGGAGAATTTTGTATAGATTTTATAATGCTAAACTTTTTCATAGAAACGTTGTCCAATTATAAGTTTTATTGGTTTTCAGTGCTGTGGGTGCCTGTGGTCGCATGCGACCGCTCAGGATTTGCCGGGCGCATTTAACTGCATGGGATATTTGTGGTGCTTGAAGAGTTAAACTTCAAAGCGTGTCTCAATCACTATTTATCACAATAATCAGTGATACTTTGTACTTCTGCTGTGTACACTTATCATTTTAGTTCGGCCCACAAATAAAAGCAGGTGTTAGGTCTGGTGATCTCGCCGGCCAGTTTACAGATCAACCACGACCTATCCACCTATCACTAAATTGGCTAGTTATTGGAGTATAGGTACAAGTTAACGATACATACGCGGAAACATAAACAATACGACGGTGACGCAACGTCAAGCCACAGCTTATAAAACGTAACAGAAGAGTTGAGAGCTCGGTCGGCTTTGCCCTTGAGCCTGTGACCCTGCGAAGTGACAAAGTCAATGATGCCTACTACATTTATTTTTTAATGCTGTTTGTAAAGTGGATATGATTTGAATTTGGTTAGATTTTAATTGATTCACTTATTTAATTCAAAATTTAGGTTTATATTTTTTTAAACGGTGCCAAGCTCCCCGTACGTTCAACTTTATAGAATATATTATCCTCTATAAACTACTCATTTAGATACTCAATCGAGGTTAAATGTAGATGTAGATGTCTATGGGCCAAAGGATTCACCATCAGGTGAACTGTGTGCTCATTTGTCACCCTTATTTTATACAAAAAAAAATCTAAACCATCGATGGACCCACTTAAATAGACACAAAAATTTTCTTCAAAATAAGTTCAGACATTTTTGAGTTGTATTGAGCCTAACGAAGAGCAATTGATTTTTAAATATTGGGAAAAAAATCTTGCGTCTTGCATTTTTAAGCTCTTTAAATAAGGTAAGACATATTTTATTTTATCACAGGGAACTTAACTAACCAATTTTTAATATCTTCAAGTAATAAAGATATTTAATTTTATATGCTTACGTTGTAGAAACCCGCTGTGTAAATTATACGAAGCAGGCTTTATTAAAACCGTTTGTCTTTATGTTTCTCAATAAACTGCGGGCGTTCATTATTTTGCCCGTTATCGAGCAAGGTTATAATGAATTTTATTTATTTATCAATCATTATTATTACTAAATTATTAATAAAATTCCTATTTTAGTTAGTTTTCTACACTTAACTAAGCGTAAATTAAGTAATGATACTAATTACTAACGAAATAAAGCACCACGCTCTCACAGAATACCAGCGTGAAATGCAGTTCGATTCTTACCATTATTTACACTTGTTCTTTAAAAAAACACAGTCTAATGAAAGCCCACTGCAGAAAATATGTCTTTACCATAGACTGCCTCACAGAGAGGGTATTTGCCATAATTACCACACTTTTTCGGATTGGCAGCCACAGATTTTTATGTTTTAGTTATTATTAGAAATTCGCTGCTACCTATCCCCTGGTTCGTTCCCTCGGTCGCATCTTCACCCACGGGACGAAACGAGATATTCGAAATTCTTAAACCGCCACTAGATGGTCACAACACATCACAATAAACTCATTAGGCCCAAATAATATACATATTATTATATTAGCTAAAATAAATAATATGTCTAATTTGCTATAGTGTGCAGTAGGGTTGTCTTGTCACGGTTTTTTGAACGATGATAAGTAAAGAGTTTTTGTTTCTATAATTGTTCCCTTGGTTATAAAAACTCATGAAATATTAATATGTATTATACTTTTCTATTAAAATGCGTAATCGTTACCGTCCTCATTACAGTCCATTATAATAAACTCATTGCTGAACATAACCCTTCCCTAGGTATGCCACAGCAATGTCCTGAGCTACCCGACTTCTTGTATCTTGTAATTTTTATGATGACCTCATAGTTCCATGTAGCGGGGGGCCGCTCCACAATTCCTTTACCTTTACGAGACTCCGTTGTCTTGCCGGTCGGCCGGGCATGCAAACTTACTTCTAGTATACCTCTGTCCATAGTTCGCTTAGCGACCTTGATAAAGCTCATAGTGCCAGCAGTGAAAGTCTATGTCACCACAACTCAGAGATGATAAATTGCACATATATTGAATAATGTTGTTTGATTTAATTATATATAATTAAAAATTGTAATTATTATTTTTTAATTAAAAATTCAATTTAAATTGTTATTATTTTTAAGTGATTAATATATGACATGACAATTACTATGACAAATATATCATTTAAAATATTCCATGTAAACTGTTGAAACAAATGTTAACTTACAATGTAGACCGGGAACGACAAGCTTCATTTTAAAAGAGCTTTAATTCAGAATCGGTCAAGTGACTGAAGAATTTCACAATGCCTTGTAACAAGAACTGCAACAATGGTCTGGTTTCGCGCTGGGCACAAAGTTGCCACGACTATTGTTTTTAATAAGCTGCACAATTTTGTATTTTGGCACAAAACCAGGAATAAAAAAATGAATACGTTTTGGTTATTTTTGTATTAATTAAGCTCGCTACTAGAAGATTTTCTCGACATACATTTGTATGTAACATTAATATTAATTAGAAAAATATAGTATCTAATATTGTAACTACTAATTACCTGTTTTCTCTTTTTGCTACTTAGTAAGTCAATGTCTTTTTTCTGATTATTTTTTCTTTCTTTAACTAGAATGTTGTAGTGTATCTCAATTTTTTTTCAATTACGAAGGCAATCAATAATCGTAGCTACATCTCTAGTGACCTAAGGTACATTTTACCTACTCGTAGTTGGAACCAGTTTTTCACCTATAAATAGTATTATTTAAGATGTTAGCATATATTCATTGTTGTTTTTGTAATGTATATTGGTAGTATGAATTGGATTCGGTAAGTAGCGCTTTAGTCGAGTTAGAAAACAGTCGTGCAAAGCTGGGGCGGTTCGAAGATCGGAGAATTCGTTTTAGTTATTTGAACACCGCTTTAACTTTTAACTAAAAGTTTTTTTTTTCTATTCTTATTGCAAATAACGAATTCTATACCATGTTTGGTTTTAGTCCTTCACTTAATATCGGTTGATATTTGTAACCCACTTTCTCAGCTCGTATTGTGAGTCTAAAGTAGAATAGCTTAGCGATATTCGGTCAAGTGGTTAAAGAATACGAGAAGCAGAAAATAGACGTTGTTTTTACCTACATTTCCATTCATTCTTTTCAAGTAGAAACCGCAAAAAAAATGCTTATTACTTTCTAAAAGACGTCGTTTTTTAAACAACCAGTTCTTCTATCATTCACCACTTTTCAAGTGACATACCCTGATTACATTTGTTCAAACGGAAAAGATTCACGTTCTGTCTGTCGTTGGAAGCACCACGCTCTCACAGAATATCAGCGTAAAATAGCAGCTTAATACTGATGTGTTTTGTATGGTGAATGTAGCTAGCCGGAGTTTCTTTTTACTGGAAACGAGGCACTCCATCTAAGTAGTCAGGGGTGACAACATATCTGCATTTTGATTCTTAATCGAAGATAAATGTAGATATCTATGGGCCACAGCATTCACCTACCATAAAGTGGAGTATTTGCTCGTTTGGCACCTTTATTCTATAAAAAAATAGCAGCATAAAGCTGCTGTGATTTTTTGTGCTCTTATGGTGCATGACAGCAAAACCAACTTACTTACATTTTTATAAAACAGAAACGACAAACAAACATAGAGTTCATTTGATAGTGTGGCTACTGCAGTCTATGAACACCCGTAACAGACTTGTGTTGTCACCTCTGAGGATTAAGCTGGAATGCCTTGAATAAAAAATATCTATTTCAGACTCTTCTATTTATTAGGGTGAACGGTTTGCTCGTAAATTGCCGTAACTTCTATAAAACACATTCTACAATACACATAGCTAATTTTCTCTATGTAAATTTTTAAAGAACAAATCTCTTAAGTATCTAAGGTAAGAGTAGCTTTTTGTTAAGGAAGTTTCCTCTTCGCTTCATAATTCACTTTAATGCTCACATCATCACTCGCAAAACTTATCCTACTAATTTGTTCTAAATCATAAAAATAGAAGAATTAGTATATAGCGATTATCTTATATTAAGCTGTAGCTTGAATGATGAAAATTAAATAATTTTTCAATGAACATCCGCCATGTAATTTTCGTATGAAATTCGCATCAGACACGTCAATTTTCAGAACGCCGCCTTATCGTTTAGGACTCATAGGGTCATAGCTACTGACTTAATAAAAATATAAATATTAAAAATTAATTTGGGGGCCACTAGAATAGCTTAACCAAAGGAACTGTAGTGCCAAGTGAGGTACTGTAGATAAAGTTTTTTATAATATATTTAAAGTGACAAAATAACTTACAATCCCCTGATGTTAGAGCTTACCGCAGCCCTAGACACCTGCAATGTACTGTACAAACTGCTAAGAAACAAGGCTAAATATATGTTTTTACATCTGAGGAATAAAACGAAAAGATGGAATGCAAAGCCTGTATATAAACTGACTCTTTTATATACTATATTATATTCTAAAATTTTATTATATGCTATTGTACGCACTGCTGCTTGTTGCCAAAATAGAAGGTAGACATTAAAGAGGTCCTATCAACGAATAGCTAATTTTATAAATATATTTATAGGTAAAACCATTAGCTGCCGTCGATTGCTATGACCATAGCCGTGTAAGAACATCCACCAACCCACATCGGCCCGTGGATGTCTTAAGAGGCGGCAGAGGGAACAAACCAGGAGATGGGCGACAGAGACTATCTAATAACATCACAAAATAATAAGAATACAATGCGGGTTCTTACAAACCTGCCTATTCGTGTAATAGCAGCGTAAGGAATCCATGAAAATAATAATTGTCACGACCGAGTGAAATTTATATTTTAAATAATATTTACAAAAAATGGCAATGTAGTTCAAGATAAAAACAATATAAATTATAAAATCTTTACAACAAAATTTCAATGAAGTTAAGTAGATTTTCTACGTAAAACCACTAAGTTAATTACTTGATACGTCATACAAAATAAATACATATATGTACACATGTAATAGACATATGAGAAGCCGCAGGCACCCTCGAGATGGAGCCTTTCAGAGATCGAGAGTTCGTTAGTGCGCTCAGAGTCACATGCTCATTATAGGAATGTTTACATTGTTCAAGTATTAAAATAAATCTAGAAGTTTTATTAAATCTTCCGTTGTTATTATTCCTTAAAAAATCAAAAGAATCGTCATGACTTTTATTCCGATAATGTGATTTTGTTATGCATGTTTATCTGGCTCAAGAAATATTATAAAACTACTACAAAAATACTGTGGCATTGACGGTTAACTGGACTAGCATCAAATTGCGGCGTTTAGGGCCGCGGGGTCGATTCCCGTAAGGAAGTAGTACTTTTATGGACAACAAATAATTGTTGCGGGTGGATGTTTTCCTTGTGCAATTTAATATAATAGGTAAACTTGCCTACACGATTCGGGAAAAATCCTTGTGGGGGTAATTCTGACATTTCATCATCATCATATTATCATTATCATTACAGTTCTTCACAAGTTCAACTGGTGCTAAATATTCGTCTCCCCCCAAGGAACGCCACAAGGCACGATACTAAGTAACCTGCATTCATCAACTTCCTGCATATCTCATCTTATCTTACCTAATGTTTAAATAGAGAAAAGAGGAACGATCCAGGTATTAAAATATCAAATTCAAATGTGATTAATCTTCATGAAATATTTTCAACGTCGTAGAGCCATGCTGCAGCTATATTATGGTTGTAGCACGAATGGGTCGGCCCTACTGGAAAAGGACCACGAATACCAATCTCTCACAGAATACCACCCTAAAATAACAACTTAATGCTGATGTATTTCGTATGGTGAATGTAGAGAACCGTAGACCCCTTTTACTGGATATAAGGCATTCCATCTTTGTTCTCAGGAGTAAAAACGCATCTAAATATTGAATCGAGGATAAGTCTACGGGCCTCAGTATCTACTTATCATCAGATGAACCGTGTACTTGTTTGTCACCTATATTGTTTAATAAAAATTTACACTTAAACTGCCGTCGGTCACATTTTAAATGCAATACTCCGTTAGAGTGACTGATAAGGCAGTAAAAGGCTGTAACATGTAGTATAATCTTATCTTTAACTCTTATATTTTATTGTTATCTGGTTTTAAGAGTTAGTTAGTTATTAAGAAGAGTATAAAAGGAATTTGATATATTGATGTTCGAATTTTAAAAACATAAATTTTCTTTTATAATTTTCATTTCAAAGCATAAAATTCTGTTTTCTTATACGGCGAATGACTTCTATTTCCAACGCTTCTTGAGTAACTTGACCGCGTTTAAACTTTGTTAGTGGCAAAATGTAAAAAAAATGTTACGTGTTACGATAGCAAAATTTCGTAAGAAATGGTTATTTTCCCTTTATTTAATATTGGTCTACTGGGAAAATATTTAAAGAGTTTTACAGTAATAACTAATTTCTATACTTAAAATGCTTCGTTTTACTTACGAGCTGTTTTTCAATACATTGAGTGCATACAAAATGCTAACGATATACTGATACTTGGCACTACACCGAGACCTCTTAGGGTATGATAATGACACACCTCTCTGGCTTCTTTTATACCACAACACCTAATTATACATGCTCGTGTGTTACGGGACTCATAATTTATTCTGTATTCAATATATCGCCAACTTTATTTTATTTTATTTTATTTAAAGTGGAACAGCTAACAACTACATTATATATAATTACATATAGATAGTACAGTAACATAGTATACGCAATAATGCAGCCCACAGTGCTGTTCACAGATTACCTCTTGGGATAGATAATTAAGACGCTAGGAGACCTGCAGCTGTACAGAAGGTATTATACAAATGTCAAAGTATGGTCAATAGTGATATTATAATGTGACTAATATAACAAAATTATTATGTGAAAAGTGTCTTGTATAAAAGACCACGAAACTTTTCCTTTGAGCATGTAAAAATGTCTATATGCTCGAAGGTCTCATTATATGTGGCAACCATACGTCGAATTGGTGAACGAATACCGGTATTGGATCGACAGGTACTTACGGCAAAGAGTTTACCCGCACGCACCCGTCGTCTATGGACAGTTCTGGGAACTACATAACATAACAGATTGTTTAACTCAATACAGTCAAATTTGCATCTTACTATATGAAACAATGTCATAGACTACTAAATTTGTCAATAAACTTCCTTATATATAGGCCTATATAATATAATCTTTTGCCAACTCAATTTTCTTTGCCAACCATATATTCTTTATATGTGCTCAAATCACCGAAACAGTTTTTCTAATTCTAGTAAATATTAGACTCAGGTCTTTTTTGGACTTTTAAAAGTCGCCTCTTACGACATCCCTAGAGAAATAATGAGTGGTGGATTCTCTAACATCTTCCCCCTCTTACACGATACCTTAACTTAAATTATACCTTACACGGTTACGTATTGTTATATAACCGCAACGTAATGATCTAACACGTAACATAATTATAGGCGAGAGCCGGGGGCACCCTACGTCATGCAAGCTTCCTGTTAGTGCAGCCTGGAGTCATGACAGTGATATAATTCTAGTGCAGTGAAAAACATTTTATAATCTATGTTTTATATCAATTAAAAAATTTCACTCCTAATGGTGGCAAAAAAGGAAATGAAGCCTATAATGTAAATATTTAGACATCGTGATATTTTTAGTCCACTCCAATTCTTTAGTCACAGATAAGATATATTGTATAGAATGAATAAAGCTCTGACTTCAGAACGTGAACTTAATTATTTTAGCTTTATGAAGTCAGCTTTTATTTTTTGTTAAAAGTTTTTTTTGGCAGGATGACACAGTTCACTCCGCAGCTACATGTTTTGTGTAACGCAAATAGGTCAGCTAGACCTGAGAATAACCACTCTCTTAACGTAAAATAGCGTAATATTATTGTGTTATGTTATGATTCAACTCGGCTGGGCAGCGTTCGGGAAATTACGACACATCTTCTCGTCAGGTATACTTCAATCTCTGAAAAGTAAAGTGTACAATCAGTGCGTGTTGCCAGTGATGACTTACGGATCAGAGACGTGGTGCTTCACTGCTGGCCGTATGAGGATGCTCAAAGTCGCTCAGCGAGCTATGGAGAGGGCTATGCATGGAGTTTCTCTGCGTGATAGGCTCAGAAATGAGGATATCCGCAGTAAAACCAGAGTGACCGACATAGCCCAACTTATTAGTAAGCTGAAGTGGCAGTGGGCCGGCCATATAGCTCGAAGAACCGACAACCGATGGGGAAGAAAGGTTCTCGAGTGGCAGCCTCGTACCGGTAGGCGTAGTGTAGGGCGACCCCCCACTAGATGGAGTGACGACCTGGTAAGACATGCAGGAAGTCGATTGATGCAGGTGGCTCAGGACCGTGCTTTGTGGCATTACTTGGGGGAGGCCTATGTTCAGCAGTGGACTTGTGAAGGGCTGTAATGATGATGATGATGATGATGATTGTGTTATGTATGGTTTGTGACGATGAAACAGAGACTCGTTTTAGCCAACTGTATGTTTTTGTATGCATATATATTTTTCTTATTATAGAATAAGTGCACGTACAAGTGAGTGACACGCGAGCACACAGTCCATCTGATATTAAGTGCTTGCTGTGGCCCAAAGATATCTATATCTATCGTCGTTTGCGAATCAAAACACGGATGCGTTGTCAGCAGTGAGGACTAAAATGAAATGCCTCTTTTCCAGTAAATAGCGTCTCCGGTTCTCTATACTCACCACGTTCGAGTTCTATGAGAGCGTGGTCCTTCCCCGGCCAAGCCGACTCATTCGGTCTACAACTATACAATTAGTGTAGCTGCGGAATGACTCTACAACGTAAAATATATATTTATTTATAAAATATCTTAGTCAATTGTAAAACAATTTTGATGATTCTTTTATTAATTAATAGGTTATACTTTAGTGGTTTAGGGGTGATAACTTTGACCCTGAGGGCGGTAAAATAAGTGATGAAATTTTTATGTTACTATTTAGACAACAATGATATTGTCATATTAGTTGACACAAATGGGTACTTGTATTATAAAATAAAAACAAACTTCAAGCAACTAAAAAGTCGAGCTTTTAGTTCTTTTAATAATAATAATATCCTTTCTTAATTAAATACCCTTGATATCCGTATTTTGGCCACGGCGGCCTGCCTCAACGGAGGCTAGCCTTCGGCGCAGGACAGGATTATAGTACCCAAGCGTATGTGCAAGCACAGGTGCACTCTCTATTCCCTCACTCTCATAGACCGATGGGACGGTAAACCGTTACGACCGTAGAGATCAGGCGCAGTACTAACGTATTTACTTGTTTTCCAAGGCACGACGGCATAACACCACTAGCTTTCGAAATTCAACCAGCTTCTAAGAATTTCTTGACAGAAAACTCAATAACTGATTTTTTGGCCCGACCAAGAATTCTAACCCGGGACCTCGTGATTAGCAGTCGCTCGTTAGCAGGCAGTCAGATAATTCTTTTATGCAATATGATTTAGCACCGACTCCAGAATGTGAATATTATTTAATTCTTTTAAGTTGCTTGAAGTAGGGTTTTACATTTTATATAAAATTATTTTTTACTGGTAACACCGTCCTCAGAAATAAGCAGGCAGTTTGAATCGAGGACAAATTTAGTTGTCCTGGGATACAGAAACCACTCACTATACGTGCTCGTTTGCCTCTTCAAAATTTATAATAAAGTAATTTCAGGATATTTCAGGGTTCTCAATTTGGGTCACTTGCACACTTGTGAAGTATTAATGTATGAATCTCAGTGGTTCTCGCTCCTGTCTCGCGGAAGAATGGGACGAGCGGATAAGCAGCATTTCAACTCGCATTCGGTGTGGACTAAACAAGCCTATTTGAAGAGTCCACCTCGGGCCGCCTCACATTGGGCCAGCCAAGTGGGTTCTTCATTTTTTTACTGCAGCCCGTTGATTTATGTATTGAATAGATTTGTGTATACTGAATAGCTGCCAATTGTACGTGAATAGATTGATGATTGAGTAGACAAGGATAAGTAGCAGAGTATACTTAACACATAAATATATACTTTCAAGGCCATAATTTGAAAAATACTTTATCTCACTAAAGGTGAAAACAGAAGAACTTTAAAAAAAACAAGCTATGCATTTATTTTTATGGGATAGAATGCCAAACCAACACACAGTCCACGTGATGGTAAGTGGTTGCTGTGGCCCATAGACGTCTATATCTATCCTCGATTACGAATGCAGATGCGTTGTGAAACGTGGGGACAACGAAGACTAAGACTAGGACTAAGATGGAATGCCTCGTTTTAAGTAAAAGGGATCTCCGGTTCTCCACACTCACCATACGAAACACAGCAGCATTAAGCTACTATTTCACGCTGGTATTCTGTGAGAGCGTGGTCCTTCCCCGGTCGAGCCGACCCATTCGTGCTACAACTATACTACTAATGTATCTGCAGCATGGCTCCACCACGTAAGAAAACAATTACTAATATTCCTTAAAACCACTCCTGATCGGACGCCACGAAAATCACACACCAAACTTCAAAGTCACTCTGAACATAGGCCAAAGCCACAAAAATTCTCCCCATCGTATTTCTTCCTATATTATACAAACGTCGCGGTAAAAGCTTCGCGAATCGACAAACGTAAATCACGCTATGCAATAATTTCGACGAAGAGGACAAACGGTTCTCCAAAGCAATGATTGGAGAAACCTCACTCGAAACGTTCGCAACCAGAGCGTGCCTCTTCTCTTCCGGTGGTTGGGACACTGACAAAGGGTAGAAATCGGTTATTGGCCACTGCGAGGGTTCCAAGTGAACCCAAGAAGGTCCGTGGAACCAAAGCGAATTTGAATGATAGATTCGAACCCACGACTTTTTGAGCACAAAACCTGCCATTAGGTGACTGTCGATTTCTAAATTTATTCTAGTACTTATAAGAAATGCGTCTTTGGATTGTTTGAAGTGATGATAATCAGTCATTCGTTACAGCCCATGTACAGTCCACTACTGAACATAAGCTTCACCCATAAATAATTATATTTAATGCATTCTATAGAAGATTCTATAGAGTCGAAACGGCATCCATTTTGTAAGAATCCGCCACAGATAATGCGGTAAATCGGATTCGCTAATCTTGCAACTTCAAGAACAGACGCTCTTTTCATTTCCCAGTCGGTAGTTGTTGTTATTCGCCAATTGCATATTTAAAAATGAATGTAATATATTCCGTAATCTGTTGAGTATCCTCTAAAATACGTATATAATACATATATAATATATTTAAGAGTAGTAAATAGTGTAGTGTAGTAGAGTTAGTACATATTTTAGAGAATTATAAGTAAGAGAGTAAGTTAGGGCTGTATCTGAATGAGAGGGTGATAAATTGTGTTATAACAGAAAAGTGTGGTTTGCAAGATGATGTTGTGACCAGGATTAAGAAAAGAGTGCTTGACGAGTACGTATGCGAATTTTTAAAGGGTTAATGTGTGTAGTGTTCGCGTAAACATAAGAAATCATAACATATAATAATAAATACTTTCATTATATTCGCGACGGCCTAACAACGCTAAGAAACAAAGTGATAAAGAATATTGTTTTTTGTATTAATAGTGAAATTACCGACAAAACTGAGTGAAAACGTGTATTGATATAGTTGTGTAGCATGTTTATAACTCTTAGTATATTTGTATAGAATGTCGTTTTGATAACAAGTGATGTAAACAACTTTTATTGTATTAAGAAAAATCGACCAATCGCAGCGCGTTTATCGTAGAACTCTCTAGAAGTTTTTAATTAACTGCGTTTATTATTTTATGTTCTAAAAGAGTTGTAAATAGGACATTGAATTAGCATATGACTTATAGTTTAAGGAAGTGTAGGAATATTTTGTACGATTATTGTAAAAATATGGGACATTTCGTTTAATAACTTTTTACAATGTCAATGTTTTGAGTAACCTTTATGATATACTAATAAAGTACCAGACTACCGATTTGATGATGTATAGCATGTTAGTGTAGCAATTAGTTTTGTATTGAAAATATTGTAATTTATGCCGTTTGCATAGTGAAAAGTTTCTCAATAAAGAGGCAAAACGGAAAATGGCAAGCGGCTCACTGTAAGTTATAGCCAAAGTCTACCTTAGGGGCTCGGGACCCAGTAGGGTAATAGTGTGAAGAACTACCAGTGACAAGCAGTGGTATCCGGTGGTAGCTGAAGTGACTAGTAGCAGTATATAGTGAATAGTGAAAGTGTTAGCTAGCCGAAAAAGGTCGTAACTGATATTCGCAGTTACATATAGTGAAAGTGTTAGCTAGCCGAAAAAGGTCGTAACTAATATTCGCAGTTACATATAGTGAAAGTGTTAGCTAGCCGAAAAAGGTCGTAACTGATATTCGCAGTTACATATAGTGAAAGTGTTAGCTAGCCGAAAAAGGTCGTAACTGATATTCGCAGTTACATATAGTGAAAGTGGTAACTGATATCCACAGTTACACAAGTGATAAAATCAGCTAGTTTAGTTTATAATAGCTGCTAGTCAGTAGTGTTAGAAAACCAGCTACTACCAATAGATATTTGATACTACCGTACAATTTAAAGAAATCTTTTAAAAATATACAGTGACATCAACCGTAGTTGAACAACCGTGGTCAATAAACAATAGTTATAAAATTTCGCAACTAATCAATCAGTCGAACCGCTGGCCACTACCTTGCTATTTATATTTATAAATCGTGCATTTTGATTTGAACTTCAGTCTACAATATCTCAGGGGCATCCACAAAGACGGCAGTGGAAGTACCCTCCGGAACCCTAATAATATACCTAACTAGGTGTAGGACGTGAGCGACTCGCGGAGTATCTTCGACAACATTTACTCCGAAGAGTTTCGCCCGTCCAGCACATTCAATGGTCCTTCGAGCCGGATTTATCCGTTTGTATTTCGGAACCGGGTAAATAGTCACCATTGTATTAAAACCGAAGAGTTTTCAGTATCAAGATGCAGATCACCCGTTTGCAAGGAAGAGACCAAGGCGTGGACCGTCGGTGTGGAAAGAGGTTCGTCGGCAAGTAACACCGCCGTCCACCACCAGATGCCACCACGCTCACCGTCAACGGTAGAGGGCGCTGAGGCGCCATGCTGCCCCCCGAGGGGGGATACCCTGCCCGAGCTGGCCACTACGGCCCGCACAACGAAGCAGAACAGATAGAAGGTAACGATGACTTTAGCCGTGCATCATCGCCAACAGCCTGGAAAGACACCCACACCGAAGAGCCACCGAGGGGCCACACCGATTGCAGTACGAAGTCAAAGAAGACTGTTCGGCCCAATAGAAGAATTTTGAAGGCTCGTGAAGAAGTATTGAAGATCAAACTAGAACTTGCGCAGATCTCCTTACAGATGGCTGAAGAAGAAGACGAATCAGACGATTATGATGAAGATGGTCACTCCAAAAAAGATGTACAAAAGGATCCCATGCCACACAAGCTCAGCCAAGGACCCACCGTTAATGAAGACAGGGGGCTCCTACCGATTGTATCAGAGCTCACATACCAGGATTCCTATCCAGAAGATGTACCCAAGGATCTTATGCCAAAGAAACATAGCCAGGAACCTGTCATAAGTGTAGACAGGGGGCTCCGTCCATTTATATCGGAGCTCACATCCGCTATAGCCGCGCTCGCGGACAAATCAAAATTAGAGAGTGCGCCACTATCGTCGCAAACTTTCGCAGCGTCTAAAGCTATAATGACACTGCCAAGCTTTAGCGGAGCACATACCGAGTGGCTTTCATTCCGTGCTATTTACGAAATAACCCGGTGCTACTTCAATGACATTGAAAACACTGCTAGACTAAGACGAAGTCTACAAGGAAGATCCTTGGAAACAGTCAGTTCAGAACTCGGGCATGCTAAGCCAGATGAGATTATGCGAGAAATGGAGCTACAATTTGGGCGTCCAGATTCAATCACGCAAGCAGTAAATGAGAAGTTACGCGGATTAGCACGCTGTACAAAAGCACCCAGAGACATCTGCACATTCGCGAGCAAAGTGAGGGGAAGCGTCATTACTCTTCGAGCCCTAAAGCGAGATCATTACCTCGTCAACGCAGATCTGCTATGACACCTCACCGACAAACTGCCAAACTCTATACGTACCCAGTGGTATAGAACCTAATGTTCGGATAGATTGCTCTATACGAGTGTGAGAGCAAGCGTAAGTGTGAATACGTATGCATGTGTCATCATCATCATTATCATTACAGCCCTTCACAAGTCCACTGCTTAACATAGGCTTCCCCCATGTAATGCCACAAAGCACGGTCCTGAGCCACCTGCATCCATCGACTTCCTGCATGTCTTACCAGGTCGTCACTCCATCTAGTGGGGGGTCGCCCTACACTGCGCCTACCGGTACGAGGCTGCCACTCGAGAACCTTTCTTCCCCATCGTTTATCGGTTCTTCGAGCTATATGGCCGGCCCATTGCCACTTCAGCTTACTAATCCGTTGGGCTATGTCAGTCACTCTAGTTTTACTGCGGATATCCTCATTTCTGAGTCTATCACGCAGTGAAACTCCGAGCAACCCGCTCATAGCTCGCTGAGCGACCTTGAGCGTCCTCATACGCCCAGAAGTGAATGACCACGTCTCAGATCCGTAAGTCATCACTGGCAACACGCACTGGTTATACACTTTAGTTTTCAGAGATTGAGGTATACCTGACGAGAAGATGTGTCGTAATTTCCCGAACGCTGCCCAGCCGAGTTGAATCCGTCAATTGACCTCTCGGTCGAAGTTGAACTTACCTAGTCGGACTATTTATCCCAGGTAAACGTACTCGTCAACATCTTCGAGCATAGTGCTCCCAACAACTACCGGCATAGGTGTGACATGGATATTAAACATAATCTTTGTTTTGTCCATGTTCATCTTAAGACCTATCCGTTGGGAGACACTATTGAGGTCATTGAGCATAGTGTTTAAGTCCTCCAGCGATTCTGCCATAAAGACTATATCGTCGGCAAATCATAGGTGAGTGATGTACTCGCCATTGATGTTAATACCGTATCCTTTCTAGTCCAGTAGCTTGAAAACGTCTTCCAATGCAGCGGTGAAGAGTTTCGGGGATATAACGTCACCCTGTCTTACACCTCTCTGCAGTTGGATAGGCTTCGAGCTCTGATTCTATACTCGGATAGCCATCGTAGCCCTACTCTACAAACACTTCAGCACTTCGATATACCGACAGTCAACTTGGCACCGCTGAAGAGACTGTGGCACCGCCCAAATTTCGACGGAATCAAAGGCTTTCTCATAGTCCACATACGCCAGGAAAAGTGGCAGATTGTACTCTTCGAACTTCTGTACAATTTGCCGAAGGATATGTATGTGGTCTATGGTACTGAAGCCTTTTCGGAAACCGGCTTGTTCGGGAGGCTGGGAGTCGTCGAGTCTGCGTGCGAGACTATTCGTAATGACTCTCAAAAACAGCACGTAGACGCGGCTCAGAAGGGAAATCGGTCTGTAGTTCTTCAAGAGAGCGTTGTCGCCTTTCTTAAAGAACAAACAAGCTTCTAAGGACTTATTTCCCCTTCAAAGCTCCTTGTAATTCCATCCTCGCCCGGGGTCTTGCCTTTTTTAAGGTTGTGGAGAGCCATTCTAATCTCGCTCAGACTGACGTCCGGGATATCATCGGAATAGTGTCGGATAAGACTTGCTCTTGGATCGTAACTCACACTTGCGTGTGGCTCCAACGATGATGTGTACAGCTGCCCATAGAACTTTTCAATCTCACTCAGAATCTCAGGTGTCCCGGAAACGATGTTGCCACACTCAGTCTTCAGCCTTGGCAGTTGGCTCTTTCTGGCAGACAGATCTCTGGCAAAGACTTTGGAGCCCTGGTTTCGCTCGATCGCTTCTTTAATACGAGCAGTATTGAAGTTGCGTAAGTCTCGCCGCATGCATTTGGAGATCTGTCTGTTCAGTTGCCTATATGCTGTCAAATCTGTTGACGATTGCAGCATCATTTCCCGTCTAACAGCCATAAGATTAAGAGTGTGATCGGAGAGTTTTTGTGTTCTTCTGCGGCGGATCTTGCAGAACTTAGCTCCGACCACATGGGCAGTTTCCACGAGCTTGTCACTCATATCGTCCACTGCATTGCAATCCTCTAGGCACTGAAAGCGGTTTTGTAACTCGAGCTGAAAGGATTCTGGATTAGAGCACGAGGGGGACGGAGCGTTGACTTCATTAGACGAGACCTCTCCAACTTAACGTTTAGGTTCAGTGTGCCTCTAACCATTCGGTGATCGCTGCCAGTTTTCACCCTTGCGATCACTGAGACATCACTGAACAGTTGGCGTCTGGTCGTCATAATGAAGTCAATCTCATTTTTTGTCGAACCGTCGGGGCTCGACCAGGTCCACTTCTTGCGGGGCCGCTTCTAGAAGAAAAAGTTCATCATAAAGAGTCCCTCTTTCTCCATAAAGTCGGCCAGCTGCTGGCCCCTTCGGTTCCGTTGCCCTACTCCAAATTTCCCCACCTTCAGCTCACCGCTTTCTCTTGTGCCTAGTTTTGCGTTGAAGTCTCCCATTAACACCGTGTAGTGGGTTTTGGAGGAATGTATGGCTCTGGAAATATCCTCATACATTTCATCCACCTCCTCATCGGGATGTGCCGAGGTTGGTGCGTAAACCTGTATGACCTTCAGCGAATACCGTTTGGTGATTCTGAGTATCAGGTACGCGACATTCGTCGACACACTCCCAATCTTTACAACGTTGTTGACGAGAGACTTGTGGACGATAAATCCGACACCTCCTTGGGACAGATGGTCGCCCTCCCGGTGGTAGAACAAGTTGCCGGACTCGAGGATTGCCGTATCCTCCCCCTCTCTTCGGACCTCGGATAATCCAATAATATGCCAGCGCAACTTGTCTACCTCTTCTTCCAGCTCCAGTATCTTCTCGTCAGTCCTCAGGGTGCGTGCGTTATATGTTGCCAGGTCAATCCGTCGTAGGTGGCAACTGAACCTCCACTGGAGATTCTTAGCACCCCCTGCCCCGCCGTTACCATGGTCGCCACCGTAGCCAGGAATAGCGGGGCCGCCGGGGACTGGGGGCCGTTTTTTGCGTCGTTATTTATGGGGGATATTTGCCATAGTTGCCTCGCTTGGCGAGCGGGTTGGCGACCGCAGTTTTTTATTATACAGTTGTTATCAGGAAGATGCTGCTACCCATCTCCTGGCTGTCTCCCTCTGTCGCCTCTTACGACACCCACGGGAAGATATGGGGTAGTGGATATTCTAAACCGCCACTACACGGAGATATGCATATGTATATAGGTTCAATATTTAAAGGCATAATTTGTTCAATCAGTCGCAAATAAATCATCACGTAGTAAACACGTCTTTCTGTGAGCACAAACTCTTACAACCCAAAGTGAACCCTAACACCTATTACATAGTGGTCGAAATCGAGCCGGATTTCAATTCGACTTACGACGTTCCTGCGCCGTGCGATAATACAAAAGGACTGGTCGAGCGACGAGCTTAGAACAAAAGAAGACGTTTGCGTAAACAAGTTTTTATGCACGTTTAATGCACCATAATATGGCATCGAGTTGTAGATTGGAAAGAAATAAATTATTATAACACGGAAATAAGAAGCAACATTCGAGTTTATATACGATTTGAAGATAGTTTTATCTACTTATACTGAAAATGGCTAGTACACCGAAACAAATACTAAATGTGTTGAAAGATACCGCTATATTATTAGGAAAAACTCAAGCAAATTTAAAGAAATGTCCAAAACAACGCCTAACGAATGGTTACGTAGAAACACGTATTAAAACCGTTGAAGAATACTGGTCTACATTTAAAAGGGCACATGAAGAATTAGTGAAGTGTGTTCCAAAACCGAAGCGACAAGATATTCCGTATTTCGTTAATGAAGAATATTTTATTCAGGAAGATTTATATATTTGTATACTAGCCGATCTTAATGATTTATTATGTTCGCTTAACAAGTTATCGTCTTCGATACCTACGCAAGTTGATAATAATAATTCGGGTTCTTCTAAAGAAATGGATGTCAAGTTACCAAGGATTCAACTTCCAACTTTCTCGGGAATTTACGATGAGTGGCCTGCTTATCAATTTGTTTACATCATTAGTGTATAATAACACATCATTAAGTAACGTACAAAGGTTGCATTATTTGAAAGGAAGTCTTACGGGAGAAGCCCTGTCACGTTTGAAACACGTCCAAGTCATCGATGCTAACTATGAAATGTCGTGGAACATGCTTTAAGAGCGTTTTAGTAACAAGCGGATTATCATTAATTCAATATTAAAAAGATTGTTTACCCAAAGAAAAATAAGTGTACAAACGGCAAGTAACCTCAAATCTATTTTGGATACTACAAAAGAATGCCTGAATGCATTAAAAAACCTTGGGCTGTCAACAAGCTCCTGGGATCCACTCATTATATTTTTAGTTGTACAAAAATTGGACCCAGAGACGCACCATGATTGGGAAGAAGATGCTTACAAGGATAATGCTGAAAACTTACCTACATGGGACGCACTCAATAATTTTTTACAGTTAAAATTTCGCACTCTTAAGCTTTGGACGCCGCCAACCAGAGAAAGACCAACACCTAGAGGAAGGGAATACGCTGTTCACTTATCTACGAATACTGCGACTTCTACGAAACTAAGAGTTTGTGCTATGTGTAACGAAAATCATACATTGTGTCACTGTGGACAATTCATCAAGCTAAGCCCAACAGAGAGATGTGATTACATAAAGAAACATAATCTGTGCTTTAATTGTCTGGCCCCTGGTCACTCTGCACGACGATGTCGCCTGAAGATGTCCTGTAGAACATGTCACGAACGTCATCACACGCTCACGCACCATTTCACGCCTATGACGTCATCAAGCCAGCCAGACAATTACAAGAATCAAGACAAACATAACGATGTTGAAGATCATCAATCTTCTGCACAATCAGCCGAATCCAATGTCACACTTTCATCACATGTCGCTTCTAAGGTGTCCACTGCATTGCTGGCCACAGCACTCATACCAGTAAGAAGTTACGATTCAAAACAAGTGACAGTGTTACGCGCGTTGATTGATCACGGCTCCCAGGCTACGTTTGTGAGTGAAAGAGCAGCCCAGATGTTACGATTAAGGAGAACGCCTATCAATGGCACTATCACTGGCGTTGGCTCTACTAAAACAAACGTTAAATATGCTGCAGAAATTGAACTTCTCTCAAGGTACGACCCAAGCTTCAACATAAGAATCAGAACGTACATAATGTCAACGCAACTGACTACCCAACTGCCGACTTAAACTATCTCTACAAGCACCTGGCCGCACTTGCAAGGACTTGTATTGGCTGACCCAAGCTATAATCAACCAGGACGATTAGACCTATTACTAGGAGTCGACGTGTGTGCTCAAATAACGAAAAGCGAAGTTATCAAGGGACCCCCCGGAACACCTTGTGCTCAAAATACGACCCTGGGTTGGATTCTGTTTGGGAGCGTGGAAGACAAACCCGTCGATAAATTGATTGTTATGCACCATAATCTTGATCTAAACGACATGCTTAAAGGAATGTGGGAACAAGACGCGTACGATAAGATTATACCTACAGCAGATGAACGAAGTCTCGAGGAAATCTACGAAACCACAACTGTCAGAAATAATGACGGACGTTACATTGTGACACTAGCCAAGAAAGTTAAAATGTTATTATCAACCCAAGGAAATACGCGAACAATAGCTCTGCAGAGATTTTATCAATTGGAACAAAGATTCAAGAAAAACCCAAATTTAAAAAACGATTATGCTACGGTTATGAAGGACTACGAATCAAATTACATGGAAGAGGTACCCAGAAACGAAATGAACAATCCATCAGTTTACTTACCACATCATGCTGTTGTTAAGGAAGAAAAGGAAACTACAAAAATTAGAACAGTATTTGATGCATCACAAAGAGGAACCAACAACATCTCACTCACGAGCTGTTGGTGGGACCACAGCTACAAGGAGACATGAGAAGTCTTATAAAAAGATGGCGGATGAAAAGGATCTGCTTTGTAGCGGATATACAAAAAATGTATCTCCAAATCATGGTCACGAAAGAAGACAGGGATCTGCAACGAGTACTCTGGAGATATGATGATCAAGATCCTGTCAAGGACTACCGACTTACCAGAGTTACGTTCGGAACTGCTTCTGCTCCTTACTTGGCAGTAAGGGCCTTGCACCAAGTAGCTCATGACGAAGGCCAAAACCATCCCGAAGCAGCAGAAATAATAAAGAGGGATTACTTCATGGATGATATGATGTCTGGAAAAGACAACCTCGCCGATGCTATCAGACTAGCCAAAGACGTAGACAGCATACTAGAGAAGGGAGGCTTCAAATTAAAAAAAATGGTGTTCTAATGATGCAGACTTCCTAACGGAATTTGAAGAGTCAGAAAGAAGTTCTCATGTAAAACTGGACATAACATTAGACGGGATTACACGAGCGTTAGGACTACAATGGAACATGGGCAAAGATTTATTTCAATACAGCTTAAATCTACCTACTACGGTAAATATAATTACAAAGAGAACCATTCGGGTGAACTACAAGGATTATTTGATCCACTGGGTTGGTTGGCACCTTCTGTCTTACCTGCCAAACTTCTAATCCAAAGATTATGGCTGCAAGGACTAGCATGGGATGAGGAGGTAGACAAAACGATTTCCGCAGAATGGAACAATATACGAGATTCGTTTCATATGTATCTACCTGATATCGAAGTAAACAGATGGTTAAATACTACTCAAGCCACACTAAACAATGTTACTATCCACGGATTCTGTGATGCATCATCTCGAGCTTACGCTGCAGTAGCCTACCTAAGAGTAAGAACAGAAAGCGGTGAAGTGAAGACATCAATCATCGCTGCTAAAACCAAGGTCGCACCTACAAAACCACAATCCCTACCTCGTCTGGAACTAAGTGGCGCTATATTGCTTGCTAGTCTTTTAAAACAGATAAAGCAATCAATTAACGTGCCTGCCTGTCAGATATTTGCTTGGACTGACTCAACCATTGTACTGTCGTGGTTGTTTGGTGATCCTGCAAGATGGAGCACTTACGTGAGAAACAGGGTTGTTGAAATACTTGACACAATCGCCAATCATAATTGGTATCATGTCAAACCGCCAGAAAACTCAGCTGACTCCGCTTCACGAGGGCAATCATTGCAAGAGCTAAAAAAATGATGAACTGTTGCGGAAGGGCCCAGAGTGGCTGAGAGTAGGGGAAATCCAATACAGCAGACCAAATACAACCTGGACAGAACTGAAAAGAAAGAAATCAATACATGTAAATTTGAAATTAGACAAAGAGAAGAGTATTAGTACAAAATTTGAGGATTGTGAAGTTGCAAGAATTGCTTAAGGTGATTATATATTCTAAAGATTCTTGAAGGGAAAGAAAATGGAATATAAAGACTTACCTGGTACCACGACGGAACTTAATGATGCGCTTAAAACCTGTGTAAAAATAACTCAAAGGGACAGCTTCGAAGAGGAAATACAGCACCTGAAAACAAAGCAACAAATTAAAAGAGCCAGTAAACTAAAGAGTTTAAAAGCTTACCTGGACGATGATAATATCCTCAGGGTGGGCGGCCGACTGCGTCACTCAGACCTAAATGAAGACAGCAAAAATCCAATTATCCTTGACCATGACACCTATATTACCTCTCTTCTCGTCGCTGATGCACACTCTAAAACGCTACACGGTGGAGTTCAAGTAATGCTTTGCTTTCTGCGAACAAAATTCTGGATCCTAAGAGCTAGAATATTAGTAAAATCAAGGATTAGAAAATGTCTCATTTGTGCAAAACTTAACGCCACAGCAAGGTCACATTTTCTTCATAAAATCAGATAGTTTGCCCACAGGTAAATGGATGATGGGACGAATTGTAAAAAAAATACGTGTGGCACTCGGTGACTGCTGCGGTAAAGCTATTGCATAGCATTTTTTATCAACTTATGCAATTATAATTATTTATTTATTTTATTTATGCAATTAAGTCTTTGATATTAAATCAAGTTACACTTTTTGAGCGTGGTGACCGATAAGAAAACAATTTTTTTTCTCTTATTGAATAAATGAGAAGTTAATATTGTTTAAAATATTTTTAATATCTTACAATACATGTAGGTTATTCAGGAATTTTTATCATTGAGTTAGCAGCTAGTGTACACGCATACGTCTAGACGCACGCACACAAACACCGTGTCGAAGTCTGCCGAGTGCCGAAGTCTGCCGAACTGAAACGACTTTAGACGATGCACGGCTTTCAACGCCACAGCAAGGTCACATTTTCTTCATAAAATCAGATAGTTTGCCCACAGGTAAATGGATGATGGGACGAATTGTAAAAAAAATACGTGTGGCACTCGGTGACTGCTGCGGTAAAGCTATTGCATAGCATTTTTTATCAACTTATGCAATTATAATTATTTATTTATTTTATTTATGCAATTAAGTCTTTGATATTAAATCAAGTTACACTTTTTGAGCGTGGTGACCGATAAGAAAACAATTTTTTTTCTCTTATTGAATAAATGAGAAGTTAATATTGTTTAAAATATTTTTAATATCTTACAATACATGTAGGTTATTCAGGAATTTTTATCATTGAGTTAGCAGCTAGTGTACACGCATACGTCTAGACGCACGCACACAAACACCGTGTCGAAGTCTGCCGAGTGCCGAAGTCTGCCGAACTGAAACGACGTTAGACGATGCACGGCTTTCAACGCCACACCTCCGTGCCCGTCGGAGTGGGGAGCGTGAGGTTTTTTTTCGTTACGGAATTTCTGGATTCAGTCCCCGCGCTCAAGGCCCGCGATAGAAACTATGTAATAGCTTAAATACCCCTTAAGGTCCCCTTCTAAACATAGTTCGTCTTCCAAGAAACGCCACAGAATGCCGCCCAAGAGCAACACCAGCCGCCTTTTAACCTACTGCTAACGGGCTTCAGTTAGTTTTAGCCACTATTACACCGAATAAACCTAAGTTTAAGCAATCAGGGTGTAGTTCAAAGTATTGCTAATTGAATACAATGAACAATTCATGTAACTTCTTTTGTTGTATTTCATTATCATTTGCTAAAACTAGGTTATGCATGAAAAACATAGTCAACGCTCAAAATGAAAACTTAGTTTAGCCGGCTTATCCATATTCACGGCATAGGTACATATAAAAAAAAATTAAGTGTCTGTTAGTAATATCGAAAGAGCTGTTTTATATTGAGTTAACCTGCCTGACTGATCAAAGCCTGAAGTAATCTAGGCTATATTTAGTCGACAAAATCTTGAATATTTAAAGAAAACATCTTAGGTCTTAAAAGCGTCACATCAATATCGCCCTACACTTCGCCTACCGATACGAGGCTGCCACTCAAGAATCCTTCTTCCTCAACGGTTGTTGGTTCTTCGAGCTATATGGCCGGCCCATTGCCACTTCAGCTTACTAATCCGTTGGACTATGTCGGTCACTCTGGTTTTATTGGGGATATCCTCATTTCTGAGTCTATCGCACGCAGAGAAACTCCGAGCATAGCCCTCTCCATAGCTCGCTGAGCGACTATGAGCGTCCTCATACGGCCAGCAGTGAAGGACCATGTCTGGGTTCCGTAGGTCATCACTGGCAACACGCACTGTTTGTAAGTACGCATGAGTATACCTGACGAGAAGATGCGTCGTAATTTCCCGAAAGCTGCCCAGCCGAGATGAATCCGTGAATTGATCTCTCGGTCGAAGTCGGACTTACCTAGTCGGACTGTCAGTAAAACCCAAGATTAAACATGATCTTTGTTTTGTCCATGTTCATCTTAAGACCTATTCGTTGGGAGGCACTATTGAGGTAACTGAGCATAGAGCTTAAGTCCTCCAGCGATTCTGCCATAAGGACTATATCGTCGGCAAATCGAAGGTGAGTGATGTATTCGGAATGGATGTTAATACCGTATCCTTTCCAGTCCATTAGCTTGAAAAATATATATAATATATATATAGCATAACACACAACATATATATATATATATATATATATAAAATATATAGCACCGCGTTTGCTAACATGAGATTGACAGAAACGAATTTCAATTTAAGATTACGTGAGAGGTAGATAAACATTTCGTTTGGGTCTGAGTTAAGTTAGTAATGTATATTCAGAGATGTTCGAGCGCCTACATAAATATTGGGAGAGAGTGCTCTTGGTTCCTGTATACACAGTATTTGTGTACAGCGCCTCAATTTTCAATTAAAATAATACTGCAAACAACGTTTGATTACAATTTATCTTCTCTATATACGAGTAGTACAAAACAAACCGTCTGTATTTCTGTTTATCCGATAACTCCTCCTAATCGGGATTTTGATGCGGTTTTCAACATCAGTTTCATATTTATTCACTGAAGGTGAATATATAAAATATAGTCTAATTAGATTTTGGTGTAAGTAGAAATTTTGTAACCAAGTTGCTAAAAATCAATTTTTATGGCTTACGTAGGCTTAATCCTAAGAGATACATTAAAATGATTTACTAGGCAATTGTAGTTCTTCAAAAATCTAAGAGAAAACTTCGAAATAGCATAATATCTCTATCGCCTACCGTTGGCTCACAGTATCAATTTTTTTGTTTAAAATGTTCATAAAAATAAATTATTTTGCTCTTATTCAGTATTAATCCTTATTCAGATAAATATGTAAGTAACTTTGTGTATTAAATGTATATTATGATTGTATTTTACACTATATCAATGTAATGAATACTTAAGAAGATGTCAAATATCTAAAATTTACCGAAAATATAATTCGCAGTCATGTCTAAACTTAAATAAATAGCAGTAACGATGGAAAAATATAATATTCATATTTGTTTTGCTAAGCTCACTCTTTTTTTCCAAATTGCATTCGTGCGAAGAAGCAGCGGGTCGCTAATCTTTATATATATTATATGTAAAGTCTTCGACCAGTATGTCCTTCCAGTATTCACATATATACGTAAACTTAGAAGGAGCTTTCTTGAAAATGAACTTACTGAGTTCGCGGTTTGACTGCTACAACGACTGAAAAGGGCCCCAAAGAGGATGATGGTAACTGAAGGAGTTATTATCCAATCAGATATATAGGAAACGGTATTCAAATAAAAAAGTTATGATATTAATGAGTACATGGTTGATAATAACCCCTGAAAATGAGGTGGTCGCTTCCAAGCTGTTTCTAAAATAAATTTTGTAAATATTTTGTGACCATTGAAATTGTAAAATTTATTTAAAAAAAGTCCCACTGGGTCTCTTGCTGGTTCTTCCCAGTACAGAGGTTTTTTTTTCGAACCAGGGTAAAGTTAAAAAATGACTTTCAATAAATATTACTTCTAATCTATGTTGAATAAAAATTTATTCTATTCTATTCTAATAAGAATTACATATGATCTATATTGAATAAAAAACTATTCTATTCTATTCTATTCTATTTTTTTAGACAAATTCATTGAATAAATAGATTACGATTTTGAGGGATCTCGTCTATCACACGTTAACATTAAACTGTCTTTGGTTTTACGTAAGAAAACCTGTCACTTCACCACTTAAATGTCATAAAAGGCAAATAGTAAATCCCAGAAGAATCTCTTTCCGATGAATGGCGCTATATTATCTCCTATATTAGTGCATGTATAATCTCCAGACCGGCGACGGGATGTAGTGGCAAAGGTGCTCAAGTGTAATACTACAATCGTAAATCCGGCTGCTGATCGTGACGATTATGACAAATCTTTGTTAGAATTAGTAAGAGAGTTAGTAAGACCAACTGTAGACTGTTGAAATTTGTGACTGATGAAATTGATGAATTGTATAAAAAAATATAAATTGCATGTGTCTGTACATTGTATATTTTGTGAAAACAATAATAAAGAGGGACGAAAATAAAAATTAAATATATTTCTATTGTTTTTGGAATTGTCTGTCTGTCTGTCTGTATATTTATTTACCATGTCTAAATTACTAATATTTTTCAAAATAATCATTAATAAAGTAATAAAACGTATCTTGGACATACATTTCGTCTTTGCTGAATTAAAATTGGTAAATTCTATGAAAAGTTATGATTAATAATTAATATGTATACGCATCCAACTGCAGATGTAAGACGGACGAAGAAGGGGGACGTAATATCCCCGAAACTCTTCATCACTGCATTGGAAGACGTTTTCAAGCTATTGGACTGGAAAGGATACGGTATTAACATCAATAGCGAATACATCACTCACTTTCGATTTTATGACAATATATTCTTTATGACAGAGTATGAGAGAGACGCTCGGGGTTTCTCTGCATGATAAACTTAGAAATGAGGATATTCGCAGTAGAATTAGATTAAATAATATTAGTTACTCTATTCTACAGCTTACTAATTCGTTGAGGTATATAGCTCAACGAATTAGTAAGCTAAATAATCAACGAATGAATGTTGCAGTCCGTATACATCTAGTCTCAATTAAGAATCAAAATTCAAATGCATTGGCACTCCTGAGGACTAAGATGGAACGCTCACCAGTAAAAAGGGATTCCAGTTCTCTACGCTTACAATACAGTATTATTTTGCTGTTAGTTCAAAAGTGCATATTACCTCAAAATACCTATCAAAGACATTTACATCTAAGTGATAACTAGTTAAAAGCAAAAAAAAGACATTCCTTAATAGCAAATATAAAAAAATATTTTTATGTTTCCGAAATGTTGAAAAAAATCTATGCATTTTAAACAGTCCGATAAATGACTACTACTAACTTGTTTCAAAGCTTCGGCCTTTATCAACCGCATAATAAACGATCTTAATATAGTTGTCAGGAGCAGACACTGCAGATAGTGCAGCAACTCGGAATTGCTAATTGTACCCCATCAGGCCCAGACGCACTTGACGTACTAACGCCGAGTTGCAATTTACATAATATGTCGTTTTCATTATTTTAGGTAATTTTTTGCGTGTCATGCTATTTTTATGTTAAATTATAAGGAGATAAAATTAAAAGGAAGGTACTATAATGAAACGTGTTAGCTCAGGGACTAAGCGCCTGCTGTAAATTTTACAATATGTGAGCAACCCGGGTTCGATCTCCGCCGGCACCAATGAAACGTTAATTGCAATTTTAAATGTTGATTTACCATGTGTTTGTCGGTGAAGGAAAATGTCGTGAGCAAACTAACATGTCTGAGAAATAAGAAAAAATCATTTCGAAGACATGTGAAGTTCGCCAACAAGACTTAGGCGGACATTTCCCTGCCCTAAAACCCCTTTCAAAAATGAGAGGACGCTTGGAACTTTTACGGGCTGTAGCTTTAACTGTGAACGAATTAGTAAAAAAGTAAAAGCTAACTGAGGAGTATGTTAGGAATGAATCTGATTCACCGTGTAGTGGCCGTGTAAGAATATCCACTACTCCAGATCATCCCTTGAGTGTCGTAAGAGGCGACGGTGGAAAACAAATCAGGAGATGGGCAGCAGCATCCTTCTAAAAACGAACTAATATTAAAATAAAGTGCGATTGCCATCCCACTAACCAAGCGTGGCAACTAAGGCAAATATCCTCCCTGTGAGACAATCTATAGGGGAGGTTCAACTGTAGACTTTAATAGGTAGTAACTGAATCTGAATGACAACGTAAAAAGTCGTATGATAAAAGAAAAATATGGCTTGCAAGATAGTGTTGCGACCACGGATAAGAAGTGAATGCTTCAGTGGTTTAGTCATTTTGAAATAATAAACGAGAAAAGAGCGACAAAGCAGAAGTGAGCGGCAGACTGGCAAGGGACGCCCAAGACGGCAGCTAATCGGCCAAATTGGCGATATATTGAAGATGGACCAAATTAAGAGTAGCCCTAATCGCCAAGCATGTATGCATAGGTATATGGATGTGAAGGAGACAAGACAGGTTTGTCAGGATCGTGAAAAATAGCAGTCTGTGGTCTCTGCTTACCTTCCTGGGTATTAGCAATGAGTGTTTATGTATGTACGTGTGTATGCAAAGTTACGGAATAATACCGTATCAATGGCACATGCATCTTCATATTTGTGAGAGGTATAGGTTATGGAGCAAGATTAGTCCACCGGCCTGTTCCAGTGAGTGTTGGTGGTGCTAAAATTTTTCCTCAATATTTTTTTCAGACTTGCAGGTTTATAAATGAAGTATTTTTATTATATAATAATAAAATGGGGGCTCACAAAACAAAATATGATAAGTTCTTGATCTCCATAATTACCTGAAACAAAAAATTTAAATTTCATTACCTTAATTTAAATTCAAGCCTTGTGGGCTTTTCTAAAAAATAGTATAATTGAAAATAGGGGCCATTTTTATCACATTTTACATTCTAAACCATGTTAAATGTTTCAATATCTAGGCCATCGAGAAGTAAGTATAAATCAATTTTAAAATGTGTACCACGGATATACATAAAATGATAAAACATGTTATTAAATTATGTGGTAAGTTAAAGTTATTATAATTTTAATTAAAGAATTGCTTGCAGAGTCAAGCTGTGACACGCGCTTAAAAGCCTTCCTAATGTTACGTGTATAAATTGCTGCTTACTCCTACAACGCCCGGAACTTAAAATGGTATTTTACTGAAGAAGCTGTTATGGCGGAATTTCTTACAATACAAAAAATAAAACTGTGATTTTGCTAAGCAGCATGTAAAGTTATGAACTTATAATAAACATAAAAATATTCGAATGACGGTGTTGGAAAATTTAGACTTTCTGATATAAAACAAGTGAACCGGCAAGGATTCGCCCGGGTTATTTCAAGATTTCAACAATAGTGCTACCTACCGTGTTCAAATGTGCGTTTAAACCATCCAGGATCCCACTCAAATACAGAGATTTTTTAATCGAAACCATTCAAGCCGTTTTGGAGTTCAGTGACAACACACGTACATATAATTTATTTTAAAGATTCCGATGTACTTGTGTTCGTAGTTATTCTTTTCCAAAACGCCTTGACCGACTTTGATGAAATTTTTAAAGGGTACTTATGGAGTCACTTAAATGGTTCTTAGCTATAATTTGTTTGATTGGTGGTGCTGTTGTCGCGATCTAGAAATCACAGGTGTAAAGCGAGGGTGGATCGCGAGTTGTATATACGAATACGAAGCTTGCTTCTGTGATGATCGCTTTACCAGGTTTCTCGCAACTATGACTTTTCTTCCAGTCATTTGGATATTTTATGTCATCATAGTGATTTTTTCCCTGAGGAATTTAAGATTGCAAAAGTATTACCTGTACATAAGAAAGGTTCAAAAAATGACTCTAAAAACTACAGACCTATCTCGCTTTTACCAACAATTTCAAAAATTTTTGAAAAACTGATTAAAGTTAGATTAACTAAACATCTACATAATAATAAAATAATAAATACTCGACAATTTGGATATCAGCCCAAAATAGGAAGTAACGATGCGATAGATACATTAATTGATGATGTCATCACAAATTTAAATAATAAAAAGAAAGTAGCGGGATTATTTCTGGATTTAAGCTCTGCTTTTGATATGGTTGATCATAATATATTAATAAAAGAACTTCAATACTACGGAATAAAGCAAAATATGCTACAGCTATTCAAGTCTTATTTAGAAAACAGACAGCAATATGTTGAACTGAAGCGTATCGAGTATAATATTGAAATGACGTATAAATCTAAATTAGATAAAATTAATAGAGGAGTGCCACAAGGTTTCATTTTGGGACCAATCTTCTTCATCATATTTATAAATGATTTGATCCCCTTTATGTATAACTCTCTACTGGAAGTTCACATTGTGGCCTTTGCGGATGATACAAATGTGGTAATATCGGCACAGAACACAAATGATCTCAACCATAGACTAAATAGAGCTCTTTTAACGTTTTCTCTGTGGTGCAATAATCATGCTGAATGCAGAAAAAACTAAAGCTCTACTATTCAAAACCACAGCGAAAACGCGAGATACCTTGAACATCAGATTACATGAAAACTGCATACCACTTGTACAATCGGTGAAATTCTTAGGTGTTTTTATAAACTCGTATTTGACATGGAAAGATGAATTAAATAATATAGAGAGCAAAATCAGCTCTGCATGCTATGCTTTGAGAAGCTTGAGGGAAGAACTAACCACGAAACAATTAAAAATTGTATATTATGCTCTAATAGAATCTCGCTTAAGATACAGTATTAAGTTTTGGGGAAATAGTTATGCCTATAATGTAAAAAAAGCGTTTATTCTACAAAAAAAGAGCAATTAGAATAATATCTCGCATACACCAGAGGCAATCATGCAGAGAACATTTTATAAATTTGAAAATCCTTACTGTGCCCTGTTTGTATATTCTTACTTTACTCACTGATCTTGTCAAATATCCGAATAGATATGAAACTGATGATGAAATGGCAAAAAGATACCATACGAGACGAAAGAATATACCCAATATCTTCAAAACAAAACTACAGGTTGTTGAGCATAGCGTTAGAAATCAAGCTGTAAAACTTTTTAATAGACTACCTAATGCCCTAAAAACCATAAATAATGTTAAAATTTTTAAACAAAGGTTAAAATCTTTTTTATTGGAAAAATGTTTCTATTCATAACCAATCGACTCCCGGAGTGGACCCGCCAACCGCCGGCGGGTCCGCACGCCGACTGGATCGACCACAACAAACACCCCAACACCAACTTCCTTCCCACCCATCCCCAAGACTCCCACTCCCTCACGCCCTATCCACACACGATATAGACAGCCATCCCACCGACGGGAGCACGAAAGCCGACAGTGAATGACTATATTGAGTTTGGTAAGAATTAATATTGCATGCATTGTTTAATTAATAATTAAGTTGTAGACAATTTTAGTAAACACGTATAATGTTAATTAATTAAATTTAATAATGTTTGTTACAATTGAGTTTTCCCACACAATGTATATTGTTTTTGGAATAAATGACTAATGACTAATTTTATGATACTCACAGAACAAAATAGGGCAAAGCTTAGCTTAAATGCAAAAGGCAAGTCCCCGGGCGAGGATGGAATTACAGCGGAGCTTCTGAAATCGGGTGGAAAACCGGTACTTGAAGTCCTTCAGAAGCCCTTTAATTCCGTCCTCCATGGTGGCACTACTCCCGAGGCGTAGAGCATAAGTGCGGTAGTCTTGTTCTTCAAGAAATGTGACAACGCTCTTTGAAGAACTTCAGACCGATATCCCTTCTAGCCGCTTCTACGTGCTGTTCTCGAGAGTCATTACGAATGGCCAATCGAAAAGAAAAGCAAGCAGTAGATCTATAAGAATAAATAACTGGACTATATACATACATAGGGAAAATTAGGTTTATAATATTTCATAAGGAGATAATATAAATGAAATAAGACAAAGACGTTTACTTTACGGATATTTACTATACTTTATTCATGTGACAACGATTCTTCAATTGCTTATTTTCATAATTATTAAAAACTGTATCAGCACGTGCTTTATATTATTTTACAAAATAAGAGTAACAAACGAACACACAGTCCACCTAATGGTGAATAGACGCTGTTGTTTATAGACATCTAAACTTACCCTCTATTAAAGTTCAAAATCCAGGTGCTTTGGCACCCTTGAGGAAAAAGATGATTCGTATCCCGTGAAAAGGATCTCCGGTTCTTTAAACTCACCATACGAATCACAGCAACATTAAGCTGCTATTTCACGCTGGTATTCTGTGAGAACGTGACCCTTAGCCGTTCGAGCCGACACATTCGTACTACGGGCATAATAATATATCTACAGATTGGCTCCACCCTTTGTAACTGGTATGTAATAGTTTTCTCATTTACCCGAATTAAATGAAAATGTTGTGTCAACGTGTTTGAAAGTCGCTAGTGGCAGCTGTAATTATTTGAAGTGGTGACATCTGCATTGATTTACGGTAGAAGTTGAGTTCCGATCTGCATAACGCTGTTTGTTTACTCTTTGGAATTAAGTTACTTGAACAAAAAGCTTTCGCAAGTGTTCAGTCACCAAAATTTCTAGTGATTACTTTTACTTGTACTTGATAACAAGATAAATAGCATCGAAAATTATCTTTTTAAAACAATTGAAAATTTTGGTTTTACTATGCCAAGCTAGGAGGCATATGTTCAGCAGTGAAATTGTGAAAGGCCATAATGATGATGATGACTAATGCCGAATCATTACATCAGTTTTGATTGAATACAAATCCTCGTACAAAAATACCAATTACTACCAATAAAATGATAATAAATGATATAATAAATACAATAAATAGAAAATAAAATGAATCGCGACACTCATTAGCCAATGAAAAATATGTTCATTTTAATAGAGAATATGCCTGGGTGCTACCACCCACTTGAGATTTCACAGTTATTAAAATTAAATCCAAACCCAAGTAAACTACTGCAAGACATTAAGATACTGTTAGCTTGTTTTGTGTAGACTAAAAATGAATAGTTAAAAGTTGAGGCCGACGTTAACTATGACATCAGGACGTCAAACACAACAGTTCCCCGTGAACATGGGTGCTGTAAAGTACCTGAAACGTCTGAAGTTAAAAAGGTTAACATATAATGCGATAAAATCTGTAAAATTGGGACTACTCCATGTATAGTATTCACTTAAAGAAAAAAAAATTAAATCTAACCTAACTTTTTCATAAAAACGGTAATGCTTTTCGACTTTTGAAATTATCCACCTCCTAGCTAATTTAGCTAATTGTTCACACTATAAACGGCACAAAATATTTTAGTATTATAACGGTATACGTGAAAGGACGAGTACCTACTCCATCACTCCGATTTAAGGTCTAGGTAATAAAAGCAATGAAATGATCGGGTTAAATCTCAAAAACGTTTACAACACAATAGGCTTAGGCACGGTTCGGGCTCAGGAGCTACGATTCAGCTAATGTTCGTACCTCATCTTGTTTAAATCAGTGACTCAATAAATGACAACAATAAGAATTCATTTATTTGGTTGTATACGTACATTTATACAATTATAGGAAACAAAATGCACAATGGCATTGCTTAATCCATTTTGAAATTACTTCCAGGCCTGCTATTGCATAGTTGAAAGTAAAAAAAGGAGACTTTAATCTTGCTTATAAATTGCTTGACTACAATTCCACCCTATTTATTTAAAAAGCATTTTAAATAAAGAGTGAATCTAATGCTAAAGGGATTTATTTGATCTTGTGTTTTTAAGATACTGTTCATAATAATAAAATTCACAAAATATCAACTAACATTTATCTGACGCGACCGAAGAGAGATAAAGCGCAGAAACAACGGCTTTATTGTGATTTCCGATGCACGGAAAACCCTACCCCTAAATTTCTTGACAAAAAACCCAATAACCTACTATTCATTAAACATATAAGAAAATTTTCATGTAAGAAAAGTGCAGGTAGGTTTTCCCGTCACGGTTCTTTGAACGAAGTCATTCGAAGGGCTCTTGGCTCCATAAATATCTCCTCGGTTTTAGAACCTTGCGGGATATTTAGAGACGATGGCAAGAGACCCGACGGTATGACTTTGGTCCCTAGATGCTACTTGCGTTGATATTTTGGTGGCCTCTCATCTTTTTTAGAGCCGGGGCGGCATCAAAGGCAGCTGCATTAAGTAAATGGTGCAAATATGAGTCTTTGAGAAATAACTACATATTTGTGCCATTTTCTTTAGAGACTATCGGTCCGTGGGGTCTACGTACAGTGAAGTTCCAAGGAACTGTATCCACGACTGGTCGTCGCTGCTGGTGATAAGAGGGCTGGTTCTTTTTTCGCTCGAAAGCTAAGTATAGCTATTCAGCGAGGAAACACAGTCAGCGTTCTTTGCACTATACCTAAGGGAGCAGGACTTTTTGACTATTAAAATTTTTAGTTTTAGTTTTTCTGTACTATAGTGGCTTTTATAATATTGTATGTTTTTTTAATTTTAATTTTTATATTATAATTTATTTATTATTAACCCGTTTTAATAAACCCATAAGAAACACTTAATATTAATATATTAACACAAAACATTCTAAAATGGCGGCCGTTGAACTAACTTCATTAATTAACCAATGATAGCGAGTCATTGCACTAAAAGGGACGTTGCAATCAGTAGTTCAAAGTGAAATAGTAATTCGAACTAAAAACGTTATACCTATAAAAATATCACACATTTTAAAGTTCTTCTACTTTATTAGCCCGTAAAAGCTTACTGCCAAAATTTGATGTGTCATTTTATGAAGGACTTGTCCTAATCGTCACGCTTAACAGGACGATAGCAGATTTTTTACACCTAACATTAAATCATTATCACACCACTACACGAGCTTCATTAAAATGAACTATTTATATTTCGAGTACACTGTCCATCTGATTGTATGTGAATACTGTAGCTCATAGACAACTATATCCATCTTCGATTATGAATCAAATTCAGATGCCTCGTCAACCGTAAGGACTAAGATGGAATGCCTCATTTACAGCAACAAGGGTGAAAAGAAGCACGTAAGTGTTCTGATATCCTTTAGGCCATTCCGGCGGTGAAAGGACATTTGAAAAGGAAGCGGAGGCGTTCCTTACGCTCCTGAGGCCTTCACCCCTCGATCTGCCAAGTAATAACCTCTTGCCTATGCCACACCTCGTTTGGTTCGAAAAACAACGCGGTGGGCGTAACCCCCGATAACGTTAAGTCATAAACACAAACTGCTCTTTATGCAAGTGGATGAAGCCTGAGATTACGGGTCCAGCATTCGGTCCCGGTCTAGAATACAGAGAGAGAGAGAAAGAGAGAGAGAGAGAGAGAGAGAGAGAGACCCTAACTTATAGGGTCGACACTGATCAATAAAACAGCAATTACTTATAACTGCTACAGGAAATGTGATAACTTTCACTTTCACTTTCACTATTACTTTCCCATTTTTTGCTTATATCTTAATACTGTAGCTGGTTTCGAACAAATTGCAAATAAATCGACTTCCTAAAGTAATTCCGAAGCTAAACCGTGAAGTGAGCTAGGAGGAAAAACACTCAAAATTCGAACATCATTTTCGTTATCGCTTTTCTCTAATTCATAAAATATTTTTATTTTTCATAAAAATACACATGACTATTATATTTTCCAAAAAGAACAAATTGAATCACATCATAAAAACGATAAAAAATTCACATTGTAAAAATTCACGTTGGTAAAATACAAGACATAATACCAAAATTTACAACCCACCTTGTGTGGTAATAAACCTTAAAAACTCTAAATATAAACTTTATTACATCTTAAAACACTAAATACAGTTTTCATAGTACAGTTCTTATCATTACTTTTATCTGTCTTAAACAATCTAACAGTTTAAATGAGAATTAAAATTTTAAACAAATTCTTAAACAAAGTTTTAGGCAAAAATTCTCTTTTAATATGACATTTAAATTTTACATTATTTCAATATTTTATTGCTAAAACAAGGTTTTAATAATATTTCCTTTATCTTATGTCAATGCAACATCTAGCTAAAACAATTACAAGTAGCTAAATCACTCATTTCTGAAAATTTAAAAAAATGGCTATTTTAATAAATAATATTTTCCAAAGTCTTTAAAAAGGCGTTATCCCTAGCCATGAAAAGACGGGAAGTACCCTTGCAATTCACGATATCGAATCCTGCGGGACCACAGGCAGTACATATAAGAGGTTTTCGACCTCTTTCTAATAATTATATCTATCCTTGTCTTTTTATTTACATATATATACACCTTTTTATTCTAACGTTGAACTGTCTCTTTCTAATAGATTGGAATGTTTCATTTTAATCACATCTCTGTAACATCAACAAAGTGCTTAAAGCCATAATTGTTGTTATTTCTCTTGTATCATGTTATAATATAGTTGATTACTACGTAACACGTGACTTTAAGTTAATACCCATTCACAATTAGAAATTAGCCTTTAAGGGCCTATACTACCTCAAATGGCTTGGCAAGATCCTCAGTTATGCCGAAATACTGCAGCATTAATTTTGAAGTAAATATATGGTAAATTTGAGGATTTCTTTTAAATACTGTTTTATTAGGATAGGATTACTGTTAGATTCCGTAAAATGTTCTTGATAGAAAAAGAAATCTAAAATTACTTCCAAAGCGATAAATAAACCGCTGGTGTTCACAAAATACTTTAAATTAGATCGTGGAACTTTGCCTACTAACTGAAATAACTATAAAGCAGGGCTTATGTTTTTAATTTTTTTTTAATTGCCATTATTTTCACTATAATAAAATCGAAATAACCTTAATAAAAATAAGAAGCGACTGAGTTGGCGTAAAGAAACAGGCATAAATAATATGGTAAACCTAATAAAATAAGTGTCTAACGAGCTACTTACAGTATTAGTAATTACAAACATGTAGGTAGATAGCAAACGACGCGCGAGTGTAATATACAATAAAATTAAAACATTTTATTTTTTAATACAATAAAATTTTATTTTTTATTATTTTTCTTTATATTTTATTGTATATTACTAAGGTTCTCTACTCTCACCATACTAAATACAGCAGCATATCGCTGCTATTTTACTCTAGTGTTCTGTGAGATCATGATCCCTTCACGGTCAAGCTGACCCATTCGTGCTACAACTATAAAGCTGCAGCGTGGCTCTATCACGGATAATATTCGAAACGATTAAATTATTTATTTTTTCTTTTTGAATAATCCAATCGCTTCTGCTTATGTCTTAAGGTGAATCCCTGACCAAAATGTTGCGAAAGTGCGTTTTTCAGACTCTATTATCTCATTAGTTATGAAAAATAAACTACATCTAAAAGTACATTATTAATGTTCGATATCTTATCATCGCATTCCACGTTCTAATTTATTTTTATCTGCTATAAATACATTTAAAATCAACTTTTAAAAAATGACTAAAATTCTTGATTACATGCATCTGTTGCTAAACGCAACGCTCTAATCATTTGAGGATAACACTAATGGATAGATAATTAAAAAATCTATATTCTCCACGTTTTATTTAAATTTTTAAGTTCGTTTTTTCTCTTTTAATTGAAATAATTCCGAAAATTGTGTGACTTCTATGATAAAGGGGCGTGCGCAGAGTGCGGGCGGCATTACGCTGTATGCGTTCATACGAGGTGGCCGCGTCGCTGGTCGCCGCGCGTCCGTATTTCCGCCGCAAACATAATATTATTTGAGTACCTACCAACCGATGCGCTTACGTCACGGTATATTGTAACTCGGCCGTATCTTAGAAATAAATCTTACAGCCGTGCGGTACGTAAACATGCGATAGGGATGCCTGCCTCCAGCATTTTTACATTTGCCCATTGATTTATGTGTTTTATAACTCAATGCATTTTCCTACTTTGTGTTTCCATTTAGTTTTATGATTGAACTTAAATATAATTTTTTATATAAACAAATATATAATAGGTATTTTGTGCAATTGAATAGGAAGTGCATTCAATATAAATGCGTGTCGTTTTATGATTGGTAGATTTAATTAAAAACCATGTTTATGTTTGAATAACAAATCGGTCTTATAAATTTACGGCCGAAAAATATTTGCGCCTCGGCTGAGACGTACGAAATGCTTTATTATTAAAATTTTAAATATAAAAAAATCCGCATTATAATATAAAGCTTAATTAAAAATTGTTTTGGGAAACATGGACAAGTTGGAGTAAAGGAATATCTTTTACTTGGTTATAGATACCTGCAGCTACTTTACAATTTATATGTTTGGTTTTAAATGAAGTTTGGATTTATTATTTTTTTATTTTTATTCTATTTTCTGAAAGGGTCCTAGGAAAGGAATTATCACTGCGTGTTGGCGAACTTTGGATGTCTTCGAAATATTTTTTTTCTTATTTCTCAGACATGCAGGTTTCCTCACAATGTTTTCCTTCACCACTGAGCACGTGGTAAACCAACACTTAAAATTGCAATTACAATATTATTGGTGCCGGCGGGGATCGAACCCGGTTTGCTCGCACACTGTGAAAATTTTAGCAAGCGCTAACCATCTGAGCTACCACGTCTCCTCTCCTCTCGAGCTAGAGACTTTATTTTATTTATCGTCAGGCCTGTTGGTCTAGTGGTTAGTGACCCTGACTGCTATGCTGCAGGTCGTGGGTTCGATTCCCACCCAGGACAAATGTTTGTGTGATGAGCACGATCATTTGTTCTGTATCTGGGTGTAATTTATCTATAATATTTATGTATTTGGAAATATATAAGTATGTTTATCAGTTGTCTAGTACCCATAACACAAGCTCTGCTTAGCTTGGGACTAGATGGCGTTGTGTGATAGTTGTGGAATATTATTATTATTATATTATTATTATTGGGGTATCTGTATAGTTTCTCATCTGGTTGATTTTTAAAAATATAAATTAAAATGAAAAGATAAATATACATAAATATCAATAAAATAAAATAAATACAAAAAATATACAAATAAATAAAGATCCAACCATATTAAATAAAAAATAGTCTCCTATCTTTCTCTCTATGTTTTGATCTCCTAAAACGAGTGTAGGGTTGTCAATTATTATTTTGATAATAAAACTAGTGAAATTCCGCGGTTTTACATGCGCA
This sequence comes from Parnassius apollo, assembly GCA_907164705.1. Classification (NCBI taxonomy): domain Eukaryota; kingdom Metazoa; phylum Arthropoda; class Insecta; order Lepidoptera; family Papilionidae; genus Parnassius; species Parnassius apollo. The sequence goes on from CAJQZP010001016.1 coordinate 715,257, forward strand.
AGCGTGAACGTAGTTAGAACATAATATAACCTTTATGTTTTACATAAATATCCTAAAAAACTTATTATTTTAATATTTTACTAAGTACCTATAAAATTAACAAGTTTATTGCATTTTTATTTGAGTAATTTTTTATGCAATTTCTTTATCTACGTCTATTTTTAGGAACCTTTATCTAGTCTGAATCATACATAACACTATATTACTGATTTACTTACTTATACGTAGTTTTCTTTTTTGCAGTTACAAATATCTTGTGAGGTTGAAAAAGGCAGTAATGAAAAAAATAATAATAATTGACGTCAGCCACTTCTTTTCATAAAAATTTCAGATCATGGTCCATTAGGTTGCAGCTTCAGCGAACCACAACTTATAATAATAATAACAACAGTAATAATATAATATTATTTTGTATTTATTTTATTTTATTGATATTTATGTATATTTATCTTTTCATTTTAATTTATAATTTTTATATATTTAAATATATAAATTATAATAATTAAATTATATATTTAAATATATAATTTTATATAATATAATTTTCTCATAAATAGAAAATTATACGGCTCCAACGATTTTAGCGACGAACGCTTGGATTTATTTTTAGAAAATGTCCTTTTGTCCATGTTTTCAGGCAATAAAAAAACTGCTACAATATAAGAAGGTAAATTTCGACAAATCACTAACGGTCGTTATAGCTCAGGTGGTATGTCGGTCGGGCGTGATATCGGAGTTCCGTGGTTCGCGTCTTAGCTTTGGTCTCGCTTTTTTATCCTTTTTTTTTCAAGTTCTCTTCTTTTGTGATAAAACCTATTATTTCAAACCCTTTTTTAGTAATTTTTAAAAATACGAAAATTTTAATTTTAAAAATTTAAAAAAAAAATATCTATTTATTTACTAATGCTATATTTATTATTTTAATAATTACCTACCCAGTAGGTAAATATTAAAATAATAAATGTAGCATTATAAACAGTAAATCTCCCTCAAACTCAATTTACTAATAGTGTTCCTAAATAAGGAATAGCAGATAAAAGATTAGTAGGTAATAACTATTGCTCCTAAAAATTATATTTGACCTCAAGGTAAAACATATCCTAAAATTCAGAAGCTAAATAAAATAATAATACCTACTATTCAAGTATATTTTCAATATGTAATTAAATGAAAATAACAAAAATGAAGCACCATTAGCATGAAAAGTTAGAATCTTGTTGAATTTTATAAATTTTATAATTTACACTATAAAAAGCTATTTCAATATTAGCAGTATAGTATATAGTTAAAAATAATCAAAATAGTCTTTTTTATTAATTAGTTAATATATTAGAATACATAATTCTAATATAATGCAACTAATAAGTATATCGAATAAAGAAAATTGAAATACATTTATCATTCTACGCCGTGTCTATTTCCATAGAATAGTTCATTGACATCGAAAAAATAATACTACGTTCGTAGCAGTAGGTAGCGTTTTTTGGCGATTTCTTACGCGATATATTGTAGCGAGCTTCGACAGACCAAACGCTCAAGGTCGTTCGCTGGAGGTAGCGCCTTAACACTAAATAGGAAAGCATACAGTAATGGGAATTGAGTGAACGGATATAGTTATGAATCACAGTCACCGTTTGACCACCGAACAGTGTAATTGTCGGCGATATGGCGTGTGCTGTGCGGGGATAACATAATATTTTAGGTTGGAAAAACATTGAAATTAGACTAAAATTTTTGATCAATTTACTTAAAAATATTTGTTACACGCAAAACCTATGCTATTATACTAAATAACGCCAACTTTTTGTTTCGTAAACATAGTACAAAGGTTTGCTATGTAGGAGATGGCTTGTTAATGCCGTATTTAGAAAGAGTGTTCCGTTGGCCTGTATATACTACTATTACTATTGCCCATAAGAAGTACACTTCTGAACATGAGCCTGTTCTTTTTGGCACAAACATGCCTTTGATTTATTAGTGGTCAATTAATTTATAGGTACTCCATCAAGTAAAGTTCATTCAAGACGTGTGTGCCTACCGGAGTAGGCCTACTGAACATAGGCGTACCCACATTCTTTTAAAATCAAGTTAAACGTTCGTCAAATCATGGAGGTTGAAAAATAATAGTCTCATTTTAGACTTGAGTCACATTTTTATGGCTGAGTAATATGTTTTGATTCTTTTTATTAAATATTTTATGGTGAAAGCAAACACATTTTGGAGTAAAACTAATTTGACGAATTTCATCGCTTATAATATAAGTTATATTAAATTTTGTAAATGAGCAGAACTGCAAAAGCTATTTTAAGGTTTATTTGGTGGAAATGAGTCACCCACATTCATCGACTACCTGGGTGATTCATCGGGTTGTTATTCCACCTAGTAGGAGGTCACCTAACACTATATTTGGCAGTACCATTCTTCCCATCAGTTGTCGCTTCTTCGAAATATGTTGCTGGCCCATTAGTACTTTAGTTTACTATTCCGTATGTCCGCATGAGTTATGTCAGTTTTTTGTGGTATCCTGGTGAATATCCCCGTTACGGAATTTTTTCCGTAGAGAAACCCCGATCTTTGAGTTTCCTCCTACGTTTACATATTTAAAATATTATATTTGTAGTGTCAATTTATAAAGTCATCGTTAGAGACGTCTATAGAAAATGCGAGAAAACTTATGTTTACGATAGATGGCGGTATACGATCTTGTTTAAAGACCTAAAATAATAAGACTTGTAATAGACAGCATGCGTTGATCTAGTGGTCGTGTGCGCAATTGCTGATTATAACATCCTAGTTTCGAATTACGTGTCGCGCTAAATAAGATATATGGTTCACTGACAAGATATGTATTTTGAGTGTAATTGGCCTGCTAGTCAATTATAACAACGATAGTTGTCATGATGTGATTATGTGTTATGTGATGTTATGTTAAAGGTAGTTGTGAATATATATATATATATATATATATATATATATATATATATATATATATATATATTTGCGGATTAATAATAAAATCCATCGCAATTTGTAGTTTTTCATTAAATATAATATTTTTAAATTTCTCATGAACAAGAAATAATAAATAAATAAATAAAAATTGTACATTTCCGACAAATTGAAATCCATATGAATTGTTAGTAGGGAAAAACTTACATCTATGTTAGTAATATAATTTATACATTTTTTTTAATATTTAATTATTAAGCAGGACATGGTCCTGGAGATCATATTTTTGATCAGTGGACAGTCCCCGCTGTCGGCAATTTCACTCGGCACACTGTGGCCGCTGCCACGCACTCTGTTTAGCAAAGATGCGGTCTTTTTTCGGATTATTGCATCAAAACTATCCACACCCGCCAGTGAAAACATCGCAGACGCGCTACAGTAGCGCGGCAGCCGCAACAGCGCCCTGATGGAGGACTAATTTTTGGTGTAGTTGATCCATAGACTGTAAGAATAAAATGACGCACAATATGTTTTGAAAAGAGTGATCTTGACAGCGTAAGTGCAGCGACCAAATCTATGCACTAACATATTCGCCCGTACCGACAGTGCCCTACGTTCTCTTTCCGTATCTTCCTCGTCTTTAAGGCTGTTAGTCACAATATGTCCAAGATAACTATAAATAAGAATAATAATTAATAAATAAATATAGAAATAAGTAATCGAGGAAAATATTGTTTTCTTACTCTCTTATAATTAAAAAAAAAATAGGTTCGCTCCTTTGTAGTGTCAGCGAAGAATTAAAGTATTTCATCTCGCCTCAATAATACAGATATACCTATTCGATGTCAGATTATACATCGAATCTAACAGTATCTCAACGCTTTAGTGTTGGCTTTCATAATTACCCATTCATCTATTGCAGCCTACCAAAGGTCCACCGCTGAACATAGACCTTCTCTAAAGATTGCCTAATATGGAGGAATTTTCCGTTGCCACGTCGCTTGCATGCGGGTTGGCAACAACAGTTTTTTATTATTTTGAGTTGTTATCAGGGAGATGCTGCTGCCCCCCTGTGCAAACCCACGGGATTATATAGTGTAGTGGAAATTCTAACACCGACACTACGCGGTTAACTAACTGGTTAAATACCGCTTTGGTTTTATAGCTATTATTAAAATATTAAAAATAAATAAATAAAAAAAAAAAAAATAAATATATATATATATATATATATATATATATATATATATATATACTTACCGAGTTTACAGGCCGCGAAAAAACAGTAAGCTTCTGTCGCTTTTCAGTTTGCTTGTACACTAACACAGGCTTACAGAGGCTTATCCCCAAAGTTATTACGGCTCCTCTTAAAACATAATTAAAATATTATGATATATAAAACAAGGATTTCACATATTGTGAGCCACACATATTGTGATAATTTAATGTGGAAATCTCTTCGTGACAATTATCTGGAAGCTTGGCTAATACCTTTCCGGGTCGCGGCCTTAACGCTGATACCTACATTATTCATTTGGAATCTACTGTGAGACCGGTGACCGCTATGTCTCCTGTCTCCACAATTTCGAGTGCTTTATAGTCAGGCATTATTTTACAGTAATTAGAAAATATTCGAATGAAATTTTCCTGTAAAATAAAAAGAAGTTCGGGCCTAATGTTGACTTTTTTCAATGAAATATAGTTGCAGCAAGAATGGGTCTACTCGACCGGGGAAGGACGCACTCACAGAATACCAACTTAAAATAGTAGTTTAATGCTGCTGTGTCTGTCTGGTGCGTGAAGAAAAATTAAGATTACACAAGAGTGACAATGGATTTATATTTTGATTGAGATGGTACTATAGCGCAGCGGCTAAGCGTTTGATCCTGATGCAGTACGATCGTCGGATTCGAATCCCACACGTAGCTAGTTTTGTATGACCTAGAAATATTTGTTCCGGGTGTGGTATTTGTGAAATTTATGTAACATAAACCTTTTAAATAGAAAAGAGAACTTATGCGAGGATATTATGCATATACACAATACATTTGCTTCGGCTGCAATCGTCTCAAGATTTGCAAAGTCAGGTTAGTTAAAAATAAGACATTGTATTTTACCCCTTCTTTTTACATAAACACTATGCCTATTATATCTCAAGTTTTTTTAAGTTACATACGATCTTTAAACAATAATAATTTAACGAAAAAAGATGGACAAAATTAGAGCCGGTGCATCTTTCTTGTGTAGCCCAGAATCTTGCAACTATTTTTTAAAATCGCAATTAGCAACGAACAACATATTACATACACTAACGCAAAATATCAGAAGCATCTCCAAAAATGGACTTTATATATATATATATATATATATATATATATATATATATATATATATATATATATATATATATATATATATATATATATATATGGCCTCCCCTCATTTCTGAGAGGGTTTTAGGGCAAGGAAGTGTCCGCCGCGCTGCCCAAATACGTGTTGACGAACTTCACATGTCTTCGAAATATTTTTTTTCGTATTCCTCAGATATGCAGGTTTTCTCACAATGTTTTCCTTCACGGCCAAGCACGTGGTAAATCAGCACTTAAAATTGCAATTAAAAATGTCATTGCTGCCGGCGGGGATCGAACCCGGGTTACTCGCGTTCTGTTATATTTACAGCGAGCGTTATATATATATTATATATATATTATATATATATTATATATATATTATATATATATTATATATATATATATATATATATATATATATATATATATATATATATATATATATATATATATATATATATATATATATATATATATATATATGGCCTCCCCTCATTTCTGAGAGGGTTTTAGGGCAAGGAGGTGTCCGCCGCGCTGCCCAAATACGTGTTGACGAACTTCACATGTCTTCGAAATATTTTTTTTCGTATTCCTCAGATATGCAGGTTTTCTCACAATGTTTTCCTTCACGGCCAAGCACGTGGTAAATCAGCACTTAAAATTAATTAACAATGTCATTGGTGCCGGCGGGGATCGAACCCGGGTTACTCGCGTTCTGTTATATTTACAGCGAGCGTTAACTGGCTACACGGCTCTATATATATATATATATATATATATATATATATTTATATATATATATATATATATATAGTACCCGGTTGACCGAGCTTTGCTCGGTTTTTTTCGCTCGTTTTTTTTTACTTCGTGTGTGTTTGGAAATTATATTTAGATACAAATTACATACTGATGAAATACGAATAATATTTTTTGATCGTAGCGAGATAATAGAAAAAACTGAACTGGTTATTTGAATAAAAAATCATGAGTGCAATTAGTTTAATTTAAATTTTCGTGTTTTTTTAAAATACTAAAAAAAGGGCACGAAAAAATAGATTTTCTAAAAAAAGAAAGGAAAATTAAATAAAGTCGGTCGGTCGGTTTGGGCTCGAACCATAGTATTACGATTTTGTGACCGCCCAATATACCAATTAAGCTGTTTGTAATCTTTAATAAACTGTCAAAATTTACCTTCTTATTCTAACGATATATCTATACGTGGTAGAGCCACGCTGCAGTTATATTAGTAGTATAGTTGTAGCACGAATGGGTCGGCTCGACCGGGGAAGGACCACGCTTTTACAGAATACCAGCGTGAAATAGTAGCTTAATGCTGCTGTATTTCGTATGGTGAGTGTAGAGAACCGGAGACCCTTTTTACTGGAAACGAGGCATTCCATCTCAGTCCTCACGGGTGACAACGCATCTGCATTTTGATTTTTAATGGAGGATAGATGTAGATGTCTATGGGCCGCAGCAACCACTTAACATCAGGTGGACTGTGTGCTCGTTTGTCACCCTATTCTATAAAAAAAAGATATTGTAGCAGTTTTCCATTGCCTAAAAACACGGACAAAAAGACATTTTCTAAAAATAAATCCTAGCTAGATCGATTTATTGCCCCCCGAAACTCCCTGCACACAAAATTTTATGAAAATCATTGGAGCCGTTTCATAGATTCCGATTATTATATATATATATGAGAAAATCTATTTTTTCGTGCCTTTTTTTTAGTATTTTTTAAAAACACGAAAATTTAAATTAAACTAATTGCACTCATGATTTTTTATTCAAATAACCAGTTCAGTTTTCTCTATTATGTCGCTACGATCAAAAAATATTATTCGTATTTCATCAGTATGTAATTTAAAAAAAAAAAAAAAAAGAAAAAAACAGCAAAAGCCGCAACCGGAAAAAAAAAAAAAAAAAATTAAATAATTGTCGTGTGTTTGTAATATGTTGTTCGTTGCTAATTGCGATTTTAAAAAATAGTTGCAAGATTCTGGGCTACACAAGAAAGATGCACCGGCTCTAATTTTGTCCATCTTTTTCGTTAAATTATTATTGTTTAAAAGATCGTATGTAACTTAAAAAAAACTTGAGACATAATAAGCATAGTGTTTATGTAAAAAGAAGGGGTAAAATACAAAGTCTTATTTTTAACTAACCTGACTTTGCAAATCTTGAGACGATTGCAGCCGAAGCAAATGTATTGTGTATATACATAATATCCTCGCATAAGTTCTCTTTTCTATTTAAAAGGTTTATATTGTACATAAATTTCACAAATATCCACACCCGGAACAAATATTTCTAGGTCATACAAAACCAGCTCCGTGTGGGATTCGAATCCGCGATTGTACTGCATCAGGATCAAACGCTTAGCCACTGCGCTATAGTACCATCTCAATCAAAATATAAATCCATTGTCACTCTTGTGTAATCTTCATTTTTCTTCACGCACCAGACAGACACAGCAGCATTAAACTATGATTTTAAGTTGGTATTCTGTGAATGCGTCCTTCCCCGGTCGAGTAGACCCATTCTTGCTGCAACTATATTTCATTGAAAAAAGTCAACATTAGGCCCGAACTTCTTTTTTATTTTACAGGAAAATTTAATTCGAATATTTTCTAATTACTGTGAAATATTGCCTGACTATAAAGCACTCGAAATTGTGGAGACAGGAGACAAAGCGGCCACCGGTCTCACAGTAGATTCCAAATGAATAATGTAGGTATCAGCGTTAAGGCCGCGACCCGGAAAGGTATTAGCCAAGCTTCCAGATAATTGTCACGAAGAGATTTCCACATTAAATTATCACACTTCGTGTGGCTTACAATATGTGAAATCCCCGAAAGCCATCACTAAAGCGTTGAGATACTGTTAGATTCGATGTATATTCTCACATCAACTAGGTATATCTGTATTATTGAGGCGAGATGAAATACTTTAATTCTTCGCTGACACTACAAAGGAGCGAACCTATTTTTTTTAAATTATAAGAGAGTAAGAAAACATTATTTTCCTCGATTACTTATTTCTATATTTATTTATTAAAATTATTATTCTTATTTATAGTTTTAAATATCTTGGACATATTGTGACTAACAGCCTTAAAGAGGAGGAAGATATGGAAAGAGAATGTAGGGCACTGTCGGTAAGGGCGAATATGTTAGTGCATAGATTTGGTCGCTGCACTGACGCTGTCAAGATCACTCTTTTCAAAACATATTGTGCGTCATTTTATTCTTACAGGTCTATGGATCAACTACACCAAAAAGTGCAACCAAAGGGCGCTGTTGCGGCTGCCGCACTACTGTAGCGCGTCTGCGATGTTTTCACTGGCGGGTGTGGATAGTTTTGATGCAATGATCCGAAAAAAGACCGCATCTTTGCTAACAGAGTGCGCGGCAGCGGCCACAGTGTGCCGAGTGAAATTGCCGACAGCGGGGACTGTCCACTGATCAAAAATATGATCTCCAGGACCATGTCCTGCTTAATAATTAAATATTAAAAAAAATGTATAAATTATATTACTAACATAGATGTAAGTTTTTCCCTACTAACAATTCATATGGATTTCAATTTGTCGGAAATGAACAATTTTTATTTATTTATTTATTATTTCTTTTTCATGAAATTTAAAAATATTATATTTAATGAAAAACTACAAATGCGATGGATTTTATTATTAATCCGCAAAGGGTGGCGTCGGCAACAAATTATTGCATGCAACCCTCGTTTGACAGCCAACAGACGTAATTACACACAGAGAGCACACTGCAGAGGCTAGGCCTCTTTTGGAGCCTAACAACGTCGATCATTGTAATTCAATACTCTAACAACTGAATAATTACACTTGAAGAGAATAGAGTAATTTTTATTCAATATAGATTATTACATAATACTTATTGAAAGTCATGTTTTTATTTATCACTTGCTCGAAAATTACTTCAAAGTGAAGAAGCAGCCTTTAGACTTTTATAATTTTACAATAATTTTGTATAGTTATTTATACGAATAACAGAATCATTCAATAGAAGAATATCACAAGTTTGTGGTTACAACTATAATGACGCCTCAATAGTTACACTTTAAATTTCATCACTTATTTATCCACGATTAGCTTAAAATTATATATTTCTACGTCTGAAATCAAGAAATATCATTAAAGTCAGGTAACAATTACCGAAGATATCGAGTAAATATTAAAAAAGATAATAGAGTCGAATTGAGGACCTCGTCTTTTGTAAAGTAAGCTTAAAGAAATCCTACGCATTTTGACCTTAATATTTCTTTTGTTATATCACCTGGCCATAAAGCAGTCGAAAAGTCGGTGAAAAGAAGACAAAGAAACTACCGGTCTCATATTGGATTCTGAATGAATAATGGAGGTATCACTGGTACGACTGCGGCCCGAGAGAGCATTTCCCAACCTTTTGATAATAATTATCGCTCTATGTTAAAATGATGTAACAATACATATAGGTAACTAGTAAAATCTATTCATGTAGGTATTATTTTAATATAATTAATTGCTAATTGAATTAACTTATGCCATCTGATGACAAAAATTATACATTCTTGTCTACAGTTCAGGATCATACTTTTTAAATTGATTTCGAATTTGATTCCATTTCCGATTCAAACTGACTATTTTTCAAACTAAGCTTATTTCTGAACCGATTCGTATCGAGAAATACGATTAAATTACAATCAAGTGTTATCATAAGACACAGAATATTTATTTTGTTTCTTCATTTGATTTTCATCAAATAAAATAATTTACTTCATATGAATATAATTTATTTCATTCCACAAAAACCACAGTTATTTAAATTTTTTATTTAATATTACTTCTGTGGGTGATCCCAATGACTGTCATTTTGTTTATATATCTACGATATTTTAATATCGAATCTTACTTTTGTCAATTTAATAAAGTGTTTTATAATTACTTATAACATAAATTTTAAACTATATACTCCCCTCAAATTTAACCCATATTTAATGTTTTGGTCCGAAGGGAACAAAAAATTTTACCTTACGTAGTATCCATGTAGACATCACAATTTAATTAATCTTCTTACGTCGATTTCCATCTCTATGTTATATGAATTCCATTTGAAGGAATTTCCTCAATGAATCCATGCGTACATTTATACCATGAACTATAACATTTAAGTAAAAATTTGAGGTCTTACTCCTAATCTTTGATTGTCGCTTACTTAAAGCAAGTACTAATTATAGGTAGATATTACAAAAGTATTATTAAAACATAAAAGTTCCGATACATTTTGACTTATCGAGGCATGTAAATTTTGATTTAATAGTTAGTAACATTACATTTTTTTACAATTATTGATGAATTTAGTTAATTAATGTACTATGAAAATGTCAAACTAATAATAAAATAAATGTCATAAGATTAATTACAAAAACAATATCACACAATCGTTTACGATTGTCAAAATATGAATATTTATATTATGTAAAAACAGTAAAAATAACTAACTAATAATTATTTTATAACTATCAAAGTCTTCTTTTATTAACTCACAGCAAAAGAATCAAGCAATTTCGATACAGATATTTAATTTATTATGCAATTTGTTTTGATTTTTATGATCAAGATATTCATTAACGGTATAAAAACAATTAAGTAAGAGCCATTCATGAAGTTTGTTTTTGAACTTTGTCATTGGGAAATTTTTAAACTCGTCGGGTAAAGATTAAAAGATTTAAATAGCTATTATGTATGATTTTTTTCGGAAGAGCATCAACTTACATTTTGGAAAGTATATTCTATTATTAAATTTTTCTCTTAAACCTCTATCTCCTAAAAATTATTACTTGAGAAGTATTCAGAGAATTGCTTGACATTTGGAATGTGTATTTAGCAGGGATAGTAGATATAATAAGGATATAGAACGACGAGTAAATGCAGGGAATAGAGTGAATGGGGCACTACACTCTATTTTGAAGAAGCAGAATGTATCAAAAAAGGCACTTATGGTAATTCATAATGCTGTGTTAGTCCCTACTTTAATGTATGGTAGTGAAAGCTGGGTGTGGCAGAAGAAGCACGAAAGTAGAATAAATGCTGTAGAAATGCGGTCTTTAAGGAGTATGTTAGGGTTGAATCTGAATGACAGGGTGAGAAATTGCGTGATAAGAGATAAATGTGGTATGCAAGATGATGTTGTGACCAGGATTAAGAAAGGAACGCTTCGGTGGTTTGGTCACGTAGAAAGAATGAATGAGGAAAGAGTGACAAAGCAAATTTATATGGCAGATGTGAACGGCAGAGCCGGAGAAGGGACGCCCTAGAAAAAAGTTTATCGACCAAATTGGCGAAATTTTGAAAATGGGCCACGTTAAAAGTACCCTTAACCGACGAGCATGTATGCGTAGATATATGGATGTAAAGAAGGCGAAAGAGGTATGTCAGTATCGTGTCGAATGGAAGTCCGTAGTCTCTGCCTACCCCTCTGGGCGACAGGCGTGAGTGTTTATGAGATTATTACTATGCTTGACAAAAATCGCTGCTTGTTTTATATACATACATGCGAGTGGTAGCACTTTTATTTTTTTGAATAATGGCTTACACGATGTCATGGAATGTGCTCGACACATCGCTTGAATGCATTTTTGGATTTTAAATACGCATTCTATTTCAGAACAGTTGTGACACATAATAATTCCGTACGCAATATTGATAAGACATAGCCATGATATGCGTCTAACGCTGCTTTGGCAGATGCTATCTCCCGAATTCGGCGAAGCGCTAATACAAATCTGTTTAATTTGTCACATATCGATTGAACATACATTTTCCAATTACAATTATTGTCAATAGTGATACCAATAAATTTGTAGTAACCAACATCTTGTAGCACTTTTTCATTATACTTCGTATTTAAATTAATTTGCTTAATTCTAGTCATGTGAAATTGCATTATTTTAGTTTTATTTATTTTTTATATCTAAAGTACAAAGGATTTGGATGAACAGGACATTGTTAACTATATATATAAAAAAACGAGGGAAAAGGTGTCTCTTGTAAAAATTCAAATGAAACGATAAAGAGACTACAATGCGTATAAATTGTAGCTCAGCACAAGATTAACACATTCCTGGACGATAAGCTTTGGCCATCTGGTATATCGTTTAGACGGTTTGTGAACTTCTATGGAAGACGAGACAATAAGGAAAACACTGAAATAACAGAAAATAAAGATATATATATTAAAATATAAATACATTTATATATATAAGTATACAATATTCTTCTGTAGCTCAGTATTTTACATTGAGATATTATAATATAAATTAAGAAAGTCGATGGAAAAATACAGTAAAGTAATTAGTTTTAATTGCAAATCTATCAAAAGGTCAATAGAAGGAGTGAGAACCTAGTGTCAGACAGCTGATGTGGTAGCTCTCCAAGAGACGTGGTTGTTGCCACATGATTTGCCTATACTCAGCACGATTGACAGCAACTTTGGGTCTACCGGTACGTCTGCAGTCGATACTGCGGCCGGCTTACTCAGCGGGGGGCTGTATGGCGGGGTGGCGCTGTTATGGCGTAAGTGTGCCTTCAAGTCAGTGAATGTGATTGAGTGTGATAACGAGAGGATCTGCGCGATAAAGCTAAACGTGAGTAATAGATCAGTAGTTATGTTCAGTGTGTATATGCCTACAAAGTCATATGATAACCTTTCCGAGTTTACTGCGTGTCTTGGAGCCATTCGCTCTATAATAGAAATAGAGGAGAACAGTGGAGTATCGGCTTTTTACATCTTAGGAGACTATAATGCATACCCTAGTGAATTATTTTATAATGTAATGTTGGACTTCTGTGTTGATCTTAATTGGATTTTTGTAGATTTAAATATGTGTGCCAGTAATACATATACCTATTTTAGTGAGGCTCACGGTTGTACTAGATGGTTGGATCACTGCATTATCACAGAGTCGGCGCGGAATACAATCGTTAGCGTAACGGTTAAATATGACGTGTATTGGTCTGACCACTATCCACTAGTAGTCGTATGTAATCTGGGTAAACTTAAGCCAAAAGTAGTTAAATTGGATACAGAACGACCAATAAATCGTGTTATATGGGGAGAGAGACAGCAGCAGCAAATCCATCAGTACCATGACCTCTGTCATGCTAAGTTAAGACTCATTGAATTTCCACAGGAACTAAGTGCTTGTTGTGATGAGTTCTGTAATAACAAGAATCGTCACTTAATCTTAGGTAAGTTATATTTAGATATTCTAAATATATTTTCAGAGGCAGCTATCCAAACACACAAAGTTAAGTGTCGAAAGAAGGGAGGTTATGTTTTTGGATGGAATAAGCATGTCGCGGGTCCCCACCGGGAGGCGAGGCTGAAATTTAAATTGTGTAATTTAGCCGGCCGGCCAGCTAGTGGTCGAATTTATCATGATATGTCGGAGGCAAGGAGGCATTTTAAAGCGAAACTTAAATGGTGCCAGGATAGGCAGGAGCAACTTAAAATGGACCACTCCTCGAAAAAGTTTAAAAACTTCTGGAAAAACACAAACAAAATTAATATAAGCCCGTGCCTCCCTGTGGACTTTGGTGGTACTCATGACAATAAAGACATTGCGAATGCTTTTAGGAAACAGTTCACCATGCAGTCACTCTTATGTCTCATATGTAAGGAGATGAGCGAAAGCGAGACCATTGTGAAGGAACGTAATGTTAAGATATCTGCTAAAATGGTGGCTCTGATTATTGAGAGAATGCAGCGTAGGAAATCTCCGGGTCACGATGGTTTCAGTATTGAATTTCATTTACCACGGGTTCTTGCAATGTTTTTATACTGTGTCTAGGTGTGTATTTGCCTGAGGGACTAATGCAAACAATAGTGGTACCAATTATTAAAAATAAGACAGGTGATGCTTCTGATATTTGCAACTACCGGCCCATCTCACTTGCTACCACCGCGGCGAAAGTACTTGACAATTTGTTAAATGGTTGCCTCATAAAATACGTAAATGTGCATGATGCCCAGTTCGGATTCAGGGTGGGATTGTCGACGAAAAGTGTAATTCTTACATTGAATCATACTGTCGGTTATTACACGGCTAGGAGGACGCCGGTATACGCGTGTTTCCTCGACTGATCCAAGACTTGTGACTCAGTCAGTTATGATATACATGTATATGGAGCAAGTTGAGGGACGCAGGTGTGCCGGCGGATTATACTTCTCTGATCAAGTACTGGTACAGTAATCAAAAAAAAAAAAAAAACAGGTGAGATGGGCGGGTACGCTATCAGATGAATATAGACTAAAATTTGGTGTCAGACAAAGCGGTTTAAGCTCACCGTTGTTTTTAATTTATATATTAACTAGCTTATTGTGGAACTGGTTAGCACACATGTCGGCTGTAATATTGACGGGACACGTGTTAATAATATAAGCTAAGCCGACGACATAGTGTTGCTCAGTCCATCTATAGGCGGGTTAAGAAAATTATTGTCTATTTGCGAGAAATATGCGGAGGAACTTGAGGAAGGCTTGAAGTACAACTCAAAAAAGAGTGAAATTCTTGTTTTTACAACACCGAAACAGCCACCGCGTTGTGTTCCTCCAGTATACCTCAATGGTAATGCCCTAAATACTGTTAATACTTTTACGTATCATGTAACTTTTAAACCATTAATTTGCTTTCCCACGTATCCCTTACCTTTTTAGTTTATTTAGAAGTATTCCGTGATGAAGATGAACAAATTCAAATGTTTTACTCATTTCATTGCATTCTGTAATAAACTTAACGAGTTGGTCGCTAGTGGTCGTGAGTTAGTCGCGAGTCACTAATGTTGTGGATTTAGTTTTTAAAAAACTATTTTGTGCGTTATTAATAATATTAGGCTTACCATAAAATTATTAAGTCTCTTTAGTATTGCTTTAAAAAAATTTGATAAAATGGGTTTTATTGCAACAGGTCTGAAATTATTAATATCTTTAATATCGCCCTTTTTGAAGATTGGTTTTTAAACTTAATACATGAGATCTACAGGAAAAATTCCTAGAGCAAAAGACAAGTTTATGATACGAATAAGTATTGGTGCCATATTTAAAGAACTTGGTTTTAATATTTTTGGCGGTAGCTCATCATACCCCACCGAATTAGTGTTTCAAAAAGATATAAATTGATTAATTTCATCAGGATTCGTGGGTCGTAAGAATATTGTGGAGCTACAGGATTGTTTACAAAGACAATTATACGACACATTCAATTTCTCTTTATTTTTCGAATCTTTCTACTGAAATTAAGCGAAAAATTAACAATTGTGTAGTCATCATTCATAATCATTACAGCCCTTCACAAGCCCACTGCTGAACATAGGCCTCCCCCAAGTAATGCCACAAAGCACGGTCCTGAGCCACCTGCATCCATCGACTTCCTGCATGTCTTACCAGGTCGTCACTCCATCTAGTGGGGGGTTGCTCTACACTACGCCTACCGGTACGAGGCTGCCACTCGAGAACTTTTCTTCCCCATCGGTTATCGGTTCTTCGAGCTATATGGCTGGCCCATTGCCACTTCAGCTTACTAATCCGTTGGGCTATGTCAGTCACTCTGGTTTTACTGCGGATATCCTCATTTTTGAGTCTATCACGCAGTGAAACTCCGAGCATAGCCTTCTCTATAGCTCGCTGAGAGACCTTGAGCGTCCTCATACGGCCAGCGGTGAAGGACCACGTCTCAGATCCGTAAGTCATCACTGGCAACACGCACTGGTTATACACTTTAGTTTTCAGAGATTGAGGTATACCTGACGAAAAGATGTGTCGTAATTTCCCGAACGCTGCCCAGCCGAGTTGAATCCGTCGATTGACCTCTCGGTCGAAGTTGGACTTACCTAGTCGGACTATTTGTCCCAGGTAAACGTACTCGTCAACAACTTCGTGCATAGTGCTCCCAACAACTACCGGCATAGGTGTGACATGGACATTAAACATGATCTTTGTTTTGTCCATGTTCATCTTAAGACCTATCCGTTGGGAGACACCAATGAGGTCATTGAGCATAGTGCTAAGGTCCTCCCGCGATTCTGCCATAAGGACTATATCGTCGGAAAATCAAAGGTGAGTGATGTACTCGCCATTGATGTTAATACCGTATCCTTTCCAGTCCAGTAGCTTGAAAACGTCTTCCAACGCAGCGGTGAAGAGTTTCGGGGATATAACATCACCCTGTCTTACACCTCTCTGCAGTTGGATAGGTTTCGTGCTCTGGTTCTGTACTCGGATAGCCATCGTAGCCCTACTGTACAAACACTTCAGCACTTCAATATACCGACAGTCAACTAGGCACCGCTGAAGAGACTGTAGCACCGCCCAAATTTCGACGGAAATCAAAGAATTTCTCATAGTCTACATACGCCAGGCAAAGTGGCAGATTGTACACTTCGGACTTCTGTACAATTTTCCGAAAGGGTATGTATGAGGTCTATGGTACTGAAGCCTTTTCGGAAACCGGCTTGTTCGGGAGGCTGGAAGTCGTCGAGTCTGCGTGCGAGACGATTCGTAATGACTCTCGAAAACAGCACGTAGACGCGGCTCAGAAGGGAAATCGGTCTGTAGTTCTTCAAGAGAGCGTTGTCGCCTTTCTTAAAGAACAAGACCACCGCGCTTCTGCTCCTCGCCTCCGGAGTAGTGCCACCATGAGGACGGAATTGAAGAGCTTCTGAAGGAGTTCAAGTACCGGTGTTCCACCCACTTTCAGAAGCTCCGCTGTAATTCCATCCTCGCCCGGAGCCTTGCCGTTTTTAAGGTGGTGGAGAGCCATTCTAATCTCGCTCAGACTGAAGTCCGGGATATCATCGTTGTCATAAGACTTTTTGGACTTACTCACACTTGCGTGTGGCTCCAACGATGATGTGTACAGCTGCCCATAGAACTTCTCAATCTCACTCAGAATCTCAGGTGTCCCGGAAACGATGTTGCCACACTCAGTCTTCAGCCTTGACAGTTGGCTCTTTCTGGCAGACAGATCTCTGGCAAAGACTTTGGAGTCCTGGTTCCGCTCGATCGCTTCTTTAATACGAGCAGTATTAAAATTGCGTAAGTCTCGCCGCATGCATTTGGAGATCTGTCTGTTCAGTTGTCTGTATGCTGTCAAATCTGTTGACGATTGCAGCCTCATCTCCCGTCTAACAGCCATGAGATTATGAGTGTGATCGGAGAGTTTTTGTGTTCTTCTGCCGCGGGTCTTGCAGAACTTAGCTCCGACCGCATGGACGGTTTCCACGAGCTTGTCATTCATATCATCCACTGCATTGCAATCCTCTAGGCACTGAAAGCGGTTACGTAACTCGAGCTGAAAAGTTTCGGGATTCTGGATTAGAGCACGAGGGGGGACGGAGCGTTGACTTCATTAGACGAGACCTCTCCAACTTAACTTTTAGGTTCAGTGTGCCTCTAACCATTCGGTGATCGCTGCCAGTTTTCACCCTTGCGATCACTGAGACATCACTGAACAGTTGGCGTCTGGTCGTCATAATGAAGTCAATCTCATTTTTTGTCGAACCGTCGGGGCTCGACCAGGTCCACTTCCTGCGGGGCCGCTTCTGGAAGAAAGAGTTCATCATAAAGAGTCCCTCTTTCCCCATAAAGTCGGCCAGCTGCTGGCCCCTACGTTTCCGTTGCCCTACTCCAAAATTCCCCAACTTCAGCTCACCGCCTTCTCTTGTGCCTAGTTTTGCGTTGAAGTCTCCCATCAACACCGTGTAGTGGGTTTTGGAGGAATGCATGGCTCTGGAAATATCCTCATACATTTCCTCCACCTCCTCATCGGGATGTGCCGAGGTTGGTGCATAAACCTGTATGACCTTCAGCGAATAACCGTTTGGTGATTCTGAGTATCAGGTACGCGAATCTCGTCGACACACTCCCAATCAATACAACGTCGTTGACGAGAGACTAATGGACGATAAATCCGACACCTCCTTGGGACAGATGGTCGCCCTCCCGGTGGTAGAACAAGTTGCCGGACTCGAGGATTGCTGTATCCTCCCCCTCTCTTCGGACCTCGGATAATCCAATAATATGCCAGCGCAACTTGTCTACCTCTTTTTCCAGCTCCAGGATCTTCTCGTCAGTCCTCAGGGTGCGTGCGTTATATGTTGCCAGGTCGAGTCGTCGTAGGTGGCAACCGAACCTCCACCGGAGATTCTTAGCACCCCCTGCCCCGCCGTTACCATGGTCACCACCGTAGCCAGGAATAGCGGGGCCGCCGGGGACTGGGGGCCGTTTTTTTGCGTCGTTATTCATGGGGGGATATTTGCCATATTTGCCACGCTTGGCGAGCGGGTTGGCAACCGCAGTTTTTTATTATAACACAGTTGTTATCAGGAAGATGCTGCTGCCCACCTCCTGCCTGTCTCCCTCTGTCACCTCTTACGACACCCGCGGGAAGATATGGGATAGTGGATATTCTCAACCGCCACTACACGGCACATTTGTGTAGACACAATTGTGTAGTAAGCCGTAGTTAAACATTAATTAAATAAGAAGTAACATTACCTAGTTAGAAAAAAACCTCGCGCCCTCACTCAATTGCGTGTACTATCATCACTACTGCCACAATACTAGGAAGGTGGTATTATTACCACCATTGTTAACACATCCTCGGGGCATCCTCAGGAAGTAGATTCTGCGTCTACTCATAATACAAGTATCTGACCTAGTACTATACGGCTAGACATACAATTGCGGAAAGGCGGGAGGTGCTCTTCAAACTCGACTAGGTTAAACGCATCATTTTATTTAATTACGTTGATTGTAGCTAATTAAATTAGCTTTGTTACCTGAATCCAATTAATAAAGTAGTAAATTGAAAAAAAAGAGAGAGACAATTTGAGGAATTTCTTAAATTGAAGTTTATTTTTGTAAGTAACACCGGGCATCAAACAATATTATAAATTGTTCGATGCTCTCTTGTTATGTATGAAACATAACAAGACTCTTTGTAAAACACACACTAGAAATTTCTTCCCTATCGTGAAAGCGCCTTACTTATAAATGTAAAATAACAAAACTTCTGACCCGTATCGATTATTTGTACACAATACCATCAATTTTACCATGGTAAAGCCACTCTGCAGCTATACTATGGTTGTGGTACAAATGGGTTAACTCGACTGGGGTAGGACCATGCTCTCACAAAATACCAGTGAAAATAGCAGCGTAACGCTGCTGTGCTAGATATGGAGAGTTTAGATAACCGAACACCTTTTTTACGAGGCATTCCATCTTAGTCCTCGCGGGTGACAACGCATCTGCGTTTTGTAAAATAACAGAGGATAAATGTTGGATGTCTATGAGACACAGTATCCACTTACTATCAGGTGGACTGTGTGCTCGTTTATTAACCCCATTCAATAAAAAAGCCTTGAAGTGTTGCGGCCAAACGCTTAAACACTGCAATACTAAGCTAAGCCGTCAAAATATACATAATTAAATATTAGGTATTCAAATCAGACAATTAAAACAAGATTTGAGAAGAGTAGTTAAAATAATTGCCCTGAAAATTGGTCTTAACTTTTAGTTGAATTTCAACAATTTCGAAATTATATTTCTCATTTTAATTTTATTTCACCGATGCATAAGTATAAATGTAAAATTTTGATATAGAATAAAGGTGACAAACCAGCACACAATCCACCTGATGGTAAATAGATGCTGAGGCTCAGACATTTATCCTTGATTAGGAATCAAAATCCAGATGCGTTGTCAGCCATTAGGACTAAGAAGAAATGCCTCGTTTCCAATAAAAAGGGTCTCCGGGTCCCTACACTCACCATACGGAATACAGCAGCCTTAAACTGATATTGCAAGCTAGTATTCTGTGAGAGAGTGAGCCTACTATAATACTTTAAAAAATCGCAACAAAAGCGGAGTGGGATAAGTCTTTAAAAAACACTTTTTATATCTTTACCTTTTACGAAAAAAGTCCCCAATTTTGTGCCAAGAGATAACGCTCTTTTGAAACATATAATATATTTATCAGTCAACCGTCAAAACATAATTTGCTTCGTAATAGAAGACTCAAGGATGCCGTAAAATATCACAAAGCTTCATACAACGAGTCCTATCTCTATATAAATGACGACTAGAGGATTTTCCTCTTTACTAAATTTACTTGAAGTGCTTGCTTTCATTCTATTATATCGCGACAAGTTGTTGGCTACGCGATTTATCTGCAAAACGACTTCAAATGATTTTCCACTTAATTACATTGCAAAATCACTTATATTATTTTAGATTATTTAAAATAATGTTACAAAGTCACTGAGCATATTTAAATAAACGCATTTGTGGATGAAATTTATTAACTTACTACAGACGATAATTTTTCCGCCTGCTGGTAAAGGGTGCTGAGGATCACAGACATCTACTTTTATCTTAAATTAAGAATCAAACTACAGATGCGTGTACTGCAGGTGAAGACTAAGATAGTAGCCTCGTTTCCAGTAAAAAGGATACTAAGTTCTTTACACACAAAATACGAACCGCAGCAGCGTTAAGCTGCTATTTTACGCTGGTATTCTGTGACAGCGTGGTCTTTCCCCGGTCGAGCCGACCCATTCGTGCTACAACCATAATATAGCTACAACGTGGCTCTACCACATAAGAGTATATGGCAAATTGTGAAAGAAGAAATAAGTGGCTACGCTATCACCTGCACAATTACTAGCCCAAAATTCCATTAGTCATCTTTTACGACAGGCTAGACAAGTTGGCACATTCTTTTTAGTTGCAAGTACCACATATACACGGAGTCTACATGTCCCTGACTAACATGTGACGAAATACGAGTATTAATAAAAAGATGAAGTATTTTTTCTTTTTAATTTAAACGTTTCTGGATATTTCCCGGACTAAACTAACTCATACTCGTATTCATAAGCCGCAAGCTCACTTCGAACACTTTTAAAAGAACGATTCGTGTACCTGGGTAAACTGGTAGTACATACAACGCCTTAAGAGGAATAGGATAGAATAGAATCAAAAATTTTTTTTGTTATATAGATTACAAAATTTTTACTGTAACTCATTAATATTTTACCACTAGTTCGGGAAAAAACATCTGTCCTGGGTTAGTTATAAAAGTTACAGCCTATATACGTCCCACTGCTGGGCCCAGGCCTCCGCATTTCTGAGAGGGTTTTAGAGCAAGGAATTGTCCGCCGCGCAGCTACAATGCGTGTTGGCGAACTTCACATGTCTTTAAAATATATTTTTTCTTATTTCTCAGACATGCAGGTTTTCTGCGATGTTTTCCTTCATCGCCGAGCACGTGGTAAATCAGTACTTAAAATTGCAATTAACAATTTCATTGGTGCCGGCGGACATCGAACCTGGTTTACTCGCGTACTGTGCAATTTACCAAATTTTATTAAATATGACTTAGAGATAGAAATTTACTATGAAATTTACCTGGGTAGAACCAGCAAGAAATTCGGCGGGATTTTTTTTAATTTACAATATAATATTTTACATAATTTTGGAGGTATTATGGGGTATGTGATTTCTCAATAATTAGTTTTTAATCTAACTTTAAATTATTACAGGAACATGCTGTGAGTATAAAACATAGAACATATAACGATATATACAAATAATACCGACTTCGAGCTCAAGGAGTGAATTGAGCGTTACACAGAAATGTTGTGGTACCCTATCGTAGTAAGAGGTAGATTTGATATGATTTGTATATTATTGTATTAAAACGGATTGTGGTATTTTTTATGATTAAATACTAATCATTTATTAATTTCGAAAAATATTATAGCCTATCATAAGTCCACTACTGAAAACCTTCTCCATAGATTGCCTCGTAATATTCTATTGGTGCCATGCTCGGAAGGCAAAGTTGCAACGGAATTTTTTTAATATGTTGAGCTCTTATCAGGAAAATGCTCCTGCCTATCTTCCGTTTCATGTCCATCTGGCGCCTAAGCATGAGAAAAATACGTAATTGAATTATAATGACTTTTAAAATTTGAATTGCTTATAAAATTATACGGTCGTAACTAACAATATTCACAAAACACATCAGCAATATGCTGTTACTTAATGTTTGTATTCTGTGCGTGTGGTACTTCCCCACTTGAGTTGGCTTATTATTGCTTCAGCTGTCATATTGGTAGCGTGACTCTACCGTGTACGATAAAGAGATGGGAAATGTGTCAGAATCACGCCAGATGTAATCCGTATTCTTTGCCTTCTGAAACAGGTGAGTGTTCATATTTATATCTAAGTAACTCTATTTTTTACCACTTTTAAACTTACTCACTTTCATGTATGTCTATTCTCGTTGAGTTTAGTAATTGAATTTTAACTAACTTCCTGGTAAACTAGGGACTTGAAATTTTGTACAGAACTCAGAATCGCATAACAATGTAAGAATATGAAAAATAGAAAAATACATAATTAATTTTTTTTTATAAATTAAGCTTAAGGCTTAGAAAGCCTTATAACATGAATGTTTTGCCGCATAAGAACCTTGGACGGCAGTCAGATAGTTCAAACACTTAAGCATCGCGGTTGTCTTCAACCATTAACGAGTTAAGCAATCTACAAAGTACCTACTAGCGATTCACAAAACAACTCGAAGAAGCTTTGATTAAATACTGTAATTATTTCTAATGGCGACATCCGCGCTGAATTATTACGGGATTCGAGCTTCCATCTCCATAATAATTCCGTCAGCTTACACTTTGGGAGCAAGCTTAGCGAAATATATTCGATATTAAGAAGCCACGAAGTCTTTTACAACGAAATGAAAATCTTTATATTTTAGCGTAAATATTTTAATCAAACTGATCATGGATATGTTTAGAAAACTAAGAGATATGTTTAGAAAACTTTGCAAATAATCACGTTACCTGATAGAGCCACTTCAATCAAAGAAAGCTTCAAATGCATAATCCTCTCGGGCCTATCATTATAATGACTCTCTACTATACACTTCTGATTGGAGGACAAGAGTGCACTGACGGCTGTTCAACAACAAGAGTGATATCTACTAAGACAGAGGACTTGGTAGATGTAACTTTATGTTTTGAACTGACCATAGTATAAAATTACAACTACCAGCTCCACTACCGCCTAGTTAGCATACCGCGTAACTTATTATATTATATACAACAATTTAGTTACTGTACGAGCAAACTCCATAATAAACATTCTAGCTTTTGATAAACAGATAAACGTATCTTAAATAAGTTTAATTTATTAAGATTATGAGCAAAACTTGAAATCTCGGCATCAGTGAATCGAGTCCTCTTGCGGATCGAGGTTCTTCAAAAATGAATAGACAGACGCACCGAGAAGTACAACTTCGGCAAGATAAAAGATAAGGTAAAGTTCTGCGTTGTTTAGGCTTGTGAAAATGGAGATAAGCTTAAAGTTAAATTAAGGTTAGGTAAACGTTCATGTTCGGTGAATGTTCAAATGTTCATGAACATAAAAGTAATTCTTACAGCATTCATATAGCACATGTATAGCCAGTCATACAGATGGTATACACAATCTATAAATATATTTTAAATAATACAGACTAATTCAGATTAGTTAAAGGGAATCGCACCACCCATTTCCTTTCGTGGATGTTGTGAGGGGTGACATTTTTGGGGCTAATTAATAAAATTCTGGTCTTAACTTTGCAGAAATCCATTATTTTATTTAAGTATATTAATTAATTTGATTTAAATATACGCGTAATAAAAAAATCTGTATCTTATCTGATTTGAATAGTATCTCCTGCTTGCTTGCACCACTAATCCCAACACAACTACTCCCAACTCCACTACACTATAAAAGACACCACCGTTGATATTACAACACGTGTTTTGCCACACGTTTTGTGGCATCCTCATTTAAAATCTTCATATTTTTCTGAAATCCATTTTAATAATTTCTTAAAGATCAATTAATATACCTGAATATCTTAAGGCTTCTGTTGGTGTTTCATCTTATTTACGCCAGACATAAAATACCCAGTCCAACCACGGGCAGCGTTACAGGTACTAGATGTATGGAACTGCGATCATCAATCCACAGTCAAGCGTGACGATTAAGGCAAATCCTCTCTATAATAAGAGACTGCTTTTAAGGGCTGATGAATGCTGATGACTTTGCTCGGAATTTCTCTGCGTGATAGAATCCGTAATGATAATGGCCGTACTAATACCCCACTTAGCCAAACTGATTAGTAAGTTGAAGTAGCACTGAACTCTTATATTATGAAGCATTAACAACGAGCAAGGAAGATTCTCGAGTGGCAACGTCGTTTTTGTTATAATGTCCTCCAGACCGAATTTTAGTCACTGCAGGCAGGCCACACTGAAAACTACACTATCTGTTTAAGGCAGGATTACAGTGCCTAAGGACGTACGGCAACTGACGTGATTGAAGAGAGATCAGGAAAAATAGCAACGATTTACGAGATTCCCGAGGCACGGGGATAAAACGCCTTCAAGTTCCTGACTTCGCGCCGCTACTGAGAATTTCTTGCCATAAAACACAACGACTGATAGTGACCTGACCGGGGATTCAGACCCTCTACTTCATGATAACAATAGCGTTTAAGATCATAAGACGAACGAGACAATGCAATGCCCCTTAACTGTAACTGGAGAGTAAGTAGACATACTATAAGTGTAAGCGACGACCTGGTAAAATTATTTTATGCATGACTATACTGTACGTTACAAAGAGTTATTTAGACTTAAAAAAATCTAGAATGGTTAAGCAATTTAAAAGTTTTCATTCCGAGTTTCAAAGATGTTATTTAGTATGAGGGGTACGAAAACTGTTACAGTCTAGTGGCGGTGTAAGAATATCGACCACCATTTGTTTGCGACCAAGTTCTTTCTGATCGGCTCGATTCACTTGCACAGAGTAGGGATGTTGGATCCCTTTGCGCTTTCTGTCGCATCTACCACGGGGAGTGTTCTGAAGAATTGTTCGGATTAGTGCCAGCCGCCAAATTACAAACGGACATCGATTCAAAATTCACGATACCATCCTAACCATCTGAATGCTTGGCGGTCCACCACTGTGCGTTTTATTAGGAGTTTTCTTCCTCGTAGAACTTCTCTGCAGAATTGTTTATCACCGGCGACCTTCACGAAAAGAACTTACTCCTTTCCAAAAGGCCGGCAACGCAACTGCAATTCCCCTGTTGTTGCGGTTGTTCATGGGCGACAGTAGTACCATTAGGTGAGCCACATGCACGTTTGCCCCTCTGCTATAAAAGAAACCCCTTTAGTCCCGTGGGTGTCTTAAGAAGCGACACAGAGAAACTAAAACAGGAGATGGGCAGCAGCATCTTTCTGACAATGACTCAAAATATTCAAAACTACTGTTGCCAACCCACATGTCAAGCGTGGCAACTATGGCAAAATCCTTCCCTTGACGAAATCTACGCGTGTAGTTTATGTTCAGCAGTGGACTTTTATAGGCTGTTATGGTTGATATGAGGAGGTACCAGCAAATGGATTTCTAAATAAATCCTTTCAAGTCTTATAGGTGATGAAGATATTATTAAAGAACAACAAGGTGATGAAGATATTATTGATGATCATTGTCGATTATGATCGATTGCTAGATAATCAGTATGATGGCGAATTATCAGATTTTGATATAATGTATAATAGATTACATAATTTAATACACATAATGAAGATATTACTCCCCTATTAGTTTTGCAGTCAGAAAATTTGCGTGCAGTGACTTTACTAAAAATAAAGTAATAACTTGAGTAAATCCGTAGACAATGGCGATATCAGAAGCACTCAGAAAAAAATAACAAGAACTGAGCCATGTATCAAGAAGCCACACCAACGTTTGTCACATTTTGCCTTAGCAATAAACGCCTTTATAGATTTAATCAGAAATGGTCTTTATGTATTTAGTTTATTATATAAATTATATTAAATAAATTCGTACGTAATAAAAGGTTTAATATAAAGAGAAACAAAATCTCTCGATTTCTTTTCTTATTCATTTATAACAGCATACCCATACACCACAGCTGAACATAAGTCTCCTCCATAGACTGCCTAATAGAGGGAGCCATGGCCATTAGCCATAGTTTCCACGTTTAGCCTGTAAAAAATAAGTTTAAACAATGAATGAGTATGAGGATATTCGAAGTAGAACCAAAGTGACTGACATAGCCCAATGGATTAGTAACTAGATAATTAGATCGCACGCACACACATACGCATACACGCACGCTCGTACGCACACTCGCACGCACACACACACACACACACACACACACACACACACACACACACACACACACACACACACACACGCACGCACGCACGCACGCACCCAAATATACACACACTAGCTGTGCCTGCGACTTCGTTCGCGTGGAATCAGTACTTTTGCTATAAGTGTGATGATATGTAATTAAACAATAGCAAAGACTTATAAAGACACTATTCTGAATAAAACATTCAGTTAGTAGGTCAATCAGACAAACAAATGAATGAACAAATAAGAAGACCCACAAATTAACCAAAAAACGAATAGGGCAAACTGTTCGCCTATGATTTTTTTTTTGTAAATAAAAAAAAAAACAAAATGACCGCAATAACGTAATCTTTAATTTGCTCCTGAATTTCTCTAGGCAACACTTGGTTTCCATACAACAAATAAGAGATAGCCTTGAATAAGCAAGTACCATTACCAATTATTGATAGTAAATAATAAATTTGAAATGAAAACTACAATCCAATGCCTACCTAAAACTAAGTACCTACACTAACAAAATAAATATAATTGCGTTAGTATCTATATTTTGATAACTTCTGTATATGGTATAAGAAGCAGAATCTTGATGCCTGCTTAGCAATCTAATGACTACAAAGGTACACAACAATAACGTTTGATTGCAAAAAAATATACAAATCATTGAGTTATATGTACTACAGTAAGTTCTTAAGGTTGGTCTTTGAATACCAGACTGAACATATAAATCAAATTTGATGACATGTCTTCGCTGACATACTACTAACGGATACTAATGAATTTTTTCACGGAGGTTTGCACTATTAATTTTTTTATAGAGAAGAGGTGGTAAACGAGCATGCGGTTCACCTGATTCGAACGGCTCTGCACAGCATAAGAACAAATGGAAGGATATGGCACTGGGGAGTACCAGCCTAGAGATGGGAAGTATATTCAATGTGCGGGCGAACTTGTGACTTGTAAAGTTGCAAGCGGTGTGCCGGCATGAAATATTGTCCCGATCTGCTGAGCACGCCAAGCTTTTTAGAGGCCAATTCGACCTTCTCTTCCAAGTGAACATGAAACTGCACGTCACTCGATATGTCGACGCCGAAGATGCTGATACTGACTAAAGCAACAAGGGGAGTGACTTAAAACTGAGGAGATACGACGTAGGGGTTCTTTTTAGCGGTAAACGCGAAAACTTGCATCTTTTGGAAATAGAACTTGACTCGATTTAGTCGCCCCCAGTCTAAGAATTTGTTGAACAACTAATGATTTCTTAAATTTACGCGAACACTACACATTGAATAAAACTAAATTTACGGATTTTATCGCGTTTATTTCACTACTTTTACTTATTTATAATTCCCGACGTTTCGGGTGCTTTACAGCAACCATGGTCACGGGGGGGGGGGGACTGAGATGTTTGACGTCCCAATGTCATTGTTAGCCCAACTTCCCGGCGCTCCGGGAAGTCTGCAGTCTGTAAACATGTTCAAGATCGTCCCCACCATTACATCAGATTTGATAAACCACAAGTCCTCGCAAAAGAACACCGATTCCTACCAAAGATGATACGCGAGGCTATTGAAATTAAAAAACATCCTAATTTCAATAGAGAAGATGGTTTGGTGCTGCCATCTGCTTGGGATCCTATAATTAACAAAATTAAACCCAAACCCAAGCATACCACTGCAAGACTTCAAGATACTGTAAGTTCGTTTTGCGTAAATCGGACCAAAAAAATTAATATTCAAAAACTGAAGGTAGTCGGGCTAACAATGACATTGGGACGTCAAACATCTCAGTCCCCCCGTGACCATGGTTGCTGTAAAGCACCCGAAACGTCGGGAATTAAAAATAGTTAGTTATAGTTTTATTCAATTATTGAACAACTTCTAGACTTAAGTCACAAGTTTGTCCCGGTACTGGGCGACATTTTTCCGAGGAATATTAATATAGCCGGTGTATAAGGCATCACCAGTGCTGTCATATGCATAGCAATTAATGTTACCGGTTCGCAATATGTCATTTATATGCAGAAGACACAACGTTGGTCGCAGCCTCCACACGCAGATAGCACAAAACTAAGTTCAAGACTCTAAGTAAAAAAAAGAATTCTTTCAGTTTCGATAATAGTAGTATATCTACTAATTACTACATGCTTAAGTTTTGATTACTTTAAAAATAGCTACTTACGTTACTTTAGCTATTAACTGTTATATACTTCTATTTAAACTATTATTTGTTTAAAGCTGTAATCGACCTCGGAAAGAAAATGTTTGCAAAAGGGCAGGCATATGTGGCACTGAGTAGAGTAAAAACACTTTAGGCTTTATCTAAACTAGAGCCAAATAAAGTATTACACAAACCTCACGACGAACGAGCTTTATCATAAATGTAGAGACTGTGAGGTCCACACACAAGAGACTGGTGTAAAGCTCATTAATCGTGAGGTTTTTTTGTAACGTAATGTAATTATTATATAGTATTGTATAACTCAGCATTAAAATCTGTGAGTAAACAATAAATCACCCTTATTTTCCTACCCTAAGGGTAATTTTTATCCAAATTTACATGAGCCCAATTTCAAGGTATCTACCCTATCCATTAAAAAAAGAATTATCAAAATCGAACTACTCTGTAATAAGCCACCCCTATTTTCCTTCCGTAGGGTAAAACTTTTTTTTTTCAAATTGATATAGGACCAATTCGAGATATACCCTATCCAATAAAAAAATAACAAAATCGGACTTTCTCTGTAATAAATCACCCCTACTTTTCCCACCCTTAGGGTAAACATTTTTTTTGTTTAAATTTGATCAATGTCGAGATAATACCCTATTCAATAAATAAATAATTATCAAAATCGGACTACTCTGTAAAAAGTTATGCGTGGTTATACATAAAAAAATATAAGCGTCGAATTGAGTACCTCCTCCTTTTTTTCATAGCTTGAAAAATCTTATTATTCGGTGAGGGAATTTTTTGAAGATAAATTATTAGATTTGGTATCATAACTGGCTGATTGGTACTGTGACATTTAACATTTGACATTTAATTTACAAAGTTGACATTGTGTATTTAGGACATCTTATTTGACATTAATTTAATAATTATTTGGACACTGTAATTTGATATATAATCATCTTAATTTACACTATATCTTGTAATTAAACATTTTTGCATTTTATGAGTATAAATATAGCGATCAATAATGTAAATTGACTACTGTAACACCATGTATACCCATATTGCGCAAATAAAGGGTTAAATTGAAAAATTGAAAAAAATTCCGTTAACGGAAAAATGCTGTAAAAAATTTAAATGTAACTTTTTACATATACACTATTTTCTTCAGAAAGGATTATTAGTATTTTAGTGAAAAAACATGCACTTACAATAACATCACAGAAAAAAAACTTAAAAATACAATTCGATGCCCTTTTTCTGAGCAAGTGGATAAATATCGAAAAATAGTGCATTTTGACTTACGATGTTCCGATTTATGTATCGCGCTGTGCGCAAAAAATCAGGCTTTTTAAAAAAATATAGGATAGAATTGACTAGTGAGCACAGAGGAAGTTAGCAAGTGGATTATGTTGTCAACAGAAATGAAAAACCATCTTCTATTAAGAATTAAAGTGCAGATGCGTTGTCACACCTGAGGACTAAGAAGGAATGCCTCGTTTCCTGTAAAAAGGGTTTCTACGTTCACCATATGAAACACATTAAACTAGTGTACATCAGCAGTATTAAGCTACTATTTTACGCTGGTATTCTGTGAGAGCGTGCTCCTACCTCGATAGAGCCGAGACATATTTTTTTGCGTAGTGTCTCGACCGTTTACTGCCCGCAAATTTTCACTACGAAACATGGACAATGCAGTGAAATATTGAATGGTCTTTGGCTGAGTTTATGCGTGGCTTCTGATCATGAGATCCGTGGTTCTTTTTCGGGGCTGGAATACCTTCACTTATTGGTTTTTCCGCCATAAATTTTCAGAAGTCCGGAGTCAAAAAGTTGGCGGAGTTTCACCTCTGTGCTTCGAAAAACACGAAAAGCCTATGGTCCTGCTCCTGATTTCTCTCCGGGCGTGCCTTCCCCATACTTTACTTAAGACGAAATTTACCATAATTGCCACGCTTAGAAGGCAAGTTGAATTATATTATACAATTTTTATTAAAATGAGTTGTTATCACAAAGATGCTGCTGCTCATCTTCTGTTTTATTTCTTTCTGTCGCCTTATGACACCTAAGGGATGATATGGTGAAGTGGATTTTTTACGCAGTCATTACACGGCGTTAACTTAGTAGTTTCCGCTACGCGGATATTAAAAAATCCATCACAACTGTTTTCCGTTAAATTCCTGTAATTTTATATTTTATTATTTCATTTATAAATATCTTTTCAAACTTTTTTTTAACACCGACAAAAATTGCAAGAATTTATCACGTGTTGGATTTTGATGGTAAATATCATGAAGAAACCTACATGTGCAAGAAAAAAAATAGTTCGATGACATGATATGAATTCCAGCAACACGAATTGATGCAGCGCGGCAAAAATGTAAGAAAACCTGTTTCCAGCAATGGGACGAATATTATGGTTTGTAGCTCTATATTTTCGTAATATAAGAAAAACCACCATTGGGGAAAAATTTCTTGAGTGGCAGCCTCGTACCGGTAGACGAAGTGTAGGGCGACCCTCACTAGATGGAGTGACGACCAGTGAGCCAGTGACCAGGTAAGACATGCAGGAATTCGATGGATGCAGGTGGCTCAGAACCGTGGTTTGTGGGATACCTTGGGGTAGGCCTATGTTCAGCCGCGGATTTGTGAAGGGCTGTAATGATGATGATGATGATGAGAAAATGTCAATTATTTTATTCTGTATTTGGTTCCTGTACTCCGATAAAATTTATAACCTCAACTCAACCCCAATTCCTCAAATTAAATTAAAATTAACATCCATTTGCATTCAACATTGATGTCGGATTGAATCAATTGTATTGAATATTCATATTTTACAATTAATATGGCAAGACTCAGATACTGTCAAACCATCATATAGTTTAAAAGCAAGCGAATTTTATCTTAGTAAAGACGATTCTTTTATATAATTTTTATATAGTATAAGGGTGACAATCAAGAACACATTTCACATAGACATTGCCCACAGGACACAGGCTCATAAACATCTACATCTATCTTCGATTAAGAATCAAGAAGCATATGCGTTGTCACTCCTGTGGACTGATATGTAGTGCCTCGTTTCCAGTAAATAGGGTTCCTAGTCCTCTACACGCACCATATAAAACACAGCAACATTGAGCTGCTATGAGTGATCTGAGTTTAGTATGATGTTATGGGGGCGTATCGGAATAAACTGAAACATTTTATTTAGTGAGCTCATATCATAGAAAAAAAGTATTTTAACTTCAAAGGTCTTAAAGGAA
Source organism: Parnassius apollo (assembly GCA_907164705.1). Lineage (NCBI taxonomy): Eukaryota > Metazoa > Arthropoda > Insecta > Lepidoptera > Papilionidae > Parnassius > Parnassius apollo. The sequence continues at coordinate 747,318 of CAJQZP010001016.1, forward strand.
TAAAATAATTTCCACATAAGAATTTTTGAAGAAGAGATAAGTGGCACACCATATAGAAACTCAATTCCCGTGGTCAAAAAGAAATTGTGATAATAGAAGTTTCTTTTTCCTTGCAATTTAATTTTTTTGTCAATTTAAATCTATTTTTGAATGAATGAATTAATGTTTTAACAATTGTGTATAATTTTAAAAGCTTTTGTTTAACTTGCAATGTTTGTATGTTTGTTAGGGTCAAATCTTGCAACTACGCAACCAGTTATCCTCAACCGATTCAGCAAATTTTTTATACATGTTTAATTTGTATGATAATGCATGGTTAGCTAAGTGATTTTATATCCAATATAGCAAATCGCTCAAAATGGCGGACTAAATATTTTTATAATGATCCTATGATATGTGTATCAAATGAAAAATTTGTTGAAAAAGTAAGAAAATAAAAGAACTTCACTCTATATCTAATATGGTAGGCACCCACAGATGGCGGACTACGTTTTTTATGCACTCCCATGATATCAAATTGAAGAGTTTTTTGAAAAGAATACGAATTAAATGAAGCCCACGTTCAGCTCTTTGTAAAGATGGTGTACTACTGCCCAGTTAAACGGTAAGATTAAGAGGGGTCGTGTTTTCACTAATATCGACGCACGACACACTACACTTTGCACAAATTCTGGCAGTGGTGAAGAAAATTTAGAGTGGCGGAAAACAAAACCATATTATTTTAAAGAATTATAACTTTGCAAAGGTTATAGATAGTTTGAGTGTTCTAAAATGTTGTAGGGACCAACAAGGATCTATTTCCAGATTTAAGTTGGCGATCAAAAATTTAGTTTCTCCAATCCATTTGTAATTTTGTTATCCCAGGGTTTTGGAGTCCCTGATTACGATGAAACCGGATGGTTCGAGTTTACACGAGTGCACACTTCGCAACTAAATTTTAAAAGTAAGTCTACCTAAGTATATAATATTACTTATGTACAGAAAAATGAAAGTATTTTTATTATTATTTGGTAAATTCATCCTAAATCCAATATGGCGGACCACCCTAGATGGCGGATTAGTGGTTTTTATACACTTCCATTTTATGGATATAAAGTGACATGGATTTGCTAAAAAGAATACAAAAAATAAAATGACGTCACTGTTACTGCAATATAGCGGATTGCGCAAGATGGCGGACTAGTTATTTTTTTGCTCTCCCATGATTTTGGTATGAATTTTACTTTAGTATTCTTTGCGGAATATGTTTTGAATTGAAACAAAGGTCAACTGCTGTCGATAAAAAAAAACAATATGAATGAATTTCAAAAACTGATTATTAAAAATGTTTTTAATAAACAACTTTCATAAACAAGGATACCATACGTAACTTGATATTGACATAACTAGCTAATTCTAAGCAAAAAATAATATCACTAAATTGTGTAATAATATCACTAAAGTGTGTTGCATAATTAAATAATTAATTGATTGGTTTTTATTTAAAGTTTATTCTCTTCTAAATGATTTTTAGTACTATTTATTTACCTTTTCAATATTATATTATAATTTTCTTGGACATTTTATTGCTGAACATTGGTTTTCCTATAGATTACCTCATGAGGGGGATAGTAGCTATAGTTGCCATGCTTGGCAGGGGTATGTGCAATCGCAGTCTTTTATTTTCTAGTTATTATTATAAAGCCGTTTGTTTCCCTCTGTGGCCTCTTGCGTCACCCAAGTAAAGATAGTCGGTAGTTAATATTCTTACATTTCGCAGTCGATAGTTTGTTAATATTGTCGTACATTTAAGTGTTATGCTATTAGTATTAAAATACACAGAATACATAAATACACAAAAGAGTGTTTGTATGGGTTAGAAGAGAGCTAAAACGTATACTTATTTTTACTTTAAAAAATATGTATTATTTTTCATTACACATAAATACATTTATACCAAAAATGTCTTAGTTTCGACATGCATGCTTATGTTTGTTGCCAAGCACGTGGTCAAACAGTACTTACAATTGCATAATTAAATAATTTATCTTTACAGTGAATAAGAAAATCTTTAGAAGTAATATTCTTAACCAGAATGAAAATCTTGTTTTTCTTAAGAAATATCCATATTCCATGGTCTTTAAGAATTTTATCCTTAAGTATTTTTTAACATTTTGCTATAGAAAGGAACTAATGTTATTTGTGATTTATAATCAACAAATTACTTGTTTTCTTTTTCTTGAGCAAAGAATTTAAAAATATGCGTTTCTTTTAAACAACAGAGTGGGGTACACCCACAAATAGTCACTTTTGAGATATTTGTGATACAAGCTTGATACAATGGTAATAGCTCGCTTAATTTTTACTTTGCTTTTTATTAGCTACTTATTTGGATGAAATTAATTTAAAATTTAATAAAACCCCTTAAAAAGTGTGGGATGAATGTCTTTTTCATAATCACTACCAATAACAACAGGTGAATATGTTTGTGTTCGAAGAACTAATCTAAAAAAAGCATTTCAGTACATGACAAACGGTTAAAACGTGTGACAAAAATTACTAGTTGAAATTTCACCCAATAGTGCTTCCGTCCAGTTCAATCCAAACGAAACCTATTATTCTCCGTGAACTCATCTCATAGCTACTCGTGTCTCTAATTGCCTGTATGTCTAACGGTTTTCTTAATCGATTTGTCGTAATACTCTGCCTGTTAAAAGCATTAGATTAAGTTTATTATAGTGATATACAATTGTGGAAAGTATTTATTTGATGGGATGTTATGGGGTATATATTCTTACACTGCCACTATACATCATCATCATCATTACAGCCCTTTACAGGTCCACTGCTGAACATAGGCCTCCCCCAAGTAATACCACAAAGCACGGTCCTGAGCCACCAGTATCCATCGACTTCCTGCATATCTTACCAGGTCGTCACTCCATCTAGTGGGGGGTAGCCCTACACTACGCCTACCGGTACGAGGCTGCCACTCGAGAACTTTTCTTCACCATCGGTTATCGGTTCTTCGAGCTATATAACCGCCAATACACGGTACGAGCTTCGTGCCGTGTAGTGGCGGTTAAGAATATCCAATACCCCATATCTTCCCGTGGGTGTCGTAAAAGGCGACAGAGGGAAACAGGCAGGAGATGGGCAGCAGTATCTTCCTGATAACAGCAACTGTACGACAAAAAAAAACTGCGGTTGCCAACCCGCTCGCAAGCATGGCAACTACGGCAATATATCCCCCATAAGCAATTACACAAATAGACTGCCCCCAGTCCCCGGCGGCCCCGCTATTCCTGGCTACGGTGGCGACCATGGTAACGGCGGGGTAGGGGGCGCTAAGAATCACCGGTGGAGGTTCGGTTGCCACCTACGACGATTCGACCTGGCAACATTTAACGCACGCACCCTGAGGACTGACGAGAAGATCCTGGAGCAGGAAGAAGAGATAGACAAGTTGCGCTGGAATATTATAGGATTATCCGAGGTTCGAAGAGAGGGGGAGGACACGGTGATTCTCGAATCCGGCAACTTGTTCTATCACCGGGAGGACGACCATCTGTCCCAAGGAGGTGTCAGATTTATCGTCCACAAGTCTCTCGTCAACAACGTTGTAAAGATTGGGAGTGTGTCGACGAGGGTCGCGTACCTGATACTCAGAATCACTAAACGGTATTCGCTGAAGGTCATACAGGTTTACGCACCAACCTCGGCACATCCCGATGAGGAGGTGGAGGAAATGTATGAGGATATTTCCAAAGCCATGCATTCCTCCAAAACCCACTACACGGTGTTGATGGGAGACTTCAACGCACACAAGAGAAAACGGTGAGCTGAAGTTAGGGAAATTTGGAGTAGGGCAACGGAAACGTAGGGGCCAGCAGCTGGCCGACTTTATGGAGAAAGAGGGACTCTTTATGATGAACCCTTTCTTCCAGAAGCGGCCCCACAGGAAGTGGACCTGGTCGAGCCCCGACGGTTCGACAAAAAATGAGATTGACTTCATTATGACGACCAGACGCCAACTGTTCAGTGATGTCTCTGTGATCGCAAGGGTGAAAACTGGCAGCGATCACCGAATGGTTAGAGGCACACTGAACCTAAACGTTAAGTTGGAGATGTATTGTCTAATGAAGTCAACGCTCCATCCCCCTCCTGCTCTAAGCCAGAATCCCGAAAACTTTCAGCTCGAGTTACGTAACCGTTTTCAGTGCCTAGAGAATTGCAATGCAGTGGACGATATGAATGACAAGCTCGTGGAAACTGTCCATGCGGTCGGAGCTAAGTTCTGCAAGACCCGCCGCAGAAGAACACAAAAACTCTCCGATCACACTCTTAATCTCATGGCTGTTAGACGAGAGATGAGGCTGCAATCGTCAACAGATTTGACAGCATACAGGCAACTGAACAGACAGATCTCCAAATGCATGCGGCGAGACTTACGCAACTTTAATACTGCTCGTATTAAAGAAGCGATCGAGCGGAACCAGGGCTCCAAAGTCTTTGCCAGAGATCTGTCTGCCAGTAAGAGCCAACTGTCAAAGCTGAAGACTGAGTGTGGCAGCATCGTTTCCGGGACACCTGAGATTTTGAGTGAGATTGAGAGGTTCTATGGGCAGCTGTACATATCATCGTTGGAGCCACACGCAAGTGTGAGTAACGATCCAAGAGCAATTCTTATCCGCCACTATTCCGATAATATCCCGGACGTTAGTCTAAGCGGGATTAGAATGGCTCTCCAGGACCTTAAAAACGGCAGGGCCTCGGGCGAGGATGGGATTACAGCGGAGCTTCTGAAAGCGGGTGAAACACCGGTACTTGAAGTCCTTCAGAAGCTCTTCAATTCCGTCTTCCATGGTGGCACTACTCCAGAGGCATGGAACAGAAGTGCGGTGGTCTTGTTCTTTAAGAAAGGCGAAAACGCTCTCTTGAAGAACTACAGACCGATTTCCCTTCTGAGTCGCGTCTACGTGCTGTTTTCGAGAGTCATTACGAATCGTCTCGCACGCAGACTCGACGACTTCCAGCCTCCCGAACAAGCCGGTTTCCGAAGAGGCTTCAGCAACATAGACCACATACATACCCAGCAGCAGATTGTACAGAAGACTGAAGAGTACAATATGCCACTTTTCCTGGCGTATGTTGACTATGAGAAAGCCTTTGATTCCGTCGAAATTTGGGCGGTGCTTCAGTCCCTTCAGCGGTGTCAAGTTGACTGTCGGTATATCGAAGTGCTGAAGTGTTTGTACAGTAGGGCTACGATGGGTATACGAGTACAGAACCAGAGTTCTAATCCTATCCAACTGCAGAGAGATGTAAGACAGGGTGACTTTATATCCCCGAAACTCTTCACCGCTGCGTTGGAAGACGTTTTCAAGCTACTGGACTGGAAAGGATACGGTATTAACATCAATGGCGAGTACATCACTCACCTTCGATTTTCCGACGATATAGTCCTTATGGCAGAATCGCTGAAGGACTTAAGCACTATGCTCAGTGACCTCAATAGTGCCGCCCAACGGATAGGTCTTAAGATGAACATGGACAAAACAAAGATCATGTTTAATGTCCATGTCACACCTAAGCCGGTAGTTGTTGGGAGCACTATGCTTGAAGTTGTTGACGAGTACGTTTACCTGGGACAAATAGTCCGACTAGGTAAGTCCAACTTCGACCGAGAGGTCAATCGACGGATTCAACTCGGCTGGTCAGCGTTCGGGAAATTACGACATATCTTCTCCTCAGGTATACCTCAAGCTCTAAAAACTAGATTGCACAGCCAGTGCGTGTTGCCAGTGATGACTTACGGATCTGAGACGTGGTCCGTCACTGCTGGCCATATGAGGACGCTCAAGGTCGCTCAGCGAGCTATGGAGAGAGCTATGCTCGGAGTTTCTCTGCGTGATAGACTCAGAAGTGAGGATATCCGCAGTAAAACCAGAGTGACCGACATAGCCCAACGGATTAGTAAGCTGAAGTGGCAATGGGCCGACCATATAGCTCGAAGAACCGATAACCGATGGGGAAGAAAGGTTCTCGAGTGGCAGCCTCACTATACATCGAAAGAAGGAAAATAAAAGCAGAAATTGGCTGCAGAATCTTTCTGATAACAACCAAAAATATTAATATAACAGTGGCTATTAACTTTCCTGCTGAGCGTGTTAACTACGGTAACATTCTTCCTATGAGGCAGTATATAGAGCCTGTGTTAAGCAATATACTTATCATGGGCTGCAATGAATGGATGAATGAATAAAAAGAAAATAAAATAGAATATTTTTATTCGAAATAGATTACAAGAATACTTATATATTCACGGGTATGTTACAGTTTAATATTAAATTTCAAAGATGTAGTGCGAGTATGAATTAGCTGAAGAAGAACAGCGCCAGCAAGTACAATATATGGAACTGTATAATAGAATTGGTACGCGACTTGTTTTGGGAAGAGTGCAAATTTACCAGTGGACATGTAATGGGCTGCAATGATAATGATGACGACAATATAACCTAATGATTTGATTAAAATGTAAATTTATAACACTTCTGCATACTTAAGATTTCTTCTTTTTATTTCTTATTACTTCTATTAAAGAACTTTACCACCACTTTAAGATTTTTTGGCGGTGGCAGTTTACATACATTAATTTCACAAGGACAAATATCCAGACCCGAAACAATTTATTCGAAAATTTTGCCAAATCCAAAAAACAACAGAAGATACCTCTCTCCGGCATTGATCTTTTAAAAGTTGATAAAGAAGAAGTGAAGATATGAATATGGAGATTTTTAAAAATTTACTATATCATACACTATAAATAAAGCTGGAACTTAATAGCGCAGTGGCTTAGGAATAAGATGTGACGTTCAGAGTCGCAGGTTTTAATCTCGCACGGAAAAGTGTTTGTAAGGCCTATAAATAATTGATCCATGCCTATGTTTGTCTTGTGAAATTTATGTTTGTAAGCTGCCTCCGCGATATAGATGAAAATCCTGGTGTGGAAGTAGCGTTAAAAATTACTAATACCTGCTGGGACAAATAACTTCTAAAATATTATGAATTACGTCATATGAAGGCTGTATACTTGTTAACGAAAATGTTACTTTTGATTACCTTTATTTCACGTCCTACTACTCGCACTTCCAAGTTAAATAAAATTTCCGATCCGTCGGAGGTGATTTATTTTTTCTGTCAACTCTTTTATAACAGAACAGAGAGAACAGAATTGAAATTATAAATAATGCTTATTTGAAAACTATTCTTCACTTTATTTACTGGTTTAGATATACCCTTAATCTACTACCCCTCTTAATATCCTACTAATCACCACCATGAGTCCCAGGAACTCATATTTTTTTTTGAAATACTTACTCAATTTTTAATTAATACATATATATTTATTTGTTTAACATTTCACTGATAGCATATTTATTGTATACAAAGTAGTATTTAAAGATAAACCTAATTTAAAATGTACTTTTTTGTGTTTAAAACAGTTTCCAAAATTAAGTATTAGGTTTTACCAAAAAAAAAAAAACTATCATTCTTCTATTAATCGACTTCTTGAATTAATTATTTTGACTGTGAGTGGGACAAAGATCTCTGCAAGATTTATTGATTAAATCTTTAGACTTTTAGATGGCGCGATTGAAGCCTAGAAGCAAATAAAGACGGATAAATAATTAATTAACCAAAATAAATTTTGTCATATAAAACACCGCTTTGAGTCCCCAGGACTCACACTAGATCAAAACTTACCTTTTCAAATGACGTGCCGATACGAACATTTACCACCCGCGCTTCACTTCAAAAAGGTTTATCACTTAATTTTTGTTACTAAAAAACAGAGATGGTTCCGCGGACTCAGGGTGATGAATTGAGGGTTAAACTTATTTTGTCCTGATTAAAATACTTTTACGGATTTTATCGCGTTTTATTTATTTTATTTTTAATACCCGGCGTTTCGGGTGTTTTCCAGCACCCATTGTAACGGGGGACCGATGAATGATGCTGGAAAGTACCCGAAACGTCGGGTATTAAAAATAAAATAAATAAAACGCGATAAAATCCGTAAAAGTAGTTTTATTCAATGTATAGTGTTCGCGTAAATATAAGAAACCATTTTGTCCTGGTAAAAACTTCGTAGGACTGGGTTTGGATTTAAGTTCATTAATTATAAGATTCAGAATGGGTACAAACACACTTTTTATTGAAAAAGGATAATATTTCAAATGCCTCAATATATTTTGTTAAAATCTGATACCTTACTCCACTGACCATGGCTACTGAAGAGCAATCAAAACGTCAGGAATAAGAAAATAATGAAATCCGTAAAGTGTAGTTCCATTCAATTCTGTATTCATGTTAATGTGAAAAATCATTATTTTATACGTCTTTAGTGAATCCTTGTCCGTGTGTAAAAAACAGTGCTACATAAAATAAGACAAAGAGTTGAATAGTGTAAAATATTTATTTTTTCTTTACTGTCGGTATTCCGCTATTATATTTGGTATTTTTTAGATTTTAATTTATTTTTAGGTCGTGTTTCTGATATTTTTATCTGTAATTTATTTTATAAATCTGTTATATTTTCCAATATACTTTCAGTAATTTTATTCTTTTGTTCAAACGTGTTGTGGCTGCCTTAGGTTTTACATTTAAAATTGTATTGTTTGTACTTAAATAAATAAATAACTACTACGGACTATTTATTAATTTAGCCTTTAAATTATTTCTGTTAGAAAAACAATTAATAAATACCTATGTTCAAAATATAAACGTCCATTCCATTCGCTACATCAGTCAAGGCGGCGCAATCCCTGACGCGTTGGCGGCCATTATTCTCTGCTAACGGCCGCGTGGACACATAACTCAGGGTAGTTCGTTGACGACATTTCAGTTTCCTCTTAATTGAATTTAATTCCAAAGTATAATTAGATAATCGATAGACTTAATAAATATTAGCGAGTACGCTTTATGTGGAAAATGTACTATAGTGGCAACTTAAAAGTTTCTATAACCCAATTACTTTCCGTATAACAAGAGATGATTATGAGAGGTGTCCATAAGATCCTATGGCTTTTACTAGATGGCAGTATTTTTTTCTTTGTCAAATATCTATGCCGAAAACACAGCGTTTAAATTGCGGGACGTCTACGATCTCTCTCGAAGTCTCGGATCTTTTTTTACAATATATTTATTATAAAATAATACGAAATGCAATTTTACGATCGTAAGATAAGTAGAGAACTCAGATATTTAACGCGACACTGTCTTCGTCGCTTGCTAAAATTAAATTCTTTTTTGCATGAGTGCAGGGAACCACAAAGTTATTGTAACTGCCAAATAGCAAATAATTTATGATAAAAGGTATTCGTGTTGCATACTTAACTTTGTAACCGGTTCTGGGAACTTATGCGATGCGTAAGTACAATGGCATCAGTTGTTTGCTTAAAAGATGCATACATACAGCTTGTACAAAATATATTTTAAATAAATAAAATTGATTTGTAAGTACAAATGTGTTTTCATGGAATGTGTGTGTTCATGGAAGGTAGGTAAGATGTCCGCTGTATTACCTTGGGTATCACAGCGGACCCGCGGTAATCCGACAAACGTTTTGGAAGACGGTGTCGGATTATCGAATTTGTCGGACTATAGAGTACTGCCGCAGCTCCCTGGTAGTCCGCAACCTTTTGAAAAGGGTACCTTGTAATCCGACAGATAACGTGTCAAATATAAAATAATGAAAAATAAAATGTCACGTGATGCACAATGAAAACCTAAACAGTAAATAATGAAAGCCCGCTATGTCGCTACCATAGTTACATTTGAACTGAAACAATATGCGTCAAGCTAGATTCGTGGTGGCGCAAACTAATTGCAAACTATTTTTTTTAGCGTTACAGGTGTCGGATTACAATGAGGAACGGATAAGTTAGGGGCCGGATTACCACGGGTCCGCTGTAGTATTGTGCTGATATCGTTGATACTTTTGCCAAAAATATTACAACGGAAGAGACCATTGTCCAGTAGTGTATTTTAGGGCTAATATCTCTATCAAATCTTCAAAGATATCAGCCCTTAAAATCCAATATGTATCATCTCTATCTCAATGAATATATTTAATATAAAATTCCCATTTATAGAACCTTAACTTTCAATTCGAGAGACAACCTTAAGACAGTTGGATGATAAAGTGTCTCTCCGGTGCGAGGCAATTATCAAATGCTCTGAATTCCCTTTCGGGCCGCAACCTAAATAATTCATTTCACCCGTACAGTGACAGCAACGGGTGTATTTCCAACCTTAATCCTTATACATATTTGGACTGCTTTCCTGATCTACACTTCTACATTAATATAATAAAGAGGTAAAGTTATTTGCAAGTCAGTTGGATTGTTCCTACAATGTTCGGTATATATATGTAGGATAACACTTCTCTGATATTATACTGATATGATGTTATAACAATAATTTACGTAATTTTTTAAATGTACAATAGTTATTATTATATGGATTCGTAAGCCGAAGTGGCAATGGTTCAACCATACAGCTCAAAAAAAACGACAACCGATATGGAAGAATGATTCTGGAATGGCAGCCTCGTACCAGTAAACGAAGTGTGGGGCAATTCTCACTAGATGGCGTGACGACGTGGTAAGACATGTACGAAGTCGATAGGTGCAGGTGGCTCAGGACCGTGCTTTGTGTCATTCCTTGGGGGAGGCCTATGTTTAGCAGTGTACTTGTGCGTACTTGGTACTATATTAGTCCCCGAAATATAGTGCCAAGTACGCTGGCTGCATTTCCTCACTAAATGGCTATACTTAGCCTTTGAGTTATAAAAGAACCAGCCCTGTTATCTCCATCACCAGCGTCTTTTTGTTGCTGCTGATTCTTTTTTTTCTGTAGCTATTTTAAGATTGTTTTCATTTTCTTTTAAAATATCTGAACATTTCCAGACTAGACTAGGTATGTAAATAAAGAAGACAAAATTTTAAAATACTAAGAGCTGTATGTGGATGTTTAAGATACACAATTTAACAACGCGGTTTAAAAACTGGTTTTTAAAACAGACTTGATATCGTTGAAAAACATAAGGGCACCTAGCAGGTTGCAATTGACAGTTTCTATTCCTAGATATGATCTGATTCTGATTATTATTATTCTGATAACTACACGTAGTGATAAAGTTTATATTAAGCCAAAATTAGTTTTCAATATAAAGTCAGTATAGTTGTAGAAACCGCCTCGAAGGAAATTGCCGATTAGATTGTCTTTTAGCATACTCGTACACTAAGCTAACGGTTTAACGTGTTCAATTGTAATATAACACCTTGCAACGTTGCTTTATTTTTATTGTGTGTGCAGTCTGCAAGTACTCATCTCTCAGTATCAAACGTCACTCTTACGTAATATTCTGAACAGAGTTCACACTAACTGTCCCGTGACACTTATATGGGTTATTGCTTCATTGCCACTATAGTCTACTGTGTCTGGAAACTGGACACAAAAATGTTAAGTACTTAGGCCACATGGTCACCGCAGACCTGAATGACAACACTGATGTGAAGCAGAGGCGCAAATCACTGGCTGTCTATAATATATTGGCCAGCAGAATCGCACGCTCTATTAAACGGATTAAGGTCACAAATATCAAAGATTGTTGCCAGTCCCGTTCTGTCCATAATATTTTTATTGTTAGCCTGCCAATCTGCGCGTTCAACATGATAATGGGTTGAAAATTGTCATCAAGCTGTGGTATTACAGTGCTTCGAGCATCTCTTGATAGAGTAAGGATGACAAACAAGCACAAAGTTCACCTAATGTTGTGTGGATGCTGTGGCTCGGGGACATCATACTTTTCTCCGATTAGGAATCAAAATGCACATTTATTTTCTTATTTTTCCGTTTCTTATCGTAGATGTCTGTGGGCCACAGCATCCACTTACCATCAGGTGGAATGTGCTCGTTTGTCACCCTTATTCCAACTTATAAAAAAACTTACGGCGGGCAGATTGGAATAGGATACACTAACGTTGGAGCGTTGAATAAAACTGCATACCCACTGTAAATTAGAATGCACCTTGAGTAGCTGTCTTTAATTTTAATATTAACTTTTAATTAAATTATTATGTTATTACATACCCTAGTGTATAAGATTTTGTATTAAAATTACTTACAAATATTAAAAAATCCCCCACCCCCTTATCATCCCGTGGCTGTCGGTAAAGGCGACAAAGGGAAACAGATAAATGTGATGGGCGGCAGAGTCTTTGTCATAACTACCCAAAATAATAAAAAAACTGCAGCTACCCACCTGCTCGTCAAACTTGGAAACTATGACAAATATCACCCTATAAAGATATTATAATACAAAAAGAAAATACATACTTAAACAAGAGATGTAAATAATATGTATAATAAATCTTTTTGTATTACTATCTAACATCAAGATTCGTTATTAAGGAATCCTTATGTTATATTTGTTAAGAAATAAAGACAGATTACAAATGTCATATTATCATTACACACCGCACCAAAGATTACGTATTATATTTATTGTAGAGCTATTGTCCGTGGCTTCTCCTAAGTAGAGTTCAAGTAAGCTATATTTATTTCATACAAAATTACGGTGACATAGCACACGGTTCACCTGATGGTGAGAGGATGGTGTGGCCTACCTACCAAATTATACTAGAGTATGTATGAGTCTATTGCAGATCTCCAGTGCAACAGTTTGACATCTCAACATCCGAAGTAGAGAAGAGAGTATTATATACCCGGTAGAGCTATTTTACAAACTTACCTTCACACAAAGACGACCACAGCGCTGAGGACTAAGGTAGTATATCTCACAACTTGTTATTATACTGGCTCTTTATAGCTTTCGATTTTGAACCCAATAGTACAGTTTACACGTACTACTGCTTGCCAGCAGAAAAAGGTAAGTGGTTGTTACATAGTCAGTCTGATTCCTAGGCAGAAAATGGGTCATTCCATCTATTAAATACGCCAAAACAAAAAAGGGTTTCAACAAACTATATTACTAAATATTATCTGACCAAAACATTAATTGAGTTAAGATTTGGGCAAAATTATATTTCAACTAAAACCAAATTACGCCGCAGGGCGATCCAATTAAAGTCCCCAATTAAACCAACATTTAGTTAAAGCTGTAAAGGAGCGATTTAGAACGCGTAGAGAGATAATTATTACGCAATTTATAACATTTTAAATAAAACCAGAGCAATCATTATTACAGTAACAAGTAATTATCTCTGTAGTTCACCTCCAATTGATGTGGAAAAAATTAGGATAATTTCATGATGGGTATATTTTTATTATATTAATTATTTTAGCATAGGTATAGATATCTATAAGTCACAGCACCCACTTACCATCAGGTGGAATGTGTGCACGTTTGTCACGCTTATTTAAAAAAAAATAAGATAAAGAAAATCAAAAGACATGTATTAGTGTGACTGCTACTTAAGCGATTACATATTAATCGATTGTAATTGTTGAGATAAAAATAGATTACTTGTGCGGTTATTTCGCTTCTTCTCACTAGGTCATGCTACTGGGAATTTTGTTCAAGTGACGTCGTGGTTTTTTAAAAGGAGATTATCAGTTCGAGTGTACTTTTTGTAGTCTTATTATGCGATATCTACTTCGATAATTGTGAACTGATTTAAATTATTCTTTTCTTTAATTAATAGGCTTCATCTGAAGGCGACCCCATTTCAATACGAAGAAAATTTGGGGGTGGAAAAAAATAGGGAATGAAATTTTTAATGTAATTTGCTATACATATTATAACGAATTTTGGGTTGTTACGTCGATCTTTACTGTTGTTATATCCACTTAAGTGGGTTAGATAATAATTAAAAAAATGAAACTTGAATAAAACCTAACCTCTCTGCTTTAATGGGGCTATAAACTAAAAAGAATAAAATAACTTTAAATTTTATTTAGTTTCAAGATAAATAAAAACATTTCACTATAAATGACATAATTTTACTTTTTTATGTTCCTAAATATCGAAACTAGAAAACTTAGAACAGGTACAGGTATAAAAGATAGACAACATATATTTTGTGCAATTCAACTCGACGTAAATACTTTAATAAATGTGTAGATTGTGTCAATGGGAACCATAAAGGCAATTAACGACAATGGAACATAGGTAATGGCTTATATGACGCTAGGACTTGGCAACCGGCCAACTGTAGAAATTCGATAGGGGCTACCACAGCCGTCTGCCGCTTAAATGAAATTTTATTTGGACATACCTTTAAATTTATATACATACATAAAAATAGCGTCACACTTGTAATATAGTTTGTGATTGTTTGTGGACAAAACGGACACAATAAATTATTTGTGGCGAAAAAGAAAATCGTAAAATATGGACCGGAAATACGGCGTTGTTGTCGAGTACCTATTTAGAAAGTTAAATTTTTAATTCAAATCAAACTCATCGTGCTACCTACCGACAAGGGCAGAAGAACTTCCACCGAGCAAGCTAGCTTTATAAATTTTTAACAATTTTAAATAAATAAAACCTTAGTTTTAACCTATTTTCTTTTTATTGTTAGATAGTACAAGGTTTTACCGCAGTCGAAATTACACATAATGACTGTACTTAAAGGTCGTATTACGCTTAATTTCCCTAAATTTTGTTCACTACTTTAATTTATTTACGGTGTTGTATTTTATTCCTCACAATTACATGCTCTTACTTTCATAAACCCATGCTTACACAAAAAATTCTGTTTAAGTTTTTACGAGTTGACTACCTCACCTCGTTACCACAAGATACTGTTAGAAATTGCATAATAGTGTCATTTTGCTAACTTTAAGTAATTATTGTTGAATATTCTACTTACCCCTGCAGTCTATCATTGTAAATTGTTATACATCCATGAAATTTTGCGGGGTTTTCATGAGTAATCTATATAAAACTTCCAAATTTTAATTGATACCATTGCACATTGTGTCTGCATATTTTAACAAAACAATTGAAGCGAATAAGTTAAGCGGACAACGATATTAACTAAAAGTTACAAGATCACTTAAAAGGCATATTTCATATATTTTATTTATTTGTATACATACATACACACACACACACACACACACACACACACACATACACACACACACACACACTAATATATATATATATATATATATATATATATATATATATATATATATATATATATATATATATATATATATATATATATATATATATATATATATATATATATATAAATATATTTTTAATTTACTGAAGACCTTTGGGGGAATGTATTATTTACACCATAACAACAACATCTGTAAGAAAAAAAATATATTTCTTCAATTTTTATTTTCATACAAAATTAAAAATAATTTAATTGGAGCTTCTAAACGGTAATAGTCCTAGTTAGAAATAAAAAAGCGCGTGGAGAAGGAGGGGCGGAGGGGGTGTAGGAGGCTCATTTAAACTTGACCTAATTAGTAACCTGTGTCGTCAGTCGCCTTTGATGCGCCCGCGACGCTTGTCTTTTCGTTATGAGATTATTGTGAACGTTACCTTGTTACGATGGCTTACCGATACTCAAATGTTGAGTATACCGAAATGGTGCAAATTTTAGCAATTTGCAATGATAATGTTAGTGAAGCCTGCCGTGAATATTCAAGGCGATTTTCCAACTCACGTGCACCGAGCTACGCTACGATGCTAGGCGCTACACAGCGATTGCGAGATTACGGGTAATTCCAGCCTGTATCTATCGATCTTGGTCGTCCACCGCGGCGCACAGTATGTGAGTAGGAAGACATACGGCAGTTTTTTGAAGAAAATCCAGCAGCGAGCACTATGAAGCAGCCCGACAGTTCAATGTGTCACAATATTACGCATGGAGTGTCATACACAATGAAGGGAAGTACCCCTTTCACCTTCACCGTGTTCATGAACTCAGCCAAGCTGACAAACCTGCGCGAGTTACATTTTGTAATTGGTTACTAGCTGCTGAACGAGCTAACATTTTATGGACTGATGAAGCAACATTTGGCAGAATAGGGCTATTTAATACGCACAATAAACACTTGTGGTGCTATGAAAATCCACATGGACCAAGACCACATAGCTTTCAACACCGGTTTAGTGTCAATGTGCAGTGTGCAGTGGACAGGCCTTATTAATACAACGTTACTGGGCCCTGTTTTCATAGAAAGATTAAATGGTGAAAGCTATCACAATTTTCTCACTGACACGCTGCCAGAATTGTTAGAGGATATACCACTTGCATCTCTACGCAATATTTATTATCAACTTGACGGGGCACCGACGCATTATGCTCGTCAAGTTAAGGATTATTTGAATAGAGAATACCCTGGACGCTGGATCGGACGTGGCGGGCCTTGTGCATGGCCTTCCAGATCGCCAGATATCACACCAATGGATTTTCATATGTAGTGTATACTGGTCGCACACTCGAAACCCGCGACATGTTGAAAGAATAAAATAATTTGGGCATTCGATCAAATCAAAATGAATACTCAACTTTTATCTCGTGTCGGTGAACAGTTAACTTTTAGGTGTCACCTATGCATAGAATGTGGAGGTGATTATTTTGAACGCTACGTGCGCGATACTCACCGCCATCCGCGAACGAGTACCTCTAATTCTAATGTATAAATTTGTATTTTAATATTTTTATTGAATCCTTTTTACCTAAATATTTTTATTCAATTACTGTTGTCAAATGTGTGTTAATATCTGTATTTAATCATTATAGATATATTATTGTAATGTTTGTAATTATTTAACCCGCATCCATTTTTTAAATACTACCTGCATTTAATAAATAAAAAATAGCTAATAATACTCGACATTTAATTTGCACGTGCTGCGAACCGAAAAGGGCAGGCGGCGCCTTTGATGACGCCGGCTTGGCCTTGGTCTGCCGTACGTGCGACGTTGAGGCGTTGCCATCCGAAGGCAGCATTACTGGCAAGCAGTGACCGTAACAAATTACCTAAATGTTTATTAAAAAATGTCTATAAATTCGTAAACAAATTAATAAAATAATCAAATAGTTAATCAAATTCCTTTATGAAAAAAAGTAGTATATGAAAAGTTAATGTAAATTTGTCGTTTGGAGTGGCGCCCTGGTACCATAGGCACAGTGGTGAATAGTTTAGTAGGCAGTATAAAAAAGTACTCTATGGGCAGTAGGCACTCGTGACACAATCAGCTGAGCGCGAGCGTCGACCGGCGCGGCGGCGCGTCGAAGAGGTCATACTTTATAATTACCTATTGCTCATTTTAATATTTGTGATTTTTAAAATACAGACTTAAAAGGAGGCAGACATGACAATAAAAACTTTAAAAGTAGCTTTTATGTAAATGTATTACATTCTGTAAAGAGTGATCTCGCTAAAATCGTTTGTAATTATGCCACCATTATTTTCCCAAAAGGTCTTTAGTAAATTAAAAATGACCCTGTATATATATATATATATATATATATATATATATATATATATATATATATATATATATATTATAGGTGGAGGGTAGGACTCTTTTTCTGCCTAGGGTTTGTACGTACATACAGGACTACAGGACTATAGAGCATCATAAGCTCAATGTAACGACATGTAATCTTAATAGTTACAAAAAAAATTTCATCCCCTTTTCTTTCCATTTTAAGGGTAGAATTTTTTCTCCATTTTTAATTTATACGACAGCTCCGTTGCGTAGCAATGAGTTGTTGCACTGAGGGCCGCGGGTTCGAATCTCGTACAAAAAAAGTGTTGGTGTGGCCTGCAAATGGTTGTTACGGGCCTGGAGGTTTGATTATTGTGCAATTTTATGTTTGTAAAGTGCCTGCACAATACACGATAAATCCTAGTATGAGGGTAACATTAAAAAACGGAAAGGATAGAACCACCTTTGAAGTACCTACTTAGTCAACAATGAGTTCTGAACTGACAAATATCATGAAATACACAATAAAATACGTAAAATATTACATCCTATTAGACAACCTGAAAACCTACTCCTTTTTTGGCGTCGGCTAAAAAGCATCAAATCACGATGTCACAAATCACTTCGTAGTTAACTTTAAACCAAACGAGTGGTGGTCATTTTGGAACATTAATGCAGTTCCATTAATATTAATTGCTTTCACAGTGCCTCGCTATACAAATTGCCGATCAAAGTGCAATCGAATGCATTGATGCACTATTGCGCTCATGGTAGATAGACCAATATTCAGAGACAATCTCGAGTTCAAACTCACAATGTCAAAATCTATTACATAATATAGTTCAAGGTTTAGTAGCAGAGTAAGAGAATCCTTAAACCATATCATCTCGTGGTTGTCGTAAGAGGAATCATAAAACTGATAGGGAGCAGAAAAATCTTAAGGACAACTTACTAAAAATATCTGCAGCCTACTCGTCTGCTAAGAATGGGAACTACGGAAAATGTCCTTCTAAGAGGCTATTTATAGGAAAGGCTATTGTTCAGCAGTGTACTATTGCTGGACAATATGAACTAAAATATATTTCTAGACTTAAAAAAACTCTTTTACGGTTAGTCAGTACTACAGCAATGTAATATAATATTCTCGGCAGTACGATAGTTATAACTTTATTATTTTTATCACACGCAATCTATAAATATTTTCTTACTTAATCAACCGATGCCCCTTTCTACTTCTGCGATATGCTATGGCTATGCCCTGAGAGCTTGATGCGTCAGCTAGTCTCCTGACACTTTTAGTTTTGACGTGACAAACTTTTTTAAAACGGCCAAAATTGGGAGGGATCTGCCATGGGTTACATTCAGATAACATAATAAAGAGTTCCATTACATCAAACGCCATATCGTCAGCAGATTTAACTACGGTGTTTAGATCATCCATCAAGAAACAAATTCAATCCCATAGAAAGGATGAAAAAAACAACCGGAGCCCATTATAATCCACCGACCTGCAGCGCCATGGCGGAAGCTTACTGATAGCGTGCACAATGAGAAAAATTCCACTTAAGCGACATTAAGCCTAGAAAAGCCGAACTTACAAACACAAAACCTTAGGTCCTAACCTCCAAATTGTGAGTTGCGGCTTCGGAGACAGGAGATAATACTGCGAATTATTGACTTGACTTTTTTTTCAACTTATTGTCCATTAAAGGGGAGTTCCAATGCAGGTATCTACGGGGACAGGACCTTGGGGGGGGTTATGTACTCTAGTTATACCCACTCTACAGACCAAGACGTATTACTTTATTCTTTTTTTTAGTAGAGTTATATAATTAGTAAAAAGTTATTTTTAATATTAATTGTCTTAAGTCTTTAGGCTAAAGTGATAACTGTTACCGTGTAGTGGCGGTGTAAGAATATCCATCACCCCATATCATCCCGTGGATGTCATAAAAGGCGGCAGAGGAAAAAAAACAGGAGATGGGCTGCAGCATATTCTTAAGAATGATTAAATTTAAAAAACGTTGGTTGCCAAATTGCTTTCCAAGTGAGCATCTATGGAAAATATTCCCCTATGAAGCAATCTATGGAGAAGGGAACTGTTTGATAGCCTTGAAAAAGAAAATGAAGCCTTGTATACATATATAATTTCTCATACACTTGCATCGCATCGTTATTGACTTTTAATTTTATATAACTGTTCAATTCACTTGAATGATTTACTTTAGGTTTTTCTTCGCATGCATACATTATCTATACAATCCTCGTGGGAACAACACGATTGTAACCACCCTCCAGTTTGTTGAAGCATGTAGCAAATTTGTGTACGGGCTGGTGAATTTCGTTTTACTTTTCAAGAGAAAGAAAATTGCACAGATATTACATATAAATTAATTTAAACATAAAATTTAGACAAAGCGTATATTTTTATATTATATAAAAAATATACTCAGGGCTTGTATTGCGTTTACCTAATATATATCATGTAATAATAATAACGCCTGTATAATACGTCCTATGCTGAACCTAGAAAGAGGTCCGTCGGTTTCTTTTATAAAAATTAAGTACCAACGAACTTACAGTCCACTCGATCGTAACTAGCCGGTGCATTTGGACTGAGGGGCTAACATCCTTCTTTCAGGTCGCAACAGAGCGTCGGCATGGCATGATTTTTTGTATGGGGATAGTTCAGTGGCTGTAGAGTGACATAGGCTACTCTACTTTTATCAGCGGAAAAACATGTCAATCCCGTGGGAAAATCGAATATGTTGCAAAATTAAATTCAGTTAGGTGGCGCCACCGTGATACTACAAGACGGACGACGGTACGATGGACGAACACAGAAGGTCAGAATATCTGGATTATTATGTCTTTTTACCAAAACTAAGATAAAAAATGTATGGATCTGTATTTTTCCACGCAGGACCGGGAAGAGAGCGGTAAAAAAAATCACCAGCTGATTTTCTTCAAACATTTTGGTGCATTGTAATTAAAAGAATAGGCGATAACCTCGCAGACGAAATTAAGTAATCTGTTGATGCTCTGCCTACCCCGCAAGGGTTACAGGCGTGATTATAAGTTAGGATCAGAAATATTATCACCACGTGTTACGCTTTCACCCTTAACTATTACTTAACTGTGGTAGAAACAGTTCTTAGTAAGCCTTATTAATAAGCCTTAGTAATATTTATTGAACGGAAATGAATACAGTTCTTACATGTGCTTATGAATCGGTATTACAGTAAGAAAAATTGTGCAAAATTACAAGAAAAATATTTTTAAGAGTTCTTATTAACCAACGTTTACATAGTTTAAATTGATTCCGCTAGATGTCGTTACTAGGTTTTTAGAACGCGGTAACGAAATTTTTCCTAACATGTACTTAACTCCCGCCCTAGAGCCGCGCGTCAACTTATAGTGCATACGGTACCTATACGCTTAAATTGTTTCTATTTCGTAGCTTAATCGACTACCTGCTTTCGATTTCGGTTGTTTATTATTTGCTTTGTGATTTGGTTTAGGTTGAATGGATTTATATTGGCTTTCATTTTCGGATTTGTGTATTTTCTTGGATCGGTTTAGTTGATGTGGTTGGTATTCCTTTATAAATATTTAGACTCTGGATTTGATTTTGGATTTTGTTTATTTAGAATCGTGAATTGGTTTTCGTTGTTTAAGGTTGTTTAACAATATTTCAAAGAAATATTAATAGTATAGATAGTGTATACGGTACCTATACACTTACTTCTTTTTTTCGTTGGTTATATTTATATTGACTACTGTTTTCGATTTCGGTTTTCTGCGATTTGTTTTGTGATTTGGTTTAAGTTGATTCGATTTTTTTTTGGTATCGTTTTCAGATTCGTGTTGTGTCTTGAATTGGTTTTGTTGTTTTGATTTTAAAAAATATTTAAAAGGAATATTTATTCCTTTTAGATATTTTAGATTTTCTTTAAAAAAATATTTAAAAGTAAATTTAATTCATTTTATGTATTTTAATGTTTTTTCATAAATAAGTTTTTTGTTACTTCATAATGCCTCGAAAACGTAAGTCCAGCCTTTCAAGAGTATCTTCTCAAAGACAAGCAAAAAGATTAGCTTGATCGCTAGAATCTATAGAAGATGCTAAACTGAGAAGGCAAGAACAAGCAGAGCGTCAGGCTGCTTTTAGAGCATCTAAGACACTTTCTCAACGTCAGCAAAGGCGTCTTGAACAGACAGAGCGTCAGGCTGCTTTAAGAGCTTCCGAAACACCTTCTCAAAGTCAGGAAAGGCGTCTTGAACAGGCAGAGCGTCAAGCTAATTTAAGAGCTTCTGAAACACCTGCTCAAAGTCAGCAAAGGAGTCTTGAACAGGCAGAGCGTCAATCTACTTTAAGAGCTATTGAAACACCTGTTCAAAGGCAGCAAAGGTTGTTCGAACAAGCGGAACGTCAGGCCACTTTAAGAGCCGCGGAAACACCTGATGAAACTCAACACAGACTCATTAAGCAAGCTGAACGTCAATCTACTATAAGGGCATCAGAAACACCGGAAGAGACACAGGCGCGAAAAGATGCAAAAACAATTCGTCGGTTTTTAATGACGCAACATTCAATTACGAGCCGTTGATTGATTATAAAAATCACAGGTTAGTTGTTATCGGACTTATGGACAAGGCGTGTCGCTTTTGCAGCGCTTTAAAATGGAAAGATGAGACTGCAGGCATGTGCTGTTCCAATGGTAAAGTGTCTCTTCCGTTACTTGGGGAACCAGAAGAACCTTTGAAAACTCTCTTTTTATATGATGCTAATGATCCACGGCGCTTTTTAAACAGGATCCGGAAATATAACTCATGCTTTCAAATGACGTCCTTCGGAGTTGACCGGGAAATAATAATGCCGAGATTTTCGCCTACATTTACGGTGCAAGGGCAAATTTATCATAGAATAGGTTCACTTTTTCTAGCTGAAAACGAACAGCATTAAATTTTACAAGTATATTTTATGGGTGACGAAGAAATTGAGGTAGGCCGTCGCTGCCAATTTATCCAGGGGGTTGAGAGAGACACAGTGTTCAAAATTCAAAGATTCTTACATGAACGTAACATTTTAGTCAAAACATTTAAAACTGCTTTAGAAAACCTACCTGAAGAGGATTATAAAGTCGTCATTCACGCAGATCGGACCCCTCGAGGAGAGCATGAAAGGCACTTTAATGCACCTTTGATAAACAAAATAGCAGCCGTAATTAGTGGTGATCAATTTTCTTCACAAGAATTTTTTTTGCGAGCACGTGATGATACGTTTCACGTTTTACGGGTAGCCGATACACACAAGTTTTATGACGCTCTGCAATACCCATTGATTTATTGCAAAGGACAAGAGGGTTATCATTTTCAAATTCCACTCATTAACCCGGTCACAAAGGAGCCTACTCCGAACAAAAAAGTATCATGTATGGATTTTTATGCGTATCATATGATGTTGCGATAAAATGATTTTAACCTCTTAGCCCGGTGTAGACAATTATTTCATAAATATTTGGTAGACATATATGTGAAGGTAGAAAGTGAACGTCTCCGTTATATAGCTTTAAATCAAATAAAGCTGCGCGTTGAGAATTATATACATTTATAAGATGCAGTTTCTAGCAACGCCAACGTAAACCCCATAGATTTAGGTAAAATGGTAATATGCCGTCATCATTCGTTAACACTCCCCGCTATAGGTAGCGGTACACACAAGACGCATTCGCCTATGTACGAACTTACGGAAGACCTGATCTTTTTGTTACTTTGACGTGTAATCTCACATGGAAAGAAATAACCAAAGAGCTAATGCCGGGCCAAAAAAGTACTGACAGACACGATTTAGTTGCTAGAGTATTTAGATTAAAAGTACAAAAATTAATGTATGTAATTAACAAAGGAAATATTTTCGGAGAGGTGCAGTGCTTCATGTATTCAATTGAAGGGCAAAAAAAGAGGATTACCGCATGCCCCCATTCTGATACGGTTTAAAGAGAAGTTGCGGCCCAGCCAAATAGACGACATAATAAGCGCCGAGATTCCGGCCCATGAATTGTGGGACAAATATAAAGAGTATATGACGGAAGATATTCTGCGAAGGTTACAGCAGACATACGTGAACATGACATACAATGAACACATTTATAATGAAGCACATGGAAAAATTGAAGATGAAGTAATGACAATGGTAGGCAAAAAATTAAGCGACTTTGGAATGATAAGCCCTCAGCGAACAACTTAAAATCAACTAAGTAATTAAATTATACGTGAAACAAACTACGATATACCCGCTTTGTAACAGCAGGTAGCCGAATTTGTACCCCGCTTGCTTCCCGAACAAAAAAGAGTATTTGACAAAGTATTAGGACTAATTGAATCTGGAAATGGTGCACTTTTCTTTTTAGATGCCCCTGGAGGAACTGGGAAGATATTTTTGTTAAATTTATTATTAGCGCAAGTACGGAAAGTTAAAAACATTGCTGTGGCCGTAGCTTCCTCCGGTATAGCCGCCGCGCTGCTAAGCGGGGGCCGCATTGCACATTCTGTTTTAAAACTCCCTCTAAATCTAGCCCAGGAAGAATCGCCAATCTGCAACTTTAGCAAAAATAGTGCAGGAGGTATAATGATACGAAAATGTAAACTTTTAGTGTGGGATGAAAGTACAATGTTGCATTAAAAAGCTGTAGAAGCACTAAATCGTACGCTCCAGGATTTTCGCAGCAATACCGATGTAATGGGAGGAATGGTGGTTTTACTGGCTGGTGACTTTTGCCAAACTTTACCTGTCATTCAAATGGGTACACCTGCAGATGAAATTAAAGCATGCCTCAAGTCGACTTTTTTATGGAACAAGGTGACAAAATTCAGTTTAACTATGAATATGAGAGTGCATTTGTATAATTATATCAATGCTGGGCACTATGCTGACACACTATTAAAAATTGGAGATGGGCGGAAACGGATGCTGAGGGTTGCGTTATATTGACGAAATATTTTTGTAATTTAGTACAGAGTTATTCCGAATTAATTGTGAGCGTTTATTCAGATTTAACGAACAACATGCATGAAGACAAATGGTTATGTGAAAGGGCAATTCTATCCCACAAAATGAGTGCGTTAAAAAAAATAAATTCAAATATATTAAGCGAAGTAGCAGGAGAAATAACAGAGTATTTGTCAGTAGACACAGTTATGGACACAGAACAGAGCATTTCATATCCCGTATAGTTTCTAAATTCTCTAGAGTTGTCAGGTGTGCCCTCACATAAGCTTCAAATAAAATTAGGCGTCCCAGTCATGCTAATGCGAAATTTAGATGCTCCTCGGTAATGTAACTGGACAAGGCTGCTTGTGATACATCTTGGACGAAACATAATCGGTGCTACAATTTTGACAGGCGTAGGAAAAGGTGAAAATGTTATTATACCACGGATCCCTACAATTCCCACAGATCTTCCTTTTCAATTAAAAAGGTTGCAGTTCGCTATTAAGCTCATTTTTGCAATGAGAATTAATAAAGCGAAAAAACATTATTCGATTATTATGTATTATTATTATATAAAATTGTGTACAGTAGCGTCTTAAAATAGTGTTCATTTTTTTTCAAAATTCCCACAATCAAAATTCAAAATTTCCTATTTAGCTCAGTTAAGCTCTTAAACTCAGTGTCCTTTCAACTCAAAAGGCTGCATCTCTGACGGATCTTTTATTTGGCTCAGTTTCGTTTCAATTCAGAAAACTGCATCTCTGACGAATCAATTTAGCTCAGTTTCTTTTCAAGTCTGCATCCCTGACGGATAATTATGCTCAGTTTCCTTTAATTAAAAATATCCCATTTCCATTTGAAATAAGCAGGCTATTTTCATGCTTTCTTATACCAGCAATAAGCTTTTAAAGGTAATAATATATTTAAAATTATATATAGGGGTTAAAAAAAGAGCACAACGGGTTTGATGGAAGAGAACTCTTGCCATGGTTAAGCTCGTCTTTGTACATCTTATTTAAAAGCTTAAAATTGTTAACATGGTGTCGGGCCGCCCATTAGATGGAGTAATGATCTGGTAACATATGTAGGAGATCGATGGATGCAGGTAACTCAGGATCGTACTTTGTGATTGTTACGGCCCTCAGTTAGCGCCCATAGCGCCTCAGCGCCCACGGCGCCAATACAAAGGCAAAGCGTTAGGTTCTTTAACTAACACGAGGTTCCGTCTTGTCAGACCACTTAACGTGCTGCTGCAAAAGATGTAGGTACTCCAGAGACCATCGGTGTCAAAAGTCTGAGTCTGAGTCATTTTTTGCAGCAGGTCAAATCTGCTTAACCGCGAAGAGTTTGTTTCCCTGAAATGATACTCGGTCAGGGTGCTAAGCGGCTGGCCAATCAGGAAATAGCCCGGGGTTTGGAACTTCCAAATCATTCGGATCGGATGAGAGGGGATAGAGGGGACAAGCGTTGAGTACCGCCTCAATTTTACAGAATACAGTGGCAAGCTCCTCAAATGTCAAAATAGTTTCGCCAATAACGCGACGCAGATGCGATTTTGCAACCTTAACCACCGCCTCAAAAATACTGCCCCAATGTGGATAAGCTGGAGGGTCGAATTTCCACTGGATGCCCTTCTTGGACATCGCAGTACCTAAATAAGTCCTGTTGCTGGACAGAAATTCGATAACCTTTCAAATATCTATCCGTGCCCTTATAATTTGTTCCGCAATCAGACCGGATCAGGTCCGGCAACCGCGACGCGATACGAAGCGGCCCAGCGTGGCCACAAAGGCTTCAGTGCTGAGGGCACTTACAAGTTCTAAGTGAACGGTCTTAGTGGCGAGGCACAAGAAAACGCACAGATAGGCTTTATGTGAACGCGCGTTACGAAGGTTGGAGGACTTGACGAGGAAGGGGCCAGCAAAGTTGGTTCTGACTCCAGCGAATGGTCGGATGGCCCCGACGCGGTCGGGTGTTAAGTCACCCACCATCAGCTGCGATATGGTGGCCTTCAATTTATAACAAGGTAAACATTAAAAAAACGCTCCGAATGGTGCGTCGGCGTCGCGTCACGAAACTGCACGTCACTCGATATGTCGACGCCGAGGATTCCGATACTGGCTGAGGCAACAAGGGAGTGCCTTGAAATTGAGGAGATACGACAAAGGGGTTCATTTTAGCGGCTAACGCGCAAACTTGTGTCTTCTGGAGGTTAAACTGGACTAGATTTATTCGCCCCCGATTCGAGACTCTGTTCAGCAAAGACTCGTCTTCAGACACAAGTTTGTCCCAGTACTTGGAGACGTTTTCCCGAGAAATATTGGCATAGCCGGTGTACAGAGCATCACCAGTGCTGTCATCTGCATAGCAATGAATGTGACGGGTTTGCAACATATCATTGATATGCAGAAGAAATAGCGTCGGCGATAGCACGCAGCCTTGTGGAACACCAGCATTGATAGGCTTGCAATCGGAGCTTGCAGCGTCTACAACGATCTTGATGCTCCGATCTGCATGTAAGCATTCATATGAAGCATGTCTAAAAAAACTAAAGCATGCATTCCTGCATGTCTTAAAACGTTTGAAGATGTGTGAAATCCCCCTACCTACATTATGACTTCTCTGCTTCACAACTCTCTCCGATAAAAGAAAGTGAATATTAGGCGGAAGAACTCCTTATTAGCGTTAGATTCTATGTGGGTAGGAACTACTCTCCCGTCTTTAATGTATTATTAAATTTTTAATGAATAACTAAAAGTTAATGAAATGAAATTACCGAGGTAAGTAAGAAATTATTTGTCATAGAAATAGCCCGAGAAAACGCCATTCATGAGGTAATGCTTCAAAGGGAGTCGCTTATAGTACTCGTAATTCAATAAAGGCAGAAATCCTTAATCCTCATTATAATGGGAATGAGACTCAGATTAAAGAGCTTAGACGTGTTTCAGCCTCTTTAAATCGTCTTTTGTGTTTAACTGTTAAAATGAACCAAAAGCATATTTCTAAATTGATTTATTATTTTGTTAGTGGTGTCTAGCCTATTTATAAATGCAATAAAACTTAATAGTCTATATTCATTTCCTTACTAGGCGTAGTCCTATCAAGAGCCATGCTCGACAAGTGGGCTGGCAACCGAAGTTTATTATTTTAAGTTGATATCAAGAGGATACTGCTGCCACCGCCTATATTATTTTCTTTTTCTGCCGGCGAATAGTAGTGCTTGCACTGTTATGTTCCGGTCTAAAGTGTAAAGAGAGTCAGTATAAGTACAGACTGTGAGGTGTTCCAGCTAGGTCCTAAATCGCATCTGTAGCTTTCTTTGATTGACTTGGCTACTATGTGTACATGGACTGCTTGCTTGCACTTCATCAGTTGGGCTGTAATTTCTTTCACCGCTTTAGTGTCATATAAAAGAACAAGTTAATACAAAAAGAAATAGACATTTCTTTTTCTTCTTTGTGTCAGCATGTAAAGATTCACTACTAGAACTGCATCTATCTGGGTAGGATAAGCCTCAATTGTCACGCTTAACGCGTGGATCGACGAGAGCTGAGCCAGACGTCTCTTACTACTTTTGACTCAGCAGATTTCTTTCCCTTAATAGATAATGTTACTTTGAAACTTGATCTCTGATTGCAATGATATCAATTCTTTGCTGTAATAATAGTCTACCTTTTCCATTCATTCATTACAAGCTAATTCAAGTTAACATCTAAACATATGCCATCCTCACAGACTGCCAGTGGGCATATTTGCAGCAGTGATGACGCTTGGCAGTTTTTTAATACTTTAAGTTGTTATACGGAAGACGTTGCTGTCCTTCTTTGTTTTAGTTTCCTTCTACCACAAACGGCAGCTATGAAATGATTTATGGTAGTGGATTCCTTTAGGTTGAAAGTACACAGTGTAATCTTTGTTTTTTTTTTTTTGCTAATCTAGCTGTCGATTACCCGAACAAAAAATAAGCCGTTTCGTCAATCTTTATATGTTTTTATTTGTTTTATTTAATCTATTAAGTTGTTTTATTTAATATTTTACGCCAATCTCTCCCACTATTATGGCTAAGATTTCTGTCCATTTTATCTCATTTCAAAACACCATCCTGAATAATGTATTGTATCACTATACGGTGAGAGCTTTCAGAACAAATTTTGAAGCACTAACCGCCGTCAATTATGTATGGAGCCTGACAAAGCGGAACAGATGGCCTTCGCAAATGGAATCCAATAGCGACCGTATGTCATCTTGTTGAAAAATTTCTTTTTTATATAAAAAAATATTTAATCTCGCTTTTATAAAATAAAGATTAGACAAATATATTCGTGTTAAAAATTACTTCAAAAGCTTTTATTTAACTACAATTGTATGTATGTCCTGGAATTTTGCAATCAATATTCCAACCAATTTCACTGAAGCTATCAAGCTAATTTTTTTTTAAAAGCTTTACTTATTTTACTTGTATGTCCTGGAATTTTTCAATCAATATTTCAATCACTTCCACTGAAGCTATCAAGCTAAAATTTCTATTAAAAGCTTTACTTACTTCACTTGTGTGTCCTGGAATTTTGCA
Organism: Parnassius apollo; assembly: GCA_907164705.1. Lineage (NCBI taxonomy): Eukaryota > Metazoa > Arthropoda > Insecta > Lepidoptera > Papilionidae > Parnassius > Parnassius apollo. The sequence goes on from CAJQZP010001016.1 coordinate 776,361, forward strand.
ATACCATATTTTAACCACTTTCAATGAAACTATTAGGCTAAAATTTGACACACAAATATGATTCTCGTAATCTAATATAATAATGGAATGTCACTATGACATGTAGCTGATCTAATAATGGAGTTGGAATGTGGCCATCGCTAAAAAAGGCGGAAACAAAATGGCCATCATACCAATTTTAAAGAGTTATATCTCAGCATATTTACTACAAGGATTAACTTCTGGCAAAAAAAATCAAGAAAACGGATCTAATTTGGCGTTTAAAAAAATTGTCGTTCCAACCACCTGTAATTTTGTTATCTAGGGGTTTTGGATTCCTTAATTTCGATTTTGGGGTCGAAATACAATTGCTTATGTCAAATTTAAAAGCAAATTGTTTTTAAACACTCTTGTAATATGGGTATTCTATGAAAGGGTTTACTTTGCGGGATAAGATAAACAAAATTTTGTTACTACAAATCCAAAATGGTGAACTTGCAAAGATGGCGGACTATGTTTTTTATTCATCCAATGATATGAATATCAAATGAGCATATGGAGCCAAATGATGATAACCAGATGAACCCTCTGTTAGGTGAAAATAATAGGAGTGCTTTTCGAGGACATCAGCGACATAGCGGTAGTGAAAAAAAATGACGAAAAACAGGATGGCAGCGATACTAACTTTAAAGAGTTACAACGCGGAAAGGGTTGGGTTTAGTGGTGCTCGAACAAATGTACGGACCGACAAGGATTAACTGCTGGCGATATAAAGTTCAAGCTGGTGGATCTAAGATGGCAATCAAATAACAACAATGACGCATTGAATGAAGTGAACAGACTTAGAAACCTGTCCAGCGATAACTAAAAAATAAAAATAAACCAATGGTAAAAAGAGATTTACCCTTTTTTGAAAAGCATAATATTTTTCTTAGAATAACCTACTTATGTCAATATCAAATTACATATTTTATTCTTATTTATGTACACAGGTGAATCTCGTGACAAGCTTTTATATCATATAAACCGTGTAATATAATAAATTGATAGGTTTCATATAATTTAATATTTATTTTCTTATTTTTAGTGGATTTAAGTAAAAACTTGTTTTTAAAAATGCTTTTTTACAAAGGGCAAACAAGCATATGACTCACTAGACGCTAAGTGACTACCGCCGCTTATGAACAACTGCAACACCTTCGTAGAAGTCATTAGTGATTCCACAGATTGGCCTTGCGAATCATCTATTGGATAGTTTTTTAGACTGAAGCCCACTTTCTACTATGGGATATAATATAATTTATATTACATCTCGAGATAATAAATTAGTATCGCTCACCGTACTTTTAAGTGGAACCGTTTACACTGAGATGTAATATATATTATATCCCAAACTATAAATAGTTTTTCGGACGACCGAGCGATATTTTCGTTTTATATTTCACCTCCTGTACCCTGCACACCCTTCTCGTCTCCACTACGTCCTCAGCTTGCCTAATGACGAACACATACTGGTTAAAAGATATATCTCAAAGTGTGAAGGGCAATCGTGGGATATAATTTATATCTGGGGATATAAATATATTATATCCCATAGTGGAAAGCCAGGGGTGATAATCAAGCATACATTTAACCTGATGGATAGATAAGAGTCTCGAGTAAGAATTAATATGCGGATGCGTTGTCAACCCTGAGGACTTAGATGAAATGCCTCGTATCCAGTAAAAATAGTCTGTAGTTCACTACACACACTAAGTATGTGAACCACAGCACAATTAAACTGCTTAGCATAGTCCTTCCCCGGTCGAGCCAACCCGTTCGTGCTGCTACTGCAATACAGCTGCAGCATGGCTGCTCCACATAAATATGTAAACTGAACTTCTAAACCTAAAACAAAATAATCACACAATGTAAGTATCTCAAGCTACTCGTATAATTATAAGAAATATTTTGAATTACGCATTGCTTGGAATATTATGTCGAAGCCAAACATTTTACTTAAAATGTCTGGACAAAGAAACAAACTTAAATTTAATTAAAAAATAAGGTACTTGAAATATACCTTTATAGTCAAATAAATAGAGGTTTCGTGATGAGAGTTTTGATGAGCGACATGTTATAGTAGTTCCTATTTAAATAAAGAGCACTGCAATCGAGTCATAGAATGGGATAACATTTTACTTGGCCTAATAAAAAGATGTCAATAATATCTACGTATATGAATAATATACGTCTTGTTATATATTTATATATATTTTTTTTAAAACTATAGGTTATTTTCTCTAAAAAGAACTTAGAAATTTAACAAACAGTATTAATTTATAAAGTATTATTTTAATATCAAATTAAAAGCCGTCACCTTCGAATATATCTCTATATATTTAAAAATTTATTTTTGTCCGTTAGTCTCGCTTAAACTCAAAAACGGCTCGACCGATATTAATGGAATATGTTTGTGTGTTTGAATAGGTCCCTAGATGGTTTAGATTCACATTTGTACCCATGTTGTTGAGATCCAGAAATCACCCGTGCAAAGTCGGGGGGATGTTTTTTTAATTTCCATAGCCTCGCGTATCATCCTTGGTGGAATCGGTGTTCTTTTGCGAGGATTTGTGGTTTCGGATCAACATGTTCGTAGACTGCAGACTTCCCGATCGTCCCCACCTTACATTAGATTGATAAATCACAAATTCTCCAAACACCGATTCCTACCAAGAATGATACGCGAGGCTATTGAAATTAAAAAACATCCAAATTTCTATAGAGAAAATGGATGGGTGCTGCCAGCTGCTTGGGATCCTATAATATACAAAATTAAACCCAAACCCAAGCATACCACTGCAAGACTTCATGATACTATAAGCTCATTTTGCGTAAATGGGGCCAAAAATTAATATTCAAAAACTGAAGGTAGCCGGAATAACTATGACCTTGGGACGTCAAACATCTCAGTCTCCCCCGTGACCACGGGTGCTGTAAAGAAGCTTTCGAAAGCACCCGTCAGGATAATAAAAATAAATTAAAGTTGAATTAAACGCGATAAAATCCGTATATAATAGTTTTATTCAATGTGTAGTGTTCGCGTAAATTTAAGAAATCATTACACAATATTGTATTCATTAGTTTAACAGAGCACAGTAAACGCATAAATATATTTAATTTCTAATCAAAAATAGCAATATCTACAAAAATTGTTTTAAATCTTTATTAAAAAATATTTAGTCGTCGTAGCTTAGCCGTTAGCGCTGCTGTAAATTAAAAAAAAAAAACGAGCAAAATGGGTTCGATCCCCGCCGGCACCGACGAAATTGTTAATTGAAATTTTAAGTGCTGATTTACCAAGTGCTCGGCGGTAAAGAAAAACACCGTGAGGATACCAGCATGTCTGAGAAATAAGAAAAAAAATTCGAAGACATGTGAAGTTCGCCTACACGCATAGGGGCAGCGCGGCGGACATTCTTGCCCTCCTACCCTCTAAGAATTAGGAAAGGCCTGTGCCCAACAATGGGATAAACTTTAAAAACGTACACCTAGAATTTAGGTATTTTCCTTACATATCTTATATTTGTTTTAAAATGAACTCAAATTGTGCGGAAATACAAATTTGTCTGTATAGTTTGCACATTCATGAATGAAATATAATCGTTGTCGTCATTTTAGTCAGTTGTTTACTTACAATTTTTCTTATTAACTCACTAACTCACTCACTAGCAACACACGCTGAACACAGCCCTTCTCCACGAATGTAGGGGCAATATTTACTGTAGTTTTGACGGCTCCATGACGTAGTGGTTTTGCAATGAGTTACAGCGCTAAAGAAAGCGGATTCGAATCCCGCACGAAACAATTATTTATATGGGCTACAAGTAATTGTTCCGGATGTGGATGTTTGTCCTTGTGGAATTTGTGTTTGTAAAGTGCCTAACTGAGGTAACGTTTAAATAAATAGAAAAGAGTTGCCACTCTTGTGAGGCGGATTGGGAACCGCAGTATTTATTTATTGTTTTGGTACTTAATACCAGGAAGATGCATCTGTCCATCTCCTGTTTCATTTCTCAGATTTTTAAGTTTTGTACCCTTACGATACGACTTCATAGCTATCTATGTATGTAGCCCTGCAAGGGGATATAGTTAAATAATTAAAGCCTATTACTGAACAAAGAGGGAAAGGAGACACTTGGCATAGTTGCCGCGCTTGGCAGGCGGGTTGGCAACTACATATTTTTATTTGTTTCTAGTTGTTACCAGGAAGACGCTGCTGCCAATCTCCTGGTTCGTTTCCCTATTTAGCCTCATAGTAACATAGGAAAACCAACCAGGAATATATTATCATACTAACGTTAAAATCTATAAGGAGGCGTCACAAAACTATATGCCGAAGAAGTTCGTAGCGGCTTTAATTCTTCAGAAGTTTTGAATTCTATCATCCTTTCATTTTCTGATAAATGTAAATGAAATCACTTTCTGTTCCTGTCGTTATATCGCAGTTGTTCTAATACAAGATTTAAAATTGTAGATGTTAAGTCCAATTTTAGTTGACCATTCGCACACGATATGTGTCACAGAGAGGATCCTAGAGATTCGTCGAGAATAAATGTGAGATCAAACGAGGTCGGAGGGACACAAAAATAACTGTTCTATTGATCCCCGTACTGTTACTGTCGCAGTGTGAGGCACTGACAAATCCTCTTACGCTATTTGCCTAATCCTTTAGATGGTTCCGAAATGTTAGTACATAAAATTACATATTCATGAAACTAAACGTCGGACTTAACCTCCAACTTGATCTTTATATTACCAAGTTGTAACAAATATCGTTTTCAGTTGGAAATAAAATATACATTTGTCTCTATCTAAGCTTTAATGTTTAGAAAGGGATAAAATATACATATTACCCAAGTTTTTTTACCGTCTCAAAAAGTAGGGTGTGGTTGAACGGAAAAGAAGCCTATGAATTGAAATGAAAGCACTGATATATTACAATTTTTATTCCATTTTACATTAACATATAAAATTGATCTATCAATAACTACTACAAATTTGAAATAAACTTTAGGTACTATAAAATAACAACAACATTTTTGAACTAACTAAATTAGTCAATTAGAAAAAAAATTAGAAATGAAAATAACACGTACCCAATTAGTAGCATTTATTGAAAGATCAGTATCATAATATTTTAATGTAAAATAAAATAGTAAAATATCAGTGTCATAGGCTTCTACAAGAGCCGTGGTAGCTCAGATGGTTAGCGCTCGCTGTAAATTTCACAGTACGCGAGCAAATCGGCTTCGATCCCCGCCAGCATCAATGAAATCATTAATTGCTATTTTTAGTACTGATTTACCACTTGCTCGACGGTGAAGGAATACATCGTGAGAAAACCCGCATATCAGAGAAATATGAAAAAGCCGAAAATATTTAAAAGACATGTGAAGTTCGCCAACACGCATTGGGCCTGCGCGGCGGACAATTCCTTGCCCTAAAACCTGCTCAGAAATAAGCGGAGGCCTGTGCCCGGTAGTGGGACATTTATAGGCTGTAACTTTACTTTACTTTTATAGACTTCAATTTTGTTCACCTGTTACACCTTCTTTTTTTTCAGACTGTAAAAAATCATCCAGTATATATATATACACAATACCATCATTCTATATAATATTCCTTGATATATGTTACCCATTAACACATTAAGTGACTCATGTCTTAAAATTATTTAATTAATTCATTGCAACATATCCAAAGTCTACTACTGAACATAACCTTTAATTAGATTGCGGTAATTGCGACGTCACAGAATGACGTGGGACAGTGAATATTCTTACACCGCCACTACACGGTAAGAATATTCAGTACTCAATTTCCATGGGTATCGTCTGAGGCGACAAAGGGAAATTGAGCAGCGTCTTACTCATAGCAACTGTAAATAATGAAAAAACTGCATTTGCCAACGCGCTTGCCAAGTGAAGTAACTACATAAAATATGCCCTCTATGAGGGATATATATGAGGAAGGCCTAGATCACCAGTGGACTTTTGATAGTATACCGAGTTAAGATAATTAGTAAGGTTTTAAATGACATCTCTTAAGGAATATTTATGGCAGTCAGGGTGATTTACGGATGTATTATACTCAAAATTAAATTTAACCTTTGATTGAAAGATAATTTCACATATTGATGTACTATATGCCTTAAATACTACAATTAAATACTACACTGTGGTAATAACTTGCTGAAAATTGCTCGCTGCACTGACTTACCATTAATTATGTATGACTCGATACGGGCTACTGGGGCTTTATGTCAGAAATTTGGCGAATTGGAGTTCTTAATGTGATTCGATTTAGCGCTAGCATTTTTTTATTTAAAAACAATACCCAAAAACGTAATATTTTCACAGTTTTGAAGTTACCTTTGCTTACATCACAAATCTAGCGTTACACTTGAAACGTAATTGATAGGTTAAGTTAGAGCCTTACATATATATCTTTGAGTATCGCTTTCTCAAAGAAAGTATTAATTATCTCAATATGTGTCTCTTTCTATTATAATTTAATGAAAATATGGAGCAACTTTAAGCGTTTCTCAAATTGTCGTCAATTGTTTGTTGTTTCAAATATCTTTGGAAATAAAGTGCATCAGCCTGGAAAAAAAACTTGTTAAGGAAATTTTGTTACAATACACCTATTATAAAATAGATCAATACAATATTGAGGAAATGATAATCTGCACTTGCAAGTTTTCTTGCCAAATTGCTACTGATAAAGGGGGGATGCCCATTTTCGGCCATGGAACGCCCAACAATGTGCATTTGTTAAAAAAAATATATCTTTATTTATGGTTATTAATCGCGGTATTCATTTATCCTAAAAAGATGGGAATATTTTTGCACAAATTAAAAGTACCGAAAAGATAAGAATAAAATTAGGTAAATCATTAATTCATTAGTTTGTGAATAAAATAAAAGTGTTGCCCATCACAAATCTCATTAAAAAATCGATTCCCCTTTTTGATCGATTACTTATGGTGTCATTATTACAATGCTAATATAATTTTTCGATAATTATTATGATGTTACGATATATATTTAAAAGGACCGTTGACAATGGATATTTCTACAAAGCAGCCGATACGTAACCGTTATCAACCAGTTGTTTATCCGACTACAGACGAAAAAGGATGGTTATGTTTTTACTGTGTGTGCGGGTTAGGCTATGTTGAATCGTTTTTGTTATGGTGCTTAAAAACGTAGGATGCATTTTATTATAGAGGACGCTACTATCAAAGTAAAATACTTAACCAACTTTGAGAATTTTTTCACCACTAGATTGTTATGTATATTTAGAATTAGAAATATAAATGTAGACTTTAAAATGTTAGGGAATTTTCTGTTTTAACTTACAGCGATTTAATATTAATTGCTTGTGTCACATACCAATTAAAGCAAGCTCGCTACTATTATGGTAAGCATATAAGATTTAATGGTTGCTACCGGATAGAACTCTGTGATAACCAGAGGAGCAGTATTGTGGAAGGAATAAACTTAAGCCCTAGCTGAACTTTACTTAGGGCTAGAATTGCAAGTCATCACCATTAGTCGTAAAGTGTATTTTATCTATATTTTAATTAGTGGCAATGGTTCTGGTAGAAGTGCAATTAAAAAGTACTGTCGGCTGTCGAACTGTTGGATGCTGTGCCCTTGTTATGACAGTAATATACCCAAACCCAAATACCGGTTGGGCACGGATTCAGAATAATATCTTGCTTTCTGCTCAGTTCCTGAATGATGTATTGATGTGTAAATTAGAGGCAAATCATTCCTTAGCCTTCCTAGATGCGTGAGTCATCCAAAATTCTAACAACACCATAGGTCACACTGTGTATAGAAAACAATGAATTTCGCCATTATCCTTCACAGTTAGTTACCGTGAGCAAATCTTTGTTACAGAGAGCACAAGGGATCTGTGGCAGCAATCATCTGGCCGTCGAGCTTCAGCACGTCAAGCAGGTTCTGCACGTCAACAAGCTTCAGGCCCGCGCTTACGTCACAGTGACCGAGTGAAGCCGGCCACAGTCATGCATGTGCAGTACTAGCATTTGTCAGGGGTGTCACAGACAAGATTGGCTACATCTTGAAGCGAGCTGACATGAAGCATCAAGGTTCAGGGAAGTTTGCAGTTTGTGATCATATCCTGGACGGCCTCAACTAGATACACGTATAAAAAAGATTTGATAGACCACAAATCCTCTAAAAGGTACATCAATTCCTATCAAGGACCGATACCTGAGACTATTGAAATAAAAAAAATTCAATAGAAAAGGAGGCTTGGTACTACCACCTGCTTAGGACCCTGTAATTAATGAAATTAAAATCAAACCCAAGCATACCATTGCAAGACTTCAAGACACAGTAAGTTCATTCTGTAGATCGGACCATAAATAAAAATTAAAAATCTGAAGGTACTCCGGGTTAACACTGACATTGGCACGTCAGTCACCTCAGTCCGCCGTAACTATGGGTGTTGGAAAGCACCCGAAATGTCTGAAATTAAAAATCAAAGAAATAAAACACGATAAAATCGATAAAAATAGTTGTTAAAAAAACTGCATTTGTGAAAATAAAAACTTATATATCTTCAAAACCCCGACTTTTTTTAAAGCAATTCCTTAACCATTTTATTATATTAATTGCATATTATCATACCTATATGATTTTATATGTGGGCACCCATGGCCGAAGTGTCTATGAAGAGTGGGCAATCCCCTTTGTAAAACTGATATCTAAAAATATTGATATACATTTGAAAATGAAAACTAAATAGTAACATTGATGGCGTTTCGTCTGGTGAGTGCAGGTGGCCGGAAGCACAAATCCCCCCCCCCATCAACATGGCAGCGGAATTAAATGATGATAGACTACCCCAGGAGGGTACCAGCACCCCTGGAGAATCCCTCGCTGAGCATCCACGACCATGTTTCTTCACTTCTGAGTGTGGGTGCTCAGGCTGCCCCGCGTATTCTGGGAGGGGGAAGGGTAGAAAAATTCCGCTCAAGACTACAACTGTTCGGGGCAAACGGAGCAACAACACCAAGGCGACCCCTGCCACGCTGTCCGTGAATTTCTGCAATATCAGGGGACTTCAATCTAACTTAAACGCCGTCCACTATCTTTTCGAGACGGCGAAGCCGGCTCTGCTGTTTCTGACCGAGACGCGGGTGACCTCTCCGGCTGATATCTCGTATCTCTCCTACCCGGAGTTCAAACTAGAACACTCCATTGTGCCTCGGGCTGGAGTTTGCGTTTACGTCAGAGAGGACATATGTTCTCGACGCCTCGGCAGACTTGAAGGTTTGGAACTGTCCATCCTTTGGCTACGCGTAGACAGCGACGACCATCCGCGCGTCTACGGGTGCCTCTATAGGTCCCATAGCAGTAATGCCGAAACAGACCGACTCTTCGACCACGTCCAAATGGCTACAGATTCGTTGCTACAGCAGATCCCCTCCGCAGAGATCGTGATCCTCAGAGACTTTAACGCCCATCATGCCGAATGGTTTGATTCACGTTTAAACGATCATACGGGGAGATCTATTCATGATTTTGCCTTGGCATATGGTCTGACAAAACTGGTTCCCTCGCCTACGCGGATTCCATATGTGGAGGATCATGCACCTCCCCTGTTGGACCTTCTGCTGACCTCTCACCCGGACGAATATCAGATTTCCGTCGACGCCCCTTTAGGCTTCTAGGACCATTGTCTTATTCGGAGTGTGGTGCCACTCACGCTGAAATCGCAGTTGCATTCTGCAGGCTGCCGCCGTGTTTAGCACTATAGGTTAGCCGATTGGGATGGGATGCGGTCTTTCTTTGCATCGTACCCTTGGGGGCTCGTTTGCTTCTCGCCGGACGATCCCAACGTTTTTGCGGATTCTGTCGCTGATGTGGTACTTCAGGGTATGGAACTTTTTATTCCTTCCCCTGTGGTGCCCATTGAGGCAAATCTCAGCCACGGTTTGGTCGCTCCTGTAAAATAGCATCATGCTATAATTAGGATTGCTACCAAGCCTGGGCTGACGCATTAGCGTCCCGGGATGTAAACACCAGCGATCTAAAAAAGAAGTATAATTCCGCCTCTAGGTTCTTCAAAAGAGTCATTGCCAAGGCAAAGTCAGAGCACATAAGCAGAATTGGTGAGAAACTAGTTCGCCTTCCGTGTCTCTCGCCAAGGCTGTCCAGAAGAATTTCTATAAGCCATCTATTCCATCTCTGCACAGGGAGGACGACTTACTGGCCTATACCGCAAAGGAGAAAGCCGATCTGCTAGGCTTTTTCTTTGCGTCCAACCCGACTTCGATGACGAGGGGAGTACGCCGCCGACAATCCCGCGGTGTAAGTTCTCCATGCCGGAAGTGCAGTTTATACAGCGCTCGGTTCGCAAAGCACTCCTCTCCCTGGACATTCACAAGTCGAGTGGGCCTGACGGAATCCCCCCAATTGTGCTGAGGACGTGTGCTCTAGAGTTGACACCGGTTTTATCGTATCTTTTCCGGTTCTCCTGCTCTCTAGGCGTAGTTCCAAAATCATGGAAGACGGCTTTCGTCCACCTGATCCCTAAAAAAGGCGACCGCTCAGACCCGTCCAACTATCGGCCTATCGCCATCACCTCCTTGTTCTTTAAAACAATGGAGTCCATTGTAAACTGCCAGCTTATGAGGTACCTTGATTAGTGACCGCCAATACGGTTTTCGCCGTGGTCGGTCAGCTGGTGATCTTCTATAAAGGTCTATCTAACTCACAGATGGGCGGAGGCAGTAGAGTCCAAGGGGGAGGCATTGGCCGTTAGTTTGGACATTGCGAAGGCCTTCGATCGGGTTTGGTACAAAGCGCTTCTTTCGAAGCTCCCATCCTATGGGCTTCCCGAGAAATTGTGCGATTGGATCACCAGCTTTCTTGCAGATCGGGGCATCAAGGTCGTTGTAGACAGTGCAAGCTCCGATTGCAAGCCTATTAATGCTGGTGTTCCGCGTGCTATCGCCAACGTTGTTTCTTTTGCATATCAATGATATGTTGCAAACCCGTAACATTCATTGCTATGCAGATGACAGCACTGGTGATGCTCTTTACACAGGCTGAGCCAATATTTCTCGGGAAAACGTCTCCGAGTGCCGGTACAAACGTGTGTCTGAAGTCGAGTCTTTGCTGAATAGAGTCTCGGATTGGGGGCGACTAAATCTAGTCCAGTTTAACCCCCAGAAGACACAAGTTTGCGCATTAACCGCTAAAAAGAACCCCTTTGTCATATCTCCCCAGTTTCTAGGCACTCCCCTTGTTGCCTCAGCCAGTATCGGAATCCTCGGCGTCGACATATCGAGTGACGTGCAGTTTGTGGTCACTTGGAAGAGAAGGCCAAATTGGCCTCTAAAAAGCTTGGCGTGCTCAGCAGGGCGGGACAGTATTTCATGCCGGCACACCGCCTGCAACTTTACAAGGCGCAGGTTCGGCCGCACATGGAATACTGTACCCATGTCTGGGCTGGGCTCCCCAGTACCAGCTCCTTCCACTTGGCCGCATCCAGCGCAGAGCGGCTCGAATCGTCGACGACCGCGTGCTTTCCGATCGGCTCGATTCACTTGCACTGCGAAGAGATGTTGCATCTCTTTGCATTTTCTTTCGCATATGCCATGAAGAGTGCTCTGAAGAATTGTTCGGATTAATCCCAGCCGCCAAATTTCGTGAATGCACTACGCGGCAAACATCCCGATACCATCCACACCATCAGGATGCTTGGCGGTCACCACTGTACGTTTCAAGAGGAGTTTTCTTCCGCGTACAGCCTCTCTGTAGAATAGTTTACCACTAGATTTTTCCGGACCGATAACTCCTTTCTAAAGGGCCGGTAACGCACCTGCAATTCCCCTAGTGTTGCTGTTGATCATGGGCGGCTGTAGTCTTTTAACATCAGGTAAGCCACATGCTCGTTTGCCCCCTCTTCTATAAAAATAGATGGCAGCAAAAAATCAAAAACTCCAGAGTTTCTTGCCAGATCTTGTCTGAAAAATCATTGTTTTAAGCCAGTATAGATATTCACGTTCATACGAGCTTTATATATGACATAATAAAAATAAAATAAAAAATATTGAATTTGAGTTGGCGAGCCTAGTGGAAAATAAGGTGCAAAAACAAATTGAGTAAGCTACCATTTAACAACTTTGTTGTTGAAAACAAGTCATAAGATACTTTTTATTAAACGAAAAATAAGAAAAAGCATATATGTATAGGCGATGCTACGGGCATAATATTATTTAGAGCTAACTTATTTCATTCAAAATTATATGTAACGGTTTTATATGTATTTATTACATAAAAACCTAATTAAAAATATTATAAGAACTTCAAAACTTAACATAAACGGTTGTGATAATTTTTCGATAAATTTCGACAAAATTCGAAAGACACCGATTTTTTTGGCAATAAAAAGAAGTTCCGCCGATCCCACTCCAGTTCAATGGGCACGGGAACGTTCGCACGCACGACCGTGTTGACACAGAGCTGAAAGTGAAATAAAAAGCAAGAAGCGAGCGACTGGAATATTAATGAGGATATCGGACGGGCGCAATCAAATTCGGATTAGACGCTGACACAGACGGTGAGCTGTGCTACCTCATTGTGCCGGCTTTACGAGCACTAGTTGCAGACGTAGTGACGTTAGCTTGGCAAGAGATTGCAGTCCCCGCAGTTATTTGTAGGTCACTTGATTTACTTTTATAATAATAATGTAACATATACTAATGTTAAAAAGGATTGAGAAATCGTACGCGAATCTTTTTTTTTTTTTCACTTATTCAAGCCTCTATTTGCTGCCTACATATCCCTATAATAGCTTAAATGAGTATACGATGTACTACGGTATCCATACGTAGTAGAGCCATGCTGCAGTTACATTAGTAGTGTAGTTGTAGCACGAATTGGTCGGCTCGACCGGGGTACTCCCACAGAATACTAGCGTAAAATATTAGTTTAATGCGGCTGTGTTTCGTATGGTGAGTATAGAGAACCGGAGATTGTTTTTACTGGAAATGCTAATCTTATTCCTCATGGGTAGAGCGCATCTGCATTTTGATTTGTAGATAGATATAGATGTCTATGGGCTACAGCAACCACTTACCATCAGGTGGACTATGTGGTCGTTTGTTAACTTTCCTATTAAAAAAATTTATATTTTTATTTTTTTTAAATAGTAATACATTTTCTTTTATTAGTTTATATTAATTTTTTTATATAAATTTAACATTTTAGTATAAAATTTTCTAATTTTTAGTATAATATAACCCTCAAAAAACAATTATGAAATTTCACAACCATAATATGTATATTAGATAATTGAATGATAAAGATGATTGGGGAACTTGCAATGCTCATGACACCCATTATCTCATGGAGCAATGACTGCCTGAAAACCAACGCTTCATGGGATCTTAGTCCAATGTAAGCAAAAGTTGAGTCACCTCTGATTGTTAAGATTAAGTAATTAGTTTATATGTAAACATGTTTTTAAAATGTGACAATAAAGTGATATTCATTTATTTATTAAACTTTTCAATCTGACCCAATTTCGTTTCAGTAAATAATAAAATAAAGTAGAATACAGCATTTATTTTACTTCATTACATATGGAAACACTGTTTAGTTGCATGTCAGGAGTATAGTGCTTGTGCTTTTGTTTTTCTGTCAAGAAATTCTCAGTAACAGCCCGGAGTAAGAAAGTTGGCGGTGTTTCACCAACGTGCCTCAGAAAGTACGTAAAGTTGTTGGTACTGCACCGAAATACTACTCTGGTCGTGTCGAATTTCTGTTCCATGGAACTATGAGAGTGGAGAAAGGGACTACAAGAGAGTGAATCTGTGAAATCATTCAAGTTCACAAATCGATTAAACAGTTTGATCGATCTACAGTTGTATGATATGCGATAAGTCTTAATTCCGTTACGGTTCCAAACATGAAATAAAGAAGGATGTTTTGATAATGTTATCGATAATTCACCTTCCCAGCATATAATTAAGAAAGAATTTCAGTGAGAAAGAGGAGGAGAAGAGAGTTTTCTTATCAATAAAGAAAAATTTGGTAATAAAGTCTTTTACACTTCTATAGCTAATGTACTTGATAACATTTAAATCGTAACTTTCTTCCTAAAACCTGGTAGAACGTGTAAAAAACGTAAATAAACATATTGAAAACGCAAATAAAATTATATGCAAATTCATTGGAAGTAACTTGAATAGAGAGTACACGTTAGGGAATTAATATTATAACTTCTGCGTAATAAGAGAAAACCGCAAGTTACACCGCTGTTACTTAGAAATACAGTAGAGTGCACGACTGGGACACATTCAACCGAATACAATAACAGGTTGTGTAATAAAGACCGTCTCTGAAACAATTTGAAAATAAGAGTACAATGCCTTAAAGCAAAGGTTATTAAACTAATGAATACAATCATGGAAATATTTTTTTTATTCTAATGCTAATTTTAAGTAGGCAATGTAACTTACCAGTAAACACAGTATATAACGTTCCTCCATTATGAAGTAGGGGTTTGCAGGCTTACTTAGTTAGCTTAGTTGACTTCAAAATTATAACCACATTATTGTAAATCGCGTATTTTATTTTATGAGCCCTGACAGATCATAAAGAAATGCTTTAAAATTGTACAACAAAGTGACATTCATTTTGTTGTCAACAAAGAGAATAAGCCTTCTGCTAAGGCAGATAATTAAGTCAAGGATGTAAGGTTATTTGGGAGTCGTCAGTGGATACCGGTGTGACGTTAACCCTCCGTGTATCGGATGTGATATGAAAAACCCCAGTCCTTAAAATATCGCAATCACTTTAAAGCTACAAAGTGCGGGGTTTCTTCTTCCCATTAGCTGAAGATGCAACGTTGCAACTCCGAATTGTGTTGTGTAATGTTTAGATGATACGGCCACTGTCGTTAAGCAAGTTACACGCGCAAAGTGCGCTTGGGCACCACGCACCTCACCTCGTACGGCGCGTTGGTAAATAGTTACGTTTCTAAATTGAAGTATTTTCTTTTGTTTTATATATTTTATGTGGAAATATTATTCATATAAAATAATGACATAATCACGGGATATCAATACCTGTATAGTAACCGATACATAAAGTAATAAAAGCAGTTTATGGACTACTTTTGATAAATACATAAATTAATAAATTAATACTTCAACGGGTTGCCAACGAAAACCCTTTTAATTAAATTAAAATTTTTCAAATTGATCGTTACATATGTTTCAAAGAATTATAAAAAAAACTTTTTTTTAAAAATTTCGTTTTTGTTATTTTCCAAAATTTACTGGTCTGAACCGGTTCAAATGGTATATAAAATCTAAGTTTGGTGAAGCTCAAGCCGCCGAGTTCGTTCAAATCGGTCAAGCCATTCAAAAGTTATGAGGGGGTTAATGGGCTGTGTTATGTTGTATTATGATGAATGATGATGATGAAATTTAACTAGCGAGATATCTATTGAAAATTCCATGCAAAAAAAAAAACAGAAAGATATTGTTGGCAACTTTGTGGAGCGAGCGCCATCTGTTTTGGCGGACGGAACTGCAGGCGCCGCCTAGCTAGCCGTGACGTCGGCATCGGGCCACGACGACTGCACGTGGTGGGGATGAGACGGGCTGGCGGACGGTTCGCTGAGTGCACCCGGGGACTTACTTGCGGACCGTGCGACGGAACAGTCATCTCTAGCTCCATTATTTGGAAATAAATTATTAATTATTTATTTTGTTAAATCAGTGGCAGATTATTATTATTTATTTTGTTAAAAGGTTTTGTTTTAATATAAGTGTGTGCTGAGAATTAACCTAATAGTTTAACTTATTGCTCCAAAGTAGTTACAGTGTTTAACCTTTAAAATACCCACAACTACACATTAAGATATTGATAACTGAGTAATAATATTATTACGTTGTTAACATCAGAAGTGGGATCTACGCGCCATGGGCAAACGCAGGCACTATCGCAGGCGAGCACAATCGTCAAGTAGCAGTAGTACAACGAGTACAAGCTCCAGAACGCCGTCACCTCCGCCCAGAAGGAAGTCAAAGGTATCGCGTCATAAAGATACCAAAGCTGTGAGTACCTTAAACAATATTATACCGGATTTTGACCCTTTAAATGATGATATAAATGCATGGCTTAATATTATACAATCCTATGCGGCAACGTTCGATTGGACCGACGAAACGATACGTTATCAAGCTCTTAATAAGTTGAAAGGCTCTGGTAAAGTCTGGTATGACTCGTTGTTGCGCACTGATAGTCAGTGGCCTACATGGAACTGGAGTGATTGGAATCGGCGTCTGGCTAGTAGTTTCCAAACACTACGTAACATGTTTGAATTATTAAAAGAAATAATAAATAAAAAACTTGTAGAAAACCAATCACTATACGAATTTTATTTTGATATTAAATGTAAAGTCGATAGATTATCTTTAAACTTTACTGAGCAAGATATTATATCTATAATTGTCGGTAGCATAGGCGACAGTAATATAGGAGCATCTATTGAGGCGAGTAATTTTAAATCTTGCCATGATTTAGCTAGTTACCTTCATGGCCGTACCTACAAAGGCAGAAACTCAAAACAAACCAGTTCGGGTAGTACACGTGAAAACCAACACAAAACAATGGATCAAACGAATAATGCTAGCCTGCCGTCCATGAATGTTACCTCTTCAAATATTAATGCCACTAGTGGGTCATAAGAAATTATGCCACTGCACAGTCCATTGGGAAAACGGCATTCATTACCGAAGATGGCCATTATGAATTTCTACGGTTCCCATTCGGGTTAGCTAATGCACCATCTTGTTTTCAACAAATGATGAATAAGGTACTAGGTAATTTAAGGTTTGAGAACGTTATTGTTTATTTAGATGACGTTTATTTAATGACACAAACTATTGAGGAAAATTTAAAGCTCTTGGAAAACATTTTGAAAATATTTAAAAATAATGGTTTAACTTTAAATTTAAAAAAATGTCATTTCCTTAAAACTGAAATAGAGTTTCTCGGATACAGAATAAAACAAAACTGCGTTATGCCGAACGAAACCAAAGTGGAAGCCGTTAAGAAATTTCCCGTACCGAAAACTGTCCACCAGTTGCGACAGTTTCTAGGACTAATTAATTATTTTCGCAAATTTATTAAAAACTGCGCTATAATTTCTGCCCCTCTTACTAAATTATTGAAAAAAAGATGCTCCTTGGTATTGGGATTCCGTGCATGATCAAGCGTTTCAAATATTAAAAGCAAAACTAACGTCAGATAGCGTATTATCTATTTTTGATCCAAATAAAGAAACCATTTTGTATACGGACGCTAGTCGAGATGGCGTTGCGGGTATTCTTGTTCAGGTTGCTGATGAGGGTGAAAAACCTGTGTATTACTATAGCCGTCAGACAACTGAGGACGAAAAGAAATACCATTCATTTGAGTTAGAACTCCTAGCAATCGTAACTTCACTCCAAAAATTTCGTCTTTATTTAATTGGTTCACCTTTCATTGTTATCACAGATTGTAACGCGGTCAGGTACGCGTTGACTAAAAAAGAATATCATTCCCCGGATCGCACGATGGGTTCTTTCGACTCAAGAGTTCATGTACGAAATAAAGCATAGAGAAGGTACACGTATGCAACATGTGGACGCCTTGAGTCGAAATCCCATTCCCTCAGGTGAGAGGTCGGAAAGGGATAAATATTATCGATAACCGAAGGAGACTGGTTACTTTCTGTACAAATACAAGACCCTGACATTGCGAAAATTAAAACTGTATTAGAGTCTGGTGAAATAGATGAAAATAAAATCATTTTTGACACGTATGAACTGTTAGGTGGGAAAGTGTACAGAAGATCAGCCCAAGGGCGACGATGGGTCGTACCAAAGAGTTGTATATGGCAAATAATAAAATACAACCATGATGACGTGGGCCATTTTTCTGTCGATAAAACGTTTGAGAGAATAGGGCACAAATATTGGTTTTCTCGTATGCGTCACATAATAAAAAAATACATTAAAAACTGTTTGAATTGTATTTATTACAAAAATAAGGGCGGTGCTAAGGAAGGACAGTTATACCCGTTGCCAAAATACGCGCAGCCTTTTCACACTTTGCACGCGGACCACTTAGGTCCGTTCGTTAAAACACGAAACGACAATATGTACTTACTAGTTTTAGTAGATGCATTCACTAAGTTTGTGTTTATCTGTGCTGTAAAGTCTACAAAAACATCCGATCTCATAAACGAATTAGATAATATAACTAAGATTTTCGGTAATCCAAAACGAATCATTTCCGATTCAGGGTCATGTTTTACTTCCAACATGTATAAAGAATACTGCAAGAGCAAAAATATTCGCGCGCATATTGTGGCAACAGGTATGCCTCGCTCAAATGGACAGGTAGAAAGATTTAATAAAACAATTCTAGAATCATTAAAAACTATTGGAGCAGATACTACTGAAGATAAGTGGGATCAATATGTTAAAATAATACAGCAAGGTTTAAACAGTACAATCCATAAAACTATTAATGCCGTTCCCAGTGAGGTTTTATTTGGATATCGTTTGCGCGTTGACAATGACAATGTAGAGCCGGAGCTTGATGATGAATCGCTAGTGGACGTAACAGAGTTGCGAGCAAAGGTAAATAAAAATATTAAAACCAGTGCAATATCACAAAAACGAAGGTTTGATAAAACTCGGGCAAAAGCCAAAATTTACGAAGAAGGAGATTTGGTATTGATCAGAATACAAAGCCAGAGCAACGATGGTCGAAGCAGAAAACTCCTGCCCACCTTCAAAGGACCATTTCGAGTAAAAAAGGTTCTGGGTAATGACAGATATGAGGTATCAGACCTAAGGGGTTCTGAAAGGAGCAGTAAACCGTACAATGGCGTTGCAGCTGCTGAAAATATGAAGTATTGGATACAAATAGATGACTGGAAATTGGAATAAGCAGTTAACAATATGGTCCGTGTTGGCAAGCCATAGTTTTAAAGGTATGTACTGCACTTTCTTGTCTGCTGCTAACAATTAATAAACTCACTGCTTTATCATTTTATTGCAGATAAAATTAAGTGGTTACTCAGCCTCACATACAGTATTGCTATTGCTTATATTTTACTCGCGAGGCTAGATAAAACACTTGTACCTTAATTCTCGCCAGGATAGAAACACCAGCAAATGCAAATACAGCTTGGAAAACAACTTGGTACGTTTAAGTGTAGCGAACAGCTCTTTAAATGCAAGTGATTCCAAGTGGTAAGCTCTAGGAAAACCAGGACTCTTAAGTGTGGCATAGTCCCTTTAAGTACGGTTGAACTAGCAGCAACAGAGTAGGCACTTGCTGATGATTCAAAAACGTATTATGACTTGTGATTCATACTTGTAGATTGAGAAAACTAGTTCTGATGTTGATTTTGTTTCAGTGTTTTACCTAGCATCGTGGGGCGCCTGGGACATGCGCCTTGCAGAATGGCCGTGTTGGCAACTTTGTGGAGCGAGCGCCATCTGTTTTGGCGGACGGAACTGCAGGCGCCGCCTAGCTAGCCGTGACGTCGGCATCGGGCCACGACGACTGCACGTGGTGGGGATGAGACGGGCTGGCGGACGGTTCGCTGAGTGCACCCGGGGACTTACTTGCGGACCGTGCGACGGAACAGTCATCTCTAGCTCCATTCTTTGGAAATAAATTATTAATTATTTATTTTGTTAAATCAGTGGCAGATTATTATTATTTATTTTGTTAAAAGGTTTTGTTTTAATATAAGTGTGTGCTGAGAATTAACCTAATAGTTTAACTTATTGCTCCAAAGTAGTTACAGTGTTTAATCTTTAAAATACCCACAACTACACATTAAGATATTGATAACTGAGTAATAATATTATTACGTTGTTAACAATATATTTATATATATATATATATATATATATATATATATATATATATATATATATATATATTTCTGTCTGCTCAATAATTCCCGTTAAATAAGGAAAAGCGGTGAAGGTTTTCCAAGAGAAAATATCGCCAGCTAAAATATCTAAGCAAAGTGATATTATAAAGAAATATGTATTGTATACTATTGTATTAAACATGTTGAATGTTTATCACGCGTCCATTGCTGAACATTGGCCTCCCCAATATACTACCACAAGACAAGGCCCTTAGCCGTCTTCGTCTTACAACTACCTGCACCTTTTATCAGGTCGTCATTCCATCTAGTGGTGGTAGCCAGACACTGCCCTTGCTAGTGTGGGCCTGTGACTGAGAACTTTTGTTCCCTATCGGTTGTAGGTTTTTCGAGCTATATGGTTGGTTCTTTGTCAATTCAGCCTTTTGATCCCTTGGAATATGTCACTTTTCTTTTGTGTATATACTCGTTTCACTGTAGTCTTACCCACAGATCCACTACCACCTCGATACGGCGAGGCCGGCTCTGCTCTTTCTGACCGAGACGCAGGTGTCCTCTCCGGCTGATGTCTCGTATCTCTCCTACCTGGGTTACAAACTGTAACACTTCTTTGTGCCTCGGGCTGGAATTTGCGTTTATGTCAGAGAGGACATCTGTTCTCGACGCCTCGGCAGACTTGAAGGTTCGGACCTGTCCATCCTTTGGTTACGCGTAGACAGCGACGACCATTCGCGCGTCTACGGGTGCCTCTATAGGTCCCATAGCGGTAATGCCGAAATAAACCGACTTTTTGACCACGTCCAAATGGCTACAAATTCGTTGCTACAGCAGATCCCCCCCGCAGAGATCGAGATCCTCGGCGACTTTAACGCCCATCACACCGAATGGCTTGGTTCACGCTTAACCGATCATGCGGGGAGATCTGTTCATGATTGTGCCTTGGCATATGGTCTGACACAACTGGTTACTTCGCCTACGCGGATTCCAGATGAGGAGAATTATGCACCTTCCCTGTTGGACCTTCTGCTGAACTCTCACCCAGACGGATATCAGATTTCCGTCGACGCCCCTTTAGGCTCCTCGGGCCATTGTCGCCGACTGCCGCCGTGTTTGGCACTATAGGTCAGCCGATTGGGATGGGATGCGGTCTTTCTTTGCATCCTACCCTTGGGGGCGCGTTTGTTTCTCGCCGGACGATCCCAACGTTGTTGCGGAATCTGTCGCTGATGTGGTACCCTCTGTGGTGCTCATTGGAGGCAAATCTCAGCCATGGTTTGGTCGCTCCTGCTAAATACCATTATGCTATAAGCAGGAGTGCTACCAAGCCTGGGCTTACGCATCAACGTACCGGGATGTAAGCACCAGCGCTCTAAAAAAGAAGTATAATTCCGCCTCTAGGTCCTTTAAAAGAGTCATTGCCAAGGCAAAGTCAGAGCACATAAGCAGAATTGGTGAGAAACTAGTTCGCCTTCCTTCTGGAATCCGTGCATTCATGGTCTCTCGCCAAGGCTCTCCAGGGGAATTTCTATCAGCCATCTATTCCATCTCTACACAGGGAGGACGACTCACTGGCCTATACCGCAAAGGAGAAATCCGATCTGCTAGGCTTTTTCTTTGCGTCCAACCCGACTCTCGATGACGGGGGGAGTACGCCGCCGACCATCCTGTGGTGTAAGTGCTACATGCCGGACGTGCAGTTTATACAGCACTCGGTTCGCAAAGCACTCCTATCCCTGGACATTCACAAGTCGAGTGGGCCTGACGGAATCCCCCCAATTGTGCTGAGGACGTATGCTCCGGAGCTGGCACCGGTTTTAACGCGTCTTTTCCGGTACTCCTACTCTCTAGGCGTAGTCCCAAAATCATGAAAGACGGCTTTCGTCTACCTGATCCCTAAAAAAGGCGACCGCTCAAACCCGTCCAACTACCGGCCTATCGCCATCACCTCCTGGTTGGATCACCAGCTTTCTTGCAGATCGGAGCATCAACGTCCTTGTAGACGGTGCAAGCTCCGATTGCAAGCCTATTAATGCTGGTGTTCCACAAGGCTGCGTGCTAACGCCAACGCTGTTTCTTCTGCATATCAATGATATGTTGCAAACCCGTAACATTCATTGTTAAGCAGATGACAGCACTGGTGATGCTCTGTACACCGGCCGTGCCAATATTTCTCGGGAAAACGTCTCCGAGTACCGGGACAAACTTGTGTCTGAAGTCAAGTTTTTGCTGCACAGAGTCTCGGATTGGGTGCGACTAAATCTAGTCCAGTTTAACCCCCAGAAAAAAACCCCTAAAAAGAACCCCTTTGTCGTATGTCCCCAGTTTTAAGTCACTACCCTTGTTGCCTCAGCTATTATCGGTATCCTCGGCGTTCACGTATCTAGTGACGTGCCTTTTCGTGGTCACTTGGAAGAGAAGGCCAAATTGGCCTCTAAAAAAGCTTGGCGTGCTCAGCAGAGCGGGAATGTATTTCATGCCGGCACACGGGTTTACAAGGCACAGGTTCGGCCGAACATGGAATACTGTTCTCATCTCTGGGCTTCGGCCCCCAGTACCAGCTCCTTCCACTTGACCGCATCCAGCGTAGAGCGGCTCTAATCGTTGACGACCGAGTGCTTTCCGATTGGCTCGATTCTCTGGAGCTGCGAAGAGATGTTGCATCTCTTTGCATTTTATTTCGCATATACCATGGGGAATGCTCTGAGGAATTGTTTGGATTAATCCCAGCAGCCAAATTTCGTGAACGCACTACGCGGCAAACGTCCCGATACCTTCCACACCATCTGGATGCTTGGCGGTCCACCACTATACGTTTCAAAAAAAGTTTTCTACCGCGTACGACCTCTCTGTGGAATCGTTTATCATCGGCGATTTTTCCGGACCGATACGACCTGAGGACCTTCAAGAAAAGAGCGTACTGCTTTCTAAAGGGCCGGCAACGCACCTGCGATTCCACTGGTGTTGTGGTTGATCATGGGCGGCGGTAGGCACTTAACATCATATGAGCCGCATGCTCGTTTGCCCCCTCTTCTATAAAAAAAAGATCTATGATCAACTTTGAGCTTCCTCACATGGCAAGCAGTGTACGAAATCAATATGCATGAAGGATGTTATAGTATAGCGATATTCTGAGTAGACTGATTGGCACGAATTATATGACAGCCCATTACGTCTCTTGGGTGTCGTAAGAGGCAACTATAGGCTATGTCGAAAATCTGTAAATAATCTGTTTTAAGAAATCTGTAATAGCAATATCATGCTTGGCAAATGTATGCAACCGCACTTTTTTTGTAATTCAGCTGTTTTATAGGGAGATTATATAGGAAGAAGTTGCCCCCTATCTCGTGTTTCAGTGTTTGGTTATTTTTGTATGATTACTGTATCCACGTAAAAAAAGAAAAGCCTAACGTGGATCAACAATCATCCAGACCCGGATTAAATTGGTGAATGACGTTTTTATAAAGTAAAGAATTTATGACGTACTAACTATTATAATATTAAAAAATTCAGGAGAAATAAAAAGAAAACACATCATTTCATCTCGTCAGGTATACTTTTTAACTTTGAATCCCGGCTATACAACCAATGCATGTTGCCAGTGATGACATATACATATGAGACGTAGATATTTACTGCTTGCCGTGTGAGGAAGCTCAAGTTCGCACAGCGACATATGGAGGGGGGCTAAGCTCGGAATTTCTCTGCGTGATAAACTTAGAAATGATGATATCCGCTGTAGAACCATGGTAACCGACATAGCTTAATGGATTGGTAAGCTAAAGAGGCAATGAGACGGCCATATTGCTCGAAGAATGGACAAGCTATGGGGAAGAAAGGTACTCAAGTAGCAACTTTGGACCGGTAAGGAAGTGTCTTGTGGCCCTCTACTAAATTTAGTGACGACCTGGTAAGATATGTATGAAGTTAATGGATGTATCAAATTCCACTGCTAAATATTGGTCTACCCCATATATTGCTTCATTAGGGGAATATTTGTCACGACTGGCAAGACTTGGCAGGCAGGTTGGCAATTGCAGGGTTTTTTTGAGTCGTAATTCGGAAGACGCTGCTGCCCATTGCTTGGGTTACTTCCCCTTCTGCCGCCCCTTACAACACTCATGAGACGACATGGGGTAGCGGATATTCTTACACCGCCACTACACGGACATGTATGTTTACTTAAATATTTTAGAACAAAATGTCCTAAAAATATTTTTGTTTTGAATAGCATCAATGTACAATAGAGGTATATTGTGGATGTATTATGGAGTATTGTGGTGTATATAATATTATTGAGCAATATTTGTGGCATTAATTGGAGGAGGCCTTTCAGTCAGCTGTGAACGCGTGAAGGGGATACTGATGATGATGGTGATAAGTTCATGCCGAAGTTAATTCAGAAATAAAGTTAATTCAAGCTTCCTGGTGACTTTACAATGTCGGAGTCTACAAACAATTGCTTACTCTCAACGACAGTAAGTCACTCAAAGATATGCGCTTCACGTGCAGTAATTAAATCTGAGATTAACTCCCTTTTATATAAATAAACCTTACTTTTTACGATAGAGTGCCAAATGAGCTGACAGTTGAAATAAGTAAAGTTACAGCATATAATTATATGTCCCACAGCTGGATAATGTCCACCTCTCATTTCTGAGAGGGTTCTACAGCAATTAGTCTTCAGTACGTGTAGGCGGACTACTCATATCCTAAAAATATTTAATTTCTCTGACATGCAGATTTTTTTACGATGTTTTGCTTCAACACCGTGTGTTTAAATCAGCACATTTATATGAAATTAGTTTTTTTTTTTACGGATGTTATCTCGTAATGAGGTTAACTATGAAATTAGGACGCCGGACACCTCAGTCCCCCCTTGACCAACCGTTGTAAAGTTGAACGTCAATATATGCGATAAAATCCGTAAAAACTAGTTTCTTTAACTAATTGTGTAGTGTTTCGTGTGTATTCAACTGTGTAGTGACAGTGTAAGACTGTCCACTACCCAAAAAGGTCCCGTGGGTGTGGTTACATGCGACAGAGGGAAATCAAAACAGGAGATGGGCAGCAGCAACTTCTGGATTACTAATTATGAATTATGCGGTTGCAAAGGAACTTGGCAACTATGGCAAAATCCTCCATATCAGGCAATTTATGTGAGGGGCTTATTGTTCAGCAGTGACACAACAGTCTTTTATAAACAATAATACAATAGTGTAGTCTTCGCGTAAGCATAAGAAATGATTCTTTAAAATAGCTCTTACTAGTAAAATTAGACTTACATTTTTCACTGGTGTCCGTTTAGATACAACCAAGGTTGCTCACGTACAGTAAAATACATGGCGAGCGCTGAGCTTTTGAGTTTTTTACTATCGGTATTACGGTTCAACCTCTTAGCTCCCGCGACTCTCTGCTTTACCTAATTCTATATATGAACACCAGGTAGTGTTTAAAACTGGAGAAGAACAGCATCGTCTTCCTAATAGCAACTAAAAATAAAAAATAAACTGCGGTTGCTAACCCATATTATTACTCACATGACTTTTGTAGAATATCAAACCGTGTAGTGGCGCCGCTTTCATAATATATGTATGCAAAATAAAAAACTGCGGTTGCCATTCCGATTGCCTAGCGTGGAAGCTATAGCAATTACCCACGATGATGATAAATATAATAATATTTAGGAGTATTTCTTTTTTAATTTAATTATTATACTTAGGGTTAAGTTGCAGGTAATATAGGTAGTATAGAATAGACCAGGTCGTAACAGTTGACTACCATTTTGATTGCCATTTGGTATGCGTTGCAACTGCAAATTTGTAACTAGGTCAATGGAAGCTCGGCTCGGCTTTGAGCATTCGATCCCACCGGCTAAGGCGTAATCGCCTTTATTGCTGCGAACAGTCATCAAAGGGACTTCGGATAACGATTCGAGTCGTCATAATTTCGTACCTCAGTATCTCGATTATGTATATATTCTCTTGTAATTCTATTATATTTAAGGCAACCTATACATTTAATTCATGTTCGTATGTATGACAGCTGAAGATCTTTAATAATTTCGAGTTTTTTTTCACAATCATGCTGCTCCTCATCTTTGGTTTAGTTTATCTCTCTAGCCTATTATTATACGCATGGGACTATATGGGTATCCCCACATTCTTTACATTCGTGGTAGGTTCGTGCACATTCTTTAACTGCCACAACACGAGAAAAGTGTCAAGCTCGTTATTTAATGTTATCCAATTCTCATGAGGTAATAACAGTTCACCTTACCACCCTATTAACTAGGTACTTCTTTTATTTATTTATTTAACATAATAGAAAATTGCACTGTTACAGTTTCACAGTTTGCCAAATTGCCCAGCAATTTGTTGGCAGAAAACATACTCTACCGCCAAACAGCAGTATGTTCCAGTCTGAAGGATATCAAGAGCCAGTATTATCCTTGACAGATTGACAACGCGTCCGTAGCTTTCTTTATTTAGACTGTACCAGGTGTCCGCTGGCCGATGTAGGTACTCACCATCTCTGTGAATTTGATTTGTTTGTTACTTCAATTCTATAAAAAATCTTGGTGAATTTATTGCCATATTTATTGCGCTATTTTGTCGTAGTAATGTAGTGCATCAATAATAATGAATTTATTCTTAAGTTATATGGTACAAAGATGTTGGAATAATATCACATATTTTACCACTTTTGAACCCTTACTAATTATGTATCAATTTACAATTTTAATATTAACCCCTTTGAAACATTGCCAAAGAAGAAACAGCAATTAACAGTCAATGCAAACTTTTCTTTTATTTTAAACAGTTCATTTAACGAATACAGTTGTTTTTTTAAAGGCCACTGTAATATTTCCACGTCTAAATCGGTTTTCAATTAAATACAGTACGGGTAACGAAAAACTAAACAATTTTAATTTTTTTATTCTGTCTATCTGTCTGAGTGTTTGTTCCTGCTAATCTCTGAAATAGCTGGACCGATTTTGACTAGACTTTGACTTGCAGATAGCTATAGATACTACGAAGATAGAGGAGTAGTTTAAGCTCCTTTTAGTTTAGCAAAAGAATTCTTATTTAGGGTTCCGCACAAATATCCTTTTAATATGATACCGATACGAAAGGCTTATGTGTAACTTTAAATAAAAGTAACAGAATAAATATCGAAAAATCCGTTTTATGATTCGTGATAATTAGGAGGTAAAGTTATATTTATCTGTCAAAATAAGATGCGTTATTTATTTATTTAAAATATTTATTGCACATTAACTATATAATTGTCAGAGCTATAGGCACTTTCTACCAGTCATTCACGATCTAAGTATAGAAACTTAAGCATGCGTCAAAGGAGCATGAAGTATATATATATATATATATATATATATATATATATATATATATATATATATATATATATATATATATATATATATATATGTGTGTGTGTAGGTACACATAATATACACTTACAAATGACGGTTCTGTGATGCAGTGGCTTAGCAATAAGATTACTACTACTACTTAAGTGCTAAGAGCCTCGGGTTCGACTCCCGGACGTAACAAGTATTTGTATGGCCTACAATATTTATTCCGTGTCTGGATGTTTATCCTAGTGAAATTTATTTATGTAAACTACCACCACGATACAGAAGAAAATTATAGTGTGGAGGTATCTTTTAAAAAAATATATATAATATTACTGGAAATAACCTATGTAATATAATGTCCTCTAAACCGAAATTTGGATCATGGTGGCTAGTTTCGATAAAGACTATCCTTCTGCGCAGAACAAGGCTCGTACCAGCGTATCGTACAGAGCAGTAGTGCCCGAGTTTAGGCTCGAAAACAGCTGCATTCTCTATTCTCCCACTCTCATAGTCCGATGGGATCGTAATATGTCAACACCAAATAGATATCAGGACTAACGGTTTTATGTGTTTTCCAAAGCATTGTGGTGAAACACTGCCAGCCCCTGACTCCGGGCTAGCAGCCCGGAGTCAGGGGCTGGCAGTGTTCTTCTGAGAGCTTCTTGACAGACAAATCCAATAACTTTTTTTTACCCCGATTCGGGTTAATATCCGGGACCTCATGATCCGCAATTTTTGTGTTAGGTAGGTAAGCGTTTACGATCACTAGACTAACAGGCACTCAACGTAAAGTCTACATAATATACATTGTTCTTGATTTATATAACACTTTTTAATTAATATTACTGTTTTGTACAATGTATTCAAGGTATTCATGGCCTCAAAAATATTTTGAACGAAATATAACGTTACGAATTTCGCATTGGTTAATCCGAGTGTGAATTTCGTCAATGCCGCTGAGGCTTCTCTTAGCAGAGCTATCCAATATCGAGAGCCCACATGCGTCGAGTTGGTGTCGAGGCGTAGGAGCGGTGATTTATCGGTATTCGGTCCTCAGCCTGCTCGATTCGTGCAAATATTTGTCGCGCGTGATTGAATTTGCTTTTTACGGGATCAAAAGGCTGCCAGTTTTAAGCTTTAACAGATAACATGACCTGCTTATATATTATCTTCGGCTTATGCGTTACCTAATATAATCTTCAGAATTATTGGATTTCTATTTGAAAGGTATAAATAACAGCTCCGCGGCATAGTGGCTTAACAATGAGTTACAGAGCTGAGGGCCGCGGGCTCGAATCCCGCACAGAACAAGTATTTGTATGAACTACATATTAATAATTGTTCTAGGTTTATGTTTATCCTGGTGAATTTTATGTTTGTAAACAGCCTCTACGGTACAGAAGAAAATCCTAGTTTTGTGTTTACTTTTATAAAAACTAAAGTCTGTATAAATACAAGCTATGAGGCATTCTATATCCGTCCCCAAAAGTGATTACGCAACTGAACAAAGAGTGTCGGCCCTATCGTACCGTACCTTGTTCCTGTTACACATACATATTATAATCATTAGTATTAAGAAAGGCGAAATTAATGTGATAGAAATACAGAAATTAATGACTTTGCCACCTCGGGGCGTGGCTTCGCAAGACTTACTTAAAAGCGTTTTTATTTGAAGTTGACGTATACATTGACTGCAGAAGCCACTTATTATCAGGTGGAGTGGTAAGTATGCTGGTCACTTTTTAGTTTTATAAAAGAAATGTCATTTTAATTCTAATGATATTTGAAAATCATTAATAATTTAGTTTTGTGTTTCCTCGAGGTTATTGTTTTTTAAGGCTCCTGCCTATGTGTACATTCACGGTACATTAATTAAATTTCTCGTATTGTTTATTGTGATAAAAAAATGAGAATGTCATTTCCAAAAGAAATTTCGTTCTACGCACAATTGTTTTTCTGAAAGAAATTTTGGTACATAACTGTCAATAGATGTACACCTGTATTCACTAGCTTTTATTGACGAGAACTGCTACTACCTTTTTATAGTATAGGGTGACAAACGAGCACACAATCCACCTGATGGTAAGTAGTTTCTGTAACCCATAGACATCTACATCTATTCTCGATTACGAATTAAATTACAGATGCGTTGTCACCCTAATGACTAAGTTGAAATGCTTCGTTTCCTGTTAAAAGGAGCTCTGGTTTTCTACACTCACTATATGAAACACATCAGCATTACGGTGCTATTCTGTGAGAGAGTGGTCCTTCCCCGGTCGAACCAGCCCATTCGTGCTTCAACTATACTACAAATATAACTGCAGCATGGCTCTGCCACGTAAAAATCTTCTATCTTCACGTTGAGGTCGAAAAATTTTCAGACCACCTTGGTATAATCACCAATTAGGAAGCTGATTGTTAGGGTAGACTGGGAACGCTTAACCTAGTCTTCCCTTGGCCACTGGTATGAGAAAAAGCTGCAGGGACAGACAGGAAGGATGTTCACTTGTTCATATATCGTTATAGCTTCTGAAAGATATGAGCCTCTTACATATAATATTTACACATAGGTAGGTCATTATAGACAAAATTGGTAGTTTTTTATTTTTAAATTACTATTGGTAAGATATTGGTGCCTATCTCCTAGTTTGTGTCCCTCTGTTGCGTCTTTTAACACCCATTGTACTACATGGGGTCGTGGATATTCTGACACCACCACAGATGGTTCCCGTTTTTTTGTAAAGATTTTTTTATAGACTTAACAAATTCTTTACAATTTCATGATTAAAATAGAACAGCTTAGAAGAAAATACGAGCATATTTCTTACAAACAAAAACTCCTTAACTCTGAAATGAACACTAACAAAAAGTAAAATTAAGTATGTAGGGCAAAAAAAAAAAAAAAAAAAATGAGCAAATTCTGCTTTATATCGTTTTGGTGAATTTACTTACCCTCGAAACAGTTTATTCCTCAGACTTGTAGGTAACCTCTCGATGCTTTCCTTCACCACTGAGTATGTAGTAAATCAGCACTTAAAATGACAATTTACAATAGGTATTTTCTTAGAAGACTGTTGGTACTTCCCTATTAAAAACCTTATCTGTCGTAGTAGGTACCTATTTAATGCCGTGAAATATCCTGAAACATAAATTACTTGAAAATTACTAGACATGCAACTCGGTCGATCTGTGAATCGCTGATCTGTGTAAAACTGATGCTGCATTAATTTCGCTTATGCAAGGAGATTATGGATTAAAATTTCGAATCGGATTCATCCAGCTGAATTATTTTAATCAGTGGGAAGGAAAATGTTATTACTACTTTATTTAAAATATATATTTTTAAAATAACATAGATGTTCGCCACCACTGTAATTGCTGAAGGGAAAGGCAGAGTTCAAAAAGCAGTGAAGCAACGGACAACGTTAGTCAAACAAAAATAGTATAGGTAAAAATGTTTGAAATAAATGATATAATGCAGACTTTATGACCTACACAAATGTAATAAAACATTAGGTAAGAAAATCAATTGGCACATTCTTTTTTGTTTTACGTCCCACATAAATATGAAACCTATAAGTCCCAGACTAACATGAGGCTATCAAATCTATACATATAAATACAATTTAAGTGCATGTTTGTAATATTGAAAAAACTGAATTGTATTAAGCTCAGTGACGTGCATGCTGAGATCTATATAACTTAGCATAAAGCATATACACTCACGCCTGTCACCCAGAGGGGTAGGCAGAGACTACGGACTTCCATTTGACACGATCCTAACATACCTCTTTCGTCTCCTTTATATCCATATATCTACGCATACATGCTCGTCGGTTAAAGGTACTTTTAACGTGGCCCATTTTCAAAATATCCCCAATTTGGTCAATAAAATTTTTTCTAGGGCGTCCCTTCCCGACTCTGCCGTTCACATCTGCCATATAAATTTGCTTTGTCACTCTTTCCTCATTCATTCTTTCTACATGACCAAACCACCGAAGCTTTCCTTTCTTAATCCTGGTCACAACAACATCTTGCATACCACATTTATCTTTTATCACGCAATTTCTCACCCTGTCATTCAGATTCAACCCTAGCATACTCCTTAAAGACCGCATTTCTACAGCATTTATTCTACTTTCGTGCTTCTTCTGCCACTCCCAGCTTTCACTACCATACATTAAAGTAGGGACTAACACAGCATTATGACAACAATAGAGTGTAGTGCCCCATTCACTCTATTCCCTGCATTTACTCGTCGTTCTATATCCTTATCATCTATATAACTATTATTGAAAATTATGTCCGTCTGTATGTCTATATGTTTGCCTATCCGGACTACTCTTTGGAATGGTCGAAGCGTTCGTCACTCATATTTTAGAATAAGGGTGACAAACGGGCACACAGTACACCTGATACTAAATCGATACTGAGGCCCATAGATAATCTACTTTTACCCTCGATTAAGATTCAAATTGCAGTTGTCACACTTAATAACTAAGATGAAATGCCATGAAATAAAAATGTTCTCTACACTCACCATACGAAAGCCAGCAGCATTAACTTGCTATTTTACGCTGGTATTCTATGAGAGCGTGGTTCTTCTGAACTGACCCATTCGTACTACAACCGTAATATAGCTGAAGTAAAGCTCTACCAAGTACTAAACGTTCTCTTTAGAGGAGAACAAATCGTGATCTATAACTGCAATCACCTAAGACGTTGGTTTTATATTTAAAAACTAAATTATGAATAGTTTTAAATAAATACATAAATTTATGTTTTTTTTTTTAAATGAAGAAGTCCTATTAAATCCCATAAATTTAGCGCCGTATGAATATTTTTAAAACAAAAAGAAAACCTTCGAAATCCTTTTTCAAATTTCGCTCTGACGGTATGATACATGTAATTAAAAAGTGGGGCAGCGTAGATGGCAAAACCAGTTTTATTAGAGCTTTTGGCCACGCAGCGATCTTCCATGTGATCGTCGAAATTTGTAACAAAGTGTAGGTTGGATAGGTCGTGGAAAACTGGTTATAGGTACACGGGAGGGGACAGGAATATGGGGAAAGGGGGTGAATTCGATGAAACCGCGAGGCTTTGATATCAGTGCAGTGGGTGAGCGTGATATGTTGATTTATATGCGATATTGGAGCACTCTGATTCGTACGAATGCCGACAGGGAAGGTAATATTATGTTGCATTTCGGTTGATATATACAGTACTTTGTTTTAAAAGTCACACTGATTGGGAATCATATTTCTGATATAAAACGCAGTCACAAACCTTTTTTTTAATGAACAGTAAGGTAATAAGTTGAGATATCGTCTAAACACATCCAATTCCCCAACAGGAATAAGAAGGGTGGTCCCTTCTTATTCCTGAGAAGTATATAAAGCGTAAAGGGCGGAAAGCCCTGATCTAATTCACGTGTTTTCAAAGTATATTTATTCAGGTTCAGACATCCAGGTTCCATTGCGATGTTTTTCTTCACCGCCTAGCATGTGGTAAATCAGCACTTTAAATTGCAATTAACAGTTTAATTGGCGCCAACGGGGATCGAACCCACGTTGCTTTCGTACATAAACCAATACGACTCATAAAATAAACAAGCAGTAAAGTATAAAATTATTATTTAAGTATTTATTATAAACATTATTTAAGTATTAGGTAAACTTATTCATTTCTGATGTATTTTAATAATATTTTTTTTAGAACATGGGTGACAAATGAGGTCAAAGTCCACCTGATCGTAAGGGGATGCCGGATAATGGAATAAAAATGAAACGCGAAAACACAACACTTTGTGTTTCTTGCGCTATGTTAAATTTGGCTGGGCATTACGGTCGAAGCAAAATCGTCTTCAAATACAATTTTACCTTAAAAGTTCTTAATGTACATAACTTAATGGCTTCTGAAGTTGAAGCCTTAATTTTTCGAAACTTAATATTATGTTTTGGCACCGATTCAAAAATTAGTAAATTAATTTAATATTTTAGTATTTTGAAATCAGTTTTAACTTCTTCTAACAAAAATTTTGAACTTAATTTACGAGTTTTATAGCATTTAGTCCCCTAGTGAGCAATACAAAACACCCAAAACTTCAGGAATCAAAAATAATTTAACCAAGTGTAATAAATAAAACGCGATGAAATCCGTAAAATTAATTTTATTCATTGTTTAGTATTCGCGTATATATATATAAATCATTATTTAATTAAAATTAAGAAATTTACCATTTCGAGTAGACCAGGCAATACTGCATGTTAATAATTGGAATGTATAAATAGTATTATCCCCTATTTTTCCACCATTGGATTTGCATTTTTTTTTTTCAAATTTATATGACATCACCCCTGAATTATAAGTAATTTAATGACTTAATTCATAATGAGAAACCTCCTTCTTTTCTAGAAGTTCGTTACTAATACAATAAGACTTTGATCTCCTACTTTTGGTCTACAGATTGACTGAGATTGATATCAAATACTTGGTGCTGTTACAACCCCGTATCTGGGAAATCACGAAAAATCATTGGCCCTTATACTCCTTTTGTGAACAGAGTTGTCCGTTGAGACTGGTCATCGTTATCGAAATTCGGTTCTGGAGGATATTATTATTAAGACTTTGAACACTATCCCAATGAGTTACTTCATTAGTAATTAGTCCGCTTATTTTCATCATAATTTAGATTAAGCTAGTTGCAATTTTCAATATTCATACTCTTACTGAATTAATACCGGCTTTGTTTGAATCCAATAAACTAATACAGTTACTACAAACATTGATTGTATTCGATTATTACAATGATATTAATATTTAATTCGGTTTCAATCAAGTTTAAATTATTATCCTAAATACATAACATACGTATTATATATTATATTTATATGGTTATATATAATTTATATAGTTACCAACATGTTAAATACAGCACAGTTGTATCGGTTCGGTCGAGTAGAATTACGTTCTCACAGAGTACCAGCATGAAATAGCAGCTTAATGCTTATGTTTTTCGTTGGGTGAGTATAGAGAACCGTAGACCCTTCTTACTAGAAACGAGGTATTCCACCTTAATCCTCAGGGTTTACAACAAATTCACATTTTGATTCTTAATTGAGAATAAAAAAATAAATGTAATGTAAATAAAAATGAGATCTGGATACTTGAAATTAAATAAATAATAATAATAATAAAGGTAGTAAGGTAGTCTATTGGCCACAGTGTGCACTTACCATCAGGTGTACTGTGTGTTCGTTTGTTAACTAGGGTAATATAGTGTAATATACGTTACCGAGATGCTCTAGCAACTCCGGACCGATTCGAGTACCCGGAGTTACTAGAGCGCCTTGCACTGCGTACCTATCCGACGCACTTGGCACACAATCTTAATCCTTGTTCCATATTAGCCCGCCGTGTATGGGAGTAATTAAGTGATTTCTCGAACTATGCGAACTTACAACAGGAATTTTTACAATCTGTTTCGCGTTTATCGAAACAAAAGCATCTTATAAGCGTAAAATAAGCTAAGGTTTTACCGAACTAAACTGGATGGTACTTAGGTTTAATTCGGTATCCTAGGTTATCTCGCAATTAAATAAATTCAATATCAATTAAACATACTAGTACTGTACGAGGTCTACCAACATACGTCTATTTGTATATTATTTTTGTATATATTTCTTATTTGTAATAAATATATAAAAGAAGTTGATTAAACATCGCAGTTTAATAAACTTTATATTCATTATTTAAATAAACTTAACGTAGAATTCGTTGTCGTTTTTAAATGTTTTTTTTTTGTGTAATTTACTACTAAAGCCGTTAAAAAAAGATCAAAGCAATATGTAATCATTATAAAAATGAATTACTTAGTATACTGGTGCTAAGGTTATAAGTTTAAAATTATAGGCACTAAATATAAATCTGGAAATTTGAAAATACATGTAAAATATGGTTTTGCCTTTCATTTTTTTTTCAATTTGTGAAAAAATAAGTACATTACAAACTTTTACAAATGGCTACTTGTAACACTTTCCGTGTTTTAATATTTTGACACTTAGGGAGTCTCGTCCTAATTTGTAGCACAAGTAATCGTTACTTGTTCGACTGGATCCAGTATAATATTATCATAAGCTTATTCCAAAACTACTTTATAAACGTAAATGGTTAATTTCTAATAAGGATTCAATATTAGTATAGAAAAATATAATTGAATCCAATACTTATATTTATTGTTTTTAATAGTAAGTTTATTTATAAAAAAAGAAATTTAATAGAACACCAGAAAAAACTTTACTACACTTTTAGGATCCATTGCAGTCGGGTAAAAGGACAATAGCTCTCTTAAAAACAATTTCTTTGTTACCTATTTATACATTTTCTAATGTATATTTCAAATAATAATTTTTCTTTACAATAATCTTGCATAGCAACCAGTTACTTCATAATTTCAAGCTTACATTTAATTACACGCAGTTTATGTTCAAAGAAATTAAAATCGTTCCTGTATAAACGCTTTGTGTTTTACTTTTAAGTAAGAAATTAATTTTCATTATACAAATGAAACAATTATCTTATACATTTTCAGCAACTGGATGGATTATTTTGTTTAATTTTGATAAGTGCATTCAATAGTCCGTGTCAAAATAAATTTTCTTGTTTTCCTGTTCTTTCTTGCTTAAGATTAATTTAAACGTTGTAAAATCTATTCTATTACTAATATTATAAAAAGAGAGTGCGAATTTTAAGTTTGTGTGTAATCTTACGTGGATGGCCACTTCCGGTATTGGAATAATTCTTTCACAATTTAAAAGGAAAATTTATTCTAGGTAGGTATAGGCTATATATTATGTTTACATATCATGACTAAAAGTTATTATGATATTCATCAACTAAGTTTGAATAAGTCGTGACTCTTCAGTTTTCATGGCGTGTGCCGCGTTATTAGTAGTAGTAGTACCACCGCTGAGGACTAAGATAGAATGCTTCGTGTCCAGTAAAAAGCGTCTCCGGATCTCTACACTTACCATACGAAACACAGCAGTATTTACCTGATATTTTACGCTGGTATTCTCTGAGAGCGTGGTTCTTCCATATATTGGTATGGCTAAATTGATCTCCTTAAAAAGTTCTTGAGAAGTCAGTGACAGCATGTTATGTTAATCTTCTAAGTAAAACTAATAATAACCATTTTTATATAGAACTCTGGCGTGACTGAACAATTATGGTGGCGGTCAGCGCGAAAAACTAAGAGCTGGAAAAAACATTGATCTAAGAGAAGGTGTAAATAATGTTCAGAACATGAATGCGGAAAATATTGGGTGACTCAAAATATCACGCTCAACATTTACAGGTTCCCCCAGATACTTGCCCGAAAAGATGAGATACTTGATGAAAAAGCGGAGAGTTAATTTATTTTAAAACCTCCGAAAAACGGAATAAAATGTGGTATACCGTGAAGTTTTAAAATAAATTATACCTACTTTATATTTAAGATAATAAATTGTTCCATTAGGGCAAAGCCGGAGCAGGCCGCGCTATAGTAGAGCATGTTGCTCTGATATCGATAAATAAATATGGATTTGATTGGCATTAAATCGATTCCAGTAACTCGAATATAGAACTTATTTGAAACAAAGATAACCTAGTCAGATGTGTGTGCTATTTCATTAATATTTCTGTATTTTTCGAAACTTATATAATTAAAAGCATATTCTATATAGGTAGCTAGCTGTAGTATACAACTATGTACCTTATCGTATAAAGCTGACGTTTGTATTATTTTCATAGTGCTAGTTTTTTAATGTAATTGTATTTTAGTGTCATTTCTAATATATATTCTTAATGAAGTAACTAAAAAAAGAGGACATACAAAATACATATCGTATGGATTGCTTCAATGAATAAACTGCTTCAAGGAATAGCGATTATTCCTAATAAAGCGTAAAAGTAATCGATTAGTCGACATCTATCTTTCAGTTGCCGAGTCGATTATTTTGCCTTCGATTGACTTAATTTAAATTTTTTGATAGTGAAATATTTGAGTCACTAGGTGGTTTGAAATACTTGTTAAAATAATAAATAATTAAATCATTTCATTGTAGAAATAAATTTTCAAAATGTTATAATTTATAAAAGATTACGACTTTATACAACCTTCGTTGTATATGCAGTATATATGTTTATATAGCGGCTTTAATTTACTTGCGCACTCACCGGAAGTGACGAGAAGCAGGATGGCGGCGATGCTTCCTTTAACCGACATGGTCACCTCGAAACCTGTAAAAATCATAGCATAAGTAATATACTACCTAATAATTCCAAGAAGTAAATTTTCGTTTAATGTTAATTATACTTGTATTTTATTAATTTCTTTCACCTTTGTATTCTCTCCTGCATCATGGTCTTATATACATTGCACTTGAAACTGACCTAAGAAAAATAATTATATGGTAACGAGTCAAGAGAATCAAACTATATAATCACGTCGTAGTTATAAAAGGAGACAGATGGAACGTAGATAGGATGGACAGGAGCGTGTTCCTGCTGACAAATCAATAAAAATACTTCACCTGTCATGCGTGGTACGGTGGCAAATTCAGGTAATCTAAGGCTCTAGGTTCAGTAGTGAACTTTTGCTGCCCAGATCCAAGTAAAACTTAAAACTTAAGTAAGTCCATTGAATAAATAATGAATAAATAAATGAAAACCATCAAGTACGCTCGTTTATCACTCGAATATATTTATTGAAATATCCTTGTTAATTATGTATATCGCGAAGTTCTCCATAATCTCTTTAGAAATGAGAGAGAATGTCTTCACAGTAGTAGAACATGTTATAGATTCTAACTAATATTGTATAAGAAGGGTAACCACGACTATATTGCTGTAAAGGTGTTTCTAATATGATTTGTGTAGTTTGTTGCGAATGAATGAAGAAAGAGTGACAAAGGAGTGAACAATGGAGGGAAATTTTTAAGTGAACGGTAGAGCCAAGCCATATCCTAGAAAAAAGTTTACCGACAAAATTTGAGAGGCAACTCATGTTGAAGATGGGCCGAATTAAAATTAGGTATGTAAAGGAAGTGGGAGACGAGAGAGTGTATCATGATTGTGACAAATAGAAGTCCTTTGTCTCTGCCTACCCGTCTGGGTAATGGGCGTGAGTGTTTATGTATGTGCATGTATTTCGTAACATAACACGTGATATACTAATACATTACAGTAATTATTTTTTTAATGTCCCGTTCGGTTTCTTACTGGTTTTCAACAGAAGTATTTTTCGGTAATTTTTGAACCAATGGTAATTAAAAACAAAAACGATTTTCAATGGGTATTTATAATCTACATTGAATAAAAAATTCTGTCAACTCTATTCTATTACATTACACGGATATTCTTCGATGTCATTATAATTACTGTACCTTATATATTACTAACCGATACAAAGCCGTTGTAATATGAAATAGCTTATAAATTAAAAAATATAAGTAGGTAGATATTAATATCAAAAGAAGGATAAAAACGTAAAACAAACACAATGGTTTTCGAAAGTAGGACAAAGTGAAACCCGCTCCATTGGATGTTGCCGGACTTCGGTTTCCTTTTGAGAACTTCTGAGGCTTTCATTGGGGTGTTAAGCTTCCTTCATCTTACTTTTAATAGAGCACAAAAATTTGTAAAAAATATAAGTTCCTTTTGTCTTAATATAGCGGCAGATTTTTTTGTAGGAAGAAAAGATAAGATATACATAAAAAATTAGTAATAAAGTAAAAAATAAAGTCACTGACTATACACGTCCGTCGCGCTATCCTTATGCGTGTGATGATTACACACATGTCTTCTAAACAGTGTTTTTACTAATTCCTAGACATACCGGTTTTTAGGACCTGCTAGGCGGAATCGAGCCCGGTTTGCTGGGTAACTGCGAAATTTATAGCTAGTACTTAGCCTCTGAGCTACCTCGTTTCTAATATTAGTAATACAAACTACTCTCAATTAGAGATAAATTTGTTCGCGCTCAGGAATTACAGGTGTCACGCTTTGTTAATAATGCATGCAATGCAACGCAATTTCAAGCACAGTCTTTTTAATTTTAGATACAGAGGTTGTGTTAATTGAGAGTATATTGAGAAGTATGACTTAATGTTGTGACTGTAGCGATGGAATAGCTTAGTGCCTAGACGAGAAATCTTTTTGGGATCTTAAATGCAATTTTAGATAGTAAGTCAGGGCAGTTTTAGTTTCCTATAATTAGTTTGTGCAGGAAAACTAAGTCATTCTGGGTGTATCAGGGGTTGACATCTCGAAATTAACAAGCTTTTTATATGATTTATTTTATATAACTCTTATTTGCTGTTTTATTTATTTATTTAACAGTTTATGTACACAGAAACTTTGATAGGAAAATGGTAAAAAACAAAATTATGTACAAAGGCATTGCTTATTCCATAAAGAAATTTCTTCCAGCAGGCCTATTGAAAGATAGTTGAAGGAAATAGAAGTAGTCAAAGTGTGTACTTTATTAAAATATACAATATAATACAAATTTACAAACCTCCATATATATACACATACGTACATACATACACATAAATATAAAATACAAATATAATATATTATAAGAAAAATATATATAATTCAATATATTATATTTTTAATGTTACATATATGAATATCTACAAATCACGAATTAATCATTATGGTGTGAATGATAATGCTCTTTAACAACAAACAGCAACAACAACAACAGCAGCAACATAGACACCGACTTAGCGTCACGATTCCTAAAGGGAAGTGAATTCCACAATCGTACTGCATTAATAGTAAAATAATGAGAATAGAGCATTGTATTGAAAGACGGAAATCTTAACAGCGTTCTAGTATTTGATCTACATGGAACATCTGGAGGATGAACAAAAGTAAAGCGTTTTTTTTTGATGTAACGGAGTATCAGGGTTATGTGGAATGTTGAAAAGAGGACAGAGGATTCCAGTGTTCCGACGAAAGCGGATGGGGAGCCATTTAAGCTGCTTGCGATAAACAGAGACATGATCGAACTTCTTTAAGCCAAAAATGTATCGAATACATAAATTTTGCAAGCGCTCGAGTTTATTAATTTGCTCCTCGGTAGCATCCAAATAGCAGACATCAGCGTAATCTAAAATTGTTAATATAAGAGTCTGGCCTATAGATATCTTAGTAGAAAAAGGTAGATAAATGTGGTATGCAAGATGATGTTGTGACCAGGATTAAGAAAGGAATGCTCCAGTAGTTTGGTCATGTAGAAAGAATGAATGAGGAAAGAGTGACAAAGCAAATTTATATGGCAGATGTGAACGGCAGAGTCGGGAAGGGACGCCCTAGAAAAAAGTTTATCGACCAAATTGGCGATATTTTAAAAATGGGCCACGTTAAAAGTACCCTTAACCGACGAGCATGTATGCGTAGATATATGGATGTAAAGGAGGCGAAAGAGGTATGTCAGGATCGTGTAAAATGGAAGTCCGTGGTCTCTGCCTACCCCTCTGGGTGACAGGCGTGAGTGTTTATGCTTATTATACAAAGGTAGAAAACTTTGAAGCTGTTTTAAAGAATGAAAGGCGTGAAATATTTCCTGCTTACATCCGTAACATGTGCCTCCACCTTGAGGTACACCCGCAGTTACATTATACCATTGGGAGTATATTTCACCAGAACGAACACATTGCTGCTGAAAATTGCTTGTGGACAATGTGACTTTAGAAAGAAATGGCAAGATTGAAATAGGACGAAAGTGAGAGGGCGATGAAGGATTGGATATCTTAGGGATAGGGATAATGTGTGCTAATTTCCATGACGATGGAAAACAACAAGAAGATAAAGAGAAATTAAAAATGTGTGTAAGAACAGGAAGAAGAAAAGTGAGGATAGGCATTATCATATTGGAGCATATGCCGTCATTTCCAGTGGCCGTTGATGATATAGCTAAAATTGATCGGTTGATATCGTCTTCAGTGACTACAGCAAAACCAAACGTGTCACACTGCAGAACTGGGTGCTTATCCAATTCTAAAATTGACCCAGCTTTATCACGCTTAGAGATAGAGACAGGAGGGCAAGAAAAATGTTGGTTAAGAATATTTAAGTCTATGTCTCCACTTAAAAGTGTTCGTGACTTACCAACACCAACAGTTTTAAGAAAACTCCAGGCTTTTGCGGGATCACAGTTAGTTAGAAAATTATAAAAATAACGTCTTTTTGCATCTCTGCACAAACGGTTGCACCGATTGCGTAGGATCTTATAATTTGTTAAATTACTCTCCAGCGGAAATCGCTTGTATCTTCTTTTAGCCTTGTCTCTACGTGCCATGAGCGCCTTTAAAGCCGAAGTTATCCAAGGGGCAGGATTATGTTTTATTTTCACACGTTTAACCGGTGCATAAATATCATATAAGTTAAGAATGACATTGTTAAAGCTGTTTACTTTGTCATCTACTGTTTAGCTAACAAATACCGGCGTCCAATTTATCAAACTAGCGTCACGTCTTAAAGCCTCTAAGTTAATGCCCCTGTAACTTCGAAGGAGTCGAAAGTTTGACTTACGTTTAGGAGGTCGAGCACGATAAGACAAATAGATGAGGTCATGGTATGAGAGAGAAGCGGCCAGTTGTCCATGACTGGCAACATTATTTAGAGAAGAGACTATAATTAGGTCGAGAAGAGATGGAGTGCATTGGGAAGTGGTGAGTGGCTGAAAGAGGTAGGATCTGAAGATTAAAAGAGGACAAAAGTGATTGCAGCTTATTCGCACGGTGTTTATATGAGTTCAGTTTTGTTGACGTGTAACAGCTGTAAGCTAGATGTTTAATAAATATTTTTTGTATTCTTTCCATACGATCGATGTGATATTTGTAAGTCGGTGTCCAAACTATACTCGTACTACAATATTTAACGTGACTCCCAACTAGATAGTTTAAATGCATATTCTTAGTTACTAGTTTTTAGAACTTTTGGATTCAAATCAAGCTTCTGCTATGCTTTAGAAACCAAAAGGTCAATATGGTAAACGAAATTAAGTCAACGATCCATTATAACACCAATGTCACGAATGTGGTTTTCTTTCTCTAGTGCCTCATTGTTAAGAGTGTACTGTTTTTTTAAAGAAGATGGGGTAAACGAGCATGCGGCTCACCTGATGGTAATTGACTACCACCTCTCATGAACAACCGCATCATCAGGGGAATTGCAGGTGCATTGCCAGCCTTTTAGAAGGGAATAAGCTCTTTTCTTTGTAAGTAAGTAGTATTGGTCTGGAAAATCACCAGTAGTAAACAATTCCACAGAGAAAATGAACGAGGAAATAAACTCCTAGTAAAATGCACAGTGGTGTACCGCCCAGCATCCAGATGGTGAGGATGGTATCGTGAATTTTGACGCGATGTGCGTTCTTGAAATTTGGCGGCTGGAACTGATCCGAACAATTCCTCAGAGGACTCCCCGTAGTAGATGCGATAGAAAACGCAAAGGAAGCAACATCTCTACGCAGCGCCAGTGAATTGAGCCGATCAGAAAACTCGGCCGTCGACGATTCGGACTGCTTTTTTTTGCTTTGTTATATACCGGAAAAAGCAGTATAAGGGATCGAACTGTGACTATTTATTACTACTTTAAGCTTTCTTTTTTACAAGTAAGACTTTAATCAATTTATTTGTTATGACATCGTTGTTTACAGTGTCAAAAGCTTTGCTGAAATAGGTGCGAATGGCGTAGAAATTAAGGTGCTTATCAACAGCTTCTATCAGGTTATTCACGTATGTAAATACGTATGTAGCAGTGGACCTAATCTTTAGAAAGCCATGTTTCCTATTAATTGTGAGATATGACATGATAGATGTGGAAAAATAATAGTTTTAAATACTTTCGCTGGGACCAAAAAATCGCTATTGGTTTATAATTTACGACGGTAATTTTGTCACCGTTTTGATGAACGGAAACAATCCTACTTCCTTTCCATGTAACAGGAAAATTGCTCCTACGCAGAGACCTATTAAAATAATTGATGAGGGAAGTAATAGTTTGTTCGTCAGTTTAACCCGCTAGCTCAGAAAGAACAGCAAACACGTTAAATAAGAAGATTAGAGGCAGATTGTTACGTCCTGTACTTTTCGTAACATCCAATATTTTTAGAGCCCTAGAGACCTGATCCTGTGAATTTCAATATTGCTTAAAATTGAGTTGCTTGTGCAGCTATCACTAAAATTAGTATTGTTGTTTTTCTCTGTGACAATATAAACACTCGGTTTTATAGGTCTTAGGATTTAAAGGTCATACTTTTCGGGTAATTATTAATTTCAACCCTTTTAATTTTTGTATGGCTCCAAAACTACTTAAGGTTAGCGGCGATTATTGATTTTATTCTTTTCTTTTATGTGTTATAACAAACTAAAGTCATTTTGTACACGCACCTAGCCTTTAGCAGGTCCAATGTAAATGCATCTATAGGATAACTATATATTTTTAAACGTATTCTTAAGTGATATTTTCCGATATACTTGTAATTGGCGACCGGGAAAATCAGTAGAGTTAGCGCGGCTTTTTTAAACATAAGGAACATGTTTTTTCATAGAAGTACGAATGATGGTATAGAATTTATCGAAAAGATCACCTAAGCACTCATAACTATCAAATTCACTACGGCAATTGAATATATCCTTGCTAATAGCCTCGTAATCATCTTTAAATTTCAATTAGGTCTAAGCTACTAACTACACTAGCACTAAAAGAAAAATTAATTGGAATGTTACATAGCATAGTTGGATAATGCAGGTTGATCCTAGATATTACGTTTTGTGGTGACGACACCTTTATCTCTTTTAAATTCGATAAAATTAGGTTTAAGACGCGGTTGTTCGAATTGAGTAGATGATTATAATGTCTTAAACCATTAAATTCAATAA
This sequence comes from Parnassius apollo, assembly GCA_907164705.1. Lineage (NCBI taxonomy): Eukaryota > Metazoa > Arthropoda > Insecta > Lepidoptera > Papilionidae > Parnassius > Parnassius apollo. The sequence goes on from CAJQZP010001016.1 coordinate 820,656, forward strand.
ATTCACAATAAAAATCACTAAAAATAGCACACCTATCGCAACTTTCTAGAAATCTGTTAGTATTTTCAAGAAAACGTTTATAAATACATTATATTTTATTGGAGATACATTGCATACAAACGTAATTCTTCAATTCATTTGCTAAATAGTAAGTATAGCTTAACTCACAAATCGTCAAATGAACTCTATAAATTAGACAATCTAATGGGTTTATATTTGTTTGAGACTGAAAATAAAACACAAACACCATCTCCCTTCTTATTGAGCTCATTAATATACCGATTACGTGCATTAAGAGTATAAGGTATAACAATTACCTCCAAGTCGAAGATGCTGTTTGCAAGACAATTTTCTGTAAAAATTATAATGAAAAAGTCACTGGTAGCAATTTTATAATAAATATCTATGAGCTTGGTTAGAATACCTCAAAGATTTTGGTAGTATACTATATTAATAAATATGAATCTTAACAGTTAAATTACTAATTATAAAAGTTTTTTTTAACTTATTTAATGTGTCCATATGCTCTTTGTATCAGTTTTTCTAATGAAAATTCTGCCATTACGAATCCATATATATTAGTAATCTAATTCTTTGCCATTTTACTTGTTGCAGCATGGAGCACTTTATTAGTTGGAGATAGATGCTCTGTTATATAAAAACTTTCCTTTTTGCCAGCAATTTCAAGAAGACTACTAGTACTAGTAAGACTACTATTAAGCTTATCGCCACTTTTAGTATAATTATTGAATTTGAATAACGCTCCCAGGAAACCATAACAAATTCTAGGGCTATCGAATTGTACAACAATCTATTTTGGACGGTTACTAGTGGTGTTCTGCTTGGCAACCCGTGTACCGTTATGAATTTTATCTTCTTCAATTTCATATGAAATTACTTTGCTTAAATTTGTTACTGTGGCTATAAGGTTTTCACTTTTAAATTATGGAAAACATTGAATCTTGACATTACATGATCGCGAATGTTGCTCTAGTGAAGTAATTTTAGAGGTTGGATCTTTCACGACGGTCTTAAGATGGTCATTATTCTTTTGAAGATCTTAAACTTTGGTAAATTTATCTTCTACTTTTGTCTAGATGTCTTCATACTCCGTGTTGATGAAAGTCATGGATGTTTTACAACTCATTGTTCACTAATGTCTCATTTAGATGCTTCTTCAAGTTCTCAACTTCCCGCCGAATAATTTATTATGGTTACCTCTCTTGACGAAACAGGATTTTCTCAATAACATGAGCTTTTATAGATCGGTGTAATATTGTAAAAGGATCGCTCTGTGGATTTTGTGCACCAGACACAGCAAATAATCACTATATTATATAATAAAATTAAAATAAATTTATTTAAAATAATATAAGGTGTCTGTCTACAACCTTTCCTTTTCGTCTATTTTAAAAAGTTTATACGCTCATATGTATCGTCATCATCGTCTTCCTTACATGTATCGTCATCATCGTCATCGTCATGTAGTATAGATGACGATGATGATGATACATGTAAGGATATACTATAAACAGTTCACTGCTAAACATAGGCGTACACCCGACAGTTTGCCTTATACAATGGATATTTGCCATGATTTCCACGCTTGACTGGTTGACGCTCTTAATTATACTGAGTTCTTCTCAGGAACATAATGCTGCCTATCTCATGTTTATCTAACCTCTTTTGCCTCTTACGATACCCACGTACTGATATATGGTAGTGGATTCTCTTACGCCACCACTACATGGCTGTGTTACAATTTAATTTTTTTTAATACAATAAGGATGACAAACGAGATTACAGTCCACCTTATGGTAAGTGAATACTTTGGCCCATAGACATCAACATTTATACTTGGTTAAGAATCAAAATTCAGATGCCTTCTCACTCCTGAGGATTAAGATAAAATGACTCGTTTCCAATAAAAAGGGTCTCCAGTTCTCTGTACTCATAATACGAAACACATAATTGCTCTACTATACTATTTTGTTTACTTAATATATTATCATTATAACATTTTGCACTGATATTCTGTGAGCTATCCCTTATTTACTATTTACGAGTATACATAACTCCTGTCACCAAAGTTATTAAAATAAATGTGCAGTTATTTACGCATTCGGTAGGTAGCTGCTATACCTATGCGCGGAACTTTAATCTACGCAAGCAACATTGAAAACAGTTCTGCTGCATTATGAACCGCACTTTCATACTATCGTAGCAAACAATGCCGACTCCGGTATTACCGCGTGTACTCTTTAAAATCGCTTTTGTTATAAAACTCATTTAGACTCATGTACAGCTATCTTCCAAAAATGCAGCAGTAATTTTTAAAATTAAAATTTCCACAGGCTTAAAACAATGAGCTGTAGTGAGACGTAAATGCTTTCAGCGCATGATTTTTCCGCCTTTATTTTCGGGAAGTGGCGTGTTGCGAAACAGAAATTGAAAGTAAAATAGTTTGAGACAATTTAAATAAATTTAAATTATACGGATTTTATCGCGTATATTAAGTTATTTTATATTCCCAATCCTTCGAGTAGCCGCGGTTAAATATGACATTGGAACGTCAAACACGTCAACCCTCCCCGTCAAAATAAGTCTATTAATAAATGTAGTGTCCTCGTAAACATAAAAAATCATTGAGAAAATTTCTTTGGGATGAAAGCTTACACTAATTTGTAAAGTATTTAAGTATTTTCGAACATTAATTAAAGCTTGGGTTTTTGTATTGTTTGAAATTAAATAATATCCATTTCATTACAGTTTATAAATATCCACTGCAGAACATAGGCCTCCATAGGTTGCTTTACAGGGGGGATTTTTCCACAGGCAACATGCTCGGCAACCGGTTCGGCATCCGAAGTATTTCATATTTTGAGTTGATATAGGAAGGCGCTGCTGTTCATATCCTATTATATCACTCTGTCACCTCTTACGATACCTACGAGTATATATGGGGTAGTAAATATCCTAACACCGTTACAGAAATTAAATAATAACAGGAAATTATATTTCAATGTTCTTAATTTACATATTTCAAAGGATTAAAAAAATGTCTACCGTGTATAATACTTATGAATATAATTGTGCAATTTTTATAATTTATTATTGGTTCAATGTAATGAACACAATTTATGTTAAATATATAAACTATGAATATCCAGTGGCACAAACAATTACAATGTTTTACACTGATCCATCCAATATCCATGTATTTTAATAAAATACAGAAAACAGATTCTATAAAAATAGATACTTCATTTTTCATATCATATACATGGAAATATAATTCATTTTGTACAACTTTATTTCTATTTCATTATGGTAAATAAGAAATAAATTATGCTCTCACATAATACCAGGGTGAAAAAATGTGTAAATAGCAGCTTGATATTTCTGTGTTTCATATGTTGAGTGTACGTGGAGTGTTGACTGACAACGCATCTGCATTTTGATTGTTGATCGAAGACAGACGTAGATGTTTATGGGTCTCAGCATCCATTTGCCATCAGATGGCTGTTGTCATCCCTAATCTTTAAAAATAAACTTTGTAAGAAAGGTAAAAGAAAGAGATTCGCAACTTAATAATTTATTATAATTTCTTTTAGTATAATTTTTTCTTGCGATTATTTTATGAAATGGAAGAAAATAAAAAAATGATGAATTTAAGGAAAAAAATGATGAATTTAACCTATATCTTTTTTCTTTTCGATTTCAAACATTGTCCTAAAATAAATAAATTTTTGGTTTCATAAAACTACCGAGTTAACTCTAATGATAACGTTATGTACTGAATGTATGAAATATTAAGCTGACTACAAAGAACTCAAAATAATAAAATGATTTCTCATTCTGAAATCGATGCTAATTATATAATATAAAGAATTATTAAGGCCCTAAACTAAGAACTAAATTTTTGAGTAGAGGCCCTGCTGCAGCTTGTAAAATATCGTTGTAGCACCAATGGGTCGGCTCAATCGGGGGAGGGCTATACTCTCACAGAATAGCAGCTCAATGGTGATGTGTTTTTATAGTGAGTGTAGAGAACCAGAGACCTTTTTTTACTGAATTCAGAGCATTCCATCATAGACCTTAAGTGTGAACACTGGCAACGCATCTGCTCTTTAAATTGTAATGGAGGATACATGTGTATATGCCATAGTAACCACTTACCATTAGGTGGACTGTGTGCTCTTTCTTCACCCGAATTCTATAAAAAGTATGGGGCTACCCCTAATAAAAAACTTATTTAATAAGAAAATAATCATCCAAATTGACGACGACATCGCGTAAGAGACATAAAAAAAAAAACATTCTGTCAAATTTTTGTAGGTTTCCTTTTTTAAGTTTAGCCCACTATTAAGAATAATAGTGAAACAATTAGTTACAAGTGTAAATTGTTGACATAATAAAGGTAAAATTACGTGCAGTAAAAAGCGAAATCTTAGTATTAACTAAATTCATTCTCGTATAATGTTGTGATTTTATGCTAATAAAATAATGTTGTAAATAAAGTTGTGGTATTTTTATTGTTATCAATTCTACATAACATATTTTATCTTCAATATATTTTTTTACATATTTATATAATATATTTATAAGTCACAACTAGACAAGAAAATAGAATAGTTACTATAATGTGCCTATTTTACTAAAGCTAAGTTTACGCAACAGCGTACTGTAATTAAATACAAATATGAAATTGTTACAATTAGAGTTTAAATTTATTACATTCAAAGTACAATTATATTAATTATTTTAAATTTCAACTTAAAATTATTATTGTACAGGCACCATAATGATTATACTATACAATCAAAGAAAGAAATATTTCTCTTTTATTATATAATATAATACAATCAAAATTACTCAAGTATGATTGTCACTTAATATTGAGAATTGAGAATTAAGGGTGCAGGTTCTTTTCTTGTTTAAAGGCATAGGCATTATTGTATCTAATCAGTAAAGAAAACCAGCAAGAAGCGCTCTTGGGACTATACAGTTGGGAGGACTGTATGATACTTTTTAGTTTATTTACTATTGTATTAAATATACGGATATAAAATGTTGTGTATTTTTATATTATGTATATACAAATGTAAATTAAATGAAATTTTAACTCTCTCACTTCTAAATTATTTATTTATGCATGTTTTATTTGTTGAATTATTTAAGATAATTAAATTAACGATAATTTCATCTTGCTTACAGATTTTAAAGTTCGTTATTATTTTCTTTCCTAAAGATTCATTCTATAACGTTGATTTTTTATAACATCCATTTGTCTACTTACTCTTTCAGCAAATCCAACCTAAATTTTACACTCGGGTTCTGAAACAAACATACCGTAACAGTCACATTAACAGTTAGTAAACTTTCACCCGCGTATTATTTTCCGACGCTAAAACAGCTAAAGGCTACGCCGTAGTGAACCGACCGCGCGCGTAGACTTCTACACCGCTAATGGCGGGAGCTTGCTTAAACGCGGCACAGACTAAAGAAATAATTTCTCAGCAAATCACTAATACCCAGTATATCAATTGATCAACTGCAAATAATGCTTAATTTTATTAAGATAGATTATATTCATTATGTATTTGCTAGTTTTGGACATAATTGAATATGAGACTGTTACGCAGATATTAACTTGCCTTTGTTTCATTTAATTCTCTTGAATGGTTTAAACATTAAATTTTAAAATATTATAAATTTTATATTTTTCTTCCCATTCGTCATTATCATTATCCTCATCATTATTATCTTGATTATTAGCATTGCATTCCATCACAAGTCCGCAACTCCAATCTCCATAGAGTGGTACGAACCAAGATGCTGAGCGAACCACATCCATCGACCATGAATCCTACGTCTATTAACGGTATGTTATACTCCACTGATAATATTCTCATTATATATTTACACACGCTGAGATTTTATTCGTGCTAGATTCAGGTTTCAAGTAAATCAGAGTAATTAAAAATATGAATGTTCTGCATTTAATTTATTAAAAAGTTATGTGTTTGAAAGTAGATTTGAACTTTACGATAGACTTTAAATTTTATGCCTAGTTATTAAAATTTTGTTCACTTGTGCTTTTAAAACATAAAAAAATCTAAATATGTAAACTTTCATTCATGCTTGGAATAAAAGCATTGAGCGGTGGTATTCATAAATCCTAAAACATATTTAACGTTATCATCTTAATATAATTAAATAATAAAAAGTTAATAGACTTCAATAGACTTCAGCGAGATGAGTAAAAATTACGAGACTGCTGTATACACGTAAGTTACTGTCCGTAATCTTCAACTGGATATTGCTATATAGTAGGAGGATAAGAACCCACAGACTACCCCACATTATCCCGTGGGTTTCGTTATAAATTGGTTCGGAATTGGTTGGCAGCATGTCCTGACAACTAATAAAAATAATGAAAAAACTGCTCTGCCAAACGCGTTACGTAAGTTTAACAACTTTGGCAAACATCTCCACTATAGGGCAATGTGTAAGGGAGGCTTACGTTTAACAGTCAACATTGGATAGGCTGTAATGAATGAGTAAAACTTCAAGCAAGCTTTTTAAAACTTGCATTAAAATTAGTTTGTCCTTATTAACAGATAACATTTTATAACACTCATAAGATATTATAGTTTCGATAAACTAAAAGTAAATGAACATCCTATATACATCACATTGATAGGCATAGGGGCGTTATGGAGCGGAGACCGCGTCTAGGCAAAGAGTAATGACTCCCTGACTAGATGAAGTTAGGATTTGCACAAGATGTCTGGTAGAAAAAGGAAAAAAGAATGCGTGTAGCTGAAGACGGGCCAAGTGGCGCACCTTGGGACAGACGTATGCTGAGCAAAGGACGGCCGCAGGCTGCAGCTGATGATGATATCGGTTCCCAATTATTGTTGTATGTATATATGGCGTAACGTACATACAAAAAGAAAACATTAGAATTGCGAACTTCTTTCTTACTATCTGCTTGAGATCCTATATTAACAAAATTAAATCCCGACCGAAACATACAACAGCAATATTTCAAGATACTAGAAGCTCACTCTGCGTAAATCGGACCAAAATTAATTATTTTAAATTGAAGCTAGCCGTCATTAAATATTATTATATTGAGAAATAAAATATTATGATATAGAGACGTCAAACCCTTCATTCAATAAATATAAATAATTAATGCCCAATCCCTATTCGCAAGAAACATTTCCTTCTCCGTAACGATTCGTTTTATTCATACGAGGTGTATGAAAAACTGATCATATTACTAACTATTCATTCAGCAACGTAGGATGACTTAAAATAAAAAAAAATGTTTAAACGGTTCATAAACAGTTCAACGGGTATTCGTTCTAAAAGGCGTTTTCGTGCACTTTACTTAATGAAAACGGTACGTAAAAGAAAACGAAGCGTTTTCAAATATTTAGTTTTGAAACACGGCATTAAATATGACGTATCTTAAGATAAAACGTTATGAAACGTTGCATAATAAAAAAACTATTTTTTTTTATTATGCAACGTTTAAGTATCAAAAATATTTTTATCGGTTTACTGAAGTCTGTAAAACAGAAAATCCAGAATCGGTAGCTAATAAAATCTTGAAACTCTTTTATCTGGTCTGCGGAGACAGACCTGACAAATGCCCCGCAAACCGGCTAAGTTGTCCCAAACGCGATCCCGCGGGAACAAGAAAGTATCTGCCGGTACATGTGAGCTGACATATCATAGATTAATGTGTACAGAGTCGACGCGCTTTATATCTTAATATGTATTTATTATACTTGTTGTTTTATTTTATAATATTTAAAAACTATAAAATAAATGGAAATAATATATTAACATTTCAACTCAAATCGTGTGATCTCCTTTCTAATTTCATTTGATTTCTATACTTTACTTTAGCGCTAACGATTATTCTAGAATCGTCAAATTGACTAATCTCATCGTCCTATTAAAACAGTTCGTTGCACATGAAATAAAACGCACAATAAATAACATGAATAAGTTATAGTAAATTTCGAAGTTCATACAACATAACATATAGACGGTATAGTGAGCGCGACTCGTGAGGTATTGTTAAACTACTTACTACATCTGGCATAGAGGTCGTTTGCAGCGCGCATCGAACACCGTGATTGGTCGACTTTGTCGAAGCTGAGGCCCACTCACCGTGAATAAAAGTGCTTGCGGTGTGAAAGGTCAGTGCAACAGAATGACTAAAAAAATTCGCGCTACAAAATAAAGTTATTTTAATCCACACACATACTTAAAAAGCCTTACCAAAAATATATATTACTGCAGCTTCTATGACTACGGACTTATTTTTGTCACGATCCTAACCCCCCTATTTTGTTTTTTACATCCTTTTATACACATATAAGATTGTCAGTTAAGAGTATTCCTAATTTAGCCCATATTTAATATATCGCCAATTAAGTTGACGAACTTCCTTCCAAGGCGTTTCTTACCGACTCACTTCTGCTGTATAAATTTGCTCTGTCTCATTCATTCGAGTGTAAATCACAGAATAATTAATTTCTTAACCACGGTCGTCTTGTAAACTACACTTTTCTCATATTGCCCAATTTTATACCCAATCATTAATAGTTACATCGAAAATAGTAATCACAATATATGTTTTACAATACAATCTATAATTTCAGAGGTAACATCATCATAGGTAAGTATCAGACTGTTCCGTCTACATTATACAATCTGTGACTAGCGGAGCGCGTAGTTTTTATCAGCTTCCAACAGTGCCTGCCCGCAAAAGATACTTCTGAACAAACGATTATATTCATTAAATTTCAACATCTATTTTATCAACTCGTCGACTTTCTCACACTTTTTATTATTCTTCTTCATTACCATCTTCAGCACTCAGAATACGTTATGTGGTGTTATATATTTTTATATTCCGTCAAATAACCAACATTTCAAGGTGTGAGAGATTTGGTGCTACGATTGGCAATCCAGTCGGTATACGTGACGATTAAGATTAATTTTTTCCTACAATTGCAAGCTTTATGTCAAGCAGCGGATTTTTGCAGGGTGATGAAGAATACCTAAAATAATCACAATTAAATACAACATTCATTTCATATGCTCTAGAGCCATAAGCCATAATAACAAATAAACTTAAATAACAGTTATTGCGCATCAAACGCGTCGCGTCGCCGTAATCCATATTAATATTAACGTTACAATAACTACAGACTTTTAATTATGAGATTACCTTATTTTATAACTGATTCAGTTTAGGTTACTTACTACAAAATGTAAATGAAATAATCTATGGACTGCCGTCCGTTGGTCTATGCGTCGGTGAATCTTCTCGTTTAATAGAAAAGTAAGCAAAAGATTGAAATATATAGAATTAAATAAGAATTCATATACTGTAAAAGGATCTCTATTGGTATTTGTTATTTAACTCAAAACCGTTTAAAAGTTATTAATGAAATTCGATAATATTCTGGTTTTTTTATTTTCTTGTAAAAATTATCGTCACTTTTTTCGTGGAATGCACTTTTGGATTTTCCAAATATATTTCAATATTAAAAACAGGCGATTAAATTTCATTTATATGTATCGATTAATTTTGAAAACTACACTATGAAAACAAAATTATTTAGCGAAATTCTTAAATTTCCTGTGCTATATGTAATTTCCTGTGGTATATTGGCAGACTGAGGCCCAAGAAATTGTTCGGGGAATGACTCAGTTAAGGAAAGGCATTCGAGCTCACTACTCGGATGAAATTCGCGGTGGCTGTCCGCCCGTTCTTGCTAACTTTAAACAGATATTTGATAAATGTTTTGCAGGGAATGTTTTCAGACGAACTAGGAATATTGAAATACGTAATAATGATGTGAAAGTAAAGAAGGTTATATAGAACTTTCGTAATGAATTAAATTTAAATTTTCTGAATAAAGTACATATTATAAATTAAAACTTAAAACATGAATGTACAACCAAAAACATAGCCATAGTCCTAAGACATAGTCCTTCACTGCTAGTCATACGAGGATACTTAGGGTCGCTTAGCGAGCTATGGAGAAGGCTATGTTTGGAAATTTTAAGCGTAATATATTTTGTTATAAAGAACAAATAATTTAGCCTATTAAAATTAAAATTAGGACCCTTTATTTCTAGGAGCTTATCTGGCTGAGTGCTCTCTTAACTATTACTAACTCTAAACAGCTTAGCGCCCTATATTGTGATGAAATTGGGTTTGAAGGATGGTAACAACGCCACTGCTTTTTCCAACAACATAATAAAAGTTGAAAGGATTACATACATTAACTGAATAACAAAAAAAAAACGCGAGGCTATTGAAATTAAAAAACATCCAAATTTCAATAGAGAAGATGGATGGGTGCTGCCACCTGCTTGGGATACTATAATTAACAAAATTAAACCCAAACCTAAGCATACCACTGCAAGACTTCACGATACTATAAGCTCGTTTTGCGTAAATCGGACCAAAAATTAATATTCAAAAACTGAAGGTAGCCGGACTAACTATGACATTGGGACGTCAAACATCTCAGTCCCCCCCCCGTGACCATGGTTGCTGTAAAGCACCCGAAACGTCGGGAATTAAAAATAAGTGAAAGTAGTGAAATAAACGCGATAAAATCCGTAAATATAGTTTTATTCAAAAAAAATTCTGTATATCAATTTGGTCAACTTTTTGCAATTTACAAGGTATTTAGGCTATTCGAACTAGCCGAGCATTGTTCGATCGACAGCTTTGTATATGTCGAAATTGTACGAAATTGACATTACGTAATAAATGTATCTACTCACAGAGTTGAGGAGAATGTATCATACTTGTCATGCATTCGAATATTTTTTATTCAGTATCGATTACAAGTAATTCTTATTGAAATTTGTTCTTAATTTTTATCAATGGTTCGGAAAAAAAAACATCTGTCCTCGGAAGATAAAGCCTGAACCCAGTGGCACTATTTTTTTTTTCAAAATAATTTATACAATAAAAAAAATTGTACAAACCTGTTACAAAACATATTAAAGTAACAGCTACCTCATTTCTAGGGGATATTATACACCATTTAGTCATCAATATTAATTTTATACGTATCACGTTTTCTTCTCCGAATTAGTAAGTAAATATATATATATATATATATATATATATATATATATATATATATATATATATATATATATATATATATATATAAAAATATATATGTAATAAAGCAACAGTAATAATACCAATCTACATGCAAAATTTTATTTAATAAGAGCAAGCATTTGCATCAAACATGTGGTAAAAATACACAATGTTGACTTATTTACACCTCTATCAAGCAACTTAAACTCTACTGACTAATAAGATTTTCGTTAGATTATGTGTATCACATATATTTTTCTATACCACTTATTGTTTTTACTTTATTTTATTCCTGTAGTTTTATCATCTTTTGCGTTTCTTGTACAATTTTTAACATGCTTTTTTTAGTTTCGCGTGTATCTACCTATGTATCTATGTAACGGAATCATTTAATGTAATTTACATCAACTTATCGAAACTTAAAATTAGCACTTGCATCTAAGACCAATGGCAATATAACAATTTAATAACTTTATCCTAGTACCCCGGTCAGGATCACCAGAATAAATTTCTCTAGAATAATTATAGCTCATGATCAATGCGTGCTTTTTAAGTTTTCTTAAACTTTAATATAATTATTTGTATTTTTTTGTAAGTTGGAACGTTTGATTTGCCTTAAGTATACTTATTAATATTATACACCACATAGTACATATGCATATCCATTATACAAGTAAGTAAGTCTAATAACAAAACTAGGTACATCCATATTTAACCGAGGGGTCAATCGACAGATTCAATTCGGTAGCGTTTAGGAAATTACGACACATCTTTTCGTCAAGCATACCTCAAAACCTAACTAGATTATACAACCAGTGTGTGTTGCTAGTGATGACTTATGTATCTGAGACGTGGTCCTTCCCTGCTGGCCGTATGAGGACGCTCGGGGTTTCTCTGTGTGATAAATAAAAAAATGAGGATATCCGCAGTAGAATCACATTAACTGACATAGCCCAACGGATTAGTAAGCTGAAGTGGCAGTGGTCCGGCAATATAGCTCGAAGAACCGACAACCGATGGGGAAAAAAGGTTCTCGAGTGGCAACTGCGTACCGGTAGGCGTAGTGTTGGGTGGCCCCCGCTAGATGGAGTGACGACCTGGTAGGACATGCAGTAAGTCGGTAGATGCAGGTGGCTCAGGACTGTGCTTTGGGGCATTACTTGGGGGAGGCATGTGTTCAGCAGTGGACTTGTGAAGGGCTGTAATGATGATGATAATGATGAAAAAAGAAAAATAAGGAAACAAAGAAAAGTTAAGGATTCCGTTGGTATTTAGGTTGGTTTAGGTGACGGTTTCTAATGACCATCATCATCATCAAATAAGAATCAAGTTTAATTTCACAAAGCCAAAATCGTGTTTTTTTTAAATAAAGAGTCAAAGTTAAATGATCTTGTTTAACGAGCCGATGGACACGTGCAAATATGTCCATAGGCTGTAGTAATAGTGTTTGTCGCTCATTTCGTAGTACTTTTATAGAAGTGGGAGTTAACGAGCACGCGACTCACCCGATGGTGTTGACCGCCGCCTATGAACAACTGTAAAACCAGTGGAATTACAGATGTGTTGCCGGTCTTTTAAAAAAGAAATATGCACTTTCATCGAAGGCCCATAAGTCGTATCGGTCTAGAAAAATCGCCGGTGGAAAGCAATTAAAATGGCGACACAAAAAAAATCATGCGAGGAAGAAAACTACTAAAATAATGTTAACCCTTAGCCACCTAACGTGTATTCTAGTAACACTTCCACCTAACGTCGGTCATGGTGACCGCTTGCATATAAGTACTATTATAAAGGTGAAAAAATCATAAATTGGCAAAAATCGAAACTACAAAAAAATTCAGTTGTTTTTATTTCAATTTGTTTCAATAAACTTTTCAAATTAATACTTCTTACTTCTTATTACTATTAATAAAAATTGACTAACGAATATTTTAACAAATTGTAGGTTTTTCGATTAAGCTGAGTTCTAAGTAATAACAATCAATGAGACTTAGTTTTTAAATATTTATTTATTTATTTTTTATTTAATATTCTTTATTGCACACCATATATAAAAATTGCTAATTATATATACAAAAGAAGTATGCAATGGGCGGTCTTATTGCTGATAGCAATTTCTTCCAGACAACCAGTGTACCATGGACAGGATTACACAAAAATTACAATGGTAAGGCACATTGGTGTGATAAAAAAAAGAATACACATTTCATATATATATATATATATATATATATATATATATATACATATATATACATACACATACACACATATACATACATATATATATACACACATAACAAAACATACATAGACTACAAACATATATACATACAAAAATATATATTTAATTATTTAACTAAATGCAATCAATATACTACATATATATTATATTAAACGACTGGTGTGGGAGCGAAGTGCAAGGTAATGGTTCTTTACTAGTTTTTTAAAAACCGGTAGAGACGGAGCGCGTTTGACTGCCAATGGGAGTTCATTCCACAAACGAACGGCCTGTACAGTAAAAGACTTGTTCATAAATTTACTAGCATGTAGTGGCATATACAATTTCAAGCTCTCTGCTGATCTCAGGTTACGCGAATGGGAATCGCGAAGAAACACAAAACGATTTTTGAGGTAAGAAGTGTAAGAAGGATTAAAGAGAATACTATAGAGAAGATGAAGTATGTAAGCATTCCGATGAAGACGTATCGACAACCACTTGAGCTTAGTACGAAAGAGAGAGACATGGTCATATTTGCGCAATACAAATATAAACCTTATACAGAAATTATGAATTCGATCAAGTTTATCAAGCTAAGCTTCGGTGAAATCTAGATAGCTGATGTCCGCATAGTCAAAAATAGGGAAAAGAAGGGACTTGGCAAGCGAAGTTTTGGTGTATATTGGAAGAAAGTTACGTACGTTACGTTAGTAAGGAGGCTGCAGAGGCATAAACTGTGCGGTGGATCTCTTTGATTTGATGGTCCCATGACAGATTTTTATCTATGTGAATCCCCAAGTTCTTCACTGAATCTCTGTAAGGGATATTAGTTTTATCAAATACAATTTGGGGTAGGTGATCAACTGATAACTTATTCAGCATTTGCGCGCTACCGATGATAATGCTTTGTGATTTAGCTGGGTTAACGTGAAGGCCGTATGCTTTACTCCACTCGAGAATTCGTTCGAGATCTGCATTAATGACATTGATAGCATTGGGGAGATCGTTGGGACAAGCTTTAGTATATATTTGCAGATCATCTGCATAAAGGTGGTAGGAAGAAGTTAAATTATTAGATATTGAGTTTATGAAAACTGCAAAAAGTAGAGGAGATAAAACGCCTCCCTGCGGCACACCAACACATACGTTACACCATGATGATAATGTATCATCGATGCGTATACGTAAATATTTTAGTAACTTACATATATAACCTCTTATATAAAACTATCATTGGCACAATTAAATCACAATCGTTACAAAATTACAACACCCTAACATTCACAATTTCTCGCGGCAGCGTACACACATTTTTTGAGAACACGCAAATTGGATTTTTGCACTGAAAACACAAATGGAATGTTTTACGTTTCTTCTTTGGGTCACACGTTGAACAAGTTTTGCGTGTTTCTAATTTGTCAGAGCTGACTGCCGAAGATGTTCTGGGTTCTTCATCTATTTTGAGAACCCGGCGAATAGCTTTCTAAAGTTCCCTTTGCAATCCAAACCGGTTCGCGCAACGTCGTAAATGGGGTGTAATAAGGTCTTCAGCCAGTTGTTTCATGAAATTCAGTCTGGGCACCTTTCTCTGAGATTGGTTCATGCTGCGGATGATGTACGCATTTGCTGCAGTAACATCCAGCATTCTGTAGAAGACCGCCATTGGCCAGCGCTGTGTGCGTCGAGAAGTTGAGTAAATGGCACATTTCTGATCTAATGTATCGACGCCACCTTTGGTGCTATTATAAAAAATAATCATTTCTGGCTTTTGCTTTTGTGGATCGGTGGTTGGTGAGTGATGCATGCTGGAAAGAACAAGCACGGATTTGTTTTGCTTTGGTACAAAAGATAGCAATGTGCATCTGACGTGAATCCAAAAATCGAACGAGGTGAGTCAAGGAAGACGTTTTCCCTTAGAAGAGAGAGAAGAGGACTTCCCTTTTATTTTTTTAAGGGTACCCACAAGTGTCAGCTGTTTTTACTTTAGGATGTTCATTAGCTCCACCGAAGTGAACCAAAAGCAAAGCAAGGTTTAAAGCAAGGTTTATTCTCCAAAATGACGCCATCACAGATAACATAAAAAAAAAACACATAATTTACAAATAATATTGGCTATACAATACAAATTACAATATACTACATATTACAAACTATACAATACCTATACTAGTATGTGTCAAGGCGTCATCTGGGAACAGGAGCACACTCAGCATAATGCCATGAATTTTTTTTCCATGGCGCTGATTTTCAGTGTGTCCAACCAGTGACTTACCGAAATCAGTGCTATATGTATACTTATTTTATTATGCTTTAACAGAATTATGACTATACGAACACTACAAAAGGGGGAGATTATTAAAATACTATATAGGGCTATATACTACACTATGTAATTATTGAAGAATATAAAAGTAGGTACATAAGAAGACAAAAGCCGCATTCAAGAGGACGATTTTAATGCTCAGTTGTTAATAATCTACGACGATGAGGTACGTAATCGTGCAAAGCGTTATAAACTTTGATCAAAGTCAATCTGACTTTGCAGTAATTGTGTTCTATATTTATTTTTAAATGTTTGTACTGCTTTCAGATTTCGCAAAGGAGGCGGTATATCGTTCCAGCACTTGGAGGCGGCGTATTTGAAACTTCCTCGGAAAGCGTGAGTGCGGTGACGAGGCACGACGAGAGTATTCTCTCTGATGCGCGTATTATAAGTTTTTACATCACGTGACCATATGAGTTTGTCAGCAAGATAAGGAGGTGTTTTATTTTTTAATACCCCGAATAGGAGAGTTGCCATGTGCAGTTTTCGGCGATATTCCATTTTTAACATTTTGGCATTGTTAATGTAAGGGGTGACGTGCGTGCGGGGCGGTATTGTAAAACTAAATCTTGCACATGCATTTTGAACACGTTGCACTAGACGTCGCGACCGCGCTAAAAGTCTCGGGCCATATACAATGTCCATATAATTAAATTTCGAAAGGACAAGTGTGTTACACAATTTTACCCGAATATCCGAATTTAAAAACTCCCTTATTTGATAAAGAACTTTAAGTCTATAAAAGCAGTTTCTGCTAATACCTAGTATGTGGTTCTCGAACTGTAGTTTGTCATCCATTAGTAAGCCCAGATTGCGAATCTCATTTACACGTTCTATGATTTCCCCTCGAATTTGGATGCATGCCCCTCTTTCTGATATATTTTTTATTTGATTTTTAGAACCCATAATTAGTAGTTTAGATTTAGTTCCGTTTAGTACAAGGCAGTTTGAGTCGCACCACACGGCTATACTTTCGAGGTCTTCATTGATTTTATTAACGACTTCTTGAGTATCACGCGGATTACATGACATATAGACTTGCAAATCATCTGCGTATAAATGAAATTTACAGTGCTTAATGTTTTTTACTAAGTCGGCACTGTAAATTGAAAACAATATTGGAGCCAGGTTCGATCCCCGGGGCGCACCGGCTTTGATTTTTTTTTGATTGCGAACGTATTAATGTTCCTCGGTCATCGCTCAGTTCTACAGTTTGTAGTCGGTTTTTAAAATAACTATCGAACCATTGTACTGCGCTGCTACTGAATCCATAGTAATGAAGCTTTGATAAGAGAAGGGAAACATTTATACAGTCGAATGCACGAGAAAAATCTAGTAATACTAGTATTGTGCCTTTTCCTTCATCTTGAGCGGTTAGTACATCGTCAGTAAGTTGGGCTAGGGCCGTCGTGGTGCTATGGTTCTTACGAAATCCCGACTGCATTTCCGGTAGAATTTTTTTTCTATCTAAATACATGTTTAGCTGTTCTGCGACAATTTTTTCAATAATTTTAGAGACACAGGGGAGAATACTGATGGGCCGAAGGTCTTTTTCAGACAATGGATTTGAGTTCTTAGGTATGGGTTTGACTAACGCATGTTGCCATAATGTCGGATAAGTTTTAGAGTTAATGGATTTGTTCACCATAGCAGTAATAGTTGATAGTGTTTTCGGGAGGGTCATACGGATCATATCGAGAGAAATCCCATCAATGCCTATGGCTTTAGATTTTAAACTTTTAATGAATTTTAGTACCTCTAGTTCATCTACCTCCTTTATCTCAAATATGTCATTAACGCAGCAGTGGAACTCAAAGTACGTTAAATATGACAACGAGACGTTTCTATTTCCAGGCACGTTTAAAAAATAGTCGTTTATTTTATTTGGATCATTAAACAAGTCTATCGGGATATTGTGTTTTGGTTTTATCTTAACATTGGACTTTATATGTTTCCACATTGAAATAGGATTATTTATATTACGATTAACATAAAAATTATAGTAGGCTTGTTTTTCTCTATATATTGCGTTATTGACGTAAATTTTTAGATCTTTATAGTATTTAATATGTGTGTCGTTTTTACTTTTTTCTCATTTTAATGTATGCGTCATCTCGTTTTTTCATCATCAATTTTATATTAAAGGTTAGCCACGGGAATTGCTGATTTTTAATAATTTTTTTTCTAAGAGGCGCGTGAATTTCAAATAGTGTAAGTATGGCTGTGTTAAATAGCACTACCTGATTATTTACATCCGCGATACTCTCAATTTCTTTCCAATTTATTGATGTAAGGTCCTTATGAAAGTCTCCCTCGTCTATGTCAGAAATTCTCCTACTCATTATTGTTACTGGTGCCGGCTTTTTTTTACTCATATCAATTTGACATGTAATAAAAGCATGACTACTTAATTCACGTATAAGTTCTACAGTAACTGCGTTTACATTTATGTCGGTACATATTACGTCAATTAAAGTCTCGCTATATTCCGTGAAGTGGGTTGGCTTAGTTACATGCTGTTTCAATTTGAAGCAAGTAAGAAAATTATTTAGCTTTATAGTGGTATTATGCGTCATATTTAACATATTAATATTAAAATCACCGAGAAGAAGTAAGTTTTGGCTCCATGAAAAAGGATTTTTAATAATTTTTTTTCTAAGAGGCGCGTGAATTTCAAATAGTGTAAGTATGGCTGTGTTAAATAGCACTACCTGATTATTTACATCCGCGATATTCTCAATTTCTTTCCAATTTATTGATGTAAGGTCCTTATGAAAGTCTCCCGCGTCTATGTCAGAAATTCTCCTACTCATTATTGTTACTGGTGCCGGCTTTTTTTTTACTCATATCAATTTGACATGTAATAAAAGCATGACTACTTAATTCACGTATAAGTTCTACAGTAACTGCGTTTACATTTATGTCGGTACATATTACGTCAATTAAAGTCTCGCTATATTCCGTGAAGTGGGTTGGCTTAGTTACATGCTGTTTCAATTTGAAGCAAGTAAGAAAATTATTTAGCTTTATAGTGGTATTATGCGTCATATTTAACATATTAATATTAAAATCACCGAGAAGAAGTAAGTTTTGGCTCCATGAAAAAGTCCCCATAGTAACGGTAAGCGCGTCTATGAATGTATCGACATTCAGCCACGGCGGTCTATACGCGGTACCGATAACGAGTTGCTTTCCGCCGCTAGAGGTCGAGATCCACATTTGTTCTACTAGCGGGGCCGGGGGTGGGGCAGCTCGCGGACGCCGACGCCTCGCTTCACATAGAAGCCGACGCCGCCGCCGCGCGAGCGCACATCGGGCGGACGCGGCACGTGCCGCAGCCGGTAGCCGGGCACCGCGGTCGCGCGCCCCTCTTCGCCCTCCCGCAGCCACGTCTCATTGATGGCCATGATATCGACACTATGCCGTTGCATTGCGACAATAAATTCATCGTGCCGCGTTCCAAGGGACCCTGCATTTAAAAGACCAACTTTTACGTTACTTTTAGAAGCCATAAACGAATTTTAGATATACATATTTATTTGACATAATAGGTTCCGACGCAAAATTTAACTTTAGTTTGCTTCTTGTACAGACAAAATTAATTTTATGTGATTTGATAGAATAAATAATATTTATGGGGGATATCACAAATTTTTAAATAGTTATCCATTGAGTAAATTTTCTTGTACCTTAATGTACTCGTATAGTAATTATTGTATGTATGTATTGCAAAACTTAAAGACAAAACACTAGTGAGTCTTTTCAATACATTGATGTTAGAAATTTGTGCCGGAACTAACCAGGATATATTATTATTCCACATACGAGTATAGGCATAGTATATTTCATTTGACAGAAATAGAATCCAAAAATAGTTCTTAAATAAAAATACAAACACAATTATTAACGACTTACATAAAAATGAGCAATAGCAGAACAAGATAATATTTAAAAAAAAATTCAGATAATTATAACTTTTATATTTTTTTTCCATTGCTTCCGATAGCCCCAACTGAATTTGTTCCAAAAACCCTCTCGAGATCTACTTCACTTTTTATGCGATAAGACGTTGTTCCGTGTTCTCGACGAGTATAAATTTTTCCCTCTTTCGACCATACGTAGCGCCAATCAAAACGCCGAGCGAATTCCTTAGTTCTAAAAAACACATTGCGGTTCAATTTAGTAAGCCGTTCGTTTATATAGAAGGCTCGTGTATTTTCGGAGCGGAGACCCAGACCTTCGGTAGTTAAGGAGCGGCGCACGCGCGCGGCCCGCAGCAGAGTGTCCCGCGTGTGCCTGCGCGCCAGCCGCACGACTATGGGACGGGGCTTCGCTAGCCTACTTTGCTCGTCGCGCATAGGACCGACTCGCACACAACTCACTATATCGCGCTCTTCTTGGGTTACGCCCAGCTTAGTAGCGCACGCAGTCACAATGTGTAGAACATTTTCTGCGCCCTCTTCTGGAATGCCTGCGACTTCGATATCATTGTACAGCAGCTCTTGGTCTCGATCATTTAAATCTGATCTTAAGTCCGCAATAATCGTCTCGAGATCCTGAATTTTGCCGCAGACATTTTTGGACTCAATTAGGGTTTGTTGTTCTTCAAGACGGATGTATTTGTTTTCTAATGTATCTAGGCGTTCTTCACACGATTTTATGGAATTACGCAAATCAAACATCTCCTGTCGGAAATATCTAAATTCTTCCCTGGTTTCTCGCAGTTCTTCTCTAAATTTACGTAGTTCAAGAGCTAGCTCCGACTCTTTGAGACCTTGCGACACAGGGCTTTGGGGTTTCTCTTCGCCTTGCTTGATAATATTCTCGGAATTAAGTCCTCGCACAGGCGTATTCTGATCTGACTTTCGAGGCGTCCGTATTTTACAGTCCGGACACAACCAAGTAGGTTGGACCTGCACACCTTCAGGAACTTTGACGCAGGCCCTGTGTGATTTTCTATCGCATTTAGGACACGTAACGCCCTCTGCCGCCGCCATAAACTTACCGCACGCACTGCACTTCATCGCGTTAGTTTAAGTTAATTGCAATTTAATGATGCAGATGATTATCACTAGGTGTCGCCGACTATATATTGTAATTGACACTTTGTAGTTCGAGGGTAAATAGGCAAAGTACATTAAAGTTATTAATAAAGGTACCTCTTATATTTCACTTTTAGATGTTTATTTCAATTTTCTTTCACCACAATCCTTAAGCACACACAAATGATTAATTTATTAACATATGCACCAGTTTTTAAAGTCCAGAAAAAATGTTTCAAAACATCGATATCACAACTTTAGACGTAGATATTAATTTTTATTTCGCGACAAGCTTTGCGTACTTCTAGTAGCACTGACATCCGCAACGTCACTCCCAGTTATCAGTCGTTACATTTCTGTGGGTTCCTTCAATCGACGCAACCAATAGCAAAACCGCTTGCGTGGGTTTGTTCAGTCTTTGGTATTCAATGGGCAAGCCTTGGCTATCTGAGTCTTTTTCCCAAGTATATATAGGCATCCACAAGGTATCCGTTTTTGGCATCAGTCATGCACATAATTTTTAATACATATTTGTTGGGTTTTTCGGCATGTACATTTTGAAGCTGCACCTCCCACGGAAAGCCACCAACATCTCGTCAATACAAGCGTAACTGTCAATTGAACATACTTCTTTTCAGTTTTGTATCAGCTTTTCAAAGAGCTGAGATATAGGTGCAGCTTTATCAGTGCTACGGCGTTCATCTCTGGTGCTCGCATCATCAAAACGAAGGCAATTTAGCAATGTTTCGAACCTGTTCTAGCTCATTATACAACGATAAATCTCTCTTCATGTACCATTTGTGCTGTACCAACATGTGTAATGTGTGTGGTTCTCTTTGAAAATTGAGGTATAGTACAACATACCGATAAAAGCCTTCAGCTCAATTACGTCAAGGTCTTGAACACATGTCTGGTTTTGATAGTTAGGTCTTATCTTTCTAATTTTTTCGTTAGTATGCTTTACAATTTCTTCTAACATATCATCAGTAAAAAACAAATGCCATAAATCGGATGATGTTGTATTACTGTTCAAAACATCTCTGAAGTTCCTTTTCAATCCTGGAGAGTTGCTGAACGATGTTATGTTGCAAAGTCCTTGATCGCGAAACTGGAGGTTGAGAAGACCGACGGAACCGATTTTTTCCGAAATAGTTCCAGTATCTTGACAATGGAACATCATCATCGGAAGATGCATCATCAACTGGCAGATCATTTGTATCGTCATATTCATTTAACTGTTCAACATCAATTTCAGAGTCTGATTGACACTCACCATCAATGACGTGGTCTAATGGTACATCTTCTACATCACTGCAGTCTTCATTTAGTAATTCCGGTACGTCCCTTTCATCCTCGGAATCTAATTCACACTCTTTTAATCATCTAATGATATTTTCATCACGTTCAGACATGATAAACCTAAAAAACAACACGAAAATGTTAGCACTAAAAGTAACGTAACAACCTAACGTCGGTCACCATGACCGCATGCGAAATATATTTACCTGTATTTTTTTATTGCGCGCACGTGTTGCTTGCTCGAGCGCAGGGCGAAAACTGGAGAGGGCGGGGAAAAATGACATAGAGTCACACGCGCGTGGCCCGTGTAATAACGGAAATATTTGAAAAAATATATCGCCTGGAGTCACTGTGACCGACGCTAGGTGGTTAAGGGTTAAACATTCGCTGCCCGGGGTGCAACAAAATGGGGAAACAGGACGCCGCCTGTTGCATTCTCTGTCGTACTTACGGCCCTTATGGCAGGCATAGTGATGCACCACTGTCGATGTGTATATATGAAAAAGTAAGGAATGCAAATTAAAAGAAAACTATTCAATAATTACATTTAGTTTTATTTAATAAAATAATAATCAAAATTACATACTAACTAAAATTAATTTTTGTTAATTTTATTTAGTATATATTTTTGACTAATAATAATAAAAATAAAATTGAAAATATATATACAATAATCATTCTTCTTTCGAGTCAGACTCGCTATCGTTATCTGTGCTCATGGCAAGGCGTTCACATAAATGTGCTTTCTGCAAGTCTTTTTCTTGAAGTGCTTCGACGTGTAGGACACAATGGCTGTGTGAATTAATTGCTCTACGTCAAAAATTTTGAACGTGATATTTTTACTCCCCACTTCTCCCTTTACTTAACCACTTTTCTTCATCCTTCTAGGAATCAATAAGCAATTGTATAAATAAAAGTGACGTACCACACCTGTCTGGCCATAGCGCACCGATGATTTATAGCACTGCCGGTAGCGAGTGTTTAAAATCAATAGGTATAGTAAAATGAACAGTGGTGGCCCGCCAAGAACCAAATGGTGCGAAACCAACTTTCGTGAGTCTTGTTGCAATGTGCGTTGGGGAATAGATTTGAGTATAATATTTTTTTAAATAAAAAGGAAAGATCCTATTGCTCCGACAAACAAGGTAAAATAATGATAATACACATTTATTAATATTGATTTTCCATTTTAATATTTACAGAAGCAGAGCTATGTGAACCGCTACGGGCGTTCATTGGTATTATGCGCTCGTTTGTGATGTTAATCGGGTATTACGACCGTTTGCTCGGTGGATTAAATGCAAACAGTTGCATCGTGGCGTTCATACCAGTGTGTGTTTGCATTTGGAAATACAGATGCTGTAATACGTACGTTATCTCACTAATGACGTTTTTTTTTCGCCAAAAAAGGACAATTCGACTGTGAGTTTTTACTGAATAAGGGTAACAAAAGAGCACGAGACAAACTAAAAGATCAATAAAAAGCCCGCGTTAAAGAACATATAGCTGATGTGAAGAATCGACGCTCCGGGAAGTCTGCAGTCTGTGAACACGTACAGGATCGCCCCCGTCACTAGATCAGATTTGATAGACCGCAAATCCCCGCTAAAGAACACCGATTCCTTTCAAGGATGATTCGCAAAGCTATTGAAATAAAAAAACATCCTAATTTCAATTGAGAAGATGGCTGGGTGCTACCATCTGCTTGGGATCCTATATTAAATAAAATTAAATCCCAAACCAAGCATACAACTGCAAGACTACAAGATACCGTAAGTTCATACTGCATAGATCGGAACAAAAGTTTAAATCTATGGTAACCGCGGTTAACTATGACATATGGACGTTGAACATCTCAGTCCCACCCGTGACCATGAGTGCTGTAAAGCGTTCGAAACGTCGGGTATTTAAAAAGTTAAATATACGCGATAAATTCCGTAAAAACTAGTATTATTTCAAAAGAGCACTCATTCCACGTGGTGACAAGTGGATGCTGTAGTCCATCAATGTCTACATTTATCCTTGATTAAAAATCTAAATACAGATGCGTTGTTATCCTTGTCAAGATGGCATGCCTCGTTTTCAGTTAAAAGAGTCTCCGGTTCTTAACGCTCACTTTAAGAAATACGACAGAATTGAGGTGCTATTTTACGCTGGTATTTTGTGAGAGCGTGGCGAGCCCTGGTCGAATCGACAAATTTGTGGAACGACTAATATAGCTGCAGCGTGGCTCTACCGCGCATGTGTTATGTGTGTTATTTTGTAGCGGTATCTTCGTCCATGATTTAGATGATTATTGTTTATCAAATAAAATATACTTTAAGGGTGTTCCTATAAATTTGAAAATGGCACTAAATCCCTAAAGGTTACAAAAAAAGGGGTGAAGTTTTATATAGAACTATTAAGACGGCATTGAGTTTGTTATATACGTGGTAGAGCCACGCTGCACCTATATTATGGTAGTAGCACAAATGAGGCAGCTAAACCGGGGAAGGACAAAATAGCAACTTAATACTGCTGTGTTTCTTATGGTGAGTGTAGAGAACCGGAGACCCTTTTTATTGCAAACGAGGCATCCATCCTTGTCATTAGGGGTGACAACGTATCTACGTTTTGATTCTTAATCAAGGATAAATGTAGATGTCTATGGGTCACTGCATCCACTTACCATCAGGTATACTGTCGGCTCCTTTGTTACCCTTATCCTACAAAAAATATTTTTAGAGATAAAGAAGGTAAAAAATATTTTTAATAGTATAGGATGACAAAATAAGCTTATAGTCCACCTGACGGTAAGTAGTTGCTATGGCCCATAGACACCTACATGTATCCTCGATTACGAATCAAAATGCAGATGCATTATCACCCGTGTGAACTAAGATAGAATGCCTAATTTCCAGTAAAAAAGGTCTCCGGTTCTCTACACTGCAAAAAAGCAGCATGGCTCTACCACGTATTAATAAAAAGTAAAATGCAACTTAAGAAATAATTAAAAAGGATAAAATATTTACCATTCTTAAACGCAAGTTTATTCATACAAATAGTAAATACATGTATGCGGGAAGAATCTTTCTCGCTCTTAAGTAACTCTTTGCCGATTCTGGTGTTATACGGCTTAATATTTACCTACATATCGAGTCCGTAGAGTCCATTGGGCCAGAGAAACGTGCTCCTGAAGCATGATCCTTCTCGGCCCAACGGTAGCCCTAGTCTATATGTTGTACTGCTACATCTGACCCACCACATTTATCCAAAAATCTCTCCAAACTTAGTCTATCCATAACATACGCAATTTAATGATGCCAAAACTGCTACGTCGGCGCAGTCAAAAAGCACCCTGCCCAGAGATGTGAGCGCCGTCATCATCATAATCATCATTACAGTTCTTCACAAGTCCACTGCAGAACATAGTCCTCTCACAAGGAATGCCACAAAGCGAGGTCCTGAGCCACCTACATCCATCGACTTCCTGGACGTATTACCAGGTTTGAGTACCGTGCTTAGGTAAAATTAAGGGTGCAAAGGTTCGTTTGTGCATATGGCCGAACCATGCATCGATGCTAGCTTCGGAAAGGAGGTACAAAAGTGACCCACCTTTTCTATATGGATGATCTCAAATTATTTGCTTCCATTCACTCCAATCCTATTGCTAAATTGCTAAACATCACTTGTGATTTAAGCAATTCCATAAAGATGGAGCTGGTGATGAAGAAATGTGCGGTCCCTAATATTGAGAGGGGTAAGGTAGTTAACCTTGAGGGCAAAACAAAAATTCATCACACAAATCAATAAACCCATCACGTTACACCGGTGCAAACACTGCTGTGACAGAAGTGAGCAAGGCGTTGATGGCCATCCAAACAAAGTCGTACGCAGAAAAGAAGCACTACCACTAGTATTATGTAATAAGCATAAATTAAAAACTACAATTGTATGGGTTATCAATTTGCAACATTTATTTATTTTACGTAATTAATGGTATTAAGCCACAACTGAATAATAAAAAATAATATATTAAGAAATGATAGTTTAAATAAATCTTCGATGTTTTTTATAAGAAAGAGAACAAACGAGCATACGGCAAACCTGATGGTAAGTGCTTACCGCCGTCCATGAACAACTTCTACACCAGGGCAATCGTAGGTGCGTCGCCGGTCTCTTAAAAAAATAGACTCTCTTCTTGAAAGCATCTAAGCCGTATTGGTCCAGATAAATCTCTGGTGGTAAGCAATTCCAAAAGGAAGTTGTGTGAGGAAGAAAAGTTCCTTTATTTAGCACAGTGGTGGACCGCCAGTCATCCAGATGCTATGGATTGTATCTCGAGTTTTGTCGCGATGAGCGATGATGAAATTGTATGGATGTAATAAGTCCAAATAATTCCTAGGAGCACTCCCCGTAGTAAATGCGATAAAATACGCAATGAAATGCAACATCTCTAAGCAGTGACAATGAGTCAAGCCGATTGCAAAGAGAGCGGTCGCCAACGATTCGAACGGCTCTGCGATGGATGCGATGCGATTACAAGCCTATTAATGCTGGTGTTCCACAAGGCTGCGTGCTATCGCCAACGCTGTTTTTTCTGCATATCAATGATATGTTGCAAACCCGTAACATTCATAGCTATGCAGATGCACTGGTGATGCTCTTTACACCGGCCGTGGCAATATTTCTCGGGAAAACGTCACCGAGTACCGGGAAAAACTTGTGTCTGAAGTCGAGTCTTTGCTGAAAAGAGTCTCGGATTGGGGGCGACTAAATCTAGTCCAGTTTAACCCCCAGAAAACACACTAAAAAAAGAACCCCTTTGTCGTATTTCCTCAGTTTCAAGGCACTCCTCTTGTTGCCTCAGCCAGTATCGGAATCCTCGGCGTCGACATATTGAGTTACGTGCAGTTTCGTGGTCACTTGGAAGAGAAGGGCAAATTGGCCTCTAAAAAGCTTGGCGTGCTCAGCAGAACGGGACAGTATTTCATGCCGGCACACCGCCTGCAACCTTACAAGGCGCAGGTTCGGCCGCACATGGAATTCTGTTTCCATCTCTGGGCTGGGGCTCCCCGGTACGAGCTCCTTCCACTTGACCGCATCCAGCGCAAAGTGTCTCGAATTGTCGACGACCGAGTGTTTTCCGATCGGCTCGATTCACTGTCGCTTCGAAGAGATGTTGCATCTCTTTGCAATATATATATATATATATATATATATATATATATATATATATATATATATATATATATATATATATATATCTAGAGAATTTTTCCTAAAGAATTGAAATTATCCGTTGTGATACCATTGCATAAAAAAGGTAACAAAAATAATATTAATAACTATAGACCAATTACACTAATATCAATATTATCAAAATTGTATGAGAAAGTTATGCAAAAAAGACTTTTAGACTTTTTTAATAAGTTTAACATATTAAAACCAGAGCGATATGGTTTTCAAAAAGGTAAATCTACGACACTGGCAACTTTTTTCCCATATAAAAATCGTAACCGATTATATAAACAGAAATATACCAATCTAGTGTATTTGATATGAGCAAAGCATTTGATAGTGTTGGTCATGATATTCTCTTAAAAAAAATGAAGCTTATGGTATAAGAGGGCCAGCTTACTCCTGGATACAAAGCTATTTAAAAGATAGAAAACAATGTGTTGAAGTACAACAAAAAGATAAAAAACGGTAAGACATTTTAAAATATAAATCTTCGTACTTACGAAATGATTACGGAGTGCCACAAGGGAGTGTTATAGTTTCTTTTTAATTTACATTGACCAACAAATTACATCAAACATAATACAATATTATTTGCTGACGACATATCTATTTTAATACCGAAAATAAATTTTAATTCTAGTAATAAAGGATATGAAAATGAAATAAATAATACTATTATAAATGTTGTTAAATTGATAAAAAACAATAGTAACAAATCTATCCAAAACTATCCAAATCTATGCAAAACTACAACGTTAAAAGTAAACCGCAATTACTTGATATTAAGTATAATGGTGAAAAATGACTGCTACTGAATGTACCACATTTTTAGGTATTAGTTTAGACAAACATTGTAATTGGAAAAATCACATAGATAAATTTTGTTCTAAAATATTTAAATTTAATTTTTCTCTGCGAAGGCTAACTTCAATCTCGTCAAGAAACACTTCTCTTAAAGCATATCATGCGTATGTCGCTGTTGTATTAAGATATGGTCTCATATTATGGGGAAACTCGACTGATGTAAACCGTGATTTTATAGCGCAAAAACGCTGTATACGAGCAATTTGTGGTGTCGGGCCACTAGTTTCTTGCAAACCACTGTTTAAAGAATTGGGTGTTCTTACGCTACCACCCAGTTACATTTTTGAACTTTCAATATTAGTAAAAAAGTATCCTCAGTTTTTTACTAGATTAAAGGATACAGTAACATATATTACCAGATACCCAGATAAAATTATTTTATCTTCATTAAAAACTAGCCTGTACATTGAATAAAACTAAATTTACGGATTTTGTCGCGTTTATTTCACTACTTTTACTTATTTTTAATTCCCGACGTTTCGGGTGCTTTACAGCAACCATGGTCACGGGGGGGACTGAGATGTTTGACGTCCCAATGTCATAGTTAGTCCGGCTACCTTCAGTTTTTGAATATTAATTTTTGGTCCGATTTACGCAAAACGAGCTTATAGTATCATGAAGTCTTGCAGTGGTATGCTTAGGTTTGGGTTTAATTTTGTTAATTATAGGATCCCAAGCAGGTGGCAGCACCCATCCATCTTCTCTATTGAAATTTTGATGTTTTTTAATTTCAATAGCCTCGCGTATCATCCTTGGTAGGAATCGGTGTTCTTTTGCGAGAATTTGTGGTTTATCAAAACGAATGTAATGGTGGGGACGATCTTGAACATGTTCGCAGACTGCAGACTTCCCGGAGCGTCGGTACTTCACGTCAGCTATATGTTCTTTCACGCGGGTTTTTATGGATCTTTTTTGTTTGACCTATGTAAGAGAGACCACATTCACAATCTAACTTGTATACTCCTGCATCTTGTAGAGGGATATTACACTTGACGGATGGTAAAAATTGACTAATCTTCTTCGGCGGCTTGTAGTATGTTTTAACAGAAGCTCGCTTCAAGATGTAGCCAACCTTGTCTGTGACTCCTCTGACATATGGTAGTACAGCAGGTACACGCTCGACTGTTGCAGGCTTCACTCGGTCACTGTGACGTAGGCGCGGGACCCGAAGCTTGTTGTCTTGCAATACTTGCTTGACGTGCTGAAGTTCGGCGGCCAGATGTTTTCTGTCACAGATCCCTCGTGCTCTCTGAAACAAAGATTTACCCACGGTAGCTAACTGTGAAGGATGATGGTGAGATTCACCATTTAAATATCGGTTGGTATGGGTCTTTTTTTCTATACACAGTGTGACCAATTGTGTTATTAGGATTTCGAATGACTAAAACATCTAAGAAATCTAAAGAATTATTTTCGGGAATTAAAAATAAGTAAAAGTAGTGAAATAAACGCGATAAAATCCGTAAATTTAGTTTTATTCAATGTGTAGTGTTCGCGTAAATTTAAGAAATCATTAACTAGCCTGTATTCAAAAAAATGCTATGTGATGGCTATTCAAGTGTTTAATAAAATCCCAAATAAAATAAGGCAATTAGATTATAATCGATTTAGACGTAATTTATTAAAGTGGCTTTTAGAAAAACAGTTTTATTCGGTAAATGAACTGCTAAAAATAAAGGAACTTTTCTATTTACTATAAAATGCTGTTTCTTATCTGATTGTGATTTAAACGATTAATATTAAGATTGTAAAGTGATGCATGTTTAATTTTACTTAAATTTTTGTATATTCTAACCATAAGTTAATCAGTAAATAAGTTTTCATATACCAAAATTGGTGAAATATGTGAATCATTATTATTTTTATAAGAACATCTTTGTACCATATTTCTTGTGAATAAATTTATTTATTTATTTATTATTATATTTGCATTTTCTTTCGCATATACCATGGGGAGTGCTCTGAAGAATTGTTCGGATTAATTCCAGCCGCCAAATTTCGTGAACGCACTACGCGGTAATCGTCCCGATACCATCCACACCATCTGGATGCTTGGCAGTCCACCACTGTACGTTTCAAAAGGAGTTTTCTTATGCGTACAACCTCTTTGTGGAATAGTTTACCACCGGAAATTTTTCCGGACCGATACAACCTGGGGACCTTCAGAAAAAGAGCTTACTCCTTTCTAAAAGGCCGGTAATGCACCTGCAATTCCCCTGGGTTTGGTCCAACTTGAGAGATAGGATAGGTTTTTTGCCCATGAGTGACCTACAATTTTTTTTGCGAATTTAAGGATTTTAATAGGACATGACAAAGGGTCGTCAAAACGGGCAGAACAACGTCTGTCTGGCAAGCTAGTATATGATATATTTGTAAGAGAATACTGGAAGATATTTCAATATACCTATTGCGTAAAAAGTAGTTCCTTTTTTACAAACTTACTTTATAATTTATTCTGTGAGTTTTTATGCGTACTTCAATAAAAATAAAGTATACATAGTACATTGGTGGGCAATAATTTAAAAAAATTATTTAAAAAATTATTTTAAAAATTAATTCACAAATAATTTATATAATAATTAAAAATTTGGGGTTGATCATGGGCGGCGGTAGTCACTTAACATCAGGTGAGCCGTTTCGTAGAAAAGTAGTCTCTAAATATAACTTTTAATGGTTTTAAATGCTGCGGGTGGGTGCGGTTGCATGCCACCGCTCGGGATTTTCCGGGCGCATGCGACTGCATCAGATTTTTATGGGGATCGAAGGGTTAAAATATAAGACTATTCACCATGAAGGGGTAGTGTAAGAATATTCACCACTCTATATTGTCCCCTGGTTGTCGTAAGATGCAGCAAAAGGAAATTAAATATGAGAAGCTACTTGTTCCTGTTAATCTGGGAGTAAAAATCTGTGGCGACAACAACTTGCCTCGATTGGTAAAAGGAAGGCATTTCTAATTACCAATTGAGGCAACTGCAGCAAATTTTGGACTCAATTAAGAATTGAAGATAATCTGAAAATATTACTAATAGGCGTTACTTTGCAGAAATCCATTTTAATAAAGAAAAGTGAAAAATTAATCAGCTAAGATCCTCGCAAAAATCATTTCAGTTCAAGCGTCTAAAATTGCCTCCAGATATCAACAATCACCACAAAAAAACACAGCAGCATAGAGGTAGCATTTTGGTATTCAGTGAGAGCGTGGTCCTACGCCGGTTGTGCCAATTCATTCGTGCAATAATTATAATACAGCTGCAGAATAACTCTACCACTTTTGTGACCTTGGTGTAGGAGGCCTATGTGAAGGGCTGTTATAATAATGACGATGATGTTTATGATATTATTGAGCATATTAGTTGAGTTTGTTGTAAGGATCTGTTCTACGTCCTCGGAAAAATTCACGACAGACTTAAAATGTTTCCAATTTTCCATTTTTTAAGTGTAGTCCTTCCTCGGTCGAGCCTACACGCTATAACTATACTACTTATATAGCTGCAGTTTGGCTCTCCACGTAAAAAAACTACCTGAACTAACTGAACCTCTAACGTACCTGATCCTCTAACGTCACTACCACATGATCATACCTTTTACTTGACTGTGGAGATACGAACTTTAAAACCTACAATGATGATAGATTACCTTACGGCGTCGGCCTCCGGTAGCTCAATACAATTATTAGCATTGCCCTTTTGAAATATCTACACATCGAGACGGAGGTATCTAGAACAAATGCCGACGTACCGTTCCGTATTTGAGACACGAATGCTTCACTTAAATTAAATTCTACGACTGTGTCCGTCATGTCACGTCTTTTGTGACCAACATCTGTAGGCGATTTGTATTTCGTAGCTTCAGATGCTATGTTAAATTAAGTACCAGTTAAATTAAGCCGAAAATTTTTTGATAGAGAGTTAATATTTTATATGTTTGTTAAATATTATAATAATAATCATGTGCTCCAGACCAAATTTCTGTCACGGTGGACAACTACACAGAATAGGATTATAATTCCTGAGTGTTTGTGCAAACACAAGTAATCTTTCCATTTTCTTATTCTTGTAGTCCAATGGGACGGTTATCCAATACGACCGGAGAGAGATCAAGCGCAAGACCAACGGCTTTAGGAACTTTCCAAAGTACATGGTTGAAAGAACGCCAAAAATACTTCCTGACTCCGGACTGCTACTGATAATTTCTTGACAGAAAACCCATTAACGAATTTGGTCCATACGTATACTAGACCAACGAAACATGAAATAATATAGTGTATATTTTTTTTTAAATTTACTAGCTGGTCAGGGAGATATAGTTCTGCCCTTTCCGGTAAGTGGATTGACGAGATTAACTTCAAATTCACTCCGAATTTTAGTAGGTGTTAAAAAAATATTGACGTTCCAACTACAGCGCCGTGTATCATAAACCCAGCGTAGTGAATCATCGCCCCGAATACAAAATAAAATTAAATATAATATTATCACGTAAATATAGGCCATGATAACACAATAATATATTTGATTTGTCGGGTTAAACCTTTCACAGGTTTAATATTTAATAATTTATAGTGGATAAATTATTTAAATTTGAAACGTTTATAAGATAATCCTAACGCTAAGCTATCAAGATTCTAAAGTTATGAGACCAGCCTTAACAAAGACACTGTCAGCCGAGTGAATATTCAACTACACAAACTAGAACTCTGATCTTGTCCTTGTTATAATAAGCAAACTATTTGGGCTATTTAGGAAATTTAGTTACTTACATTAAATTTATTTAATTATATTGTTATTAACTTATGTATCTGATGAACCGTATCAGCTCAGGAACTAAGCAATAACCATAACTATCACGTGAAAAGACCTTATTAAGAGCCCTTTTATATTTCGGCGTTACGTGAATTTAGGTATTTTACGCTCCGAGCGGATGATGATATACGCGAGCGATATTTTATTTCATATCTCTATTCAGTCGCTCGCACTGTGGTACTATGAGTATAGCGATAAAACGATCTTGATCTTCCATTAAACAAGTTTTCTTAGGATGGAGTTCGGTGTATGGAAAATTTTTGGTGTATCGTTTTTATGTTATCTAATAAATTTTTTATAATCTATTTGATATATTTTCATTATTAATGAACCTTAGTGTTGAAATAAGTACACATCATTTTTTAATTGTTTTACAGTAATTTATTGTTTAACGATGTTGGTTAAGAATCGATTATATCTATTAGGTAGCATAGTGGTGTAATAATAGTACAGTTGCAAACTGTTTTAATAAAGAAAATAAACAACTGTTACTACATTTTTTATTCGGTACTTACAGTTAATTACCACATTTTTTATTCTAAAAATATTTGCCGCAATGGCGTTGACTTAGCTTATCTCGAATCAATAATTTCAGGCAGAACACACTTGTTATAAAACTTTTGTAACTTGGGTAACATATACAAAATCCTTTGTCACCTTTGTAGATTTTAAGTATTTTTAATGCATAATCTGGGCCAGTCTATATGACAAGCACGCAGACATTTTTATTCTCCATTATTATTTCTCTAGAGATAGGATATTTCTGTTTTTACGTTCAGTAACACAACGATACCTGTATTTATTTTTACCCATTCCGACTGGTAAGAAAGCTCAGATATAATCAAAATAACTATATCATAAACACTCATGCCTGTCACCCAGAGGGGTAGGCAGAGACTACAGACTTCCATTTGGCACGATCCCGACACACGCCTCCTTCACATCCATAAACATACGCATACATGCTCTAGTAATGGTATAAATCTAATAATAAAAATGGTACTCCTAATTTGGACCGTTTTCAATAAATCGCCAATTTGGTCGATAAATTTTCGCCTAGGACGACCCTCTCCGACTCTGCCATTCACTTCTGCAACATAAATTTTCTTTGTCACTCTTTTCTCATTCATTCTTTCCACATCACGAAACCACCGAAGCATTCCTTTCTTAATTCTGGTCACAACATCATCTTGCAAACCATACTCTTCTCTTATCACACAATTTCTTACCCTGTCTTTCAGAATAACCATAATGAGTTAAATATCCGTTATAATAATAACGTGCGAACTTTATACTAATTGAAATATTCTATACGTAAGTAAATACGTTCAACGATTAAAAATTGCGCGCGTAATCGACGATGCTCTAGCACAAAATAGCAGCGCCACGGCCATCGACTCACATTACGATAGTATCGAAACGGGCGAAACGCTCGAAATAAAATGACACAGGGTTGACCCTCGAGAGCCGCTGGCGCGGTAGTGAATTCAGATGGCTGACGCAGAGAAACATATGGTACTTTTATTTAATAAATTAAAAAAAATAGTTACGGTTTAAATAGTAAAAATCATAGATAGCAAATGTTGGTGATAAATTTGGTATAAATTTTCGTCAAAATAATGGAGAACTTTGGAGATATTGGGGCTTCTATAGAAGCTTTTTTGATAGGTAATTGAATTATGTCGACTTTTTTTCCTTACGTGAAAGGCATATAACAAAAATTTATATGCCTTTCACGTATATAATTATTAAAGTATAAAAGACAATTGTGAGATAAAAAAAATTTTTTTTTGTCGATCGATATTCAATGGAATCTACAAATTAGAGCTCCCAAATCATGTCTCTCAGAGTTTTGGTCTAAACATACATCGGGAGAATGATTCTCACTAAATAAATGAGGAAGTCATCTAAAATTTTCTTTGAGTTTATTATAGTAGAGAAAGCGAAATATTTTTACCAAGTAATTGATATTTCAAGCAACAAACAAAAAACATATAATGTCAACGAGGAAACTTTGTAATTTCACGTTTTTTTTTAATACTCCTCTTAAGAGCGGATCCATACTAATATTATAAATGTGAAAGTGTGTTTGTTTGTTTGTTTGTTTGTACTTCTTTCACGTCGCAACAGAGCGTCGGCATGGCATGGTTTTTTGTATGGGGATAGTTCGGTGCCTGTAGAGTGACATAGATTACTTTTTCCGCGAAAAATGTCTCATTCCCGTGGGAAAATAGAATATGTTGCAAAATTAAATTCAGCTAGGTGGCGCCACCGTAATTCTAAAAGACGGACGACGGTACGATGGACGAACACAGAAGGTCAGAATATCTTGATTATTATGTCTTTTTACCAAAATTATGATAAAAAATGTATGGATCTGTATTGTTCCACGCAGGACCGGGAAGAGAGCGATAAAAACATAAAATTCACCAGCTGATTTTCTTCAAACGTTTTGGTGCATTGTAATTCACAGAATAGGCTAATAGGATAACCTCGCAGACGGTATTAAGTAATCCGTTGATGCTCTGCCTACCCCGGTTACAAGGGTTACAGGCGTGATTATAAGTATGGATCAGAAATAATATCACCATCTGTCACGCTTTCACCCTTAATTATTACTTAACTGTGGTAGAAACAGTTCTTAGTAAGCCTTGTTAATAAGCCTTAGTAATATATATTGAACGGAAATGAATACAGTTCTTATATATGGTTACGAATTAATCGGTATTACAATAAGAAAAATTGTGCAAAATTATAAGAAAAATATTTTTGAGAGTTCTTATTAACTAACGTATACATAGTTTAACACTCCATTACGCGCGCCCCTGTTTGGGATGCGAGTGCTCGCGCCCTCTACATATGTAGAACTTTTTTGTGTAAAGATTTTAGAGGAACAATAAACAAATATAAAAATACTACAATATCATACTAAAACAAACTTTAATAAGAAACTAAAATAGACGAAACATAACTGTTACCATTTATTAGGCACTTAATATCAGACTTCTTGTGAATTTTGAGAAAAATCAATGATTTTTTGGCATCAAACCTTCTCAGTCTCCTTTTTTTACTCGCTCATATCTTCCACACGGTCTTTATCATTTTTACAACAGTCAAGGCATTGAAGAACTTGATGTTAAGGATGAATCCACTTTTTACAAGTGTCACATTGTTTTCTAGTGGACTTATTGCGCGCTCTGCCACAAAAGGAACATTTCCCGACTCGACCAGTATTGGGGAGTTGTGCTGGGCATGGTTGTAATTCCGATGGCTCTTTCATGCCTAAAAGCATTTTCCCTTTCCTTTTCAATGATTTTGGAATACTTTCAATATTTATTCTGCGTTGTATGCATGGCGCGACTAGGTGAAAACCAAGTTCATATAAAAAATCCTTCCTGGCCTTATTTCTGTAGTCCTTGTTTATTGTATGTACAATATAACCGTTTATAGCACTTATATTCATTAAATTGAAAAAAATAGTAAGTGAGACGTCATAAATACTACAAATAATGTCCACGCCATATTTGGT
Source organism: Parnassius apollo (assembly GCA_907164705.1). Lineage (NCBI taxonomy): Eukaryota > Metazoa > Arthropoda > Insecta > Lepidoptera > Papilionidae > Parnassius > Parnassius apollo. The sequence continues at coordinate 857,123 of CAJQZP010001016.1, forward strand.
ATTGTTGTAAAAAGTTATTATTTCCGGCTTACGTTTCTCTGCTGTTTGTAAATCGATATGATCATCATAGTGCATAGGTCAGTAAATAAGCACCACTTTCTTTGATTTTGGCATGTAAGATATTAAAGTACCTTGTTTTTGAAAGCCAAAAATTGAACTCATTTCGCTTCTGTTTCTTGTGATTTTGAATTATTTGGGAATTTGTGGCTTATATTTCTTCACAGTGCCTACGACAGTAATTTTGCTACCTAAGAGTTCTAAGCATTGAGGTATATTCGTGAATCAATTGTGCATTGTGACGTTATAACCTAAACCATCCAATGGGGTAAGCATTCGTTGCACAATGTCCACAACTTTATTTGATTGTGCATAAGGACCATCTGGCTGAGCACCTGCGTATATTTCCATATAGTAGGTAAAAGGTACCTTTGTATCCGTTAGTAAAAATATATGTATCCCATACTTTGCTGGTTGCTTCATCAGTAATAACTTCTTCCAACCATCTCAAAATATGTGCCATCATTATGCGAAATATAGTTACTTCGGTTAAAAATAATAATATCAAACAAAAAATTCATAATAACAATATTTATACATAATATAAACACTTACATAAAATAAAAACGATAAGTAAACTTCCGACAAAAATGACACGCGATTGCTCGCGCGCTCTACTATTGTAGAATTTTAGTTTTGGTGCGAAATTTCTAACAAGTGCGATCGCGCAGTTTGCCGAAAGGGTACTAATTGTGATCACCAGCTAGTAATAGAGGAATACTAAGAGTGTGTGCGTTAGACACCCACCATTAATGTTAAAATCCCACGAAATGCATGCCTGTTCTACAATAGTAGAACGCGCGACTAATGGAGTGTTAAATTGATTTCGCTAGATGTCGTTACTAGGTTTTTAAAACGCGGTAACGAAATGTTTCCGACATGTACTTAACTCTCGCCGTTGAGCCGCGCGTCAACATATAGTGCATACGGTACCTATTAGATTTGGTTTAAGTTGATTCGATTTTTGTTGGCATTCGTTTCCGGATTCGTGTTGTGTCTTGAATTGGATTTGTTGTTTTGATTTTAAAAAATATTTAAAAGGAATATTTATTCCTTTTAGATATTTTGATTTTCTTTTAAAAAAATATTTAAAGGGAAATTTAATTCCTTTTAAGTATTTTAACGTTTTTTTTATAAATAGGTTTTTTGTTACTTCATAATGCCTCGCAAACGTAAGTCCAGCCTTTCAAGAGTATCTTCTCAAAGACAAGCGAAAAGATTAGCTCGATTGCTAGAATGTTTAGAAGATGCTGAACTGAAAACTGAAAACTGAAACTGATGCTTGTATCGGAATCCTCGGCGTCGACTTATCGAGTGACGTGCAGTTTCGTGGTCACTTTCAAATTCAAATTCAAATTCAAATTCTTTATTTGCAACTAAATAGGTACAAAATGTTTTCTTATTGATGTTATACTGTTATGTGTTAAGAAAACCTATTTAGCTGTTTTCAACAGCATGCAAATATACAAAAGTTTTTATAATAAAATCAATTACTAAATTTCATCTATATAAACAAACTAAAACGTCATTTTAAAATCTTTATAAATAAATAAATTCATATATATATAAATTAATTAATTAATGCATCGATTTTTAATTAACGATAAAACTACTTAGTCACTACAATTCAAAAACTCATTTACTGTATAAAATGCTTTATCTACTAGCCATCGTCGAAGTGACATTTTAAACTTTTTTATAAGGTAATTGCTTAATATGTGAGGGTATTTTGTTATATATCGTGTTACACATTGCATAGCTATTTTTTTGAAAGCGATTACTTTTTGGAATTGTGTCAAGTACTAATTTATGTGGGTTCCGTAAATTTATTTTTGTTGCATCTTTAGTTTGTAAGAATAAGTGCTTGTTTTGCATTACAAATTTGCCTACCTCAAATATATAGAGGCAGGGAAAAGGAAGTATGTTTAAACTCTTAAAGTAAGGCTTGCATGATGTGTCTGATGGGATGTTACTAATAGCTCTAATACAGCGTTTTTGTGCTAAAAATACTTTTTGAGAGTCTGTGCCATTACCCCACATTAAAAGTCCGTATCTGATAACAGATTCTACATATGCGAAATACGCCGTTACCGCTGTATTTTTGTTTGCTATTTTTGTCAATTTATGTAACGCGTACACAAATCTGTTAATTTTGTTACACACTTTATGTATATGTTCTTTCCAATTCAAGTTCGAGTCTATAATTAAACCTAAAAATGACGTACTAGTAGCGTTCTGCAGAAGTTGTCTATTATATTCAATATTAATGTCAGAGCTTAAGTTATTAAAATTAATGATATTTGTTTTACTTAAATTAATGTGTAGATTATTATTATTAAGCCATTTATTTACTAAATTAATTGTATTTATAATGTCCGTTTTATGTTGATCTAGTGGTTTTTTTTACTAGTCGTTATCGTCATCGATATGTCATCTGCAAATAAAGTAGTTTTATAGTTTGAGATGTCAGGTAAATCATTTATGTATAAAATAAACAACAATGGTCCAAGTACACTACCTTGGGGAACACCAACATTATTATTTTTGAATTCGGATCTATACACCTGAGCTATGTTTTTAGAATTTAACCGTGTTATTTCTACACACTGATACCTATTTTTTAAATAGCTTTCTATCCAACTTAGAGCAGGTCCCCTTATTCCATTAGCCTCTAGTTTGGTCAATAGTTGATCATGTGAGACGCGATCGAAGGCTTTAGACATGTCAATAAATAGTAAAGTTGTATAGTTTCTTTCATTTACATTTTGCATTACTTCCTTTACTAATGTGAATGCAGCATGTGCTGTGGATTTATTTTTTTGGAAACCATGTTGATTTTGTTTTATTACATTAAATTTACTAAAAAAGGAAGTAAGTTGGTAATGCATAACCTTTTCGAATATTTTTGAGAAGACTGGGATTAGTGCAATTGGTCGATAGTTGGTTATATCACTTTTATCTCCTTTTTTGTGTAACGGTTTTACTATAGTAAGTTTTAATTTTTCAGGAAAAACCCCTGACTCTAGTGAGAGATTAATCAGGAATGCTAATATTTCACTTATTTCATTCTTACAATATTTAATTATTTTAGTACATATGGAATCATAACCCTCAAATTTTGTGTTATTTAAAGACATTATTATCTTTTTGATAATATTTTCATTTATAGGAGTTAGAAAAATAGATTGAGGTACTTTCATGTCAGTTGTATTTTCTATTTTATAATTTATCTGTTTTGTTGCGTTAATGAAATAGTTATTTATAATAGATACTATTTCAGCAGGTTCCGTTACCGTCTTTCCATTATATATAATATTATTTATATAGTTTTTAGTATGTACACAATTTGTCTCATTTATAATAATTTCCCAAGTGGCTTTACATATATTTTTACTATTTACTACAAATTTATTGTTTGTTGTTCTTTTTGCAATGTTTATACATTTTTTTAACAGTTTATCGTTTTTTATATATTTAGTTCGATCAACATTTTTTCTCGTCATATAGAACTTGTACCGAAGTTTACGTTTAGTTCTACAACTTTTTTTTAGGCCTTTGGTTATCCATGTTAGTTTGGTAAATGTTTTAGTTTTTACTCTTATTTTAGGAAAACATAGTTTATAGAGTAATGTGAAAAGGCTAAAGAATTCGTCAAACGCTTTATTTAAATCAGACTGAGCATAAACTTCACAAAATGAAACGCATTTTAAATATTTTTTAAATCTGTCCATATTTTCTACGGAATAATGTCGAACGAAGGAATATATTAATTTTGGTGTGATGTTCTTGTTATTTTTTTCAGTAAACTTTAGTACTTGTGCAGTATCATGATCTGACAACCATAGTGAACGCACAGATCCAATTGCGTCGTCAATGTTACTAATAATAAGATCAAGACACGATTTGCCTCTAGTTGGTTGTTTTATATCAAAATGAAGGTTATATTTTTTCACAATGTCCTTAAGACATATGGCGTAATGACTGGATTCAAGTATATTAATATTCATGTCCCCATTAATAATTATCTTCTTTTTTTGAATGTTTTATTATATATTTATTAATAAGTGAGTCAAATTTATCAAAAAAATATTCTAAATGACTTTTTGCTTTTGACGGAATTCTATAAATGCAAACAATAATTAAATTATTATTAATAAGATTTATTGCACAACACTCAAAGTGGTAAGTCATAGCAAGAGCATCGAAGTACTCTATTTTCTTATAATCAAGACCTTTTTTTACTAATATACAACTACCCCCTCTTTTAGATGATCTTGAAAATGATGTGGCTAATTCATAATTATTTATGAGTATGTTTTTTTCTTCACCTGTTTTCACAAATGTTTCGGTGAAACATAGTACGTCGGGACTAATATGGTTTTTTATCTCCAAAAGGCTCATTTCTATTAGTTCTCTTTTGGAGAGCAATCCATGTATATTCTGGTGAAAAAGTGTAAAGCACTTGCTATTTGCTTTGAAAAAACATGTCCTTGTTACTTTGAAAAGAATTTAGCGTATTTTGAATGTCTACGGTACTTTCTCGGCTTAGAGTATTTATTTTTTTGTTTTTTGGTAAAATTACGAAAATAAAAAGGTATTGTGCCTTTTTTGGGTATATGGTTAGGACTTAGGATATTATTACATTGAATCGGAATGTTCTCTGTTTGTTTTTGGGACATAATATGAAAATAATAGGGTATAGTGCCTTTTCTAAATAATTTGTTGCATTTATTTTCCTTCGTTTCTGTTTCATTAATTATAATAGGTGACCTTTTTAAAAATTTCTTAATATTTTCGACCGTTAAAAATTGTTTTTTATATTCTGTATAATCGATGCATAAATTAATTTTATTACAAATGTTTTTTAAGAAATTAAAAGCATTAAAATATTTAACATTCATATTTATCAGTATACAATTCTCAAAATGTTTAGTCCATGATTTTATATTTAAATTTAATGTATTTTTGTCAAAATAAGGATTATAGCATACAGGCGTTAGAAAGACAGAGACTTTACTTAACTTGCTTAAAGCTATACAAATATTGGAGTGTAATTTATATATATTTTTATCATTATTACCTACACCTAAAATCACAATGTCATTTACTGTCAAGTTTTCATTAATAATGTCACAGTATTTTAATATTTCAGTACTAGTTGCTCCGGACTATAATAATGAATATAGATATCATTCCACTTGCCCTGCCTGGTATTTATAAGTGAAGCTGACAATCCCTTTAGTTGTTCATCCCCAATAATGTAAATAAATCTTTTTTCATTTTGCTTTTGTGTATTAATGCCATCTATCGGTGTTTCGCGAATACTGTTAGAGTGAGAGTTTTTATCGATTTGTTGTTCTGTTTGATTAATATTATTTGTTTCTGAGGTAGATGGCACTGATGTACTAACATGTTTAGTTGATTCTCTTTTATTGTGATTAATATTTTCCTCAATTTCTAACTTCATTTTTGTCAAACTTTTTTCCCTCTTTTTTAGCACTTTTTTTCGTCGTGGATTTGCATATATAAGTTAACTGTTTAATTTTTAATTCGTATTCGGAAATTCGTTTAGTTAGCATCTGATTTTCCGATAACAAATTTTCGATTTCATTTTCTGCTATTTCCAGTTTTTGTTCCAATTTGTGAGTTTGCTCTTTTAATTCTTCAATTTTATAATTTGGATTTCTTTTTTATTTCTGTGTAGCTTCTATTTAAGGTATTAATTGGGGTTGAAGTCAGGGACGAGTAATCACCTTCTGTTTCTTCATCTGATAGTTCTTTAAAGGAGTTAACCGTATTAACGTTAAATTTATATTTATTGCGTTGGGTAACATAATCCTGATGCTCTGGCGATACGGTCGTGGATCTTGGGGATGTTTGTTTATTACATAAAGGTGAAAGGCATGCGTGACATTTATAATTTTTCTTTCTGTCATGCGTCATTAAAACAAAACGTTGATACGAGACACTAGTGCAATCTAAATGGTAATATTTTTCACAAAGAACACAAATTAGAAAATCCTTTTTTAGTTATTATTTCCTTGCCGCATTTTTTACAGTTTAGTGTCATCTTGTGGAGGATATTAAAAACTGTGTTACGGTCGTGCGTTAGATAAGATATACAACTTCCAAAGGATCAAAGTTCAATGTGCATTTGAATATAAACGAACGTTTGTTTTGATTTATTAAATTGAAATGGAAGGGAAGGCCAAATTGGCCTCTAAAAAGCTTGGCGTGCTCAGCAGAGCGGGACAGTATTTCATGCCGGCACACCGCCTGCAACTTTACAAGGCGCAGGTTCGGCCGCACATGGAATACTGTTCCCATCTCTGGGCTGGGGCTCCCCCAGTACCAGCTTCTTCCACTTGACCGCATCCAGCGCAGAGCGGCTCGAATCGTCGACGACCGAGTGCTTTCCGATCGGCTCGATTCACTGGTGCTGCGAAGAGATGTTGCATCTATTTGCGTATTTTATCGCATCTATCACGGGGAGTGCTCTGAGGAATTGTTCGGATTAATCCCAGCCGCCAAATTTCGTGAACGCACTACATGTCAAACGTCCCGATACCATCCACACCATCTGGGTGCTTGGCGATCCACCTCTGTACGTTTCACAAGGAGTTTTTTTTTCCACGTACAACCTCTCTGTGGAATAGTTTACCACCGGCGATTTTTCCGGACCGATACGACCTGGGGACCTTCAAGAAAAGAGCACCCGCAATTCTCCTGGTGTTGCGGTTGATCATGGGCGGCGGTAGTCACTTAACATCAGGTGAGCCACATGCTCGTTTGCCCCTTCTTCTATAAAAAAAAAACTGAGAAGGCAAGAACGAGCAGAGCGTCAGGCTGCTTTAAAGCACCTGAGACACCTTCTCAACGTCAGCAAAGGCGCCTTGAACAGACAGAGCATCAGGCTGCTTTAAGAGCTTTGGAAACACCTTCTTAAAGTCAGGAAAGGCGTCTTAAACAACCAGAGCGTCAAGCTACTTTAAGAGCTTCTGAAACACCTTCTCAAAGTCAGCGAAGGCGTCTTGAACAGGCAGAACGTCAAGCTACTTTAAGAGCTACTGAAACACCTGCTCAAAGTCAGCAAAGGCGTCTTAAACAGGCAGAGCGTCAAACTACTTTAAGAGCTACTGAAACACCTGATCAAATTCAGAAAAGGCGTCTTGAACAGGCAGAGCGTCAATCTACTTTAAGAGCTACTGAAACACCTGCTCAAAGTCGTCAGGCCGCCTTGAGAACCGCGGAAACACATGATGAAACTCAACACATACTCATTGAGCAAGCTGAACGTCATCTGGGGCATCTAAGCATAGCTCCAAGCTGAACGTCAACAAAATTTTCAAAGAAACAATTGGTCGGTATTTAATGACGCAGCATTCAATTATGATCCGTTGATTGATTATAAAAATCACAGGTTAGTTGTTATCGGACTGATGGACAATGCGTATCGATTTTGCAGCGCTTTAAAATAGAAAGATGAGACCGCAGGCATGTGCTGTTCCAATGGCAAAGTCTCTCTTACGTTACATGGGGAACCAGAAGAACCTTTTAAAACTCTCTTTTTATATGATGCTAATGAGTCACGGCGCTTTTTAAACATGATCCGGAAATATAACTCATGCTTTCAAATGACGTCCTTCGGAGTTGACCGGGAAATAATAATGCCGGGATTTTCGCCTATATTTACGGTACAAGGACAAATTTATCATAGAAAAGGTTCACTTTTTCCAGCTAAAAACGAACAGCATACATTTTAACAAGTATATTTTATGGGTGACGAAGAAATTGAGGTAGACCGTCGCTGCCAATTTATCCAGGGAGTTGAGAGAGACACAGTGTTCAAAATTCAAAGATTCTTGCATGAACGTAACATTTTAGTCAAAACATTTAAAACTGCTTTAGAAAACCTACCTAAAACGGATTATAAAGTCGTCATTCACGCAGATCGGACCCCTTGAGGAGAGCATGAAAAGCGCTACAATGCACCTTTGATAAACGAAATAGCAGCCGTAATTAGTGGTGTTCAATTTTCTTCACGAGACATTGTCTTGCGAGCACGTGATGATACGTTGCAACGGGTAGCCGATACATAAAAGTTTTATGACGCTCTGTAATACCCTTTGATTTATTGCAAAGGACAAGAGGTTTATCGTTTTCAAACTCCACTCATTAACCTGGTCACAAAGGAGCCTACTCCGAACAAAAATGTTTCATGTATGGATTTTTATGCGTATCATATGATGTTGCGAGAAAATGATTTTAACCTCTTAGCCCGGTGTAGACAATTATTTCATCAATTTTTGGTAGACATGTATGTGAAGGTAGAAAGTAAACGTCTCCGTTATATATCTTTAAATCAAAAAAAAGCTGCGCGTTGAGAATTATATACATTTACAAGATGCAGTTTCAAGCGACGCCAATGTAAACCCCAGAGATTTAGGTGTAATGGTTATTCTGCCCTCATCATTCGTTAACAGTCCCCGTTACCTACATGAGTACACACAAGATGCATTCGCCTATGTACGAACTTACGGAAGACCTGATCTTTTTGTTACTTTTACTTGCAATCCCACATGGAAAGAAATAACCGAGGAGCTAATGCCGGGCCAAAAAAGTACTGACAGATACGACTTAGTTGCTAGAGTATTTAGATTAAAAGTACAAAAATTAATGTGTGTAATTAACAAAGGGAGAATTTTCGGAGAGGTGCAATGCTTCATGTATTCAATTGAATGGCAAAAAAGAGGATTCAGAAAGAGGACACATTCTAATATGACTTAAAGAGAAGTTGCGGCCCAGCCAAATAGACGACATAATAAGCGCCGAGATTCCGGATCCTAAGCAAGATAAAGAATTGTATGATACCATCGTTCGAAATATGATTCAAGGTCCATGTGGAGCACGAAATTCAATATCGCCATGTATGAAAGAAGGAAAATGTACAAATAAATTCCCTAAACAGCTACTCGTATTAAAGAAACAGTTCACAGTGACAATGGCTACCATTTATACAGACGCAGAGCTCCCGAAGATGGTGGCAGGAAAGTTACAATCAAATCTCGCTCTGGAGCGTTCCAAACCTTAGATAACAGCTGGATTGTCCCGTATTCGCCCATTCTATGTAAAATGTTTTATGCCCACATTAATGTAGAAGCATGTAGCTCTGTTCGTGAAATCAAGTATATCTGTAAGCACATAAATAAAGCAAGCGACCAAGCAATATTTAATATCAGGAGTGAAGGAGAGGCAAATCCCGTTAATAAAGTACAGACATTTCAAGCAGGGCGTTATGTCAGCAGTAACGAGACAGCGTGGCGTCTTCGTGGCTTCCCTTTACACGAAAGACACCCAACAGTTACTCACCTTGCTGTGCACTTAGAAAATGGAGAGCGTGTATATTTCACCGAAAGAAATTTCCAAGAAAGAATTGCATCACCGCCAAAAACTACACTAACAGCCTTCTTTCAACTTTACCAAACCGACCCCTTTGCAAAAACGTTGTTATATTCTGAATTCCCCTGCTATTATACTTGTAAAACATCTAGGAAGGAGTTGAAACGCCGTATTCAAGGCGCGCTTGTTTGAAAATTGGCCCGGTGTAAAGTCATCAGATGCCCTTGGTCGTGTGTACACCGTCCATGTAACTAATTTTGAATGTTTCTGTTTACGATTGCTGCTGCACCATGTTCGGGGTCCTACAGGATATAAAGACCTTAAAACTGTCAACGGTCAGGAATGCGCAACTTATAGAGAAGCATGTGAAGCTCTGCATCTTTTAGAAAACGATAATCACTGGGATGAAACCATTGAGGAAGCTGTGCAGTGCCAGTTATCAGCCAAAATTAGGGATCTTTATGCAACTCTCATATCATCTTGTGGGCTTTCTAATGCACATGAATTGTGGGAAAAATATAAAGAGTACATGGCGGAAGATATTTTGCGAAGGTTACAGCAGACACACGCGAACATGACATACAATGAACACATTTATAATGAAGCACTTGGAAAAATTTAAAGTAATGGCAATGGTAGGCAAAAAAATAAGCGACTTTGGAATGATAAGCCCTCAGCGAACAACCTAAAATGAACTAAGTGTTGAAATTATACGTGAAACAAACTACGTTAAACCAGCTTTGCAGCAGCAAGTAGCCGAATTTGTAACCCGCTTGCTTCCCGAACAAAAACAAGTTTTTGACAAAGTATTAGGGCAAATTGAATCTAGAAATGGTGCACTTTTTTTAGATGCCCCTAGAGGAACTAGGAAGACATTTTTGTTAACCCTTAACCACCTGCCATACGTCTCACAGATCTTGTAGAATTATTAATCGTAAATATTGTTGCGCCCGAATCGCGTATGAACTTGTCGGTTCATGTACCTTTTCCCTTCCCTCTTCAGTACCGCGCAACGGCTCGTCAAGGTTGGACGCATGTTCGTTTGTCTCTGGCAAGTAAAAACTTTCGTATGGGGTCTCGGAGACCTCTGATAGGTGGTTGTGTGATTTTTTTAATACGGGTATTTTTTGTTTAGGAAAAAAAATGAGTTCTAACGACTTAAATATTGAGCGGTGGTTAGAAGAAGATCTATCAGATGAAGAAAACATATCAAACGATGAATGTAGCGACGTGGATTGTGACGTAGACTTGAATCATGTGTTAGAAGAAAGTTATGGATCAGATTCCGAATATGAAGAGACAGCTGAGAGGGAAAATTCTTTGTGTCATAATTCTTTATCTTCGATTCCACCAGATGATGAAGCGTTTTTATCTGAAGATGATGAGCCCCTATCACAAATGCGATCGCGGCCAAGGAAAAAGAAATTTTTCGGAAAAAATCGCGAACGTTACATCATAATATTGTGCAAGAACCACCTGGAGTAAGGTCAACATATCAGAGTAAGCTAAATGCGTCATCTTATTGATATTTGATATTTGGCAAAACTTGCTTACGGACGAAATGCTTGAAAAAATTGTCGTAAACACTAACCTGAAGATAAATAAAATAAGGCCGAATTATCAAAATAAAACCTGTGTTCAAGATTTAGACCTCATTGAATTGAAAGCATTTATTGGATTCCTGTTTTATACGGCAATTTTCAAAGAAAACCAAGAGGACTACACGTCATGGTATTCTACGGACGGCACTGGTCGGGAAATTTACCGCTGCATTATTAGTAAAAGTAGGCTCGAAGTATTACTAAATTCAATACGTTTTCACAATGTCGCTGCATCCTGTCCAGACAAGCCCGACATGAAGTTGATGCAGCTGCACCTATAACTGACCTCTTTGATTCCTTTATTACCCGTTGCCAGGCTATTTATGCAATCGGCAGTTACGCATGTATTGATGAGATATTGGTTGCGTTCCGGGGACAATGCAGGTTTAAAGTATTCATGCCAAAGAAGCCAGCTAAGTACGGGATAAAAATTCAATGTCTTACAGATGCAAGATCTGGCTACTTACTCAATGCCTATTTATACAAAGGCAAAGATTCTGATAGACTTAACTTACCAGCTGAATGTCAGCAACTAAATAAACCAACTAAAGCGGTTATGCGTCTCATTCCTCCAATTGCAGGTTCCAACAGAATTGTCAAAACTGATAATTGGTACACTTCTATTGAGCTCTTAGACTCACTAAAAAAGAAACAGTTGACAGGCGTGGGTACACTTCGAAAAAATCAAAGAGAAATCCCTCCAGAATTTTTGCCTTCTCGCCACCGAAACATCGATTCTACACTTTTTGGATTTACAAAAGATTTTACCATTTCATCGTATGTTCCAAAACAAAATAAAGTAGTAATTACAATTTCAAGTATGCACCACACGCCAGATATTGATGAATTTACTCAAAAGCCAAAATTACGAAATACGGAGTAGATATTCTAGACTGAATTATTCTACTACCCGTCGCACTCGCAGATGGCCCTTGGCAGTATTTTATCGACTTCTTGATATTTCAGCTTCAAACTGCTACGTCGTGAACTTATCGGTCCAACCCGAAGGACTGAAGATTGAAAGCAGATTCAAGTTTATGAAGAAACTAGCTGAACAACTAACGAGACCGCATATGAACCGTCGTGTCAATAACGCGAAACTGCAACATGATTTAAGAAACGCTATTGGGTGCGTTCTCACGCGAAAGAGGTTGTCACTCCATCAGTTTCAAGTGGTAGCAATGCTGAAAAAAGGATAGCAGTTCGCAAGAATTGTAAACTTGTGATTATACAAAAAAACGCAAAACACAATACATGTGTTTTGAATGTAAATCACCAATTTGCCTTCAGTGCTCTAATGTGTTTTCGCTGCCATGAAAAACTATAATTTCAGGGTCTGCAATTTTGTGGAAATGTAAATTTTTTTAAACTGATTTTTTTTGTTTAATTTGCTGATTATTTAGTAATTAGAAAAGAGCATTACTAGTTTCCTATAAAATGTGATTATTTTTGGAGATCTCATTTACCAAATATGTTAGTTTATAAGCAAGTAATAAGAGATGTTGATTGATTATGAAAGACATTATTTAAAACTTAAGTTTTTTCTGTGCTGTTCATGTTGTAATAAAGAATTTAAAAAATATTTAAACGAATTAGAATTAAAAAATAAACCTCCCACACATTTATTTTAAAACTTTAGATGAATTTAAGACCTGGGTCCCACAGACGTATGGCAGGTGATAGTGTAACAAAAATGTATGCTAGGTGGTCAAGGGTTAAATTTATTACCAGCGCAAGTATGGAAGTGGTATCTAGCACGAATCGTCTTGATACTCTTGGAACTAAAAGAATAAAATAATTTCCACTTAATAGCTTATGAGGTCGGTGCTAAGATATAGTGTATATAAAAATTCATATCCGATCTAGCCCCGACATCGGAAGCTAATATGTATAAATTATTTTATTCTTTTAGTAAATTGAAGTCGGTTTTTTTTTACTCTATTGAGTAGACTAATGAAAGTCAAAACGTCAAGTTAACAACTGGAAGGGGTACGAGGGCGGCACTGAAAATTTCGGGAATCAAGGAAGTGACACAATATTACTATTTAAAAATGTATTTATTGCTTTTCGAAGTATTCTCCGCGAAATTTGACACATTTTTCCATACGATGGAACCAATAATTGAAGCAACCATTCCATTCAGAAGTTGGGGTCTCCAAAATGGTCGTTTTGTAGGCATTCACAGCTTCTTCAGGTAATGAAAATCTCTGTCCACGCAATTTATTCTTTATTTTAGGGAAAGTATAGAAATTATTAGGGTTTACGTCGGGGCTGTACGGCAGATGGTCTAATAATTCTATGTTTTCTTGCTCTAAAAACTCTTTTGTTCTGTGTGCGGTGTGAGAACTCGCATTGTCGTGATGGAGGATGATGCGGCGGTTGCAGTTCTCTTTACGGAGTGAGTTCAGAAACGACCTGTGGCAAACAAATGCTAGCATACCATTCTACATTAACCGTTCTTTGTCCCTCAAGAGGAATAGTCGTAACATGGCAGGTTTTGGAGACAAACGTGGCCACCATTTTTTTTGCAACACTCCGTGAACGAACAATTTTTGTTGGCTTTAACTCATTTTCGAACACCCAAACTCGTGACTGGTTTTTTTGTTTCGAGTTCGTACGTATATATCCAGGATTCGTCACCTGATACGATGTTGTATACAGCATTTGAGGATCCTGCGTGGAATCTTTCGAGAGTTATGACGCACCAAGTAACGCGAGCCACTTTTTGCTCTTCACAGAGCGAATGCGGTATCCATCGGGAAAACAACTTTTTTACACCTAATTGTTCATGCAAGATTATTTGTATTTGACTCATACCAATGTCTAAAGTCTCCTGCATTTCGCTGTATGTCACATGTTGATCTTCCTCAATCAGCTTACGCACAGCATCAACGTTTTCTTGGGTGACTGCAGCTTTTGGACGACCTTAAAGGGGATCATCACTGAACTTGACACGTCCACCTTGAAATTCAGCAAACCAGCGATAAATTGTGGTTTTGGATGGGGCTTCATCACCAAATGCAGAAATCATCCGGTCAACACAATATTTTTGTGTTAAACCACTTCGAAAGTCATAATATTTTCTCAACGACTAAACAAGTTTGACAAAACCTTGTGACAAAACCGAGAATCTTTATTTAAAATAAATAAATGGTATTCGATTATTAAAACCAAGGAGTTTTAAATTAAAAAGATTTTAATATGACAGGAACAGTGGAAATATTCCATTCCCGATACTTTTAGTGGAGCCTAGTAAGTCACTTAGTTTCTATTTTATAATAACGTTACCTCTAAACTAAGAATGTTTCCTAGGTATATCATGGGGGCAGTTAACATAAAAACATAGATTTCACAAGGACAAACATCCATACTAAGTATTACGGACAGACAATTATTTGTAGGAATACAAATTTTTGTTTCGTGCGGGAATCGATCTCGCGGTCCTTAGAGTTAAACTCAATATAGCTTCAAATATGAATACTCTTGTGTTTTTGTAATTTGAAACATTTCTGCACGACACGGTCCAAATTAAAAAACTAAACTTCAAAGCTCATCAAACGCACTAAATTCTCCAGCAAACAGATCTAGTTAAACATATTGCATAACTTTATCGTAGCCCAAGAGTGATGTACTGCGTAACTGTTTCCGCGCAACTTAGACAAATAGTTCCATTGAAAGTTTTCGTGTTAATTAAACTTCGACGTCATCCACGGTGCGGCGTCTGTAAGCTTACTTTAACATTAAACGTTGAGCGAAGAAAACAAAAAACACCACATACGCTTTTATGAATCGCATGTCACACACAATGACGTAGTAGAGCCATGCTGAAGTTATATTTGTAGTATAGTTGTAGCACTATTCGTGCTAAAAGTCGGCTCGACCAGGGAAGGACCACGCTCTCACAGAATACCAGCATACAATAGTAGCTTAGTGCTGCTATGTTTCGTATGGTGAATGTAGAGAACCGGAGACCCTTTTTACGGGAAACGGGGCATTCCGTCTTAGTCCTCACAGTATGAAGTGTCATTATTACTTTTTTTATAAAATAAGTTGAACAACTATTACACAGCCCACCTATCGGTAAGTGAATGCATTGGCCTAAAGACATTTATGTCTATTCTCTGGATACGTAGTCACCCCTTAAGATATAGATGGAATGCCTCATTTCCTGTGAAGTTTCAGTGAAATGAGTCTCCGGTTGTCTACAATCACCATAACAAACACATTAGTATTATTCTGCGAAAGATTGGTCCTTTCAGTCGAGCAGACCCATTCGTTCTAAAACCACAGAATAAATAATAGTTCAATAACAGAAGTGACAAACTTTGATAGTAAACTTGCGAGTTTAAACCTAATTATAACGTTACTAAGGTTCATAATACTTATTACGTATTCATAGATATTAGTTGGTAGTAGGATACACCGAGGTGTTATGCAATGTATAAAATTTACTAGTAATTTCCTAATAATAAGAACATTAGTGTTCATTGTGAGGAAGGTTAATATGCAATATCTAGAAAAATTAAGATAATAAAAACGTGAACGTCATGATTTCATATATTTACGGGAACACTACACATTGATTAAAACTACTTTTACGGATTTTACGGATTTGATACGGGGGGAACTGAGATATTTGACGTCCCAATATCATTGTTAGCCCGCCTACCTTCAGTTTTTGAATATTAATTTTTGGTCCAATTTACGCAAAACGAGCTTACAGTATCTTGAAGTCTTGCAGTTGTATGCTTGGGTTTGGATTTAATTTTGTTAATTATAGGATCCCAAGCAGAAGGCAGCACCCAACCATCTTTTGTTTTGAAATGGGGATGTTTTTTTAATTTCAATAGCCTCACGTATCATCCTTGGTAGGAATCGGTGTTCTTTTGCGAGGATTTGTGGTTTATCAAATCTGATGTAATGGTGGGGACGATCTAGAACATGTTCACAGACTGCAGATTTCCCGGAGCGTCGGTGTTTCACCTCAGCTAAATGTTCTATCATGCGGGTTTTTATGGATCTTTTTGTTTGACCTATGTAAGAGAGACCACATTCACAATCTAACTTGTACACTCCTGTATCTTGTAGAGAGATATTACACTTGACGGATCGTAAAAATTGACTAATCTTCTTCGGCGGCTTGTAGTATATTTTAATGGAAGCCCGCTTCAAGATGTAGCCAACCTTGTCTGTGACCCCTCTGACATATGGTAGTACAGCAGGCACACGCTCGACTGTGGCCGGCTTCACTCGGTCACTGTGACGTAGGCGCGAGACCCGAAGCTTGTCTTGCAACACTTGCTTGACATGCTGAAACTCGGCGGCCAGATGTTTTCTGTCACAGATCCCTCGTGCTCTCTGAAACAAATATTTACCCACTGTAGCTAACTGTGAAGGATCATGGTGAGATTCACCATTTAAATATCGGTTGGTATGGGTCTTTTTTCTATACACAGTATGACCAATAATGTTATCAGGAATTCGAATGACTAAAACATTTAGGAAAGCTAAAGAATTATTTGCCTCTAACTCCATTGTGATTGTATTTTAGAGTTTATAGAGTTAAGATGATCTAAAAATGCAGTTACTTTGTCAGATGGTAAAATTGTGAAAGTGTTGTCTACGTACCGCTTGTAGAATCTTGGATTTACAGGAGCAGTAAGAAAGGCTTTCTCCTTGAAGTCATCCATGAATATGTCGGCGACTGTGAGAGATACAGACGAGCCCATTGCCACACCATCTACTTGCTTGTAGAACTCTTTCTTCCGCAATAGATAGCCAGAGGTGAGGCAATGTTTGAGTTAAACTGCATATTCAGCAGCCATGTTGTTATCTTATAGCTTCCTAGTTACAATTGAGATGCAGTCTTCAATAGGTAGGCATGTGAATAGTGACTGAACATCAAAACTGACCATAGTTTCATTGTCAGCGAGATGTAGGTCTTTTATCTCACTAACAAAATGGTATGAATCCTTTGTTTGTGCTCTGGTATGTCCTCTCAGTGGTGACAGTATTTTTGCCAAGTGTTGTGCCAGCTTATAAGTTGGTGATTCGATCTGGCTCACTATAGGACGTAGTGGAGCGTTTGGTTCGTGTATCTTCGGTAACCCATACAACCTCGGTGGTTTGGTACATGATGGTATTAGCGAATTCACGTCGAGATTTAATTTTTCAATTATAATAATAATAATAATTATATACATAATTGGCGTAGGGATTTGACGACCCCATCGCGCGCTGACGTAACAGTTAAGTGACAAAACTGCTACGTCAACGCAGTCAGTCAGCGCCTTGCGAGAGGTGTGAGCGCCGTGCTTCGGCAGAATTTAGGGTGCAGAGGCCCGTTTGTGCTTATGGCCACACACGATACGGTGCCAGGCCTGGGCGTCTCCCGTTAATGGACGCCCAAATAATGGATGATGGATAAGAAGATAGTGCGCAAAAGGCCGCTGCTTGGGGGTCACCTAGCAGACCTCCGCATCCATCATCCCCACCAGAAGGCTTGGTGTCGGCTGGGTCTTCTCGGACTCAGCAAGCGGCACCCGCCGCTGGTGGAGCACGTCGCATGCGTTGGTCACAAGCAATGAATACAAACGCACTGCGGGCGTACTTTAGGACAAAAGGGAAAGAAACTGGATGTTTGGCGTACCGGGCTAGGATGCATCGTCTTTTTACTGAGCTGGAGCCATCTTTAACCGTCACAGAGCAAAACCTGGCAGACCGAGTTCGGTATATCTTGCGCTCAAATATATTTGATGTCACTGAACTCGAACGGCTACGACGTGAGGCTGTTCCCTCATCGGATGAAAATGCTACGGCTGAGGATGCAGTGCTACAAATGATAGAGCAACCCGCAAACGTGGATGCCGCCGTGAATACCCCAGTTGTGGTTGATTCAAACGATGATGGAACAGTCGCCCAGGAACTGGAATTAGAGCATATGAGAAGTACATTGTGGAAACGCGCAGTACGCCTCTCGAAAATCGACCGCGACTTCCCCGCATAGCCCTAAGCAAGCGGAATCGGACTGTCGTGAGGGCTCTGAACCCAATGCTGACCTATTTGGAAGCCAGCAGGGACCTTTGCGAGACGGGGAGGCGGCCGTGGAACCAAGGAACCACTCCTCATTGACGCGGTCATTGGCAAAGTGGTGAAACGCAACCGTCAGAACTTCTCCGCCGCCTGGATAGACTACAGAAAGGCATTCGACTTGGTGCCCCATACATGGTTAAAGAGAGTCCTCGAGCTTTACAAGATAGACTGTACAGTTAGAGACTTCCTCGAGCAGTGTATAGGGCAGTGGAGTACGATCCTTTGTCATCTGGGCGAGCGGAGGATGGCTGCGGAGAACCACATAAGGATAAGAAGGGGTATCTTCTAGGGCGATTGTCTGTGTCCAATCTGGTTCTGCCTCTCTCTGAACCCTCTCAGTACCTTACTGGAGGGCTCCGGGAGGGGATTTCAGCTATGGAAAGGAGGGACAAAAGTGACCTACCTTTTCTATATGGATGACCTCAAGTTATTCGCCTCCAGTCGCTCCCATCTTATGGAATTGCAAAACATCACTTGTGAATTTAGCAATTCCATTGGAATGGAGCTGGGGACGGATAAGTGTGCGATCCTCCATGTTAAAAGGGGAAGGGTTGCTAACTCTGAGGGCATAGACTTATCTATGCCCGTCATCTTAAGAACCCTTTCCGAGGCTGAAATATACCGATGCCTGGGTATGTTACAAAACATCGGTATCGATGAGGCTGGTATGAAACAGTCAGTTTGCGACATGTTTTATGCACGCTTGACCAAAGTGCTTAACAGCCTTTTGTCCGGTGTGAATAAGGCACACGCATATAACGGATGGGTCATGCCTGTCCTCATGTATACATTTGGCATACTCAGGTGGACTCAGACTGAACTTAACGCACTGGATAGAAAAGTCCGCACTACCATGACGTCCCATAGGATGCATCATCCGAGATCTTCGGTAATGAGGCTGTACTTGCCGCGAAAGCATTGTGGGCGTGGCTTTCTGAGCGCGCTCACCATGCATAATCGCGAAGTGTGCAGCCTCCGTGATTACTTCTTGGCGAGATCGGACGACCCATTCTATAAGGACGTCATTTCTTGTGATAAAGGACTTACCCTTCTATCCTTAGCCATCAAATCAAAACCCTCACATTCCGACGGATACCGTTGAACGAAGGAGCTCCACGGGAGGTTCTACAAGGCTCTACAAGAGCCTTTTGTAAAGTAGCCTCCCTCCATTGGCTACGCTTTGGTGACCTCTTCGGGGAAACCGAGGGTTTTGTCTGTGCAATACAAGATCAGTTTATTAAGACCAACAACTATCAGACATACATCCTAAAGGATGGCACCGTCGACACCTTTCGAGTTTGTCGTCATCCCGGTAAGTCCCTTAGGCATGTCATCTCCGGTTGTTCGGCGCTTTCTAACTCTGAGTACTTGCACAGACACAACCTAGTAGCCAGAATTCTTAACCAGGAGCTCGCTAGGAAATACGGTCTCGTGGATCGGAAATAGTCGTATTACATGCCGGAAGCCATGCCCGAAAATGATTGCGACAGATAAGCCTGATATTGTGCTGATGGACCGGGCACAGTCAAGAATATTTTTGGTCGACATTACCATTCCGTATTACGAGAACCTCGTGAAAGCCGAAACAGATAAGCAAACAAAATACCTGGACCTGGCTCACGAGGTGACCGACATATGGGGTGGAATGCCGACCGAAATTATTCCTGTAGTCGTCTCTGCAAACGGGCTAATCTCAGTCAGCCTCTCGAGTAATCTGAGGCGGCTGGGACTACGTGGTGGACCGCTCCAGGCTCAAATGCAGAAGGTGGTGCTCCTCGATACAGCCCGCATCGTCCGCCGGTTTCTTTCCCTTTCCTTCCCCTTAACCCTCGGCCGTTTGGTCTTTCCCTGCCGAGGGCTTCCATCTGGTTGGATCTTATTTATTTATGTATTTTTTGTA
The DNA here is from genome assembly GCA_907164705.1 of Parnassius apollo. NCBI lineage: Eukaryota > Metazoa > Arthropoda > Insecta > Lepidoptera > Papilionidae > Parnassius > Parnassius apollo. The sequence continues at coordinate 877,172 of CAJQZP010001016.1, forward strand.
TATATATTATTTTATTGAAATTTATGTATATTAATCTTTTCATTTTAATTTATAATTATATATTTATAGAACCCAACCAGATGAGAAAATTATATAGATACCCCAAAATAATAATAATAATCTTTATTTGCAAGAATATGTTTGTACAATTGTGTTCAAGTATAATTTGTTCTACATATTCTACCTCAGTGTTGTGCAAATATTAATAGTCAAGTACCCGTAACTTATACAACAATACTTATCGATTTTTAACAACAGTATTTCGGAGTATTTTTTTATTAAATTGCTAGTTAATTTAAGCCTGTTAGTTAGTTGTGGGGTCTGTTTTGACCTTTTTGTATGTACTTTCGTCCGATAAAAGCTGTAGAATTCTAAAACTATACTCTGACGTGTCCATTATTACCGTGGCGTTTCCTTTATCCGCGCGGAGAATCGTTAGCTCTGTATGTTACGTAAGTTAATCAACCCTGTAAATTCGTCTTTAGGAAAGTTTGGTTTCGGCACTGTACTACGACGTAACAAGGAAGAAATATCTTGACGTTTAGCCTCCAACTCTTCCTTACCGATATTATTCTTAAACAGACAACCCTCAACACTGCATATAATTTCTTCGTACGGGATTTTTCGCGGTGTTAATGCGAAGTTCATTCCCTTTGCTAATACCTTTATTGTAGGTTTGTACAGTGTATGTTTTGACAGATTATATACCGTGCGTTGTTTATAAAAAAATACGTGTGGCACTCGGTGACTGCCGCGGTAAAGCTATTGCATAGCATTTTTTATCAACTTATGCAATTATAATTATTTATTTATTTTATTTATGCAGTTAAGTCTTTGATATTAAATCAAGTTACACTTTTTGAGCGTGGTGACCGATAAGAAAACAATTTTTTTCTCTTATTGAATAAATGAGAAGTTAATATTGCTTAAAATATTTTTAATATCTTAAAATACATGTAGGTTATTCAGGAATTTTTATCATTGAGTTAGCAGCTAGTGTACACGCATACGTCTAGTCGCACGCACACAAACACCGTGCCGAAGTCTGCTGAGTGCCGAAGTCTGCCGAACTGAAACGACGTTAGACGATGCACGGCTTTCAACGCCACACCTCCGTGCCCGTCGGAGTGGGGAGCGTGAGGTTTTTTTTTCGTTACGGAATTTCTGGATTCGGTCCCCGGGCTCAAGGCCCGCGATAGAAGCTATGCAATAGCTTAATAACGTTGTTTACGTCTATGGTCAACGGTTGTGTTTCGTTCTGACGTTGACTTAGATGGTTGGCATTTGATTCGATCGTTAATTTTTGGTATTTTTCCATTTGTTTATTTTTGCGTTCATTGTATGTTGATGTTTCTCGTTTGTTTAAAGTTTCGATGCAATTATTAAAATCAAATTTTGTTAAAACTGTCTTTAGTTCACTGGATAAATTGTCTATGGTGTTGTTTATGAAATGTAAATCGAAACGTTTCTGCTTAATCACCGTTCGTAACAACTTTTTACTTACCTGATTTAAGATCTTAACGCTTCCTCGAATGTCCTTTTTTGTTGATATTTTGACACACGTAAGAATAAGATAATGGTCTCTGCATCTCTTCAGGAAATTTAAAGATGTTATGTATCTTGCGCGCTTGGTTTTAAGATCTTGAATTTTTTTTGCTATTACTAGTCCGTACTAATTCACATAATGATTTCTTAAATTTACGCGAACACTACACATTGAATAAAACTAAATGTATGGATTCTATCGCGTTTAATTAATTACTTTTACTTATTTTTAATTCCCGACGTTTCGGATGCTTTACAGCACCCATAGTCACGGGGGGGGGACTGAGATGTTTGACGTCCCAGTGTCATTGTTAGCCCGGCTACCTTTAGTTTTTGAATATAAATTTTTGGTCCGATTTACACAAAACGAGCTTACAGTATCTTGAAGTCTTACAGTTGTATGCTTGGGTTTGGGTTTAATTTTGTTAATTATAGGATCCCAAGCAGATGGCAGCACCCAACCATCTTCTCTATTGAAATTAAGATGTTTTTTTTAATTTCAATAGCCTCGCGTATCATTCTTGGTAGGAATCGGTGTTTTTTTTGCGAGGATTCGTGGTTTATCAAATCTGATGTAATGGTAGGGACGATCTTGAACATGTTCACAGACTGCAGACTTCCCGGAGCTTCGGTGCTTCACGTCAGCTATATGTTCTTTCAGGCGGATGTTTATGGATATTTTTGTTTGACCTATGTAAGAGAGACCACATTCACAATCTAACTTGTACACTCCTGCATCTTGTAGAGAGATATTACACTTGACGGATGGTAAAAATTGACTAATCTTCTTCGGCGGCTTGTAGTATGTTTTAATGGAAGCTCGCTTCAAGATGTAGCCATCCTTGTCTGTGACTCCTCTGATATATCTTCACTCGGTCACTGTGACGTAGGCGCGGAACCCGAAGCTTGTTGTCTTGCAACACTTGCTTGACATGTTGAAGCTCGGCGGCCAGATGTTTTCTGTCACAGATCCCTCGTGCTCTATGAAACAAAGATTTACCTACGGTAGCTAACTGTGAAGGATCATGGTGAGATTCACCATTTAAATATCGGTTGGTATGGGTCCTTTTTCTATACACAGTTTGACCAATAGTGTTAGAGAAACAAAGATTTACCCACGGTAGCTAACTGTGAAGGATGATGTTGAGATTCATCATTTAAATATCGGTTGGTATGGGTTTTTTTCTATACACAATGTGACCAATAGTGTTATCAGGATTTCAAAAACTGAAGGTAGCCGGGCTAACAATGACATTGGGACGTCAAACATCTCAGTCCCCCCCGTGACGATAGGTGCTCTAAAGCATCCGAAACGTTGGGAATTAAAAATAAGTAAAAGTAAATAATTAAACTCGATAGAATCCGTAAATTTAGTTTTATTCAATTCCTATTGTTATTTAAGCACCCGTATTCTCTGTAGTATCTTTTTACTCTTAGATTGGCAATACTTGAATAAAACTCAAAAATAAGTGCCAAATACTAATAAGAGAAAAATAATTTTTTGGCAACGCAGGGCACGTGGCAGATCAACCGCAGAAATGACAACCTTACTGAATTAGTACCTTTGTGGGGACCGCACAGCGTAGGTACATGTTATGCCTAGAGCGCGGAGTGAGACAGGCTTGCTAAAATCGTTTCTATCACGCACAAATACTTCTGGATCTTACGAATTTAACATTGTAAATAAGTTTAAATATTCCCAGTACCATAGTGAGGCATTGAATGCGAGCTCTGTAGCAATCAATAGGCACTGAACAGGGCTATGTCGAGCTGCGGACATGTGTTTTTCATTCGCAAGTTCCCTGCTGAACATACGCTCTACTCACCTACAAAATATTCTTCTGCATGGATTTCTACTTTAAATCATTAATTATAATGTTATATTCATTCTTCTTTTTTATAAGTCCTTTCAGCAATTTTGACTATCACCAGTTTGAGTCATACATCTATCTATCGCAGTTTGACCACTTACACAATTTAAGCAGATAGAGCTGTTTTAAAAATGGGATGATTATTTCGCAATTCATTTGTTGATTTGCCCGCATTTGAATTAGGCCAATTATGCGACCAACTTTTCTTATTCTCCTTTAAAATATAATCGACTAAGCCCGTTTTATTTGATGCTAGTTACAAAGAATAAATTAGTCAAGAGCATGCTATACACAATCAATATTCCTTCAACTATCTGTGTGTATTATACTTATTATACTGTAATTTTTCCATCTGATATCAAATTCAAAAGATGTCATCAAATATTTTTTTGAATTATAAAAAAATATTTTTATAATTTTTTAAAAAGCAATTTTAGAGGATAATATTAAAAAAAATGTATCTGACATCGAGTCTTTGTTAAACATGTCTCCATCTAGAATCGATTACATTTAGTCCAGTGTAAACCTCAGAGTACATGCTTGTTTACAACTAAACAAACTTTTATGTCGTATTTCTTCAATTTCAAGGTACTCTCCATGCTAATCTTCGATAACGACATGTCAAGAGACGTACAGTTTTACTGTTTCTTGAACATGATAAAGTATTTTGGTATTGGTTTGATCCACTGGTTTTATGAAGCGAAATTGAATCTATATGCATCATCTCTTTTGTATTTTATCACATAAACCCACCAAGGAAAGTTTTCTGAGAAATATTTCGAATAAATTCCAGCTTCTAAATTGCATCATGCTACACTGCAATAAAGCTCAAAATTCAATCTTCAACATCTATTTGCTTCGCAGTCAATTTACTGCCACTAGCAGATTTTCTGACCCGATAAGTCTGAGGGATCTTCAAGAAATAGCCTACTTCTTTATTAAAAGCCGGTACTCATCTACGATTTAACCGGAGTTGTAGATGTTCATCACTTACCATTATGACGGTGAGAACATGTTCGTTTGCTTCTTCTTCAATATAAAGCTACAATGGTCCATACTGTGGTATACCTTGTGAGATTATCTCTACATTCTCTTCAGTTAATATTTTTTTTTATTAATTTAAAAAAAACCAACAGCGATTTAACAATTTTAAGGACTTAAAGTATACAGCTTAAATGTAAGGCCTATTAAAGGTTTTTTCAGTTATATAAACAAAATATATTATGGACGGTACAAAATATATTTGGATTTATTATAATATGTATGTACTAATCCAATTATATATATATATATATATATATATATATATATATATATATATATATATATATATATATATGTTAACAGATATGTAACTAAATGTTTATACTAATTACACTTTTGTATATGTGTATGTAGAAGTAATATTTGTTTTATTTATTTCTCTGTAAAACTTTTACATGCAGCCAGTGCAGAACATTCTTTTATGTAATTTAATTTAATGAAATTGTTGTTGTGAACCTGTTTATTTATTTATTTTTCTAAACCGTTACACTTATGTCAGATTTACACTCAACAATCAAGTAAGAAATGATTATACTAAATGATGCAAAGTGTGAATTCATTTTCATATTATAATAGAGTTGATTTACGTTCATTACTATTTATTTATTTTTGTGTAGGGAGTCCTACTAGATGGAGTAACGACCTGGTAAGACATATAGGAAGTCGACGGACGCATGCGGCTCAGAATCGTACCTTGTGGCATTCCCTGGGGGAGGTCCACGTTCACTGACTTATGAAGGGATGTAATGATGATCATCATGATTAAGCAAATCAAAATGATTTACTCGTTTTGCACCTCATTTAGAATTTTAAGAGCTTTAGCTTTAAAGGCTGGTTTACTAAAAACAAAGAGATCTATATCACTAAAGATCTCATTGTATGTCCTGAGCATTCGGTTTATAGGCGCATTACGTGCAAAATTGGTGCCAGCAAACGGCACATGCAATAAAGGGTGCGGCCGACGGCGAACACGACGCGATGGTACTTTGTATGTTATGCTCGCCACCAACTCAGGGCAGTCTACCTGTCCACGGACAATATCATACAAAAAACATACGTCCATTAATTTACGTCTGTTTTCGAGTGTCAATAAATTATAAGATTGACAAGTATTTTCATAGGTTACAAGTTGTGATTTGAAAAAACGATAATTTAGATAATTGATGAATTTTTCCTGTATGCGTTCTATACGATTTTTATAAGTAGCGTATTGGGGAGACCAAATTGGACTGGCATATTCTAATATACTGCGAACATAAGCATTATACATAATTTTAAGGGTATTAATATCTTTAAAAGGCTTGCAAGTTCTCATCACAAATCCAAGATTTTTAAAAGCCTTGTTAACAATTTCGTCAACATGCTCTGATAAAAGCATTTTATTGTCAAAATGAACTCCTAAATCTCTAACAGTAGATGTTCTTTGTATTGGAATACCGTTAAAATTGTAGGAGAATGAAATAGGGTTTTTTTTTACGTGTGAAGCTAATACATTCGCATTTATCAATATTAATTGTTATGTTGTTAGCAGTATAATAAGCTGATAAAGCGGTTAAATCAGTTTGCATTTGATGACAGTCCTGCTCGGTACGGATATTGTAAAATATTTTTTTTTGTCATCGGCGTACATTAAATGTTGTGAAAACTTAAAACAAGTAATAATATCGTGAATATAAGCGTTATACAGTAAAGGCCCCAGATGTGATCCTTGAGGAATGCCTGTTGGTATTTTGATAAAGTCCGATCTATATCCACCTATTACAACAGCCTGGGATCTGTTACTCAAATAGGATTTTATCCACCTGAGTAAATCTCCATGTCTGTCTAACAATTGTAGTTTATTCAGTAAAATGACATGGTCCACACGGTCGAAAGCTTTTTCGAAGTCCGTGTAGACCACGTCTACCTGACCGCCTCCATCCGTATTAGACAAAACATAGTTAGAAAAGCACGCCTGATTAGTGATAGTAGAACGATACCTTAGAAATCCGTGTTGAGTTTTTGGCAGTCCCTTACATATTACAGGATATATAACATCATAAATGGTTTTCTCAAAAACTTTGCCAATAGTATTTAAAATTGAAATGCCCCTTTAATTTTCAATTTTAGTTTTAGTTCCCTTTTTATGTACAGGAAAAATGTGTGCTCTTTTCCATATATCCGGAAATACACCTTTGCTAAAAGACATATTAAAAATGATAGCGATAGGGACACACAAAGTTTTAGCATAGTTACGCCAAAATAAAGGGGGAATGCCGTCACATCCTGCTCCTTTAGAAATATCAAGTAGTCTAAGTCTTTTCTCAATAGTGGATGTAGGGATAAACAGTTTAGATATATTATCACATGTAGAAGTGGCATTGCTTTCTTCTAATATTTTATCAGAAGGGTCACCGAAAACGTTTTTGAAAAAAGTATTAAAAGTATCACATATTTCTTTACCACCCTTTACTTTATTGCCGAGGTATGATAATTGTTTTGGATAATTCGATCCACCACGCAAAGACTTAACGTATGACCAGAATAACCTCGGTTTGTATTTAATGGCTTCCTCGGTACGTTGAGTATATATAGCAAAGCAAGCATCCTGAACCCGATTTTGTCGTTTACGTAATAATGAAAACTCGTCATAATCTAATAAATTGCCAGACCGTTTCCATTTTTTGTGTGCTTTTGGTTTTTTCTTTAATTTTTTTTATTAAAGCGGGACTGTACCAGATAGGGTATTTATATTTATTATGATAGGACTTAAGTGGTACGTGTTGGCATATAGCATCATTTATTATATTATAAAAGTTATCACAAGCCTCTTGGACCGTGCTAGATTGTAATTGTGTTCGCCAATCGATGCTATTTAGAGTTTCATTTAGTTTATCATTATTGGTTTTATTGAAATCATATTTAGGCTTAGATGCTTCAGTAAACGGTGTGATTGAGACGTCTAAAATTTCCAGTACTAACGGAGGATGGGCGCGGTCAACCTTTATAAGGGGCGAGTTGCAAATTGCGACTTCAAGTGGAAGATTTGAAAATGCCAAATCTAAAGTATTACCGGCATAATTTTAAAAACTGTTATATTGCTTGAGACCGAGAAAGCTCAGTTCATCTGTTGACCTTACACCAGCACTTTTAATTTCAGCATTGCCTTTATTTAAATGTGTTGGGCCCTGAGTACTCCATGAGATGCATGGAAGATTAAAATCACCGATAACTAAAATATTTTTACCAGTACTATTTGAGATTACCACAGATTTTAGTGTTTGCAGTAAGTAATCTATTTCATCTGGCATATGTGAAACATTAGGAGGGATGTAAATCGCAATAATGTACAAATCTGCAGTAGCAGAAATTGCATGTGCCGGTACTAACAGCATTAACATATCAGGCGGTGAGCAGTTATTCAGACAGTCAGTGACTAGGGGAGCTGCACATAACTCATTACGCACTAAGATCATGACCCCGCCTCCTGTCTTTTTATCGCATGATAATAAGTCTCGATCACACCGAAAAACTTCATACCGATCGTCACATAATTCTCCGTCGAAAATCCCGTTATGCAACCATGTCTCAGTTATTACAATAATATCATAATCATTTCTTAAAATCTGCTGTCTTAATTGCAAACATTTAGTTCTCAGCCCCCGTGTATTTTGATAATATATTTTTAGATCTTTACTTTTATTTAACGTATCGAACTTAGAACTTAGAATGCTACCAATTGTTTACAACTTAAAGTATAAAAATTATTATAGAACTGGAAAATATTACTAATAAATATAATTGTTTTGTAAAATAGAGGGGCTGAAACACAAAAACACAGATTACAATACTGTGTACAAAAGTGATGTTGATTATAGGTTGACAGAAAGAAGCGATGAATAGTTTTCGTGTTTGATTCATTTGATATAAATATCGAAATAGTATAACGTATTATATGTTCATCCTTTGTAAACCATATATATAAATATGTGTTAATATTTAAGTTTCCCACTAATGTAAACAGTACGAATAAAATGTATAAATAAATCCATATTGAAAGTTTGAATAACGCATCACTATTAACTATTTGAATCCACTTTAATATAATTTTAAAGTGGATTTTGTGTTAAAATTAAGTACAAAAACGTAAATACGTTTTTACACCTCCGACGACCTAGGTAAAATGCCTAGATACTAGTAAAACGGGTCTCCGGTTCTCTACGCTCACCATACGAAACATAGCAATATTATGCTGCTATTTCTCGCTAATATTCTGTGTAATATTCTGTGATCATTGACCGTGCGGAGGTCAACACATATGTATGTTCTATATAAACTAGACTGCCTTCTTAGTCTAGTGAACGTCAACGTGATTGTTAATCATGAGAATCCCGCGTTGGGCTAAAAATTTGATGTTGATTTTTTCTGACAAGAAATTCTCAGTTGCAGCCCTGAGTTAGGAAGTTGGGGTTGTTTCACCCCCGTGCCTTAGAAAGCAAGCAAAGCCGTTGGTCCTCCAGTCGTGTCGGATTACCGTCCCATCGGACTTTTTTTATAGGAGAGGTAAGCGAGCATACGTTTCACCTGATGTTAGATAAATACCGCCGCCCATGAACAACTGCAACACCAGGGGAATTCCAGGTGCGTTGCCGGCCTTTTATAAACGAATTAAGCCCTTTTCTTGAAGGTCCCTAAGTCGTGTCGATCCGGAAAAATCGCCTGTGGTAAACTATTCCACAGAGAGGTCGTACGCGGAAGAAAACTCCTGGTAAAACGTACAGTGGTGGACCACTAAGCATCCAGATGGTGTGGACGGTATCGGGAATTTAGCTGCGATGTGCATTCATAAGATTTGGCGGCTGGAATTAATCCGAACAATTCCTCAGAGCCAATCTCCATCCAAAAACCATCTCTTCGTAGCGCCAGTGAATCGAGTCGATCAGCACTTGGTCGTCGACGATTCGAGCCGCTCTGCGCTGGATTAGGTCAAGTGGAAGAAGCCGGCACTGGGAAGCCCCAACCCAGAGATGGGAACGGTATTCCGTGTGGAGTCAAACCTGCGCCTTGTAAAGGTGCAGGCGGTGTGCTGGCATAAAATACTGTCCCGCTTTGCTGAGCACGCCCAGCCTTTTAGAGGCCAAATTGGCCTCCTCTTTCTCTGTGGATTAAAGTGGACTAGATTTAGTCGCCTTCAATAGAATACTTTGTTCAGCAAAGATTCCACTTTAGACACCGGTTTGTCTCGGTACTCGGAGAAGTTTTCCCGAGAAATATTAGCACGGTCGATGTACAGTGCATAACCAGTGCTGTCTTTCGCATAGCAATGGCCCTTCACTCATTTGTGCACTATAGAATTCACTGTTCAAGTGTGTAAGTGTGTGCAAGTGCTGCGAGTGATAAGATTTTAGATAAGACAGTGTCGCGGTTCTCTTCGTGGTGGTAATTCCTCTGGTGCAGGCAAGGAAGATGGTGTTGATGGCTACTCTGTGCTACAATAAGATGGGTAATGTTGCTGTTAGTTTGCATACTTTGGTGTTATTATGCAATTACGTCCCTCACGTTACACATCAGTGAGTAATTTTAACGGGGACATATTACTGTATGGTCGAAATGCAATTGCTCTATACTGAATATATTGTGTATTATGCTGTTTTATTGCTGATAATAATTAATGGCGTAATCAAGAGAGCAAGTTGAACATGAGCAGTGTGTAGTGTTCGCGTAAAGGGGACAATCATTTTTGGGCCCACTAAAAATATTAACGTCCACTAATGGTATTACATCAAAAAAAAGACACCAAATTATAATAGTAAATGGCCTACAGATTTTTCGAAAATGTAAACGGAATCAAGAAATACGAAAAAAAATTAGTTGTTTTGATATTCGTGTTCTGATTAGTGTAATATGGGTAAAATGCGTGTACCTAATTAGTCATTTTGCAGCTTGTATAAAAAGAAAACTATTTTTTCACAAAGCTGACTTAAAAAAAGATACCACTAAGAACTTTATGTTTAATTTCTAAAAATTTTAGCTAATATCACGTTATAACATAGTTCTAAATGACTGTGAACCAAAACGTTATTTTATCATTGACTTCCGGTAATTCCCAGCGGCCGGCGGCCGGGTACGGCGGGGCGGGGGCGGCGGGGTATTACCTACGTCTTTAATCTTAACGGCATTGACGTTCGTTACGCTACTGTTTTTTTGTATTTATATGCGATTTTAAGAAAATGGAATCTGCTAGATCAGCATACAATGAAAATAGAAGTGTATGTTGCAATTGTGGAGTCAGGTTTCAACGCAGTGTGCGAAGACAATTACTGGCCGAGACAACTGCTGATGTGCGCCAACTTTTATCTGTGTGGATTTCTCATGAGGTAGGTATAATATTATCTCATGGAAAGCTAATCACTGCACTATACAATCTATCTACTTACATATTATCTAGATTTAAACTTTTATGAGAAATATATATTATTTTTGTTACTCTCGATTTTATTCCAACAATATTACTATACTGCGGAAACGAAAATTATATATTTTCTTTATTAATGTATTACTTAATATTTTTATTTTTGTTGAATAATATGGGATATGGTACGATTTTTTTAGAAATAATACGAAAGAAAACGATCCACAGACTCCAGGCACACATAACGATCTATACATGATTAAGTACTTAATTATTTTAAGTTTTTAAAAGTAATAATAAATATCCCTTCATATTATTAATAAATTCATACCTTCTATAGCTATAATTTTAATCTTTCGTTATATTAAATTGATAAATGATATATTATATTGATTGAATTATTTTATATTTTGACACAAGATGACACTGCATTCTTTCCTGCTATTTACCAACTTACAGGCATAGTTCTTTGCATTGACTCCATTGACTGGCATTGACTGTAAAAATATAATATGGCATAAACTTGTTTGTTTAAATTGATGTAAACTGTGTTCGTGTTAAAGTAAAAGTTTAAAAATGAAAATTCACGTAGTTTTACTGCTTACAAGTGGATTAGTATGTTAATGTCTAATTGATGCAAAAAATGTTTAACCTAAGGGTTATATCATGCACGTAAGTCAAATATTAAATACCTATATCACATTTATGTATATAATTTGCCAATGACATTCGAAAATGCAAACTGACGAGTAAAAGTCCATGTGAGTAATATAAAAGTTTATTTTTTCCTCCTAGAATTTTTGTAAAATCTATAACTTATACTGAATTAACCTTTAACAAATGATAAACACAGGTCTTACTAATGTGTTAAATGTTAAAGTATTGAAGTTTTATGTTATTAGTGAAATCTAATTTAAATAATAGATAAAATAAAGTCACACAATATACACAAAAGAAGTTTTTGTGGCATGGTATGATGTATCACATGTTATGTGTGTCTAATTATCTTTTGTCAGTCAATCAGAAATCAAAGTCGAAAAAGTATAGGTATATATGTGTCAATATTTATTCTAAGGATAAAATATTATGTAAATAGAAAAGTAAGTTATTTTGTGCAATGAAAAATATTTCAATCCACTGTAATATTACCGTTACAGCCAATTAAACTCCACTGCCGAACATAGGCCTCCCCCATATATTACTAATATTACACAACTCCATAATACTCTAATATTATAAAGTTTATTTATCACTATATGATATACCTGAAATACTGTAAATATTGTAAAATCATAATATATTAATCGATATTTGTCTTTTGGATTTCCAATTTTTTTTTAATTGAAAATGTATTGTATTTCAAATAATATAGGGTTCCACATCAAACATTCACTTTCATGCCAACTTCGCTTCCCTCCTCAAAATGTACATTTATCTGAACTTAATATTTATTTACTCTTTTATTTTTTAATTCCTGATTTTTTCAGTTACACCCACTTGATGCAGTTTGTTGTAACTGCCTAAGAATATTGCAAGAAAGTGTTGCATCAGCTCACTCCATTAGAAGATTTGGGTACAGGAATATTTGTATTCCATGTGGATCTTCAATGTTAAGAGCACACCGTAGACGGATTGTGCCTATTAACTCTGAAGAAAGAGATATTATTTTGCAGTGGATACCATCACACCAGGTACTTACCTTATTTTAAAAGGCTGTAAATGGTCCCCTGCCTCAAATAGGCAGCCCAGAGGATTTGCCACAATCGCTTTGGTACACAGATTGATGTTTGTAAAATCAGACACCTTGCATACAATTTGGTCTGATATTTATGCTCATTCAACATGGCAGTTCACTAACAGGTTATCTTTAAATTTACAGTCTACCAAAAGTCTACTGCTGAACATAGATTGTCTTATGGGGGGATATTTGCCATTAATAACCAATTTTTTTATTTTTAGTTATTAGATGAACGATACTTCTTCCTTATCTTACACCCATATTTGTATGCTTTTGTACTTATTATACAAGTAATATTTTTTACCTTAAAAGACATTAGTATAAATAAAACGGGTTGGGTTTACAATTCGGTCGCCTCAATTTGAAGATTCTGTTACTGTGGGGGGCGTCAAGGGAGTTTATCTGAAGCACCTACACGCGAGTTTTGCTACCAGAGCAGCATCGAAGTATTTTTATTTATTTTTTGAAAATATTGGTAAACAACTAATTAATTAAATATTCTCACGTTTTTGACGTTTTATCTGTCAATGTCATATCGATATATAGTACTAAATCGATCTAGTGAATCGATATTTCACCCTAGAGAATCAAGATCAAATCTTTTCTGTTTTGTTAAGATTTACAAAATTATTTATAATTAGTTGAAAGTACCCCAACTCGTAAAGAATGACAGTTTTTCAATTTAATCATTCAATGTTATCTGAAACTTTAAAGAACTTGGGCTTAGTGAAATATTGTTAATAATTCTAAAATAATTACTTCTTGTCTGATATGTGATGTATTATTTATTTCTATTTAAATAAGTAGTGCCACAAAAATATTATGAGGGGAAACAATTGCATGCTAATATTTATAATTTTAAAAGACATTAAAACTATTTAGTGTTAGAAAGATTGAAATAAATAGAACAATAATAAATATTATTAATATTTAGAGTAGACACTGTAAAACTATAGTTCATTTTGTTAGTTGATAAAAAATAATTTTTTTCAGGTGGATCGTTTAGAACGAGTATGCAGTCCTTGCTGGCTGAGGGCTTCCAGAGCTGTATGGAGACAGAGACAACAAAATGAGAACAGGGATATTGAGCTACAATCCATGAATATAGAAGACATCGGTAACATCCCACAACCACCCCTATACCTGCACCTGTAACCCCTGCCATTTCCAGAGCGGCATCAACAATTACTATGGCTAATTATAAGCGTGCTGCTTCTACTTCCCGTCACTGTATTTTTAAGTCATGTAATCATTCATCTAGATTTTTAATACCTAAACTACTTAAAGAGAGATTGCTGATAGATCACTCATTTTATGTGCCACTGTGCGCTCGTATTTGTGAATACCATTTAAATGAACCCCACAATGATTGGAATAATTTATTCACGAGTAGTAACTGTTCAGATTTTACTGCATCTCAGATAGACAACCTTTGTTCCTTACTTAAAAGTAGTGTTACTCAAAATTATAATATTTTAAATATCATTGAACATAATTCAATATTATGCAAATATTGGTTAGGATTTACCAAATACCAATTTGAACAGTTACTAGTTGAAATTCCATCTATCAGTGAAAGAGTTAAATCACCTAAAAGAAGTCTAGCTATGTTCTTAGTGAAACTTCGTACAGGTGATAGCAATGAACGCATAGCTTCTCTATTTAATGTAGCTTCATCGACTGTGTTCAATCACTTAAATATTGTAAGTCAGTGCTTTGAAGAGCAATTCATCCAACTGCATTTAGGGACAAATACCTTATGCATTCAACAAGTTGCTCAATATAACTTGACAATACCAAATGGCTTGTTTGGTAATCCAGATATGGATCCTGAATTTATGCCAGCCATAGTAATATGTGATGGTACATACATTTATGTGCAAAAAAGTAGTAATTACTTATACCAGAAGCAAACATATAGTTTACATAAGTATCGTAACTTAGTTAAGCCATTTTTAATAGTGTGCTGTAATGGTTATATCCTTGATGTTTTTGGACCATATCCTGCAACAGAATCAGATGCTTCTATAATTCTTAGACTGTTCAACGATAGTAGTCCACTGCGAACCTATTTTAGAGAAAACGATGTATTTATTCTTGATAGAGGTTTTAGGGATGCAATTCCATTCTTGCAGCAATGTGGTTATAAGGCTTACATGCCTGAATCTAAACAAGCTGGTGAAATACAATTATCAACCATTGCTGCCAACAAGTCCAGATGTGTAACTTTGTGCAGGTGGGTGATTGAAATTGTAAATGGGAGATTTAAACGGGACTTCAAATTATTTCGTCAGGAATATTTTAATACTGCATCTACTCATCTCATGCTATACTTTAAAATTGCAGCTGCATTAATAAATCGATTTCATACGTTGATTCGTAATAATTTTCATGCTGTAGAGATATTGGCAATTGCTCAAGCCAAACTAAACACTCCAAATAATTTAGCCTCCTACGTAGAAATGCACAATTTAAATAGAGTGAGAGTGCGATTTGCCAGCATTAATGGTAATCTTCCAGAGCTGGATAGTTTTCCTCAACTGACATTCCAGGATCTCATTCTGTTTAGTCTAGGAATTTATCAAATTAAACAAGCTCGTAGTTATTACGGGGAGCATGTCAGGGCTTCTGGAGAATATAAAATCGAGGTATACCTGCAATCTGTCCATGATTTTGGTCCAAATAGTTATCTATTGCGAGGTAGGATACAATCAAGGCACACTAGTAAAAAAACTTATTACACTTATATACTAGTTGACACCAACCCATCAATTGCTAACACTAGGGCTGCTCTTACTGGGTACTGTTGCAACTGTTTGGTAGGCAGACGCACTGTTGGCTGCTGTGCACATGTCATGTCTGTTGTCTGGTTTCTATCTTGGGCACGGCATCGAGATGAGGTTGAACCACCTGCATCTTTTTTAGATGATATATTACTTTCAAGTAATGATATTGAAAATGATGAATGATGATTATTAATCTTAATGCGTATTAATATTGTAATATAAATGATCATTTTTGCTATAGTTGCTTCACTTGTGGTAACCAAAGTTTTTTGTGGTATTCTATAGGAAGATGCTGCTCCCCATCTCCTAGTATTTTTATTTTATTCTGTCGACTTTAACGACACCATACGGGACGGAACGTGATGGCAATTCACGGAAGGCCTCTGTAATATTTTACATTATATCTTTAATTTAGGAGCCATATGTTCGGCAGTGGACTGTTGTAATGATGATGAATAATGATGACTAAAAATTGTAATTTTTGTTGCTTATTTGAACTATTTCTATTTTACTGTGTGCTTTATTATCTGTTATATATTATGTTATATGTGTAATTTATAAATAAACGCCGAGCAAAGTTGAATTTATTGCTTTGGCACCCTTTTTTATCTCTTTTAATTGACAATATCCTTCTGATTTCTAATAATATCGTAAACGGGCGAGACATTATATTTTAATGATGTATGGGATTTATATTTGCTAATAGATGAATACTTTAATGAACAAAGGGCCGGCACTGCACCTGTCTGCTGTGTTATTTTTAAAAGAGGACTCATAAAACACTGACGATTTTAACCATAATTAATGCAGTGATTATACATGATCTTTGGGACTTATTACATATCAATATCGTATCATAAATAGAAATGTTACCATCAAGTTATTTTGAAAAAATCTTTTAATATGATCTTTTGATATGAAAACACGAAAAATGTTTCTACCTATGTCCGTTAGAAACCATCCAAGCGATTTTGATGATATGTTTATGTGTGTTTGAACGGGTCTCTATATGATTCATATTCACATATGGACTCGGTAGGTGGCGCTGTTGTCGAAATCCAGAAATCACCTGTGCGAAGTCGGGGCGGATCGCTAATAATAAATACAATTAAACTATACCTGTGTGTTTGTTATCCTGGCACAAACAGTTCAAAACATCTTACTTCCTCACAATTTATCAGTGTGTAATAACAGATAAGCATGATATTACCTAGTCATTTTGGTATTTTAGAACCCAGTCATTTTAAGATGTATAATTAGGTATTTAATAATCAACCAAAGCATATTAAAAAAAGTCTTGACACCGGGCCTGTCTGTCTGTCTGCATAAATAGATCTGAATTATATGTCTGAATTATATAGACTATGTTGGAAATGATGATTTACCATCTATAAATACGGTTGCATTATAACTTGTTTTTTACACAGTCAGTTTAAAACATCTTTCTTACTATATAACGTGTGTTGGTAATATTGTAAATATAAATGGATATATTATACCTTAGTCATCTTGAATTTATTCATATTATTTTAACGGTAATTGGGAAGTACACTCACAATCAATATATGTAAAAAATTGTATCCATACCACATTTGTACACAGACAGGCACTATATTTTGCCGTAACTACTAAAAATATTGAAGTACCTGAAAATGCTGAATGTACCTACAACTTGGTTTTATATGAACTATTATTCAACAGTGCACTATTTTAACTTAAAATACCGGTAAAAACCACTATAAATAGCTTTTAGTTTATTTATAGGTTATTTTAAAATTCATATTTTAATTGTCAATTTCTCGATTTTCCGTCTAGATGTGGTAAAACTAATATTACTTTTGTAAACTATAAATTATAAGGAATAAATCGACATCCATTTCATTGCGTGACGCGAAAATTTGTGGTGGGCCCATTCTCCATACAAAAATTGATTGTCTCCTTTAAGAAATCATTAATCTGATCTTGATTAAAACTACTTTTATGGATTTTATCGCGTTTAATTTATATGATTTTTAATTCCCGATGTTTCGTACGCCTTCCATGGGTGCTATCTAAAAATATGCTTTGCCCACACAACAACGTCTACCCTTGCGTGTGTATCAGCTCGGCTCAAACTCGTTAAATATTAAACATTTTGAACTTTTGGTTATCTCCAGCAATGCATATAAATTTCCAATATATAGGTTTAAACATAAAGTTCGAACATATTATATAATCTCGGTGGGGATTAGCCGGGTCATTTAATGCGTACCAAAAACACTGGTAGAACCTAACTAGTGGTTAAAAAACTTTGGGATTTGGGAAGGTTTTGTAAATAAACTGCGCAAAACGAAGTAATAGGTAGCATAATTTTCTTTAGAACTCATTCAGAAGAACAATTTACGTATGTTTTTTTTTAATATAATATTATCGATTTAATGAATTTGAATCTGAGAGATTGAACGAATGTCTCAGAGCATTTTTGATTTAATCGATGTATTCCATTATTACATCAGATAATTTTGACCAAATATTAATAAATTATACACCAAAATATTCCTCCACAATTCATCTAAACATCAGACTGTGTTGAAAGGTTGTAGCGCAATCATACACGAGGACAGAAGCTCACCAGTGACTTACTTTTATATTAAGCATAGATTTCAAGTCGTGCGAAATACAATTATTAAGTATTGTTAATATATAGTAGAATCAACGCAGTAGAAATGCGGTCGTTAAGGAGTATGCTAGGGCTGAATCTGAACGACAGGGTAAGAAATTGTGTAATAAGAGAAGAGTGTGGTTTGCAAGATGATGTTGTGACCAGGATTAAGAAAGGAATGCTTCGGTGGTTTGGTCATGTGGAAAGAATGAATGAGGAAAGAGTGACATAGAAAATTTATGTTGCAGAAGTGAATGGCAGAGTCGGAATGGGACGTCCTAGGCGAAAATTTATCGACCAAATTGGCGATTTATTGAAAACGGGCCAAATTAGGAGTACCCTTAACCGACGCAGAGTATGTGTATGGATGTGAAGGAGGCGTGAGAGGTGTATCAGGATCGTGCCAAATGGAAGTCTGTAGTCTCTGCCTACCCCTCTGGGTGACAGGCATGAGTGTTTATGTTTATTTTTTTTATGTTAATATATTTTTGGCTGGAAGTATTTTGGACATAATAAAGAATTAGACTTTTTACATAAACATTCATTTTATTTTATATGCGTCGTATTTTTATTACGTTAACAGGGAGCAAGTAAAAGAAGAAGAGATAGTAAGGTAGAGTTTTGGGAGAGAAAACGTGAGAAGGTGAAAGTAAAACTAATTAAAGGAACTAATCAAATTCGACAAATATCATAACATCTTTAAATTATTAAAGACTGGGATATCTCTCTTAACTATAGAGAGCAAACCAAACAAGTAGGAATAAAATATATCCAGATAGTATAGTGCCTTAATTCAGTCATACTAAATATTGACCACTTAAAAATATTTTATTCCAAACGAAATATTTAATTATTTCTGATCAAGGATTGTTGTTAACGGCAGCGCAGCGGTTTCTAAATTATGAGGAATTTTCTCTAAATCAACAAAAACTTTTCTAAAAATTACGATGTAAGTAATTGAAATTAATTTTATCCAACGAAAACAGTATCAAATCGTAACGTGCAATATTTAGCAATCGCAAATGTATGGAAAAATTGGTTCCGCGCGCACGAGTGTTAACGACGTCTGTCTTCACGTGCATAGATATTTGATAATACACTATACCTACTATACCAGAGATGTGCCACTCACATTTCAATTTACGAACCCTGCACGCTAGATGACGCTGTATACTTTAATAAAGCGCCGCCTGCTGTAGGTGTCGTTAGATGGCGTATTATATCCAATAACTTTCCTGATTGGATACGAAATGCGCAATTTTATTACCAATGTTTAGTTATGATAGATTGGACAGGACTGTGTTACGGCAAACATTGAACTCATATGGGTTGTGCGCTGGTTTGATATAGGCATTAAGGTCTCTTTATAGGGACTCTTGTGCGCTCTGACTGGTTTAAATCCAGATAGGTTCCCCTTGGCTGTTCAACCTATTAATGGACAGTTGTTTGCAAACTTTGAAATACGAAAAATGTTGTTTAAGAATGGGCGAGTTAACCGTCAAATGCCTTTTGTACGCCGATGATCAATTCATATTTGCGTCATCGGCGGTTGAGTTGCAAATGATGGTTACATTATTGAAATGGGCATTAAAAGAAAGGGGAATGAAAGTGAACGCAAGTAAGACGAAAGTGATGGTTTTTGAAAGAGAAGACAGCAAAACGTTATGTAAAATAGGAATAGAAGGGCAGTTGATTGAGCAAATGGATGAGTTCGTGTATTTGGGATGTGTATTTTGCAGGGATGGTAGATATGATAAGGATATAGAACGACGAGTAAGTGCAGGGAATGAGTGAATGGGGTACTACACTCTATTATGAAGAATCAGAATGTGTCAAAAAAGGCACGTATGGTAATTCATAGTGCTTTATTAATCCCTTCCCTCCCCCACCCTCCCCAATTTTAATGTATGGTAGAGAAAGTTGGGTATGGCAGAAGAAGAACGAAAGTAGAATAAATGCTCTAGAAATGCGGTCTTTAAGGAGTATGCTAGGGTTAAATCTGAATGACAGGGTGAGAAATTGCACGATAAGAGATAAACGAGGTATGCAATGTGATGTTGTGACCAGGATTAAGAAAAAAATGCTTCGGTGGTTTGGTTATGTAGACAGAATGAATGAGGAAAGAGTGAAAAAGAAAATTTATATCGTAGATGTGAACAGAAGAGTCGGGAAGGGACGCCCTAGAAGAAAGTTTATCAACCAAATTGGCGATACTTTGAAAATGGGCCACGTTAGAAGTACCCTTAACCAACGAGCATGTATGCGTAGATATATGGATGTAAAGGAGGCGAAAGAAGTATGTAAAAATCATGCCAAATGGAAGTCCGTTGTCTCTGCCTACCCCTGTGGGTGACAGGCGTGAGTGTTTATGTTGTTTAGTTATCTACTAGATGATTATTGGATATAAAGTAAAATTACAAAAAAGCACCGCAACGGCGAGTTCGTGGTGAATTACCAGTTAAACTTCTAACTAACAATTTCTTTATTGCCAGCGGGGATCGAACCAGGGTTACTCGCGTACTGTGGAACTTACAGTGAGAACTATCCAATTGAGCTACTATGACTCTTTGTAATAAGTCAAAAATTCCTAATTATTGGTTATCTCAAATAATAAACCCAAATCTCTAAATGGAAATTTTGTAAATAACAACACTAATAAAGTTTGACCTATTGCACATAAGATTTTTTAAATTAACATCAAAGACGACCTCTAACTATAATTTTTACAGGAGAGCAATGAAGTGCTAAAATATTTTCGTTTTCTGAATAATTGTTTCTATATTATTCTTTAATTGTGGTTCTTCAATCAATTGCGTTTCAATTATTAAACAATCTTTATCTATGAATGAATACAATACTGATGGATATTTAGAGGACCTTTTTATAGACTCTTTCTAAAATATAATTGAGTAGTTATGCATTTTACAAATATTATTCCTTATATATTTTTTATAAACTTATGAACTAAATACCCAGCAACATAACTCTTAATTAAATTTGAGAGAACTGTGAACGAATTATATTAAAAATTGCTATGAATAATTCAACATTTTGTTTTCTTGGGTTGTCGATCATTAGATAAAAACCCCAATTTTACCTAATGAACGCCATCTTTACAACGCTTAAGAAAACTATCCTACAAGTTTATGTACACCGCTCACTAGAGGGCAGAACTTTCAATGCATATTTTATTCTCGAGACTTTGTATGGAAGTTTCATGCTCACAAATCAGCCCTCTCGGAAAAGCGTAGTCGGGAACGTGACCCCCGCGCACTCCGCATCCACTACCGATCAAGTCACGGCACACGAAAATTAGTTATTAAATGAAATGTTTTATTTTTATATTTGAGTTGATTGAATGAAAGGTAAATCGCGGTTTACGATTTTTGACATATTAAAAAAACTACTTACTAGATCTCGTTCGTTTACATGGTATAATACACATATATATATATATATATATATATATTAGTTTTATTATTGTCTAATTTTAAAGGTTACAGGAGAGGACACATATTTGACCACTTTGGAATTGTCTCTCGCGCAAATTATTCAGTTTAGAAAAAAATGATACAAGAAACCTCAATATCATTTTTAAAGACCTATGCATGTATACTCCACACGTATGAGTTTGATGAAAAAACAATTTTGAGTTTCAGTTCTAAGTATAGGAAACCCCCCAAAATTTATTGTATTTTTTCTATTTTTCTGTGAAAATCTTAATGCGGTTAGAATACATATACTTACCAAGTTTCAACAGCATAGTTTTTATAGTTTGGGAAAAAAGTAGCTTTGACATACGGACGGACAGAATAACAGACAGACAGACATGACGAATCCATAAGGATTCCATTTTTTGCCATTTGGCCAAGGAACCCTAAAAATGTATATTAATTTTTCTACAAATTAGTAACACAAATAGTTTTGAAAGGGTTTTGCTCGGAATTTTTCTGCGGAAAAATATCCATTTTGGGTATATTCACAAGGGAACAGAGTAACTGACATAGCCCAGTGGATCAGTAACTTGAAGCAGCAATGGGCCGAACATATATCCTGTGTCTTGGAGGTAGTTTAAATATATAGATTGCTCAAAGAAAAACTTAGATCTGAAACAACTAATTATAGGCCATACTTGTTCCGAGACTCTCGCAGAATTTAGCGCTGTAACTCAATGTTAAGCCCATGAGCCACGAAGCTATCAATTTTTGCTTTATTTGGCGTTTGGCTACGAATATACAATTTGTATTTAAATGTGTTGTATAATTCTGAACGTTTTCAGAAAGAGAGTTCTTAGAGGGTTAAATATTTTTGTGGAAAATAGGTGGGAATAATTGTAAAATTAGATTATATTTTATTTCGGTTTAGACTTGATTACATGATGGATGGGGGATGGGATTCGAATCTAAGACCCGTGTCGTAGGGCCGCCAGGTTCTGAAAACACCATACGGCCTTTATGTTGATTCCCTTCACAGTTCTAGGTGGTAGGACTTCTATTTAAGCTACGAGCTCACCTGGGTAGGTCCCACCCTCTCACCTATTGCAGTGTGGTTCCGGTTCTAAGGGTATAGAGATCCAGTATAGTTACAGGCTGTGAGGCATTCCATCTTTGTTCTCAGAGGTGACAACGCATCTGCAGCCTGTTTTGTTCGAAGTTAGTTGCAGTTGTCCGTAAACTGCAGCAGCTACTTACCTTTTAGGTTACCTCTTACGTCGTTTGTTACGTCAGTTTCATAAAACAAATTACATAACATTCTACTACTGAATATTTTTAGTACAAATACAAAAATATTATACTACTGAATACTATATAACGAATATAAACTACAGAAAATTGTATTTTCTTATAGTATTTATTTTACACTAAAAGTTTAAACTAGACAGTAGATTTATAATTCTTTTAAACTCAAAAATAAGCCTCTAAATCTAATCTGTTCACTGAGGAAATGCATTCGAGTTAATCCACTAATACATTGAACGCCGATCCTGTTACGATCAAATACATGTTCGGAAAGGGAAGCGATACCGCAGTCTCATAATCCTATTTACGTTAATATGAAGTAGATTTATTGATTGTATAACGATTATGTTGTGGAAATTGACTGACTGATTTACTCAACTAGTATTCATGACTGAAGTGAAAATTATTATTTTGGTTTGAGTGCAAATCCATCGTTTACATGATACAGCTATGCGGCAGCTATATTATGTTTGTAGCATTAATGGGACCTCTCGAACATGCTCTCGCACCAAACCAGCGTAATATAGCAGCTCATTGCTGCTGTGTTTCGTGTGGTCAATGTAGGAGCTGGAGACCCTTTTTACCGAAAACGAGGCATTCCATCGTATAGTCCTCGGGGGTGGCAACGCATAGTCTGCATATTGAATCTTAGTCGATAATAAATCTAGGTGTCTATGGGTTACAGCATCTAGTTACCCTTTGGTGCACTGTGTATTCGTTTGTCCCCATCCTATAAAAAAGGTAGACTATGTGCTTGTTTTTTTTTTTCAAAATATCATACTTACTAAAATATTCGGTTTGAATGATGACCAATCGCAATATCAAAATAAATGCTAATGCACACAGCACGTCGGTTATCTCTTATATTCCTTAGGTAGTTAATTTAGTAAGTGAGTTGGGAACTGATTGGTTTTGGAAGCAGGTAAGCAGATCTTAATGTGATTAAAATGTGATTATTAATAAAAAATCGTAATGATTTCTTATATTTACACGAACACTACACATTAATAGTTTTTATGGATATTAATAGTTTAATATGAATAGATTTCACGGATTTTATCGCGTATATTAAATTTCTTATATACCTGATGTTTCAAGTAATTTACAGCACCCATGGTCACGAGGGGAATGAGATGTTCAACTTCCAGATGTCATAGTTAACCGCGGATACGTTACCATAGATTAAAATTATTAATATTGTTTTTTCAACAGTTAATATACGCGGTAAAATCCGTAAACACTAGCATTATTTAAATAAAAAAATATGTTGAATTTTAGACTAACAACAAGCCCTACATAAAATGCATAAATTTTATAAAATTAAATAAGGCTATGCAAATAAAACTTGGTTTGTGTAAATTTCTCGAGAGATGCGATGTGGTGAATTGAAAACAATTGAGATGATGAGGGTGGAATTTAGAGCACATTTCAGCTAACCTATTTTTGGAACGCACTCATTTGAAATGACAGGTACGCTTTAGCGATCCGGAATGATTTCGATTACGTGTACATGCAGTACCAATTTCACACTCCAACGGTCAAAGGGAACAACTAGCATTAACCACTGTTTACTGAGTACCCAGTGGTCGTGATCATTGTAGTATAAGGTCTATCCAGAGTAAGAAAGATAGAGAGAGAGAGAGAGAGAAAGAACGTGTATAACAAAAAATTGTGTAATAAATATTTAATTTAAACATAATTCCCTAAAAATTTGAAAAATTGCTGACCGGTGACTTAATAAGGTTTACAGATTTCTTAACAGTTATTCGCAATAACAAGGTCTAGACCTCTAGGTAAATATTGAACTGATGTTCAATATTTCATTGGGGGGAGAAGTCGCTCGCGTCCATAGGCTTTGACCACCTAATCCTAGGCCCGCCCTATACGTGTCCCCCGGGTGGTGCTAAATGAGCGACAAGCCGATAGCACAAACTCGGCTCCTCGCCGTGATAGCGGCGTAAAATATACTACCCCATATTTCGCACAATGAGGAAGCAAACAAAAAAAAAATGGCCCCGAGTTCCCGGCGCCCCTTTAATGGGGCAGGGGTGCGAAGAATCTCAGGGAGGAAAACCGGCGACGAGGTTCGCCACCTGTCACGTTCCGTCTCACGGAGGGGCGAAAAGTGGATTGCAGAGGCCCGTCTGGCTACGTTGAATGTATATGGCGCAAAGAATGATAAAATGGATGAAGTATGCGATATGATGTATAATAGAGGAATAGATGTGTTATGTGTAAGTGAGACGAAACGGAAGGGGAAGACACTACACATGGCATGTATACCGCATACTGGTCTGGTGTAAACGAGATTGAGCGGGCATGCCAGGGAGTAGGTATGATCCTTTCAGAAAGAAGGGGCCTATGTGTGAAAGAGTATGAATGTGTAAGTCCAAGACTGCTATGGATACGAATGAAAGTGGGCTTAAAGAAGTTTTTTGTGCTAGGGGTCTACGCCCCAGACATGTCTAAGCCCACTTATATCCGAGAGTAGTTTTGGGAAATGGTAAGGATGGTGTTAATGGGAAAATGTAAAATGTAAGGGAAATGAAAATATTGTTATGCTAGGGGATTTTAATGGAAGGGTTGGGGTGAGGAGGCTTGGTTATGAAAGGATATTGGAAACGTTTGGTGATGAAAGTATAAATGAGAATGGTGAAAGCCTCCTCACCGTATGTATGGAAAGAATCTTTTTGTGACGAACACTTGCTTTCGCCACAAGAGGATTCACACGTATACTTGGGATGATATTGGTGATGATAGAAGCATAATAGATTTCGTAATTGTGGATGGAAGAATGAGGGGCGCAGTGGTAGATACAAGAGTTTACCGGGGGTTCTAACGTAGGAACGGATCATTATTTGGTTTTATGCCGAATGAATGGTCTATTCAGGCGTTGGCGCCATCAGTCATCTGTGTCTACCACTGCGTTAGAGCGTATTAGAACTGAAAGGTTACAAGAGGAAGGTGATAAAAACAAGTTCAAATGTAGACTGAAAGAAAATATAAGTGGTTTGGATGAAATATGTATGAATGAGTTAGACTTGGAGAAAGTATGGAAAATGTTAAGAAAGGTTTAGTGGATGTAGCTACTGAAGTATGTGGTGTTAGTAAAAGAAAGAATGAAAGGAAAAATAGTACGTTATGGTGGGACGATGTAATACGTATGGAAGTTGAAGCAAAGAAGAGAGCATGGCTAGATTTACTAGCAACAAAGGCTGGTAATTCTAGCGGTACGAATGATGATATTGAAAGAAAAAAAGCAGTCTTTAGACATCTAAATAAGAGAGTAAAAGAAGTAGTTGAAAGGAAAAAGCAAGAAAAAACGGATAAGAATGATAGAAGAATATCGGATAACTTCCAGGCAAATATTAAAATGTTCTGGAAACTCGTAAGAACTGCCAGGGGACATTCAAAACAGCCTATAATGAATGCTATAAGAGATGAGAATGGCTATATTCTGAATGATAAAGTTTTCAGTTTAAAGAGATTTAAGGAATATTTTGAAAGTGTTTTTATGAGTGAGGAGACAACGTTTAAAATAAATGAAGTAGAAACTCCGAAAGAAGAGGAAAGAGGTAGCGAGATAAGTATAGATGAAATAATGAAAGCAGTGAAAAGCATGAAAGCAGGTAAGGCTGCCGGATATGATAGAGTTTCACTCGAAATGCTAAGGGCTGGAGAGGAAGTGGTGGTGGGCCTACTGCACACCTTGTTTAATTTATGCTGGGAAATGAAGCGGGTACCGGTAGACTGGTGCAAAGCCGTGATAGTTCCAGTATATAAAGGAAAAGGTTCGCAGTAGGACTGTAAAATTTACCGCGGTATCAGCCTTCTTAGCATTGTGAGAAAACTGTATACTAAGGTACTGATTGAAAGGGTCATGAAAGAAACTGATGAAAAAATTTGGGATGTGCAAGCGGGATTTAGAAAGGGAATGGGATGTGCAGATCAAGTCTTTTCCACGCGCATGATCGCGGAGGAGTTTTTGGCCAAAAATCAAAAGGTTTTTTGTGCGTTCATGGACTTGGAAAAGGCCTTGACAGAGTGGATAGGGATGTGCTATGGCAAACACTGAATTCATTTGGGTTGAACGCTGGCTTGATACAGGCATTGGAGTCACTATATAGGGACTCTAGTGCTTGTGTTAGGATCAACGGGGTCAACTTGAACTGGTTTGGCATCCATAAAGGTGTCAGACAGGGCTGTGTGGCTTCTCCGTGGCAGTTCAACCTATTTATGGACAGTTGTTTGCAAAATTTGAAAATTGAAGAATGCGGATTAAGAATGGGTGAGTTAACCGTCAAATGCCTTTTGTACGCCGATAATCAAGTTATTCTTGTGTCGTCGGTGGCCGAGCTGCAAATGATTGTTACATTAATGAACAGATCATTAAAAGAAAGGGGTATGAAAGTGAACGCCAGTAAGACGAAAGTTATGGTTTTTGAAAGAGAAGAAAGTAAGACGATATGTGAAATAAGAATAGAAGGGGAGTTGATCGAGCAAGTAGATGAGTTTGTATATCTGGGTTGCGTATTTAGCAGGGATGGGAGATGTGATTAGGATATAGAACGACGAGTGAATGCAGGAAATAGAATAAATGAGGCCCTACACTCTATTGTAAAGAGTCAAAATGTGTCGAAAAAGGCACGTATGGTAATTCACAATGCTGTGTTGGTCCCTAATTTAACGTATGGTAGTGAAAGTTGGGTGTGGTAGAAGAAAAAACGAGAGTAGAATGAACGCAGTAGAAAGCGGTCGTTAAGGAGTATGTTAGGGTTGAATCTGAACGACAGGGTAAGAAATTGTGTAATAAGAGAAGAGTGTGGTTTGCAAGATGATGTTGTGACCAGGATTAAGAAAGGAATGCTTCGAAGTGACAAAGAAAATTTATGTTGCAGAAGTGAATGGCAGAGTCGGAAAGGGACGTCCTAGGCAAAAATGTATCGACCAAATTGGCGATTTATTGAAACCGGGCCAAATTAGGAGTACCCTTAACCGACGAGCATGTATGCGTAGGTGTATGGATGTGAAAGGAGGCGAGAGAGGTGTGTCAGGATCGTGCCAAATGGAGGTCTGTAGTCTCTGCCTACCCCTCTAGGTGACAGGATTGAGTGTTTTAATTTTATGTTTATGTATTTCATTGATGGTCATTTATTTAACTAGCTTCCTTGACTTTCAAAAATTGTTTTGTACAGGTAAATTTTTAATAAAAATATTTTTTTTATTTACATGCAAGTATTTTTCTACAAGCCCACCTAGTCTTAAGCGGTGATGAAACCTTTGATGTGAAACACATAGTATTACTGTAATAAAATCTTATTTACTTGTGCTTTGAAGATTTCCAGATTCCCTTACTGTAGGCACTACAAGGGCAAAACTGACAGTTTGGTTGAATGCGTAAAATATCAATAAAAATTTTTAACAAAAAAATTAAACCACCGAAAAAACTGAAAAGCAAAAAATAATAAGCCATTTTGTTTTTCCTCATCAATTATATTCTTAAAGTAATGCAAGTATACCTAAGTAATTTTGAATTAGCGTCAAAAAATGGTCTACTCAGTAAAAAGTTATGCCTGGTCATACATAAAAAAATATACGCGTCGACTTGAGAACCTCCTCCGATTTTTTCGTCGGTTAAAAAACGAGGTAAGAGGTAAATAAGCCATATGATGGAATGCAGATTCTTTCTAACAATGACTAGAAAAAAAAACCTGTTGTTGCCAGGCTTCCAAGTATATAAACTTATGAGGCGATCTGTTGGGGGGCATATGTGCAGCGGTATCACATTTTATAACCATTGAATGTTTTTAATTTGTAACAGTTAATTTTATATAGTAGTTAATTACTTCAGTTTAATAAATGCGTTCAATCACATTCAACAAAATTTGGGCGGGATTTATGCATGACCGGACATTGGATTTTCAATCGCTTCGTGTAACGGCTGCGGGTTTTGTTTAACGTATTATTATTATTTATTTTATTCTTTATTTTATTTCTTCATAATCGTAAGTCAAACGAAACGTACGACGTTTAACATATCAAGCTATTCTTAAAATAGTACACATTTTCATCATCATCATTACAACCTATTGAAGTTCACTACTGAACATAGTTCTCCCCATAAATTACCTCATAGAGTGAAATTTGCCCTAGTTGCCACGCTTAACAGCTGGGTTGGCAACTGTAATTTTTAAAATTTTGGGTTGTTATCCGAATGATGGTGCTGCTCATTTTTGCGAACATTTTTTTGTGTCTTACTTTAGTTAATCATATGCCGCGTAGAGAAGTTTAATAGCAGGGTGATCATTTCTTTTGCGTGAGCATAATATATGATATAACCATCTCAAAATTTAGAGGTGACTAGTAGTGGGGCGTATAAACGCTTTTTGTTAACAAAGTTTTTTAGGATTTCCATGCCTTTGTTTCAATATTCCATATACTCGAGATAAACGGTTTGCTTCACGATTTGTCATTTGTAATCTACCATCTACGAGTTTGTGTATCTTCAGAGCAATAGTAGCTTTTATTACTCTAAAACTAAGAAATTTACCACGAAGGGTTTCATCAGCCTTTACCACCAGGTGGAAATTATAAACAATATAAGTAATTTGTAAAAAGTACTTTTACTGTGTGAAAAAAGAAAATTAATGGAAGAAGTATTTCTAGTACATAAAAAAGCAACTGATCTGATAACATAGAAAAAAACTTCAATGGTATGTGATGAATAGGCCAGCTGTCGGAAAGTTACGAGAGACTCAATATTTGCCATTTGTTGTTCCTTTACTCAATTTACTTAAGTGATCTTGGTTATGCAAAGATTTTTTGCTTACTTTTATGTATCGAACTCTCTCTGTCTGTTTGGACGCCAGCACCATACAAATTTTGCATCAATCAGTCAATTGCTTTGCTTCATTATTCAAGCACTCGATACAAAAACACGTGAAGAAACCTGAATTTAATTTAAAAGATGTTGGGCCAATAAAAATAAATATTCTACTATACTTTAAATCCTTTACTATCCCCTTATAATTGTACATATAATACTTGTCTAGGTCTATTGTCATTTAGTTATAAGAGCCTTAGCATTTCTTAAAATACTTATTCATAATAATTTCTTATATTTACGCGAACACTACACATTTATTAAAACTACTTTTACGGATTTTATCGCGTTTAATTTTACTTTTAATTATTTTTATTTTTAACTGCAACTATAACTGCAAGACCTCAGGACATAATCAGTTCATTTTGCATAGATCGGACCATAAACAATAATAACAATGACATCGGGGCGTCAGTCACCTCAGTTCCCCGTGACCATGGGTGCTGGAAAGCACCCGAAAGGTCGGGAATTAAAAATAAAAATAATTAAAAGTAAAATTAAACGCGATAAAATCCGTAAAAGTAGTTTTAATCAATGCCTATTCATTATATTAAATTCTTAAAATATTCTTAATTTCTTTTATATTTAATTTTTAAGTTTGTTTTAAATTAATATTTCTGGTTCATAAATTACCGTTACATTTACCTATACAGCCTATCTCAGTCCTATGCTGCTAATAAAGTATGTGCTATGGCAAGCACAATTTTTTGAAGTGAAAATTTCTTTAGAGTAGTTTGAAACTCAACAAAACGAAAAATCGACACTAAAAGCGACAAACGTATACACTGAAGTGTAAGTCTAATATGTATGCTCCTTTAGTTTAGTAAGTGAGTACGCTACTTTATAACCGTATGTATGCTGAGTTTGCACTATACCTTATATGCATTATTTTAGATTATTACCAGGCATTCATTAAATAGTACGTAACTAATGTGGTTGTTTCCTTGAATAACACTCATTCAGGAACCCCAACATTACATGGCGACCCTGCCAGGACGACTCTGCCAAGGGGATTGTTAGTTTTAGTATATTTAACATAACTACTTAATAATATATTATAATGTGTCGGTCAACTGTGGAAAAAAGAAGAGGTTTTCCTCAGCCAAAACGCGGCTGGAGGCAACAATGACGCCACGTTGAAAGAAATCGGAGGCCACGTGGAGCGGCTTAGCATTGTGACCTATATTGTTCTGGCCATTATTGGACTCGTAGCAGTTTATGTGGGCCTGCGGATGTACAGGAGCTGCCACCGCACATGGATCCAGCAGGAAATTGGGATGAGTACCATGCAGAGAATCAGATCATCCATCAGAGGGCGCACAGAAGGTAACAAAAATCAGTAATTAGAAGTGAATGCATAGTGAAAGTGAAAATAAGAGTTGTGGGTTGTTAATTTTTTTCGTAAAAATAATAAATATCAGTGAGTGAGCCAGTTATGCGGTATCACATTTCATAACGCTATAATTCTAAAGGTGCTAAAACCGCGCGCGGACATTCAGTAATAAGACACCAAACGGAAACAAAATGCAACGTCGGACTTTTTTTTCCTTCGCATTTATGTAGAATGTGTTACATTTGTGCAATTCTATTATTAAATTAAGAATATTATGGTTGATATTTTGGAAAAAAATTATGTTTGTTTAGTAGAAATACGTAATTATTTAGTAAAAAAAGGGACAAACTAGATATAAGGGTAATGTTATTTCAACTAAATTAGATCAAGCAAAAAGCGCATATGAAAACTGTTGTAAAATATATTTAATTATTGAAAAAAAGTAAAGATATTAATTTGGAATCGGCAATAGATCTTTATCAGAAAATAAAACAAAAGTACGAGGAAATAGAAAAATTGTGTACTTTTCCCGTTACAGTAGATTTAGGCAAAATGGATTTTGACATAAAGGTGGCGTGTAGTTTGATTCCAGTAATGGACGGTGTAGAGGCCACCACTAAGCGCCTAATAAACTCAGTGGAGATGTATGCTGACATGCTGGACAACCCAGGTAAAGTATTATTAATTACTTTTGTTTTGAAAAGTCGGTTGAATGAAAATGCAAAATTACGAATTGCAAACTCATACAAAACTATCCAAGAATTAATTGATGATATGAGGAAATATCTTTTACCCAAAAAATCATTTATGGCTATACAGACGAAGCTTCAGAATATTCAACAAGGCTCGAGATCCATTGAGGATTATGGTACGGAGGTAGAAACGTTATTTACAGAGTTGACAATTACTCAGGCAGATGGAAAAGAGGAAGTATTCTCGATTTTAAAACGAATCAATGAAAGTTTTGCCATAAAACGTTTTTCAGATGGCCTGCGTAGCGCAAAAATGAGCACCATCATCTCAGCACGCGGCTTCAGCAGCTTGAAGGATGCCATACAAGCAGCAAAAGACGAGGAGTGCACGTCTTTCCAACCACCAGGTAACATTTTGTATGCATCTAAAAATGGACACCACTCGGTACACAAATTTAGACGTTCTCAAGGTCAAAGAGAAATTTACCGTAGTCAATATGGTAACAATTACCATCGTGGGCATAAATTTAATAACCACTACAATCAAGGACAAGGTTCTAGCGGAAATTCTAGAGCAAATTATCGTCCTTCATATAATAATCAACGAGGAAATAGAGGTTCTAGATATGTTAGGAACCGTGGACGAGGTCAAAACTCATTTCCAGTAGAAAAAGTAGCTGACACTCATCAATGCGATAAAGACGACAATGCAGGTACATCGAATCAGTTTTTTCGATCCTAAGCATTTTATATTATCATTACAAGGTGATGCGAAATATGTTACTTTTTATATTAAAAACATTAAATACTGTTGCATGAATAAGTCAACTAGCGCCATCTAGTGTCAGGAACGAGAGCGAGGGGAGCATTGAGAAAATGACATCACAAATCGCTCAACTGACAGCGCCTAGTCGAAACTCGAACGCTCGGTACCTTCCGCGTGTTTACTTGAACATTCTGGATATTTCTTTGCTAATTTAAATATATAGGCGCTGCAAGATGCGATGGAAGCAGTGTTGATTTGGGCGAAACAAGCGAAGCTTCGGAGTGAAATTAAGTGAATTAGTGTGTTTAAATTATTAGTGTTTTAACTTTAATTGTGTAAAGTAAATTAAAGTGTTAATTTAGGTAATTTTATCGGCAATTTTTATTGTCACGAACCTCAAGCTCGTAACAATTGGTGTCAGAAGTGGGATAAAATCATGCCGATTTTACCTAAGGAGGAAACGGAGGGTGTCCGTACCCGAAGTCAACGCCAGCAGGAGACGGACCAACGAAGATTTGGTGGTGCAACGCCGCAGACGTCGGAGGACCAGCCACCGGCTGCAGGCCCGTCGGTAGCTCCTACATCTGCAGCACCTGACTTAGGTGCTCTGATGGTGATGCTGCAGGAACAGGCTCGCCAGCAGGCGGAACAGGCACGCCGATTGGAAGAGCAGCTGCGGGGCGGACAGGATGAACAGGCCCGCCGACAAGAGGAACAGGCCCGTCGGTTGGAAGAGCAGATGCTTCTCATGAAGGACCTTCACGCTACCTTCGGGAAAGAGATAAGGGAGGTGAAGGATAGGGTTGCTCAGCATGACAACCGCCTGTCGGAAGCTGAAACCCAAATCGCGAAAGCTGAAACCCGAATCGACCAAGTGAACAATCGGGTTGACAACGTAATGGCTGACATGAAGAAATCACTGGACGAACTCAAACTTGGAGATGGAGCTACAGCTCCCGTAGTAGCTACAACACCTTCGCTACGTGGGTTCAAGGTGCCACCGTTCGACGGTACCTCTTCCTGGTCGGCCTACAAAATCCAGTTCGAGGCCGTCATGGAGGCGAACGGCTGGAATAAAAGCCAAGCCATGACTGCACTCACCCTAGGCCTGCGCGACCAAGCCTTAACTGTGTTGGAAGCTCTCGGTAAGAAAGTGACCTATGAGCAGCTTCTTGAGGCCTTGGAAGCGAGATATGGCGACGCTCATCTGGAACATGTCTTTCGCGCGCAGCTTAAAGATCGCGTGCAGCGCAGCAACGAAAACCTGCAGCAGTGGGCCCTTGGGGTGGAGAAGATGGTTCGAAAAGCATACCAGTCTGTACCTGCGCTCATTGAAGGGAACCTGGTTCAGACATTCATCGACGGCATCCGCGACCTTGAAGTCAGAGCTGCTGTGAGACTCGGACACCACGACACGCTTAAGAACGCCTTGGCCCATGCACTGGAGGTGGAAGCCGTGCGGCAGGATCATCGTTCCCATCGCATCAGGGAGGTTGCAGCAGCTACAGTTCGCGACCGCAACAGAGGATACAGCCCTAGGTGCTATGGCTGTGGGGAAAAGGGCCATCTTCGATCCAGCTGCCCTAAGCGAACCCTAGAAAGGGAAGGTGTACGATCTCAGGAGGGTAGTGCGGCCAACAGCACCGCCCTGCAGCAGCAGGGAAACGAGTAAAAGCCAGAACTACGGGGCGGGTGCTGGCTGATGTTAAAAGAGCCCCAAGGATCTCGATCTCACAAACCCATGATGGGAACAGTCTAATCATCAAGGGCGAGGTCAACGGAATGCCGTGTAAACTGACCATAGACACTGGAGCCTCTCGTACGGTTGTTAGTTCCCAACTTATAAGCCAGTTCCTTGGGGACTCCGCATACAACCGAGAACGCATTAATTTGGTAACAGCCACCGGTCAGCGTATACCCGTCCGTGGAGAGAAGGAGATGGAGTTGAAGCTAGGCAACGTGATATACCTGCATAATGTCATCGTGGCTGATATAATGGACGACTGCATCCTAGGCCTAGACTTTATGAGGAATAATTGTTGTGAGATCGACGTTAAGCAAGGTGTTTTGAAATGTGGACAGGAGGAACTTTTTATGGAAGGTGCGTTACCAGGGAACGTGTACAGCATCAAGAAGATTGTTCTTACGCCGAGATCGGAAACGATTGTTCCGGTTAGTCTTCCACGAAACGCTGGGCAAGCTCACCGTTGTGTACTTGTGGAAAGGGTAAACAATGACCTTCCATGGAAAGTAGCTCGAACCTTGGTCAGGACCACTGACATCTCAGGAGTACGTGTGCTGAACCTTTGCGACCGGGAACAGGTTATAGAAAAAGGTACACTGGTTGGTACTTGTGAGGAAGTGGATTGGTTACGTCAGTGCCAATATATATCGAGTGGGACCCCCAGCAAGGATTCAGAAACGAGAATGACCACACTTTTGGAAGACTGTCGCAGTGTTCTCTCCCCGAACGAATTGGTGAAGGCGAAGAAGTTGTTACTCGAGTACGCCGATGTATTCTCATCAAACGATGCTGACATAGGAAAGACTGGTTTAGTTCAAGACAAAATAAACACAGGTGAAGAGTTGCCTATCCGTCAGCGGCCAAGACGATTGCCGGTAGCACGTGAAAAGGAAGTGGAAACCATGATTGAGGGAATGGTGAGGGATGGTGTTATTGAACCTTCATCTAGTCCATGGTGTTCACCCATGGTACTGGTAAAGAAGAAGGATGGCAGCATGCGGTTCTGTGTTGATTACCGCCGTGTGAACGACGTTACAAAGAAGGACAGCTATCCCTTGCCAAGAATTGATGACACGCTGGACATGCTTACAGGAGTAAAATGGTTTAGCACGCTGGATCTAAAAAGTGGCTACTGGCAGGTTGAAATTGACCCTAAGGACAAGGAGAAAACTGCGTTCTCGACGGGAAAGGGTCTGTGGCAATTCAAAGTAATGCCGTTTGGGTTGTGCAATGCTCCAGCAACGTTTGAAAGGCTGATGGAACTTGTACTTACCGGGCTAATTGGCGATGCCTGTCTGGTCTACTTGGATGACATCATCATCGTGGGCCGTACGTTTGAGGAACACCTTCAAAACCTGGAACGCGTGCTCATGAAGATTAAGAGTGCCAACCTTAAGTTGAGTCCGAAGAAATGTTCACTATTCAAACGGCAAGTCAACTTTTTGGGGTATGTAGTGTCGGAAGAAGGTATCCGAACGGATCCAGAGAAAATCGCAGCTGTAAAGGATTGGCCGGTTCCAAAAGACAAGACGCAGGTTAGAGCATTTTTGGGTTTGTGCTCCTATTACCGACGTTTTGTGAAGAACTTTGCAGATATAGCCAAACCTCTGCATAAGCTAACCGAGGAGAAGCGACATTTCTGCTGGGATGAAAGTTGTAACATCGCATTCCAGGAGCTCAAGGACCGTCTGTGCAAAACACCTATTTTGGGATACCCTGATGCAAGCAAAGAATTTATAGTTGACACAGACGCAAGTGATATAGGACTTGGCGGTGTGTTGTCTCAACGTAATGGTGACCAAGAGGTCGTGATAGCGTACTTCAGCAAGTCGTTGTCAAAACCGGAAAGGAACTACTGTGTCACAAGACGCGAATTGCTAGCTGTGGTAAAGTCGTTGCAACATTTTAGCAAATATCTTCTGGGACGAAAATTTCACTTACGAACTGACCATGCTGCACTAAAATGGCTATTGCAGTTCAAAAACCCAGAAGGACAAGTTGCGAGGTGGATTGAACTACTGCAGGAATACGACTTTGAGATCGAACATCGCAGCGGGAAATCTCATGGCAACGCAGATGCATTGTCAAGAAGACCTTGTCCTGAAGATTGCAAACATTGTACTAGGCAAGAGAGTAAGGAAGTGGTATCCGTGAAGATGCTCAGGGCAGACCACCTCAGCAACGAGTGGAAGGACAGCTTACTACATGCACAGCAGGAAGATCCGGACATCAAGCCGATTCTGGAATGGATAAAGGCCAGTGCTCCCAAGCCCAAGTGGAGTGACGTCTCAGCGATGAGTTCGACCACTAAAAGCTATTGGGCCCAGTGGGACAGCTTGCTGCTTCAGGATGGAGTTCTGTGTCGTAAATGGGAAAACGTTCGGGGAGACAGCTGTCATTTGCAAATGGTTGTCCCTAAAGTTAAAGTACCGGATGTTCTACAGCTGTACCATAATGATTGTTCAGGAGGCCATCTGGGAGTTAAACGAACTCTACTGAAGATCCGAGAACGGTTTTACTGGGTCCACTGTCGAAACGATGTCGAGGACTGGTGTCGCAAATGTACAAGTTGTGCGGCTGTAAAGGGACCTCAGACTCGTAGTAGAGGTGCATTGAAGTTGTACAATGTTGGTGCACCATGGGAGGAATAGCCATTGACGTGGCGGGGCCGTTTCCGGAGAGTGAAAGCGGTAACAAGTATTTCATGGTTGTGATGGATTACTTCACTAAGTGGCCAGAAGTCTTCGCCATTCCAAATCAAGAAGCTTCAACAGTTGCAGATAAACTAGTTCATGAAGTCTTCTGTCGTTTTGGAGTACCTTTAGAGATTCACAGCGATCAAGGAAGGAATTTTGAGTCTCAAATATTCCAGGAAACTTGCCGAGTTATGGGTACTCATAAAACAAGAACGACTTCTTATCACCCGCAATCTGATGGAATGGTGGAACGATTTAATCAGACATTGGAGATGTACCTAGCAAAAGTTGTAGACAATCGGCAACGAGATTGGGACAAGCACATACAACCGTTTTTGTTGTCATATCGAAGTTCTGTTCACGAAAGTACAGCAGTGACACCAGCTTTCGCAAACTTTGGAAGAGAATTACGGCTGCCTGCAGACCTGATCACCGGGATACCACCCGATGCTCCACGCAGTATAACCGATTATGCAAATGACTTGCGGAAAAAAATGAATGACGTTTATGAGCACGTCAGACAATCGGGCCAGCAAATGTCTGAAAAGATGAAAACCCGGTATGACCGCAAAATGAACAACAAATGGTTCGACGAAGGTTCACTTGTGTGGTTGCACAATCCAGTCCGCAGCAAAGGGAAATCTCCTAAGCTTCAAGCTAAATGGGACGGCCCGTACCGGATTGTAACCAGGATCAACGATGTGACCTACCGGATACAGAAAGGCGCAAGAGGGACTCCTAAGATCGTCCATGTGGATCGCTTGGCGCGTTATTATGGGACCGATAATGCTCGGGACGAGCATGTCTTAGGAGGGGGCAGTGTTGCATGAATAAGTCAACTAGCGCCATCTAGTGTCAGGAACGAGAGCGAGTGGAGCATTGAGAAAATGACATCACAAATCGCTCAACTGACAGCGCCTAGTCGAAACTCGAACGCTCGGTACCTTCCGCGTGTTTACTTGAACATTCTGGATATTTCTTTGCTAATTTAAATATATAGGCGCTGCAAGATGCGATGGAAGCAGTGTTGATTTGGGCGAAACAAGCGAAGCTTCGGAGTGAAATTAAGTGAATTAGTGTGTTTAAATTATTAGTGTTTTAACTTTAATTGTGTAAAGTAAATTAAAGTGTTAATTTAGGTAATTTTATCGGCAAATTTTATTGTCACGAACCTCAAGCTCGTAACAATACTATTGGCTTATTGATACGGGTGCAACATTGTTAATTATTAAAAATGAAGTACTGCCAAAAGATATCATTGTTAATAGAGATAATACTATAATAAATGGAATAGGTGGTCAGCGACGATCTCAAGGTTCTGTAAATTTAATATTAAAATACGAAAATGGCACGTTTCAGCACAATATTCTTGTTTTCGATTCGCTACCACTAAAAGCAGACGGAATCATAGGCTTAGACTTTTTAGAAAAATTTAGTGCGAATATTGATTTAGGTTCAAATAATTTAACACTTTTTAACAGTAATAAACAACATTATCTACATTTTGTTGATGAACATGATAGGATGAAAAATTCTATGATTATTCCAGCACGCTCGGAATCAATTCATTTTATTATTGTGAGTGAGGATGTAACTGGAGAAGTAGTAGTATGCAGTAAAGAGTTAACGAAGGATGTCTTTATAGCAAACGCAATAACTACAGTTAGTTATAGTAGAATTCCAGTTAAAATACTTAATGTTAGTGACAAGGAAGTAAACTTGCCATCTTTCACACCAGATTTGAAAAGTTTGTATAATTATAATATTTGTCAATTTAATAAGACCAATATTGACGTTACAAGGGTTAAAACTTTGCTATCTGAATTAAATTTAAATTATTTAGACGGAGAAGAGAAACAATCAATTGAAGCAATTTGTGCAAAATATTGTGACATTTTTCATTTGGAAGGAGATAAGTTAACGACAACTAATATTTATGAGCCATCTATTGTTTTAAAACAAAACTCCACTCCAGTTTACGTCAAGCCTTATAGGTTACCACAGGCACTAAAACCAGAAATAACTAAGCAAGTTGAGAATATGTTAGAAAATGATATAATCGAAGAGTCAAATAGTGAATGGTCCAGTCCAATATTATTAGTACCTAAGAAAAGTAGCAAAGGTAATGAGAAAAAATGGCGTTTAGTTGTAGATTACAGAAAACTGAACGAGGTTATTTGTGACGACAAATTTCCTCTACCAAATATTAATGAAATTTTAGATACGCTTACTGGAGCCATTTATTTTACTCATCTTGACCTTCACCAAGGTTACTATCAAGTAAGTTTAGAGCCTAGTAGTCGTAAATTAACAGCTTTCACTACAAATACTGGTCAATATTGCATGAAGCGTTTACCAATGGGTTTAAAGATCAGCCCTAATGCCTTTAGTCGTATGATGTCTGTAGCGATGTCTGGTTTAACTTACGATAAATGTTTAGTATGTCAGGACGATCTCATTGTATTTGGAAGAAATCTGTCTTCCCATAACAAAAATTTAATAACTGTCATGGAGAGATTGAGAAAAGTAAATTTAAAACTAAATCCTCAGAAATGTGAATTTTTAAAGAAAGAAATTCTTTATTTAGGACATTTGGTTACAAAAAAAGGTGTTTTACCAGATCCAGAAAAAACAAAAGTATTACGAAATTATCCTACTCCCAAAAATGCAGATGAAGTAAAACGGTTTGTAGCATTCTGCAACTATTATCGTAAATTTATAAGAAATTTTTCGGATATAGCAATACCTTTGAATAAGTTAAGTAGGAAAAATGAACCATTTATTTGGTCTGATGAATGTCAAAACGCTTTTGAATTTTTAAGAAATGCTTTAATATCATCACCAATTTTACAGTATCCCGATTTTTCCGAAAATCATGAATTTATTTTACAAACAGACGCCTCGGGTACTGCTATTGGTTCTGTATTATGTAATAAAGATCTCAGACCAGTTGCATATGCCAGTAGACCCTTGAATAAAGCAGAAAGAAACTACCCAACTATTCAAAAAGAACTTTTGGCAATAGTGTGGTCCGTTAAGTATTTCAGACCATACTTGTATGGAAACAAATTCACCATAATGACAGATCACAAACCATTAATATATCTTTTTGGTATGAAAGATCCGTCAAGTAGATTACTTAAATTTCGATTAACTTTAGAAGAATATAAGTTTAAAATAGTCTATGTGAAAGGAAGAGACAATGTTGTGGCAGATGCTTTATCGAGAGTTTGTATAACGTCTGATGAACTTAAAAGTATGAATGAACAAGTAATGGCTGTAATGACCAGAGCGCAAAAGAAAAAGCTGAATGAGTTAAGTAAGAGTAAGAATGACGATGAAAAGAAGGATCTTAATAAATCCATTAACAATTGGCCTGATCAACCAAGAGTTGTGGATATATTAAGAAAACCGTGTGATTCAGTAGAAATGTGTTTGATTGAAGGCAACAAATTAAAACAAATTAGAGATAATGCCTTGATAACTGAAGAATTTGAATGTTTTACATTTATAGAGGGTAAAAAGACACTATACATTAATCTTGATTTCAAGGCGCATTTCTCGCGAGCCGAATTTGTGCAGAAATTAAGCAATTTTTGTGAAAAGATACGTATCACTGAAGTGTGTATAATTAAAAATAATGATAATATAGAATTTATCAAAAGTGTTTGTGATGAAATAACAACACTTAGTAATTGGTCCGGACCGCGAATATGCATATTACGAGGCGTAAAAAGAATAGATGACGACAACGAAAAGACACTTATTATGAATGACTTTCATTTACTGCCATCCAGCGGTCATGCTGGAGTGCGCAGAATGATAAATACAATCAAAAGTCGATACTATTGGCCAAGTATCGACAAGGATGTCCAGGAATTTGTTAAAAAGTGTACAAAATGTCAGAAACATAAATATTTTCGTAACATAAAAGAACCGATGGAAATTACCACAACAGCTTCCTCGGCTTTTGAAAAGATATACTTAGTTGTAGTGGAGACGAAAATGGTAATTGTTATATATTGACTATGCAATGCGAGTTAACAAAATTTGTACAAGCTATTCCTTTGCAAAACAAAGAAACAGTGTCCATTGCAGATGCATTTGTTAGACAGTTCATATTAAGATTTGGTATTCCGACGACAATAGCTACAGATCGAGGAACAGAATTTATTTCTGCAACCATGGAACAGGTTTGTAAAATACTTAATATAGAAAAATTATCTTCTACAGCCTATCACCATCAGTCGATTGGAGCTCTTGAAAATGCTCACAAAACTTTGGGTGCATTTTTAAGGATCCAGTGTGACAATCATACGGATATAT
Organism: Parnassius apollo; assembly: GCA_907164705.1. Classification (NCBI taxonomy): domain Eukaryota; kingdom Metazoa; phylum Arthropoda; class Insecta; order Lepidoptera; family Papilionidae; genus Parnassius; species Parnassius apollo. Next base: position 918,367 of record CAJQZP010001016.1, read on the forward strand.
GGAGCTATTGGTTACCATTTTGGTGCTTCAGTTTTAACAACACAGTCCATTCAGAAACAAATTACACGCCATATGAACTTGTTTTTGGAAAACCTTGTCAAATACCCGATAGCATAAGTAATACCGTAGAACCATTGTATAATATAGATAATTATCCATTACAATTAAAATACAGGTTACAATTAGCTCATGAAGATGCAAAGAAAAATTTGCTGATTAATAAGCATAAACGGAAAGAAATATATGATAAGTCTGTCAATTCTGCAAAATATGAGAAAAATGATTTGGTTTTGGTAAAAAATGAAGCACGTAGTAAATTAGATGCAATATTTAAAGGTCCCTATACAGTTATGGAAGATTTAGGTTGTAATGTAAAAATAATTAAAAATAATAAATTTGAATTAGTACATAAGAATAGGACTAGGCCTTTTTGTCAATAGATTTGAATGTAAGATTTAATTTTAGATAACATTGCAATGTATAATAATAAGGATAAACGTATGTACCATTTTATTTGTAATAAGTAACTTATGTCTATTAAACACTATTATTTTAAAAGATGATACTTCAAGTAAATATCTAGTAAAAAAAAAAGAATGTACCTAATTCTTTTTTTTTTCTATGTCCTCGGGAGGTGAAGTGTAAGTCTAATATGTATGCTCCTTTAGTTTAGTAAGTGAGTACGCTACTTTATAACCGTATGTATGCTGAGTTTGCACTATACCTTATATGCATTATTTTAGATTATTACCAGGCATTCATTAAATAGTACGTAACTAATGTGGTTGTTTCCTTGAATAACACTCATTCAGGAACCCCAACATTACAACACAACTAAAGGATTTAGCCTGCTAGAAAATGATATAGAATACGGTGTACACCGCGAACTCAAAACGTTTTTGGTTAAAATTCGTTCGATCCATCTAGACTACTGTCTTATTTGCCTTTTTTTAAATCTACTCCTAGTATTATTTTTAAATACAGTATTTCTTATTATCTCCGACTCCTCTTTATGCGGTGCTTTAAACACGGTTACTTTTTTTTTGAAAATGAAAATTTTAATTTTAGGCCATCTAGCGTCTATTTAAAGTACCTATTCAGTCAATCTAAAGTTATTAAACCTTTATCTTATATTTTATGCCGCTCTTGTCGTAGAAAAAAATCGTTATAAATAAATATTTTAAAGTGAAATATTTTTATTTTACATTTCATTTATTTGAAAATTTCACTTCTACCGCTTGTGACATGCACACTTTTTTCTCGTTTTTATTAAGAAGACGCTTTTGCCCATCTCTCGGTTTGTTTCCTTCTGTCGCTTCTAACGTATAGTGTGACAACATTTACGAGTGTGGAGGATATTTAAAAAAAATACTGGCAAAGCTATTATAATATTATTTACATTCCCTTTTATCACTCCTGGTACGCATGTGGAGTGGTTCATGACAGTGATCAAAGAGCAGATTCAAACCCACGACCTTTATAGTTCGCGGTCCGCACCCTGTCATTAGGCTGCTGTCTTTAAATATGGAGTAGTGAATATTTTACACCGTCACTATAAGGTACACATACCATAGCAAGGCATTTACTCGTATAGCCTTCTTTGTATAAAGTCTAGTGCAGGTGTCCATAGGCTGCAATAGCCACTTACGGTGGACTGTAGGTTCATTAGTCACTTTATTTTTTTAAAGTAAGAAATCCCTTTGTTTTTGTAATGTAACAATATGAAAAAATAAGACAAATAGAGACTGTATATATTTCTATAGACAAGACCATCAAGCAATGCATCCATTTATTCTGCCGATTCAAACAAAGATACTAAAATCTGAATAAGTGTAGCTTTTGAATTGTGCATCTCTGAAAGGATGCTCATTTGAATATGAACTAAGCGTCCATTGTTATTTAAGTTTCCGTCAAATAAAACGAATCATTAAAGAGCTATACAACAGAATCCTCCATATTATACCTAAGAACATGCATACATGCACTCGCATAATGTATATATCCTTTCTACTTACAAATTATTTATGGATGATCCCCGAGGTATTTTCAATGAGGCCGATTATTAGTAAAAAAAGTATATAGCTATTGGGTAGATGAAAAAAGTGAAGAAAGTGATAGGTGGCTAGCCCGTATGTACTTTTTTGTTTCAGGTCCCACATAATTATGAGGCCAATAAGTCTCTCACCAAAATGGGATTACAAGATTTTTTTACATAAATTAAACATCAACCAAAATTTTTCATTATCATCATGTCACGCCCTTTCAAGTCTACTGCTGTATAAAGCATTCTTTCAACGAATTTCCCAAAACACGGTCCGTTGTTACCTGTATCAAACAATTTAATTTATGTTTTTCCAGGTTGTCACTCTAGTCCCCACAATCAACCTACCAATACAAGGACTTTTACACAATACACGAGAGCCTTTCTTCTCCATCGGTTGTCAATTTTTCAAGCTTTATGGCCGGCCCTGTGTCACTTATTCTTATTGATCAGTGCATTATGTTAGTTATTCCAATTCTACTGTGGTTTTTTTTACAGAATATGAGTAGCAGGTGTAATTAAATGCTATAATCCATGGACATCTTCATCTATTGTCAATTAATCGAAACGCAAATATGTTGCTACCCCTTAGGATTCAGATGGAATGCCGTACGAAACAAAGTAGCATTAAATTATTATTTTAAACTGGTATTCTGTGAGAGCTTGGTCTTTCTCTATTCTGACCAAGCTATTTGTGCTGCGACTATATGCAGCAAAGCTCTACTACTTATGAATTTATGTCTCAAACATCAGGTAGATGGCGGTTTAACCATCTCGATTAAGTCTGACTTAAAATACTCGTACCTAGACCGGCAATGGCTAGCAATGTCAAAAATACCCTTTAGGTGCTTCGATCGTCAGCCACCTATCAAGCATGAGCATTACAGCAAACCCTTTTCATAACGGGAAATAGTTATAATCTGGTGATAAATACGAGGGTCATAATGATACTTTTTAATTAGACCTGAAATGATTTAGAATAATTCAAATGGCACTTGATTACTTTTGTCAATCGATTGATCTGACAATTGGACATATTCTAATTAGGTCGACATGTTCATAGATTTATAGTAACCTCAAATAATTTTTAGTATCTGGATATAGAATTTTTATTCGACCGGCTGACTGACTCACTTATCACGATATTTCTAAAACTTTACATCCAATTAAATTTAAATTTCGTATAGTTACTCATTTTGCAATTGACACGCTTATTAAGACCGAATTTTACAAAAGTCCCATAAAAAGTTTTGATATTTATATCTCCTTATTATCGTTTCTTATCGTGCACCAAGCGAAGCAAGCGGATATCAGCCAGTACTTTATATTAGCTGATAACCGCTCGCTTCACTGGGCGTACGAAAGTATGTTATTGCGTAATCTATAAAAAAATATGAGTTTGTCAGTCAGTAGTATTTTGCTTTAATCTATATATATATATATATATATATATATATATATATATATATATATATAACATTAAACCAAAGTACCACATCAGATGGTTTGTATGTGTGTGTGTGTGTGTGTGTGTGTGTGTGTGTGTGTGTGTGTGTGTGTGTGTGTGTGTATGTGGTGTGTGTGTGTATGGTTTGTATGCTCTGTGTGTGTGTGTGTGTTGTCGTGCGTGCGTGGCGTTCGTGCGTGTATGTGTGTGTGTGTGTGTGTGTGTGTGTGTGTGTGTGTGTGTGTGTGTGTGTGTGTGTGTGTGTGTGTGTGTGTGTGTGTGTGTGTGTGTGTGTGTGACTGAAACTGAAATAAATAAATAATAATATATAAAATATCACAGTCGTCATTCAACCTGTGTAAAGCCTAGCGGTGATAGCTCAGATGGTTAGGGCTATCTGAAATTTCATAGCAAAAAAACCGGGTTCGATCCTCGCCGGTACCAATGAAATTGTTAACTGCAATTATAAGTGCTGATTTACGTGCTGGGCGGTGAAGGAAAACATCATGAGGAAACCTGCATGTGTGAGAAATAAGAAAAAATGTTTCGAAGACGTGAATTTCGCAAACACGCATTGGGGCAACGCGGCGAACAATTCCTTACCCTAAAACCTTCTCAGAAATGAGCGTTCTGTAAAATGGCATAACTCGATCAATAGGATGCTCCTAGGTCTGTGCTGCAAAATCCCGCAATGAAACACCAGGGCAATTTTTTAACTTAATGTAAAAGCCGTCTTCACGATAGTAAACGTAATAAAATAGTTTCCACATAGCCTCAGAAATCGGTGGGAAGCCAGTGTATTATTGTATTAAATAATTGACTTCAGAAGCTAGAAGAATATTTTACGTAGACAAGTTATTTGCGCAGAATAGAATCAGTCACTATTCTTTCACTCACATAGTGTGATGATACGGAAATTTGACCGACTGAATGCGATCAAACTCAGGATTAACAGATTTACGGCTTATAACTAATCGAATGCCAGACCGAATTACGATCAAATAAATAAGGCGGTCAAATGGTCGCAGTATCTATAAACCAGCTGCTAGATTTTGAGTTTGTTAATCACAATTATTTTTTATAAAAAAACGTATGTTGATCTAGTAAAAACAAAAATTAATTTGTATGATGGGATATTTTTTTAACAATTTATAGTACTTAGGAGAAGTAGTGCGATGAAAGAGACGTTTTTAAGTGTATTACACAAAAACATGTCCCAATGTTATTTCAAACATTAGTGCGGAGTTGTGAACAAAACGCTTTTGGATATAAATGAAATATTTACGCAGAGTGAACCCCGAGGTTATGAGTGTGGGCGCTGAATACTAATATTAAGGTAAGTAACATTTTTATTATTATGTATATTAAGTTTAAATTTCAATTATTTACGCAAATTATATATCATTGAAACGTATGCGATATGGATACTCATTAACCTATTTCGTCCTACAGGTTTATTAAGGGGCTTTGGGAAAGGCTAGTAAGATCTTATTTTGGGCCGATAGATGGCGTTATGAACATTTCGTTTGCGTCAAACGTGAAATACGCAGACCAACGACAGACAACAGAGATAACAGTGCGAGACGTTTGGTACTTAGTTGTCAATCTGATTACCAAGTGGCACGATTAAGTCAAGTCCTTACAACTAAGGAGGCATATGTCAAGCAATGGATTTTTGCAGGCATATAAACATTTAGAAGTCCACTGCATTATTTTGCATATCAAACTTAAACAGAAAAAATTATTCACTTTGTTAAAACCAACACATCGCAATCAAATGAGATTCGGTCAAGTTAGGTTTGTAAATAAAGAAAGTTGTAAGTTATCAATCTTATATTTTGATTTAGTATCTTTAGGAATTTAGTATTTAGAATTTGTTAGGTAGTTAGTAGTTAGTAATGTTTAGCCTCTTCCAGAGTACAATAATAGGAATCACTTAATGTGTACTGGTCTATGTTGTCGATGTATGAGATAATATTGTTCGCCATTTTTATTATAAAACTTTAAAACGTATAACTTGTGTATGTAAGAGAATAAGATTGTATTGTTTTTTTGAAAAATAGACTGTGTTAAATGGGTGAAGTTATATAAGCAAAAAATTTAATAAATGAGATATTTTTAAGTTCTAATTTACGAAAGTAAACACATACGCGTTTTTTTTTTTAAGTAGCCCCGCGGAAAGAAAAAAAAAAAGAAAATAAATAAAATGTGGTATTACGAACATATGTTATAAAATGGTTGGTACAGCCTTTCACGTACAATAGCGTATATAATTCAAAGCAAGATCATATAGCGCAGTTAAGCATATTATGTAGATATATTGTGAGTGATTATTAGGAGTAATGAAGTTTTTATGAAATGTTTTTTGTGAAGTTTTGTGAATAGTGTAGGAATAAGCGCGAGTCTGATGAGTGAGTTTAAGTGTTTGTTAGTATGTTTTGTTTGTTTTTGTATGGGTTGGCAACGCACTTTGAGTAGGTATCAGGAGCTCCTGCTCGTCTCCTGTTACTCCTTACGATACCCACGATGACATGTAGTCGTTGCATTCTCGAACGCCACTACAATTAATTATAAACATTTTAAAATACTTATATATTTCCGCAAAGTAATACCTGATACCTACTTAACCTTAGTAAGTACGAGTATAACTGATTGTATTACCTTATTTGTGAACTTGTAAATTAGCATTCATAATTAAACAATGTTTTGTATAAATCTTCTCCCAAAATTATTTGAGGGTTTCGACGTTATTAAAGATGAAAAGGCAATTTAAGCCGGAGCAGAGCCGGAAGTGCACTAACTACATATTCACTTTAATTAATCTACTGTAATATTATACATCAAATTTATTTAATATTATTAACATTGTATTAGGACTAAGTTAATGAAAACCATTTCTATACATTAATGAATATAGAAAATTCATCATATTGTAGTGGAGGTCGACTAAGAGTGATTTAATATTTTTTATGAACCGAGTCTCGTCTGGACCGCGCCAACGAGCGGTCACGTCCGCCGGTCGTCGACTCCCGCCTGGGTGGGAGAAGTACAGCGCGTCACTTCGCAATGGGTGCGCGCGCTGTGGGGCCAACTCGGCTTGCGTCGAGCCTTGAGGACGCCCCTACCCGCCCGGGATGAAGATTACCCAACGCTGCGCATCACCTACATGCTGGAAAGCGAACTCCGAAGGCCCGGCGCGCCCAAGTGCGCGCGCCTGTTGGTGACTTCGGCTCCGCGTCGAGGTACTCTCCGCGGGACTTTGAGGTTGCTGACCCTTCGGCAGATTCCCTTCCCAGAGGCGCGAGATACGCCAGCTTCTGCTTTGGAATACCAGGCCATCAGCTAGAGCCAGGAAGGAGCACTGGAGGCCCGGAGCAGCTGAAACGCCCTCCTGTCGGCAATATTGGCCCTGCGTCGACTCCCATCCTCAGGACTCCGCGGGGCTTCGAGACGGCCGACCCTCCGGTAGCACCGACCTGGTGGCGCGCAATACGCCAACCAAGAAAACCAACGATGCCGTACGGCCCCAAGACCGGCTCATTGTCATGAACCGTGAGGATCACCCGGGTAATGGGGGACTCCCCGAGGCCCGAAACCTGCATGGGATGAATAAAAGTAGTCCCATAGCAGACGACAATCAACGTTCAACAATATTTTTTAGTATCTTTCAGATGGTGAATTCAAAATTACTAGATCCCCTTATCTTGACTGCTAAGGTTTCGAAGACAGATGTCCTCTCTGACATACACGCTAACTCCAGCCCAAGGCACAAAGGATTATGTATACTAATTTGTACACTGGGTAGGAGAGATACGAATTATCAGCCGGAGAGGACACCTATAAAAAGAGCAAGGCTGGTTTCACCGCTTCCAGACGGCAGTGGACAACTTTAAGGTTTAGAATGAAGTTCCCTGATGTTGCAGAAATTCACGGAAAGCGTGGCAGGGGGTGCCTTTGTCTTATTGCTCCGTCTGCCCCGAGCAGGTTTAGTATCAAGCGGAATTTCGCCCTTCCACCCTCCCCCCTCTTCCCAAATACGTGGGGTAGCCCAAGCAACCACGCTCAGGAAGTTCTCCGACACCAGGGATGCTGGTACCCTCTTGGGGTATTGTTCTATTTGACTCCGCTACTATGTTAAGGGGTGGGGGGGGGGGGCAATTAGGCCACCGGCCACCTGCACTCACCAGACAAAATGCAGAAGCAGGCTTCTACTTCACGCTGGTCTTCTGTCTGTGAGATCGTGATACCACCTCGGTTCGAACCGGCCCATAAATGCAATATTAAAAGCTGCCGCGTGGCTCTAATATTATTAAAATTTTACAGCTTATTAAAAGTTCACTGCCGAACATTTGGGGGGGGGGGGGTTTTGTATTTTTTTTATAGAAAGCTGCTGTGCCTATCTCCTGCATCTATTTACCCCTGTCGCCTCTTTCGACACTACGGTAATATAATATGAGATAGTGGATTTTCTTACAGTGCCGTTACGTGGTCAGTTTTTTTTTTAATAAATAAAACATAATATAACATTATTGAACTGTAACTATTATTTAAGTTAAATACTTTTACAAAAGTATCAAAATACAAATGCCATGTAATGGGTGGTCGCGCATCAATTACATTGTCAAATAACATGCACCACGCGTGCCGCTTCTCGTTTCAATTCAATTCATTAGGCAGAGAGAATTCCCGGCGATCAGAATGTGGATTCAGAAATTTCATAAACAATTGTATTACCAACGTCCATAAATTATTTACATAGCACTTTTCACGTTTTTATTCCTTAAATAAATTATCATTTTATGAAAAGTCTTACTATGAGAAGAATCACAGATGTATGGCTGCGGCACTAATGGCACCGCTGAACCGGGAAAGAACTATGCTCTCGCAAAGCTCTAGCCGAAAATAGTGGCATCAGCTGTATAACTTGTGTCGAGTGATGAGAACAGGAGAGATTTTTGTCTGCTCGAGGCGTTCCATACATTTTTTAAAAAGAAGAGAATGTTTGATAATTAATATAATCAGGCTTTACTTTGCGAAATCCATAATATTAACCTTAAACATTAATTTGATTTTATCCGCGCAATAAAATAAAATGATGTGTCCTACCTTGTCGGAACAGCACCTCCCGCCCTCCTTTAATTGCGTGCACTGTGTCTGTCACCACTAATCTCAGCATCACCACTCCAAACACCACCACACCAGAACAACACATCACTTGATAATAGAGGTATATTCGGGTGAAGTAGACTCTGGGGTGGCAGATTGATAAGTGACTAAGCTGGGATTAGTGATGACAGGGCTAGTGTACGCAGTAGTGGGTGGGCGGAGGTTTTCGTCATTCTGGGTAGGATACATCATTTCATTTTATTGTAGCATTTCATTATAAGCACATAATTTTTTAAATCTTTAATACAAAATATGGTAAGAAAATTATTACGCCACCAAGGAAGGAGTCATTAAGTTTTCCAGAATAGCCACTGCGTGGGACAGGATTATAGTGCCCAAGCGTCCGTCTCCCAAATTCCGACGGAACGGTAATCCGACACGACCGGAGAGAGATCAGGCGCAGAACCTAGGGCTTTATTTGCTTTTCGAGGCAAAAGGGCTGCAAACTCCACCAACTTTCTGACTTCACGCTACTACAGAGAATATCTTGACAGGGAAACTCAACTTTTTTTTCCCAGAACCGGGGTTCGATCCCAGTACCTCATTATCAGCATACGCGTTTACAGCTACTTGACAAACGACTCAGTCAATGCTATTACAATGTTAGTATAACCACCGATATCGTCACTCGTTAAAGGTAGACTTTACCTCGGAAATTTTGACAAATGTCAGCGTTGTACCTGCAAGTTAAGTGTATGGCAGTCTGTAGTAGATGGAGTGACGATCTCGAGGATTGTGTTTATGGTGTTCGTTGGGAGAGGCCTATGTAATTCATTGGACTTGTGATGGGCTGTCATGCCGACGATTATGATGAAGTTCACATTGCCATACCCATAAATGTACGTCAAAAATTATTACTGCAATCTAATAATAAAAATAAAAATCACTGAAGAACAAATAAATTGGGTGTAGCGGTCTTGGAGAAAAACACCGCGACGAGCCGCTAAAAAAAAAAAAAAAAAAAATGGGTACTTGTCCAAAATTTCCTACTACATGGTATATGATATATACTGTATATGGTATACTGTATATTTCCTACACCAACCCATAATAATCCTATTGAGTTGCTTGTTAACTATAATATGATATCACTTATATATTATTTATAAGTCACAGTAACTTTCTATTTTTTACATTTTGTGAAGTTATTTACGAGCGTTAATATATATATATATATATATATATATATATATATATATATATATATATATATATATATATAAAAAAACCTCAATACAATGAAAAAACTTAAATTATCATACTGTTCTAGTCCCCGCGGTATAGTGCCTGCTACGTTACTTGAACGCTGGCTACGTGTACTCGCTGAATCGCTATATTTATAATTTGACCGAGGAACTCGCATATTTCGTCTATAATAATTTGTTGCTAACGCTACTATAAAATTGATCTCACGCGGTTGTTGCACCGTACGGCGAGCCGACGGTAAACCAATTTCTAGGCCTTAATTTAGTTTGCGATGCAATAACGCCCTTGTGTTTAATGAACCACGCAGGATGCACGCTATAATAGGCTCTTGTGATATATGCTTACTGTATATAATATGTTATCTACCTCATATATCTCTATATGATTGAATGGTATATGCATATTGAGAATAAGATTTTAAATTTCGGTCCTATACAAAATAAATGACTGAATTCATAGAGATCTATTGAATCTGTTTTTGTCTTTTTCGTGCACAATATAGCTATTTTAACGGTCAAATTGCTCAAATCACATATTGGAAAGCTACCGCATATAAAAATAATTCCGTAATAGTATGACAAATGTATGATTTACCTAGGTACTACGTCCATTTCTGTCTGCCTGGATACATACCATCTTCCTACCTTTTTCAGTTGCCAAAGCAGTACTTGCACTACTGTGTTCCGGTAAGAAGCGTATAAAGAGTCAGTATAATTACTGGCTGTAAGGCATTTCTTTGTTTGAAGTTTGTTGCAGGTGCCTGTTAACTGCATTAGCCACATACCTTAGAGTGGAATATAGGTTCGTTACGTCACTTCGGTTGATTAAAAAATGACCATATAGTATGTACTATCAAAGCATTTTCCGTGGTTGTGCTTTATCGTCTCTATTGTGCCTGCAGTTAGAATGAGTTGGCTTGACTGGAGAAGGATCAAGCTCTTAGTTTTATTATGTACATAATTTTTATTTTGGTCATGTCTTGGTGGACACAGTTCCAAATAAAGAAAAAGAAAGGTATCGTCACGGAAATCGGCGTTGTAGTCTCACTGCAGCTCATGCTTTGTGATGAACCTTTTCGGCATTTACGACGTACGAAGATAAATAATATATAAATTTAATTACTTTTATATTATGAATTTGTATTGCTGTGTACGTTGTGACAAAACCAAGTAAGAGTATACAAGCCCAATCTAAAACCAATACGGAACGGAAATAAAGACAGTAAGTACAGAACAATAAAGAAATATAGACAGACACCTTCGTACTTTTAAGCGACGCAGTTTCTCTATTCATTACCCTAGCCTTAAACTATTCTTTTATAAAACTCGATTTTTTTAATTTATTATCAGTCCGTATAAGTTGACTGTTGAACGAACATAATATATTATACACTTAAAATCATGTTGTTATTTGTTAATGTAAGTCTTAGCAGCATTAAGCATAATATGTTGAAGAAAATATGTTAAACATGATCTCGTCTTGGTTACGGTGTCTCTTGAAATGTACGTATATGCATTCTGGAAGTAGCCGTAAAATCTTAACAGCATATGGATCCAAATAATCATGACTAATAGTCTGATATTTGGAAGTAGCGATAATTTCACAACAACATCTTACTACGGCTAAGCTCTTAATATTAGATTACTCGTAAACATATTAAGAGGGAAAATAAATACCCTGACTAAATTATAGCTTTTAAAAACCTGCAGCACCGCTCCTGAAACTTAACTACGTATTCTCTCTATTTCTTTGTTGATCTGTTATGTTAACATAAATATTAAACTCGACAATATATTTTTGCACAATCTTTAACTCCGGTTGGATTTTGGAAACGGCCTACGCCAGTTCCCTTCCGTAATAATAAAAGGTAACAAAATGCATTCTTCACTGAAAATAAAGGAAAATTGAATGGAATTTCATTTCATATAAATTCTGCAAGGTATTGCTTCGGCAAAAGTGGCGCTTGTTGACTACTTTTGTTCACTTTGATTCGGTATTGTGAATGTAAACAACAAACACATAAAGCTTTTGATACACGACTGCTAAATAAATATACATGCAACTCTATAGAAGGCAAGAGGATTATTTTTATGTAGTAGAGCCATGCTGGAGCTACATTATGGTTGTAGCAGGAATGGATCAGCTCAATCGGAGAAGAATCATGCTCTTACAGAATATCAGTGTTAAATAGCTGCTCAATGCTGCTGTATTCCATAAGATGAAGAGAACCTTAAATATTTTTTTTAGCTGGAGACGTGGCATTTCATCCTAATACTTAGGGGTGGCAACGCATTTGCATTTTTATTTTAAATCGAGAATAAATGTACATGTCTGTGGGCTATAGCATCCACTTTTCATCAGGTGGATTGTGTGCTTGCATGACTCCCATTTTCTATAAACAAGTACGTTACTATGTTCTGGATTAAAAAGTAATGAGAAAACTTAATTTTGGTCTGATTAAACATTTTTTACATTTACTAAATTGAGTAAGAGCCGTGTAAATTTCATAGTACGCCAGCAACCCGTGTTCGATCCCCGTCGGCAGCAATGAAATCGTTAATTTCAATTTCAAGTGCTGGTTAACCACATGCTCGGCGGTGAAGGAAGACTTCATGAAGGAATAATAAATCAATGAATCAATGAAGGAAACTTGCATGTCTGAGATTTAAGAAAACAATATTTCGAAAACATGTGTAGTTCGCCAACGTGCATTGGGGCAGCGCGGCGGATATTTCCTTGCCATAAAATCACACGAACAAAAGAAGAAGAAATGGCAAGTGCAAAAACAGAGATGAGAGGAGGCCTATGCCCGGCTGTGGGACGTATATAGGCTGTTACTTTACTTTACTTTTCACTTTAAATGGAGTTTTGACCTGAACTTGACCTCCGGTCGATTTGTTCTCCTTTTTTATCGTTGGTATAATAGTTTGAAGTGGTTTTCAACGTAAATGTAGTGCGATTATGTGTGTTAAATATCCGCGCATGTGAACTATAACTTCAAACGATGTAAAAAAGTGCTCCCATGTTGATGCGAGCTTTTGTGGCTCCCTTGGCGCCTTGAGATGTAATTGTCACTTACCAAAACTTTGCAATATGAAGCAGTAACCATTATTGTAAAGGAATTAGAATCAAACTATTATAAAGGACTAGAGATATGCCCCGACCTTGCACAGGTGATATCTGGATTCTGCATAGTGTGCCACTAACGGGGTCCAAATATTATGCCTGTAACCTTCGCGCAAGTGCAAGCAACAAGTTGACAAAATATAAACGCAATCTGATGAACAGTATCGCAGGGCATAAAATACGCACATAAAAATATTTTTTTTTTTTTTATTATTTAACACTGACAAAATTACAATCAAAAGAATCATTACAAAACACTACTTTACTGATATCTATATGAGTTATAAGTAACTATCAACACAAAAACTAAATTACAAAAACATAATATACAGAGCTAATTAAATGTTTAATTTGATTTTTGAGACACGGTGCAGTTATAGATGGTTGAATCATGTTGAGTCTTAAAGAATGCAGTTAACTTCATGAGCCTTCGTAGACACAGTAGTCTCCCTCCACTGGTTACGCTTTGGTGAATTCTTCAGGGAAACTGAGAATTTTGTATGTGCAATACAGGATCAGGTTATTAAGACCATCAATTATCAGACATACATCCTACAGGATGGCACCGTCGACACCTGTCGAGCTTGTCGTCATCTCGGTGAGTCACTTAGGCATGTCATCTCCGGTTGTTCGGCCCCTCTAACTCTGAGTACTTGTACAGGTACAACCTTGTAGCCAGGATTCTACACCAGGAGCTCACTCTGAAATACAGTTAAGTGGATCGGAAATTACCTTATTATAAGTACTTGCCGGAAGCCATGCTCGAAAATGACCGCGACAGGCTCTACTGGGACCGAGCCATCATCACAGACAGGACTATTCTTGCGAATAAGCCTGATATCGTGCTGATGGACCAGGCACATTTAAGGATGGTTTTGGTCGATATTACCATTCCATATGACGAAAACCTAGTGAAAGCCGAATAAGATAATTAAGCAAAATATCTGGACCTGGCTCAAGGGGTGACCGACATGTGGGGTTGTCTGCCGACCGAAATTATCCCTGTAGTCGTGTCTGCGAACAGGCTAATTCCAGTGAGCCTCTCGGGTCCTCTGAGGCGACTGGGACTCCTAGACGGACCGCTCCGGGCTTAAATGAAAAAGGCGGTGCTCCTCGATACCGCTCGCATCGTACGCCGGTTTCTTTCCCTTTACCCCTAACCCTCGGCCGTTTGGTCTCCCTGCCGAGGGCCTCCATCTGATGGGGCTTTTATTTATTTATGTATTCATGTTAGTATATTGAATATATATTTATGTATATTTATCATTTACTTTTATATATTTATTCAGCCCAACCAGACGAGAATACTCTATTAATACCCCAATAACAATAAAACATAATTAAAACTAAATTATCCTACAGTTCTACTTCCCGCAATATAGTTCTTGTAATGCTAGCTACATTTTCTCCCTGAATGGTGAGCAAGAAAAAACATCAGTGAGTTACGGCAGAACTACAAACAATATGCGGAAGCTATGAAGCAAGGGAAAACGTGTGCCGCTAAACACCAGTAACGGCACCAGGACGCCGGCGACAGATTTTGTATACACCTTCGAACGCGTTTCGACCGTGGAAAGTAAGTACAGCGACGATTAAAGTGAGTAAAATGAATAGAACTCGAAAATGAAATTCAATATTATTATAAAATACAAATATTATTTCAAAAAAATAATATTTGTAATAATATTTGTATTTTATATCTGGCATATAAAATAACTAAAACGACAGTCAGTCTTAAAAAATAAGGTACTTTTGATAGTTGTTGACCTCTGAAATTACAAACGAGTCGGCTTATATACGATCTAAATAGGATGTGAAATGAAAAGAATGATTTTATTCAACAAGACTCGGAATAACTAGCAAGAAACAAAGTGGTCCTTTTTTTGAAAAGATATTTCACTTTAGAATAATTTATTTTGTACATTTTTTGAATGAATATTTATAGAACTAGCATGGTGGCGATCACCTAATTCCCGGAGGTTATTTTGATTTATGTACTTTTTATTATTATAATAACTCTTTTGTACAATTTTTCCTGAATAATACATTTTAACTTGTTTAATGACAAATTTTTTGCATTTTCTGTGATTTAGTTGTTAAAGCGTATACATTACACCATTAATAAATTACTAATTCAGTGGAGTTCAATAACTGGTATTACAAGCTTATGTTTAATCCTAGCGTTTAAAGTATTTACGTCTTTATTCTTATCAAAGCTATTTATGTTTTTATGTTCCTACATACATTACACTTACATAAATATATTGTGAAGCTAAAGTTAATGTTTATTTCTTTAAAAAAATTCTTAAAGGGACTATGACTCTGTACAATTTAAGAAATAAATTTCCCGTACGGCTCTCTTTTGCAAAACAAATATGATTTCAATGTCGCATTACCCCATAGCAAGATTTCTTAAGACATTACGGTACGAAATTAACTAAAATAAACTAATATGGCTGTCTAAGCCTTGGTGATACTTCTTATTTGTCTTACAGCATATGCTGCAGAAATAAGTCTGCCTGCTAATTTAGATATATGGGGGTCCCATTAAAGATTCGCGTCAATAGTAATACCAAGAAAAACAGTGGTATGCACAAGACTCAACTCTTCCTCATTTAAGAGCGCATTGGTATTTGAATGTTTAACATTAGGTATTGTCAATTTGATACACTTTGTCCTATTGCCGTTTAAGAGAAAGTTATTGGCGTTAAACCAATGTTTTAATTTCAAAAGTTCATTATTCATATTGTCAAAGCTAGCTAAAGAGATATTGTCAGCAAATAATACTATATCGTGATTGTCCCTAAAAAAAGGAATGTGTTGAGAATCGAGCCCTGAGATACGCCCATTGATACTACTGATCCGAAGAAATCTTAACGATGGATAACGACTTTTTGAGTTCTGTTATTTAAATATGAAATAATAAGTCTAAGCGCAATATTTTTAACATCGAATTGGTGTAGTTTTCTGATTAATATTTCATGATAAACACAGTCAAAAGCGTTGGAAAAATCACCAAAAATACCCAAGGCATCTTGTTCGCGACGGCCTAACAACCTTAAGAAACAAAGTGATAAAGAATATTGTTTTTTGTATTAATAGTGAAATTACCAAGAAAACTGAGTGAAAACGTGTATTAATATAGTTGTTTAGCATGTTTATAACTCTTAGTATATTTGTATAGAATGTCGTTTTGATAACAAGTAATGTAAACAACTTTTATTATATACCAAAAAATCGACCAATCACAGCGCGTCTTATCGTAGAACTCTCTAGAAGTTTTTAAATTAACTGCGTAATAGTTTATACTAAAAATAATGAAAATAATTTTATGTTCTATAAGAGTTATAAATATGACATTTAATTAGCATGTGGATTATAGATTAAAGAAGTATAGGAATATTTTTTATAATTAAACGCATTTCGTAGTTATAGAAAAATTAAAGAATTAAAATACCCAAATATTATGAAAATTTGGGACATTTCGTTTAATAACTTTTTTCAATGTTAATGTTTTTCGTAACCTTTATGATATACTAATAAAGTACCAGACTACCGATTTAATGATGTATAGCATGTTAGTGTAGCAATTAATTTTGTATAGAGAATATTGCAATTTATGCCATTTGTATAGTGAAAAGTTTATGCAATAAAGAGGCAAAACGGAAAATGGCAAGCGGCTCACTGTAACGTATTGCTAAAGTCTACCTTAGGGGCTCGGGACCCAGTACCAGTAGTAGTGTGAAGAACTACCAGTGACTAGTGAAGTGAAGTGAGTGGTATCCGGTGGTAGCTGAAGTGACTAGTAGCAGTATATAGTGAATAGTGAAAGTGTTAGCTAGCCTAAAAGGTCGTAACTGACATTCGCAGTTACATATAGTGAAAGTGTTAGCTAGCCGAAAAAGGTCGTAACTGACATTCGCAGTTACATATAGTGAAAGTGTTAGCTAGCCGAAAAAAGTCGTAACTGATATTCGCAGTTACGTATAGTAAAAGTGTTAGCTAGCCGAAAAGAGTCGTAACTGATATTCGCAGTTACATATAGTGAAAGTGTTAGCTAGCCGAAAAAGGTCGTAACTGATATTCGCAGTTACATATAGTGAAAGTGGTAACTGATATCCGCAGTTACACAAGTGATAAAATCAGCTAGTTTAGTTGATAATAGCTGCTAGTCAGTAGTGTTAGAAAACCAGCTACTACCAATAGATATTTGATACCACCGTACAATTTAAAGAAATCTTTTGAAATATACAGTGACCAACCAATAGTGAACAACCGTAGTTCAACAACCGTGATCAATAGTTATAAAATTTCCCAATCCGTCCATTTATATCGGAGCTCACATCCGCTATAGCCGCGCTCGCTGACAAACCAAAGTTAGAGAGTGCGCCACTATCGTCGCATACTTTCCCAGCGTCGAAAGCTATAATGACACTGCCAAGCTTTAGCGGAGCACATACCGAGTGGCTTTCATTCCGTGCCATTTACGAAACAACCCGAGGCTACTTCAATGACATTGAAAACACTGCTAGACTAAGACGAAGTCTACAAGGAAGAGCCTTGGAAACAGTCAGTTCAGAACTCATCGGGCATGCTAAGCCAGATGAGATTATGCGAGAACTGGAGCTACAATTTGGGCGTCCAGATTCAATCGCGCAAGCAGAAACCGAGAAATTACGAGGATTAGCACGCTGTACAGAAGCGCCCAGAGACATCTGCATATTCGCGAGCAAAGTGAGGGGAAGCGTCGTCACTCTTAGAGCCCTAAAGCGAGATCATTACCTCGTCAACGCAGAGCTGCTACGACACCTCACCGACAAACTGCCAAACCCTATACGTGCCTAGTGGTATAGAATTTACACCGAAAAATATGACTCTAGACCAGACCTCGGCTGCTTCAGCGAGTTTATTACCGAGCAAGCTCGCTTCTGCAGTGCATTTGCGCCTCCAGAAATTATAAACGAAGCACAAAGCAATCGTTCAGTACATAGAGCACACGCGGCTACTACTAAGCCGTCTCCGAAATGCATAGTGTGCGAAAAGGAGGGTCACTACGGATCTGAATGTAAAAAAATTTAAAGAAGCAGATATTAACAAAAGATGGGAACTCGCAAAGCAAAATAATTTATGTTTCCGCTGTTTACGTTATCGAAATCAGACACACAAATGCAAAACCAATAAGTGTGGAATAAAAGGATGCACCGCGACACACAATCGACTTCTCCATAACAATACAAAGGAGAAGACTGAGGTCAAACAAAAAGAACCTTAAGAAACTGTAGCTAACTCATTCGCTGCATCAAAGCATCAAGCCTATTTAAAAATAATTCCAGTGCGAGTAATTGGATCTGCTACACGCTACACTGGACACACGCCCTGCTGGATGATGGGTCAACAGTTTCACTAATGGATGAAGAGATTGCCAAACAAATTGGAGCTACAGGGCGGTTGGACCCGTTTAAGATAACCGCTATCGGGAACACTAACCTCGATTCACCGGAATCCCGAAGAATCAAAGTATCGCTGAAGAGTCTCCACAGCAAAAGGGTGCCATTCAGAGCACGCATGGTTGAAAGCCTAAACTTGGGACCACAGACTGTGCGTGCAGTAGACATAGCCAAGTGCAAGCACTTGAAAGACCTAAAGGAGCAGCTAACATATGACTCCGGCAACCCAAGGATCCTAATAGGACAGGACAATTGGAGACTTCTGATAGCCACTCAAATCCGAAGAGGTCCGCCGCACCAGCCAATTGCCTCGCTCACAGAATTAGGATGGGTGCTACACGGGGCACACACTAAAGCCCCGTATCAGCGCGTCCACGCGGCCTATGAGCTGCACAAGAGCGAGGTTACTATAGATGACCAACTCCGCGAATATTTCGCGCTGGAATCTCTCATTATCAATCCGAGAAGACCAGACTCCGACCCAGAGAAGAAAGCTGAAGATATACTAAATAGCAGCACCCGTCAGTTACAAAACGGGTACATAGAAACAGCGCTTCTTTGGAAGAAAAAGGATATCGAGATGCCTGGTAATTATGAAACAGCAATAAAAGGGCTCGTTTCCATTGAAAGAAAATTTGATCGAGACGAAGATCTAAAAAGGGAAATATGATGAACAAATGAATTCCCTAGTACAAAAGGGATACGCTGAGATAGCACCGAAAACTAGCACACCGGGAAGAACATGGTACCTACCCCATTTCGACGTCCATAACCCAATGAAGCCAGAGAAGTTTTGAATAGTACACGATGCCGCAGCCAAAACAAAGGGGGTGTCATTGAACGACTTCCTACTCACGGGTCCAGACCTACTGTAATCACTACCAGGGGTCATGATGCGTTTTCGCCGCCATAAAGTCGCTGTCTCCGCGGACATAGCCGAAATTTTCATGCAGGTTAAAGTCAGACCCGAAGACAGAGATGCCTTAAGATATCTCTGGAGAGGGGATCGACGTAATGAAGCTCCACAGGAATATAGAATGACGTCGATCATTTTCGGTGCAGCCAGTTCACCCTGCACAGCCATATTCGCGAAAAACTGGAACGCTAAAAAACACATAGACAAGTATCCAGAAGCCGTAGAAGCTATCATTCAAAACCACTATATGGATGACTATCTCGACAGTTTCCAGTCTCTGGAAGAGGCAATGCGAATATCGAAGGAAGTACGCGACATACACAAAAACGCGCACTTCACCTTAAGAAAATGGGTTTCCAACGCACCAGAAGTTGTAAAAAAATTAGAACCTGACCATGAAGTATCTGAGTCAGTCGATCTGGGAAACAAAGGAACCGAGGAAAAGATACTCGGATTAATCTGGAAACCGGGTACCGATCAGCTGAGCTTCAACCTAAAGCTCGCCCGACTTCCTATCAATTTGCTGCATAAAATACCAACCAAGAGGGAAGCACTCAAAATAGTAATGTCGCTGTATGACCCGCTCGGCCTCGCCTCCCCAGTTACAATTCGAGCAAAGCAAATATTACAGGAAGCATGGAGACGAGGAACAGACTGGGACCAGGATTTGGACGAAGACCTGACTAAACAATGGTCCACATGGATCCAACACCTGGAACAGCTCAAATCAGTAAGCATCCCAAGATGCTACCCGGGATTCAGCGACGCACGTTCACTCCAAGTCCACGTGTTCACCGATGCCAGTGAAAGCGCCTACGCAACGGCAGTCTACTGCAGATCAACGACACCCGATGGGACAGTACATGTGAGCCTCATCATGGCTAAGGCGAAGGTAGCTCCACTGAAAGTAACGTCAATACCTCGCCTCGAGTTACAAGCCGCCGTGATGGGAAGCCGCGTAGCTACCGCCGTTATCCAGGCACATTGCGTGACGCCCGAAGCCGTCATATATTGGACTGACTGTAAAACTGTCCTCACGTGGATAAAAAAGGGCTCCAGGAGTTACAAACCTTTCGTTGCCCACCGAATAGCAGCAATCGAGGAACGTAGTAAAGTAGAGGACTGGCGCTGGTTACCTACCAAATTGAATATAGCTGACATTGCCACGAGGGATGTACCACCGAACTTCGACTCCAATCACGAGTGGTACAACGGCCCATCGTTTCTGTATAAAGAACCCGCAGCATTGCCAACCAAAAGACCCACGTCATCCGAACCTACAGGTGCGGAAAGATCCCTCACCGTTAAGGAATCACATCAAGCTTACTCCGAGAAGCTGTTCCCGATCCAGCAAAGTTTTCGAGATGGGAACGCTTATTGCGAGCTACGGCTAGAGTGCTACAATTTATAATACTCTGCCGCAAAACTACAGACAAGACCTTCTATAAAAAAGAACCAAAAGGGGCAAAGAGGAAGATCCCGACTGGAGGAAATCGAAAAATAATCCGCGACAAATCGCGCAGCCTCCCAGTCAAGTGAAAAATAGAGATGTCAAAAGGTACATCACACTAGAGGCCGAATTCATCAGAGAGGCCGAAAAGCTCCTGATACGTGCCATACAAGAGGGCTCCTTCTCACAAGAGATAACTGATCTCCGTAATAATAAAAAGGTCGCTCATGATAGCCGCCTACGACCGCTTCAAATAGAATTGAAAGACGGGATCATCGCGCTACGAAGTCGCATAGCCGCCGTGAAGGGAGTCACAGAAGACATGAAGGGGCCAGCTATATTGGATGGTGATCATTACATCACGCAATTATATATTGACTGGACGCATCGTAGCCTGCATCATTGCGGAACCGAACCTACCATCAACGAGGTTCGACAGCACTACTGGGTGATCCGACTTCGACCCACCACGAAAAAGATAGTGAGCCAATGCATACAGTGTCGCATCAGAAAAGCACAACCGTCAGTGCGAGCGACCGGTGACCATCCCAGTACACGTCTCGCTCATCACCAGAGACCGTTCACCTTCACCGGTCTGGACTATTTTGGGCTACTTTCAGTCACTGTGGGACGTCAACATCAGAAGAGATACGTAGCTCTCTTCACCTGCCTCACATCCAGAGCTGTCCACTTAGAAGTTGTCGCAAACCTCAGCGCTGACTCCGCAATACTAGCATTAAGAAGATTCGCAGCTCGCCGAGGGTGCCCCACCGAGATTTACTCCGACAATGGCACCAACATGCACGGTGCAGACAAGGAACTTCGGGAGGCTTTTCGAGAAGAAGCCAGTCGACGAGGCATAGTGTGGCGTTTTATAACCCCCTCCGCGCCTCTCATGGGAGGAGTGTGGGAACGTCTCATACGGTGCGTGAAGACGGCACTATACACCATCCTTCATGAGAGACATCCGCATGAGGAAGTATTAGCCACGCTGCTCTGCGAGGTGGAGTACACAGTAAATAGCAGACCATTGACTCACATCTCTGTAGACAGCGACGACGACGAATCCATCACTCCAAATCACTTACTTTTAGGAGGATCTGCGAGACTGCCGACACCTGGAGTATTTGATGAAAAGGATATGAATAGCAAAAGACACTGGCGACGCTCCCAGATACTCGCTGACATGTTCTGGCAGCGTTGGGTCCGAGAGTATTTACCGGAACTTCAAAACCGGCGGGAGGCCCATGGGCGAGGTCCCAATCTCCAGGTGGGCGATCCAGTCCTCATAGCTGACGGCCAGTTACCTCGTAACACCTGGCCACGAGGGAGAGTGAAGCTGTCTACCCCGGTGCGGATGGACAGATCCGCACTGTGGAGGTACGTACAACAAACGGCCTGATCAAGAGGCCAACCAGGAAACTCGTGCCGCTGCCGAAGTAGAAGCAACGTCGCTCACCGAAATGGATGCAGCGCCGCTGTGAGAAAATCGTCGCGACGCTGAACGGCGGGAGAGATGTTCGCGACGGCCTAACAACCTTAAGAAACAAAGTGATAAAGAATATTGTTTTTTGTATTAATAGTGAAATTACCAAGAAAACTGAGTGAAAACGTGTATTAATATAGTTGTTTAGCATGTTTATAACTCTTAATATATTTGTATAGAATGTCGTTTTGATAACAAGTAATGTAAACAACTTTTATTATATACCAAAAAAATCGACCAATCACAGCACGTCTTATCGTAGAACTCTCTAGAAGTTTTTAAGTTAACTGCGTAATAGTTTATACCAAAAATAATGAAAATAATTTTATGTTCTATAAGAGTTATAAATATGACATTTAATTAGCATATGGCATTTGTTTGTTCATTCATGTTTCATTCATGTTTCTAATTCACCTTTGTTAAACATCTTTAAGGCCAATCTTTAATAATAATTTTAAGATTAATAATAATAAATAATTATAATAATATCAATAAAACAATAATAATAATAGTATTTAAAATATTAATCATAACAATAATAATAATTAGTAGCAGATTTGTTATCGCACGGCGCGGTCACTCAAAACAATAATAATAATAGTATTTAAAAATAATCATAACAATAATAATAACTGTTGGCAGGTTTGTTATCGCACGACGCGGTCACTCGCTACTTTGGTAGGGAGCGATTGTGTCAGCGTGTATAAATAGCAACTGTTTCGACTCGCCGCTCACTTAGCGGTCAGCCGCCGTAGAGTCTATATTACCTGAGGATGCCTCGTGTAGAGGCGAAACACGTGTCGTATTATCGTCGATGGTGATGGTGATGGTGATGGTGATGGGATTCTCAGACGAACGTCAAACGTGTCAAACGTGTCGTGCAACATATCTGTGTTAAAAATTTATTTTTTAATTCTAAAAGTTCGAAATAGCTACCAAAAGTAATACAGAGACATTTTTTAATCTACAATAATTCTGTGTCGTTATTATCCTGCAAGGTTCTAACGTAATTCTGAAGATGATCTGGTGTTAACGCAGTAACTTCGAATGTTAACTTTACCAAATATTTCAAAGTGTAATATATATTTTATATTGTGTAATACAAGCTAATAGTGTATTATCAGTGTATCTAATTAAAAAAATAACTTTAAAAGTTAATCCAGTGAGCCTTTTCGAAATACAATAATTTGTGATTACTCACGATCTATTGATAACTTTTGTTTCTGTACTACCGTCAGACTGTTAATAATTTGTTGCTGTACACTAAATAGATTGATATTTTCGCTAAGTGTATCAACATCACCGTGGCGCAGATGGTATAACGACGTCCAAAATCTAGCGACGTGCGATCGATTCCCAACGCCGGAAAGTTTTTTGTCATTTCCACAAATTTCAAATTTAAGTTATTAAATTGTAACAGTAATGGCGTCTGCTATGAATTCTAAAATTTGCGCCGGATGCAAAAATACTTTACCCAAAAAAGAATTTCTTAGTTGCATGATTTGTAAATTGAAGTATGACTGCGAATGCGCAAACATACCTATCAGATACTTTTGATCAAATGGACCAGCAAAAGAGGAATAACTGGAAATGCCCGGAATGTTGCAGTAAGCAACCAAAAACTGGTAACAGTCACACACCGGTTAGGTCAGCTGTCACTAGCCAAACATGCAGCAAAGCTACTGATGAATACTCTTCTGAGCCATTCGTTACTTTACGTAAAAAGCACAGCGAGTCACCAGCCCCAGCATCGATGAAAAGTAATGATGGTAGTAACTTCTTGACAGAAAATACTCTTCGTGATATTATTAAACAAGAACTTTCTACAACCATTCAAAAACTTGTTACGGCACAGCTCAATACAATTAATGAACAAATAGCGGGATTTTGTGAATCTATGTCGTTCATAAATGCGCAATTTGAAGAGATGAAAACTGTAATTGAAGAAAAAATCCGCTATTATTAAAAACTTAAAAAAAGAAAATACTCAACTTCAAGCATCAGTCAAGGACC
The DNA here is from genome assembly GCA_907164705.1 of Parnassius apollo. Taxonomy (NCBI): domain Eukaryota; kingdom Metazoa; phylum Arthropoda; class Insecta; order Lepidoptera; family Papilionidae; genus Parnassius; species Parnassius apollo. The sequence continues at coordinate 942,665 of CAJQZP010001016.1, forward strand.
TTAAAACCCGGTTAAACATCGTAGAATCACATATGAGAGAATGCAACATCGAAGTAAATGGTATTCCCGAACATAAAGCGGAAAATTTGGCAAACACTATCGTGCAGTTAGGACAAGCTGTAAAAAATTCGCTGTCAGTTGATGATATCCAATATGTTACTCGAGTAGCTAAGCTGAATAAAAATACCAACAAGCCACGTTCTGTCATTGTTAAGCTTCGTACCATGAAACACAGAGATGCTCTCCTAGCGGCTGTTGCTTTATTTAACAAGAAAAATCCTGATGATAAACTAAACTCTCACCATCTAGGAATTGGAGGATCTAGAGTCCCAATATATGTTTCAGAACATTTAACTCCAGGAAATAAATCCCTTCATGCCGCTGCGCGCATAAAATCCAAAGAAATGAAATATCGCTTCATATGGATTAGGAATGGAAAAATTTACGTACGCAAAGATGAATTTAGTCAAGCAATAATAATAAAAAATGAAGATAGTCTTAAGTTCATAATTTAAATTTAAAAAAATATGTGAATGATATGGCCACCAAATTTTTACAGTGTTAGAAATCTACTATCAGAATGTGCGAGGTTTGAGAACTAAGACCTCCGATGTGCTTAAGAATATCTTGATTTCAAATTATAAAATTATCATATTTACTGAGACTTGGCTTAAGCCTAGTATCTTTGACAATGACCTATTTGATTCCCGTTATGTAGTTTATAGAAAAGATCGTTTATGTCTAGACGCATCTAAAAAGGATGGTGGAGGTGTTCTCATTGCCATTTCACGTGAGATATCATCCTCTCGTATTGTAAATTGGGAAACCAATGAGGAAAATATGTGGGTAGTGCTAAAATTCAATGACAACCATGACACAAAAAGTATTGGACTTTGTGTAGTCTATTTGCCACCACCAGTTAAACTAGAAAACCTAAATAATTTTTTAGATGGCGTGGATAATGTTGCTAACCACGTTGATGACTTAGTTGTTATAGGTGACTTTAATATGGGTTTTATTGAGTGGTCTGCTAGTGAAAAATGTTCATACATGACACCATATAATTATAACAATGCACTCGGACACTCATTAGTTGACTTTATGTCTATTAATGATTTATACCAATATAACTGTATAAGTAACTGTGACGGTAGACTCTTGGACTTAGTGCTAAGTAATTTAACAAACATTATAGTTACAAAACCTCCTGAAATACTTAGTAAATTGGATTCATACCATCCTGATTTGTTAATAAGTATAGAATACGGTCATATTTCCTTCCTTCGTCCCAAACTTCGTATAGATTATAATTACTTTAAGGCTGATTATAAAACTATTATTGATAAAATTAAAAATATTGATTGGTTGCACGAATTTTATGAATGCAAAGATGTTAATGCTATGGTCGAAGTATTTTATAATCGTCTCTTTGAAGTCATCGATTTATCTGTACCTAAACGTAAGATTATTTCAGCTAAGTATCCTAATTGGTTCAAACGTAGCTTGGTTAAGTTATTGTCAGAGAAAGAAAAACTTCACAAAAAATATCGCAAATATAATAACCCCAGAGATCACTTAGAATTTCAAATACTTCGCAGTCGGTGTCACAAACTCTTTGTTTTATGTTTTAATAATTTTAAACACAATGCAGAATCTGATATTTCGAAAAACCCAAAACACCTTTGGAAATATATTAAACATAAAAAGAAAAGTGAGTCAACTCTACCCGCGTCCATGAAATTGCATAACAAGGTGGCAAACTCTGGAACGGAAATAGCCAATTTATTTGCAAACCATTTTGCATCCGTTTACACCAAAACAACTAACAACAAAGCGGCATACTTTATGCAAAACAGCATTATTACACATTTGAGTAAATTGAAGATTAATGAAACAGATGTCGTAAAAAAAATCAAAACATTAGATGCTGAAAAGGGTGCGGGTTCAGATAGTATCCCTCCCATTTTTGTTAAACGTTGTGGCCCAAAGATCGCCTTTCCATTGACCCTTATTTTTAATCGTTGCCTAGAAGATGGTATCTTCCCTGAAGAATGGAAAAAGGCCCGAATAGTCCCAGTTTTTAAAAAAGGGTGACCGCATGGATATAAAAAATTATCGCCCTATATCCATTCTTTCTTGCTTTTCCAAACTATTTGAAAGTCTTGTGCACCCAGTTCTTGCCAAGCACCTTGATAAATTTCTTACCAGCTCTCAGCATGGATTCAGAAGTGGATTGTCAGTTCAAACTAATTTGTGTAATTTTACTTCTGATCTTTTAAAAGAGGTAGACAAAGGCCAAGAAATTGACGCCATATACACAGACTTTAGTAGTGCATTCGACAAGGTTGACCACCAGCAACTCGTTAACAAACTTTCTCTGTATGGTATTGGTCCTTCCTTGATTGGATGGTTTAGATCTTATTTGGAGTAGAGATCTCAAATTGTAGTTGTTAATGGATTTGAATCCAAACAGTATCAAGCTCAATCTGGGGTGCCTCAAGGTTTGCATCTGGGCCCTCTATTATTCTTGGCTTATATTAACGACATCACTACTGTGATCAAAAATTGTCGTTGCTCGTTATTTGCTGATGATTTAAAAATTTATAAACCAATAAAATCAGTGGACGATATAAATCTTATACAGGAAGATCTGAATAGAATATCCCATTGGTGCGACGTCAATAGTATGACTCTTAATGCTAACAAATGCTTCCATGTAAAATACACCAGAAAAGTAAAACCGCTTGTCTCTAGTTATTCAATTGGTAATGTAGTTTTGCAAGAGATACCGGAGATTAAAGACTTAGGAGTAACTATTGACAGAAAGCTAACCTTTAAATCTCATATAAGCACTATTGTTAAGAAAGCCGCGAAGTTCTTAGGATTTATTAAGCGCAATACAAAGGGATTTTCATCTGGGACTAAAATTATTTTATATAATGCTTTTGTAAGAAGTGTCCTTGAATTCGCTAGTGTCATATGGAATCCATCTTCTAGTGTGCACTCCCAACGCCTAGAAAGTATACAGCGAGCCTTTACTCGACATCTTGCCTTTCATGCCAGTGGTATCTCACATAGGCAGCCTTACTATCAGCGACTGGATAAGTTTAAAATGATGTCTCTCCGAAATAGACGAGTTATTCTAGATTTGTGTTTTCTACATAAAATAGTACATAATAAAGTTAAGTGCAGTGAACTCCTCAACCGCATTTCATTTGCTGTTCCGCGTAAATATCCTCGTTGTCGCATCCAAAAAACATTTCATATTCCTTTCGCGAAAACTCATCTCGGGAGTCACGCTCCTATCGTGCGTATATGTGGAAAATATAACGAATTTTTTAAAACCATACCTGGCATTGACATATTTAATGACTCTTATATTGCATACAAAATTAAAATTACAAATCATTTATCATCTAGTTTCTGATACAAATTACATCTGCAATATAATATATCTTATACGTTAATGAAAAATATATATACTCCTGAAGAGAGTATAATATCCACCACATTCCCTTTTAAAAATTAAACCTGTTTTTTTATATTTAGTACTCCAAATTAACCCTAAATTGCATGACTCAATCTGTGAATGTTATGTACACTTGTAATTGATATACATATCAGAGAGTACAGAAATGTGTATGTATTCGTAATTGTTATATATGTGTATTGTAAGTGTACTTGTTAAATAAAATAAAATAAAAAAAAATAAAATAGATGGTGTGTCTTGCCTGGAATAGTGGTGTTGAGAGTAGTGGTGCTTGGTCTAGTGGTGACGGAGTTAGTGTATGCAATTGAGGGAGGGCGGGAGGTGCGCTTCGATCCAGGTAAGACACATCATTTTATATGTTTAGCGGAAAGTTGCAAAGAAATTTATATTTTTATTTTTTATTATAATGGATTTCCGCAAAGTAACGCCTGATTCTATCAATAGTTATAAAATTTCGCGACTAATCAATCAGTCGAACCGCTGGCCACTACATTGCTATTTGTATTTATTAATCGTGCATTTTGATTTTAACCACAGTCCACAATATTTCAGCGGCACCAACAAAGACGGCGGTGAGAGTACCCACCGGAACCTATAGGTGTAGGACGTGAGCGACTCGCGAAGTATCTTTGACAACATTTACTCCGGAGAGTTTCGCCCGTCCGGCACACATCTTGTGAACTCTCCCAGGCATTAAATATATAGTTCATAAACTCGACACCAACGTCAGTCGTCAAGCGACTCCTTGTGTAACAAAATTGATTTTTATGGAGTAATATATTTTTATTAAAAAAATTAACAATTGACTTAAAATTATCCCTTCAAAAAATTTACTGAGAGCTGGTAGTACAGAAATAGGTCATAAATTAGCGGGGTCCATTGTACTACCAAATTTAAATAAAGGCCATGTTTTATTAAATCACGAAACATACTAGATTTTAAACTAGTATTAAAAATAATAGAAGGATGAGGTGCGAATAAATCTATTATGGACACAATAACTGTAACGGAAATCCTCTATAAATCTGCGGTTTTCTTTACATCAAGCTTTTTGAAATATTTTACAATATCTTGTGGTAGTACGTTTTCAAATCTTAATTCTTTTAAACAGGTATTAACATTCTATTTGAGTAATGAATCGGCGACAGTTTGAGAACTATTCAATGACTTTGTTTTGATAAGCGGTGAATTTTTTTCTGATGCAAGCACCTTTTTATAAAGATTAATCACATGATATACTAATTTATAAATATTTTGTCGACTACAAGGTACTAAATTCGCTAAACCATCTACTAAGAGAAACAAATATTACACTTGTCTAACCTTAGACGGCCAGGCTTACGTGCAAATTAGACTATCACATGTAATAGAAATGAGAGTATCACTACTTACTTGGTCACTACCAAGTAGTCATATGGAATATTTTATAATCTATATAATCAGATGTTACTTTGTAGAACTCCATTATATTATAGAAATATAGAAGTTAAAATTTCAATAGCTAAGATGTGTATAAAAAATAAAATGGTGTGTGTTTCATGATTTGAAGAACACCTGCCTCACATAATTGGGTGCTACTAATAACCAATTAATCAGTAAAGGCAAACTATAGTTGATAATACGACAAGAGTTTCACCTCTAAGCGAGCCGTCATCAACATAAATAGGCCTTTTATGGTTAATCGCTAAATAGGTTAAGACACACAATTTTATTTTCACTCGAATCTTAGCTAATTGTATTTTAATTCTTCAATAAAAGCCTCTATGTGGCAACGAGTATGTCACAGTAATTTATTTTGATACGTTGATCACTTTCAAAGTTAAAATACTTTTATTTAATATAATTGCACACTGCAATTATATAAGTTAATATACATCACACATCATACGCCAGCAGCAGACGTGGCATGATAAAGCGATCGATAATCCAATGTCCAGTTGGGTATAAATCTCGCCAAATTGCTGTTCAAACGCAAATGCAGTAACAAAAAAGTTTAACACATTGCCACGTCAAATATTACGATTATATAAACTTTTGCAAAAAGTACCAAAAAAGGAAGGTACATAATCTTTAATATCTGTGATTCGCTTAGGCGAGGTGGCCAGTTGTGTTAGACCATAATATGCTAAAACAAAGTCATAAACAGATCTACTTGCATGATTGATTATACTGAAAGCAAGCCATTTAGCGTGGTGAGCGTTAAAATCAGCAAGCATCACGATCTCTGCGTATGGAATCTTATATAGCACGGAGTCTACAGCCAGACTACATCCGCTATTGCGCCTATAGAGGCACTCGTAGACGCGTGGATTGTTGTAGCTATCTACGCGCAGCCATAGGAGTGACAGATCTGTACCTCCAAGATGACGAGGCGTCGAAAACAGATGTCCTTTCTGACGTACACGCAAACTCCGGCGCGTGGCACTTGGAAGTGTTCTAATTTGTACCCCAGGTAGGAGAGATATGAATTATCAGCCTGACACAGGACACCTGTGTCTCGGTCTGTGACAAGGCCAGCTACGCTGTTTCCAGATTTTAGTGGACGGTGTTAAGGTTTGAATGAAATCCCCTGATGTGGCAGAAATCCACAGATAGCATGGTGGGGGCGCCTTCATCTTATTGCTCCGCCCTTTGCCCCTCCCCCAGAATACGCGGATTAGCCTAAGCACCCATGAAGAGTAGGGTAGCTTGGGCGTTGACTCTCGGCGAGGGATTCTCAGTCACCAGGGGAAATGTTACCCTCCTGGGGCACTAGTCTTATTTAACTCCGTTAGCATGTTAAGAGAGGGGGGGGGGAATGGGCCTTCAGTCACCTGCACTCACCAGACAAAATGCAGAAAAGATGTAGCGTGGCTGTACAAGTTTTCTCCGATCGACTGGATCCACTGACCTTGCGATTAGACGTTGCATCTTTTTGCATTTTCTATCGCGTATGCTTTGGAGACGGCTCCGAGATTTTGTGTTAGTTTTTGTCGTCCCACAATCATATACTACGTCGTAACTCTGAATTTCTTTCTCATTATTTCGATGGTTAACATACGATTAACGTGTATTTCACTAGAAATTTTCTACCAAGAATAACAACATTTCAGAATTAGCATAAATGTTCTAGAACATAGACATTCTCCACCGATTACCTCATACTAATTTGGCAACCACAGTTTTTTTTATTTTTAGTTATTATTAAGAAGACGCTGCATTGCTGCCCATTTTCTGGTTTGTTTTCTTCTTTTGCTTCTTCGACGCCCACGAGACCACGTGGGGGAGCAGATATGATTACACCTAAATAGTTATTACAGACTATTATTACTTTACCTAAAGCAATAACAATTTTTTTAAAGGAACACGATTTTAAAGCAGTCCGTAGGCATATACCACTGTCGCTTTATAATATTTGTGATACTACATGTACCTCACAATATACATATATTTGGAATGAATAGCGTGTAATAATTTCTGGAATTGTTTGATCCAATGTATTTTTTGTTTGCAAATGTTAATACAAAAATAAGCCTTTGGGGGCCGACTTTCATTTCAACTATAGTTTGTGTATTACCTATAATGCCCGTACATGTTCATGAAAATATTATTAAAAAAATCAAGTTTCATATTTGTGAACTCTCGATTTGAAAATCGTGCCTTGTACCTTGCCAACTGATAATGCTATAATAAAATCCACTTATCATACTTTTCTTATTTACTAAAATGTACTCGTATTACTGCTAAACAACATTTATTTATGTTTGCATAGCAAATATCCCCTCGTGTGTCCAAACGCCATATTCTGGCGTCTCATATAATATGCGCATCTGTCAAACGCCATAATATGGCGTCGAGTGTATTTGTAACATGTATACAATATATACAATATGTAACGTAATTAACGCACACCCTCAGACACCCTAATTAGTATATTATGTAATAATCATAATACATACACTCAATTTTTAGTTAAACATTTTTATCCACCGATTATTTATCAAATTAGTTATACGAATTCCGAAAGAATGTTGTGGTCACAGTACAAATCCACGAACGCAAAGACTTTAAGGTGCTTGAAATAAAGTTCATTTTTCTTTACTTTTATTGAATGACAGAATTAGTAATAATAAAATAAATAAAACTACACTCTTAAAAGTCTTATTGCCTTAAGTTAAGGTCCATTTCAGTTTGTTTTGACTGTACAGATTTAATGTGACTGTAATTTACGTAGTTTTAATTATTTTTGGGATAAAAATTACCTATATTAAAAATGATAGGAATCGATTCAGTAAACGATTCTGAACAAACTACTTTCTCAAAGTGCGTTAATTATGTTACATGTTGTATATAACATACATGTATATCTGTTATGAATAATCTGACAGCTTATTTAATAACGTTTCTATTGATGTATGATTTTAATATACTTACTTAGTATATATATGTATATATACTTAGTATACTTGTTATATACTTAGTACTTCGGAAAGTGCTCGACAGATGCGCCATATTGGCCGAAATGACCCCGACATTTAATATAAAATATTTTTATAATCAATTATACTATAAAAAATAAAGAGTGTTATATTATTTTGTTCCAATGAGCTTGAATAATATTAAATCAAAGCGTAAAGGCGTAAAGATTTATTCAACTAGCGACCCGCCCCAGCTTCGCCTAGATAGGATCTATTTTTGAGGCGTTATTTAGATTTAAGATGATCAAATATCATTTATTTTATAAATTTATCGTTTTAAAAAAGAACTTTAGGTGTTTCGGTTAAAATACAACCTCGATCCTTCCTGACATTGATCTTTACCTGTTCGTAAAATTTATCCCCAGAAAACACATCAAAAATTCATCCTTTAGAAGTCCGTGGCTGAGAGTAGGACGCCTAAATAGGTTGCCTTATATAAACATCTCCCAACGTTGTCACATTTGACAAGACCATCAAGAAAACGCTACCATTTACCCGTTTAAAGGTAAATTTCGTAGAAATTTAGCTTAAAACTAACGACAAAGTACTAGCATTTAACATCCCTAATAAAGCAAGGCGACTTTTAGCTCGCGGCTTAGCTAAGTTTGGATCTAGCGCATGTTGTAGCGGTTAACTTGGTTTATTTCTGACACAAGCCTGAAGTGATTTTGATAAGTTTTAGCATTTCTGTATGCACATTATAATATATAAGTTCAATTATAATTAATGTTATTTCTAGAATATTCTTCGGTTAAAAACAATTCTAACTTTTTTATAGAATAAGGATGACAAATGAACACACAGAAGTGGATATTGTGCGCCATAGAATAAGATGGAATGCCTCATTCATGAAAAGGGTTTCCAATTTTATACACATACCATACGAAATATAACAGAATTAAGTTGTTTTTACCCCATGTATTCCGTGAAAGCGTGGTCCTTCGAGTCTAGCTTTCCCAAATCAACATAAAATATAAACTTAAAATAACTATAAAGGTAGGCACAGACTACAGGCTTTCATTTGGCACCTTTCTAGTTTTTTTTCTCTCGCGTATTTACGCATACATGCTCTAAAGGTGCACTTAATTTGGCTCATTATAAATATATTGTCAATTTTATCGGTAAGTTTCTATCAAAGGCATCTCTTACCAACTCTGCACTCACTTCTGTAACATATATTTGCTTTGTCACTATTTTCTCATTTTTCATTTATTCTGTATGCTTAACCACAAAAGCATTTCTTTCTTAACCCAGTTCACGTGATTTTCTTGCAAAACACATTTTTGGTATTGGTTGATTTTCATCATCACCGTAACCATTATCATTATCGAACCACGTATATTGGTGCACATAATACTGAGTAAAAATTTCATGTGATACATGCTAGCTTAACCTTTTTGAGAATGCTTCTGATGAAATTAATTAGTCAAAATATTTTATAGTATTAATATTACATTTATTAGTTCAACTAGGGAAACAACACATTCTCATAGAATACTATGTTCCGTATGGAAAGTGGTGGGAGTTGGTGACCCTTTTTACTGCCAACGAGTCATTTCATGTCCGACCTTGGGAGTAACAATGCATCCGAATTTTCATCCAACTGTCCAGATGGAGTTTAATATAAAAACACTACTCAAAAGAGCGTATGTGTGTATGTATGTCTATTTTTTGGCACACTCTATAGCCTAAACATAAATAGATAAACCTTAACTCAACATATGAGATTCGTCTTCGATGTGGATGTGACACAGTGTATAAAACTTTTTTCTTTTCAGTAAAAATTGTAACGCATTCGGGTTTTTCTAATTTTAGTTTTAAATATTGTTCTTATTAGTCTTAATGGAGGATAGATGTATAGACACCAGGTCGCAATATCTACTTATAATCAGTTTGAAGTTATGCGCGTTTGTTATCCCTACATCACAAATAGTTTTCAGGCGAATAAGTCAGCTCAACCTAGGAAAAACCGCGCTCTTACTGAATACCAACGTGAAGAAGTAACTTAAAGCTGATGTGTTTCGTATGGTGAGTGTAGAAAACCGAATATAGTTGTCACCGGAAACGGGGTCATCTTCCTAGTCCTCGGGGGTAACAACGCATATGCATTTTGATTCTTATTCGAGGATAGATTTGTCTATGGGCTTATGTATATGTCTATGAGCACATCATCCAATTATCATCAGATTAACTGTGTGGTCATTTTGTCACCGTTATTCTATAAAAATAATTATTATTACTACACATAAATAACAATTCCTCAATAGTTCGCACAGTTAATTAAATGTTCACTAAACAGCTTTTATAAGTTGTTTACCCTTGACTGACGGCATGTGAAATTGACGTTGCGTACCGACAATATTCTAAGCCATTTCGCCATTCGAAAACATGACAAAATTTAATGCTTAATTACATGGCAACAGATACAGATAATTCATCAAGATATTTCAAATATCACAAATAATATAAGTTCGTATTACCATGTTATAATAAAAGACTATTCACCATCTGTGCAGTATAGGAATATCCACTACCCCATATTGTCACCTGGGTGTCGTAAGATGAAACGGAATGAAATTAAACATGAGAAGCAGCTTCTGCTTTACAATCTGGAAGTAAAAAATCTGTCTGGCTGTCTTTTTACTTACCAATCGAGGCAACTACGGCAAATTTTAGAACCTGAAATAGCAATTGAATATAATCTAATAATTAATTATGATATCATCAGGCGTTTTACAGAAATCAATTTTTAATAAGGATATGAGAAAACCTAATCGGCAAAAATTATTTCAGTTCAAGCATTTCCAGTAAAAATGGTCTCCGGATCTCTACACTCACCAAACGAAATATAACAGCATAAATGTAGTATGTTGTTATTCAGTGAAAGCGTGGTCCAACCTCTGTTGAGCCGACTCATTCGCGCAACATATAGCTGCAGATTGGCTCTACCAATTTTATGGCCCTGGGAGGGGAGGCCTATGTTCAGCGGTGGACATGTGAAGGGCTGTTGTGATAATGATGATGATGAACGAGTTTGTTATATAGTACGTTTCGTCTGCTCTACACAAAAAAATTCAAGACAGACTTAAAATATTTCTGTCTTAAATGAGATGGTTATACTGCCATCTATTTATTCTGACATTTCCTAGACGAACCATTGTATTTTGGTAAATTATGTCGCATTTACTATACATTAAATCTAAATATAAGCGCCCTTTTTTGGTGTGAGTAATTAATAACATTTTTACATTTGGAATAAATTTACCTGATAAATGTGATTAAAGCTCCAAAAAATTATATGGGAGGTGCGAAGTTTTTAAATTTAGATGATCTCTTACTGATCCTCTAACGTCCCTACCATATGACCATACCTATTACTTACTGTTAAGATACGAACTTTTAAACCAAGAGTGATGATAATTTACCTTACGGAATCGGGCTCCGGTAACTAAATACTATTATTAGTATTGCCCTATTGAATTAACTAAACATTGAGATGGACGTATCTAGAACAAATACCGACATGCCGTCCCGTATTTGAGACACGAATGCTTCACTTAAATTAAATTCCACGACACTGTCCGCCGTCTCACGTCTTCTGTGTAGCCTCAGATGCTATATAGTTCTGGTCTTTTATAATCTACGTGCGTTAAGTTAAATTGTGCAAATTACTACAGTTATTAAATAATAATTGTGTGAAATCTTTTTAAAATTGAATTAATATTTTATATGTTTATTCAATATTAATAATAATAATCATGTGCCTCAGACCGAATTTTCGTCACGGTGAACAAATATATATATATATATATATATATATATATATATATATGTATATAATATTAAAATATATTATATTTTTAGAGTGTTTATAATTTCTGATTGTTTGTGCAAACACAAGTAAACACTCCATTGTCTTATTCTTATAGTCCAATGGGACGGTTATCCAACACGACTGGATAGAGATCAAGCGCAGGACCAACGGCTTTAAGTGCTATCCAAAGCACGGTGTTGAAAGAGCGCCAAAACACTTCTTGACTTCGGGCTGCTACTGAGAATGTCTTGATAGAAAACCCAATAAATTAATTTAGTACGACCTGGGATTTGAATCCGGGACCTCATGACCAGAAATACGTTTACGTATACTAGACCAACGACACACTCAATAATATAGTGTATAATTTTTTTTTAAATTTACTAGCTGGCCAGGGAGACATAGTACTGCCATTTCCAGTAGGTGGATTGATGAGATAAACTTCAAGATCACCCCAATTTAGATGAAAAAAAATATTGACGATCTATTCCCCGTCGTAGTAATGAACCATCGCCCGACTATCAAATAATATTAAATATAATTCTGTTATGTGAACATAGGCCATATTCATACTATAATATATTTGATTTGTCCGGTCAAGCCTTTCAGGGGTTTAATATTTAATAATATATGGTGCATAAGTTATTTAAATTTGAAATGTTTATAAGATTATCCCAACGCTAAGCTAACAACGTTCAAAAGTTATGAGGCCAGCCTTAACAAAGACCCTGTCAACCGAATGAATATTCAAACTACACAAACTGGAACTCTTATCGTGTCCCTGTTATATGTAAGCAAATTATTCGGGTTATTTCGAAAGCTTATTTACTCACATCATATTTATTTGTTTATATTGTTATTTATTTATGTATCTGGTGAAGCGTGGCAGATCAGGAACTAAGCAATTGCCGTGAATATTATGGGAAAAAATTTATTAACGGAAAATGCAAACTTCTTAGATGGAATTGTGCCCAGTATGTAGCCTCGTTTTACTTTCTTTACAGAATAAGTTCACTAACTAGTACACAATCCACCTAATAGTAAGTTGATGCATTGGCCTATGTTTATCCTCTGGATGTGTAGTCACCCCTGAAGACATAGATGGAATGCCTTGTATCCAGTGAAATTTCAGTAAAGTGGGAAACATTCATAGTAGTATTCTGTGAAAGTGTAGGACTTCCTAGTTAAGCATACCCATTCGTTCTAAAACCACAGAACAAATAATAGTTCAACAATAGAAGGATCACTCTCTGATAACAAAATTGCGAGTTAGAACCTAGTTATAACGTTACTAATGTTCATAATACTTTGCTCGCCTCGAAAGCGACCTTAGGAAATTAGGAGACCCATTAAATCGTCGAAAAAAAAATTATTGCGGCGCGCGTATTAAATCGAAATGCACCTTAGGTCCGCGAGTGTCTGCATCACTGCGCCCGCATCTTTGTTAGGGGCCCACCTACTGTAGGGTTAGGTGTTGTTAGAAAGAAAGTGAATCCTTTGATATTAGTTGATAGTAGAATACACCGAGCTGTTATGCAATGTATGCAATTTACTAGTAACTTGGCGATAATAAGAACAATAGTGTTCAATGTGAGGAAGGTTAATATGCAAAATCTTGCAAAATTAAGATTATAACAACGTGAACGTCTTTGACAGTCAGATTAGAATTTACTTTAATATATATATATATAATTAATCGGAGAAGAAATTACTTACTTACCATTTTCTGTTTCAGATTTTTTTGCTATTTTTTTACATGCGACACGCGACGACATTATTAATGAAAGAGTGAAAATGCGAAGTGCTACTATAACCAATCTCATTCTTTTATCGACCAAGTCTTTAACAATAACCATTATATGCTGATCTTGCATTAGTAGACAGTAACTAGTACTTTTATGTTACTTACACTGAAGGTTTATTTAAGATCATTGATATTACACGCGAAAATATCGAAAACTCCCAAGTTGTGGTCGGGTTGCTAGTCAAATAATAAATCTAGTAAGTAACTATCGAGCCAGTAGCTAGGTACCTGATTATCTGGATATATACCTATAAATAATAATATCTTATCTTTTGGTATCCTTAGTAAGAGTAAAGTATTAAAAGTCGACATTCCTATTGTTATTTAAGCACCCGTATACTATGTAGTATCTTTTGGCTTTACTTGAATAAAAACTCAAAAATATATATCAAAGTGCCTAAATACTTATAAGAGAAAAAGTACTTTTTTGTCAACGTAAGACGCACGTCAGTTCAACACTGACAACCTCACTGACTCAGTACCCTTGTAGGGACCGCGCAGCGTAGGTATATTTATGCCTAAAGCCCGGAGTGAGACATGCCTGCTGAAACCATAATAATCAATCGCGGATCTACCACGTATAAATACTTCTGGATCTTACGATCTTTATATTGTAAAAAAATTTAAATATTCCCAGTATCATTTTTTGTGTTTAAATAACGAAGCTTCATATTTATACTGCGGTTAATCTATTAATAAAGATAAAAATTATATGTTTCTGTATGGTGTACCATAATGTGGTACTGAGTACGAGCTCTGTAACTATCTATGGGCACTGAACAGGGCTATATCCAGCTACGGACATGTGTTGTGTTGCATCATTACAATAATTCACAAGTACATACAACACAACACGGTCCTGAGCCATCTGCATCAATTTCCTGCATTTCTTAACAGGTTATCACTCCATCTACCCTAACACTTCACTTTCCGGTACGAAGCTGCCATTCGAGCACATTTCTTCTCCATGGATTTCTACTTTAAATTATTAACTGTAATGTTGTATTATTTCTTCTGTTCCCATATTATAAAAAGGATTCGCCGTAATTGCAACAATGGTTTGCAGTACCAGATGTCTTGCTATTTCGACTGTTACCATTCTGAGTCATACCGCCATCTATCGAAGTTTAACCAATTAAACCGTTTAAACAGCTAGAGTTGATTTAAAAATTGGATGGTTATTTCGCCATTCATTATTTGATTTGCTTGCATTTAAATAAGGCCAATTATCCGAACCACTCTCAGCATTATTTTGTTTTTATTCTCCTTTAAAATGTAATCGGCTGCGCCCGTTTTATTTGATGCTAATTAGAAAGAATAAATTAGTCAAAAGCTCGCTATGCACGATCAATATTCCTTCAACTATCTGTGTGTGTAATACTTATTTCACGGTGATTTTTTTCCATCTGATATTAAATTAAAAACTGTCATCAAATATTTTAAAATATTATAAAAAAATATTTTTATAATTTCTTAAAAAGCAATTTTGGAGGATAATATTAAAAAAAATTGTATCTGAAATCGAGTCTTGGTTAAACAAGTCTTGTCATTTATGTCAATTCATGTTCGCAAATGTTCCAGAGACTATGTCCAAAACACTTGTAAAATGCCAAAGTAAATATTCTATAATCCTACAATCAGTAATCAGTAAAAAGTTAAAGTCCCATAATCAGTAAAAAGTTCCGACACTAGTTAAGTCCGGTAAGGTTTAAGTGTTTGGGATTCAGAAAATTTTCCCTGCACATGAATTATTCTAAGTTCTAAACACTTTGTCAATTTTACAGTTCACTCACAAATATTCTGTCTTTGACACCAGTAATTTTTTCGTCATTTTACTCACTGTTACACTTATGACATTCTTATTAGCAATGTCCAAATTAACGGCTAATGCCTCCCCGTTGGACTCTACTGCCTCCGCCCATCTATGGGTCAGGTAGACCAGAAGATCACCAGCTGATCGAACCCGACGAAAACGGTATTGGCGGTCATTAATCAACTGGTAGACTACGAGAGTGAGGGAATAGAGAGTGCACCTGTGCTTGCACGTACACAGTTACTATAATGCTGCTCTGCGCAGATGGCTAGTTTCCATTGAGACTGGCTGTATGCAGCGTGACCGAAATTCGGTTTATTATGTAATTAATAATTATTAATTCTTGTTGGCTATAGTTGCCGACACGAGTCGTGAGAACAGATAAACTGTGGTGGGATATGGGTAGGGTACACTGTCGGGCAAAATTATTGCGTACCTTTATTATTTCAATTCGTAATTAAATATTTTCGCCGACTTTTATGAAAATGTTTACTTGAACACATCAACTTTTACTTTAATACAGTAATGTTGCAGATATTCGTGTCCGTTATTTTATTATCTACTATAAAGTATTTACCTGTAAAGTCGATCAAGATACATATGTGTACCACAAGTACTACCCTTTGAAAAATAATTTTTTTAATTAAAACAATACCAAAGACACTATGCAATAGATAATAGTATCAAAGACAAAGATATGCTCTTTTATTTTAAACCATAACCTGGCAATGTTTCTTAGAAAAAAAAAAGAAATCACTCTGAACTTTCGGCGTTCCACGTGTCGCTTTGATGAAGGTGCTCCGTCTTTTTTATAGAATTTTATATTTGTGTCTGGACTAAAAACGAAAGCATTATACTTTTTTATATTCCTTGTAATATAGTAAACACGTAGATATATAATTTGTGGTATAAAAAGGTGAAAAGTAAATTACCTAAAGTACTTCGAAATACGGAACGCCCATTTTGGCGGTTGGGTCATAAATGTGTTATTTTTCCAATTCTCATTTATTTTTAGTGTAAAATGTAAGTAAAAATAGTTTTCTTACATATTTCAAATAACTTGACGTTGTATTTATTTCAAATTCACACAAAAATATTTTTGAAATATTGTTCGAAATGTTATACAGATAAATATTATTATTATTATTTTTTTTAATTTTTTTTTTAATTGTATACCGTGTGGTTAGAATTGAATATTTTATTAAGAAGAAGGAAAAGGTGATATGCCTTCCATTAAATCTAGTTTTGCGGTGCGCCGTACAGTAGCTACTGAGACATTAGTCGCCTCAGCAGTCTGTTTATATACGTCTATGATGTTTTTCGCAGTACCTAATTTTTTCAAGTAACTAAACACTGAATAGACCATTTGTAGGGATTGTCTATTTAACCCCGACTTCTTCTTTCTCTGCATATTTAGACCAAAATCTGAACACTAAAATTATAACAACAAAAATAATTAAAAACAAGAAATAATAAAAACAACTAATAACAAGGAATAGACAAACAACAACTAAAAACTAACAACGAGGTAACAAAAACTATAAACGAAAATAAACTAATTAAAAAAGTTATCACTAAAATTATTGCTCTGAAGTGTACGGAAGCCTAATGATACTGTAATGCTTCCTCCCTCTCTTAATAATAAATATATTTGATATTAAATATATTACATATAATAAATTTACCCTTTTTCAATAACATTATATATTTGTGATCAGGATAAATAAGATATGTTTTGATCTTTCTAAATAAACTTTCAAAAGGTTTATTAATAGGCCGTTTGTAATATTTTGGCGTGATCTTCTTAGTTAGGACCCTTATTTACGTTGTGTTTGTTTAATAACTTAGTTCTTTTAGGAGTCTTTTGGAAGAATAAATATTCACTAGTGCAATTGAAAGCTGTTGGTAGTGCCTTACAAGCTAAGTGAACCCCGTTCACGAAGACAGGGCTCGAGAAAGGTTAAGAACATAAAACGTCCTTATTCGCACTTGTATCAGGTTTACATTATAAATTTATTATTAATTATCCCTTCCCTCTCGGAAAAGGTTCAAAATATATTTAAACAAAATACCCGATACAAGGACTTCGCTCTCCTACATTTATATTTAAAAATGTAGGGGGGCACACGGCCCACACACGTCGTGCACGGTGAGTGCTAACCATTTTGATGCACACCCCCCGAAGGGAACGCTAATTCGGGAACTGGACCGTAGTCCACAGCAAAATAACTGGCGAACCAGTAAAAGAGGCTTGGCCCCTTGTTAGTGCGTAAGCACAAACATCGACGGAAGTCGCGCATGTCAATGCGTGTAAACGCTATACAGAATACGAACGAATCCAGCCACAGTGAATGTACGTCACACGGTTTATGCAAATAGGCACTCTGGCCGTAAACCCTCCGGGAGCGCCACCACGTGCCAGACCGCCGCTCCTGCAGACGTGATGTAAGTGTAGGGCAGCACCACCAATTGCATGATCAGCACGGCTACTAGCCGCAGAGCGTGTCATGAGTCTACCGCTCACATCAAGAGAATGGGGTCCCACGTTGTGCGGCTTTCGGCCGCAGCCTTGAGAGTCTCCTCAGATCCTCCCGCCAGCTACTACCCGCATGAGGTCGACACATATGCTCCACCAACCAATACGACGGCAGATATTGCCAAAAGGCAGTTATAAGATAAGAGTTATAATTCGCCATCAGAAAGGGTTTGTGTCACTGACGTTGAGTAAATACATTTTCGATCATGTTTGTCTCACCCACCGACAAGTTGCCTTCAATCATTCAAAGGTGGGAAAGTTACAGAGATATATTATTATGTTGTTATATAAAACATCATGGAGGGCAGACAGTCTGCAGCCCCGTAATGAAGGGACCCGAATTGGGAAAAGCTACTTAGGTGTGAGTCAAACCAGGACGCAAAGAGCGCCATTGAAAATAGCGACCCACCAAACAAACATCGTAAAGACGCAATGCTGCAAAACGCAACAAGCATCAATACGACTATCGACGGGCTTACACCATCCCAAGGTCTCCATACATCCCAGCAGACATCACCACCCGTATACCTCCATCGACAAGAACCACAAGAGTGCGTCGAATCAGGCGCAGCACATCCGCAGATCCATCACAAGACGCAATACCGCAAGTAGCAGTAAGCATCAATGCAACTATCATACGGATGTCCCCCCTCACAACACACCCACATGATCCCTATCGACTTTGGTAACAAAGTTTGTATTGTTGTTAACTAAAAAATATCACCAACGTGTATCATAGTAGTACGTTACTAAGACGCCAATGAACAAAAGTCCACGTATCATAGCGCTAATGCACTAAGACGTGAAGTTGAGTATGCCTGTTACACTTAAAAGTGCTACCAAACACACTCATCATCCCAACCCGAAAGATAGACGACGCATCGCTATGCGATACGACGTCGCCCACAAACGGTACGGGTGTGCGATGTCCACGGGAAAGCCGTATTGCTACAACAAACCCGCTTACCACGGGCACTAAGATGATATGTCTGTGACACATCGGTTAGCGAGCCCAAGTTTACCTCGGACAGCATACACGCCACCATAATATTTTTTTCAAGTTCCTAATAAGGACTAGTCATTTTGCTACAGTACTAGGAGCAGTCGGTCACCCAACCACCCCATATAATGCTTATGCATCAAGGAGACCTTCTATAATAATACTTTTGTATCATAGACCTTAATTTCATGTCATTCATATATTATAGGACTCGAACCCACGACCCTACTATTGTAATGCAAATTCATCACCTTCTATAGTATTGCTTTTGTATCATAGACCTTACTTTCATAAGTCATTAATATATAGGACTTCAACCCACGACCCCACTATTGTAATGCAAATTCATCATAGAGACCTTCTATATTATTGCTTTTGTATCATTGAGTTTATTATCATAAGTCCCTAATATAGGACTAGTCATTGTGCAACAGTACTTCAAGCAGTCGGGCTCCCGACTACCCCATATATATGTACAACTGCATGTATGTATCTCCGGCAGCTCCTCCATACAAGACATCTATACATGAACACCTTCCATAACTTAGGAAAATTTTCTTTTATACATGAACTCCTTCCACAACTTAGACAATTTATAACAAATTTTCTAATTATCTTATAACCGTTATTTATCTTTATTTTTATAATATTTTCGACTTGTATTTCTATTGTTTATCATGTTTTAAATATTTTTTACAAGTTTTTATAATAAATTTATTTATTATGGAAGACAATATTTTTGCCTTTAATTTACTATGTTATTGGTCTAATGTCTGAAATGTATTTATATTAACTTTATGCTTATTAATGTAATTTTATTGCTTAATATATATATATATATATATATATATATATATATATATATATATATGTATATATATATAAAGGCTATTTTTGATGCCCCTTTATATTGAATTTAATTATTAATAATAATATTGGACCGTCACAATACGTTCGAAACCAATAGATGACGAGAATTCACGTTGAGCGTCAGCGTGGTCAACGTCGTATCAACCAATAAAAAGTGTGCTCATGACTTATGTCGGCAATTATACTATTCTTTTTCATCGTCAGTGCGTAAAATTAGACCGCTGGACATGGGCCCATCGCGTCGTAAGGAAGATTTGTTTTAACCATCAAACTTATTTGGGATCGCAACACAGGACGTCCTTATCTTGACTAACTAAATTTGTTGTTATTTCAACAAAAAAAAAAAATAGTAAGAACAGCAAAAACAATACAAAGGATTATTTTATTTTTCTTCTATGTCGGGCTTTTTTTAATTTACTGTTCGGTGTACTATCTTTACTTTACTTTTACGACTCTAAGGACGTAAGGTTCATTAAACGCCTATATTGGAACCAATCGGCGAATATACGTATGGAAGGCAAACTAACAGATGACTCTGAAATCTTACGTGGAATACGGCAGGGATGTATTCTCTCGCAAATTCTTTTCAATATTTACTTAGAGATGATTTTCCTTGAAGTTTTGGATCGGGTGGATGTAGATATCACAGTGAATGGTCAGATTATTAACAATATCCTTTATGCCGATGACACTGTACTTATTGCATCTACAATGGAAGAACTTCAGATCCTTATAGATTAAATTCAATTTGTTAGTTCAGCGTATGGCCTCAGTATCAACACCAGGAAAACCAAATATATGACAGTTTGTAAAACACCACCTGCTAACCCTTCTATATTAATTGTATAGTTGTATCACGTATGGGTCAGCTCGACCGAGGAAGGACCACGCTCTCACAGAATACCAGCGTCAAATAGCAGCTTAATGTTGCTGTGTTTCGTATGGTGAGTGTAGAGAACCGGAGACCCTTTTTACTGGAAAAGAGGCAATCCATCTTAGTCTTCAAGGTTGACAACGCATCTGCATTTTGATTCGCAAACGAGTAGGTATAGATATAAATGTATATGAGCCACAGCAACCACTTACCATCAGGTGGACTGTGTGCTCGCTTGTCACTCTTTTCCTATAAAAAAGTTAGCAAATACAAATATTTGGGATGCTGGGTTGATGATACGGTAGACCACAGTCTTGAAATAAGGTCCCGCATAGAACAAGCCCGTAATGCTTTCTTTAAAATTAAGTCACTTCTGTGCAATAAAAAGCTGAACATCCAGATACGAGTACGATTAGCACGCTGTTATATTTTCTCCATTCTTTTGTATGGCGTTGAAGCATGGACCCTCACATAATCGAGCTGTAAGCAGATTGAAGCTACGAAATGTGGGTGTACAGGAGAATGTCAAGGATATCCTGGAGAGACAAAATAATGAACGTAACCGTACTAAGCCGCATAAAGAAGAACAAGAAGTTGTATCTTTAGTAAAGAAAAGAAAGCTTGAATATCTAGGCCACATAATGAGAAACCGAAAATACGATCTACTGCAACTCATCATACAGGGCAAGATCCAAGGTAAACGAAGTGTGGGTCGAAGAAGAACATCTTGGCTGAAAAATCTACGCCAATGATTTGTAAAGAGCACCCGTTCCTTATTCAGAGTCGCGGCATCAAAGATTCAGGTTGCCTTAATGATCGCCGACCTTCGAAAGAAGATGGCACTTTAAGAAGAAGAGGAAGAAGAAGAACTACCTTTTCAGTTGCGAGAACCTGTAGTAGGTAAGTGATAGAAGGTAATGTTGTGTGATTAGAATTAAAATATAATATGATAAAGATTTTACCGTGTAGTGGCGGTTAAGAATATCCACTACCCCATATCTTCCCGTGGGTGTCGTAAAAGGCGACAGAGGGAAACAGGCAGGAGATGGGCAGCGACATCTTCCTGATAACAGTAACTGTACAACAAAAAAACTGCGGTTGCCAACCCGCTCGCCAAGCGAGGCAACTATGGCAATATACCGCCCATGAATAATTACACAAATAGACGGCCCCCAGTCCCCGGCGGCCCCGCTATTCCTGGCTACGATGGCGACTATGGTAACGGCGGGACAGGGGGTGCTAAGAATCTCCGGTGGAGGTTCGGATGCCACCTACGACGACTCGACCTGGCAACATATAACGCACACATCCCGAGGACTGACGATAAGATCCTGAAGCTGGAAGAAGAGATAGACAAGTTGCGCTGGAATATTATACGATTATCCGAGATCCAAGGAGAGGGGGAGCACACGGTGGTTTTTCAATCCGGTGATGATGGATGAACTTGTTCTATCACCGGGAGGGCGACCATCTGTCCCAAGGAGGTGTTGGATTTATCGTCCACAAGTCTGTCGTTAACAACGTTTTAAAGATTGGGAGTTTATCGACGAGGGTTGCGTCTCTTTCTTCCAGAAGCTGCCCAACAGAAAGTGAACCTGGTCACAAAAAACGAGATTAACTTCATTATGACTACCAGACGCCAACTGTTCAGTGATGTCCCTGTGATCGCAAGGAAGAAAACTGGCAGCGATTACCGAATGGTTAGAGGCACACTGAACCTAAACTTTAAGTTGGAGAGGTCTCGTCTAATGAAATTTACGCTCCGTCCCCCCTCGTGCTCTAGTCCAGAATCCCGAAACCTTTCAGCTCGAGTTACGTAACCACTTTCAGTGCCTAGAAGATTGTAAAGCATTGGACGATATGAATGACGAGCTCGTGGAAACTGTCCATGCGGTCAGAGCTAAGTTCTGCAAGACCCGCCGCAGAAGAACACAAAAACTCTCCGATCACACTCTTAATCTCATGGCTGTTAGACAGGACATGAGTCTGCAATCGTCAACAGATTTGAAAGCATACAGGCAACTGAACAGACAGATTTCCAAATGCATGCGGCGAGACTTACGCAACTTTAATACTGCTCGTATTAAAGAAGCGATCGAGCGGAACCAGGGCTCCAAAGTTTTTGCCAGAGATCTTCTGCCAGAAAGAGGCAACTGTCAAAGCTGAAGACTGAGTGTGGCAGCATCGTTTCCAAGATACCCGAGATTTTGAGTGAGATTGAGAGGTTCTATGGGCAGCTGTACACATCATCGTTGAAGCCACACGCAATTGTGAGTAACGATCCAAGAGCAAGTTTTATCCGACACTATTCCGATGATATCCCAGACGCCAGTCTGAGCGAGATTAGAATGGCTCTCCGGCACCTTAAAAATGGCAGGGCCCCAGGCGAGGATGGAATTACAGCGGAGCTCCTGAAAGCGGGTGGAACACCGGTACTTGAAATAATACTAGTTTTACGGAATTTATCGCGTATATTTAACTTTTTAAATACCCGACGTTTCGAGAGCTTTACAGCACCCATGGCCACGGGAAGGACTGAGATGTTCAACGTCCAGATGTCATAGTTAACCGCGGTTACCATAGATTAAAATTTAACTTTTGTTCCGCGATGGCGATGGGCTCACCTGTATCTCCCATTTTCGCCGACATATTCATGGAAGACTTTGAGGAGAAAGCCCTGCTTACTTCTCCCATAAATCCAAGATTCTACAAGCGGTACGTAGACGACACTTTCAGAATTCTACCTTTAGATAAAGTAATTGCATTTTTAGACCATCTTAACTCTATAAATTCTAAAATTCAATTCAGAATGGAGTTAGAGGCAAACAATTCCTTAGCTTTTCTAGATGTGTTAGTAATTCGGAATCCTGATAACACTTTGAGCCATACTGTGTATAGAAAAAAAGACCTACACAGATAGATATTTAAACGGTAATTCTCACCACCATCCTTCACAGTTAGCTACCGTGGGTAAATCTTTGTTTCAGAGAGCATGAGGGATCTGTGACAGTAAACAGCTGGCTGCCGAGCTCCAAGACGTCAAGGAAGTTTTGCATGACAACAAGCTTCGGGTCCCGCGCCTACGTCACAGAGAACGAGTGAAACCGGCCACAGTCGAGCGTGCACCTGCTGTACTGCCATATGTTAGAGGAGTCACTGACAAGATTGGCTACATTTTGAAGCGCGCTTCCATCAAAACATACTTCAAGCCGCCGAAGAAGATTGGTCAGTTTTTACCATCAGTCAAGTGTAACGTCCCTCTGCAAGATGCAGGAGTGTACAAGCTTGATTGTAAATGTGGTCTCTCCTACATAGGACAAACTAAAAGATCAAAAAACCAGCATTAAAGAACATATAGGTGATGTGAAGAATCGACGCTCCGGGAAGTCTGCTGTCTGTGAACACGTACAGGATCGCCCCCGTCACTACATCAGATTTGATAGACCACAAATCCTCACTAAAGAACACCGATTCCTTCCAAGGATGATTCGCGAGGCTATTGAAATCAAAAAACATTCTAATTTCAATTGAGATGATGGCTGGGTGCTACCATCTGCTTGGGATCCTATAATAAATAAAATTAAATCCCAACACAAGCATACAACTGCAAGACTTCATGATACCAGTTCATACTGTGTAGATCGGAACAAAAGTTAAATTTTAATCTATGGTAACCGCGGTTCACTATGACATCTGGACTTTGAGCATTTCAGTCCTTCCCGTGACCATGGGTGCTGTAAAGCTCTCGAAACGTCGGGTATTTAAAAAGTTAAATATACGCGATAAATTCCGTAAAAACTAGTATAGAGGACCAACGTATTCGCATGCTTACCAAGGGACGGGGATGAAACAAGAATTTCCTAACAGAAAAATAATTTTTATCCAGACACGTGGCTCAAAACATGATTAGTAATCACGTTTAAGACGTTTCATGTAACAGAACGTCAGTAACCCTGGTTCGATCCCCGCTGGTAACAATTAAATTGTTAATTGCAATTTTAAGTGCTGATTTACCACGTGCTCGGCAGTGAAGGAAAATATCACAAAGAAACCTGCATGTCTAAAGAATAAGAAAAAATATATTTCGAAGACGTGTGAAGTACGCCAACATTGGGGCAGCGCGGCGGATACTTCCTTGCCCTTAAACCCTTTCAGAAATGAGGGGGCCCTATACCCAGCAGTGGGACGTATATAGGCTGTAACTTTACCTTAACTTTTACGACGTTTACGAAACAAGTAGGAATAGAATATATTCAGATATTATAGTACCTTAATTTATATCATATTAAATGTTGATCACATACGAGTAAAAATATTTTTACCAAACGATATATATATATATATATATATATATATATATATATATATATATATATATATATATATATATATAATTATTTCTGGTCAAGGGTTGTTGCTAATGGTAGCGCAGCGGTCTCTAAATTATGAGGCAGTTTCTCTAAATCAACAACAACTATTCTGAAAATTTATTTCAACCTCGCCCGGACTCGTACATAGTATGACGACCTGTTTCAATATACAATTGGGTCACCATATTGTACAAATACACGAATTCAGGGAAACTACATAGTAGTGACGCTCAAGTTTATTAAAATTGCACAAGTGAATTTGAAATGCTCGGAATTTTTCCGCGGAAAAAAATCCGTATCGAGGATATCGGCAAAGTAACAAGAGTACCTGAGTTAGCCCAGCTGATCAGTAACTTGAAGTAGCAGCTTACCGGCTATAGATCCTGTATCGTGAAGGTAGTTTAAAAACACAAATTGCTCAAAGAACAAACATTCAGACCTGGGATTATTTTTAGGCTATACAAATACTTGTTCCGTGCGGAAATCATCCCGCAGAACTCAGCGCTGATAGCCCCTGAGGCACGGAGCTGTCAATTTTTACTGTATTCGGCGTTTAGATACGAATATAAAATTTTGTATAAAAATGCGTTTTATAATTCTGAATGTTATCTTTTTTTGTTTAAAAAAATATTAGTAATCTTATTAATTAACATTACTAATATTCCTTTTAACCACTCCTGGTAAGCTTGAAAATGCTTGTGTTAGGAGTGGTTCACGACAGTAGTCAAATGGCGGATTCGAACCCACGACCTTTTGAGTTCGCGATCCGCGCCCTGCCATTAGGCTACTATCGCTTCAATAAATCAAAAATATCTGAAAGAGAATTTAATTTTTATTTAGTATTATATGTTTAATTTTATTTAATTTATAATATTTTCGGATTGGATTTGATTACATCTTATAACAAATATTAGCCCTGACTAGGATTCAAATCTAAGACCCGTATCGTAGGACCGCCAGATTCTGTAAACACCACACGGCCTTTATGCAGGTTGCCTTCACATTTCTAAGTGGTAGCACTTCAATTCAAGCTACTAGTTCACCTAGGTAGGTCCCTCCCTCTCACCTATTGCACAGACGTTCCGGTGCTAAGGGTACAGAGAGCCAGTATAGTTACAGGCTGTGAGGCATTCCATCTTTGTCCTCAGAGGTGACAACGCGTCTGCAGCCTGTTTTGTTTGAAGTTGGCTACAGCTGTCCACGGACTGCATCAGCTACTTACCTTGTAAGTTACCTCTTACTTCATTTGTTATTTCAGTTTTATAAAATAAATTACTCAATATTTTACCACTGAATATTTTAGTGTTTTTATTATTGAATACTGTAAGAAAAACAAAATTGATTCTCATTAAGATTTCTAATTCTTTTAAACTCAAATTTTAGCCTCTACATCTAATCTCTTCACTGAGGAAACGCTTTAAGTTAATCTGCTAATACATAGAACGTCGATCCTGTTACGATCAAATAGATGCTCGGAACGAGGAAGCGATACCGCAGTCTCATAATCCTATTTACGTTAACATGAAGTAGATTTATTAATTGGATAACGATTGTGTTGTGGAAATTTACTGCCGAGTTTCACAACTATTCATGACGGAAGTGAAAATTGTGATTTTGGTTTGTGTGCAAGGGAATCGCCGTGTAATGGCCTGGAGAAAATCCATCTTTTACATGGTACAGCCATGCTGCAGCTATATTATATTTATAGCATTAATGGGACCTATCGAACTATAACACTCGCACCAAACTATAACATAAAATGTAATATAGCAGCTCAATGCTGCTGTGTTTCGTGTTGTCAGTGTAGGAGCTGGAGACCCTTTTTACTGGAAACGAGGCATTGTATCTTAGTCTTCACGGATGACAACGCATCCGCATTTTGAATCTTAATCGAGGATAGATGTAAGTGTCCATGAGTCACAGCATCTACTTACCATTTGGTACACTGTGTGACCATTTGTAATCCGTGTCTTATAAAAAAAGTAGACTGTGTGCCTGTTGTAGCAAAATATTAGGTTTGTATGATGACTAACCGCAACATCAAAATAAATGCTAATGCACACAGCACGTCGGTTATCTCTTATATTCATTCCATAGGAAATTAATTTAGTAAGTGAGTTGGGAACCGATTGCAGTTGGAAGCTGGCAAGCAGATTTTAACGTGATTAAAATGTGATTATTAATTGAAAAATATTTTGCAATTTTAGACTAACTTCAAGCCTTAATTATATTGCTAAATTTTATAAAATTAAATTTAGGCTACGGAAATAAAATTAGTTTGTCAGGCGTCATAATATTATTATTATATTCCAAAATATCGAATTAAGGTAAATAACCTTGTTGCTTGAAAAGTGAAAGAACCTCAGTAATTAGATAAAATTATAAAAAAATAATGTGATGTGTATTTTTACTACACGTAAGGTAAAAAACATTATTAAGAAGAAAGAAGGAAGAGAAGAAATAATATATTAATTTAGGTATTTACTACAAATTAATATTAAAAAAATAATATTTTTTATTTTTTATTTTAGAATAAAGGTGATAAACGAGCACAAAGTCCACCTGATGACTGGTGGATGCTGTAGCCCATAGACACCTACATCGATTAGTTATCAAAAGCGTTGTTACCCCTGAAGACTCGGATTGAATGCGTCGTTACCGGTAAAAATGTTCTCTGGTTCTCTACACTTACCATACGAAATACAGCAGCGCAAAAGCTGCGATCTTACGCTGGCGTTCCGTTAACCTGCGGTAACATTGGTCATGCTGCAACCATAATATAGCTGTAGTTTGGAAGTAATTAAGCTTCTAAAGAAAGTGCACTTTGGATTGAACGCACACAAAAGGTTCTTAGCGCCTATACCGCAAAGCCTGAAAATGCAAGTCTATGACCAATGCATCTTGTAGCTGTACTTGCGTATGGTATTCAAACGTGGACACTAATTGAACTTTATAAACCCAAAATCAGCGAGCGATACAAAGAGCTATGCTCGAAGTTTTTCTGGTGGATAAGCTTTTTTATGAAAAAATCTGTCGGAGAACCAGCGTTATCTCGTTATAGCCTACAGTATTTGCAAGTGACAATGGGTTAGTCACATATATCGAAGAAGTGATAACCGTTGGAATATACGAGTAATTGTGTGGAGCTTGCGCTCAAATAAACACGTTCTCTGGCTTAATGAAGCGACAATCTGTGCGAGACGAGAAACTGGATGAGTGAAGCAAAAAATTAGGCTAAGTCGCGTGCCTTATATCCAGAAATAGATTGCAGCCAGCCGAAAAATATGATGATGAGAAAGGATAACTTCTCAGCATAATGCTAAAGTAACAGATACCGTAATAATGATATTATTTCGGAGCCTGATAAGACGACTTGCAAGAAATTGCTGGTCATTGCATTTTGTTGACACAATTACGTAATTATATTGCAAAGGAAACTAGTTTATAGTAGGAATACTTTCTTGCCTAGAAGTTCACCTGGTTAGGTACCATCCTCTTACATATTTCTGCCGCCAAACAAGAAATGTAGTCATGTAATGTAAGTAACATAAACGTTTAATTGGATGTCATAATCACCACAGTTCTTCACAATTCCACTGATTGAACTCCTGAATAACCTGCATACGTTGACCTTCTACGTATCCTGTACACCAGACCTCACTCCGTGAAGAAAAGGGCAATCTATAGATTTGCTTACCGCCACCGGGCTATGATTTGAACGGTTTTCTTCATCATCGGTTATTGGTTATTCCAGCACCGATGAGGAAGAAAGTAAAAGTTCATGAGCAACCCGAGTGAGGTGACACATGTCACCGGCCAGCGCACTAGTGATGCGTCGGTACATTAAAATTAATCATAAATTTTTACAGAAGTAAACGCAAACAAGCATATAGCTCGCATGATGGCATGTGAATACCGCCGCCCATGAACATCTGCAACATCCTAAGAATTGCAAGTTCGTTGTCAGTATTTTAGATCACATTAGGTTTTTTCTGGATGGTTCCTAGTTGATAAAACTTCAGAAGAAGAGCCGGTGTCAAAGTAAATTCTGTAGTGGAAAAATTCTAGAGTAACGCGAGTTGGTGATTTTTTTTAACATTACCGTTACACTAGGATTTTCTCCTGTATCGTGGAGGCAGTTTACCAATATAAATATCACAAAGACAAACATCCAGATCCGGAAAAATTATTTGTAGCCCATACAAATACTTGTTCCGTGCGAGTTTCGAACCCGCAGCCCCCAGCGCAGTAACACATTGCTAAGCACCACGGAGCCGTCTTGTCAACAGGCGAGATGATGTGGGTGGAATTTAGAGGTATTAGGCAGTGCGATTGCGAGACTTTCAGCCGAAATCAATACCTACACATGGGTTTGAACTATATAAAATATAGTTAGATATAGATAAATATATTTGTATAAAATATTCGATACAATATCTTTCACCGACTACGCTATAAATTAATGACCTATTTTTGGAACGCACTCAATCGAAATGACAGAACGCTTTAGCGATCCGGAATGATTTCGATTACGTGTACATGCAGTACCAATTTCACAGTCCAACGGTCAAAGGGAACAACTAGCATTAACCACTGTTTACTGAGAACCCAGTGGTCGTGATCATTGTAGTATAAGGTGTATCCAGAGTGTGTGTGAGTAAAATAAATTCAAAATTTTAACATAATTACGTCCAAATTTGAAAAGTCGCTGACCGTTGACTTAATGCATGTTTGCAGCTCTCTTAACAGTTATTGTTAATAATAAGGTCTTTCGCAGTAGGTTCATATTAAAATGATGGCGAAGCTTCCTTAACTTTTAACAAGTGTTTTGTAAAAGCTAACTTAATAAAAACTTTTTTTTACGAGTATTTTTCCACCAGCCCACCTGGTAGTATAGCGGCGGTGGTAAAACATTTGATGGTAAATCACACAGTATTACTGTACCGAAAGCTTATTTACTTGTGCTTTGGAGATGCCCAGATTCCCTTGCTGTACGTATTACAAAGGAGGAAACAAACGGTTTGGTGGTATGCGTGAAATATCAAAAAATGAGGATAGAGGTAAACAGAACATGAGATAGACAACAACCTCTTTCTAGTAATAACCAAAAAAACTGGGGTTATCAAGCGTGGCAACTACAGTAACTTATAAGGTGATATGTGCAGCGGTAGCACATTTATAACCGTTGAACGTTTTTAATTTTTAGCAGTTAATTTTATTCACTTAATAGGACCTTAGTTTTATACATGGTAGAGCCATGTTGTAGCTATATACTATGTACGCCGTCCAGTACCATCTCGAGACGGTGAGTCCGGCTCTGCTCTTTCTGACCGAGGCGCAGGTGTCCTCTCCGGATGATGTCTCGTATCTGTCCTACCCGGGGTACAAACTGCAACACTCCTTTCTGCCTCGGGCTGAAGTTTGCGTTTACGTCAGAGAGGACATCTGTTCTCGACGCCTCGGCAGGCTTGAAGGTTCGGACCTGTCCATCCTTTGGCTACGCGTAGACAGCGACGACCATCCGCGCATCTACAGGTGCCTCTATAGGACCCATAGCGGTAATGCCGAAACAGACCGACTCTTTGACCACGTCCAAATGGCTACAGATTCGTTGCTACAGCAGATCCCCTCCGCAGAGATCGTGATCCTCGGCAATTTCAACGCCCTTCGGGCCGAATGGCTTGGTTCACATTTAACCGATCGCATGATCGGTTATCTGTTTATGATTTTGCCTTGGCATATGGTCTGACACAACTGGTTACTTCGCCTACGCGGATTCCAGATGAGGAGGATCATGCACCTTCCCTGTTGGACCTTCTGCTGACCTCTCACCCGGACAGATATCAGATTTCCGTCGACACCCCTTTAGGCTCTTCTCTCATTGTCTTGTCCGGAGTGTGGTGCCACTCACGCTGAAATCGCAGTTGCATTCTGCAGGCTGCCACCGTATTTGGCACTATAGGTCAGCCGATTGGGATGGGATGCGGTCTTTCTTTGCATCCTACCCTTGGCGGCGGGTTTGCTTCTCACCGGACGATCCCAACGTTGTTGCGAATTCTGCCGCTGATGTGGTACTTCAGGGTATGGTTCTTTTTATTCCTTCCTCTGTGGTACCTATTGAAAAAAGCAAATCTCAGCAATGGTTTGGTCGCTCCTATCAAATAGCATCATGCTATAAGCAGGAGTGCTACCAAGCCTCGGCTGACGAATCAGCGTCCCGGAATGTAAACACCAGCGCTCTAAAAAAGAAGTATAATTCCGCCTCTAGGTCCTTCAAGAGAGTCATTGCCAAGGCAAAGTCAGAGCACATAGGCAGAATTGGCGAGAAACTAGTTCGCCTTCCTTCTGTCAATTTCTGTCAGCCATCTCTTCCATCTTTGCACAGGGAGAACAACTCACTGGCCCGTACCACAAAGGAGAAAGCCGATCTGCTAGGCTCATTCTTTGCGTCCAAATCGACTCTCGATGACAGGGGGAGTACGCCGCCGACCATCCCGCGGTGTGAGTGCTCCATGCCGGAAGTGCAGTTCACATAGAGCTCGGTTCGCAAAGCACTTCTCTTCCTGGACATCCACAAGTCGAGTGGGCCTGACGGAATCCCCCCAATTGTGCTGAGGGCGTGTGCTCCAGAGTTGGCACCGGTTTTAATGCGTCTTTTCCGGTAATCCTACTCCCTACGCGTAGTCCCACAATCATGGAAGACGGCTTTCGTTCACCCGATCCCTAAAAAAGGCGACTGCTCAGATCCGCCCAACTACTGGCCTATCGCAATCACCTCCTTGTTCTCCAAAACAATGGAGTCAATTGATCGATTGCAAGCCCATTAATGCTGGTGTTCCACAAGGCTGCGTGCTATTGCCAACGCTGTTTCTTCTGCATATCAATAATATGTTGCATACCCGTAACATCCATTGCTATGCAGATGACAGCACTGATGATGCTCTTTACACTGGCCCAGCTAATTTTTTCGGGAAAACGTTTCCGAGTACCGGAAAAAACTTGTGTCTGAAGTCGAGTTTTGCTGAACAGAGTCTCGGATTGGGGGCGACTAAATCTAGTCCAGTTTAGCCCCCAGAAGACACAAGTTTGCGCGTTTACCGCAAAAAAGAACCCCCTTGTCGTATCTCCTCAGTATCAAGGAACTCCTCTTGTTACCTCAGCCAGTATCGGAATCCTCGGCGTGACATATTGAGTGACGTGCAGTTTCGTGGTCACTTGGAAGAGAAGGCCAAATTGGCTTCTAAAAAGCTTGGCGTGCTCAGCAGAGCGGGACAGTATTTCATGCCGGCACACCGCCTGCAACTTTACAAGGCGCAGGTTCAGCCGCACATGTAATCCTGTTTCAATCTCTGGGCTGGGGCTCCCCAGTATCGGCTCCTTCCACTTGACCGCATCCAGCGCAGAGTTTTTTTTTTTTATAGAATAGGCTGACAAACGAGCACACAGTCCACCTGATGGTAAGTGGTTGCTGCGGCCCATAGACATCTACATCTATCTTCCATTACAAATCAAAATGCAGATGCGTTGTCACCCGTGAGGACTGAGATGGAATGCCTCATTTTCAGTAAAAAGGGTCTCCGGTTCTCTACACTCACCATACGAAATACAGCAGCAAAGAAAAATAAAGAGTGGCTCGAATCGTCAACGACCGAGTGTTTTCCGATCGGATCGATTCACTGGCGCTGTGAAGATATGTTGCATCTCTTTGCATTTTCTTTCGCATATACCATGGAGAGTGCTCTGAGGAATTGTTCGAATTAATCCCAGTCGCCAAATTTCGTGAACACACTACGCGGCAAACGTCCCGATCCCGTCCCATCCACACCATCTGGATACTTGGCAGTCCACCACTGTACGTTTCAAAAGGAGTTTTCTCCCGCGTACAACCTCTCTGTGGAATAGTTTACCACCGGCGATTTTTCCGGACCGATACGACCTGGGGACCTTCAAGAAAAGAGCTTACTCCTTTCTACAGGGCCGGCAACGCACCTGCAATTCCCCTGGTGTTGCGGTTGATCATGGGCGGCGGTAGTCACTTAACATCAGGTGAGCCGCATGCTCGTTTGCCCCCTCCTCTATAAAAATAAAATAAATAAAAAAATATTGAGGTTGTTGCACATACACGTCGGCTCTACCGGGAAGTACAATGATTCTACAGAATACCAACTTGATATAACAGCTAAATGTTGCTGCATTTCTTAGGGTGACTGTGGTATATTTCAGTGGTCAAGGGTAACAACGCATCTGCATTTTGATTCATAATCAAAAATAGATTTAGTAATATATTAACCATATTATCTACTTATCACCAGGTGAGGTGTGCGCTTATTTGTCACTTTTTGTTCTAGTTCTATAAAAAAAATGAAACCGTTGTTGTTTTGTACAATTCTAATACCATTTCCCGCAATATAAACTCAACCATACGACATCTTCTTTAATATTATGAATGCGTTCAATCACATTCAACAAAATTTGGGGAGATTTATGCATGATCGGACATTGGACTATTGATCGCTTTAACGTGCAACGGCTGTGGGTTTCGTTTGATGTACGATCGTGAAAGGACTCAAATAGAACAAATGTGTAAGACATTGTATGTCACATTTATGCCATAGAATGTTGTAAATATACAAAGAATTTTGTTAAATGTTATTCGATAAATATGAATATGAATTAAATTTTTGTCATATGCCGTATGGTGACGGTGTAAGAAAAAGAATATGTTATTGTAAATTAATGTTAAAAAAGTCCCGCTGGGTTTCTTGCTGGTTCTTTCCAGAACAGAGTTTGTATTACAAAAGTGGTGAAGTTTAAATGACTCAATAAATATCATTGTTATCTATATACCTCATATCTTGTATTATCCTATTCTGTTCTAATGCATCACGTATTAGAATAGAATAGAACTACTACCTGCTCCGTAATGAAGATCATAAAAGATAACAATGAAATATGTCAAAAAGATCATATGGCTTTGATAGACGGTGGTATAACCAATTCCTCTTTAAAACTAGGTCTAAATTACTAAGATCAGCGATGGGAAGCAGCGTCAAATGTGCGGAATGTCTGATACAAAATAATAACGTCCTATAAACGAAATTTCGGTCACGGTGGCCATTCCGAACTAAAGACATACCATATGCGCAGAACAGGATTGTAGTGGCCAATTGTATGCGCATGTGCACATGCACTTTTTATTCGCCTTACACTTATGGTCCAGTTCGAGAGTTATTATGTGCAGGACCAACTGCTTTACGTGATTTTCGAGCCATGGGGGTTAAACAATGCCGGATTCCTAAATCCGGGCTACTACTGAGAATTTCTTGACACAAAACCCCAATAAGTGACTTTGGCTGTACCCGAGAATCGAACCTCGGAACCTTCTGTAGTAACGTCTGATATTGCGATTTTAAATTCGCCGTTCAAGCTTAAGAATAAAATCCTCATAAGCCGGAAAGGCCAGGCCATGAGTTAACTTTTACGGGCTGTTAAAAGAGAAGAAGAAGAACGATCCGTAATACTGGTGGCGATTCTACCCGAGTTGGTCACGTAGTAAGAATTTTAAAGTGGGTTTCAAGATCCGGAACTACTATAGTTTGTCTGAAGAATATGTCAAGCTACCCTTCAAATGGTATAAATTTTCATCATCATCATTACAGTCTATCGAAGTTCACTACTGAACATAGTCCTTCCCCATAAATTACCTCATAGAGTAAAATTTGCCATAGTTATCACACTTGACAGCTGGGCTAGCAACTGTAGTTTTTTAAATTTTGGGTTGTAATCCAAATGATGCTGCTGCTCATTTTTGCAAACATATTTTGTGTCTTACTTTACGTTAATCATATGCCGCGTAAAGAAGTTTAATAGAAGAGTGGTCATTTCTTTTGCGTGAGCATAAAATATGATATTTTATTAGCTGCCAAATATTTATCCAGACAAATCTAACCATCCCTAAATTTAGAGCTGGCCTGTGACCAATAGTGGGACGTATATTGTCAACTAAGGTTTTTAGGATCTCCGTAACTTCGTTATCAATATTCCATTATTTGATTAGAGATCATATTCGAATAAACTGTTTGCTTCATGTTTTGTCATGTGTAAGAAAAGGCAATGAAATAATTTTCCAGCGTCTGTTTTACCATCCAAGAGTATGTGTATCTTAAAGGCAAGAGTAAACAGGCTTTTAGTACACTAAAACTCAGAGATTTAACACAAAGGGTTTCATCATCCCTTACCAATAGGTGATAATTATAAACAATATAAATTATGAATAAAAAGTGATTTATTGTGTGAAAAGAGAAAATTCATGGAAGAGAAATTTCCACTAAGTAAATAATCGTAAGTGTCGACCTGATTACAGAGAAACAAATTTCAATGGTTAAGAGACTCAATATTTGCTAATTGTTG
This sequence comes from Parnassius apollo, assembly GCA_907164705.1. Lineage (NCBI taxonomy): Eukaryota > Metazoa > Arthropoda > Insecta > Lepidoptera > Papilionidae > Parnassius > Parnassius apollo. The sequence continues at coordinate 978,103 of CAJQZP010001016.1, forward strand.
TTATTTTACTTTATTTACTAAAGTGATATTGGTTAGTCAAAGACTAAAACTTACTTTCATGTATCGAACTCTCTCTGTCGGTTTGGTTTCTATCAACGCCGGCACCACTCAATTTATGTAATAATAATTCAATTGCTTTGCTTGATTTTTTAAGCACTCGTATAAAACAAACGTAGTGAAGAAACCTAAATTTAATTTAGAAGATGTTGCGTCAATAAAAATAATATTCCACTTTACTTTAAATCCTTGATCATTGCCTTATTCTTATACTTACAATACTTGTCTCTTTCTATTGTCATTAAATTAAAAAAGACTTAGCACGTATTAAAATGCCTATTAATAAAGGAAAACAAAGTATGATATGAAATGAATAATTTTATTTAATATATAAATTTTTGCATAATACTTATTGAAATTTATTTTTTTATTTACAACCGTTTTGAAAAAAAAAACCTTTTTCCTAGTAAGAACTAGTAATTAACCAAGCGGGCATTTTCTTAAAACGTATTTCACTTTAAAATAACTTACTTTGTAAAATTTTTGGATGAATTTTTATAGAACCAGTTTGTTTTATTAGCGTTTAAGAGTAAATTATTGGCGTTAAACAATTGTTCTAATTTTTGACAGAGCATTATTTTTCCTGTCAAAATTAATTGTATGTCGTTGAGTTTGTAAATAAAAGACGTATCATCAGCAAATAATAATATATCGTGATTGTCCCTTACAAGATGAGGTAAGTCATTAATATATAATAAGAACAGTAATGGGCCAAAAAAATTTAGCCCTGAGGAACGCCCATTGATACTACTGATCCGCAGAAACGTTTACCATTGATAAGGACTTTTAGAGTTTTGTTTTTTAAACATAAAGTACTAAGTCTAAGCGCAATATTTTACATCGTAATATTGTAGTTTCCTGATTAATATCTTATGATGAACAATATCGAAAGATCACAAATAGTACCTAAGGCATCTTGTGAACTCTCCCAGACTAAGTACTAAAATTGCTAAACCATCTACCATGAGAAAAAAAAATGCAACTGTCTACCGTAAGATAGGCTTAAGTGAAAATTAGACTATCACAGGTAAAAGACATTAGAGTGTAGTGATCTAGTGGTTATCATTGAGGAACTATTACTTCAGACAAGGGCAAGAACAAGAAAATGTCGCAACAATTTATACAATCAGTGATACTTTGTAAAACTCCATCATATAATAGAATTACAGAAGTTAAAATTTCAATAGCTAAGATGTGTATAAAAAATAAAATAGTGTGTGTTCAATGATTTGAAGAACACCTCCCACACATAATTGCATGTTACTAATACGAATTAATCAAAAAAGACAAACCACAATTATAGACAATACGACCCAAGTTTTGCCTATAAGCGAGGCGTCATCAACGGCAATAAGCCATTTGATGGCTAATCGCTAAGTAAGTTAAATACTCAATTTTATATTCACTCAAATCTTAACTAATTGTGTTTTTATTCTTCAATAAAAGCCTCTATGTGGCAACACATATATGACTGTAATTTATCTTGACCCGTCAGTTACTTCCAAAGTTAAAATATTTTATTTAATATAATCGCACACTACACATATGTAAGTTACACACAATACGCCAGTAGCAGACGTGGCATGATAAAGTGATCGATAATCCAATGTCTGGTCGTGCATAAATCTCGCCAAATTGCTGTTCAATGCGATAACACTTTCATAAATTTTCAAGCTCCATTTTGTAGCACATTACGAATCTCTACAATTAATACACAAATGTATACCTCGTTTATTTATACATAACTCCATTAATTTCATAATTTATACTTATACATCTTTTTTAATTTCGTTAACTTAAATACTCTATAAAGAAGAGATATATGTGATCATTTGTAAAAAAAATCATATCTAACATAATGTGCCATGTAGTGGCAGTGTAACTGAATCCTCTACTCCTATCTCACTTTAGGTGTCGCAAGACGCGATAGAGGGAAATACAACAGAAGAATAAAAAAATGCGGTTGCCAACCCGCTCGCCAAGCGTGGCAACTATGGCAAATATCCCCCATGAGTAACGACGCAAACAAACGGCCCCCAGTCCCCGGCGTCCCCGCTATTCCTGGCTACGGTGGCGACCATGGTAACGGCGGGGCAGTGGGTGCTAAGAATCTCCGGTGGAGGTTCGGTTGCCACCTACAACGACTCGACCTGGCAACATATAACGCACGGACCCTGAGGACTGACGAGAAGATACTGCAGCTGGAAGAAGAGGTAGACAAGTTGCGATGGCATATTATTGGATTATCCGAGGTCCGAAGAGAGGGGGAGGACACGGTAATTCTCGAGTCCGGCAACTTTTTCTATCGCCGGGAGGGGGACCATCTGTCCCAAAGAGGTGTCGGATTTATCGTCCACAAGTCTCTCGTCAACAACGTTGTAAAGATTGGGAGTGTGTCAACGAGGCTCGCGTACCTGATACTCAGAATCATCAAACGGTATTCGCTGAAGATCACACAGGTTTACGCACCAACCTCGGCACATCCCAATGAGGAGGTGAAGGAAATGTATGAGGATATTTTTAGAGCCATGCATTCTTCAAAAACCCACTACACGGTGTTGATGGGAGACTTCAACGTAAAACTAGGCACAAGAGAAAGCGGTGAGCTGAAGTTAGGGAAATTTTGAGTGGGGCAACGGAACCGAAGGGGTCAGCAGCTGGCCGACTTTATGGAGAAAGAGGGACTCTTTATGATAAACTCTTTCTTCCAGAAGCGGCCCCCACACAAAGTGAACCTGTTCGAGCCCCGGCAGTTCGACCGAAAATAAGATTGACATCGTTATGACGACCAGACGCCAACTGTTCAGTGATGTCTGAGTGATGGCAAGGGTGAAAACTAGCATTGATCACCGAATGGTAAGAGGCATACCAAACGTAAACTTTAGGTTGGAGAGGTCTCGTCTAATGAAGTCAACGCTCCGTTCCCCTTGTGCTCTAATCCAGAATCCCGAAATCTTTCAGCTCGAGTTACGGAACCGCATTCAGTGCCTAGCTCAAAGCTGAAAACTGAGTGTGGCAGCATCGTTTCCGGGACACGTGAGATCGAGCGGTTCTATGGACAGCTGTACACATCATCATTGGAGCCACACGCAAGTGTGAGTAACGATCTAAGAGCAAGTATTATCCGACACTATTCCGATGATATCCCGGACGTCAGTCTGAGCGAGATTAGAATGGCTCTCCAGCACCTTAAAAACGGCAAATCCGGGCGAGGATAGAATTACAGCGGAGCTTCTGAAAGCGGGTGGAAAACCGGTACTTAAAGTACTTCGGAGGCTCTTTAATTCCGTCCTCCATGGTGGCACTACTCCGGAGGCGTGGAGTAAAAGTACGGGGTGGTCTTGTTCTTCAAGAAAGGTGACAACGCCCTCTTGAAGAACTACAGACTAATATCCCTTCTTAGCCGCGTCTACGTGCTGTTTTCGAGAGTCATAACGAATCGTCTCGCACGCAGACTCAACGACTTCCAGCCTCCCGAACAAACCGGTTTCCGAAAAGGCTTTAGTACCATAGGCCACATACATACCCTTCGGCAAATTGTACAGAAGTCCTAAGAGTACAATCTGCCATTTTGCCTGGTGTATGTGGACTATGAGAAAGCCTTTGATTCCGTCGAAATTTGGGCGGTGCTACAGTCTCTTCAGCGGTGCAAGTTGGCTGTCGGTATATCGAAGTGCTGAAGTGTTTGTACAGTAGGGCTACGATAACTATCCGAGTTAAGAACCAGAGTACGAAACCCATCTAACTGCAGAGAGGTGTAAGACAGGGTGACGTTATTTCCCCGAAACTCTTCACTGCTGCATTGGAAGACGTTTTCAAGCTACTGGACTAGAAAGATACGGTATTAACATCAATGGCGAGTACAACACTCACCTTCGATTTGCCGACGATATAGTCCTTATGGCAGAATCGCCGGAGGACTTAAGCACTATGCTCAATGACGTCAATAGTGCCTCCCAACGGATATGTCTTAAGATGAACATGGACAAAACAAAGATCATGTTTAATGTGCATGTCACACCTATGCCGATGGTTGTTGGGAGCACTAAGCTCGAAGTCGTTGACGAGTACGTTTACCTGGGCACAAATAGTCCGACTAGGTAAGTCAAACTTCGACGGAGAATTCAATCGACGGATTCAACTCGGCTGGGCAGCGTTCGCGAAATTATGACACATCTTTTCGTCAGGTATACCTCAACACCTTAAAACTGAGTTGTACAACCAGTGCGTGTTGCCAGTTATGACATATGGAACTGAGATGTGGTTCTTCACTGCTGGCCGTATGAGGACGCTCAAAGTCGCTCAGCGAGCTATGGAGAGGGCTATGCTCGGAGTTTCTCTGCGTGATAAACTTGGAAATGAGGATATCCGCAGTAGAACCAGAGTGACCGACATAGCCCAACGGATAAGTAAGCTGAAGTGGCCGGCCATATAGCTCGAAGAACCGACAACCATTGGGGAATAAAAGTTCTCGAGTGACAGCCTCGTACCGGTAGGCGAAGTGTAAGGCAACCCCCCACTAGATGGAGTGACGACCTGGTAAGACATGCAGAAAGTCGATGGATGCAGGTAGCTCAGGACCGTGCTTTGTGGCATATCTTGGGGGAGGCCTATGTTCAACAGTGGACTTGCGAAGGGCTGTAATGATGATGATGATGATCAACTCCCTGCATGTTTTTACAAGACCATTATTTTATCTTTTTGAGGGTCGGAATAAATATTTACTTTTATCGATAAAAGGTTTATTTATCCTAACCTTATTTTATTCGAATGTTCAACATGCTCATATATGTGGCGAGTTTTATATTTTATATTTTTATTGTTGAAAATGCAAATAAACTATTTTTCATTTTATCACCCACCATACACACTTATATATATTTCCTATGAACAAGTATCATTATTATTAAGCACCTAACTCTTTCAGCTCACAAGTTACATGCTTAACGTCTGCCGTCGCAACGTAAACGCAGTAAACAAAAAAGTTAAAACACATTGCTACATCAAATAGTACGATTATATTTAGAGTTTACTAAAAAGTTTGAAAACATTTCGTTAACAATATTTACGACTGTATGTGAGAACGTTGTAAGTTTCAGTAATGTTATATAAAACTTACTTGTTTTTCAATTAAAACACCTAGTCTGTTTATTCTGATGATACCTCGTTTAGAGATAAAACGCGTATCGTATTATGGACAGTGGTGTGAATTTTCTTGTAAATGGCAATAATAAGCATAGTAAGCAGTAATAGTTAATAACTTGTAGTAAGTGTGTAAGTAGGAAGTTGAGGTGCTCTTCAAACTAGGTAAGATACCATTTTATCAGACTTAGAAAAAAGAGAAATAGATCGATTTTGGTGGCACTACGAAAGAATTATGGTGATGAAATAGGGGATAAAATTTTAATAGGGAATAAAGATAAATAATAAAGATTTAGGCGACGTTGACGTTTTGATATTCCCATAAGAGTTCAAAAAAAACTTTTCATAAAAAGTAAAAGACGTCTTTAAAGAACTAAAAAGAACAAAATAGTTTTATATTCCGAAATTGGAGTTTTAGTTCTTTAAATGGCTAACTGAGCACACAAAAGTTAGTTTTTAATCAATTGATTTAAATATAAAATTAGTTAGAAATTTTCAAATGCATAAATTCGTATATCGATACCTCATAAGATGGTTTACGTGGGCTAAAATTGTAGCTTATTTCCCTAATACTTATATTTATTTATTTATTTAAGCAATCAAGGCTCACATTTTGTTAGCATTACTTAACTTATAACTATGTTAGTAGGCATAATATTATTATTATATATGTATGTAGTATATAAAATACAAAAAATTTATATTTATATGTACCATTTCATCACCAATCCACCCGATATGGCACTACTGCTTTGTTATCAGTCCAGTTCCTAGCTACCCCCGCACCCTGCGCACTAGAGACGCGCACCTCTTGCGCACAGTTGCGTAAAAGCAGTCCACTCGCGCTTTCGCGAACATCCCTGATGCACTACAGAAGCGAGGCAGTCCCAGCAGCACCCTAAATGCGTTGTTTTATTGTACTCGGAGGGCGTTGTAAGCCTTTTGAGTATATCTAGCCCACAGGCTGAACGTGTAAAATGACGTGCAGTAAGCTCTAAATAGGGCTATTTTAACTTCACTTGAACAGCGTGAAAACCTGCTGTGATTGCTGTGAAACCTCCTATCATGTTCGCTCTTACTGACAACGCCCTCCGCTCCCTCTCAATGTCATCATCATCCCTGAGACGAGGAGTCAGAACATGGCCAAGATATTTATACCTAAACGCTTGTAAAATATTACCATTAATTGAAATAGATGGTACTATGTCATGTCGCTTACTCCCGGTCTCAAAGACCATAACATGGCTCTTTTTTCATTATAAGTCAAACCATGTGTGAGAGCGTAAGCTTCACAAATCTTCACCAGTCTTCGTAGGCCGCATACAGATGCACTCAACAACACCATATCATCTGCGTAACTGATGTTGTTGACGCAGACATCGTCTATGTGACAGCCGACTCTGATGCTGTTGAGTTTACCTATCAGCTCATTCACATACAGGTTGAAGAGCGTGGGCGAACTCAAACCCCCTTGTCTCATCCCGCACTCCAAACTGTATGATATAGATAGGGCGCCTTCCCATCTCACATTATTGACCTGGTTCCCGTACCAATACTTGAAAGTACCAAACTGTAAATAAATAAATATCAATATTTATGAGTTCTAAAGGTAGTTGGATCTTCTCCAGTTTATTCCACAGTAAGTCGTAGGACACAAAGTCAAAAGCCTTTGAGAGGTCTAAGATACAAGCGGAAACTGGCGTTTTGCGTGCCGTGTAGTAAGTGACAGTGTGCTTAAGACACAACACAGCGCTTTCTGTAGACAATTTCGGTCTGAACCCAAATTGACTGTCGTATGGTTTTATGTATTTATTTAATTGCGAATTAAGCACACTATCAAATACTTTTGAAATGACAGTTACTAACGATATAGGTCTATAGTTGTTTTTATCCGCGAGATCGCCTGTTTTATTCTTCACTATAGGCACTACAACCGTACGTATCATGTCAGAAGGCATGTATCCATGTCCTAGGCAGAGATTAAATAATAAATATAGTACCCTAGGTAGGTGCGGGACAGCAAACTTGAGATATTCGATACTGAGCCCATCATGGCCAAGGGATTTACCTCTAGACATAGATTTAACTACCTGATCTATTTCTTTAATTGTAAAAGTTATTTTATTTTCTTTGTTATGCACCGTATTTAGCAACGAGCGTAAAGCCCCAAGAGGAGACAATTGCAAAATAATCTACAAATAAGTTGGCAATTTGCTCAGACTCACTTACACCACAAATGCTCACGGGCAGGCCCGGTTTACATTGTAACCTAATGGTATGTTTCCAAAAAGACCGAAAATCATTTTTCGAATGATGTGAAGTTAGAATATCCATCTTAACTTGATATTTGTGATCTTGACACCACTTCAAGCGAGATTTAAATATTTTTCTAGCTTCTCACATTTCCTCATATATGGTACCGGAAGTAGGTTTACCATGCCACTCCCACAGGTGGAACTTTAACCTGGCATCGAAGGGCCAGGTTAAAGTAGTTAAGTGCTTTCGCAACATGCCTGTTCCAGCCCACAACTACTTTTTTCGATTTTTTACAGTTACGTCCTACTACAGAGGACGCCTTTAGAGCCATTACAATATTTTTATATAAATTATCAATTCTATGACTAATATCAGAACATATGTCATCACTACATTTGTGCAATTCATTTGGGTAGTCAATGAGCCGTAACTTTTTTGACATTCACTCCAATACATGCTTATTTGTTCAGGCGTCCTCTCCCCCCAAAAGACTAGATTCTGACTAATACAGTTAGGTAATTTTACAGGCGAAACGATATTTAAATTACATTCTATTACAAGTGGGTTATAGTCTGACCAAAACACATAATAAATAACATAGACATTTTAATTTTAATCAAAATATCTATTTGAAATAACGTTCCGCAATCAATGCCGTTTTGTAGGAGCCTGATCGAATTCTCTGTAGATATGAAAAGCAATTCTGAGGAACCAGGCATACACTAAGCAACTACACTGTTGACCTACTGCAATTAATCCGTTCCTTTAATCATTCCTTGTAGCTGTAATATAAATTAAAATTCTTTATCCACTAAAACTAAATCGAAAATCTTTTAATGAAGCAACAATACAAAATCTTTGGGTAATAGTAAAATCTTGAGGTAAAAGTAAACCATCAAATAAATTATGACTTGCCTAGATATAAAATTGAAACAGTTCAATAATTTTGTTCATAGAACTAGATTTTTTATCTGTTTCATGAAAGATAGTATATAAGTGAGTATCTGGTCCCTATTTTTTATAATACGAAGAAGACATATTTACGGGCAATTTTGAATAAATATATTTTGAAATAGACTCTTTTTTTTCTAGCGTGACTTAAATAAGATAAGTGTAATAGATTTTTCAATATTTAGATACCAGTTATCCATGTATATATGGACCATGGTCACGGGGGACTGAGGTGACTGACGTCCCGATGTTAAAGTTTTGCGATCATATCCTAGATGGCCCCAACCATTACATCAGATTTGACAGATCACAAATCCTCGCGAAAGAACATCGATTCCTATCAAGGATGATACGTGAGGCTATTGAAATTCTAAAATATCCTAATTTCAATAGAGAAGGAGGCTGGGTACTACCACCTGCTTGGGACCATATAATTAATAAAATTAAAACTAAACCTAAGCATACCACTGCAAGACTTCAAAACACAGTTAGTTCATTCTGCGTAGATCGGACCAAAAGACAATAATTAAAAAGCTGAAGGTACTCCGGGTTAACTTTGACATCGGGACGTCAGTCACCTCAGTCCCCCGTGACCATGCGTGCTGGAAAGCACCCGAAACGTCGGGTATTAAAAATAACATAAATAAACGCGATAAAATCCGTAAAATTAGTTTGAATCAAAATCGTGTTTTATTTGTGCAGAAGTTTTTAGCAGTGTGTTTCAATTATGTTGGTCTCTAGATTTCCGGCGGATTAGTGCCATCACTATGATTGGTATTTACTTCATTCCGCATCAAAATCTGTCCGTTATCATTCTCAGCATTCACTGTCAATTAGTTTAGATTTTGATTTTAGATAGTGCTATTTTTAATTACAACAAATTCGCCAAAGCTAAGCAAAGGCCTATGAAATAGAAATATAAACTTTTTTATTCAACGTAGAATTTAAATTATACTTTTTGAAAGTAGCTCTTGTTAACATTAATAACATAACATAAACACTAACGCCTGTCAACCACAGGGGTAGGCTGAGTCTACGTACTTCCATTGGCCTTGTCACACCTCTTGCTCCTCACTTATGTACGTCCATATACCTACGCATACACGCTAGTCGGTTAAAAGTACTCTTAACCTGGCCTTTCATTATTATCACCAATTAGGTTGAAATGATAAATTTCGTCTTGTTGAAATGTTTAATTAACCACCGGTCCAGAAAATACCTGTGTCATGGAAAGAATCGGCAAGAAACCCAGCATGACTTTAAAAAAAGAACCTTTTAAAAATTTTAAAGTTACAAAATAATTAACAACACAAATAAAATTAGAAATAGCATGGTAGCTATCATACGATACTCAGTGGTTAGTATCGTCCATACAAATTCCTTAATAATATTATATCTTTTTATACAAACATATGTTTTTAAACTCGGCGGAAGTAAGTAGTCCTTATCCTGGGTTACCTGCATCTTACCAGGTCCTACTTCTATTGGGGTAACGTTCTACAATCCGCTTACCGATACGATGCTACCACTCTAGAACCTTTCTTCTCTATCGGCTGACCGTTCTTTAAATTATATGGCCAGCCTACTGCCACTTTAACTTAGTATATGTGGCTTTTTTTGCGAACCAGTGGTAAATGAAAAAAGTGATTTCAATAAGTATTATTCATAATCTATATTGAATAAAAAAGTTTCTGTTTCTGTTTCTGTTTCTAGAGCTTACTATGCGTAATTTTGTGATTTTGTGTTTGTCTTCTTATTTTGTGCCTCGGCTTTAACTTTTTGGACTGTTTCTTCTATAATAACTTTCTAAAAAAAAAACTTTCTAAACTCAACCAGAACAGGACCACGCTCTCAAAGAATACCAGCGTAAAATAGCAACGTAATGCTGGTGTGTTTCATATGGTGAGCGTAGAGAACCGGAGACCCTTTTTTACTGGAATCGAGGTATTCCATCTTAGGCCTCAGGGGTGACAACGCTTTTGCATTTTGTTTCTTAATTGAGGATAAATGTGTATGTCTATGGGCCATATCATCCACCTACCATCAGATGGACTGTGTGCTCGTTTGTCACCCAATGCTATAAAAAATTTCGTTGAAGCCTTATGGATAAAAAAGAACAAAGGATTATGGATAACTTTGAAAGAGACATTAATTTTGACTGCATTATTGAAAATCAAATTATAATAATTAATATAAACAACGACATCCCTACTAGTTCGTCTGAAAGTGATTGAATAAATTTATTTTGAATCTAGTTTCAATCTTAAATTTTTATATCTGTGTCTCTAGAAATAAGCAGTAACAACAAATACGAAGAAACTGATAAATCTTGTGTTTTAAATTATCCGTTTTTAATTTATTCTGGTATTATTCAAACCAAACTGTAAATGATTACCAACTGTAAATAATCGATATCAATTTTTTTAAGAATCGAATATTTTGGTTGGCATGCTTTGTGAAATAAGTTTCTTAGATTTGGTTGACTATATGTCACATGTAAGATCAACATGCTCACGTCAAACATTTGCCCTTCCCTTGTGTAAAACCAATGCTGGCAAAAGAGCGCCATTGTATCGCTTAATGCAAAATTATAATGATCGCTTTTGCGACATTGATATTTTTAATAACCGTGCTAACTCCTTTAGAAGCAAAGTGATTAATAACCTTATGAGTTTTATTAACTAAAAACTAAATAAAATAAATCAAAATATATCAAAACATAATTTAAACTATATAATCCAAACTAAAATGTGAACAGTTTTTTTTTGTTTAGTTGTTTGTACTAGATTCTAGTGTTTTTAAATAGTTCAATATTGCTGATCAGTTTAAGTAATTCCAACTAATGTCATTTTGCAACATTCCATATTATAAAGTAAGTCCTCCTTCACATCTCTCACTTTTGTAATTTATTCTATAAATTATTATCTGAGGCTGGTGGTCGCTTCACTTAATTCAAATTTGAGGCTTAAGATTAGTTATTAAGCCTCTATTGAAGTTGTTTACTGGTACTTAAATAAATTAAAAATCGGCGGACGTTAGCCTTATCACTTTGATCGATGGCGTGTGAAATTGCCATTGTATGCACGTCTGTGTGGTCAAGTTCAAATTTCCAATCCTTTGTAACGTATCAAGACATAGGTCATGACAGATGTAGGGTAATAGTATACGTAACAGTACATGTATACTTAATTGCACATTTGTATACTTAATTGTACATTTTAAAATGCTTTTATACAAATAACGGTTTCTTATCATCATAGTCACCGGCAGTAGTAGACCACGCAGCCCTTCACTGCTGGCTGTATGAGAAAGCTCAAGGTCACTCTGTGTGCTATGGAAAGGGCTATTGTCGGGGTTTCCCTGCATGATAAACTTAAAATTGAGGATATCCGCAGTAGACCAGAGTTATACCAATATACCAGAGTAAGCAACATAGCTCGATGGATAAGCAAACTGAAGTGGCAATGGGTGGGCTATATAGCATAGAGAATCGACAACCGATGGGAAAGAAAACTTTTTAAGTGGCAACCTTGTACCGGTAAGAGAACTGCAGTCGCTGATCCCCGTACGATGACCGAATAGGTATCAGATTTCATAGCAGTTCTCCTTGGTCTTACTTTCAAAAATTGTTTTGTGCATAGCTCAAATACTAGAATGTAAATTAAAAAAAAACTTTTTTATTTACATTCTAGTATTTTTCAGCTAGCCCGCCTAGTTGTAAGCGGTGATTAACCCTTTGATGGGAAAACACATAGTATTACTGTAACGAAAGGTTATCCACTTGTGCTTTGAAGATGCCCAGAATTGCTGTACGCATTACAAAGGAAGAAACAAACCGTTTGGTGGAATGCGTGAAATATCAAAAAACGAAATAAGAAGTAAACAGACCATGATATGGACTGTAGCCACTTTCTAATTATGACTAGAAAGAAAAAACTGAGGTTGCCAGCCTTCCAAGCGTGGTATAGTAAAGTAACTTATGAGGTGTGCAGTGGTAGCACATTTATAACCGTTGAAAGGTTTTAATTTGTAACAGTTAATTTTATATATTTAATTGGTTAATTACTTCAGTTTTATATATGGTAGAGTCGTGCTGTAGCTATATTGAGCTTGTAACACGTACGGGTGGACTCGACCGGGAACGTAAAATAGCAGATTAAAATTGTTGTATTTCTTAGGGTGAGGTTAGTATGGCGTTTAGATTGTCAGGAGGACAAGGCATCTGCATTTTGATTTATAACTGAGGATAGATTTAGTTGTATATTGGTCATAGTATCAGGCGAGGTGTGTGCTCATTTGTCAATTTTTGTTCTTAAACAAAATGAAAATATTGTTATTTTGTACAACTTAAATATTATTTCCCACAATATAAACGGGTTATGATTTAACCATACGACATTATGTTTAATATTATGAATGCGTTCAATCACATTCAACAAAATTTGGGCGAGATTTATGCATGACCGGACATTGGACTATCGATCGCTTTAACGTGCAACGGCTGTGGGTTTCGTTTGACGTAGGATCATGAAAGGGCGCAAATGGAATAAATGTGTACGAAATTTTATGTCACATTTATGCCGTAGAATTATGCGAGTATGTGAAGAATTTTCTTAAGTCTTATTCGATAAATATGATTATTAATTAATATTTTTAGTAATATGCCGTATTGTTACGGGGTAAGAAAATGAATACTTTATTGTAAATTAATGTTAAAAAAGTCTCGCTGGGTTTCTTTCTGGTTTCCCCAGAACCATTGAGGTATTATGTACTACGTACTAGAGGCGACACTGCATTCAGCTACTCTGTTCCACTCAACTGCGGTGCATACACCGCACTTTAATCAGTCTCGCTAGGCGATTGTAGAGTTGTCACGTGTTGTGTTGGTTTAAAAAAAATCTTTTCATAAAAATATGCCGCCGTGTGTACTTAGATATTGCACAAATAATTCAAGAAATGTCAGTAAAAACTAACGAATTACTTTTCATCGGTTAATAAGATACTTAATCAATAAAAAAAGTATTATAGATTAATAATAAAAAAATTATTCCTAAGACGCCATCTCATGTCAAGGAATATAGATTATGAAATTAATATGTTCAGATGCGACATTTCTGTGGGTTCTTAAGTGTAGAACGAATATATTATTATACACATTTATTTTGTAGAAATATATATAGGTTATTATAATTAGGATAAATTTTTCATATATAAATATGCTTATTATTCTATTATTTTATTTTTAGGTTTCTACATCAAAGTCAAAATGGAATAAATTCGTCCATTTTTAACTCTCGCGTGCTCAGCATTTTTTAACGACTCTTATTCTAATTTAAATAAATATATTTGTAATTTAAACGTTATATTAATAAGTTTTGCTAAACATACATTTAGTACGTTTTTTATATTTGACATAGACATAAAATATTCAGATAAAAATATCATTAAAATGTAATTGTGATATAATATTATGTAATATTATATTAAATAAGCAAATATAATATACAAAATAAATGACAAAGTTTAAATATTGTTCTGGATACAACTTACCTATTTAAAAATACAATCTACTATTACCTGCGGATCATTCTACCTATGTTTATTCTATGATAAAAAAACAACCGCGTGAACACAGAGTAGCGCACATTTTTTGTTTGAAATAGCTGTTCTAGTACGTAGGTACATATATACTTGTATAGTATATTACTTTAATGCCCAGAACAGAGGTTTTATTACAAACCAGTTGCGAAGTTTTAGTGACTTTCAATAAATATCATTATTATCTATATACCATATATAATAATATTCTCTTCTAATGCATCGCGTATTAGAAAAGAATAGAATAACAGAACCACTACTTGCTGCATACTAAAGATCGTAAAAGATAACAATGAGATAATATGTCAAAAAGATCAAATGACTTCGATAGATGTAGTAACACCAATTCTTCACTTAAACCGGGTCTAAATTACTCAGATCAGCGATGGGAAGCAGCGTCAAGTGTGCGAAACGTCTGATACAAAATAATAACGTACTCCAAACCAAATTACGGTCACGGTGGCCAGTCCGAACTAGATACTTGCCATCCGTGCAGGACTGGATTGTAGTGCCCAAGTGTATGCAAGCACAGGTACGCGCTATATTTTCCTTACACTTAAAGTCCTACCCAAGAGTGATCAGGTGCAGGACCAACGGCTTTAGGTGATTTCCTAGCCATGGGGGTTAAACACTGCCGGATTCCTAAATTCAGGCTACTAATAAGAATTTCTTGGCATAAAATCCTCAATAACCGACTATGGCTATACCCGAAAATTGAACTTCGGAACTTTCTGTAGTAACGTGATACTGCGATCGTATATCCGCCTGTCAATCGTGAGAATAGAGGCCACTTCCTCGTAAGACGCAAAAGGCCAGGTCATGAGTGGACTGTCATGGGCTGTTAAAAGAATCAATAATAAATCCAATCCTATATTAAGCAAAAGACTTCCGCATCATGTATGCACTGTACCGGTTACCAATTTATTATTTACTTGAAGTTTTTTAAGTTACAGAGATCCAATCCTATATAATCTAGCAAACAAATTATTAAATACACATAAAAAAAAAAAAAAAAAAAAAAAAAATATATATCCGTTTAATAAGAGAGAGACAAAAAATTCTTTAACTAAATGGCTTAAATCATTAGACTACGAACTGACAGAAAAACTATTTAAACGTATTGTTTAAATATATAATTACACATTGTAAATAATACCACACACATACCTACCTTTATTGGCATTTAAAACAGGTTTTTCTTTTTATGTACACCTAATATATTTTAATAATTTTTAAACAGTTTCTCCAAACTGAACAAGTCTATTTTAATGTACTTTTGTTTACAAGTAGTTGTAATCTTTATTAAAAGTTACAGCAATATCACTTCTGTTGACGGAGGGGCCTGGTGATCCCATAGCACAGTGTAACCTAGTTTTGGGCACCAGTCTTCCACCTAGATCTTATTTAGTTAGTATTTATAGCTGTTATTTAGCTGTATAAGTTTACAATTACTTAGTTTATTGTAATGTACTGATAATATGTGGGAGAAAACAAATACTACTTTATTTATAAAAAAGAGAAGAAGAACGTTCCGTGATGCTAGTAGCGAATGAACCCGAGTTGGTCACTAAGTAATTATTTCAAAGCGGCTGTCCTGAGCTGAGATCCTAAGCTACTACAGTTTGTTTGAAGAGTATATCAAGCTATCCTTAAAATGGTATGCATTTTCATCATCATCATTACAGCATACTGAAGTCCACCACTGAACATAGTCCTCCCCATAAATTATCTCATAGAGTGAAATTTGTCATAGTTGCCACGCTTGACAGCGGGGCTGGCAACTGTAGTTTTTTAAATTTGGGTTGTTATCCGGAAGATGCTGCTGCCAATTTTTGCAAACATTTTTTTGTGTCTTACTTTAGTTAATCATATGCCGCGTAAAGAAGTTTAATAGACGAATGATCATTTCTTTTGCGTGAGCATAACATTTGATATTTTATTAGTTGCCAAATATTTGTTCAGACTAATTGATCGATAACTATCTCAAAATTTAGAGGTGGTCTGTGGCGAGTGGTGGGACGTACAAAAGCTTTTTGTTAACTGAGTTTTTTAGGATCTCCATGCTTTTGTTATCAATATTCCGTAAACGGTTTGCTTCATGTTTTGCCATGTGAAAGTAAAAGCAATGGAATAATTTTGCAACGTCTGTTTTCCCATCTACGAGTATGTGTATCTTCAAAGCAAGAGTAAACAGGCTTTTATTACACTAAAACTGAGAGATTTAACAAGAAGGGTTTCATCAAACCTTACCTGATGGTATGGTGGGAATTATAAACAATATAAATAATAAAAAAGTGCTTTTATTGAGTGAAAAAAAATTATAAAAGAGGAATTTCCAATAAGTAAATAATCAATCGAACTGATTAAAGAGAAACGAATTTTAATGGTATGTGGTGAATAGGCCAGTTTTTGGAAAGTAACGATAGACTCAATATTTTTATTCTTTTACTTTATTTACTGGTTGCGCGGAAAACCATTCGTATTTATTTTATTTGACGGTAGGCTGCCAAATCGGTTATCCCTTTCCAAAAACGATATCATTCTTACCCTCCTATCGACACATCGGGGTGGTGGGGTGGGAGGGGAAAGAAGATGATTCTAGAACATCACGTAATCATCGGAACCGAGGATATAAAGGGCACGCGCGACCGACGCGCGTCTCTCTTCCCGCCGCGCTCGCCGTTGAAACCACACCGCCTAGGATAATAGTGTCCTAAAGAGCTCTTCCCGCCGCGCTCGCCGTTGAAACCACACCGCCTAGGATAATAGTGTCCTAAAGAGCTCTTCCCGCCGCGCTCGCCGTTGAAACCACACCGCCTAGGATAATAGTGTCCTAAAGAGCTCTTCCCGCCGCGCCCGTTGTTGAAACCGCACCACTAGTAGAAACCGCTTTAGCCTGGAAGCAATCGAGCTCCAGGAAACCCGCCTCACCTCGTGTGAGATATAGTCGCGCACCGCCTCTCTCCGGAGTGTTCCAGAAGAAGTTCCAGAAGTCGCAGTTATAGTGCTCGACCGCATAGAAGAAACATCCCGGTGAGTCAATATCCAATATTATAGCCTGCTTGATATAATTGTTTTAACCCGCTCCAATTTTGTGTTTTCCTAATCAAGCAGGATTCCTTTCATCGATTTGGCAAATAATAGTTCGTTTTTAGGGAAGAGCGAGTGCATTGTACCGCATATATAAGTATAGAAGCGTTTAGTAGATACAGTCCACTTAGATTAATAGCTCGCGTAATAGGTTTAAGGTTCAACCGGGGAACTAGACTTCGGCAGCCTTAGACACGTGGCTCCACCATTTACTAAAGTGGTTATGCAAAGATTTTTGATTACTTCCATGTATCGACCTCTCTCTGTAAGTTTGATTTCTATTCGTGCCGGCACCACTCAAATTATACATCAATTAGTCAATTGATTTGCATGATTTTTTAAGCACTCGGATAAGAAAACTTAGTGAAGAAACCTGAATTTAAATTAGAAGATATTGTGTCAATAATAATAATATTCTACTTTACTTTAAATCCTTGACTATCACCTTATACTTATACTTGTAATACTCGTCTCTTTCTATTGTTATTACATTAAAAGAGACTAAGCATTTTTTTAAATAGTTACTAATTATAATAAATTCTTAAAATATTCTTAATTTATTTTATATTTTTTTAGTTTCTTTCAAATTAATATTTCTAGTTCATAAATTACTGTTACAGTTAGTTACCTTTACAGCATATCTCAGTCCACTGCTGCTCATAAAGAAAGACTTGCTATAGTTGCCACGCTTGAGGGCGGAATTGCTATTACAATTTTTTCAAGTGGAGACTTCTTAGAATAGTTGTAATTTGAAACTCAGCGAAACGAAAAGCGACACTAAAAGAGAAATATTTTTTAAAGGCGTAGACAGTATATATTTACGAAAATATTATTCAT
The DNA here is from genome assembly GCA_907164705.1 of Parnassius apollo. Classification (NCBI taxonomy): domain Eukaryota; kingdom Metazoa; phylum Arthropoda; class Insecta; order Lepidoptera; family Papilionidae; genus Parnassius; species Parnassius apollo. The sequence continues at coordinate 996,034 of CAJQZP010001016.1, forward strand.
GTATAATTAGGCCATCATACCGAATACGCTTGTAGTTGAAATTTGATGAGCCAATCTATTTCAGTTTGTTTAATATTTCAAAGGTAATGAATTATGTTACCATCTGTTTCTCGTTTACGCCATTCATCACGCCATTAAATTCAAACACTTTAATTCTTCTTTTAATTTCTTTTTTTTTCACACAACTAAAGGATTTAGCCTGCTAGTGAATGAGATATAATACAGGGTAGACCGCGAATTGAAACTTTGTAGATTCAAATCCTTTTCATCTATCCATTCAATTATTTTTCTTTTTCGTCTTTAAAAAATTCCACTACAAGTATTTTTTTAAATAAAGTGTTTCCTATTATCTCGGTCTCCTCTTTATGCGGTGCATTAAATATGGTTAGTATATAAAAAATATGAACCATATTAAAAAAAATCACCTTAATATACTAATATATTTATAACAATCCACGATTTTACAACATCAGACCATCTAGCGTCAATTTTATTTTAGCGTACCAATTCAGTCAATTTAGAGTTGATAAAATTATATCATATATTTTATGCCGCTCTTGTGGTTGAAAATTATCATTATAAATAAATTGTTTTCAGTGAAATATTTTTATTTTATAATGCATTTCATTTGAAGGTTTCACTTCAACCGCGTGTGAACTGCATTCTTTTTTTCTCGTTGTTATTAAGAAGACGGTGCTGTGCATCTCCTGGTTTGTTTCTCTTTGTCGCTTCTAACGTATAATGTGATGACGTTAACGTGTGTCGAGGACATTTAAAAAAAATACTAGCAAAGAATGTAAAGAAATGTAGTGTAGTGAAAATAATATAAAATTACTGATACTCCCTTTTACCACTCCTGGTAAGCTTGTGAAGTGGTTCATGACAGTGGTCAAAGGGCAGATTCGAACCCACGAGCTTTTAAGTTTGCGGTCCGCACCCTGTCATTATGCTGTTGTCGCTTTTTTAATATGGAGTATTGACTATCTTTACACTGCCACTACAAGGTACACATACCTTGCAACGCATCTATAGCCTTGCTTGTATAAAGTCGGGTGCAAGTGTCTATGGAACGCAGTAACCACTTGCCATCAGGTAGACTAAGAGTTCGTTAATCATTTCAGCTTTTGTTAAAGTAAAATCTCTTTTTGTTTTTTGTACTGTTACAATATGAAAAAGATGGGACAGATGACAGAGACAGTATACATTTCTATAAACAAGTTGATCTAGCAGAGCACGCATTTATTCTGCCGATTCAAACAAAGATACTAAAATCTGAGTAAGTATAGCTTTTGCATTGTGCATCTCTGAAAGGATGCCCATTTGAATGTGAACTAAGCGTCCATTATTATTTATGTTTGCGTCAAATACAAAGAATCATTAAGGAACTGTTCAGCAATACCTACCATATTTGTACGAACATAATGTACATATTCTTCGTGCCGTTATAAACATCTCGTTTGCGTCAAACGCGAAATACGCAGACTAGCGACAAACAGCAGAGACAAAATTGCGATACGTTTCTTACTTCGATTATTAATCTGTTTGCCAAATATGACGATTAAGTTAAATCCCTAAAACGAAAGAGTTCTATATCAAGCAATGGATTTTTACAGGGAAATAAAATCTAGCAATGGAGTTATGCAATCGAATTATGATGGTAATGATAGTCCTGATCCACACGCATACATCGACTCCCTTCATTTTTCTTGTTGGTGGTGCGCATTACTGCGTTAATCAGAATCTAATGCGGATAGCCTTATTACGAAGTCGACTATCGTACAGATTTAAGTAAAGTGACATTTTAATTAGTTAAAAAAATCGGCCCTGTTATCTTTTAAAACAACAGTAGTAGTTTAAAACGCTTTTAATCGTCTCTTTCATCGAACTATGTAAGCTAAGTACTTTATATTGTTTTTATTGTTACAAAAATATCCTAATACTACATAAAAGTATTTTTTGTTCTTAATGATTTCTTTTATTTACGCGAATACTACATATGAAATAAAATCATTTTTACGGATTTTATCGCGTTTAATTTTCTTATTTTTAAATTAAAAAACACCTAATTTCAATAGAGAAAATGGGTGGATGCTGGCATCTGCTTGGGAGCCTATAATTATCAAAATTAAATCCAAACCCCAGCATATCACTGCAAGACTTCAAGATACTGTAAGATTGTTGTGCCTGATTCGGACTTAAAATTAATGCTCAAAAACTAAAGTGGCCAGTTATGACATTGGAACGTCAAACATCTCAGTTCTCTGTGTGACCATGGGTGCTATAAAGCACACGAAACAAAAAATAAAAGAAAAAGATGTAATAAAATCCGTAAATTACATAGTTTTATTCAAAAATTCTCTTTTGTTTCTTTTATCTCGTGTTATTTTCTATTTTTCGTCATGTTTAATAAAGTTTTCTTTATTTCTTCCTTCTTCTTTCAAGTGCCAGCGAACAAAATTATTACTAATCATTCCTTAATTACATGTAGAGAATATTTGCTATAGTTGCCTCTTATGACAGGCGGGTTGATAACTTTGCGAAGATATCAGGAAGATGCAGTCACCCGTCTCCTGTTACCTCTTACGATATCTACGATGACATGTAGTCATTGCATTCTCGAAATCCACTACAATTAATATAATTATATATTTTCGCAAATTAATACCTGATACCTACCTAATATTAAACCTTAGTAAGTATAACTGATTGTATTAACCGATTTGCGAACTTGTAAATTAGCATTTATAATTAAACATCTTGTATAAATCGCCACCCGAAATTATTTAAGGGGTTTCGTGGTTAATAAAGACGAAAGGGCAATTTAAGCCGTAGCAAAGCCTGAAGCCGCACTAACTATTTACATTAATTAATCTACTGTAATATTATACATCAATTTTGTTTAATATTTGTATTATTGTAATTGGACTAAATTAATGGAAACCATATCTTTAGATTGATGAATTACTATTGATGAATACTGAAAATTCATCTTATTATAGCGGAGGTCTACTAAGAGTGACTTAGCATTTTTGGTATCTTTCAGATGGTGAATTCAAAATTTCTAGACCCCTTTACGAAGAAAAAACTTATGTCTGCATTGCATGCTCGACTTGAACTCGAACAGGTTTCAATATTTAAAAACGAAAAAAATTCTTTCACTATTCATTTTGGAGTAAATGAAGTGCATAAAAACCCTTTTTTGATAAATACCATTGTAACAATTAATGAATAGTTTAAAGTTTTCTAAATATTTTTTTTTCATCAGTCGATTTTCATTTCAACACATCATTAGTTGCTGAATTAATAGTTATAACTGATTAACTTGTACCTCCTACGTAACAAAACGGATTCCTATAAAGAAGTATTTTTTTAAATATAGTATTGGGGCATAAGAATACAGCCATTGAGACTACATTTGAAAAAAATTGATATAATAATAAGAAAGAAAGAAAAATTACTTAAATTTAAAAAATATAAACCCCCTATATAAAAAGCATCAAAGATGATGAAGAAATAAATATCGATGATCTTCAAATAGCTTAACATATTATCTGAAACATTGTTAAAAACACTCTCCATCAAGGCTCCTTACAATCATCGTCATCATAACAGCCCTTCGCAAGTGCACTGCTGAACATAGGCCTCCCCTTAAGACAAAGCACGGTCTTAAGCCACATGCATCCATGATTCGTAACGCCTTTATATAGGAACTTTTCTACTGAAATATCCAGAATGCTCAAGCACATAACGGTCCCGACCTAGGAATAGGTGTAGAAAGTTCTCTCCTAGTTCCACCACTCGATACTAGATGCGCTAGTAGGAAAGTTCTAGCATGGAACTTTCTAAAAAGCTCTTCTCGCTCTGCTACCCGACAGTAGAAGGCGCTAGTGGCATTTATTGTGGCTTGCAATATCGCCTCCTCCTAAGACATGCTCGTCTCGAGCATTATCGGTCCCACAATAACGCGCCAGTCGATCCACATGGAAGATGTTAGGAGTACCACTTGCACTTTTCTGTATTCGATAGGTTACGTCATTGATCCTTGTCACAACAGTACGAAACCTTCCCTACTGGAGAGAGGTGTAAGACAGGGTGACTTTATATCCCCGAAACTCTTCACCTCTGCATTTGAAGACGTTTTTAAGTTTTTACTGGACTGGAAAGGATACGGTATTAACATCAATGGCAAGTACATCACTAACCTTCGATTTTCCGACAATATAGTACTCATGGGAAAATCGCTGGAGGACCTATGTACTATACTCAATGACTTCAACGGATAGGTCTTAAGATAAACACGAACAAAACAAAGATCATGTTTAATGTCCATGTCAAACCTATGCTGGTAGTTGTTGGGGGCACAAAGCTCGAAGTTGTTGACGAGTACGTTTACCTGGGACCAATAGTCCAACTAAGTCTGACTTCGACCAAGAGGTCAATCGACGGATTCAACTCGGCTTGGCAGCGTTCGGGAAGTTACTGAAAAATAGATTGTACAACTATTGCGTGTTGTCAATGATTACTTATGGCCATATAAGAACGCTTAAGGTCGCTCAACGAGCTATGGAGAGGGCCAGTTTCGGGGTTTATCGGCATGATAAACTTAAAAATAAGGATTTCCGCAATAGAATCCGAGTGACCGACATTACCCAACGGATTTGTAAGCTGAAGTGGCCATGTAGTTCGAAGAACCGACAACCGAACCGATAGGGAAAAGCAAGAAAGCAGCCTCGTGCCGATAGCACTCCGCCTACTCTAGACTCCCCACTAGATGAAGTGACCACCTGGTAAAACATGCAGGAAGTCGATGAATTCATGTGGCTCAGGACCGGGCTTTGTGGCATTCCTCTTAAGGCAGGGCTATGTTCAGCAGCGACCTTGTGAAGGGCTGTAATGATGATGATGATAAGAACGGCTGGAATGAATTTGATAATTTTTTTGTATTTGAGTGCGTTCCTTGATAGTTCAGGTTCATAATTGGACCCGATATGTGGCGCTGTTTGAGATCTAGAAATCACCAGAGCGAAGCTGGGGCGGATCGCTAGTAGTTATAATAAACGAGTGCAATTATTGAGAAATAGTTTAGTATTCATATTATGGTCTATTAAGATTGTTCCTAATATACTTAAATAGTACATGGTATGCTGAATATGATATACTGTATATCCCCTTCTGCACCAACCCATAATTGTCCCATGGGAGGGTCGCTTGTTAACTATAATAAGCTGTCACTTATATATTATTTATAAGTCACAGTAACTTTATATTTTTTACGTATTGCGAAATAATTTTTTGATCGTTATTAATATATACAATATTATTACATAATGAAAAACTAAAACTTAATTTATTAAACTGTCCTATTCCCCGCGGTATAGTGCCTGCTACGTAACGCGAACGCTGACAACGTTAACTTGCTGATTAGCTATACTTAGAATTTGAGCGACGAACTCACATATTTCATCCATAATAATAATTTGTTTCTAACGCTACTATAATATTGTGTGCGCTCTTACGTGGTTGTAGCGGCGGACGACGAGCTAACGGTAAACCAATTTCAAGGCCTTAATTTAGTTTGCGATGCAATAACGCCCTTGTGTTTAATGAACCTCGCAGGATGCACGCTATAATAGGCTCTTGTAATATTGCTTTCGGTATATAATATGTTATCTATCTCCTATATCTCTATATGACTGAATTGTACATTCATATCGAAAATAAGAATTTAAATTATGGTCCTACACAGAATAAATGACAGAGTTTATAAAGATCAATCGGATCACTTTTTGTATTTTTTCATCCATTACATAAGTATCTTAGCTACCGCCTATCAAAATATTACCGTAGTTTTATGATTAATGTATGATTTACCTAGACACTGACTATTTCTGCCTATAATTCTGTCTGAGTGTGTACCACCTTCTTAGCTTTTCTATTGCCAAAAAGCAGCAGTACTTGCACTACTTTGTTCCAGTTAGAAGTCTATAAAAATTCAGTATAATTACTTTTTGTTGGAAGTTGATTGCAGGTGTCTATTAACTGCAACAGTCACTTATCTTCGAGTGAAATGTAACCTATCGTTATGTCTCTACTTGTTGTGTCACTTCGGCTTATTGATTACAACTACTTTTACGGATTTTATCGCGTGTAATTTATTTGATTTTTAATTCCCGACGTTTCGGTCACGGGGGCCTGAGGTAACTGACGTGCCGATGTCAATGTAAACCCGCAGTACCTTTAGCTTTTTAATTATTGTATATGGTCCAACCTACGCAGAATAAGCTAACTGTGTCTTGAAGTCTTGTAGTAGTATGCTTGGGTTTAGTTTTAATTTAATTGATTATAAAGGGTCCCAAGCTGCAGACTTTCCGAAAGGTTGATGGTTAAAGTCTGCTATATGTTCTTTTACGCGGGTTTTAATTGATTTTTTGTTTGACCTATGTATAAGAGACCACATTCATAATCAAGCTTGTACAATTCTGCACCTTGTAGAGGAATATGACACTTGACAGATGGTAAGAACTGACTAATCTTCTTCGTTGGCTTGTAGAATGCTCTAATAGAAGCCTGCTTCAAGATGTAGCCAAATTTATCAGTGACACTTCAGTTTATTTAAAAATGAACATATAGTGTGTATTATCAAAGCGTTTTCCATGGTAGTGCTTTACCACCTATATTGTGCCTGCACTTAGAATGCGTTGCCTTGACCGGTTAAGGACGAAGATCTTAGTTTTATTATGTACATAATTTTTATTTGAAAAATTGTCATGTCTTGGTATTACAGTTACAAATAAAGAACAGTTGACAGTTAAGGTTTTCCGTCATCACGGTAATCGGCGTTGTAGGCTCACCGCAATTCATGCTCTGTGATGACCTTTTTCGGCACTTACGACGTACAAAGATAACCTTATTAATTTAATTTCCTTTTGAATTATGAATGTGTAATATTGATGTGTACGTTGTGACAAAACTCTATCCAAGCTCAATCTAAAATCAATACGTAAACCACAGACCATCAAACAATTATAGACAGAAAACTACCTTTTCTTTCCTTCCCTTAACATTCAACTATTCTTTAATAATAATATAATTGTTTATTCTATTATCAGCCCGTAGAAGTTCACTGTTGAATGCACACAAACGAGTATTATGCACTTAAAACTATGCTGTAAGTTGTAAATCATTTCAGATGCATTTCTGTGCATGAGTTCGTGTTCTTACAATAAGTTGAGCATGATTTCATCTTGGTTACAGTGTTACTTGAAACGTACGTATATGCATTCTAAAAGTTGCCGTAAAATCTTTATATTATGTGGATCGAAATAATCATGAAATAGTCAAATATGAGCAAGAAGCGATAATTTCACAGCAACATCTTGATCATTATTTGTCCTGACTAAGTTTTTAATATTAGACTACTCGTAAATATATCATGAAGTGTAATTAAATTGGAAACCCTGACTCAATTCATCACCATCATCATCATCATTACAGCCCTTCACAAATTCACTGCTGAACATAGGCCTCCCCCAAAGTATGCCACAAAGCACGGTCTTGAGCCATCTGCATCCATCGACTTCCTGCATGTCTTACCAGGTCGTCACTCCATCTAGTGGGGGGTAGCCCTACACTTCACCAACCGGTACGAGGCTGCCACTCGAAAACCCTTCTTCCCCAACGGTGGTCGTTTCTTCGAGCTATACTTATGGCCGGCCCATTGCCACTTCTGCTTACTTATCCGTTGGGCTATGTCGTTCACTCTGGTTCTACTGCGGATATCCTCATTTCTAAGTTTATCACGCAGAGAAACTCCGAGCATAGCTCTCTCCATAGCTCGCTGAGCGACTTTGAGCGTCCTCATACGGCCAGCAGTGAAGGACCACGTCTCGGTTCCGTAGGTCATCACTGGCAACTCAATTACGGTTTTTAAAAACTTTTGGCATAGCTTGTGAAACTTAACTACATAGAGTTCTCTCTATTTCTTTGTTGATCTATGATGTTAACATAAATATTAAACTTAACAATATATTTTTTTACAAACTTTGACTCCGGTTTGATTTGGGAAACGACGTACGCCAGTTCCAGTCTGTAATAATAAAAGGTAATAAAAATGCATTCTTCACTGAAAATAATGAAAAATTGAACGGAATTTCATTTCATATAAATTCTACAAGGTTTTGCTTCGGCAACAGTGGCGCTTGTTAACTACTTTTGTTCACTTTAATTCGGTATTGTGAATGTAAACAACAAACACATAAAGATTTTGATAGATGTCTGCTAAATAAATATATATGCATCTGAAGCGGCAATAGCAGGCAAGAGGCTTTTGTAGAGGAGTACAGCCATGCTGGAGCTACATTATGGGTGTAATAAGAATAGGTCAGCTTAATTGGAGAAGGACCACGCTCTTCCAGAGTATCAGCGTTAAATAGCTGCTCAATGCTGCTGATTTTTTTTTTTTTTTTTTTTTATATATATATATATATATAATTGTTATTTCAAAAGTTACTATCTACACAAAAACTTAATTGAATAAAACATAAACACAGCTAATTAAGTTGATTGTGTTGAGCCACGATGCAGTTAAAGAAGGTTTCATGTCTAGTCTTAAAGATTGCGTAATGATTTCTTATATTGACGCGAACACTACACATTGATTAAAACTACTTTTACAGATTTTATCGCGTTTAATTTTTTTCTCCTTTTAACTCCCAGGTATTAAAAATATATTTCATAAGCCCGACATCTGCGTCAGTCGTCGAGCGACCCCTTGTGAAAACAAATTAATTTTTATGCAGTAATTTATTTACAAAAATTAAAAATTGATCTAAAATTATCCTTTCAAAAATTTTACTGAGAGTGGGTAGTTCAAGAATAAGTTTTAAATTAGCGGAGTCCAATGAACTACCAGAGTTAAATAGAGGTATTACTTAACTATGTTTCATTAAATTAGGAAAGACACTAGATTTGATACTAGTTTTAAAATAATAGCAAAATGAGGTGCAATTAAATATATTATGGGCGAAATAACTGTAACTGAAGTGCCCCATAAATCTACGGTTTTCTTAACATCAATGGTTTTGAAATATTTTACAATATCTTGTAGTATTATAATACCATTTCAAATCAAAATTCTTTTAAACAGTTATTTACATTCTGTTTGAGTAATGAATCGACGCAAGTTGGTGAACTGCTCAATGACTTTGTTTTGATATGCGGTGAATTATTTTCTAATGCTGATAGTATTATGATTAATCACATAATTTGCTAGTTTTTAAATATATTGTCTATTACCAGGTACTAAAATCGCTAAACCATCTAATAAGAGAAACAATTATTGCAACTGTCTAATTTAAGAGAGGCTTATATGCAAATTAGATTATCACAGGTAATATAAATGAGAGTCTGTTGATCTAGTGGTCATCATTGAGGAAGTATTACTTCAGGCAAGGGCAAGAGCACGAGTATGTTGCTCCAATTAATATAGTCAGACGTCACCTCGTGGAACTACATTATATGAAAGAATTATAGAAGTTAAAAGTTTAAAATGATAATGGTGTGTGTTTCATAATTTAAAGAACACCTCCTCCACATAATTGCGTTACTAATACCACTTAATCAGAAAAGACAAAACACAGTTGAAAATACGACACGAGTTTTACCTCTGAGCGAGCCGTCATCGACAGAAATAGGCCATTTGATGGCTAACCGTTAAGTAGGTTTAGATACACAAATTTATTTTCACTCGAAATTTAGCTAATTGTATTTTAATTCTTCAGTTAAAGCCTCTATGTGGTAACTCATATGTCACTGTAATTTACCTTAACCCGTTGATTACTTCCAAAATTAAAATATATTTATTTAATATAATGGCACACTAAAATTATATAAGTTCTTACATCACACACCATACGCCAGCAGCAGACGTGCTGTGATAAAACTATTGACAATCCAATGTCCGGTCGTACATAAATCTCGCCAAATTGCTGTTCAATGCGATAACACCTTCATAAATTTTTAAGCTCCATTTTGAAGCACATTACGAATCTCTGCAATTAATACACAAATAAATTCCTCGTTTATTTATTCATCACTCATTTAATTTCATAAATTTTACTTATTAATATAAATATTACCTCTATTTGGTTTTAGTTAACTTAAGTTAAATAATAAAAAAAGGAGAATGACAATTGGTTTTAAAATCACAACCTAACATACCGTGACGTGCAGCGGCAGTGTAACTGAATCCACTACTCCCTATCCACCTGTAGATGTCACAAGATGCGACAGAGGGAAATACTACAGAAGAAATAACCATCAAAATAAGAAAGTGTGGTTGTAAACCTGGAAAAAACTCGCAAATGTAGGCAAATATATCCTAACCTATAAATAAATCTATTGAGTGGGATTATGTTCAGCGGTAGACTTTTGATAAACTTTATTTTCTGAAGATGTATAAAATCATAAGCTGCACTGCAGCTGTGTTATAGCTACAGCACGAAGAGCAACATTGCTGTTTTTTGTATAGCATATGTTTTTTTACGTGGTAGAGCCATGCTACAGTTATATTAGTAGTATAGTTATAGCACGGATTGGTCGGCTCGACCGGGGAAGGACCCCGCTCTCACGGAATACCAGCGTCAATAAATACATAAACATATACATAAACACTCACGCCTGTCACCCAGAGGGGTAGGCAGAGACTACAGACTTCCATTTAGCACGATCCTGACATACCTCTCTCGCCTCTTCCACATCCATATACCTACGCATACGTGCTCGTCGGTTAAGGGTACTCTTAACTTGGCCCATTTTTAGTATATCGCCAATTTGGTCGACAAACTTCCGTCTAGGACGTCCCTTTCCGACTCTTCCATTCATTTCTGCAACATATATTTGCTTTTTCAGTCTTTCCGCATTCATTCTTTCTACACGACCAAACCACCGAAGCATTCCTTTCTTAATCCTGGTCACTACATCATCTTGCAAACCACACTCTTCTTTTATCACACAGTTTCTCACCATGTCACTCAGATTCAGCCCTAACATTCTCTTTAGCGACCGCATTTCTACTGCATTTATTCTACTCTCGTGCTTCTTCTGCCACACACAACTTTCTACACTGGGGACTACAGTATTGTGAATTGCCATATGTGCCTTTTTTGACACATTATGACTTTTCACAATAGAGCATGCAGGAAATAAAGTGAATGGGGCTCCCATTTACTTTATTTCCTGCATTCACTCGTAGTTCAATATCCTTATCATATCTCCCATCCCTGCTGAATACACATCCCAAATATACGAACTCATCCACTTGCTCAATTAACTCTCCTTCCATTCTTATTTCACATACCGTTTTGCTTTCTTCTCTTTCAAAAACCATCACTTTCGTCTTACTTGCGTTCACTTTCATTTTCCTTTCTTTTAATGTACCTTGTTCATTAATGTAACCATCATTTGCAACTCGGCCGCCGACGACGCAAGTATGACTTGACCATCGGCGTACAAAAGGCATTTGATGGTTAACTCACCCATTCTTAACCCGCATTCTCCAACTTTCAAATTTTCCAAACAACTGTCCATAAATAGGTTGAACAGCCAAGGGGGAAGCTACACAGCCCTGTCTGATATCATTATGGATGACAAACCAGTCAGAGTAGACCCTACAGAGACTTTAATGCCTGTATTAAACCAGCGCTCAACCTAAATGCGTTCAGCGTTTGCCATAACACATTCCTGTCCACTCTGTCATAAGCCTTTTCCAAGTCCATCAACGCACAAAAAACTTTTTGTTTTTTCGCCAAAAACTTCTCCGCGATCATGCGTATGGAAAAGACTTGATCTGTACACCCCATTCCTTTTCTAAATCCCGCTTGCACATCCCAAATTTTTTCATCAGTTTCTTTCATAACTCTTTCAATTAGTACCTTAGCATACAGTTTTCCCACAATGCTAAGAAGGCTGATACCACGGTAGTTTTTACAATCCTGTTGTGACCCTTTTCCCTCATATATTGGAACTATCACGGCTTTGCACCAGTCTCTCGGTACCCGCTTTATTTCCCAACATAAATTAAACAAGGTGTACAGCAGGCCTGCCACCAAGTCCTTCCAAGTCTTCAGCCCTTAGCATTTCGGGTGAAATTCATATCCAGCTGCCTTACCTACTTTCATACTTTTCATCGCTTTCATTATTTCATCTATACTTATCTCCCTATCTCTTTCATCTTCTTTCGGAATTTCTATTTCATTTAGTTCACACGTCTCCTCACTCATATATACGCTTTCAAAATATTCCTTCCATCTCTTTAGACTCAACACTTCATCATTCAGAATACAGCCTTTCTCGTGTCGTATCGCATTCAATCTAGGCTGCGTCTTGCTGCGTCCTTTTTTACTGGAAACGAGGCATTCCACCTAAGTCCTCATGAATGACAACGCATCTGCATTTTGATTCGTAATCGATGATATATGTAGATGTCTATGGGCCACAGCAACCACTTACCATCAGGTGGACTGTGTGCTCGTTTGTAATCCTATCCATAAAAAAAACATGTGAAGAACCACGTTTTTGCTGGCAACGTGGCATTCCATCATTTAATCTGTAGTGGATGTGGGTGTGATGAGGTATTTGTCACCCTTGCTTCAATAAAATAAGATAAATATTACTGTGGAACAGTATACAAGCACAACCCTAAAGTCAACAACATCATTGTAATCGTCATAACATATCCCCAAGCCCGCAGCTGAAAATAGGTCTTCTCTGTAGATTTTTTTAAAGCACATTTAAGAGTTACTTGCAACCATCAACTCCCTGCATGTTGATTTCTTAAATTTACGCGAACACTGCAAATTGTTTAAAACTAAATTTACGGATTTTATCGCGTTTATTTAACTGATTTTACTTATTTTTTAGTTTTATTCCCTGCATGTTTTACCGGATCATCACCAAATCTATTTGAGGGTCTGAACGAATATTTACTTTTATCCATAAAAGGTTTATTTCGTCCAACCTTATTTTATTCGATAGTTCAAGGTACATTCATATTTCCCATGAAAAAACATCATTATTATTAACCTAACCCGTTTAGCTCACAAGTTACATGTTGAACGTTTGCCATCGGTACGCAAACGCAGTTAACAAAAAAAAATTAAAAAAATTGTCACCTCAAATAATACGATTATTTGTACAGTTTACCAAAAACTTTGACACATTATTATAACCAAATTTACGACTATATGTTAGAACGCTGTAAATATCAATAATTTTATATGTAATTTACTTGTTTTTCAAATAAAACACCTACTCTATTTCTTCTGATAATGCCTCGTCTATAGGCAAAACGCGTGTCATATTATGGATAGTGGTGTTTATTTCTTGAAACAAGTAATAATAAGCATAATAAGCAGTAATAGTTAATAACTTGTAGTTAGTGTGTAAGTAGAGAGATGCTCTTCAAACTAGGTAAGACACACTATTTTATCCGACTTAAAAAAGGAGGAATAAATAGGGAATAAAGTTTGTTATAGGGTATAAAGATAAATAATAAAGATTTAGTTTTAGGTAACGTTGATGTTGTGATATTCCCTAGTCCACTCATAGGATTTCAAAAAAAAAAAGGACGTGTGGCACTCGGGGACTGCCGCGGTAAAGCTATTGCATAGCATTTTTTTATCAACTTATGCAATTATAATTAATTATTTCACAAATCAATTATTTTACAAAAGCTCCCACTCCGGACACCCCTGCTTTTAATTTTAGCCAATTTAACAGTTGTGATGTTAAGAGAGCCATAATGTCCATCCATTCAAATTCGATTGGTAGTGACTGCATTAGTCGGAAAATGGTCATCCCTCTCATTGATCTCCTTTTTACCTATAATCACGTCTATCCTGAATAAATCACTGAATTCTGCTTTTTTCCCTTCAGCTTGGAAAGACGCATTTGTAGTTCCTCTTCCGAAAAAGTCAAATCCCTCTAGTTTTTCCGATTATAGACCTATCTCTATTTCGCCTTTCTTTTCCAAAGTTCTAGAACGTCTTGTGCACAATCAATTAAGCACCTATCTTTTAAAACACAATCTTTTAAATTCCTTTCAATCCGGTTTCCGTCCTGGCCATAGTACGACTACTGCACTTTTACAAATCACTGATGATATTCGGTATGGTATGGAGAAACAAAAGCTTACTATTCTCACGTTGCTTGATTTTAGTAACGCATTTAATACTGTAGATTTTGATATCTTGTTAAGCATCCTACGCTCTCTCAACATATCTCCAACTGTAGTTGACTGGTTTCGAAGTTACTTGTTTGGTCGCCGACAGCGAATTCAGGTGCAAGAGGTTTTTTCCACCTGGATTACTACAGCTGCTGGTGTACCACAAGGTGGCGTGTTGTCTCCTCTCCTTAATTTTCATTAACTCAATAAGTCATAATTTGTCCTCTTCCTACCACTTGTATGCTGATGATCTCCAAATCTATACTCAGTCCTCTCTTGAAGATCTATCTAAAGCAGTTGACACTATGAACGCTGATCTGACTTGTATTTCGAATTGGAGTAAATGTTATGGTTTAACGATTAATCCTAAGAAAACTCAGGTCATTGTCATCGGTAGTTCTAGATTAATTGGTAAAATTGACTGGTCTTCCCTACCCCCTATTATACTAGACTGCACTCTAATCCCTTACAGTAACAAGGTTAAAAACCTGGGGTTGTATCTTGACTCCTGTATGTCTTGGACCTCACAGGTTAATGAGGTCAGTAGAAAAATGTTTGCTGCGTTAAGCTCTTTACGTAGATTACGTAATTTCCTTCCCACAGCAACTAAAGTTACGCTCGCCCAGTCTCTTCTTCTGCCTATCCTTGACTATGCTGATATTTGCTATCTTGACATTACCGAGGAGCAGCTTAATAAGCTTGAGCGCATTCAAAATGTATGCATTAGATTTATATTTGGGCTTCGCAAATATGATCATATCTCCGAATTTCGCAAACAACTCAAATGGCTACCGATCCGCCTTCGCAGGAATACTCACATTCTCTCCGCGTTGTATAGTGTGCTGTTTAATCCTTCTACTCCTCTTTATTTAAAAAAACCGTTTCCAGTATCTTTCTCTTACCCATAATCGGTTCCTTCGATCCTCCATCAATCTTTCTCTCTCTACACCTTTGCACTCTTCTTCCTTTTTCAAGAAATCCTTCACCGTAACCGCTGTGCGATTGTGGAACTCCTTACCTCTCCATATTCGTCGTGCTAAATCTCTTCACTCTTTCAAAATTCTTGTTAAATCGTATTATTTAGAACGCTATTAGATAAATTACTTTACCTTTCTCTTACTCTTTTCATTTAATCTATTATATGATATTTTATATATAACTTTCACTTACTTTTATTTGTATGTATTGTTGTATTTTTTTTTATTATTTTGTATGCCCCCCCTCTATTTGTAACTTTTGTTTGCATCATTACTCTACGCAAAGGTTGTCTGGAAGAAATCACTTTCAGTGATAAGACCGCCTATTGTACATACTTTAATTAGTTGTAACTATATTTATGTTTCTGTATTGTGGTGTACAAAAAAGGATAAATAAATAAATAAATAAATATTTATTTTATTTTATTTATGCAGTTAAGTCTTTGATATTAAATCAAGTTACACTTTTTGAGCGTGGTGACCGATAAGAAAACAATTTTTTTTTCTCTTATTGTATATATGAGAAGTTAATATTGTTTAAAATATTTTTAATATCTTACAATACATGTAGGTTATTCAGGAATTTTTATCATTCAGTTAGCAGCTAATTAATCATGATATATATCTTTTTTTTCGCCGGAGGCTAAAATGATATTGCTTTTTTTCGTAACTGCAGATTCTGTGGATTTATTTCATTATTTTGAACAATATACGAAACTTAAGTGACTAAAATTAAATCTAATCTGAACCAGATTCTTAAAAACTGTATTATTCGGGCTAAACGAATCTAATAAAGATCTGTTATTTTGTCTCCTGCGAAAAAAACAGACTATAGGAATCTATCAAATACCTACATAAACAAAATATCACCTATAAGTAAAATATTACGAAGCGGAATAACTAATAAGAGTGGCAACGTCGCACTATACAAAGGAATTGCGTTAAGACGACACCTCGAAAGGGCTATCGCCGGACTGATCCGAATGCATAATTTCTATAAAAACTTGAAAAAACGCCCTCATAAGGTCTAAAATAGCGTAGCGCCCGCGACGATTAAAAGCGCTTAGAAAATCTCAGAAACTTTAAAATATTTTTGTAAAAATTATTGATTTGATTAATCAAAATAATGAGCAAGTAAATTATGAATATTAATGTTATGAATATATTTGAGTGATTTCGAAGCATATAGATTAAGTAGTTTCGTTGTAATTTCAACTATAGTGGTTTTTTAGAGGTGTTTTCGCAAATAATTATGATCGAGTCAAAATTATACTATCATGTTTTTGAGCAATCAAATTCAAGATAAAGACATGAATTTACATTTAATTTATATTTAATTTATTATTATTATTATTATTCCCTTTAAAATGACACCAATATGAATAATATCTTATATCTATATCTACAAATAAATAAAATTGAAGTGTCTGTTTGTAATGTTAAAATAACAGCTTTTTATTAAATGCATATGAAAGTACTAGTAACAAAATCACAATTTTTAAATTTTTTGTCTGTCTGTCGGTCTGTCTGTCTGTCTTTCTGTTTGTTCCAGCTAATCTCCGAAACAGCTGGATCTATTTTGACGGGACTTTCACTGGCAGATAGCTGATGATATAAGGAATAACTTGAACTACTTTTGTTTTAGAAAAAGAATTAGGGTTTCGCGCAAAAAAATTAAAACCCATGAAATCCATATTCCACGCAGGCGAGATCGTGGGGAATAACTAGTACTCAATATAGATAAATGTATACTTATTTTTATTTATTTATTATTTTAATAAATAAATAAAAATAAGTATTAATAATTTCTAGACACATCTCAACAGATATTTCGTTAATAAATTGCTATCAATACTGAAGCATTCTTTTATATTTAGCATCCATAACACAAATAAAAACTGATAAGAATACTTTTTAAACAACATATAATCAATAAACGATAATCGCGTATAGTGAATTTCGAGGTAAACCAGCATGCGACGACGCGGCCCGCGCCTTGCCGCCACTTGCGTTTGCCGCGCTTTGTCTCGTCACAGAGTGGCGAAATCACAGTAATATAGGTATTTTATAAACAGCACCTGTCTAATATTATGAAATATGTAGATAAAACTTAAAACTTACCTTGATAAATGTATACCCTTTTGTTTGTAATATTTTTTTAGACCTCTCTTCAATCGTTTCTGCTTATTCCCCATGTTTTACAAACTAAACTTAAACATTAATAAAACTGTACAATTAATATAACTATAAAACACTACTATTAAACAAGAATCAGAAAAAACCTACTCCAATATTAACAAAATTAAATTTTTGCAGTAATATTTTACGATTTTATTTCGTAGTGCTGAGCTCTCGCAACGCGGCGTACGTCCACCTAGCAACACGATGCGCCCCGCACTGAATTCGTGTTTTTTTTTATTTTTTTATTTTTTTTATTTTTTTTTTTTGCGCCCGAAGCAATTAAAGGGCTACCCTATACGTAGGGAGGCGGAAAATGCATTACGCATACCACGATAGCCGGTCTATCGTGGTTATGAGGGGCTCACTGTCCTACCGGGGACCCTAAGTGATACCCTCTAAAAACCGCCTTTGGGGACAGGCAACCGGCTGATTAAGCTGTATTGTGCCTTATCATGAGCGACCCTCTTTTGGGAAAAGAGGGGCGCAGGCGGCTAAGTGCCGCTGAGGGAGTGCCTACGAAGGCAAATTAATGTTAGATATTACAATAATTTTATTTAATTAGAGTTGGCCTGAGCCGCCAGGAGACAGTTCAGGTCGTTTGAAAGTTTATTAGGCGGGTCCGAGAGAGAGTTTCTCGGCCTGCGGACACGATAGCGAGAGGGGGGTGGGGCTGCATAAGAAGCTGCCTCACGAATTAAATGGTTTGGGTGCGACTCTGAGGCTTTGAAGAAGTTCTCAGAGAGTTTTTTTAAAAAATTGTTGAATTGTTGGGAGCTCTAAGTCCCGATGAAGGTCGGCATTACGGACGTACCACGGTGCGTTCGCAGCTCGACGACAGAAGAGGTTCTGAACTATTTGGAGTTCATTTAAAATGTTACGGTTTGCGTGGGCAAAGACGGGGCCCGCGTAAGACATGACTGGTCGTATACAGACCTTGTAAAGGGTACGCTTGTTTCGGAGGGACATTTTACTGTGTCGGCCCAACATACTGTTGAGCCTACTCAGATAAAACCGTGCGTGACGGGTTACTCTTTTGACGTGGGGCTTGAAAGTGAGCCCTGTGTCTAGAGTGACACCTAAATATTTGGCGGACGTATGCCAGGGGACAGGGGTTCCTCGCATACGTATTGGTGGAGTGTTTTTGAGACGGCGTCGTTTATAATCGAAGTGAACGGCGGAGCTCTTCTACGGGTTCACATCGATGCGCCATTTTTTGAACCAAGCACCTAGGTCATCAACTGACTTTTGGATCTTGTTCCGTATGAAGGGTAGTGAGACACCTCTGCAGAAGATGGCAGTGTCGTCTGCGAAGAGGGAGAGTTGAACACCTTTCGACGGGATGGGAATGTCGTTGGTGAACAGGATGTACAGCAGAGGAGCAAGTACTGAGCCCTGAGGGACACCAGCCTTGATAGTTCGCTGTGAAGAAAGCGTGCCTTCGTGTCTAAAACGAAAGGTACGATGTTTTAAATAGGAGGCCACGAGACGAACTAGACGATCGGGGAGACCTATTTTATAGAGCTTGTAGATGAGGTCTGTGTGCCAGACTCTATCCAAAGCTTTGGCTATATCGAAAAAGACCGCGATGGTCTTATGACAACGAGGATAGAAACCGCTGAGGATATATTCCACAATGCGGTGAACTTGTTGGGGACATGAGTGTTTGGCTCGGAAACCGAATTGATGGGGAACGATAAGAGGGTCGCCGTCTGTCGGAAACAGATAGGCGCAGAACGCCTCATACGCGTTTGGATGACTCTTTCGAAGAGCTTGCCCATTGCCTTGAGGAGGCTAATGGGGCGATGGCTGGAGGGGGAGGTTGAGAGGCTTGCCTGGCTTGGGAATTCCAATCACAGTAGCCTCTTTCCACGTAGTGGGGAAATAACTGAGGTTGAAGCAGGCGTTGAAGATAATAGATAAAAAGGTTAACACCTGCTCAGGAAAGTGTTTTAGGGCTTGGTTGGAGATGCCATCCGCGCCCGGAGCCTTTTTGGGCTTAAGTCCTTTGATGAGGGATGAAATCTCATCATTGGACACAGAGATGGGTTCGGAGGCCGTAGGGGGTGAGTTCCGGCGGCGGACCTCATCCTCCACTGCCTGGACGTGAGAGGGGTCGACGGGTTGAGAACTAGGAGAGCACTGAGCGGCAATGCTATCTGCAAAGCACGCAGCCTTTTCCTCGTCCTCGAAGGCAACCGTGCCGTCGGGACGGGAGAGAGGGGGAGTGTGGGTGATAGCGTCTATGCGGAGGGCTCTGGCCATCTGATAGTACGCTGTGTGAGAAGGAGAGATATT
Source organism: Parnassius apollo (assembly GCA_907164705.1). NCBI lineage: Eukaryota > Metazoa > Arthropoda > Insecta > Lepidoptera > Papilionidae > Parnassius > Parnassius apollo. The sequence continues at coordinate 1,015,708 of CAJQZP010001016.1, forward strand.
CTCCATGAGCTTACTCTTTTCGAGGTCTCGAAATTCAGAGAGGCGGAAGCGGAGTTCTCGTTGAAGACGATTGGCCGCGCGCCTATATTCGGGGGTGGGATATTTTGCTGCTCTCCGGAAAGCAGCTTTTTTGGCTTTTAATAGGTTGCTAATATGTAGGGGAAGCCCACTATTGTTAGCAACCGGGACGACCTTTCGTTCTCCTTAAGGGAGGATTTAATAAGGGTGGAGAGTGAATCGACCGCGGTGTCGATTTTTTCGGGACTATCTAAGTCCGACGGAAGGGAGATGGTAGAGTCCTGTGAGTCCAAAGCTTTAGCTAGGGACTCCTTGAATCCCTTCCAGTTAGTGAAGGTTTTGAAGGAGGAAGCGTAGGTGTGGTAGCAGACTCGTTCGGCTGTGAAGAGCCTGGTGAGTTTTCGGAAATCCTCGATCGAGCTGGGGATGATTTTGATAGCCTCCCCGAGGTTGACAGCATTGTCGTACTTAATTCCTGCGTCGTAGCAGGTTTTCGACAGTTTGGTAAATTTGGCCTTGTCTCTTAGGAAGACAGGGGGGCGGGACTTGCTTCTTAGCAAGGACTGGAGCACATCGAGAGGAAGGTTTAGATGGAGTTGGGATGTCAAGGGACATGAGTGGGATGGCGGCAGCGGCGGGGGCTGCGGAAGTTGGAGGAGCGGCAGGGGCCGCTGAGATAGGCGGGGTGCGTTTTATCGCGGCGCGCTTTCCGTTGCGCTTGGAGTTGACGGCAGTGAATGTGGACTCCCCGGTTCCGTCGGAGTCAGAGGACTCCGATGAACCGGAGCCTGTAGTAGTGGCGCGCCTCTTCCGGGAGGACGGCGCCGAGGACTCGGAGCATGCGTACTCCATTTCTAGGGGGGCAGATTCGAGCGGGGCAAAAGAGTTCCTCGTTTCGAGGTAAGATGCGATTACCGGCGGCGGATGGTGTGCCTGAGGGGCAGGGAGGGAAGCCTGGGCGGCGATGGTGGCGATGGCGGCGAGGACCGTCTCATAGCCGTTTAAACCGAATTGGTTAGTGAGGGCGGCGAGGGACTCAGTGAAGCTGGGTGTGGCCATTTTGGGTCAGTAAGCAAGCTGAGCTATGTAAAATAAAGATGAGGACGGGTCCCTGTTCTCGGTAGAACAGGGACTAGATCGCGAGACGTACTACGACACACTATACACGTAATACAAGAATAACAAGAACACAAGAAAAAAAAGGAGACAGTACAAAAAAAAAATGAAAATGATAATGAAAAATGAAAATGAAAAATGAGAATGAAATGAAAAGTGAAAATGAAAAATGAAAATGAAAGCGGAAGTCAGTCAGACCTCCCTGCCCGAAGACAGGGGGGCAAGAACTGTAGCGTAAAATTGACTCACCGGCAGCCTCGACGCTGTTCCGCGTGAGCAGGACAGCGGAGGCGCGTGAGAGCGCGACAGCACTACCGTACTGTACGGGAGCGCGGACCACCTGGAGGCGACCGTCCGAGAACGATGCCGCCGGCGGACTGAGCACTGCGTCGGCGCTGTACAGCGCGAGCGGGACAGCGGGGGCGCGAGAGCGGGGAGCACTACCGTACAGGAACGAAAGCGCGGACTACCTGGATGCAACCGCTCGGAAGCGATGCCACAGGCGGAATATGAATTCGTGGACGAATGCGGGGTGATATAGACGCAGTATTTAATCGGGACGCATTTTTAATTTATTATCATAAAAATAATACATATTTCTAAAAAAGTAACCAAACCAAATTATTTTATTTTGTATTGCAAAGCAGTAGATATTTTTTTTATATTCCTTTGATAAACAATGAAGGAGTAAAGTGGTTTCATCTCAAAGATTTGGAGGTGATTTGGGTATTTTTTTATTTATTATGTGACACCGATAGAAAAATTATGGCTAAACCAAATTACGTATCAGATCATGTAGATTACTAACTATTTTTTTCATATGTAATTTCTCTGTAAGTGTCGACGAAAAGTTGGTTCATCTGCACGCTTTTTTCAAGCTTTTTGCGAGAGAGCAGCCTTAATAATAAATGCACTTTGTTCATTCATATTCAAAATTTCAAAACACTTTATACACAAACACTGTGTCGAAGACTGAGGAAAAGAAACGACGTTAGACCATCGTTAGACAATGCACGGCCTTCAAGCCACACCTCCGTGCCCGTCGGAGAGCGTGAGGTTTTTTTCGTTACGAAATTTCTGGATTTTCCCGCACTCAAGGCCCGCGATAGAAGCTATGCAATAGCTTAAAACTTTAAAAACAATATAAAAGTTGACTTTAAAGAACTAGAAAGAACTAAATCATTTCATATTTGTATCATGCGTGGTAGAGCCATGCTGCAGTTATATTAGTAGTATTGTTGTAGCACAAATGGGTCTGCTCGACCAGAGAAGGGCCACGCTCTCTCAGTATACCAGTGTAAAATAGCGGCTTAATGCTGCTGACCGGAGATGGGTGACAACACATCTGCATTTTGATTCACAATCGAGGATAGATGTAGATTTTTATGGGCCACAGCACCCACTTACCTTCCAGTGGACTGTGTGCTCGTTTGTCACCCTATCCTATAAAAATATTTTGAAATTGGAGTTGTAGTTCTTAAAATGACTATCTGAGCACACAAAAGTTAATTTTTAGTCAATTGATTTATATCACAAAGTGAATTAGACATTTTCTAACGCATAAATTGGTATATCGAAACCTCAAAAGATTAACCTTACGTGGGCGAAAACTGTAACTTATTTCATTAATCAAAATATCTATTATAAACAACGTTCTGATATCAATACTTTGTTGTGGAAGCCTGATCGAATTCTCTGTAGATATGAAAAGCGATTCTGAGGAACCGGACATAAAGTAAGCAACTACACTGTTGACCTACTGCAATTAATCCGTTCTTTCAATCGTTCCTTGTAGCTAGAATCCAAATTAAAATCCTTTATCCACTAAAACAAAATCAAAAAGCTTTTAATGACGCAATAATACAAAACCTTTTGGTAATAGTAAAATCTTGACGTAAAAGTAAACCATCAAATAAATTATGACTTGTCTATATCGTACACTGAAGTCAATCTAAATTAAAATCCTTCATCCGCTAAAATAAAATTACTTAGTTCAATGAAGCAATAAAGCAAAATTATTTATTTGTAAAGGGTCGATTATTCAATGTTGAGGTAAAAGAAAACCTAGATATAACAGTGAAGCAATTCAATAATTTTGTTCATAGAACTATATTTTTTTAAATTGTTGGATAATTAAATACCTGATGGTTCCCACTCACACGGCCTAAAGGATGAAGGGGAAGTCCGATGCGTAGGTATAAATTAAGGACGGGCTGTCGGAGATCCAGTTGCAAGCATATATTCGGAAAATTTTATTAATATTTATGGAATATAGCTTGGGTTCAAGAATGTGTAATTATTTTATACTTTCTAATTCTTTGAAGGCGATTTTTATTTTCTATTAATATGCATTTTTTACCCCTTTGAGTATACAAACCAATATCACAATCTCAATGCCGTATTAATAGTTCTATGAAAATCTTCACCCGCTTTTTTACAACCCTTAGAGATTTAATTATATCTTCATATTCTTCTATGGGAACACCAATGAAGTATAATATATTTAATAAGATAATAATCATTAAAATCGGTTCAGAATTGACGTAGATATCGCGTTCCATACATACGAAACAACACACATACCACATACGTGTTAATGACATGCTGCAGCTATATTAGTTGTACCACAAATTTATCGATTCGACCGGGGAAGGACCACGCTCTCAAAGACTACCAGGGTAAAATAGCAACCCAATTTTTGCTGTATTTCTTAAAGTGAGCGTAAAGAATCGGAGACCCTTTTTTCTGAAAACGGGGCATTTCACCTTGAAAACGATGACAACGCATCTGTATTAAAATTCTTAGTCAAGGATAAATGTAGATATCGATGGACTACAGCATCCACTTATCACTACGTGGAATGTTTGCTTTTTGGTAACCCTTATTCAATAAGCACAGCCGAATTGTAAATCTTTTCCTTTTTTTTTGCGAAAAAGACATCATTAGTCAAGTGACGTACGTGTTACGGCATCTATATTTCCCAATGCAAACAAATGCAGATATGAACGCTACGATGCAACTATTTGTATTTAATCCATCGAGCAAACGTTCGTAATACACGATTAACATTATAAACGAGCGCATAATACCAATGAACGCCCGTATGTTTAGTTGTTACTAAGAAGAGGCTGCCCATTTTAAGGTTCTCTTCACCTCTTCCATACCAACGAGACAATGTACGGTATTAGATATTCTTATACTGACACTAAACGGTGATCACAGGTTATTACCTTACTTTACTTTAAAACAGATACAATTTCGTTAAACGTACACGGTTTTAATCTGTCTCTTTATACTATTAATGATACTTCGTGTACCTCACAATAATCTTATATTTTGAATGAGTAGTATGGATTGGCATTTTGAATTAGTTTCCGCAAATGTTTGTTATAGTGTATTGTTTCTTTGGAAATGTTAATTCAAAATTAAAGCCTTAGGGGACGACATTCATTTCAACTGTAGTTTGTGTATCACTTATAATGCTTGTACGTGTTCATGAAAATATTATTGAAAAAACAAGTTTGATATTTGTGAATACTTGATTTGAACATCGTGCCTTATGTCGTGCAAACTGATAATATTACATATAATACACTTGTGATAATTTTCTTAATTATTTATATGTGCTCATGTTACTGCTAAACAATATTTATTAATATGTGCATAGCAAATATATTATTAAATATTTTTAATCAATCATACTTAAAAAAGGTAAATATATAAAAAATAAAACAATACTTTGTTCCAATGAGCTTGAATAATATTAAATCAAAGCGTAAAATCTAGATTTTGTTATTCATCTATCGACCCGCCCAAGCTTCGCCTGAATAGGAACTAGGTATTTTTGTGGCGATATTTAGTTTTAAGACGATCAAAGTTCATAAATTTTTTCAACGTTTCGTTTTTTATAAGAAATTTTTAAGTGTTTCGGATGAAATATAACCCAGATCCCTCCTTATTCTTTATCTGTTCGTATAATCTCATCACAACCGGTTCTTCTATTCACTCAATTGAGCTCAGTGTGTTATTTTTATGCTATTAATAGCATAAAAATAACACACTGAGCTCAATTTAATATTACAGACCGATATTTTAATTTTATTTATATGCATGGATGAAGTTTTTCATTCATTGCCATCCAGGTTGCATTATATAAATATCAGCCATTATTGCTACATTTGACAGGACTATCAGAAAAATGCTACCCTTTTCCCGTTTAAAGGTAAAATTCGTAGAAATTTAATTTAAACAAACAACAAAGTACTAACATTTGACATTCTTGATAAAGCAAAGCCGACTTTTAGCTTGCGGTTTTGCTAAGTTTGGATCTAGCGCATGTCATAGCGGTTAACTTGGTTTATGTCTTACAGAAACCTGAAGTGATTTTGCTAAGTTTTAGCATTTCTGTACACACATTATAATATATAAGTTCAATTATAATTAATTTTATTTCAAAATATTTTTAGGTTAAAAAATCTATATTTTTTTATAAAATAAGGATGACAAATAAACACACAGAAGTGGATATTGTGGGCCATAGACTAAAATGGAATACCTCATTTCTAGTGAAAAGGGTTTTCAATTTACTACCATCACCATACAAAATATAACATCATTAAGCTCCTTTTAACGCTGGTATTCCGTGAGAGCGTGGACCTTCCACAATCTAGCTGACCCATTCATTCTACAATCACAATATTGCTGAAACATGGCAGTACCACGTATAAAAAATGACTGTAGGAATTTCTCTCGTGCGGTGGAGTTTCTATAAAATATAAACTTTAACTACCCATCAAGGTAGGCAGAGAGATCGTGCCCTATGAAAGCCCGTAGCTTTCATTGGGCACGATCCTGACACACCTCTCTTGCTTTTTTCACATTCATGTATTTTTTATAGGAGAGGGGCAAACGGGCATACGGCTCACTTGATGGTAAGTGATTACCATGATACCATGATGGGAATTGCAGATGCGTTGCCGGCCTTTCAAAAGGGAGTAGGCTTTTTTATTGAAGGTCGCTAAGTCGTATCGGTCCGGAAAAATCTCGGTGGTAGCCGATTCTACAAGCAAATTGTGCGAAAAAGAAAACTTATTTTAAATCTCATGGTGGTGGACCGCCAGTCATCCAGGTGGTATGAATAGTATCGCAAGTTTTGTCACGAGGTGCGATGGTGAAATTGTGCGGCTGGAATTATTCAGAACAATTCCTTAGAGCAGTCCCCGTGGTAGATGCGACAAAACAAACAAAGAGATGAAACATCTCTTCACAGTGCCAGTGAGTCAAGCCGATCAGAAAGAGCTTGGTCGCCGAATGGAGAACCAACTTCAAATGGCGCTTCTGGAACTTCAGGCGTCAAAGGAGCAGTGTGAGCTGTTGCTTAAAGATAGGGATGACAACGAAAAGTAAATGATAAATATAATTGCCAAAAATACTCAATTAAAAGTGATATGGTTAAGTTGCATAAAGACTATACAAATGTTTTAAAAGAAAAGGATCAGATTCAGGGAACAGTCGATGAGTTTGACCGATGCAGCAAGGAATATGAGGAATCCCTCAGATTAATTGCTGCATTGCAGTTACAGATAAATGAGGCTAATGAGCAGATTGTGCAATTAAAACAATACTCAGATGAATTGAAAGTGCCCCAAACTCAAGGTCTGTTCAATGAGCTCATAGAATGTAAATCTTCAAAAACATTGCAACCCTCCACAACAATCAATTTGACTGGTAATGATTTTGTCACATCAAGAACAGCAGAAAGGATTACATGCAGTAGAAGAAAATTAAAGAAATATATAAAAATTAATAAATATGTCAGGAAAGTGCAAAAGTTAGTTAAAACTAAAATTAACATAAAAATTATGTAAATATATGTAAGGAAAAGCATGAATTAATTAATAAACTTAAATTATATTCAATTGAGGTGGAAAATATGAAAAACTGTTATGAGACTGAAATAGAGTGTCTCAATTCTGAAGTTTTGTCGCTTAAAAACTCCTTACAAAATATCTCGAATAAGTATGCATCGGCTCAGGTTGAGATAAAAGAACACATATTGGCCATGAATGATCTGGTAAAATCATGTAAATACAATGAGGAGCGCTTTGACTCCTTAATAAAACATCAGAGTGAGAATGAGCGCTCCAGAACATTTTCATCGGGGACAATATGTGTAAATAGTAGTGACTCCTTATTGTCACCCACACTCTATGACAGTGCCATAACAAAGAATAAAAACTTAAAAAGTAATTTAAATATTAAAATACATGAAGTTATTATGTATTGTGATGACATAGGTAAAAATTTGGGCATGATGTTAAATAACCATTTAAAAGGACAGGTAATTAGTAATTATTGTATGCCTGGAGCATCCTTAAGTCATATAATGAATAAAGTTTTAACTAATAAATTTTGTCCTAATAGCACATTAATAATTCTTGTTGGGAGAAGAGGCAATGTAAACAAAAATCAATTATTAAAATATATTGATTACCTCAATACTTTAAATGTACATAAAATTATCTTGTTTACATTGCCTTACATACAGGGTTGGCCACAGGAGAATAAAATAAGATATGATTTAAATTTATTAATGAATAATTTGTCATGTAACAATAATTTAAATTTGACATTTAATTGTAATAATTATACTAATAGCATCAATTTAATAGACATTAATAATTTCATTAAGAAATTTTTGACTACAGATAGGTATTACCTATCCAAATATAATTTAAGACAGTTAGCAAATGTGCTATCATATTATTTATATATTAACTCAGCCAAGGACTTAACTACCCAGACATGTGCTCCTATTGAGCAGCATAATGATGCGAAATGCAATTTGGAACCCGTTCCAAGTAATTTAAATTAAAAAATGAGACAATAGAGGTAATTTCTAGCAGTTATAATAATTTAAATAATTTAGAATGTAGCTTACAAATCCTTAATAGTTCCAATTGTATAACTCCACAAAATGATAATAAAAATCGTTTACACCTGGTACATCAGAATATACAAGGCATGATAGGCAAAGAGCTGGAAATTGAATTGTTCTTAAATAGCAACAATATTCATATTTTATTTATTACTGAACATTGGTTAAAAACTCATAATTTAATGTTTAACTTCAGTAATCACCAGGTGGTCAGTTCTTTCAATGGAGAAAAGGTTTTAAGAGGTGGCTCCTTAATTTTAGTTAGTAAATTATTATCATGTAAAGAACGTAAAGATATTGTGAGCCTCTCTGTTGAGCGAACTGTAGAAATAGCATGTGTTGAGTTTGAGCACCTCATTGTTGTGAGCGTTTACAGACCCCCATGTTCTCTATATGATACTTTTGAAAAATTTTTGGAGAAAGTTTTTGCTAAGCTTAATAAACGGAATAAATCTGTTGTAATATGTGGAGACTTTAATATCAATCTCCTAGAAGCTTCCTCCACCAATATTAAATTAAGATCATTGTTTAAATCTAATGATCTTTTTAATTTATGTTTGGAGCCAACGCGTATTGCTGAATTCAGTGCAACATATATAGATAACATTTTTACAAATGTTAAGCCATTCAATAAATGTATTATTCAAAAGTTGAGCTCTGATCACTGTGGACAATTAGTTTCGTTACCTTATGTTCAGAAAAAGCAAGTAACTAAAAAAGTAGTGTTTGTTCCAGTAAATGCACGTCGCTTGGAGAAGTTTAGAAGTAACATAGTAAAAAAAAACTTCCATCACTTTCGTACCAAAATAATCCAGATTTTTTTAATGGAACATTATTTAACCTTATTTGCAATGAATTTAATAATATTTTTACTTCTAAAACATTCTCCTTGAACAATCGCAAGGCATTTAATGAGTGGGCGACACTAGGAGTCCATAAGAGTAGACAAAGGTTATATGAACTTTAAAATGAAAGGTCATATAATATAAATTTATATGACCAAATTAAAATCATTTTTAAAGGCTTCTAATAAAATTAAAATGACATGGAGTATAATTAATAGTGAAATTGGGAAGGTTAGCTCTCGCAATTCGAACTATCAGTTAAGTTTTAACAATAAATTAATTTAATCAGATCAGGACTTTGCAATGGTTTTCGAGAAATATTTTACTGATATTCCTATCTTAATCACTATGTCACTGAATTCTTCTACTGCCGTCGCTGAATTATTACTTAAACAAAACGTAAATGCGTGTACAAAGAATTTTACATTTACATAAAGTGTCATCAAAAGATATTCTAAAATATTTTAAGACTATTGATATTAAGAAAACCGCCGAACTGTTGGGTATTTCCGTTAAAGTTATTGCCTCTATAATATATGCAATCGCACCTCAACTATCTATTATTTTTAATACTAGTATCAAATCTGGTGTGTTTCCTGATGTAATGAAGCATAGTAAAGTAATACCTTTATTTAAATCTGGCAGTACATTGGACCCCGCTAATTTTAGACCTATTTCTATACTGCCAACAATTAGTAAAATTTTTGAAAAAATTATTCTTGATCAAATGTTAAATTTTTTAATGTAAATAATTTACTTCATAAAAATCAATTCGGTTTCACAGGGGTCGCTCAATAACTGATGCTGATGTTGAGCTTATTAAATATATCTTTAATGCATTGGAGAATTCACAGGATGCTTTGGGTATATTCTGTGACCTATCCAAGGCCTTCGATTGTGTTCACCATGAAACATTAATCAGGAAACTTCAACACTACGGTGTAAGAAGTGATGCTCTTAAATTAATTATTTCATATTTAAGTGACAGAATGCAAAAAGTTGTAATTAATAGTAGGAGTTCTTCCGGGTTGACTGTACAAATGGGCGTGTCTCAGGGCTCAATTCTCGGCCCCTTTCTGTTTCTTGTATATATTAATGACTTACCTTACATAGTAGGGGATAACCATGAGACTTCATTAATTTTCAAATTAAAACGACAGTTATTAAATTACGACGAAGTAAATAATGCTATAGCTAAGTTAGTCAATTGGTTTAATGTTAATAATTTTCATTTAAATGGAACTAAAACTAAATGTAGGAAATTCGTAACTCCTAATGTCAAACATGTTAATACGAATGTAATTTTAAATGGGAAGAACTGAGTCTTGTTGATACCACCAATTTTCTTGGAATCACACTAGACGCAAAGCTTTAATGGCTCCCCCATATATCAAAACCAGCTAGCAGACTTAGTTCTCCAGCATATGCTGTAAAAAGATTAAAACTCTTGCCAGTGCTGAAACAGCTAGAATAGTTTACTTTATTTATTTACATAGCATTATATCGTATGGTGTTTTGCTATGGGGACACGCGACTGACACTGAAATTATATTTATTTTGCAGAAGAGGGCCGTTAGAACAATATATAATTCAAAACCAAAAGAGTCACTGAGACAAAAATTTAAGGAAATCAATATATTAACTCTGGCCTCTCAATACATTTATGAAAATGTAATGTACCTACACAAAAATAAAAGTAGTTTTGCGAAAATAAGTGATATTCATTCTGTAAATACTAGGAGCAGATACAAGCTACTAGTACCAGTTACTCGACTCCACCGAGTCAGTAATTCATTCTTGGGGCGATGTATACGCTTTTACAACAAAATCCCAGAAAATATACAAAATTTGTCATACGCAAGTTTCAAAAATTTTATTAAACTAAGTTTGTATAAAAAGGGTTATTATAATATTAAGGAAATTATGGATGATAGTAACCCTTGTAAAGGGTGATCGCTACTAAGCTATTTCTAATTTGTGTTGTGTTGTTAATTGTAAACATGATTGTAAGCTATTATTTGGAGAAAAAAAAAATAGTCCCGCTGGGTTTCTTGCTGGTTCTTCTCAGGACAGAGGTTTTTTTTGCGAACCAGTGGTAAATGAAAAAATTGACTTTCAATAAGTATTGCTTATAATCTACATTGAATAAAAAAGTTTCTTTTTCTGTTTCTGTTTCTAAAAAATCTGCAGTTGCCTTACTACTAACCAATCGAGGCAACTACGGCAAAATTTCAAAACTGAAGTAACAAATGAATATAATCTGATAATTAATTATAATATCATATCCCGTTATCTTACAGAAATCCATTTTAAGAAAGACGTTAGAAAAATAAATCAGCTAAGATCCTTGCAAAAATTATTTCAGTTCAAGTGTTTTCAGTAAAATGGGCCTCCAGATCTCTACACTCACCATACAGCAGCATAAAGGTGATATGTTGATATTCAGTGAGAGCGTGGTCCTACCTCGGTTGACCCGACTCATTCCCGCAACATATACCTGCAAAATGGCTCTACCAATTTTGTAGCTTTGAGAGAAGAGGCTTATGTATATCGGTGGACATGTGAATGGCTGTTATGTAAATGATGCTGGATGATGATGGTTATGATAATTCTGAGCATATTATTAACATGATAAATGAGTTTCAGGTACAGATCGTTAAGTCTGTTCTACACAAAAAAATTCACGACAGACATAAAATATTTCTGTCATAAATGAGATGGTTCTACTGTCATGTATTTATCCTAGCATTTCCTAGACGAATCATTGTATTTCGGTAGATTTTATCGCATTTACTATACATTAAATCTAAATATTCTCGCCCTTTCAGTTGTTAGTAATTAATTAAATTTTTACATTTGGAATAAATGTACGTAATAAAAGTGATAAAATCTCCAAAAAATTCATAGAAGGTGTAAAGTGTTTAAAATTAGACAATCTCTAACTGATCCTCTAACGTCACTACCACACATACCATACTGATAAATGTAAAGGTACGAACTTTAAAACCTAGAATGATGACAGTTTACCTTACGGTGTCGGGCTCCGGTAACTGTATACGATTATTAGCATTGCCCTATTGAAATATCTAAACATCGAGACGGAGGTATCTGGAACAAATGCCAACGTACCGTTCCGTATTTGAGGCATGAATGCTTCACTTAAATTAAATTCCACGACACTGTCCGCCGTCTCACGTCTCTTCTGACAAACATGTATAGGCGGTTTGTACTTTGTAGCATCAGGTGCTATACAGTACTGGTCTTTTATAATCTATGTACGTGATGTTAAATTGTGCCGAAATCTTTTTAAAGAGTATTAATATTTTATATGTTTATTAAATATTATTATAATAATCATGTACTTCAGACGGAATTTCCAGTGAACAACTACGCAAAATAGGATTATAATTGTTGAGTGTATGATCAAGGACAAGTAAACTCTCAATTCTCTTACCGGTATAGTCCAACGGGATGGTCATCAAACACGACCTTAGAGAGATCAAGCACAGCACCAAAGACTTTACGTACTTTCCAAAGCTCGGGGCTGAAAGAGCGCCAAAAAACTACCTAATTCAGGGCTAAGTGATAACTTCTTGACAGAAAACTCAATAAATGATTTTGGTCCTTCCCGGGATTTAAGCCCGGGACCTCATGACCAGCAATATATTTACGAATACTAGACCAACGAAACACTGAATAATAAAATGAATAAAAAATAAACTTACTAGCTGGCCAGGCAGACATAGTTCTGCCCTTTCCGGTAGGTGGTTTGATGAGGTTCACTTCACTTTCCCTCCGAAATGTATAAGGTGTTAATAAACAAAATCTTGACGATTAGACCAAAGCGTCGTCTATCATAACCCAGCGTAGTAGTAAACTATTGCCCGGAATACAAAATAAAAATAAATATAATATTATCGTGTAAATATAGGAATAATATATTTGATTTGTCCAGTTAAGCCTTTCACAGTTTTAATATATAATAATTTATAAAGTATAAATTATTTAAATTTGAAATATTTATAGGATTATACCAATGCTAAGCTAACAAGATTCTAAAGTTACTGGGCCAGCCTTAACAAAGACACTGTCAACCGAATGAATATTCAAACTACACAAACTGGAACTCTGATCGTGTCCTTGTTATAAGTAAGCCAAATATTTGGGTTATTTCGGAAGCTTATTTACTCAAATCATATATATTTATTTGTTTTGTTATTAATTTATGTATCTAGTGAACCGTGGCAGAGATCAGAAACTAAGCAGTTGCCGTAAATATCGCGTTAATATTTAACAACGTAAAATGCAAATTTCTTAGATGGAGTTGTGCTCAGTATGGGGCATCGTTATTATTTTTTTTAAAGAATAAATTGACAAACTACAGTCGATTTGGGTAACTTTGAACAATTTTTAAAGTATTTGTGATATTATAATCTAGTTTTTATAATGATTTCTTAAATTTACGCGAACACTACACATTGAATAAAACTATTATTTACGGATTTTTATCGCGTTTAATTACTTTAATTTATTTTTATTTTTATTATTATCCCGACGTTTCGGGTGCTTTACAGCGCCCATGGTCATGGTCCCCCCCGTGACCGTGGGTGCTGTAAAGCACCCGAAACGTCGGGATAATAATAAAAATAAAAATTAATTAAAGTAATTAAACACGATAAAATCCGTAAATAATAGTTTTATTCAATATCTAGTTTTTATTTATAAACGTTTATTTTATTGAATAATTAGCGTTCTTTTGAATTGGCTTATTTTTCCCACACAATAAATTTACGGAAAAAAAAGAACAGAACTACATAGAAATTCCTTTTTAGGATGTTAAAACCGACAATAATACAATATTTTGACGTTGGAGTAAAATTAGATGACGTATTTTTATTTAAAAAACCTAATCTATTAAAATGGCATCTAAGGTGACGTTTAAATATTATAAATAACTTGGTCTTGCCTTGTGAATGAAGGTGGACCAAGTTGGTGGATAAAAAATATCGAGATTTTTTTATAATTATTTATTACATTAGATAAAGTAGCAAAGTCGCGTGTAACACAATAAATTGTAGATAATTGATAGAATCAGGCGTTACTTTGCGGAAATCCATTATAATAAAAAATAAAAATATAAATTTCTTTGCAACTTTCCGCTAAACATATAAAATGATGTGTCTTACCTGGATTGAAGCCGCTCCCCGCCTCCCTCAATTGCATACACTAACTCCGTCACCACTAGACCAAGCACCACTACTCTCAACACCACTATTCCAGGCAAGACACACCATCGACGATAATATGACACGTGTTTCGCCTCTACACGAGGCAACTATAGACTCTATGGCGGCTTAGCGGTCAGCCGCCATAGAGTCTATATTACCTGAGGATGCCTCGTGTAGAGGCGAAACACGTGTCGTATTATAGTCGATGGTGTGTCTTGCCTGGAATAGTGGCGTTGAGAGTAGTGGTGCTTGGTCTAGTGGTGACGGAGTTAGTGTATGCAATTGAGGGAGGGCGGGAGGTGCGCTTCAATCCAGGTAAGACACATCATTTTATATGTTTAGTGGAAAGTTGCAAAGAAATTTATATTTTTATTTTTTACAATAAATTGTACGTTTATTTGGCTATCGAATGAGATTAAAATCGTAATTGTAAGTAATATTTTCTTAAACAACTCTTTTAAACAAAATCATTCACCCCATTGCACGAAAAAATGTCATTTTCAATAAAAGTTGTCTGCCTTTTTTGCATAACTGTTGCTCTTGTTAAACACTCACTATATTGGCCTTATTGATTTAACATATTTCAGCTTTAGAGGGCCGAAACCAGCCTCCTAAAAAGTTTTTTGGAGCACAGAGACTTGTAAGGGTCTAACTTATTGTGTCCTTCTTGGGTACAAACTACACTCTTTTCTAAAGACACAATGTGTATGTCTTTTATTTTCGGTACCTTAACGTCTCCCTTGCCTATACACTTCTCAGTCGTCACGGCCTTTAAATTACCACTTGTCTCATCTACTATACAGGTTATCACAGAACGTAACGATCAAACAAAAGGGGGTTGTAGACGATGGAAGAACTGTTCGAAAAAAAAATATTGTAGTGCTATACCCAAATTGCGTGGTTCAAAAGATAAAGGCTGATTTCAAAATTTTTCAGAAAATCAGCCTTTGTGTCAATATTTTTGTTGCTGCATCTGCAAATGAGGACCGATTTAATTTTTTTCTGTTTTGTACAGCCTAATAATTTGCCTACTATACTTACTATTTTATTTTTCGGTACCTATCACGGTTTGTTAGAAATAATTACATAAAAGTGTAAAAATGTAACATTAAAGTTTTATCGAGCAAGTTGGACCTGGACCTACTGTAAAGAAAATGTACGCACATGGACCTGGAAACTATATTCAAAAGTTGGCGCAATTCATATAGATTTCAAAATAGTATAATACTTGGTACTTTTACTTCAACTTTCTGTGGTATAATTTTTTTTTTATGGCAGACAGAAGATTTTGTGAAAACTACTCAATTAGATATTTATTTAAATGTTCGATTAATATTTAGAAAAATAATTCATTTACACGCTGTTTTGGCTGATTTCAGACCTAATATCCATAGAAAGTACTGCACATGGTAGAGGAGACTTTTACATTGAAGACGAAGTTTTGGAGCAGGTTCGAAATGATCCGCGAACTTCTGTTCGTAACATTCCAATGTTGACAGGAATACCTAGGTACATAGGGTACTCTAACGCAATAGGTACTCCGCATACCGCTATCAATAAGTGCAGGTTGGTTTGCCACGGGATTATACCCGATTTTAACCCGAATTTTCTAAATAATATTTTATGGACGGATGAAAGCACTTTTAAAAAGATGGATTTAAGAACATGCACAACATACATAGCTTGGGTATGGTGAAACCGCATTTAATGCACGAAGAAAGGTATCACCATAGATTCAAAGTAAATCTGTGGACCGGTATTATTAACGGGCGCTTAATCGGACCTTTGGAATTTCCCGAAGCACTAAATGGGCAGGTCTACTCGGAATTTTTAAGAACAGACCTGCCCATTTTATTAGAAAACTTACCACCAGCACTTTTACGAGATATGTGGTTACAGAATAAAGCTTGCCCCACCAATTACGATTTGCCGATAAGGAACTTTTTAAATGATCATTTCCCAGGAAAACGGATAGGTCGCATGGGGCCCATTTTATGGCCAACACGGTCGCTAGACTTAAATCCATTGGATTTTTTTATTGGAGATATCTAAAAGAAAAGAACACAATCCAGCATTTTCATTGCAGAGCTTCGACAAAAGATAATCGAATTTTTTCAACAATCAAATAACAGAATATTGGAGCGGTCTATAACACGTGCTTTCATAAGAGGATGCCTCGCCTGTATTAGAGCAAGAGGTCGACAATTCGAACATTTATTGTATAAATTATCGATAAAAATCATAAAGAAATTAATCCTTGTATTATCACTTATTGATTATTTTTTCGTAATTTTACGAAACAAAGGGAGCAGGTTAACGGGATAAGCTACCTGAATAGTTAATATCTTCTGTCTCGCTTGCACTTGCATACTCTTATGCGTCATAGCAACTAAAACTGGGAAGCATCGTATGTATTGTAATATTGAATGTGTTTTGTTTAATACGAAAATTGGATAAAAAATTAAGTACTTTTTACTTTTCTACGGATATTAGGTTTAAAATTGGCAAAATCAGCTGGAAAATGAATTATTTTTCTTAACATTAATCAAACGGAAGAATCATTTAAAAAAATCTAATTGAGTATTTTGCACAAAATCTTTCCTCTGCCAGAAAAAAAATTATACCACAAAAGGTTTTTACTACAAATCTAAAGTTCATCATACTTATAGTTATGCCCCAATCGCTTGGTAGCAATAAATGGGCCTTAAAGCTAGTTTATTCGTCTTTATTCGTACTAAAAGCTACAGCTTTACTAACTGGTTTAATATGTTTACTTTTCAGTTAGTAAAAAAAAGGGTAACCACGCGTATTTTGTAAAACTTTGAAGCAGCGAATCTAGACATTGCACCTGTACGAATTTTACTGAGGGCTTTTTCGAGCGTTTCAGAGGTATAATTACTCTTTAATCCATATCTTCTAACGACGGAGTTCAATTTTTGAGTTTTTCGGGGCATATCTTAGGTGTAAAAAGTGAAAATTTTAATCAAAATTGAGCAACACAATGTACGTACCTATTCAAAGTTATCCAAAATAATATTTTTTATGATAAGGGTGAATTTGAACCGTTAAAAATTTTACCCAAATTACTTCGATTTTGATCGTCGTCAAAACTGTTAGTTTTACACAATATTTAACATCAACAGTAACTATTTGAAAAAAATTCAATATAAACCACATTTTAAATAGTCATAATAATAAGTTTAATATACCTGTTTATAATAAGTGTAGTATATTTAATTACGATTTCAAATCAGACTAACAAACACTTTCAATAACTTCAGTATAGAAAAGGCGGGAAATTTTCAAAGTTATATATTTGATAGTTTATTTTTTAATTTTTTTCCATCCGATATCAAACTCAAGATATTTGTATAAATATAAGGTAATATTAAAAAAAAATTGTATCTGAAATCGAGTCTTTGTTAAGCAAGTCTCCCTTTAGAGGCAATTACATTTAGTCCGTTTTATACCTCAGAATACACAGGTTTGCTCGGTTAAAAATAAACAAAATGTTTCGTCGTATCTCCTCAACTTCAAGGTACTCCCCCTGCCTCAGCTAGACCTCGGTAACGACATATCGAAAGATGTACAGTTCTACTGTTGCTTGAACAAGACCAAGTTTTTTGGTATTGGTTTGATCCACCAGTCTTATGAAGCGACATTGAATCTCTATGTATCATCTCTTTTATCAAATAAACCTACCAAGGAGAGTATTCTGAGGAATATTTCGGATAAATTGCAGCTTCTAAATTCCACCATAGTACACTGCAATTAAGCTCAAAATTCAATCTTTACCATCAATTTGCTGCGCAGTCCTCTACCACAAGTTTTAAGAGGAATTTTCTACCATGAACAACCACATTGTGGAATTTACTTGCACTAGCATATTTTCTGACCCGATAAGACTTAGGGATCTTCAAGAAACAGCCTACTTCTTTGTTGAAAGCCGATACTCACCTGCGATTTATTCGGAGTTGCAGATTTTCATGAGCGGTGATCATCACTTAACATCATGATGGTCAACCACACGTTCGTTTTGCTTCTTCTTTTATAAAAAGCTACCCTAGTACCTACTGTGGGTGACCTTGTGAGATTGTTTAACATTCTCTTCAGTTAATATCATTTTTTTAGAAATAACAGTCCCAAGTAATCTACCGTGATAGTGAGAGGATGTTGTGGACCATAGATACCTATATTTATCCTCAATTAAGGATAAAAACCCAAATACGTTTTTGAACCGTCATTGTCAATCGTCAGAGATTTAGATGCCTAAATACTAGTAAACCGGGTCTCTGGTTCACTACACTCATTATACGAAACAGCAGTATTATGCTACTATTTCCCGCTAATATTCTGTGTATGCGTAGTCTTTACCGATTAATCAGAGGCATTAGTACATAACCTTATTATCTTGTTTGGTGCAAAATTTCGTTCTCATTGCAGTGCGGCTTAATAAATCGTAGGCTATATGCTTTTGACAAATTTGGTAATTAGATAGAAAACAGATCATTGCACAATATAAATTCCATAATATGCTAATGATCATTGAAACGTGCGGTCGTCGATACATATGTATGATCTATATAAACTCTATTGCCTCGTTAGTGTAGTGATCGTAAACGTGATTGCTAAGTATGGGGCCCGGTTAGAATCCCGCGTCGGGTTAATTTTGAGTTATTGGATTTCCCTCTCAAGAAATTATCAGTAGCAGCACTGGGTTAGGAAGTTGGCTTTGTTTCACCCCCGTGCCCCGGAAAGCATGCGAAGTCGTTGGTCCTCCGGTCGTGTCGGATTACCGTCACATCGGACTATGAGGGTGAGGGAATAGAGAGTTCACCTGTACTTGCGCATACACTTGGGCACTATAATCCTGTCCTGCGCCGATGGATAATTTTCATTGAGACTGGCTGACGTGATCGAAATTCGGTCTGGAAAATATAACTACCTATATAAAATGTAGCAAAATATTAGTTTGTAATATCTTAATATAAATAAATTACGTATCACGTTGTTGTCCGCGATGGACTCCTAAACTACTCAACCGGTCTTAATAAATTTTTCACACCGTGTTCCGTTTGGTCCAACTTGATAAATAGGATAGTTTTTTTTGCCCACGAGTGACCCACAACTTTTTTTTTCAAATTTAAGGATTTTTAATAGGACATGACAAAGGGTCATCGAAAAGCGCAGAAGGACGTCTGCCTGGTAAGCTAGTATATTATAAATATTTGTTTGTAATAAGTATTAAATGTTAGTAATTAATAATAAATTTACTTGTTTTTAATAAATAATAAATATTTATTTGTTTGTAATAAACATTATAAATTCTTGTTGGCTACTCATCTTTTTCATCATCAGCTTGTTAAAGACCACTGCTGGACATGGGCCCCTCGCATCGCAAGTAAGATTTGTTTTAATCGTCTCACTTATTGGAGATCACAATACCGGACGTCATTATCTTGAATAATTAAAATTGTTGTTATTACATCAACAAATTTAATAAGAATAGCAACAAAAATATGAATTTTATAACAATTTCTTCTTCTTTTATACCGCGCTTTTTTGAGTTTACTGCTGGGTATACTAACCTTCTCGGTTATGAGAGCATGTTTCGTATCATGCAAATGAAGTAGGTAAATGATAGAAGATAATCTCTTTTGATTGTCTTCCTTTGGATCTTGAAAGTTAAAGTATATTTTAATTGAGAAATAGTGTAATAAAGTTTTGGTATTGTTGCGCGCCTAAGTTAATGTCTGGTACCTAGCACTAGCACCATCCAGTGTCGGGGAACAGAGCAAGGAGAGCTTTCCAGAAAATGCCATGACTGAACTTTCAACCAACAGCGCCATATAGTATCGAATAGAAGAATTTAGCTTTCTGGAAAGCTGCACACTTGAAATTTCTGCACCTAGTCGATCGGGGCCGGTATTTGCTGGAATATTCTGGATGTATCGGTGAAAAAGGCGTATATAAAGGCGTTGAAGCCCGCCACTGGGGCAGTATTGAATTTGGCCATACAAGCGAAGGTTCGGAGCGAAATAAAGTGAATCAGTGTGATTAATTATTAGTGTCTTTTAAGTTTTAATTGGTTTTCGGTAGTTAAAGTGTTAATTTTGTTAATTCAATCGGCAGTTTTTATTGTCACAACCCTAAGCTCGTAACAATTGGTGTCAGAAATGGGATAAAATCTTGCCGATTTTACCTAAGGAGGAAACGGAAGGCGGCCGTACCCGAAGTCAACGCCAGCAGGAAACGGACCAGAGACGATTTGGTGGAGCAACGCCGCAGACGGCGGAGGGCCAGCCACCGGCCCCAGAGGACGCCATAATTTATACAGCCCTAGGTGCTGTGGCTGTGGAGAAAGGGGCCATCTTCGATCCAACTGCCCTAAGCGAACTGTTGAACTGCCTTTTTAAAAGAAAACTATACGAATATATCCGTAACCAACAAATTTGAGTTCACTTACTTTATATGTTTATAGTTATTTGTATATAAATTTATGGAATATATATATATATATATATATATATATTATATATATATATATATATATAAGGTATGCAAGATGATGTTGTGACCAGGATTAAGAAAGGAATGCTTCAGCGGTTTGGTCATGTAGAAAGAATGAATGAGGAAAGAGTGACAAAGCAAATTTATATGGCAGATGTGAACGGCCAAGTCGGGAAGGGACGCCCTAGAAAAAAGTTTATCGACCAAATTGGCGATATTTTGAAAAGGGGACCGACGAGCATGTATGCGTAGATATATGGATGTAAAGGAGGCGAAAGAGGTATGTCAGGATCGTGCCAAATGGAAGTCCGTAGTCTCTGCCTACCCCTCTGGGTGACAGGGGTGAGTGTTTGTGTATGTTTATGTATATATACATATATTAGTGTATTATTTATATATGTTTTATGTATGTGTAGCATGTACATTTTTGAATTGAATGTGATCATGACAACTTTACTGCCCATAACTCACCTCTGTTCTATCTAAGGTTAGCTGGTAGAGAATGCCATATAGCATTAAGCTCGCCTTTTGTACAAAATCTTTGGTGCAATAAAGAATAAAAATAAAATAAAAATAAACTGTAGAAAAGGAGGGTGATCGATCTCGAAAGGGTAGTGCGGCTAACAGCATCGCCCAGCAGCAGCAGAAATACGACTTTAGTATCAAACACTGCAGCGGGAAATGGCATGGCAACACATTTGCTGATGATTGCAAGAATAATACTAGGCAAGAGGGTAAGAAATTGGTATCTGTGAGGATGCTCAGGACAGACCACCTCAGCAACGAGTAGAAGGACAGCTTACAACATGCACAGAAGGAAGATCCGGACATCAAGCCAATTCAGAAATGGATGATAGCCCGTGCTCCCAAGCCCAAGTGGAGCAATGTCTCGGCGATGAGTTCGACCACTAAAAGCTATTGGGCCCAATGAGACAGCCTGCTGCTTCAGAATGGAGTTCTGTGCCGCAAATGGGATAAGAAGACTACGTGACGCGAGAGGGCGCACTAAAGTTAACATTAGCTCCTTAAAGAATTCGTTCAAAAATAGTTTAAGACAAGAAAATAGCTCAAAAGTGATCAAAATAAATTAAATATACTACGAAGAGAGTAAATCAGTGTTTATGACTATACCAGTTGAACCTAAGTGAAATATTTATCGAAAACAGAGCATAATCTTTTCCGATTTTGTTAAATAAAAGGCATTTTAACTCAGATATACTATAAACAATTAAATGTTCCAAGGAGCCATCTAAAACAAAACTATGTGTATCAGTGAAGTGCTTTACTTTTAAATTCGTATAACGACAAATACGTGTACCTACAGTTGGAATTTAGACCTAAGCACAAACCCATTTTTCTGCTGCTAAATACAATTAGCGCCATCTATTTGCGAGTATCTTAACTTCTTGCTCTGTTGCTGCGGTACGACCAATACAAACGTAAAGTGTAGTCTATAGTTACCAATTAGTGCCGACAAATCACTAAAGATGTCACTATTATGCATAATGTGTGATTTAATAAAAACACGACATTATCTAGCGTGTAGCAATTGCAAAAACAAATATCACATTGAATGCACTGATATTACAGAAAAAAGATTTCACCATATGGCAAATAATTATAAAAATAAATGGAAATGTACAAATTGCTGGGTGTTATTTACAGATACAAACCAGAATGAAAAGGGCTGTTACGTAACCGAACGAAATAAGTATAAAACAAATATACCTACTGAAAATTCTTTTGAAGGTTTACCAGACGAAGAATATTCTTCCTTTATCACAGACAGTAAATTGAACAGAAGTTGTCCAAATATAGGACTAAATCTCGAGGAAGATACACAGGAAATGAAATACAAAATATCACATCTAGAATTGAAACTGAAGGCTGCTGAAAACGAAATCGAAAACTTGTACTCTGAATATACTGCTTGCTTAGTAAACGACTAGCCGAATATGAGCGAAAAATAAAAACGTTGACTGAAATATGTACATCGGACTAAAAAAAGCCTACAAAACAAAAAATCCGGAGGAGTCTAAACAGAACTAAGCTTAGCTACACCGAGGAAGAAAAGAATAGCCTCCATGATGAAAGAGCAGCAAAACGAACCGAAACACCGGCTTGAAAGCGAAGCGAGAGGAAATATTCCGAAATTCGAACAAACCCAAGACAGACAAGAAACAGCCAATTAAAAAATGAGTCTATAGAAGAACAACACATATACGAACACAGATTACATATATTTGGAGATGAACAAGGCCGAGGTGTAACCACACAATTATCAAAATTACTTGAAAATAAATATAAGATGTATGGTGAAATAAAACCAGGAGCTACATCGGACAAAATACTAGAAGGCTCAATTCCTCAACTTACAGTAATATGGACTATGTATTGGTTCTGATAGGGAAAAATGACAGTAATTTAACAAAAATGAGTTCCTACCTTTTTTACTACCTAAGCCAACTTAAAAATACAAATATTATATTATGCGAAACTGGTAATAAGCGAAATAATACTGAAAATATAAATAGAATATTTAAGTCATACAGCGCGAAGTTGCCCAATGTTAACTATATAGATTTACGCTATTCATATTTATCTGTCTGTCTGTCTGTGTGTGTAGTCTGTGCCAGAATATACTCCAAGAAATATTACGATTAGACTATAAACATAAAATCAAAAATTATCAAAGTAAAGAAATACAAAAATGTTAACAGGCATTAGGCTACCTAAACAGGATATTCACTGTGTCCCGACAGATATAATTACTAATAACAATGTATTTTTTCGTTAGTACGGCCATAAATCATAATATCCAAAATTCGAACATTAAGGATAATTCTGTAATGAAACCTATATGCAAATCACGATCTGATATAAAATATAACAAACCAGGAAAAAAATAAAGCTCACAATGTTATTTCAAAACATACAGAGCATCTTCAATAAACAAGATATACTACAAGCATTTATGATAGAGTTCCCACAGTTTCAAGTAATATGTATCACAGAATCTTGGCTAACGCTTGAAAAACTACAGATAATACAATTTTCTAATTATAGGATAGCTGCTTCATTCTGTAGAAAATCCCGCGTTGGCGGCGGAGTTTGTATCTTGTTGAGAGATGTTCTAAAATATGTAGAAAGAGAAGAATAGAAGTGTGTGTGGTGGCTACTAGAAGAAAATATTTTAATTATTACTGTGTATTGGAATGGAAGAGAGGAAGACGCATTCTATAATCGGTTACAATGTATCTTAAATTATGGTTGGGCGGCGGGCCTTAGGGTTCCCGAGTTCGATTCCCCGGTCGAGCCTTGACCCTATTACGCGAGATGTTATACTAGATGGACTGTATAAGCGGGAAGCTTCTTCTGCCTCAACAAGATGGCGGATGTGGCACGCGGTTCCTTGACAATGCACTCGCTCTTCTGAAATCTATTGCTTGCCAAGTTATGAAGGAATCCTACTTGAGCACGTTAGGAGAAATGAAATGGGGCGGGTTAACTAACAAACAAATGCTCAAGCAGGCTCTGAATTACAGGAAAAACACACTTACCGAGGTGTGACTTCGATGCGCCTGAGGCACTTCCGTTGAGGTGATGCGACGTGAGGTGGGTTCTTCTGGGGTGCCCCAGAGATGTGATCTAGGCCAGTCGTGCACACTATGTGAGGCGGTTACTTCTGGAGCGCGACTGCTCCAGGTGCGGTTCAGACTAGCGGCGCGTGGCAAGAGAGGACTCGAGGGCAGCGCGCGAGCTTATATTGCTTCGGCTTTCCTATCAATGCATCTCGGTCAGGCGCGCTTCTCATTGGTCGAAATAATCACGCCACCTTCTAGAATCTCCTCTTTCTCCTCTCACCCCCTCCCCTTTCAGTGTGTACGGGGGGACAATAGGTCAAAGGAAGGATGGACACTTGGCAAAATACCCTCGAATAAAATTAATATACACAAATCGTTTCCGCGTAACCGTCCCCCCCCGGCTTGAAGGGTCCCCTTCAAAATAACTAACGCTAAGACTAAACCTAATTTTCGACTACAATTTGTAATCTAGAAAGCTAATTTAAACTATTGGAGGGGCAAAGGGTACAAACGGACAACAAGACGCATGTAAGATCCAGTTGTGGTCCTAACGCGAGCTACCCTAGTTATCCCATCGGAACCAGGAAAAACTTCTTCGACGATCCCTAATGCCCAATGGAGAGGCGGCGTATTCTCCTTAGTGAGCACAACCACAGTTCCAACAGTTAAAGGTTCAGTTGTTGTGTTCCATTTTTGCCGAGACTGCAGCGTATGCAAGTATTCCATCCTCCATCGTTTCCAAAACGACTTCACCAACCGGTCCAATAATTTATGGCGTGCGGAAATACTAAGTTTGTTCTCGTCCATTTCTATGGCGGGCAGATACTTCAAAGGCGTTAAATTCAAAAAATGTGCTGGAGTTAGAGCCAGCGGCTACGAGGGATCACTTGACAACGTACGAAAAAGGGGGCGACTATTCATAACGCACTCAATTTGAGCGAGCACAGCACTCAACTCTTCGAAGGACAAAACTTGATCTCCTAATACTCGGTATAAATTACTCTTTAGACTCTTAATATTAGTCTTCCAATTTCCCCCAAAATGGCTCGCGGCTGGGACGTTCAGAGACCACTCGATGCGGTTCTCGGCTAGGATGTGAGCGAACTCCGAATTATAATATTTACTGGTTAAAAGCTTATGTAGTTCTGATAAAATACGTTTCGTGCCGACGTAGTTTGTACCGTTATCCGAATACAATTTACTTACAGGATCACGGCGGGAAAGAAATCTTTTAAATGCACCCATGAAGCCCGCTGTGCTTAGATCACCAACGAGTTCTATATGCACAGCCCGAGTAGTCAGACATACGAAAATACAGACATAAGCTTTTGTGGATCTTATACCACGCCCGCGAGTGAGCGTGACCTTAAACGGACCAGCAAAATCGGACCCGGTGTGCATAAAGGGCTTAACGGATTGTGTTACTCGACAAGACTTTAGGTCCGCCATTTCGTCGAAATTACGTACTCGAAAGCAAGCTATACATCTGTGCATCCTATTGTGGATTAAATTACGTGCTGAAAGAATCCAATAATTCTGACGCAACATTGAAATCAGCAAGTCGGGGCCAGCGTGGGAATTCAATTTATGGTGGTAATCAATTAATAAATCCATGATATGGTCTTTACGCGGTAAAATCTAGGGTGCCGCTGGTCGAAACTCAACTGCGAGTTAGACAAGCGTCCACCTACCCTGACGATTTCATCTTGGTAAAAATGGCTTAAGACGTTGAAAAGCACGACTACAAGTTCTATTCGATTGTAATCTTGTAATTTCATCGAAAAAATGTGCACTTTGAAGTTCACGCAATACTAGCAACTCGGCATAGCTGTAATCGAACGCTACGATATACAAACGTCACGGTAAAAGTTCGCGAATCGAAAAACGTAAATCACGCTATGAAATAATTTCGACCAAGAGCACAAACGGTTCGCCAAAGCAATGATTGGAGAAACTTCGCTCGAAACGTTCGCCACCAGAGCCTGCCTCTTCTCTTCCGGTGGTTGGGACACTGACGAAAATTCGAAATCGGTTATTGGCCACTGCGAGGGTTCCAAGTGAACCCAAGAAGGTCCGTGGAACCAAAGCGGATGGTCCATTATCTGCATCGGGGTGAGTCGTGGACTCACCCCGATGCAAATAATGGATAGACAATCGGCAGGGTTTCCCGTACCGGATACGTGATAAAATTTCCGTGTTCCTAACTCGTCTTGTATCTTGGCCACTTGGTTCGCGATAAACGTATCCCAACGGTGGGGTGAAGAATGAACCCAACATAAAGCGACGGTTGAGTCAGAAAAGGCAAATATTCTTTCTATGTGAACTCTGTCACTACATGCACTGATAACTGCGATGATAAGCTTGGCAAGGACTAATATCGCGCAAAGCTCTAAGCGCGCGAGAGAGACAACCTTACGGGGGGAGACTCTTGATTTAGAGCTAATGAGGCTGATCGAATTTCTACCATTATTCTGGACGTGAAAATATACAATGCCCCCGTAAGCCCTCTCGCTATCGTCTGCAAACCCAACGACCGTGATGACGCTATTTCTATCGACGTTTACATGACGTGGTATTTTAATTTCGCTTAGTAAAGGAAGTTCCTCTCTAAAACGCAGGCTCACCCGAATAATGCTATCAGGCGGCGGGTCATCCCAATCGCATTCACATAACCAAAGTTTTTTAATCAAAAGCTTAGCGTATAGCACCACCGGGGCTACGAAACCCATGACATCCCATAATCTAGCAACGCATGACAGCATTGTGCACTTTGTGCACGTTTCTGCGGGCGGGTTTACCTTAAGGCTAAACACGTCGGACTCCGGTGACCAACACAAACCGAGCACCTTGTGCGTATCAGAATCGTCGAATTCCTTTATCGCCGAAAGGCGGTGTGATAGTGAGATTGTATCTAAAACCGTACGCGAATTACTAGTACACTTGACGAGATCCAATTGACCCGCTTTCATGAGCTTTATAACCTCGGCGGTGGTTAGGATGGCCTCCTCCACGCTCTCAACCGAATACACAAAATCATCCATATATAATCCATTCTCAATTGCCCTCTTAGCTTTAGGATAAGAGGGACCTTCATCGTAGGCAAGCTGTCTCACCGTGCGTAGCGCATGAAATGGGCTCGACTTTAAACCAAAGCAAACGCGATTAAATTCAAACACCATTAGAGGTTCCTTTGGGTTAGAGCGATATAAAATGCGTTGAAATCGACGGTCGCATTCACGAACCCCTATGCAAAGAAACATTTGGCGAATATCGGCGGATAGTGCTATACTGAACAAACGAAAATTTGCTATTATATTAAATAAATTGCCCGGTAAATTTTGCCCACTGTAAAGAATATCGTTAAGAGAAAAGTGAGTGCTAGTTCTAGCACTAGCATCGAGTACTACACGTAACTTGGACGTAAGATTGTCTTCCCTAATGACCCCGTGATGTGGTATCAAATACGACGGCGCGTCTTCGTATTTATCTAATTTTGGAACAACAAGTGATATGTAACCCTCCCTTATATATTCATTAATGACACCCTCATAAGCTTCCTTTAATCTGGGCGAAGCGAGCATCCTACGCTCCAAACAATAGAAACGTTTTTCCTCCATTTGACACGAGTCGCCGAGAGACAAAACATCGGCTTTAAATGGTAGCGCTACAATATATCGACCGTCGCGATCACGAACAGTCGTGCGGACGTAAATTTCCTCGCATAATCTGTCATCTAGACTAACTATAGGTGAAACGTTCACCTCCTCCATCTCCCAAAATTTGCGAACTAAGGACTAGAGCGGTTCGACAGGCATAAAACAATAAGAGGTTGCCGAAATATTATCCATGATAGAGGCGGAACCAAAGATGACGTAGCCCAAGACGGTCTCCAGTGCGTAAGGCGCGGTATGCGAGGAGTTGCCCCTGACCTTATTGTGTAACAAAAGATGAGGGAAAAGCGATGCTCCAAAGAGCATGTCTATATCTCCGGAGACGGCGTAAGTATCGTCTGCCAGAGTCAAATTTTCAAAATCAATCATTGCCGAGGTGTCGACCGAAACGGTTGGCAGACGCTCGGTGACTTTATCTACTACTAATGCATTTATATTAAAGTTAATATTACGATCTAGCCGAGAATAAAATTTCAAATTTATAGAGCCCTGGGTAATTTTATTAGTAACTCCGATTCCTTTTACTACGGGACATGAAGGTATCTTATTTATTAGCAATCCTAAACGCTGGCAACATTGTCGCGTTATAAGGCTACTCTGTGATCCGCTGTCTAACAACGTACGGACACTTTGTTCGTTTCCACGCGAATTCCTAACTACGATACGGGCTGTACCCAGGTGGAAGGAGATTGCGTTCCCTCATTTGACAGTGAGCACAAGGCAACTTCACCCGGTCGACCGATTGAATCGTCGACTTTAGTATGTGTAGTTTACTTGTCCGATTTACTCGACGCGAATACGTTGCCACCTTCGAAATGTAATAACGTGTGATGTCTGCTGGCGCACTTGTTACACACGGAACTAGAATTGCATTTAGCAACTTAATGTCTATCGCTTAAACAATTTAAACATAAATTGTTCTTCTTTAATATTCTATAACGTTCGCTGGGTGAATGTTTACAAAAGGTCGTACAATTATACAAATTACCGTGTTGTTTATTCTTATATAGAACACGTCGCTATGAGGCGATGTAGTCGCAGCGGTTTCGTACGTCAGAGACCCAGCAGTCCTAGTTGATGAGATCTGTCTGAGATCGACACATTTATTAACTTCTTGTTTGAAATTCGAGGAGCGCTGTATTACTTTAATTTGATCTCGTACAAAGGATGCTAATGAGTCGAATGATGGCAACTCAGAGCTACGATGCTTTACTTCAAACGCACGCACAGTGTCCGAGTCTAATTTCTGATGTAGGCGCAGCGGTTTCGTACGTCAGAGACCCAGCAGTCCTAGTTGATGAGATCTGTCTGCGATCGACACATTTATTAACTTCTTGTTTGATATTCGAGGAGCGCTGTATTACTTTAATTTGATCTCGTACAAAGGATGCTAATGAGTCGAATGATGGCAACTCAGAGCTACGATGCTCCATTTCAAACGCACGCACAGTGTCCGAGTCTAATTTCTTTAAAGCGATATGGAGAAACACGACGTCCATAAGGTCATTAAATTTCAGGTGCTTGAGTGCAGCCACCGACGCTACAAATTTATCTAAAAACTGCTCTAAGCCAGTGATGTTCGCGGATGATATAGCTCTCAGATCGAATATCTGGTCTAAATATGAAGAGGCTAACATTCGCTTATCTTCATATTTGTTTTTAAGCGTTTCAAATATTAACGAATAATTGTTTGCTGTTGGTATGAAGCCCGAACAAATGGATTATGCCCTACCACTCAATTTACTAATTAAATAATTCAATCTTTCAGCGTCCGATAACGATGGATTACTATGTATGGTATTTTCAAAGCTATTAATGAACAACGGCAAAGTTTTAATATCTACATTGAATCCCGGAATATCTATGGGGGCAATCTAAGTGATTCACATGGGCGTAACTGGATTTCTGGTTTTGCTTCGCTTTGGGCTGGAGACTGTAGGAGCTTTGCCGTTATTTTTACGCGACACAACATATCTTCAAATGATAGAAGTGGTTGATAGTTCACTGTACACTTAGGGTCGATTTGTAGTTCTAAACTATTTATTTTGTCTAATATATTTTCGTAACCCGATCGCAAAGGGTCCACCGTTTCAATTTCACATAAAAACATTTCCCGCACTGAATCTACGTTGATATTTTTTATGTGATCACTTATATATTGTATACGTGAAAAGAGTACGTCCCTCTTGGCGTAAAGAGTTTTAAGTTTAAATTCATTTCCACTAACTGCCATCTTAAATCACTAAAATTAATATTAGATTAATCACGAGCAATCATACAATGCTGGAGGATGGACACAATGCGATGCACACTCACAACACGCTATTGTCTTATCGTGCCGTATTACGTCGTTAAATTGAACACCTTTGCAATCAAGCGAGATAACGCGCTTCGACTAGATAAAAATTTAAAAACTTGTATTATTTTTTGACGAAATAGTGGGTAAGCTAAATAAAATTAAGTGGATCCAAACTATTTAAATAAACAAGTCGATTTATTTATGAGAATAAACTAACCAAATTTTAAATTTAAACTAAACAAAACTACATAAACCTATCCAATGTTAAATTATGGTGCCGATGAGGCTACAAAACACCAGTTCCAAATCCGCTCGAATGACCAGAAAATGGTTGGGTGGTGGGCCTTAGGGGAGTTCGATTCCCCGGTCGAGCCATGACCCTATTACGCGAGATGTTATACTAGATTGACTGTATCGCGGAATCTTCCGCGTATCCATTATGCATTCATTCTTCTGCCTCAACAAGATGGCGGATGTGGCACGCGGTTCCTTGAAAATGCACTCGCTCTTCCGAAATCTATTGCTTGCCAAGTTATGAAGGAATCCTACTTGAGCACGTTAGGAGAAATGAAATGGGGCTGGTTAACTAACGAACAAATGCTCAAGCAGGCACTGAATAACAGGAAAAACACACTTACCGGGGTGTGATTTCGATGCGGCTGAGGCACTTCCGTTGCGGTGATGCGACGTGAGGTGGATTCTTCTGGGGCGCCCCAGAGATGTGATCCAGGCCAGTCGTGCGAAGGAAGAGAGCGATGTGCGACGATATCTAACACTATGTGAGGCGGTTACTTCTGGAGCGCGACTGCTCCAGATGCGGTTCAGACTGGCGGCGCGTGGCAAGAGAGGACTCGAAGGCAGCGCGCGAGCTTATATTGTTTCGGCTTTCCTATCAATGCATCTCGGTCGGGCGCGCTTCTCATTGGTCGAAAGAATCACGCCACCATCAGGAGATTCTAGATCTCCTCTTTCCCTTCTCACCCCCCCCCTTTCAGTATGTATGGAAGGATAATAGGTCAAAGAAAGGATGGACACTTGGCAAAATAGCCTAGAATAAAATTAATATACACAAATCGTTTCCGCGTAACCAAATTATATAAATAAATATTTTTTAAATACAGTATAATTATAGGAGGTGACTTCAATATTGACATATTAAAAGACAATACAAAGACTAGACAATTTTTTAATCTAATGCAAGAATTTTATTTAAATCAACATATAACAAAGCCTACTCGTATAACTAAAAACACATCAACATTCTTACACTTAATATTTACAAATTTCTGCAACCCAAAACTAAAAACTAGTGTAGAAGAATTTGGACCTTCCGACCACATGAGCACACTTATAGATATAGAAATAAATAAGCAAAACAAACAAAATATATGGTATACAGGAAAAACCAAATTTAATTTCAATAATATGCAAAACTTTAAATCCAAATAAAAGTCATGCAATTGGTCTAAAATTTTGGAACTTAATAAAAATATTAACTATAACTACAAAAAGTTTAACGATAAACTAATATATATATACTGAATGAATGTATACCCGAAGAGAAGATTATTATTAAAAACGGTAATCCTCGAGTCCGGCAACTTGTTCTATCACCGGGAGGGCGACCATCTGTCCCAAGGAGGTGATCGTCCTCAAGTCTCTCGTCAACAACGTTGTAAAGATTGGGAGTATGTCGAGGAGGGTCGCGTACCTGATACTCAGAATCACCAAACGGTATTCGATGAAGGTCATACAGGTCTACGCACCAACCTCAGCACATCCCGATGAGGAGGTGGAGGAAATGTATGAGGATATTTCTAGAGCCATGCATTCCTCCAAAGCTCACTACACGGTGTTGATGGGATACTTCAACGCAAAACTAGGCACAAGAGAAGGCGGTAAGCTGAAGTAAGGGAAATTTGGAGTATGGCAACGGAACCGTAGGGGCCAGCAGCTGGCTGACTTTATGGAGAAAGAGGGACTCTTTATGATGAAGTCTTTCTTCCAGAAGCGGCTCCACAGGAAGTGGACCTGGTCGAGCCCCGACGGTTCGACAAAAAATGAGATTGAATTCATTATGATGACCAGACGCCAACTGTTCAGTGATGTCCCTGTGATCGCAAGGAAGAAAACCGGCAGCGATCACCGAATGGTTAGAGGCACACTGAACTCTAAACGTTAAGTTGGAGAGGTCTCGTCTAATGAAGTCAACGCTCCGTCCCCCGCTAGCTCTAATCCAGAATCCCGAAACTTTTCAGCTCGAGTTACGTTACCGCTTTCAGTGCCTAGAAGATTGCAATGCAGTGGACGATATGAATGACAAGCTCGTGGAAACTGTCCATGCGGTCGGAGCTAAGTTGTGCAAGACTCGCCGCAGAAGAAAACAAAAACTCTCCGATCACACTCTAAGTCTCATTGCTGTTAGACAGGACATGAGACTGCAATCGTCAACAGATTTGAAAGCATACAGGCAACTGAACAGACAGATCTCCAAATGCATGGGCGAGACTTACGCAACTTTAATACTGCTCGTATTAAAGAAGCTATCGAGCGGAACCAGGGCTCCAAAGTATTTGCCAGAGATCTGCCTGCCAGAAAGAGCCATCTGTCAAAGCTGAAGACTGAGTGTGGCAGCATCGTTTCCGGAACACCTGAGATTTTGAGTGAGATTGAGAGGTTCTATGGGCAGCTTTACACATCATCGTTGGAGCCAAACGCAAATGTGAGTAACGATCCAAGAGCAAGTCTTATCCGCCACTATTCCGATGATATCCCAGACATCAGTCTAAGCGAGATTAGAATGGCTCTCCAGCACCTTAAAACGGCAGGGCCCCAGGCGAGGATGGAATCACAGCGGAGCTTCTGAAAGCGGGTGGAACACCGGTACTTGAAGTCCTTCAGAAGCTCTTCAATTCCGTCCTCCATGGTGGCACTACTCCAGAGGCGTGGAGAAGAAGTGCGGTAGTCTTGTTCTTTAAGAAAGGTGACAACGCTCTCTTGAAGAACTACAGACCGATTTCCCTTCTGAGCCGCGTCTACGTGCTGTTTTCGAGAGTCATACGAATCGTCTCGCACGCAGATTCGACGACTTCCGGACTCCCAAACAAGCCGGTTTCCGAAAAGGCTTCCGTATCATAGACCACATACATACCCTGCGGCAGATTGTACAGAAGACCGAAGAGTACAATCTCCCACTTTGCCTGGCGTATGTGGACTATGAGAAAGCCTTTGATTCCGTCGAAATTTGGGCGGTGCTACAGATCTTTCAGCGGTGCCTAGTTGACTGTCGCTATATCGAAGTGCTGAAGTGTTTATACACTAGGGCTACGATGGCTATCCGAGTACAGAACCAGAGTTCGAAACCTATCCAACTGCAGAGAGGTGTAACACAGGGTGAAGTTATATCCCCGAAACTCTTCACCGCTGCGTTGGAAGACGTTTTCAAGCTACTGGACGGGAAAGGATACGGTATTAACATCAATGGCGAGTACATCACTCATTTTCGATTTGCAGACGATATAGTCCTTATGGCGGAATCACTGGAAGACTTAAACACTATACTCAATGACCTCAGTAGTGTCTCCCAACGGATAGGTCTTAAGATGAACATGGACAGAACAAAGATCATGTTTAATGTGCATGTCACACCTATGCCGGTAAAAGTTGTTGACGAGTACGTTTACCTAAGTGACAAGAGTAAGTCCAACTTCGACCGAGAGGTCAATCGACGGATTCAACTCGGCTGGGCAGCGTTTGGGAAATTACGACATATCTTTTCGTCAGGTATACCTCAATCTCTGAAAACTAAAGTGTACAACCAGTGCGTGTTGCCAGTGATGACTTACGGATCTGAGACGTGGTCCTTCACTGCTGGCCGATGAGGACGCTCAAGGTCGCTCAGCGAGCTATGGAGAGGGCTATGCTCGGAGTTTCTCTGCGTGATAGACCAGAGTGACCAATATAGCCAAACGGATTAGTAAGCTGAAGTGGCAATGGACCGGCCATATAGCTCGAAGAACCCATAACCGATGGGGAAGAAAGGTTCTCGAGTGGCAGCCTCGTACCGGTAGGCGTAGTATAGGGTGATCCCCCACTAGATGGAGTGACGACCTGGTAAGACATGCAGGAAGTCGATGGCTCAGGACCGTGCTTTGTGGCATTACTTGGGGGAGGCCTACGTTCAGCAGTGGACTTTTGAAGGGCTGTAATTATGATGATGATGATAAACCACAAATCCTCGCAAAAGAATACCGATTCCCACCAAGGATGATACGCGAGTCTATTGAAATTAAAAAAAAAAAACATCCAAATTTCAATAGAGAAGATGCATGGGTGCTGCCACCTGCTTAGGATCCTATAATTAACAAAATTAAACTCAAACCTAAGCATACCACTGCAAGACTTCATGATACTGTAAGTTCGTTTTGCGTAAATCGGACCAAAATTAATATACAAAAACTGTAGGTAGCCGGACTAACTGTGACATTGGTACGTCAAACATCTCAGTCCCCCTCGTGACCATGGGTGCTGTAAAGCAATCGAAACGTCGGGAATAAAAAAATACGTAAAAGTAGTGAAATAAACGCAATAAAATCCGTAAATTTTGTTTTATTCAATGTGTAGTGTTCGCGTAAATTTAAGAAAAAAACTCAATAATTGATTTTTGGCCCGACCCGGGATTCGAACCCAGGACCTCATGATCAGCAGTCGCACTACTACAACCACTAGACCAACGAGGCAGACACAAAAAAATTAAATGTTATTTTACTTTATATATGAATACCTGAATGACAAATGTAATGATAATAATGAAAACTATAAATAAATGAATGAATAACACGAATAATGATAGTGAAATAATAAGGAATAATATAAATATAATTAATAATATAATATTTATAATGAATAATAAAACATTTTTGCGTCCTCCTCTGTTCTAATTTGCTATACCCGACAGGGTCCATATTGTGAAAATTGAATATTATTAATTTCTACATTATGGAATGCAAATAAATATAATGTATAAAAAAAATGGTCGAGGAGACAGCTGTCGTTTGCAAATGGTTGTCCCTAAACCTAAAGTACCGGATGTTCTACAGCTGTACCATAATGGTTGTTCAGGAGTCCATCTGGGAGTTAAGCGAACTCTACTGAAGATCCGAGAACGGTTTTACATTCCATTCCAGTTCCATTTTCGTGACGATGTTGAGGAATTTTGTCGCAATTATATAAGTTTTGCAGCTGTGAAGGGACCTCAGACTCGTAGTAGAGGTGCATTGAATTGATGCACCATGGGAGAGGATACTCCTTGACGTTGTGGAGCCGTTTCAGAAAGGTGCAGGAGGTACTTCTAAGATCGTCCATGTGGATCGCCTGGAGCGTTATTATAGGGCCGGTAATGCTCGGGACAAGCATTTTAGGAGAGGGCAGTATTGCGCGCCTAAGTTAATGTCTGGTATCTGGCACTAGCGCCATCTAGTGTCGGGGAACAGAGCGAGGAGAGCTTTCAAGAAAATGCAATGACAAAATTTCAACCAACAGCGCCATCCAGTATCCTCTGAATATATCTGAATAGAAGAACTAAGCTTTCTGGAAAGCTCCACACTCGAACTTTCTGCACCTAGACGATCGGGGGCTGGTATTTGCTGGAATATTCTGAATGTATCGGTTAAAAAGGTGTAAATAAAGGCATTGAATCCCGCTATCGGGGCAGTATCGAATTTGGCGATACAAACGAAGCTTCGGAGCGAAATAAAGTGAATCAGTGTGATTAATTATTAGTGTCTTTTAAGTTTTTTTATACGATAGGCTGACAAACGATCACACAGTCCACCTGATAGTAAGTGGTTGCTGTGGCCCATAGACATCTACATCTATCCTCGAATACGAATCAAAATGCAGATGCGCTATCACCCGTGAGTACTTAGGTGGCATATCTCGTTTCCAGTAAAAAGGTTCTCTACACTCACCATACGAAGCACAGCAGCATTAACCTACTATTTGACGCTGGTATTCTGTGAGAGCGTGGTCCCTCTCTGGCCGAGCCGACCAATTCGTGCTACAACTATACTGCTAATATAACTGCAGCTAGGCTCTACCACGTAAAAAAAATTCATTGGTGTTCGGTAATTAAAGTGTTAATTTTGGTAATTCAGTCGGCAGTTTTTACTGTCACGAACCCTAAGCTCGTAACAGTATAAAATTTACTTTCTTCATTCATCTTTCATATTACAAGATTTTTTTTTAAATTATTTTATAATTTTTCGGTTTTACTTTTTTAATTTTATTTTATTCTGATTCCGTTAATTTATGAATTAATAGCATTACAAATGAGCCTCAGAATAACGGAGCCTTAATTTAAAAAAAAAAACAACTTTTATGCTGATCAAAACTTTTTAGTTTTGAATTAAAAAAATAATTTCCATTTTCCAATTTTAATATTCTGCTTTTGCTTTTACTTCTTGATATTATGTCCTTAGGGAATCGTTTTGCTTACATGAAAATATCAATTAAAAATATCACCCTAAATTCTCCATTCCTCGCTCTGTTTCAATTCTCTGCCCAACAAAGACATTTCTGTTGTTATTCATCACGATCGTGATTCTTTCTCGGTTGAGCTGACCTATTCGCCTACATACTAATAGTCACGCTTCGAGTGATAAGATTCTAGATAAGACAGTGTCACGGTTATGTTCGTGGTGGTTATTCTTCTGGTGCAAGAAAGGACGATGATGTTACTGAGAGGTTACTTTGTATTACAACAAGATGCGTAGTGTTGCTGTTAGTTTGAGTACTTTCGTGTTGTCACATAAATACGTCCCTCACGTTACACCCTAATTTGTAATTATGACGAGGACTTACTACGGTACAGTTGAACGGCAATTGCTCTATACTGAATAAATAGTGAATTACGGTGTTTTTTTTTTTGCTGATAATGATTAATTGCGTGTTCAAGAGAGCAAGTTGAACATCCACTTTATTTATATAAAATATGTGGTTGCCCAAACAATCACAGCGACGTCTACCCTTGCGTGTACATTTTGAACGCTAGTCTATCTCCAGTAATGCACATAAAGTTCGAGTATATTATGCAGAGAACCAGTAGTGTTATTTTATGCGTACGAAAAAAAATTGTAAAAATTAACTAGTAGTACAAAAAGCTTTGGGATTTTGGACGGTTTTGTAGATAAACTCCGTGAAATGTAATAGTAAGTAGCATAAATTTCCTTACAACTCATTAAGAAGAAAAAATTACGTATTTTAATTGTTTACAAATATAATATTATTAGTTAATGCAGTGCACGCTGACGCAGTATGCAAGCTCTCAGAGTGTTTTCACAGACTTAATTTAAACATTCCATTATTACATCAGATAATTTTCACAAAATATTCATAAATAATACACCAAAATATTCCTCCACTATCCATCCAAACTTCAGACTGTAGGTGAAAGTTTGTAGCGCAATTATACACAAGGACGGAAGGCCACCAGAGATTGACTTTTATACTAAGTATAGATTTCAAGTGGTGTCAAATAAAATTATTAAGTGTTGTTAATATATTTTAAACATAATAAAGAGTTGGGCTATTTACATAAACATTCATTTTATTTTATTTGTATCGTATTATTATTACGTAAACAGAGAGCGAATAAGAGGAGAAGAG
The DNA here is from genome assembly GCA_907164705.1 of Parnassius apollo. Taxonomy (NCBI): domain Eukaryota; kingdom Metazoa; phylum Arthropoda; class Insecta; order Lepidoptera; family Papilionidae; genus Parnassius; species Parnassius apollo. The sequence goes on from CAJQZP010001016.1 coordinate 1,053,581, forward strand.
ATTGAATGCTATACGAGACGGGAATGGTTGTATTCTGAATAATTAGGTGTTGAGTCTAGAGATATGGAAGGAATAATTTGAAAGCGTATTTATGAGTGAAGAGACGTGTGAACTAAATGAAATAGAAATTCCGAAAGAAATGGAAAGAGATAGGAAGATAAGTATAGATGAAAAAATGATAGGGTTCCACTTGAAATGCTAAGGGGTGGAGAGGAGGTGATGGCATGCCTGCTGTGCACCTTGTTTTATTTATTTAACAGGGGCACTTAGTAAGATGTTACTGAGAAGCTCCGGATATATATCATACGAAATACTTAATTATTTCTAGTCAAGGTTTGTTGCTAATGGTCTCTAAATTACGAGGCAGTTTCTCTAAATCAACAATAACTATTCTGAAAATTTATTCCAAGCTCGCCCGGACTCGCACATAGTATGATGAACTGTTTCAATTTACAATTGGGTTACCATATTGTACAAATATACGAATTCATGGAAACTACATAGTACTAACGCTGAATTTTATGAAAATGTACATTAAATTCCACACAAATAATTTTGGGAGAGTTATGCTGGGATTTTTTTCGCGTTAAAAATTCATAACAAGTATATTCGCAAAGAGACAAGAGTAACTGATATAGCCCAGCGGATCAGTTACTTGAAGTAGCAATGGACCGGCCATACATCCTGTATTGTGGAGGTAGTTTAAAAACAAAAATTGCTCATAGAACAAACACTCAGACCTGGAACAACTATTTATAGGCCATACAAATACTTGTTCTCTACGGGATGAATCCCAGAATAAGTATTTGTAACTCAACGCTACAACTCTATGTTAATCTGCTGAGCCACGAAGCTGTTTAATTTTACTTTATTTGGCGTTTGGCTACGAATATACAATTATGTATTAAATGTGTTTTATATAAGTCTGAACGTTTTTAGTAAGAGAGTTTTCAGAATGTAAAATATTTTTATGGGAAGAATTGTGGGAACAAGTGTAAAATTAGATTATATTTTTTTCGGTTTGGAGTTGATTACATCTTATAATCAATATTAGCCCTGACTGGGACTCAAATATAGGACCTGTGTTGTAGAGTCGCCAGATTATGTGAATAACATACGGCTTTTATGCTGATTCCCTACACAGTTCTAAGTTTTCTTACCTGGGTAGGTAGCTCCCTCTCACCTATTGCACTGCTTTTCCGGTGCTAAGGGTACAGAGAGCCAGTATAGTTACAGGTTGTGAGGCATTCCATCTTTCTCCTCAGAGGTGACAACGCATCTGCAGCCTGTTTTGTTTGAAGTTGGCTACAGCTGTCCACAGACTGCAGCAGCTACTTACCTTGTAAGTTACCTCTTACGTCGTTTGTTATTTCAGTTTTATAAAATAAATTACTCAATATTTTACCACTGAATATTTTAGTGTTTTTATTATTGAACACTGTAAGAAAAACACAATTGATTCTTTTTAAGATTTCTAAATCTTTTAAACTCAAATTTCAGCCTCTACATCTAATCTGTTCACTGAGAAAATGGTTTCGAGTTAATCCGCTAATACATTGAATGCCAATCCTGTTACGATCAAATACATGCGCGGAACTGAAAAGCGATATCGCAGTCTCATAATCCTTGTATGGTTACATCACACATTTTTATTTAGTAAACTACTACTACTAACTTTATAATTATTTTACTTCTAATTAAACTTGTGGCCTTACAAACCATACAATCCTATTAACCTCAACATGAAGTAGATTTATTAATTGGATAACGATTGTGTTGTGGAAATTGACTGCTGATTTTCTCAAATAGTATTCATGGTGGAAGTGAAAATTGTGATTTTTGTTTGTGTGCAAGAGAATTGCCATGTAATGGCGGTGAGAGAATCCAATTTTTACATAATAGAGCCAAAGAAGTATGTTTCGTTGCCACCCCAAAAACAAAAACTTATCATCTTTTATTTTTTTTTCTATCAAAATATCATAACTATAATATTAACACATCATCAAAAGTGCTAATTAATGCAGGCAGTACGTTGAATATCTCTTTTATTCCATATAAATATAATAGAAATTAATTAAGTAAGTAAGTTGGGAACTGATCGCTTTTGGAAGCAGGCAAGCAAAATTTAACATGATTAAAATGTTATTATTAAAAGAAAAATATGTTGCAATTTTAGACTAACTTCAAACCTTAAATATATTGCAAAAATTTTATATAATTAAATTTAAGCTACGCAAATAAAATTTCGTTAGACAGGCGTCATTTTTCTATTTTAGAAAATAAAATTGAGGTTATTTAGGTTCATAATGCTTGAAAAGAATAAAAGAACCTCACTAATATGACAAAACTAAAAAATATATGATGTATTTTTGTATATTTTTTACACGTAAGGTAGATAATTTTATTAAGAAGAAAGAAGGAGGACAATAAATATGAAATATTATATCGATTTGGTACGTACTACAATTTAATTTAAAAATAGCTCATTAAATATTACTAAATTATTAAATAATAAATTACTTATATAGTATTTAAGAATAAAGGGGACAAAGGAGCACATAGTCCACCTGATTTTAAGTAGATGATGTAGCCCATAGACATCTACATCGATTAGTTATCAAATGCGTTGTTACAACAAGGACTTGGATTGAGACGAACGAACGGGTGGTGCTGCAACTATAAAATAACTGTAGCTTGGAAGTAATGAATCTTCGAAAGAAAGTGCGCTTGGGATTGCACCGACGCAAAAAGTTTTAAGCGCTAATACCGCAAACCCTGAATACGAAAGTCTATGACCAATGCATCTTTCCTGTACTCGTTTATGGTACTGAAACCTGGACACCAATAGAACAATTATTTTAAACATAACATAAACTAAACACTCATGCCTGTCATACAGAGGGGTAGGCAGAGACTACGGACTTTCATTTGCCTCGATCCTGACATACCTTTCTTGCCTCCCTAACATCCATATATCTACGCATACACACTCGTTGGTTTAGGGTACTCCTAATGTGGCCCATTTCAAAATATTGCCAATTTGGTCGATAAGCTTTCGCCTAGGGCGTCCTTTCCCGACTCTGCCATTCACATCTGCCATATAAATTTGCTTTGTCATTTTTTCCTCATTTACTCTTTCTACATAACCAAACACCAAATCATTCCTTTCTTAATCCTGGTCACAACACCATCTTGCATACGACATTTTTCTCTTATCACACAATTTCTCATCCTGTCATTCAGATTCAGCCCTAGCATACTCCTTAGACACCGCATTTCAACAGCATTTATTCTACTTTCTTGCTTCTTCTGCCACACCCAGCTTTCACTACCTTACATTAAAGTAGGGACTAACATAGCATTGTGAATTGCCATACGTGCCTTTTTTGATACATTCTGATTTTCCACAACAGAGTGTAGAGTTCCATTTACTTTATTCCCTTATTAAAATTATTTATAGTTTTTATAGTCCTGCTATGACCTTTTCCTGTATATATTGGGACTATAACTGCTTTACACCAATCTTCCGGTACCCGCTTCAATTTCCAACTAAAATTAAACAAGGTGTAAAGCAGGCCTGCTACCATTTCCTCTCCATCCCTTAGCATCTCCAGGGATACTCTATCATATCCAGTGCCTTACCTGCTTTCGTGCTTTTGATTGCTTTCATCGTTTCATCTACACTTATCTTCATACTTCTTTACAATTCTTTCGTAATTTCTAGTTCATTCAATTCAGACGACTTTTCACTCATAAACACGGTTTCAAAGTATTCCTTTCATCACTTCAAATTCGAAACTTCGTCACTCATAATACATCTGTTTTCGTCTCGTAAAGTATTCATTCTAGGCTGTTTTGAATTACCCCTGGCAGTTCTTACGCTTTTCCAGAATATTTTAGTATTTGCATGGTAGTTATTAGATATCCATCTATCATTCTTATCCGTTCTTTTTTTCTTTTTCCTTTCAACAACTTCTTTTACTCTCTTAGACGTCTAAATTCTGCCTACCAGAATTATCAGCTTTGGTTGCTAGTAAATCTAACTATGCTCTCTTCTTTACTTCAACTTCCACCCGTAGCTCATCATCCCACCACAAAGTACTATTTATCCTTTCATTTGTTCTCTTACCTGCACCACATACTTTGGTGACTGCATCCACCAAACCTTTCTTAACATTATCCAACACAGTACTTAACTCTAATTCATTCATACACAACTCATTCAAATACCTAATATTTTCCCTCAGCTTACATTTATACTTCTCTTTCACATCTTCATCTTGTAACTTCTTTCTTCTTATACGCTGTATCGCAGTGGTAAACACAGATGTCCGATACCGCCAACGCTTGAATATACCATTAATCCGACATATGACCAAGTAATAATTCGTCCCTACGTTAGATCCCCGGTAAACCCTTGGATCTACCAGTGTGCTCCTCATTATTTCATCCACAATTATGAAATCTATCATGCTTCTATCATCATCGCTTTCCCTTGTATACACGTGAATCTTCTTATGACGAAAGAAACTGTTTGTCACAAAAATTTTCTTTTCCACACATACGCTGAGGAGGTCTTCACCATTCTCATTTACACTTTCATCACCAAACCTTCATAATATACCTTCGTAAACAGACCACCTCACTCCAACCCTTCCATTTAAGTTTCCTAACATAATATTTTCATTTTCCTTATATTTCATCAATACCATCCTTACCATATACCAAAACTGCTCTCGGATATTAGTGGGCTTAGACATGTATGGGCTGGTGAATTGACAGCAGTCGAGCTGATGAGGGTGGAATTTAGAGGATTATCGCAGTGTGTTAGCGAGACTTTCAGCTGAAATCAATACTGAGACATATTTTCGAATACATTCTCGAAGCATTTCTAACGACGGAATCGATAAAATATAATATATAAAATTTTCGATAAAATATCTTTAACTACGCTATAAAATAATGACCAATTTTTGAAACGCATTGATTCGAAATGACAGTACGCTTTAGCGATCCGGAATGATTTCGATTACGAGTATATGTAGTACCAATTTCGCACTCCAACGGTCAAAGGGAACTAGCATTAACCACTGTTTACTAAGTATCCAGTGCTCGGTTTATCCAAAGTGATACAGAGTGAGAGACAGAGAGAACGTGTGTAGCGAAAAATTGTGTTGTGTGGGATGTGTAAAGGCAAATTTTTAATAAAAACATTTTTTTATTTACATACAGGTATTTTCCTACCAGACCACCTAGTGGTAAGAGGTGATAAGAACTTTGATGGTAAATCACGTAGTATTACTGTAACAAAAGCTTAGCCACTTGTGCTTTGAAGATGGCCGGATTCCCTTCGCACTACAAATGATAAAAAACCGTTTGGTGGAATGCGTGAAATATGAAAAAATAAGTTAAGAGGTAAACATGGTTTATGAGATGGACAATAGCGTCTTTATAGTAATAACTGGGAAAAAAACTAGGGTTGCCAGCCTGCTGAGCGTGGCAACTATGGTTAACTTATGGTTAAACTTATAAGGCGACCTTTTGGGCAGCGGTATCCGTTATATATACCATTTATAACCGTTGAACGTTTTTAATTTGTAGCAGTTAATTTCTTTTAATAATTAGGTTAATTACTATAGTTTTATATGTGGTAGAGCCATGCTGTAGTTATGTTGAGATTGTAGCATATACAGGTCGGCTCGACCACGAAGGATAACACTTTCATAGAATACCAGTATAAAATAGCAGCTTAATGCTGCTAATCTTATATTATTACATTATACTCTAATGTACCGCACATTAGAAAACAATAGAATAATAGAACCACGTACCGAAGATTGTTAAAGACGATTATGAGATATGTCAAAAAGATTACATGACTTAGACAGATGACGGTATTACCACTTCCTCCCTTAAACCAAGTCTTAAATACTCAGACCAGCGACGGGAAGCAGCATCAAATGTTCGAAAAATCTGATACTAAATAATAATGTCCTCCAAACCAAATTTCGGTCACGGTGGCCAGTCCGAACTGAAGACTTGTCCTGTCCTGCGCTGGAAAGGAATATTGTGTCCAAGTGTATGTGCAAGCACAGGTGCACTCTCTACTCCCCTTACACTTAAAGTCCTATTCGAGAGTGATCAGGTGCAGGACCAACGGCTTTATGTGATTTCCGTGCCATAAGGGGGGGGGTTAAAAACTTTCAAGCTATCCTTAAAGTTGTATACATTTTCATCATCATCATTACAGCTTATTGAAATCCACTACTGAACATGGTCCTCCCCATAAATTATCTCATAGAGTGAAATTTGCCATAGTTGCCACGCTTGACAGCTGGGCTGGCAACTATAGTTTTTTAAATTTTGAATTGTTATCCAGAAGATGCTGCTGCTCATTTTTGAAAAAAAAATTACTTACTTTACTTTGTTTTACTTAATTTAATTTTACTTTAGTTAATCATATGCCGCGTTAAGAATTTTACTAAAATGGTGTTCATTTCTTTCATGTCAGTATAACATATGATGTTTTATTAGCTGCCAAATATTTGTCCAGATTAATTGATCGATACCCACCTCAAAACTTAAAGATGGTCTGAGACCAGTAGTGGGACGTATAAAAGCTTTTTGTTAACGAAGGTTTTTAGGATCTCCATACCTTCGTTATCAATATTCCATTATTCGATTCTGACTAAACGGTTTGTTTCATGTTTTGTCATGTAAAAGTAAAAGCAATAAAATAATTTTCCAGCGTCTATTTTCCCATCTCCGAGTATGTGTATTTTAAAAGTGTGAGTAAATAGGCTATTATTACTCTAAAACTGAGAGATTTACCACGAATTGTTTCATCAGCCCTTACCACCAGTTGGGAATTATAAACAATATAAGTAATTAATAAAAAGTGATTTTATAATAAAAAAGAAAATTCATGGAAGAGGAATTTTCAATAAGTAAATAAGCAATCAACCTGATTCCACAGAAGCAAATTTCAATGGTGTGCGGTGAATAGGCCAGCTGTCGGATAGTAATGAGAGACTCAATATTTGCCATTTGTTGTTCTTTTACTTCATTTACTAAAGTGATCTTGGTTATGCAAAAATTATTGCTTACTTCCATGCATCGACCTTTCTCTGTCGGTTTGGTTTCTACTAACGCCAGCACCACTCAAATTATGTAGCAATCAGTCAATTGATTTACATGATTTTTCAAGCACTCGGATAAGAAAACATAATAAAGAAACCTGAACTTAATATAGCAGATGTTGTGTTAATAACAATAATATTCTACTATACTCTAAATCCTTGAATATCACCTTATACTTGTAATACTTGTTACTATAGTACGTTTCTAGGGCAGGCGGAAAAAAGTACATTGACCTCAAGTATTATGTTAGCATCGAAACAAAACGATAGTTAATGCTTCCATATATTTCTTTTTTGATTAGGTAACGTTATGCGCTAAGCGTGTCTCATGGTACGGGGTAGGGTGAAGGAAGCGGTTATTCAGAGATAATAAACCTGTTTCGACGCGATTTGCGATAGGTCTCACGCCGTGCGTATTTAAGAAAGCGGATGGAGCAGAACTCATTCCTCATACTGCTTTGGGACACGCTTACGTGTAGATAGTTTGAGATTTAAAAATTTCGGTTATATTAGTTGCTTTAATTTTTATTAAATTTGTTTTGTTAGTTGTATTATTACGTTTTTATTAAAGTTTTTATTATTGTTTTGTGAGGTTTTGTATATTATCACTAGTATGAAATCGAGTCCATCGACATGAAAATCTCATAAAAACTTTACGTCACCACGAAAGAAGCGGAAAGTATCGCATATTTTGGAAACCGAAAAAATAATGATTGTAAACATCTATAAATATGTAAAAGAAACGTGGTCTATTGACATATAACGTATATCCATCCAAAATGAATATGAAAGAGAAGACTGCCGATATTTTAGGTTATAATCAATGTGACGGACTCTTCAACGTCTTCATCATCATAAAATGATTCTGAAATAGATACAGATGAATAGCCTGTCAAGTGTCTCTGACAATCTATTGTGAGAAGTTTTATGCATGTTTCAAGGTTGGCTGCTTAAGAATGCTTAGCATTAAAAGTTCGTCTTTTTACCTGACTGCCAAGAAGTGGTTATGTTTTATACAACTACCTACCTACCTACTTATTAAAGTACTTACCTACTAATAACGTAATAATGAAAATTGTAATAACTCATGATATATAAATAATAAAATAAAATTATTATTAATTTGCTTTTTAATTCATTTAGGTACAGGATAATCTTCTTTCTTTATTATATAATAATAGACATAGGGCCTGCAAAGAACTTCGCACTCGGTACCCTTATCTTTCACTATGATGATGTATGTAATAATAAAAAGATAAAAAATGAACCTAAACAAAAAAGATTGCCTACCCCGATGATATTGTCAAAGGTCAATGTACTTTTTTCCGCCTGTCCTAGAATCTTACTATATCTAATGTCATTACATTAAAAAAGATTTCTTAAAATTTTGATTAATTATAATAAATTCTTAATTTTGTTAATTTCACCTTAAAAATCTCGATAACAGTTTCATTACTCCGTAGATCTTTCAAATTAAAATGATTCTATTTAAAACGCCCAGCTAGCTACAACAGACCAATAAATGCTATTCTCTTATCACGATTTACTTTTCCTTTCGTATAAACTACGCCCTCCTAAAATCAAACCTAAATTAGTTCTGCGACGTAATTTTGGAGGAATGGATATTGACCAACTTTGCGAAGATGCTCATAATATTGACTGGTCAGTGATTGAGAGAGCACCATGCATTGACGATAAAGTGGAACTTTTCAATTCCCTTCTCACTCAGCTATATGACGTACACGCGCCAATGCATTATGTTAAACTCAAGCACTTACCTGCTCCATGGCTCTCTGATGATCTGAAAAGGCTAATTTTGAAGAAGAATGCGGCATTGTCAAAGCTTAAGAGGAACAAAACAGAGGAAAACCTTAGAAAATACACTAAAATCCGGAATCGCTGCAACACATTGTGTAGAGATGCACAACGACGCCATATTCATTCATCAGTCGAGAACGGCGACTCATCTAGGGTGTGGAAGTTTCTTAAAACAGTTGGAGTTGGTAGAAACTCTCTTAATACTTCACCTCCCAGTGTTGATGTTGAACTATTAAATCAACATTTTTCTAATCCTTCTAACTCTTTTGATAGTGAACATAAACTGCAAACACTTCGTTCTCTTTCTGTAAGTCCGACTCCTAATTATTCTCCGTTCGTTTTTAGTCAATTTACTGTATGTGATGTTAAGAGAATCATATTATCCATCTCCTCAAATGCTGTCGGTAGTGACAGCATTAGCCGTAATATGATCGTTCCTCTCCTTGATGTTATCACTCCCATTATCACTCATTTGCTTAACGCATGTGCATCTTCCTCTAAATTCCCACAAGCCTGGAAGAGTGCTTATGTTATACCCCTTCCGAAGAAATCTAATCCCGTCAACCTCACTGATTTCCGTCCCATTTCGATTTTACCTTTCCTTTCTAAAGTCCTTGAAAAACTTATTTGCCAACAGCTGACACTTTTCCTTAATAAGCACAATTTGTTGAATTCTTTACAATCCGGTTTCCGTCCCGGTCATAGTACGGCTACTGCCTTAATTAAAGTTACTGATGACATACGGTGGGGTATGGATAATAAACAACGCACAGTCATGACCTTGCTAGATTTCAGCAATGCGTTCAATACTGTTGATTTCGATATACTGTTGAGTCAGTTGTATTCCCTTAACATATCTCCATCAGTAATTGACTGGTTTCAAAGTTACCTCTGTGGCCGTCGGCAGTGTATTCATGTTGATGAAACTCACTCATCTTGGTGTGATATTACTGCAGGCGTGCCGCAGGGTGGCGTGTTGTCACCTTTACTCTTTTCCATTTTCATTAATTCAATTACTCATAAAATTTCTTCTCTCTACCACATGTATGCGGATGATGTCCATATTTACACCCAGTCAACTCTTGAGAATTTGCCAAATTCAATCGCTACATTAAACAATGACTTAAATATGATTCATGAGTGGAGTCAATCATATGGCCTAAATGTCAATCCTAAAAAGTCACAGGCTATCATTTTTGGTAGTCAGAGCTTTATCTCACGAATTGACTGGTTTTCCATACCACCTGTTGTATTCGATGGGGTTGTGATCCCTTACTTTGACAATGTCAAAAATCTTGGTGTTTACCTTGATAGTTCCTTAAATTGGAAACGCCAACTGAATGAGGTAAGTAAGAAAACCTTTGTCGCTCTTAGTTCACTGCGTCGCCTTCGATCATTTCTTCCCATTCCTACAAAAATTATGCTCGCACAGTCTCTTCTCCTTCCGATTCTCGACTATGCCGACGCAAGCTATGTAGACATAACTAAAGACCAGCTAACTAAGCTTGAGAGACTTCAAAATACTAGTATTCGGTTCATATTTGGATTGCGCAAATTTGACCACATTTCCCAATTTCGCTCACGTCTCAAGTGGTTACCTATCCAATTTCGCCGGAACATGCATATTCTTTCTATTCTGTACTGTGTCTTATTTCACCCTTCTACTCCTCCTTATCTTAAGGAGAAATTTAGTTTTGTTGGGCTTCCAGGGGAACCTTTACGCTCTTCAAGAAAACTCATTTTAAGGGTACCAACTCACAATACATCTTTCTTTAATAAATCTTTTACTGTACAGTCTATTAAGCTCTGGAATGCCCTACCTTTGTATTTACGCGAAGCTCAGACTATTGTAGTCTTTAAGCGACTTCTTAAAGAGCATTACTTGTCTCAATCGTTCGAAAATCATTAGGATAAATTATGTGATTATGTAGTTTTGTATTTATTTGTTTATGTTATTGTTAGTGGTATATATTTGAGGATATATGTATGTATATATGTGTATGTGTGTATATGTATGTATGTATATGTATGTATATGTATATATATATGTATATATGTGTGTGTATGTTTATGTATATACCTATGTATATGTGTATCATATTTTTTTAATGTATTAGTTATTTACTTATATGGTATTTTATTGCATGTATTAATATTATATTAGGTATATTTATATTGCACCACCTACCTAGTACTCACTGTTTTATTCCTTTACACCTTTGGTTGCCTGGAAGAGATCGCTATGTAGCGATAAGGCCGCCAAATTGTACATGTAATCTGCTCTCTGTTATGTTCTTTGTAAATTTGTTTGTGGTGTGCAATAAAGTATATTCGTTCATTCATTCATTCAAATGCTGTCAATTCTGTTATTGTTGCTTCTACCATCACATATTTGGTGGCACGACTATTTTGGCGTGCAACTCGCTTGAGACTAATTTGGTTATTTGTGTAAACCAATATTTCTTGCAAAATGTCATCAGAAAATAATGTTTTCTGATCTGGTCTAAGGCTTAATGTACGAACATTAGGCTTCTCCGGTATAGTAGACCACTGGGTACCATTTTTCTGCAACAAATAACCTCTGTTGGCCAAATTTCGATTTTCCTTCGAACGAATAAACTCTTCATCTTCACTATCCACCTCCACCTCCGTGTAAAATAAAAGATAAAACCGCAAAAACATTAAAAATAAAAAAGCCGTGAAAGTATTTTTATTTTATATTTCGTTTCTTTTGAAGATTTCACTTCTATCGCGTGTAAACTACACAATTTTTGTCGTTATTATTAAGAAGACGCTGCTGCTTATTTCCCGGTTTTTTTCTCTGTAGTTAGTTTAACGTATAGTGTGATAACGTTTACATGGGTGGAGGACATTTTTTTTTTTGTAAAATAAAAGAAATTCTATTATAATATAACTTATACTAGCTGTTACCCGCGGCCTCGCCCGCATGGTCACTGGGAAATGAATATCCATTGCTTTTTGAATTGAAAGAAAACTGAGTCTTATAGATTTATCAGAGATGCAGCCATTAAAAGGAAACTGAGCATAATTGATTCGTCAGCCTATTTAAATGTTCTGAAACGCAGCGTATAGGAAAGCATGAAAATAGCCTGTTTATTCCAAATGGAAATTGGATATTTTTTAATTAAAGGAAACTGAGCATAATTATGCGTCAGTTATGCAGACTTTTGAAAAAAAAACTGAGCAAATTTTTTTTTCGCGGGTAGGTGCTCAAAAAGTTAACACACGTTTCTGTGATCGAATTTTATGTATTTAGAGTAAGAAGTATTTTTCTAGCATAATTTCATGTTTAATCTTAATATTATTGCCTATTTAATTTCATATTGTGCGGACAATAATTAAATGTTGAAGAAATAACACAGTGAACACACCCCACTATTTCGAATTATACTGACTTAAAATGACTAACCTTATCGATATTTCTGAAACTCAAAAAGCAATAGAAGCTACACTTCTAAAAAAGAATGGATGACTTTGAGCATCAACTTGGCACTGCCTCGACCAAACTAGAAAATCTTGTGCAAATTAATAAAGAATTTAATGCTTTTCGCGACTATGTTCAGGAGATCTTCAAGCTAATGCGAAGCAAATTTACGAGGTGAGCCAGTTAGCCGATTCATTGGAAATGAGACACCGAAAGAAATACCTCATCCTTAGTGGAGTACCTAAAAAGGCTGATGAGAATACAGCTGGTATTGCCTCATCGACATCACAGCCTCCTCCTTCAAGGTTGTACACAGACTTGGATCAGCATCTACGGGCCATAGTAGGCCTGTACTTTTTAGACTTACTGATTCATCCCTCCGCTACACTGTTTGGAGGAAAAAGGCTTAACTTAAGGGCACATCCTTTATACTTTTTGAATTCCTAACTAAACAACGCAAAACTGTATTTATGGAAGCACGCAAGCTTTTCGGTATGCGTAACGTTTGGACGCTGGACGGAAACATCACGATTAAATTGCCAGATGGAAGCCGGCATAAAGTATTTACTTCTGAAGATCTTAAAAAGTTTGTTCTTGGTAAGAAATCGGATCCCGTCGGCCAGTTGGTATCAGGTGACAATGCAGCTCGGTCATCTGGAAAGTCTGAACTAGCACGTACCAGACGTGCTAGTAAGATTAAATAATGTGTTTTTTTTTTGTGGAATCACTGTAGTGTAATCTCATCTCAATCATAATTGTTTCACTCATAAACTAATTGCAACATATTAAGTTGTTTTATATAACTAAAGATACAATTTACTAAGAATTTGTTAGTCTTTCATGGGCTTAATTTTATATACCTAGTATATACCTTTTTCTTTTAACTCTTTTTATCCTGTATATTTTTATTATAGTCAAACATAAGAAGACAATTTTTGGTCTATTTAGTGTAGTAATATTTAGTAAATAATAAGCATTTGTTTAGTTTTAATTAGGATCATTATTTTTGTTTTAAGTGTCTTGTTTTATTCCTTACACCAGATTAAGTAGTTACTATTAGATTAAGTATTTCTATTTATAACCTACAAGTTTTAATTATAGTGATTTCATTACATAATACATTAGGTCTAGGATTTTAGTCATTAAATTACATATTTTTAAAAAGATAGTACTATAGCATAAGTAGTACATGGAATTCAATAATACAACCGGATACCTATGCTATTAGATGATTCAGTATACTTTTTATTAATTCTCATACTGATTGTTAAATATAATAATACCTAATAATGATTTGTACCCAATCTATGATTTCAAATATCAGTACTAGTACGTATACGTTTAAATATTTTTGCGTGTTAGATAGAAATATATAGGATTAATATTTTATAATAGAACAGTAGGTAATATCAGTATAGAAGTACCCGGATGACCGAGCTTTGCTCGGTTTTTTTAAGTTACATTTATATACAAATTACACAAATAATAGTTTTTAATCTTATTGACATAATATAAAAAACTGAAGTGGTTATTTGAATAAAAAATCATGAGTGCAATTAGATTAATTAAAATTTTCGTATTTTTAAAAAATACTAAAAAAAAGGGCTCGAAATAATAGATTTTCTCACAAAAGAAGGGAACTTGAAAAAAAAAGGAAAAAAGTCGGACTCAAGACGGGACGCGAACCACGGAACACCGATATCACGCCCGAACAACATCCCATCTGAGCTATTACGATCGTTAGTAACCTGTCAAAATTTACCTTCTTATATTGTAGCAGTTTTTTATTGCCTGAAAACACGGACAAAGGGACATTTTCTAAAAATAAATCCTAGTTAGATCGATTTATTGCCCCCGAAACTCTCTGTACACTAAATTTTATGAAAATCGTTGGAGCCGTTTCCGAGATTCCGATTATATATATATATATATATATATATATATATATATATATATAATCGGAATTTCGGAAATATATCGAATATATATATATACAATAATTGCTCTTTTAAAGGTATAGGATAAAATAACAGAATAGACAAGTAACATAAAACAACTAACAATAAACATAGCACAGAGTACTTTTGGGAGAGAGTAGACAGCACGACATGCTTAGGTTAAATACGAAATGATTTTCATTTAATGTTGTATCGGTAGCTACCAGGCTTTTAACCAAAGCGAAATATTGGATAATTGCGTGTTTTTCTTTTCTCTCTCTCTCTCTTTTCTTTTACATTAGCAATTTAAATGTTTTTTTTTAATTATTTTACTACTAGCAGTTTTGTCACAACATGATCTAAATTCTGTGCTGTTTAGATTATGTCGAATTTAATTCACCCTACCTTTGTAATCTTGTACCGTAAATATTCAGACACACTTGGATGTTTATGATTTTGTATCCGGTCATAAATATAAATTTTTGTAGACTCCTTATTTGCTTACTGTAACAACAGTCGACCGTCAGGCTAGTGCCTATATTAACTGCGTGCCTTTATATTTACATATTTATAATATATATATATATATATATATATATATATATATATATATATATATATATATATATATATTTTACATATACCTTACATTAATTCGTTTTACAATACAATGTCTGATGATGGTTCTTTTTACTCGATTTCTGACTCAGATTTTTCATTTAAGTCCACTGAAGACTCGGTAACAGAATCGGTTAGCCTAAAAATGTTTATTGCTCAACAACTTACAAATTCCCATAAACACTTCAATGTGTGTCACATCAATGCGCAGAGCTTACCACATCATTTCTCCGAACTTTTGGATATCTTTACCGATACGATCCATGCTATCTTAATCCCTGAAATCTGGCTCAAACCATCTCTACTCTCGACTTCTTTTAGTATACCCGGCTTTGTGCTATTACAAAATGATAGAATAGGAAACTGAGGTGGTGGAGTGGCAATATACCTTCGCTGTGGTATCCCTTATAAAGTTATCGCATCTTCTCCTCTATAGCATCTGGATCTCTTGAGTATCTCTTCGTAGAAGTTCTCTTAAATGGAAACAAAATTATTCTTGGAGTTGTATGTTCTCCGCCTTCAGTTAACTATTTTCAAGACCTTGAGTCCGCTATCATGAATATCGCATCTGAGTACGCACATCATATAATTATGGGCGACTTCAATACTGACCTTTTGCAGAACTCTTCTAGATCGCGAGAACTACGAATGATCATGAATTCAGTAAATTTCTCTATTCTCCCACTTGGACCCACGCATTCTAATATTAACACTGCTGATTCATGGATAGATTTGATAATCGTTTCGTCTACTGAACACGTTGTAAATAATGGGCAGTTTCTGGTTTCTGGTTTCTCGCGCCATGATTTTCTATTCATTACCTATAGAGTCAAATCACCTAAAGTTACCGCACCTGTTCTGCGTCTGCGTAGCTTTGCGACTCTGCATGTAGAGTTGTGGAAACGGAAAGGCGCCTCAATAGATCGGTCAGATATTTTTAATACATCAGATGTAAATCATATGGTAGAGACACTGACTAATAATATTCTTCAGTTACAAGATGCAGTAGCGCCGATACGCAATGTTAAAGTCAAGCGCCCCCAGTGCCGTGGATGGTCAGTGACATCCGTAAAGCAATGGCAAAACGTGATCGGGCTTTTGTAAGATTTAAAAAAAATCGCTGTGATGCCAATTGGAATGTATATAAGGCTACCAGTAACAGATGCAATCAGATGGTTCGAGCTGCAAAACGCCGACATATCAATAAGAATATTATAAGCTGTTCGCCAGCCGGCACTTGGAAGTTTCTTAATTCCCTTGGGTTAGGTAGACTAAAGAATTGCCCTGATATGGGGTCAATATCTCTCAATGATCTTAATAAGCACTTCTCCTCGGCAACTAACGTCGATAATTCCATTAAACATAGAACTATTTCTCTTATCTCATCACTTCCTAAAATCGACGCAAACTGCTTTGCCTTTTCTCCAATAACTGATGAAAATATTCGTAAAATTATTTTTTCCATTAAATCTAAAGCAACTGGCTCTGATGATGTGAGTAGAAATATGATTATCCCCATACTTGAAAAATTTCTCCCAATCATTACCCACATCATCAATTTTTCTTTTTCTACTGGGGTTTTTCCATCTTTTTGTATGCATTTGTTCTTCCACTTGCCAAGTTAAATAATCCCAGTTCTATTAACCATTTTGGACCAATTTCTATACTTACATTTCTTTCAAAGATTTTATAATCAGCTGCATACAAACAGCTACCCAGCTACATTTATAAAAATAATCTTCTTAGTCCCTTACAATCAGGTTTTCGTCCTGTACATAGTACAACCACTGCTCTCCTTAAAGTTCTTGATGACGTACGAGAGGGTATTGAGGAATCAAAATTAACGGTTCACGTATTAATTGACTTCTCCAATGCTTTCTGTACAGTTGATCATGACATTCTTCTTGCTATCTGTAAATACATGGGTTTCTCTTCGTCAGTTTTGGATTGGTTATCAACTTATCTTCGTTGTCGTCAGCAAAGATTTAAAGTCAACCAACAGTCTCTCTGATTGGTCTGATCTTACTACTGGCGTTCCACAAGGCGGAACTCTTTCTCCTTTATTATTTTCTATTTTTATAAATCTCATAACTGTAAATTTCAAATGCTCCTACCATCTGTACGCTTACGATTTACAGCTGTACGCTCGGATTGATCCAGCAGAGGTTTACTCCGCGATCGAAATTTTAAATCTAGATCTTGAGGCCATCTGTGACTGGTGCAGAAATTATGGAATTGCTGTCAATACTGTTAAATGTCAAGCGATAATTCTCGGTAGTCCTCGCCGTATAGCTAAATTATATTTTAATTCACTGGAGCCTATCGTTTACAATAGCACAATTATTCCTCTTAGACAAGTAGTTAAAGACCTTGGGTTAATGATTGATGCTAATTTAAGTTGGCAAACTCAGGTGGCTGAAATAAGCTGGAGAGTGACACCCTGCGTGGCCTTTATCATTTCAAGAATTTCCTTCCAACCGAGACTAAGGCTAGGTTGGTGCGAGTGCTTGTTTTACCACTCATTGATTATGCTGATGTATGTTGCTCTGATGTGAGTCAAGTACTTCTGTACAAATTGGATCGTTTATTAAATAATTGCATCCGTTTTATTTTTGGCCTTCGTAAATACGATCATGTATCCATATATCGTTCTAAGCTTAAATGGCTCCCTATCCATCAGCGTAGATGTATCAAAATTCTTTGCACGCTTTTTTCAATCCTATATGATCCATGCACTCCCCAATACCTGAAATACAAGTTTCAGTATTTGGGTTCTTCTCACGATCGTAACCTGCGATCCTCCGAGGGAACTACATTATGTGTTTTTCCTCGCCGTACCAAATTTATGTCTCAGTCTTTCGCCGCTGAGGCCATAGGGCTATAGAATAAATTACCCCCTCATATCAGAAAACCGACTTCTGTTGCTACATTTAAGAGGATGGTGACTGATCACTACCTTTCTTCTTCCAGCAACTAACTTTCATATTTAATTGTTTTTGCTTATATGTGACTTGACATTTTTAATTATTTAAATTCTTAAGCTATTGCATAGCTTCTATCGCGGGCCTTGAGCGTGGGGACCGAATCCAGAAATTTATTCCGCCGTAACGATAAAACCTCACGCTCCCCACTCCGACTGGCACGGAGGTGTGGCTTGAAGGCCGTGCATTGTCTAATGTCCTTTCTTTTTTTCGGCAGTCTTCGACACGGTGTTTGTGTATAAAGTGTTTTGAATATGAATGAACAAAGTGCATTTATTATTAATGAAGAAAGTCACGAAATAATAGTGAAAGAAAATGAGTGAGTACTCTATATACATACATTTTATTATTATCACAAATGCAGTACTAATTTTGAATTGAAAATATAATACTGCTATAAAGATAACCTAATTTTTTGTTAAAATGAGCGATATTAAAAGTAGCCCTCTTTATATACACACAAACACACACACACGCGTATAGTTTAAATTCTCAATTTAGATTCTCAATATATATATATATATATATATATATATATATATATATATATATATATATGAGATGTGCCGAAATTCGGTACAAGAAAAATAATACCTGCTTGCACATATTTTAACTGAAATATAAGGTGCTTCTAAACTACAATACGCCATGGCTGCAACTGGTGGTTCTACTCATGATACTGTACCACTTTCCCCAAGAACCCATAGTCAATTCTCAAAAAAAATTGCACTTTGTATGTAAATCGGTCAGCTGATTGGCCAAGTCTCCGTACAAACAACCGTGGCATATATTTTAGAAGCACCTTATATAACAACATTAGATACTGTAAAATAAAAGATATTATTTTTACTCACTCATGTTCAATTATTTATTTATTTATTTCGGAACATTGTAAATGTAAACCTTATATTAAATTAGTTCCTATCTAATCATAAATCTTAATCTTAGTTCTTAACCTTAATCTTAGTTACTTAGTTATTAATCTTAGAAATCCCTGCCTAATTAATAATTAGCCATATTACAAAAATTAAATAAACTTTGTATTCTCCTAGTAAACATCTGGATAGGAGTCCGTAAATTAAATAAAAAATAATGTTTTTGATTCAACATTCATTAACCTCAAGTATTTTTTATTACAATTAAAGGGTATTTGTTTTCAACAATCATATTAAACCAACTTTTCTTGTCTATCTAGTCATATTTAAAATTTACCAGAGTCAGGTTATGGTGCAAAAATACCAAAGATCTGCCTTATCTGGCAGAAGTTTGTTACGTTTTTTTTTCGTAGGTATATGTTTTCTGCGGTGTGCGGGCGGGGTATTTGAAGTAAATGCGTAAACAAGTCACGACGCGTCGCTCTCGAGAAAGCGTGCGAAAATGAACCGAAGTTCGGCCAAATTTCGGATTCTGTTCAAATCACATTCGGCCCATCTCTAATATAATATATATATATATATATATATATATATATCACAATATTGATTCTACGTCCTTTCATTTCGCATTATTGTAGCGTCCACCACTTGTAAGCAATTTTAATACATTATGACTGCGAATATTGGTCCATTAAACAATTTCAAAGATAGTGTTTAACTCATTTCTTTGAAAATTTACCATATATCGATATACAAATATTCGTATATTGCCAGACGGAGGGAAACCAATCAGGACTCCCTTCCATATTACAAATTATCCAGAATCCCCGTAATATACATAGTTTTTAATTCATTCTCCTGCTTAAGGTGACACTAGTCGACATTATTTCCATAGAAATTTCGGAGGGGTTTTACTCCGCTGTTTGACAGTGTACATCAACAGTACATACAAGTGACAGTTAAACATGATATCGTTTTGTCTCATTATTAATTTTGTCTGTACGGAAACAGAATAGTAAAATAAAAAGTCATTAAAAAGTTACGAGCTATCAAATATTCGTTTTATTGCCAATTTTAACACAACTTTGGGCGTAAATTAGTAATAAAAGTAGTGTAAAATTTCCAAGACAAAGTCGGTACCGACACAGCTCAATTATCGAAGAATTCAATAAATTTTATTTGTAATTGATTTATGCAGTGGTTTTTTTCATAAAACCCCTTCTTCCAAAGGCCTTTTCGTATTTTTTACGCGCGCGTGTTTATATGAATTATCGTGCATCTCACTGAATAATGTTTCCCCCGGTGCGGTGCGGCAGGACGACACACACACATGCATGCGCGGTGACGCGCGCTTATTCTAGTTTTATTCGACTCAGTCAGCTGCGGCCCGTGACGTTCGTATGACTATAGCTATACCTGCGCTCTAAATTACTACGCTACATTGACCCCTGCTTGAACTTTGGATTTCGATACTACTCTGTTTGGCATAGAAATTGATATTATTGAAAGAGATGATGCGTTTTGGACGGCAGACAAAATTTTAAAATTAGATAGCTTTTATCAGAAATATGTTTTGCCGGAGATGATAGATCCCCGTTACCCTCGCAAACTACAATTTAGAGATTGAATGTAAATCAAATTGATATAAGCACAGACAAAAATAGCGGAATATAAATAAAATTTTTAAAAAATAAACGATCTCAAAACTTTATTAATTTTCCGCTAATTTTATCTGTACTTATCTGCGTCAATTTGATTTACATTCGATTATAATTATATTCTCAGACGTGCAGGTTTCCTCAATATGTTTTCCTTCACCGTCGAGCACGCGGTAAATCAGCACAATTGCAATTAACAATTTCATTGGTGCCGGCGGGGATCGAACTCGGGTCTGCATGTCTGAGAAATTAAAAAATATATATTTCGAAGACATGTGAAGTTCGTCAACACGCATTGAGGCAGCGTGGCGGACATTTCCTTGCCTTAAAACCCTCTCAGAAATTAGAGGAGGCCTGTGCCCAGCAGTGAGACGTATATAGGCTGTAATTTTACTTCTTTTACTTTTATAAATATATTATTTTACCGACGAAAATTTTAAAGAAAAATAAAAAACTGACTGACTTGCGAGATGTCAGTGTAACAAAACAAAACGGCCCAGAAAAACAGACTTTCCAACTGATAGCTAAATCAGCATGCAACAATTTCATTGGTGCCAGTGGGGATCGAACCCGGGTTGCTCCCGTACTGTGATACTTATAACGAGCGCTAACCATGTGAGCAACCACGGCTCTCAACGTCATCGTTCCGTTCGTGTACAGCGCTGAAGATAGCAGAGTAAAAAATTAGAGATTGTGGTGTTTGAAATTTATCATCTATGAGAGTGAATTTTATCTGTGTACTCTGTAACAAATAACTATATAGAAAAAAGATGTGAAAATGACATTTCGCCATTTTTGTTTGTATACTGGTTAGGAACTCGATCAAAAATTTGATAATTTCTCCGTTTTTATACGTTATTTCTAATGTTGTTTTACATCAAATTAATTGTGAAGATATTTTCTTTTGGAAATATGTATCATTACGACGATTCAAAAACGTTTACATATAATAATTTACCTCGAAATTCACTATACGCGATTATCGTTTCTTGATTATGTGTTGTTTAAAAAGTATTCTTATCAGTTTTTTGTGTTAAATGGATGCTAAATATAAAAGAATGCTTCAGTATTGATAGCAATTTATTTACGAAATATCTGTTGAGATGTGTCTAGAAATTATTAATACTTATTTTTATTTATTTATTAAAATAATAAATAAATAAAAATAAGTATACATTTATCTATATTGAGTAATAGTTGTTCCCCGCGATCTCGCCCGCGTGAAATATGGATTTCATGGGTTTTAATTTTTTTGCGCGGAACCCTAATTCTTTTTCCAAAACAAAAGTAGTTCATGTTATTCCTTATATCATCAGCTATCTGCCAGTGAAAGTCCCGTCAAAATAGATCCAGCTGTTTCGGAGATTAGCTGGAACAAACAGACAGACAGACAGACCGACAGACAGAAATTTTAAAAATTGTGTTTTTGTTACTAGTACTTTCATATGCATTTAATAAAAAGCTGTTGTTTTAACATTACAAACAGACATTTAAATTTTATTTATTTATAGATATAGATGTAAGATATTATTCATATTGGTGTCATTTTAAAGGGAATATCATGTACTATTATAATAATAAAATAATTGTCTCCAGCAAATATTATAATTTTCTTGTAAAACTCGAAATAAAAAATAAATACGATTTATTTTTATATCTCCGTATGCTTTATTTCAACCTTTATTTTTTATTTGAGCAATTTTCTTTCAACAAAATTAAATTCTGAATTCGTTGAGCTTTTTGAGAATATTTTTATTTGAATGTTAGGTAGGTACCTATATTAGTTTTTCAGTAGTAATCGTTTTTGTTGCGACAGTCTCGCTCGGTCGTAAAAAAAGTTACTGCGCGGACAGGTGGGACGAGAATCACTTGCGCGGCGTTGACGGTTCGGTGGATAGGTACCTACCTACTGTTATTACCTAAATACCCATAACCTACTATACAACAAAATTTGACAAACTGTCGCTGCGTCGTGGACACTAAAATGTAAACTGCCTACCTACCTGCCTAAGTACGTCGGTACTAAGGAAACAGTCTTGACGGGTCACTTGTCTTGATAAAAACATGTGTTTACATCTAGTGATATTGTGTGTATATAAAAAAAAGTAAGAAGACAGGTAAGTATTTTTGAAAACAATTTATAGGTAGGCAGAACTAAATTACAATTATTATCTCAATATTATAAATGCGAAAGTTTGGATGGATAGATGTATGTTACTCAATCACGCCAGAACAGCTGAAGGGATCTGGATGATATTTAGCTCAGAGATAGGTTATACCTAGTCTGGAATAACACATTTGATACCGTTTATTCAGGTGTTTCGTTCCTGTGGGATAATTTTCGAGTTCACGCGTTTGAAGCCGCTGGTAACAGCTAGTACGGATATAAACTGCGATGACTGTTCCAGTTCATACTTCGGCGTCGTAAACTCTTGAGTGATCGCTGCATGACCACCCGGGGAAAACTAAACATAATAAAATAAACAATCTATATTAGGTATCTATAGAGCCATAGAGGTATAGTATAGAGTGATAACGCAGCGCCTAATAATTTAGTACGAGTGGCACGATGCCAGGTGAGACAACGTGCTTTTTGGCCGCGCCCATTAATGAGTTCGAGCCCGCGACTTATGCCACCTACGCAATTCCTTTGTATAGTGCGACGTTGCCACTCTTATTGGTTATTCCGCTTTGTAATATTTTATTTATAGGTGATATTTTGTTTATGTAGGTATTCGATAGATTCCTATAGTCTTTTTTTTTTCAGGAGACAAAAATAACAGATATTTATTAGATTCGTTTAGCACGAATAATACAGTTTTTATGATTCTGGTTTAGATTAGATTTAATTTTAGTCACTTAAATTTCGTATATTGTTCAAAATAATGAAATAAATCCACAGAATCTGCAGTTACGAAAAAAAAGCAATATCATTTTAGTCTCCGGCGAAAAAAAAGATATATATCATGATTAATTTACCAACTAGTTATTCGTTTACTAAATACGAAAAAATATTTAGATGTCATTTTTCTTCCAATCTCGCTGTACTGAATATTTACGTAGTCCTCATATTAATAATTATAATTGCATAAGTTAATACAAAATGCTATGCAATAGCTTTACCGCGGCAGTCCCCGAGTGCCACACGGTTTTTTTTTAAGTATAATATGTTCGTATGTAAGTATACTTAAAATCTATGTATTATGTACTATTTAAACATTATGTATGAAATGTATCATATATTACTTAGGTTAATTGTAGTTGTGTATATTTATTTTTCTATTTACACTTATGGTATGTCTATTTTTATATATACATTTACGTATAAATTATCCACATATTTTATGGCATCTGCTAAAGTTCTCTGCTTAGCTCGTGGTTAACTGGTAGGGAATGACTAAAGGCACTAAGTCCGTCAATTGTACATTTTAAGTGCAATAATTTTTTTTTAAATAAATAAATTTGGTCATGTGGAAAGAATGGATGAGGAAAGACTGACAAAGAAAATTTATGTTGCAGAAGTGAATGGCAGAGTCGGAAAGGGACGTCCTAGGCGTAAATTTATCGACCAAATTGGCGATTTATTAAAAACGGGCCAAATTAGGAGTACCCTTAACCGACGAGCATGTATGCGTAGGTGTATGAATGTGGAGGAGGCGAGAGAGGTATATCAGGATCGTGCCAAATGCCAAATGGAAGTCTGTAGTCTCTACCTACCCCTCTAGGTGACAGGCGTGAGTGTGTATGTATGTATATGTATGTAAATAAATGAATAAATTGATTCGCCAGAGATGCAGTTTTCTGAATTGAAAGGAAACTGAGCCAAATAAAAGATCCATCAGAGATGCAGCCTTTTGAGTTGAAAGGAAACTGAGCTTAATAGGTCCGTCAGAGGTGCAGCATTTGGAATTTAAAAGAAACTGAGATAAATAGGAAATTTTGAATTTAAAGAGAAGATCTGTGTGAATTCAGTTTAATTGATTGTGGGAATTTTGGAAGAAAACTAACTGAACACTATTTTAGACGCTACTGTACACAATTTTATATGTTTTTCCATTCGGGGAATGAATGTAGAGATTCTGGGCATTTGACACACGCTACATACAGCTGACCATGAGAGAAGCACGGTTTTTCTAAGTTGACCCCGCTACCTGTAACGTTGCCCTTGCGCTTTATTAATTGTCATTGCAAAACTGAGCTTAATAGGGAACTGCAACCTTTTGAATTGAAAAGAAAGATCTGTGGGAATTATAGGGATCCGTGGTATAATAACATTTTCACCTTTTCCTACGCCTGTCAAAATTGTAGCAACGATGATGTTCCATCCAAGATGTGTTACATGCAACCTTGTCCCGTTATATAACCGAGGAGCATCTAAATTTCGCATTAGCGTAACTGGGTCACCTAATTTTAATTGAAGCTTATGTGAGGGCACACCTAACAACTCTAGAGAATTTAGAAACTCTACGGGATATGAAGTGCTCTGTTCTGTCTCCATAACTGTGTGTACTGACAGATACTTGTTACTTTGTTATTTCTCCTGCTACTTTGCTTAATATATCTGAATTTATTTTATTAACGCTCTCATTTTTGGTGCAGGAATCGCCGTTTAACATAAACATTTGTCTTCATGCATGCTGTTTGTTAAATCTGAATAAACGCTCGCAATTAATTCGGAATGACTCTGTACTAGATTACAAAAATCTATCATCAATTTAACGCAGCACTCAGCATCCGTTTCCAGCCACCCATCGCTAATTTCTAATAGTATGTCAGTATAGTTTCCAGCATTGATATCATTATACAAATGAACTCACATATTCGTAGTTAAACTGAATTTTGTCACCTTGTTCTATAAAATATACGACTTGAGGCATGCTTTAATTACATCTGCAGGTGTGCCCTTTTGAATGACAGGTAAAGTTTGGTGAAAGTCACCAGCCAGTAAAACCACCATTCCTCCCATTGCTTTGGTATTGCTGCGCATATCCTGGAGCGTTCGATTTAATGCTTTTACAGCTTTTTATGTGACGTTGTACCTTCGTCCCACACTAACAGTTTGCATTGTCGTAGCATTATACCTCGTGCACTATTTTTGCTAAAGTTGCAGATCGGCGATTATTAATGGGCTAGATTTAGAGGGAGTTTCAAAACAGAATGTGCAGTGCGGCCCCCCGCTTAGGAGCGTGGCGGCTATACCGGAGGAAGCTACGGTCACAGCAATGTTTTTATCTTTCCGTACTTGCGCTAGTAATAAATTTAACAAAAATGTCTTCCCAGTTCCTCCAGGTGCATCTAAAAAGAAAAGTGCACCGTTTCCAGATTCAATTTGTCCTAATACTTTGTCAAAAACTCGTCTTTGTTCGGGAAGCAAGCGGGGTAAAATTGCGGCGTAGTTTGTTTCACGTATAATTTCATCACTTAGTTCATTTTCGGTTGCTCGCTGAGGGCTTATCACTCCAAATTCGCTTAATTTTTTGCCTACCGTTGTCATTATTTTATCTTCAATTTTTCCAAGTGCTTCATTATAAATGTGTTCATTGTATGTCATGTTCGCGTGTGTCTGCTGTAACCTTCGCAAAATATCTTCCGCCACGTACTCTTTATATTCGTCCCACAATTCATGTGCATTAGATAGCCCGCAAGATGATATGAGAGTTGCATGAAGATCCCTAATTTTGGCTGGTGACTGGCACTGCACAGCTTCCTCCATGGTTTCATCCCAGTGATTATCGTTTTCGAAAAGATGCAGAGCTTCAAATGCTTCTATATAAGTTGCTCATTCCTGACCGTTGACAGTTTTAAGGTCTTTATATCCTGTAGGACCCCGAACATGGTGCAGCAGCAATCGTAAACAGAAACATTCAAAATTAGTTACATGGACGGTATACATACGACTTAGGGCATCTGATGACTTTACACCGGGCCAATTTGCAATAGGCGCGCCTTGAATACGGCGTTTCCACTCCTTCCTAGATGTGTTCCAAGTATAATAGCGGGGGACTTCAGAATATAACAACGTTTATGCAAAGGGGTCGGTTTGACAAAGTTGATAGAAAGCTGTTAGTGTAGTTTTTGGCGGTGATGCAATTCTTTGTTGGAAATTTCTTTCGGTGAAATATACACGCTCTCCATTTTCTAAGTGCACAGTAAGGTGAGTAACTGTTAGGTGCCTTTCGTGTAAAGGGAAGCCAAGGAGACGCTACGCTGCCTCGTTACTGCTGACATAACGCCCTGCTTGAAAGGTCTGTACTTCATTAACGGGATTTGCCTCACCTTCACGCCTGAGATTAAATATTGCTTGGGCGCTTCCTTTATTTATGTACTTACAGATATACTAGATTGCGCGGACAGAGATTCATGCTTCTACATTAATGTAGGCATTAAACATTTTACATAGAATGGGCGAATACGGGACAATCCAGCTGTTATCTAAGGTTTCGAACGCTCCAGAGCGAGATTTGATTGTAACTTTCCTGCCACCATCTTCGGGAGCTCTGCGTCTGTATAAAGGGTAGCCATTGTCATTGTGCACTGTTTCTTTTAATAGCTGTTTAGGGAATTTCTTTGTACATTTTCCTTCTTTCATACATCGCGATATTGAATTTCATGCTCCACGTGGACCGTGGATCATATTTCGGACAATGGTATCATACAATTTTTTACCTTGCTCAGGATCCGGAATCTCGGCGCTTATTATGTCGTCTATTTGGCTGGGCCGCAACTTCTCTTTAAGCCATATTAGAATGTGGGCATGCGGTAATCTTCTTTTTTGCCGTTCAATTGAATACATAAAGCACTGCACCTCTCCGAAAATTTTCCCCTTGTTAATTACATACATTAATTTTTGTACTTTTAATCTAAATTCTCTAGCAACTTAATCGTGTCTGTCAGTACTTTTTTGGCCCGGCATTAGCTCCTCGGTTATTTCTTTCCATGTGGGATTGCAAGTAAAAGTAACAAAAACATCAGGTCTTCCGTAAGTTCGTACATAGGTGAATGCGTCTTGTGTACTCATGTAGGTAGCGGGGACGGTTAACGAATGATGAGGGCAGAATTACCATTTTACCTAAATCTCTGGGGTTTACATTGGCGTCGCTAGAAACTGCATCTTGTAAATGTATGAAATTCTCAACGCGCAGCTTTTATTAATTAAAAGATATATAACGGAGACTTTCACTTTCTACCTTCATATACAAGTCTACCAAAAATTGATGAAATAATTGTCTACACCGGGCTAAGAGGTTAAAATCATTTTCTCGCAACATCATAATATGACACGCAAAAATCCATACATGATACTTTTTTGATCGGAGTAGGCTCCTGTTTGGCTGGGTTAATGAGTGGAATTTGAAAATGATAACCCTCTTGTCCTTTGCAATAAATCAATGGATATTGGAGAGCGTCATAAAACTTGTGTGTATCGGCTACCCGTTGCAACGTATCATCACGTGCTCGCAAGACAATGTCTCGTGAAGAAAATTGATCACCACTAATTACGGCTGCTATTTCGTTTATCAATGGTGCATTGTAGCGCCTTTCATGCTCTCCTCGAGGGGTCCGATCTGCGTGAATGATGATTTTATAATCCTCTACTGGTAGAATTTCTAAAGCAGTTTTAAATGTTTTGACTAAAATGTTACGTTCATGCAAGAATCTTTGAATTTTAAACACTGTGTCTCTCTCAACTCCCTGGATAAATTGGCAGCGACGGTCTACCTCAATTTCTTCGTCACCCATAAAATATTCTTGAAAAAAATTATGCTGTTCATTTTCAGCTGGAAAAACTGAATCTATTTTATGATAAATTTGCCTTTGCACCGTAAATATAGGCGAAAATCCCGGCATTATTATTTTCCAGTCAACTCCGAAGGACGTCATTTGAAAGCATGAGTTATATTTCCGGATCCTGTTTAAAAAGCGCCGTGACTCATTAGCATCATATAAAAAGAGATTTTTCGAAGGTTCTTCTGGTTCCCCAAGTAACGAAAGAGACACTTTGCCATTGGAGCAGCACATGCCTGCGGTCTCATCTTTCAATTTTAAAGCACTGCAAAATCGACACGCCTTGTCCATCAGTCCGATAACAACTAACCTGTGATTTTTATAATCAATCAACGGACCATAATTGAATGCTGCGTCATTAAAAACCGACCGAAGAAATAATTATTTCTTTGAAAATTTTGTCAATGTTCAGCTTGGAGCTGTGCATTTGCATCTCTTCGCGCCTGTGTCTGTTCTGGTGTTTCAGATGCCCTTATAGTAGATTGACGTTCAGCTTGCTCAATGAGTCTGTGTTAAGTTTTATCAGGTGTTTCCGTCGCTATTAAGGCGGCCTGACGTTCCGCTTGTTAGAATAGCCTTTGCTGACTTTGAGCAGGTGTTTCAGTAGCTCTTAAATTAGATTGATGCTCTGCCTGTTCGAGACGACTTTGCTGATTTTGATCAGGTGTTTCAGTAGCTCTTAAAGTAGCTTGACGCTCTGCCTGTTCAAGACGCCTTTCCTGACTTTGAGAAGGTGTTTCGGAAGCTTTTAAAGCAGCCTGACGCTCTGTCTTTTCCAAGATGCCTTTGCTGACGTTGAGAAGGATTCTCAGATGCTCTAAAAGCAACCTGACGCTCTGCTTGTTCTTGCCTTCTCAGTTCAGCATCTTCTAAAGATTCTAGCGATCGAGCCAATCTTTTCGCTTGTCTTTGAGAAGATACTCTTGAAAGGCTGGACTTACGTTTGCGAGGGATTATGAAGTAACAAAGAACCTATTTATAAAAAAAACGTTAAAATATATAAAAGGAATAAATATTCCTTTTAAATGTTTTTTAAAATTAAAACAACAAAACCAATTCAAGATACAACACGAATCCGAAAAAAATCGAATCAACTTAAACCAAATCGCAGAAAACCGAAATCGAAAGCAGTAGTCAATATAAATATAACCAACGAAAAAAGAAGTAAGTGTATAGGTATCGTATACACTATCTATAATATAAATATTCCTTTGAAATATTGTTAAATAACCTAAAACAACAATAACCAATTCCCGATTCTAAATAAACAAAATCCTAAATCAAAGCCAGAGTCTAAATATGTATAAAACAGAAACAGAAACAGAAACAGAAACGTTTTTGTTGAATGTAGATTATAAGCAATACTTATTGAAAGTCATTTTTTTAATTTAACAGTGGTTCGCAAAAAAAACCTCTGTCCTGGGAAAAACCAGCAAGAAACCCAGCGGGACTATTTTTTTTTTTCAAATAATAGCTTAAAATACATAAAGGAATACCAACCAAATCAACAAAACCGATCCAAGGAAATACGCAAATTCGAAAACGAAAGCCAATATAAATCCATTTAACCTGATCCAAATCACAAAGCTAATAACAAACAACCGAAATCGAAAGCAGGTAGTGGAATAAGCTACAAAATAGAGACAATTTAAGCGTGTAGGTACCGTATGCACTATAAGTTGACGCGCGGCCTAACGGCGGGAGTTAAGTACATGTCAGGAAACATTTCGTTACCGCGTTTTAAAAACCTAGTAACGACATCTAGCGGAATCAATTTAAACTATCTATACGTTAGTTAATAAGAACTCTCAAAAATATTTTTGTATATTTTTGCACAATTTTTCTCATTGTAATACTGATTCATTCATAACCACATATATAATAACTGTATTCATTTCCGTTCAATAAATATTACTAAGGCTTATTAATAAGACTTACTAAAAACTTTTTCTTCCACAGTTAAGTAATATTAAGGGTGAAAGCGAGACAGGTAGTGATAGTATATCTGATCTATACTTATAATCACGCCTGTAACCCTTATAATATCGTCTGCGAGGTTATCGCCTATTCTGTGAATTGCAATGCGCCAAAACGTTTGAAGAAAATCAGCTGGTGATTTTTATGTCTTTTATCGCTCTCTTCCCGGTTCTGCGTGGAAAAATACAGATCCATACATTATTTATCTTAATTTTTGTAAAAAGACATAATAATCCAGATATTCTGACCTTCTGTGTTCGTCCATCGTACCGTCGTCCGTCTTGTAAAATCACGGTGGCACCATCTAGCTGAATTTAATTTTGCAACATATTCGATTTTGCCACCGGAATGATATGTTTTTCCGCTGAAAAAATTAGCCTATGTCACTCTACAGCTACCGAACTCTCCCCATACAAAAAATCATGCCATGCCGACGCTCTGTTGCGACGTGAAAGAAGGACAAACAAACACACTTTCGTATTTATAACATTAAGTATGGATTCCCTTTTACGACTTCTCGTAAGCTTGTGGAGTAGTTCATGAAAGTGGTCAAAGTTCAGATAAAGATAAAGATAAAGATAAAGATATTTTATTTTGCAAATATGGGTACAGTACATGGAAATATAGGTAGTGAGTTCAGCCATATTTTACCGGTAGGCATGCAAAATATACAGAAATATAAACTAATCACCTAAACAGCTATAACAAAATAAAATAATAGCACAAACATAATTTAAATTTTTTAACATTATACAGTCTTAATCTCAAAATGAAAAATTTTTTTCAGTCAAATATTCTGTTACGCTATAGTATGCTTTGACTGTCAAGAAGTTACGAAGTCTTTTTTTAAATATCGATAGCGGCAATTCTTTCCAACTTTTTGGTATTTTATCATATATGACTGGAGTCATGCAGTCACTTTTGCGCATTAGTGCTGTCTTAGCGGATTGATGACATAAAAGGGTATTGTCGCGTCTATTACGTGGAACTACTTGGTCAAGGCGTTTAAAACGTTTCGGATGCAATTTAACAAACACTGCTACTTCTAGTATGTATAAGCAAGGTAATGTCAGTATTTTATACTGTTTAAAATATGGCATGCAACTATCGGTAGTTTTGCGCTTAAACATCGCCCTTATGCATCTTTTTTGAGCCTTAAACGCTGATTCTTTTTCGGTTGAGTTACCCCAAAATATTATTCCATATCGGAGGTGGGATTCTGCTAAGCCGTAGTAAGCAGTGAGGAGTGCATCCGTGTATACTATTGAAGACAAATTATGTAAAGCATATGCGGTTTTACTAATTTTTTTACATAAAGTATTAATGTGTGCTTTCCAGTTAAGATGTTTATCTATTTCGAGACCCAGGAACTTTGCAGTTTCAACTTCTTTTACAACATCATTATTGTAGTGTACATTTAGGCTCATGCTAGGAATCCGTTCACTGAAATGGATAATTTTTGTTTTATTTAAGTTTATTTTTAAATTGTTTTCCTCCAACCAGTTTACAACTAATTTTAAGGAGTTATTAATCTCATTTTCATAGGTCTCTACACTTTTACATGGTATTGTCACTGTGGTATTATCCGCAAATAGTGTTACTGGTTGCTCAATGCATTTAGGTAAGTCATTGATGTACAATATAAATATAAAAGGACCCAGCACACCCCCCTGTGGTACTCCAAATTTAACTTCGCGCTTTGACGATCGAAATATCTCTTCCTTCTTATTTGCTATATTAATTTGATTAATTTCAGTTATTTGTATTCTATTCTTTAAGTAAGATTCAATTAGATTAAGAACTTTGCCTCTAATGCCATAGGCTCAAGTTTTTCTAAAAGAGTAGCGTAATTTACATAATCAAATGCCTTTGTCATGTCGCAAAATATGCCACAGACATGTCTACGTTTATCGATATTGTTAATAATATTGCATATAAAGTCATATATGGCCATATTGATTGTCCTATGTGGTCTAAATCCTTTTTGTTCCTCACATAAAATGTTATATTTTTCAATAAATTTATATATTTCCTTAATATATATATATTTCTCAAATATTTTTGTAATTACGGGAATAAGTGAGATGGGCCGATAATATTCCATTAGTTATCTATTTTCCTTCTTAAACAGCGGTTTTATAATTGATGTTTTTAAGGCATCTGGGTAAATACCTGCGCTAATACTTAGGTTGATTAGATGACTTAGATGTCCGCATATTTCCATTGATATGTGTTTTAATATTTTTGTAGCAATGCCATCGTATCCGACGCTACTTGTATTATTTAACGACATTATTATTTTGTGAATATCTAATGGAACACTAGGCGGCATGAACAGAGATTTACTGTTGGTGTTTATTTTATAAGATTTATGTTTGTTAGTGACATCTATGTTTGCCTGAATAATATCGATAAAATAGTTGTTAAATGCTTCAGCGATGCACTGAGGATTTGATAGAGTTTGATCATTTACCTTAATTTTATTAATACTGCGTGTAGGTAAGTTGTATTTTGTTCGTTTAATAATTTGCCAAGTTGTTTTAGACTTATTTTTAGATGCTTTTATTTTTTGGTTACTTTGTGCCTTTTGTGTCAATCTAATAATTTTTTTATGTAACTGCCACAGAAGTTTTCTTTTCTTTCGACTGCATAATTTTATTCCTTTTGACAACCACTTTGGTTTTTTTATTATGTCTACTTTAATCAATTTAATCGGAAAACATAAATCGTAAATAAGTCTAAACGTATCGATAAATTTATTATATGCTGCGTTTGGATCATCTGTATCGTATATTTCCGAAAAAGAGATATGTTTTATGTAATCTTTAAATTTCGTTATATTTTCCATATTATAATCCCTTCTAGGCGTATACCAATAGTTTATTGCATATATTTTTTGCACTGGACAGTGCAGCAGCTGTGCTGTATGATCGGACAGCGCAAACTCGAAGACATCAGCCTTAAATGATTTGTTAAAATTGTGCGCAAAATTGTCTAAACATTAAGCTAGCCATGCGGGTCGGTTGTTTTAATGCCAGTTTCAAGTTATATCTAATTAATAAACAATCAAATGCATTTGTGAGACTATTTTCTTTAATAACATCTGTATTAAAGTCTCCACCAACAACAACGTTTTTATATTATATATTCTATATATATATATATATATATATATTCCTTGCAAAAAGAGTTTCTAGTTTATCCAGACAGTAGTTAAGATTGTTCACATTTGGTACTCTATATATACACACGACAATTATAATAGTCAAACATTCAAATATACCTGGAGATGATAAACTCGATATTTTAGGTAGATCCTTAAATTGAAGACCGTTTCTCACAAGAATGCATGCACCACCACTCCCTTGCGCCTTTCTACAGTAATAAGTAGCCAGACAATAATTCCGTACAAACAGTTGTTTCTGATACCCCTCCTTAATAAAATGTTCCGTAATGCACAGTACATCTACCAGTATTTTTTTTTCACATAGCTCATCTAAGCACACGGTAAGTGCGTTAGATTTTTTTATTAGGCCTGCAATATTTTGTTGTAAAATTTTAACATATTTATTACAGAAAAAAGGGTTAATTCCCGGAATCTTTAGTGCTAGAAAGTGAAAGAGGAGATGACTCATACCTCTGTTTCGTGTCACGGAAGTGGTTTATATTATCTTCGTAACTTAACTCGACAAATTAATTTATCATTAGCCTCAGATTAATGAATATATTGGCCATACCGTGATTATTGACACATCCATTTTTCTTCCAAAACATTTTATAATCGTATGACAGATACAAGTTAGAATCAAACAAATATGCGTAATTATGAGTATTTACATCCAGATACATTAGACTCTTAAACGTTTCTATTCTTCCGTTAAATATTGCGGAATAATCGTTGAGTTTAAATGTAGGCGCGCATATTATGACATTTGTGTGTTGTATTTTTAAAAGCGTTTCCCGTATGGTAATTGTTGGATTAACATAGTTTGTAGTACGCCGAAAGTCTTCTTCACCAACGAAAATCACTCAATAGTCGTTCATTGTATAGTTTTTTAATTTTAGATCAATGTTATCAATAAGCTTCTTCATCCCACAATTCGGTGTCAAATAATGGCAATTTGATAATTTGGAAACGTATCTTCTGCGATCGTTAGTATCTTGTTATTGTTATTGCTACTTATGATACATAGTTTGTGTTCCTTGTTATTTGTGCGAATATTCTTATTAATATTAAATGTTTCTACACCATTAAATACCGGTTTGTTTTTTGGTTCAACTTCCGTAATGTTACAAGTAGCGCCATCTGTTATAGATAGATTAGAATCTTTGCACTTTTTATTAACGTCATAGTTAGACAACTAAGTACGATCTTTTGAAAATTTCTTTTTAGTTTGGTTTGTTTTGTGTGGTGTATTTTTTAACAACGCCTCTTCCTGATCGGTATTCTCATGTGTTACGGGATCGTTAGTTAATGAGTTTTGATGTGGGTTATTTTGGAAGCTATAAGTTAAACGACGCTTGGTGTCTTTACGATTTATACATGTTTTTTCCTTGTTGAGGATATAGGACTTTTACATATCTGCTTGAGAACTTCTATTTCTTGTCTAAGTTTTTGTGACACTTGTTTCTTTAAACTGTTGAATATTTTCCAAGATAATATTATCGAGCTCATGTTGTGTACTATCTAAATTAGATTTAAGGTCACTTATTTCTGACTTTAAGTCTTCGATCACGTTTGTTTTATTTGCAGTTAACTTTAAACTCCTACTCAATCGGCCCTCGGAAAACGTATAATCAAACGAATCGCCCTCATTCAAGCTTTCATATAATTTTGTTTTTGTTTGGTATCGACGTCTTAGAGTAACATTACTAGTACTATCCATTTTCTGACGGTAGCGAACGAGAAGCTCACAAAGCAGCTATATAATCTTCGGTAATAAATTCCTACTTAAATTATATTTAGTAATTTAATAGGTATTTAAGTTTAATTGTCAATTTATTACAAGGAAAAATTCACAAATATCACAAAAAGTCAACAACAAACGCTGGGTTCGAACTCGAGAAACTTAGAGTAACACGGCGTTGGCAGACAATTGAGCCAAATTGCCGTTAACATGTGTGATGAAAATAGGCTTTATAAATAATAAATTATTCCTCAGATATAAGATGTTCCTTACGTTGTTTGAATTTTTTGCAATTTTACACCGTCACCGTCACTGTTTTGTTAAAACACAATTAACTTAACACTTTGTTTTGATAATAGCCTATTCTTCCACTTAGATGTGATGATATTTTACAGCACTAGGTTGATTTATTTTTATTGCAAACCGAAAATTAATAGTTTTAAAATTAAACAAACTGTCTTTCCACTTTATTTTAAAATTAGTTATTTAAGCACTGCACTTGCATATAACGGTAAGACAACACTATTACTTCACTATTATGCTATTTTATGTCTACTTTACAATGCATTTGTGGCTTAGTTTTGTCTTAGGTATTTTTTGATCAGATTCAAACCCACGACCTTTTAAAAGGTGCGGTTCGCACCCTGTCATTAGGGCGCTCTCGTTTTTTTTATAACACGGAGTAGTGAATATTTTTACACCGTCACTGCAAGGTTCACACTTTTGCAAGGCATCTATAATTTTCTTTATATAAAGTCGGGTGCAGGTGTCTTTGGACTGCAGTAGCCACTTACAATCAGGTGGACTGTAAGTTTGTTAGTCACTTTCAGTTTTCAGTTTTTTTTTTAAGTAAAAAATCTTTTCATTTTTTGTACTGTTACAATATGAAATAGACTAGACAGTTGGCAGAGACAGTATACATTTCTATAAACAAGTCCAACAAGCAAAGCATCCATTTATTCTGCCGATTCAAACAAAGATACTAAAATCTAAATAAGTATAGCTTTTGCATTGTGTATCTCTGAAAGGATACTCATTTGAATGTGAACTAAGTGGCCATTGTTATTAAAGTTTTCGTCAAATGCAACGAATAATTAAAGAACCATAAAAGAGTACCTACCATATTATACCTTACAAACATGCATAAATGCACTCGAATAATGTACATATACTTTGTACTTATAAATTATTTACGTTATACCTGAGGGGAGGAGAGACCGATTCCAATGATAAGCGAGCCACTGAGGCCTTTATTAGTAAAAAAAGGTATATAAATATTGGAATAGATGAAAAAAGTGAGGAAAGTGATATCCTGTATGTTCTTTTTTGTTGTAAGTCTCACATAAACATAAAAACAATAACTCTCACACCAACATGGGATTATTAGAATTTTGTTACTTTAATTGAACTTCAACCAAAATTGCTCATTATAACCATGTCACGCCCTTTCAAGTCCCCTATTGTATAAAGAATTCTTTAAAGGAATGTCACAAAACATGATCCGTTGCAACCTGTATCTATAGATTTCCTTCATGTCTTTCCAGGTTGTCACTCTAGTCCCCTACAATCAATTTACCAATACGAAGACCTTTACATGATACACGATAACCATCTTTCATCAGCTCCATCGGTTGTCAATTCTTCGAGCTTTATGGCCAGCCCTGTATCACTTCTGCTCACTGATTGGTTGTATTATGTTAGTTACTCTATTTCTACTACAGTTTTTTACAGAATAAAAGTAACAAACGAGCAAATATCCACTTGATGGTAAGTGAATGCTATGACCCATAGACATCTGCATCTATCCTCAATTAATCGAAACACAAACGTGTCGTTACCCTTGAGGACTTATATGAAATGCCATGTTTCTAGTAAAATGAGTCTCCAGTTCTCTATACACGCCATTTAAAATACACTAGCATTAAATTATTATTTTAAGCTAGTATTCTGTGAGAGCGTTGTCTTTCTCTAGTCTAACCAACCTATTAGTGCTACAACTATATGCAGCAAAGCGGTACTTCGTGTAAATTAATAATAAAATGTGTCGCAAACTTAGATGACGGTTTAACCACCTCAATAGACGTAAAATGACCAGACCGGCAACGGCCAGCAGTCTCAAAGTTGCCCACTTTAGGTGCTGCTATCGTCAGCTACCTGTCAAGCATGAGGATTGAAGCAAACCCTTTCTAAAACGGAAAAGACAATTTAGTGATAAAGAAGAAGATGACAATGATACTTTTTAATTAGATCTGAAATGATTTCTTATAATTCAAATGGCACGTGGTCGCTTTTGTCAATCAGGTGATCTGACAATTGGACACATTCATTATTATCATATTATATATATATATATATATATATATATATATATATATATATATATATATATATATATATATATATATATATATATATATATATATATATATATATATATATAAGCGAAATATTAAAACTATACACCCGAATGACTTGAAATTTAGTATAATTACCCATTTTGTAATTTACATTTACACACTCACTGCGAACGGATTTATCGATAGTGCCATAAGAAAAATACATTATTATCATCACTTATCGTGCGCCAAACGAAGCGAGCGGGTATATACCTGGTATTTTATATTAACTGATAACCGCTCGCTTCGCTGGGTGCACGAAAATATACCATAACGCGATCAACAGGATTGCTACTAGGACTGGGCTGTAGAATCAATGTCCTTTAATGCAAACACCAGGGCACAAATTTTTTTTTAACTAAAACTAAAAGCCGTCTTAGTAATTTATTTGCGCAAAACAGATTCTCCCACTATTCTTTCACTCTCATAGTCTGATGATATGGAAATCCGACCGATTGAAAGCGCTTCAGCGCAGGATCAACGGATTTACGGCGTACTAAGCACAGGTATGCTACTGAGAAAACTTCGAGCTAATACAGAGACTATTTTGATAGAAAAACCTTATAAATCATAAATTCCTTACTGAATCACGATCAAATAAATGAGGTAGTCAAAGGATCGCAGTATTTATTAACCAGCAGCTAGATTTTGAGCTTGTTCTTCACATTTGCTTTTATAAAAAAATATATGTTGACCTAAGAAAAACAAAAATTAACTTTTACGTAATATTAGGATATTTTTGTAACAATATAAAGTACTTAGCAAACGTAGTTCAACGAAAGAGACGTTTTAAATCGTATTAAACATAAACATGTCCCAATGTTATTTAAAACATTAGTGCGGAGTTGTGCGAGTAAACAATGAACCAAACGCTTTTGGGTATAAATTAAATATTTACGCAGAGTGAACCCCGAGGTTATGAGTGTGAGAGCTGAATACTAATATTAAGGCAAGTAACATTTTATGTGTATATTAAGTTTAAATTTCAATTATTTACGCAACTTATATATAATTGGTGCGTATTGGATATGGATATTCGTTACCCTATTTCGTCCTATAAATTTATTAAAGGACGGCTTTGGGAAATGACACTAAGATCTTATTTAGGGCCAAAAGATGGCGTTAGAAACATCTCGTTTTGTCAGACGCAAAATACTCAGACCAGCGACAAATAGCAGATACAAAAGTGCGAGATATTTGGTACTTCGATTGTCAACCTGCTTGCCAAGTGTGACGATTGATACAAATCCCTTCAACTACAGAAGCCTATATCAAGCAATGAACTTTTGCAGGCAAATAAAAATTTTGAAATCCGCTGTGTTATTTTGCATATGAAACTAAAACAGAAAAATGAATATTGACAGTTTTTTTTAGTAGAATATTGGCACTAATCTTTTTTTTTTCTTCACAGCCAGTAAAGATGTTAGAAAACGAGAATTACGTAGGCAAGGATCTAATATAAATTTATTTTAATTAATGAAATGAATTCACTACCACAGATACTTTCCTCTACTCATTTCAATGCAGTTATTGATAATGTGGTTTTTTTAATCATTTAAATGGACCAGGTATGTACACTTAATTACTTACTCATTTATCCTCATCTTCTTTCTCTTCCCAATGGAAGGACGCCCAAATCATACCTTTACCTAAAAAAGCAAATCCTTCAAGTTTTTCTGAATATCGTCCTATTTCAATTCTTCCTTTCTTTTCCAAAGTTTTAGAACGCCTTGTCCAAAAACAAATTAATTCCTTTTGTTTAAGAAATAGCATCCTTAGTCCTCTACAACCTGGCTTTAGATCTGGTCATAGTACGACTACGGTATTATTAAAAATCACCGACGACATTCGTCACGGTATGGAGAATCATCAAGTAACAGTATTGGTGTTGCTGGATTTCAGCAATGACTTCAATACTGTAGAACATGATATCCTGTTAGGGATTCTGCGTTCTCTTAACATATCTCCAACTGCAATTTCCTGGTTTCATAGTTATTTGTACGGGCGTTGCAACGTATTCGTGTCCAAGATAGACTTTCTTCGTGGCTTGATACCGTACCTGGCGTTCCACAAGGTGGTGTCTTATCTCCTCTTTTATTCGCAATCTTTATTAATACGATTACATCCCAAATATCTTCTCTCTACCACTTGTATGCAGATGACCTTCAAATATATTTACAAACAAACATCGGAGATCTTGCCAAAGCTTTTGAGTGTATCAACAAAGATTTGGCTTTTATTCTCGACTGGACACGATCTTATGGGTTGACGGTTAACCCTTCAAAATCGCAATCTATAATTATAGGAAGTTCAAGAACTATGTACAAAATTAAAAAATGTCAATTTCAACCCCTTGTATTTAATGGTATTCTTATTCCATATAATGAAGTAGTGAAAATTTAGGTATCCTTTTGGATTCCAGTCTTTCTTGGACACCACAAATTAATGCAGTGAGCCAAAAAATGTTTGCGGCTTATGCTTCACTCCTAAGGCTTAACTACTTTTTACCCTTTTCCACCAAAATTACGCTTGCACAATCTTTGCTACTCCCTATCCTCGACTATGCTGACATTTGTTACCTTGATATCACCGAGGAGCAACTTAATAAAATTGAACGACTCCATAATCTCTGTATACGGTTCATATTTGGGCTTCGTAAATATGACCATGTCTCGGAATACCGCACTAAACTCAAGTGGCTCCCAATCCATCTTCGTCGGAATACTCACTAATATACTTTCTGCTCACATACTAATATACTTTCTACGCTCTACTGCGTCTTATTTAATGTATCAAGTCCTCCCTATCTGAAAGAACGTTTTAAATTTCTTAGCTCTTGTCACGATTTTTCCTTAAGGTCCAAAGAAAACCTTTCGCTCCAATATCCTGTACACTCCTCGTCATTTTATGATAAATCTTTTGCTGTTCTTGGAGTAAGACTCTGGAACTCCTTACCCCAGTCCATTAAAAGTGCTCAATCTTTAAATGTGTTCAAGAAACAAATTAAGGAACACTATTTGTCTCTTTAACTCCTCTCTCTTCCTCCTCTTAGTTATGTCACTAATATACCTTAAGTATGTTGTCATTTTATAGTATATAAGTTGTATTTTTTTTGTCTAATTTAGTACACCCTACACATTAATCTTATTTTATTTTTATTAATTCCCTCTTCTGGGTTGTCTGGAAGAGATTGCTATGTAGCAATAAGACCGCCTTTTGTTTATCCCTCATTATTTGTTCATTATTTGTTATATTTATGTTTTGTTGGTGTACAATAAAGAGTACTGTGTGTGTGTGTGTGTGTGTGTGTATGTGTGTGTGTGTGTGTGTGTGTGTGTGTGTGTGTGTGTGTGTGTGTGTGTGTGTGTGTGTGTGTGTGTCATTTATATCACATCGAGAAATTATATAATATTTTCTTTGCGTAGTTTTACGAAATACGTGTAATAGCTAGCAGTCTTGTGGTAAAATTAATATTTTGAAATTCTATGGGAAAATACTGATATCCTCAACTTTTGTTAACAAGTTATTAAATTTTAATTTATTTTTAAAAACGTCTATATACGGGTAGTTAGGTGCTACATAAAACATAAACTTGGTTCGGGTTGAGATTTACACTCAGGTCCTGCATTATGGGACCAAGGTACTCTTACCATCGACACCCTGCATTTTTCTTGTTGGTGGTCACCCATCACTGCGTTATTTGGAATCTAATGCGGATATCCTCATAACAAAGTCGACTATCGTAGAAATTTAAGTGGAGTGACATTTTCATTAGTGAAAAAAATCTACTTCAAGTATTCGCTTATTTGAATGTTTTTTATTCATGTACGCTGTAGGTATTATATAAATATTCTCCCGGAAATTAAATATCGAGCTCTATTTGTAAGTCAGCCCTGCTGTCATTTAGAACAGCTGCAGATAGCTGAAACAGGGACTTAATTTGAATTAATGCTCTTGCAAATGCTCTTAATAGTTGATATTTACGTGAATACTACACATTAAATAAAATGATTTTACGGATTTTATTGCGTTTAATTTTTCTATTTTTAAATTAAAAAACATCCTTTCAAAAGAGAAAATAGATGAATGTTGCCATCTGCTTGGTAATATGTATTTAGCAAAATTAAATCCAAATCTAAGCAAACCACTGCAAGACTTCAAGATACTATAAGCTTGTTGTACGTTGATCGAACGAAAAATTAATATTCCAAAACAGAAGTAGCTAAACTATGACATTGGGACGTCACACATCTCATTTCCCCTGTAACCATGGGTGCTGTAAAGCGCAAGAATCAAAAAATGAAAAAACTAAACGTGATAAAATCCATAAACACAGT
Organism: Parnassius apollo; assembly: GCA_907164705.1. Taxonomy (NCBI): domain Eukaryota; kingdom Metazoa; phylum Arthropoda; class Insecta; order Lepidoptera; family Papilionidae; genus Parnassius; species Parnassius apollo. The sequence goes on from CAJQZP010001016.1 coordinate 1,095,454, forward strand.
TTTATTCAAAAATTCTCTTTTATTTCTTGTATCTCGTTTATGTTTTACAAATAAAGTTATCTTTATTTCTTCCTTCTTCTTTCAACTGCCAACGAACAAACTTATGACTAATCATTTCTTCATTACATGTATTTGCAATAGCCTAGCGTTGCAAGCAGGTTGACAACTTTGAGCAGATATCAGGATGAAGCTGCTGCCTGTCTCCTGTTACATCTTACGACACCCACGATGACATGTAGTCGTTGCATTCTCAAACTCCACTACAATTAATTATAATTTTTTTTAAATACTTATATATTTTTGCAAAGTAATACCTGACAACTACCTAATAGTAAACCTTAGTAAATATAACTGATTGTATTACCTTATTTGTAATCTTGTAAATTGGGATTCATATTTAAACAACGTGTTGTATAAGTTCTTCCGAAATTATTTGAGGGTTTCATCGTTAATAAAGCTTCAACAATTAAAAACTAAATAACCTAACCTAACTACAACAAAACAACCAAAAAATAAAATAAATTATTTAAAAATTTGAAAAGATTTACAGTTTCTTTTATAAAAAAAGGTATGAAGGTGATGATGGGCTGTAATGATGATAGTGATTTACAATATTATTAAAAAAAATAACAAAAATAAAGATACTGCAACGAAGTATGCACAGGCTATGCCTATGATAGGTGCGCAGCGCCTGCTCTAGGTACACGCAGAATCTGGAGAAAGCACATGCAGCGTCTGGAGAAGGTACACGCAGCGCTTGGAGTAGGCCCACGCAACGCCCGGAGCAGATACGCGCAGCACCCGGAGTAGACACGCAGCGTCTGGAGTAGGTACACGTGGCGCTTGAAGTAGGCAAACACAACGTCCGGAGTAGACACACACAGCGTCCGGAGTAGACACGCAGCGTCTGGAGTAGGAACACGCAGCGCTTGAGACAAACACGCTCAGCGGCCGAAGATAGCGCGGGCACTAATAGGTGGAGGCGTAGGCGTGGCTAGGCGACGACTTCAGGAGAAGGCTTGCAAGATCCCGAGGCAGTGCGGATAAAGCCTTTAAGAGGTGCTTCTCGTATCAAAGCTGAAGTGAGGACCCCTATTGGCCGATTCTTTGGCTTTTATACTTTTTGACGGATCTGGGATAAGAACGAGAAATTATTTGAAATTATTTAAATTAAAAGCAAATTTTTGTAAATGGCCAAGAAGAAAAGAGTATTTTTTGAAGTAAAAACATCAGGCCGGTAACAATATTTGAATAAAAATTGCCACGACAACCAGATAAACAACGATGTCAAAACATGTCAAATTTTGGTTTTAGGCTCGTAATAGAGAAACGGCAAGATTTAAGTGACAAATGAGATATTATTTATATAGGAAAAAAGGTAGCGCAAGAGCGCGCACGAAACCCGAAATTGTAGAGTTACGGAGAACTAAATAAAAGATCGAAAAAGGTAGACTCCATTGACACCGATTTAAAAAGTGCTGATAACGTGAAAATACGAAGTGAAAATGATTTGTTATTGTGTTCTTATGGTTTAAAAACGTTACAGGATCCTATGAAAATAAAAGTGATGCAAAATATCCAGTTTTGAGGCTAATGCAGAAAATCAAAAACAAAATGGAAAAATAAATTCAAAATAGTGTAAAATGGTATGTAAGTAGCATAACACTACAACGAAAAAGGCAATTTAAGCCGGATCAAAGCCTGAAGCCGCACTAACTATTTACTTTAATTAATTTGCTGTAATATTATACATAAAATTTATTTAATATTACCAACATTATAATTTGACTAAATTAATGGAAACCATTTCTATAGATTGATGAATATTGAAAATGCATCTTATTGTAGCGGAGGTCTACTAAGACTGACTTATCATTTTTTGGTATCTTTCAGATAGTGAATTCAAAGTTACTAGACCCCCTAAAGATAGAACAGCGTATGTATGCATTGTATGCTTGACTTCGACGAACTGGTTTCTATATTTAAAAACGCTACGATTTCTTTTACAATTCATTTTTGAGTAAATAAAGTGCATGAAAAACCTTTTTTTAGTAAATGTCAGTCTAATTATTAGTGAACAGTTTGAAGTTTTATAAATAGTTTCTTTTCGTCAGTCAATTTTCATTTTAACACATCATAAGTTCTTGAATGAATATTTTGTAAATTAAACTGATTTTATATTCACCTCGCATGAAGCAAATCAGATTGTTATAGAGAAGTATCGTTTTTAAATATAGTATTGAAGCATAAGACTTCAACTATTAAGACTATATTTGAAAGGAAATTGAGATAACGAACTTAAATAAAAAAAACCTGAAATAAAAAACGCTGAAGATCTTCAAACGGCTTAACATATTTTTGAAACATAGCTAAAGAACATTTTCAATTAAGGCATCTTACAATTGAAAAAAATAATCAAAATTACTTTATTCGTTCAGGAGTTATAATGATACAGACAAACACAGTTTCACAAACACCCCTCTATTTTCGTCGGCAGCAAATTTAATTGTAACATGGAATCTTGATATCAACAGTAAAACCAGAGTAATCAACTAAGCCCTACAAATCAATAAGCGGAAACGGCAATAATAAGCTGAAGTTGGAATTTATACGGGGTAGAGCCTTGCTGCAGCTATATTGTGGTTGTAACTTAAATAGGTTGGCTCGACAGGGGTAGGACCACGCGGTCATAAAATGCCGGCGTGAAATAGTGGCTTAACGCTGATGATTTCATTAAAGTAGCTTTAGCAGATTTTATCGGGTAAGAATGTCTTAATTTCAATAGAAAAGATGGCTGGGTATTACCATCTGTTTGGGATCCAATCCTAATTAAAAATAAATATATTGCAAGACTTTAAGATTCATGGTAAGGACATTCTGGTTTGCTTCGTGTAGATGGGACCAAAAATTAATATTCAAAAGCTGAAGGAAGCCGATGCTAACTATGACTTTGGGACTTTGGGAATATAAAATAATTTAACATACGCGATAATATTTGTAAAAACTAGTTTCATTAAAATGTGATTTTTTTACTGCTAACGAATATTTCCGTCTTAGTGATCAGGGGTGACAACACATCTGCATGTTCATTCAGTATCCACTTACCATCAGGTAGACTGTGTGCTAGTTTATTAAACATGTCTATTAAATAAAACCACAGATCTTGACACAGCGACAACTGATGAGAAAGAAAGTATCTCGAAAGGCACCTATGTAAGATGAGTAACATCCTGGTTATGGAGGAAGTCTATGGATGCAGGTGGCTCAGGACCAAGTTTAGTAGTATTACTTGTGGGAAGTATGATGATGGTGAAAGAGTTCGAAACCATCAAAGGTACTTCTTAACTCTCTCTCTCTCTCTCTCTCTCTCTCATACTCTCTTTTTAATAGGAAAGGAGGCAAACGAGCATACGTCTCACCTAATGGTAAGTGATTACCACCGTTATTGAACAAATGATTCCACAACGAAGTACTGCGAGTAAGAAAATATCTTTTATGTCTTATAGTGGATGACTGCCAGTCATTCAGATGGTATTGATGTAATAGCGTGTTTTATCGCGATGTGCAATGATGAATTTGTGCGGCTGGAATTAGTCCTAACAATTCTTCAGAGCAATTTTCGTGGTGAATGCGATAAAATAGGCAAAGAGATGCAACATCTCTTCGCATTGCCAGTGAGTAAAAGTGATTGGCATTAAATACTATCCCACTCTTTTGAGCACGATTAGCTTTTTAAAGACCAATTTGGCATTCTCTTCCAAGTGACCCCGAAACTGTACGTCATTCGTTATGTCGAATGCGAGGATTCCAATACTATCTAAGGCAAGAAGGAGAATGCCTTGAAACTGGGGAGATACAGCGAAGGGGTTCTCTTCAGCGATATATCGACGCGCAAACTTGTGTTTTTTGGGAATTGAATTGGATTAGATTTAGTCGTCCCCAGTTCGAGACTTTGTTGAACAAGGTCATGACTTCAGACCTAAGTTTGTTCTGGTACTCGGCGACGTTTTCCCGAAAAATTTTGTCATGGCCGGTATATAAAGCATCACCAGCGCTGTCATCCGAATAGAAATGCATTTTACCGGTTTGTAACATATTAATATGCAGAAGAATCAGCGTTGGTGATATGACGCCATCTTATTGAATATCAGCGTTAAATGGCTTGTATTCAGAGCAAGAAACGTCTACGATGACATTGATGCTCCGCTCTGCAAGAAAACTGATGATCCAATCTCACAATTTCTCAGGAAGACAATAGGAAGGAAGCTTCGTAAGAAGCGCTTTGTGCCAAACATGATCGCAGGCTTTCGCTATGTCTGAACTTTCGGTCAACACCTCCCCCTTGGACTTTACTGGCTCCGCCCATCTAAGAGTTGAGTAACCAGAAGATTTCCAGCTGAGCGAATCCGACGGAAACTGTTCTGGCGGTTACTAATCAGCTGAGTGATCCTTAAGGTGCCTCATGAGCTGGCAGTTTATAATAGATTTCTTTATTTTGGAGAACAAGGAGGTGATAGCGATAGGCTTGTTGTAAGATGAATCTGAGTGGTCGCCTTTTTTAGGGATCGTGTGCATCAAACCCATCTTCCATGATTTTGGAACTGTTCCTTGGGTGTAGAAGTATCGGAAAAGATGCGTTAAAAACGGGTCTAACTCCGAAAACCACGTCTTCAGTGGAATAGGAGGGACGCTATTACGCCCACTTGACTTGTTGATGTCCAGGGAGAGGAGTGCTCTGCACACCGAGCGCTGGGTAAGCAGCAAATCCTAAATGGAGCATTCATACCGTGGGATGGTCGGCGGTGTGTTCCTCCGTCGTCAAACGTCGAGTTGGACGTAAATAGAGAGCCCAGAAGACCAGCTTTGTCCTTTGCGGCATGATCCAGCGAGTTCTCTTCCCTTTACAGATATAGGGGAGTTGGTTGACAGAAGTTTTCTTGGACTGCCTTGAAGAGAGACTAGAATGCACATGTGATTAAATTAAAACTAACTTGTTTCTCGCCAATCCTGCCGATGTGCTCTGATTTTGCATTGGCAATGACATTTTTAAGGACCTGGAGGCGAAATTGTACTTCTTTTTAGAGCGCTGGTATTTGCATCTTGAGATATGGATGTGTGAGCCCGGGCCTGGTAGCACTCCTGCTTACGCGTAATGTAATTTTGCAGCAGCAACCAAACCATGTCTGGATTCAGCCTCCGAGAGGTACCACAGATTATGGAATAAAAAGTTCCATTCCCTCTTGTAGCACCACATCAGCGACAGATTCAGCAACAACTACAACAACAACAACTACTTTCGACTTGTCCCTATTGGCTTACCTATAATGCCAAACACGGCGGCAACCTACAGAACACAACCGCGATGGGAGTGTGCGTGACACCGTATTCCGGATCAGACAACGGTCCGAAGAGTGAAAACGGTTATCGTCCGGACGGAAATCAAGTGGTTTCCGTCCAAATGAGAGGTCAGCAGAAAATCGATCAGGGAAGGTACATGATCTTCCACATCTGACATCCTCGTATGCGAGGTAACCAGTTGTGTTTGACCACATGCTAAAGCAAAGTCGTAAACAGATCTAACCGCATGATCGGTTAAACGAGAACCAAGCCATTGAGCGTGGTTGGCGTTAAAATTACCAAGTGTCACAATCTCTGCGGACGGGACCTGTTGTAGCACGGAGTCTGCAGCAATTTGCACATGACTGATAAGTGATGCTGTGACGGCATGAACGCTATGGGACCTATAGAGGCACCCGTAGATGCGAGGATGGTTGTCGATTTCTACGCGCGCATGGATAGGTCCGAGGTACGTGGTCCATACCTTCAAGGCCACCAAGGCGTTGAAAACAGATGTCCTCTTTGACGTACACGCAAACTCCAGCCCAGGGCAAACAGGATTATTTTAATCGTACCTTGAGTAGGAGAGATACGAAATATCAGCCAGAGGGGCCACCTGTAGAAAGAGAAAGACCGGCTTCACCGTTTCCAGATGGTAATAGACGGCATTATAGTTTGAATGTAGTGTCCTGATGTTGCAGAAATTCAAGAATAGCGTGGCAGGGGGCACCTTTGTTTTATTGCTCTGTTTTCCCCGAGCACGTTTAGTGCCCCCCCCCCCCAGATACGCGGTGAAACCTGAGCAACCACGCTCAGGAAGAGTATGGTGGCTTGGGCTTGTGTGACACTAGAGGTGCTTGTACCCTCTTGGGGTAGTGTTCTATTTAACTCCGCTACCATGTTAAGGGGGGGGGGTGGACAATCAGGCTCCCGGCAATGTGCACTCACCAGACGTGAGAGATACAGAAGCAGAGCTTCTACTTCATGGTGTCTTCTATGAGATCGTGGTACTACCCCGGTTCAAGCCGGCCCATAAGTGCAATAGCAAAAGCTGCCGCGTGGCTTTTACACTGTTAAAACTTTACAGCCTATTAAAAGTTCACTGCAGAACATATGGAAAGGAGGGGGTAGTTATTGGCTATAATTGTCACGCGTGGATTGGCAACCGTATTTTTCTATTTTTTTATTTGTATTGGAAAGTTGCTGTGCCTTTCTCCTGTATCAGTTTCCCCTCTGTCGCCTCTTATGACACTACGGTAATATATTATTAGTTAGTGGATTTTCTTACACAGTCATTACGTGGTCAGTTTTTAAACCACAATATATTATTCTTGAACTATAACTATTATTCAAACTACTCTTACAAAATATATCAAAACCAAAATGCAATATAATGGGGGGTCGCGCATCAATTACATTGTCAAATAGCATTATGCACACGCGCGCCGCTTCTCGTTTTAATTCAATTCATTAGGCAGAGAGAATTCCCAGTGATCAGAATGCGGATTCAGATATGTCGTTAACAATTGTTTTACCAACACAATTGTAATTTATGTATGTTAATTATGTATATAATCCATACATAATTTACATAGCACTTTTCAAGTTTTTGTTCCTTAAATTAATTTTCATTTCATCAAAAGTCTTACTATGAGCAGCACGCCAGAGATGTATGGTTGAAGCACTAATGGCACGGCTTGACCTTCAAAGTACCATGCTCTAATAAAGTTTTAGCCGAAAATAGTGGCGTGAGCTGTATAACTCTGCCCCCATTAGTTAAAAGGACGCACCCAACAAAAAGTAAATTTCGAGGAAAAATTCTTGAAGTGACAAAACAGGAAAAGGCCTGTTGTGTAGTATTTTTTCCATAGTGTTAATGTATGATATTATTTTGTAGACTTTTTACTATACGAATGTATTGGATTTTTTAATTTTATTAATTTTAATAAAAACACATAAAAAAACGTTTTATTTTATCACCAAAAATTATACGAATCACTTCCAAATGAGTAAAAATGGCGCAGCAAGCCATATGCGGCTTTTATACTTGACACACATATGATATTATATATTTTTAATTTATTCATCATATTAATTTTTCCATCAAATATTTAATAATAAAAGATGCTATTGTATGTATTGTATGTTTCGAATGAAATAAGGTTGCAATGATAAAATAATTTCCATTTTACCTATCAAGTAATTGTTTCTTAATGAAAGTGTCTTTATTTTAATCAATATTTATTTAAAAAATTCAAACTGAACAAGCTAACTCGGTGTGAATTTCGTTCACTGAGCAGCGGTTATAAAATTAGTAAATATACTTAATATTTTCAAAAGTTTTAATGATTACAACAACAGTCAAAATTACACGTCTAACATTATGAAAGGGTAAAATGTATTAGATAGAGTTATAAAAAGCGAGAACATAAAACTTAAATTTCAATTCAAAAAAGTTTTGTTATACTTAAAATGTGCACTTTGATGAGATCGTAGGGTTTCAGAGTATTGTTACAAGCAAAATTAAAAGTAAACTATTAAAAACCAGAACACAAAATCACCCAAAAATACACCTCAACATAGTTTTATGATCTTTAAGGTTTGTCACAACCATAACCGTGTTATAAACACAAAGTTTAAACAAATGTATTTTTTAACACTAAGTAATATCCTCGTGTAGTAATAATTCAACATCTTATGGTTTCTGCCTTAAATACAATACCTATTTATCTATAAGTATAAGTAACAGAAATAAAATATTGTTACGAGATTGAGGTTCGTGACATTAAAAACCGCCAATTGAATTACCAAAATTTACACTTTAATTCACTTTACACTAATTAAAACTTAAAACACTAATAATTAACCACACTGATTCACTTTATTTCGCTCTGAAGCTTCGCTTGTTTCGCCAAATTCAATACTTGCTCCGATCGCGGCATGCAGCGGGTTATACACTTTTACGCCGAAACATCCAGAATATTCCCGTAGATACGGGCGCCGAACGATGAGACGCAGAAAGTTCGAGTGTGAGGCTTCTAGAAAGCTTAGTTCTTCAATTCGATACTAGATGGTGCTGTTGGTTAAAAGATTGGTCATGTCATTTTCTGGAAAGCTCTCCTCGCTCTGTTACCCAACACTAGATGGCGCTAGTGCCGGACGTCAACTTAGGCGCGCAACAATATAATAATACAAAATATTCTTCTTACACTTCGTGTACGGTAATAATTCAACATCTTATGGTTTCTGCCTTAAATAGAATATCTATCTATCTATAAGTGTAAGTAACAGAAATAAAATATAATAATACAAAATCTTCTTTTTACACTTCGTGTTCGGTTACATTGGGAAAAAGTATTCTCAAATGACAGCGTTGTACCAGTAAATAAGGTGCAGAGTGGCCTCCACTAGATGGAGTCACGATCGTGTTTATGATGTTCTTTGGGAGAGGCCTATGTTATTCAATGTACTTGTGATGGGCTGTCATGACGACGATTATCATACATTGCCGTATCCAACAATGTACGTCAAAAATTATTATTGTAATCTATATAAATAAAAATCACTGCGAATACGAACGGCTGAAATGATTTTGATGATTTTTTTGTGTATTTGAGTGGGTCTTTTGATAGTTTAGGTTCACAATAGGACCCGATAGGTGGCGCTGTTTTAGATCTAGAAAATACCCGAGCGAAGCCGGGGCATATCGCTAGTAGTTATAATAAATGAATGCAATTTATGAGAGATAGTTTGTAACTCCAATTATGGTTTACCGAAATAGACTGTATCTAATATACTGTATATTATGGTATGCTGTATATGGTATACTGTTCCCTTCTTCACCAACTTATAATAGTCCTATTGCAAGGTTGCTTATTCATATATTATTTATATGTCACATTTACTTCATATTTTCTAAATATTGTGAAGTAATTTGTTAGCGTTAATAATGTATACAATATTATTACATAATGAAAAAACTAATACTTAATTTATCATACTGTCCTACTTCCCGCGGTATAGTTACTGCAACGTTACGTAAACGCAGGCAACGTTTACTCGCTAAATGGTTATACTTAGAATTTGAGCGACGAACTCACATATTTGAGAGAAATTTATTGATTAACATTGTATTGTCTTGGTGGATGAGGGGTACCCAGTAATACAGGTTCCCAACCTAGTACAGTGGTCCTTGCAACTGGTTTAAAATGTATCATTGTAAATCAATAAATCATTTTTCATTTCATTTTAATTTTTCATATTTCATCTATAACAGTTTGCTGTTAACTCTACTATAATATTGTAGACAGACATGCTCTTACGCGGTTATAGCGGTGGAGGAGCCGACGGTAAACTAATTTTTAGGCCTTAATTTAGTTTGCGAAACACTAACGCCCCCTGTGTTTAATGAACCATACAGGATGCACGCTATAATAGGCTCTTGTAATATATGCTTCTTGTATATAATGTGTTATCTATCTCCTATATATAAGTTATACTAGATATAATCGAATAATATGACTGAATTGTACATGCACATCGAGAATAAGATTTTAAATTTCGGTCCTACTCAGAATAAATGACAGAATTCATAAAGATCAATTGAATCAGCTTTTGTCTTTTTTATGGATTACATAGCTATCCTAACGGATCGAGTTACTCAAATTTTATTTTGGAAAGCTACCACATAGAGGAAATATTACTGTAATTGTATGATTAGTGTATGATTTACCTAGGCACTATGATCATTTCTGCCTAGAAATCTGTCTGGGAGTTTACCATCTTCCTACCTCTTTCTGTTGCCAAAAAGTAGTACTTGCGCTACTTTGTTCTCGTTAGGAATAAAGAGTCAGTATAAATACTAGTTGTAATGCATTTTTTTGTTTGAAATTGGTTTCAGATGTCTGTCAACTGCATTAGCCGCTTACCTTCGAATGGGATATCGCTTCGTTATATCACTTCGTTTTATTTAAAAATGACCATATAGTAAGAATTATCAAAGCATTTTACGTGGCAGTGCTTTACTCCTATATCGTGCCTGCACTGAGAATATGTTAGCTTGACCAGAGAAGGACCAAGCTCTTAGTTTTGTTATGTTGTTACGGCCCTCAGATGCCCCGATAGAAGTTGACTGGGCTAGGGCCCATCAGTAACCCAACTCGACGGGCAACAGAGGGTTCCGGCCCAAATGGCCTATAGATAATTATTATGTAATGGCTGGCTATTAAGCAAACACAAACTTACTGGATTCCGGAGGTAAGTACGACCACAAGGTACCGTCAGGGGCAAGTAAATGGTAGGTGTAAGTGGTGTAGAAAGGTGTGTAATGTAACCTGACGTCACCGATGTAATCGACCAATAGACCCACATGCGTTGCCCTGCTCTACAAGGCGCAATCACTCCCGTGGGCGTTCACCGTTATCTGAACTCAAGTCTAACGTCACTTAGCACAAAACTATAATCGATGAAGAATGCGATCTCCTCCTGGATCACAAAGTTTAGCGTTCCCCCCCGACAAAGCAAAAATTCCTTCGTACGATATTAAAACACCACACAAGCAATTCGTCGACGCAAATTAATGGCAATCGAAGTTAAATTAATCACTCAAACTCAAGAAAGGCCTCGTTGTCAAGTATACGAACAAAATAAGACCACGCAAAAGGTGTGGTCTCAACGCGACCTAACGATTCTAACTTAACTTCCCGGCATCTAACCGACACGGCTGTTGCTGACAATAGATTATTCTAGACTAATTGGCGCGGCCGCAGGCCGCAAAACGAATGCCCCCGGCGCAAACCGTCAAACAGGTTTATCGCCCGAGATGAGCGTTTTAGCAAGTTTTAAGTTGTTACGATTTGGCCTAAACAAACCCCCGTCCCGGACATTAGGACTTTTTTCCGAGAGTAAATTCAAATAAGCTACAACTCAAAACCTCGGCCACCCTAGGCATCCCATCCGGTCCATACGACAACTTAACAATGCGCCCACGGCGCCAATACTTAACTTACAAAGCGTTAGGTTCTTTAACTAACACGAGGTCTCCAACCCGAGGAGGATTCGTCGTTGTAGGTACTCCAGAGACCATCGGTGCCAAAAACTCTGAGTAATTTGTTGCAGCAGGTCAAATCTGCTTAATCGCGAAGAGTTTTTTTCCCTGAAGGGGAAGGTTGGGCAGGGTGCTAAGCGGCTGGCCAATCAGGAAATGGCCCGGGGTTAGAACCTCCAAATCATTCGGGTCGGACAAGAGGGTATAGAGGGGACGAGAGTTGAGTACCGCCTCAATTTTACAGAATACAGTAGCAAGCTCCTAAAATATCAAAATAGTTTCGCCAATAACGCGACGGATATGCGTTTTTGCAACCTTAACCACCGCCTCTAAAATATCGCCCCAGTGTGGGTAAGCCGGAGGGTCTAATTTCCACTGGATGCCCTTCTTGGACATCGCGACAGCGATCGGACAACGCGCGTTACGAAGGTTGGAGGACTTGATGAGGAAGGGGCCAGCAAAGTCGGTTCCGACTCCAGCGAATGGTCAAATGGCCCTGACGCGGTCGGGTAAGTCACCCATCATAGGCTGCGATAAGGTGGCCTTCGGTTTATAACAAGGTATGCACTTAAAAAGGACGCTCCGAATGGTGCGTCGCCCAGCCAAAATCCAAAACTCCCGCTGCAAAATAGCCGAAAGAGCGTTGCACCCAGCGTGGGCATTCTGAATTCTGAAAGCAACCGAACAAAGACGCCGTCTTTAGGGAGCAGTAACAGGTGTCGAGCCCTATACGGCAGTTGAGAATTTTTCAAAAGTCTGCCAACGCGCAGCATCCCAGCGTCGTCCAGGAAGAGGTTCAGGCGGGCCAGAGCGCCCTTGACAACGGAGCCCCGCTTCAAGGTTTCAACCACGGGCTCAAAATGCTCCGCTTGGACCATACGGGTCCAATGCATCAAGGCTTCGCGACGCTAGGGGACAAAACGGAATCAGAAATTCGGTTGGACGGGTCTATCGAATTGCGGACAAATCAAAGAAACCAAGCAGCCACTCCTAAGAGCTTATCGAGAGAGCTGTACCGTTCTAGCAGGGAAAAATCCCGAGTGGGATTATCCTTGCCTATTCCTACTCGGGCTCGTAGATCAGGCAATTCAATCGGTTCGGAGTATTTATTCTGGGGCCATAATGAATGACACCACAGCGGGTGGTCAACCAAAGAGGGGGCTTCACAGCCGCGAGAGGCGCAGTCTGCTCGATTCAACTTCCCTGGGACATGTCTCCAGTTTAGAGACGTGCCAGAATTCCGGATTTGAGACACGTGGTTCGCAACAAAGTCCACAAGATTGTGAGGTGCAGCTCTGAGCCAACAAAGTACTACCTCACTGTCGGACCAAGCGTAGACGTCCGTAGTGTCGATTACAGACTTCAAAGGCGAGTGAACGTGGTTGAGGAGTCGCGTAAGAAGAGCGGCTCCGGACAGTTCCAATTTAGGGATAGTTAAGCGGGACCTAATGGGAGCAACCTAAACCTACCTAAAAAAACAACCTAAAAGCGAGTACTATATGGACGGAAATATGGCCAGAAGAGTCCGCAAATATACGACAGCAGCATATCCTTTCTCAGAGGCGTCGCAAAATCCATGTAGGGTAGCCCTGCATTTCCCTGGAGGGAGGAAGCACCTCGGCATGGAGACCCGTTTGATGTCCGGAAGGGAGGACACAATGGAGTGCCACTCTGGTAAGAGATCACCGCTTATAGGGTCGTCCAAACCCAACCCGGACATCCAGAGCTTTTGAAGAAAGCACTTAGCCAAATGACCGGAGTGATCCATCAATTAGGATCGAAGGTGCGGGATACTGTAGACAGCACGGAGCGCTTGGTCCATGATTTAGGAGGGGGATCGAGTCGATACGTGAAAGTATCCTGAACAGGCTGATATTAATAAACCCAGAACAATCAACAAATTAGAATTTTCAGGGAGCTCGAATTGATGAGGGTCTTTTTGATACTCTCCTTGGAGGTCCTTCAAAATATGAGGGGAGTTCGACAACCATTTGCGCAACACATAACCTCCGGACTTCAGGATGGAAATCAATTCGTCTCGCAATACAAGAGCCTCCTCGACGGAGGAGGCGCCCGTGCAAATGTCGTCCATGTAGACCGAAGTCTCCAAAATAGAAGCCCCCCGAGCGTATTTTAGACGCTCTCTCTCAGCGAGTTCGAGGAGGGTTCGCATGGCGATATACGGGCTGGACCGGAGTCCATAGGTGGTGGTGTTCAACTCAAACACCTGTATTGGATCGCCGGGCTTCTCGTGCCACAATATCAGCTGATATCGACGGCCATCACGATGGACCACTGATTGTCGAAACATCATCCGAATGTCGGCTACAAAAACCACTTGGTGCCGACGGTAGTGGGTCAAAATGTCGGATATGTCCTTGATCAATTTAGGACCAGAGTGGAGACACTGGTTCAGGGACACACCATTTGACGAGGGGGCGGAGCCGTCAAAAACTACCCGAATCTTACTCCCAGGGGTCCTCAAGACCGCATGGTGAGGAAGGAAGTAGTGCTCCTGTGACTGCCAGTCGAAGTTGGACGGTGACATGTGAGCCAGCTCTTGATACTCGAGCATGAACTCAAAATATTTGTCGCGAAGGCTGGGTCGCGCCGCATACGGCGCTCCATGGAAAGCAACCTCTTTTCGGCCAGGTGAGTCAAGAAAGGGTAAGCGAGTGAAAAAACGACCGTCGACACGACGGCCGGTATTATTCTGGTAGAACCACTCGCACTCAAGGTCCAGAAGGTTGACTTGAGACGCGTGTGGTGGCTCCTCAATTTCCCAGAACCGCTGGACGACGTCCGAAAGGGACACGCCCACCACAGAGAGCGGGTCGGCCGTCTAAGGAGGTGGAGACCACAGAACCGGTCCAAAGAAACTGCGCCCAAATACAGTGGACATGGCTGACAAGCCATCAGGCTAGATGAACTCCAGCGCGTCGGCCCCCAGCAACAAATCTATAGGCTCAGGTTGGGACCATTGAGGGTCTGCCGGTCTCAAACCCGACGCACAACAAATGCGCTGACATTTATATGGACGTTAGGGAGAAAACCTACAATCTCATCGAGGAAATTTACTTTAACTAGAATGTGAAGGTGTTCGCTGGCAGGGCCAAACACCAACTCCGCTTGTACCCTAGGAGCAGGAGGCTCGGCACCTTCGATACCTACCATTGAACGTGATTCAAAGCTCCCCAGGGGAGCCCTAGTCTTCCTACAACCAAGTGGAGACCACACAGTGTTGTGAACCCGAATCCAATAGAGCGCGAACCGTTAAACAGTCGCCACTCGGGTTGTACACCTTCATTGAGGCCGTCGGCAATAGAACATTTTGACAAGTAGACTGTTGACGGGTCAAAGGATCAGTGGAGACGGCCGTGGCAGGAGCTAGGGCTGCCTCCACTGATCCTTAGCTACCTAGCTGGAGCTGCCTCCATCGGACCGACACTCAAACCGGGGGTCCCGAAAGCGGCATTCCGGCGGCATCTCAATGACCCGTGGTTGGAAATCACCAAACGGGCCGGCCTGGGGAGCTTCGGGGAACCTCGGTCTTGAGGCCCGGGACAGATTCGAAGTCGGAGGAACCCCGTAGTACCGGTACCGACCAAAGGGGGGAGGGTGGTACTCCAGTCACGGCCACTCAGCTAACGTATGTGAGAAGGGTCTAGCTGACCGCTGAATGGCCGTGAAGTTCCTCTCAACACGCTGAGTGGGGAAGACAACCCCCCGTCCCTGGGGGACGACCCCCCGACTGGTCGAGGGAGGGACCCCCTTCAAACCCAGGGACACGGTGGCCGGCAGGGGAGCGCCGAGCATCGCCCGACAGAGGGCATGGCTGAGCGCCCCCTCCCGTGGGAGATGAGGGCCAAAATGGCATGATGGTTGCCCTGGCAAAGTGGATAGGGCCGCTGGTATGGGCAGTCTCGTTGGAGGTGCCTTTCCAAGCACGAGTAGCACCAGCGGCGCTCCTTGGCGATGGTTCGCCTCGCTGGGACCGACTTACCCAGTAACTTCGGGCACAACGTCACCCGGTGATCGGATGCTCGACAATAGGAGCAGGGGGGCGCCTCCCTGGCCGCTAGGCCGCTATGAGAGGGTAGGGGCGGCGCCCTCCCGCGTTGGCGTACCTTCCTGCGAGGAGGTCCCGGGCGGCCTGGTAGGCGTCGTCCGACAATTTCAAATGGCCTACGACGCCCAGAGCCTCCTCCTTCAGTGAGGCCAGGAAGTTACGTCATCTTCTGGCTTGGTGTCAAGTCCCTCCTGGCATCCACTAGGCTATCAAGAAGGTCAACAAAGGTCAGCCAGTTGGAGAGGACCCCGGAGAACCTTGGCAGGTCCAGAGTTGGGAGTCGTCCCAACAGCTCCGGCTGAATAGGTTGCTTCCGAGGGGGCTCGGGCAGGCCACTCAGCTGAGCTTCACGCACGGCTAGCTTCACTAGAATACTTGGCCTCCGCAAGTCGTCCGTGAGCGAAAATAATTGCTCGTAGTCTGCGAGGCAGGAGTCTAGGACTACCTGTTCCGCATCCGAGACCAAAAGCTCAGTGTAAGCCTCCTCCAATACGACCCTTCGGGCCATGACCTGCTCGAGCCGCTTCTCTAAACTATGGACCCGATCGGGTCGCCCTATCAAGGTATGGGCATTCGCGGCCCAGTGCAGCTCCGCCTGCGGGCGAAGTGCCGGTGGCTTGTGCGATGGCATCACTGTAAATACAAATGTCTACTAAATTAAATTAAATACAATTACACTACACGGCAAGTATACACTCCAGTCGGCCAGCAAAGATGCCTCGCTCAGGAGACCGACCCTTCGGCAATTTAATCTACTTACCCGAAATACCTGACGCGTTTCAGTGTATTTCGTAACAGGCGTGGTTCCAACCACCTATCCGCTAACAAAACAAATAAAAATATTATATTACGGCCGGGCGTGATTGGAGAAACAATCAAGCATGCTCTGCTACCAGAAAATGTTACGGCCCTCAGTTGCCCCGACAGAAGTCGACTGGGCTAGGGCCCATCAGTAACCCAACTCGACGGGCAACAGAGGGCTCGGGCCCAAATGGCCTATGGATAATTATTATATAATGGCTGGACAAGCAAACACAAACTTACTGAGTTCCGGAGGTAGGGTCGACCACAAGGTACCGTCAGGGGCAAGTAAATGGTAGGTGTGACCAACAGACCCACATGCGTTGCTCTGCTCCACAAGGCGCTCCAGTGGGCGTTCACCGTTATCTGAACTCAAGTCTAACGTCACTTAGCACAAAACTATAATCGAAGAAGAACGCGATCTCCTCCCAGATCACAAAATTTAGCATTCCACCCGACAAAGCAAAAATTACTTCGTACGATATTAAAACACCACACAAGCAATTCGTCGACGCAAATTAATGGCAATCGAAGTTAAATTAATCACTCAAACCACCACGCAAAAGGTGTGGTCTCAACGCGACCTAACGATTCTAACGTAACTTCCCGGCATCTAACCGACACGGGCGTCGCGGACAATAGGACGCAAAACGAATGCCCCCGGCGCAAACCGTCGAACAGGTTTATCGCCCGAGACGAGCGTTTTTGCAAGTTTTAAGTTGTTACCATTTGGCCTAATAATAATAATAATAATAACATAATATAATAATAAACATAATATAATAATAATAATAATAACTCATGTATACCTTTGGCATACTCAGGTGGACTCAGACTGAACTTAACGCCCAGGATAGAAAAGTCCGCACTACCATGACGTCCCATAGAATGTATCATCCGAGATCGTCGGTAGTGAGGCTGCACTTGCCGCGAAAGCATGGTGAACGTGGTTTTCTGAGCGCGCTCACCATGCATAATCGCGAAGTGTGCAGCCTCCGTCATTACTTCCTGGCAAGATCGGATGATCCATTCTATAATGACGTCATTTCTAGTGATAAAGGGCTTACCCCTCTATCCTTAGCCAACGAGCAATGGCAGGACCCAGCAGTGCTTAGCATTTCCGACCGGGAGACCGTATGGAAGGAGAAGGAGCTCCACGGGAGGTTCTACAAGGCTTTACATGAGCCTTTCGTAGACACAGTAGCCTCCCTCCACTGGCTACGCTTTGGTGATCTCTTCGGGGGAAACCGAGGGTTTTGTCTGTGCAATACAGGATCAGGTTATTAAGACCAACAACTATCGGAGATACATCCTAAAGGATGGCACCGTGGACATCTGTCGAGCTTGTCGCCATCCCGGTGAGTGACTTAGGCATGTCATCTCCGGTTGTTCGGCGCTTTCTAACTCTGAGTACTTGCACAGGCACAACTTAGTAGCCAGAATTTTTCACCAGGAGCTCGCTCTGAAATACGGTCTCGTGGGTCGGAAATTGCCGTATTACAGGTACTTGCCGGAAGCCGTGCTCGAAAATGATCGCGCCAGGCTCTATTGGGACCGGGCCATCATCACAGACAGGACTATTCTTGCGAATAAGTCTGATATTGTGCTGATGGACCGGGCATTTTTGGTTCGGATATTTTTGGTCGACATTACCATTCCGTATGACGAGAACCTCGTGAAAGCCGAAACAGAGAAGCAAACAAAATATTTGGACCTGGCTCACGAGGTGACCGACATGTGGGGTGGTCTGCCGACCGAAATTATTCCTGTTCTCTGCAAACGGGCTAATCCCAGTCAGCCTCTCGGGTCATCTGAGGCGACTGGGACTACGTGGCGGATCGCTCCTGGCACAAATGCAGAAGGCGGTGCTCTTCGATACCGCCCGCATCATCCGCCGGTTTCTTTCCCTTTCCCCCTAACCCTCGGCCGTTTGGTCTCCCCTGCCGAGGGCCTCCATCTGGTTGGGCTTTTATTTATTTATGTATTTTTATATTTATTTTATGTTATTAATATTTATGTATATTTATCTTTTCATTTTCATTTATAATTATATATTTATAGAACCCAACCAGATGAGAAAACTATATAGATACCCCAAAATAATAATAATAATTTATTTTCAGACTTAGTCCATAAAGATGTTAGTAGAACAATAATAATATAATAATAAACAATGTACATAATTTTTATTTTAAATTCGGTCATGTCTTAGTAGATACAATTATAAATAAAGAATATTTGAAAATTTAGGGTTTCGGTAATCACGGAAATCGGCATTGTAGTCTGGCCGCAACTCATGCTTAGTGATGACATTTTTCGGCACTTACGACGTACAAAGATAAATCTATTAGTGAGATTATTTTTTAATTATGAACGTGTAATTTTGTTGTGAAATTTATATCAAAACAAAGTAAAAGTATCCAAGCCTAATTTAAAATCAATATTTAAACCACAAACCTTCAAAGAAATATAGACAGAAAACTACCTACGTGCATTTTAAGCGACACAGAAACTTCCTTAAGTTTCAACTATTCTTTAATAAAAGTCGATTTTTTATTTTATTATCAGCCCGTAGAAGTTCGCTCTTGAACGCACATATATTATGCACTTAAAACCGTGTTGTTAGTTGTAAATCATTTCAGATGCATATATTATCCGCATCTGAAATGATTTACAACTAACATCACGGGATCTGTAATATTAACATAAATATTAAATTTAGCAATATATTTTTGCACAATCTTTGACTCCGGTTGGATTTCGGAAATGACCTACGGCAGTTCTATTCTGTAATAATAAAATGTAACAAAATGCATTCTTCACTGAAAACAAAGGAAAATTGAATGGAATTTCATTTATTACAAATTCTGCAAGGCATTGCTTCAGCAACAGTGGCGCTTGTTCACTGCTTTTGTTTACTTTGATTCTGTACTGTGAATGTAAACAATAAACACATAAGGATTTTGATAGATGACAGCTAAATAAATATACATGCAACTGAATAGGACGCAAGAGGATTATTTTACGGGTAGAGCAATGCTGGATCTATCTTGCTGGTCGTAGCACAAATAGGCTAGCTCAATAAAGCAAAAGAGAACTGAATCGGAGGTGGCAACGCATCTGCACTTTGGTTTTCAATTCACATATTTATGGGCATCCACTTTTCATCAGGACTGTGTGCTCTCATGTCACCCTTTTCCTATAAAAAATTACGTTTACAAAAAAATACGTACAAACTTAATTCTGGCCTAATAAGACATTTCTTTTATTTATATTTACTAAAATGAGTAAGAGCCGTGGTAGCTCAGGGGTTAAGCGCACGCTATAAATTTCATAGTACACGAGCAACCCGGGTTCGATCCCCAACGGCAGCAATTAAATTGTTAATGGCAATTTTAAGTGCTAATTTACCACATACTGGTTAGTTAAGAAAAACATCGTGAGGAAACCTGCATGTCTAAGAAATAAGGAAACAATAATTCGAAAAACATGTGAAGTTTTCCAACGCGCATTAAGGTAGCGTGGCGGACATTTCGTTGCATAAAACCACATTTAAAATGGCAAATGACACAACAAAGACTAGAGGCCTGCACCCAGCAGTGGGATGTACAAGTATAAGTAATAGTAGTAAGAGTATAAGTATAGGCTGTTCATTTATTTCCCTTTTTATTTTAAATGGAGTTTTGGCCTTAACTTGATACAATTTTATTTTCACTCGAATCTTAGATAATTGTATTTTAATTCTTGTCGCTGCAATTTACCTTGACCCGTTGATTACTTCGAAAGTTAAAATATATTTATTTAATACAAACGCTGCAATTACATAAGTGACATCGCATACCATACGCCAGCAGCAGAAGTGGCATGATAAAGCCATCGATAATCCAATGTCCGGTCGTGCAAAAATCTCGGCAAATTACTGTTCAATGCGATAACACCTTCATAAATTTTTAATCTATATTTTGTAGCATATTACGAATATCTGCAAATAGTAAATAGTAATATCTCAAATAAATTCCTCGTTTATTTATTCATCACTCATTTAATTTCATAAATTTTACTTTATAATATAAATATTATCTTTATATGGTTTTAGTTAACTTATATACTCTATACTACCCCGTTAGTCTAGTGGTTGTAGTAGTGCGACTGTTGATCATGAGGTCCTGGGTTCGAATCCCGGATCGGGCCAAAAAATCAATTATTGAGTTTTTCTGTCAAGAAATTCTCAGTAGCTGCCCGGAGTCAGGAACTGGGCGGTGTCTCACTCCCGTGTCTCGGAAAGCACGTAAAGACGTTGGTCTTGCGCCTGATCTCTCTCCCGGTCGTGTCGGTTTACCGTCCCATCGGATTAGGAGTGTGAGGGAATAGAGAGTGCAACTATGCTTGCGCATACACTTGGGCACTATAATCCTGTCCTGCGCCGATGGCTCAGGACTCGACTCAACTCAACGGAGGCTCTGTTGAGGCTGGCCGCCGTGGCCGAAATTCGGTCTGGAGGACATTATACTCTATAAAGAAAAGGAGTATGAGAATTTATTTTAAAATCACGGCAGTGTAACTGAATCCACTACTCCCTATCCACCTGTAGATGCCACAAGATGCTACAGAGGGAAATACGACAGAAGTAGTTACCATCTAAATCATAAGAAAGTGTGGTTCCAAAACTGGAAACAACTCGAAAATATAGGCAAATATATCGTAACTTATAAATCAATCTATTGAGTAGGATTATGTTAAGTTTCAGCAGTTGTCAGCATTTAAGTTTCGATAACTTACTTACTTACTTATCTTCACGCACAATCCTTAACGGGGTAGCCAGAGAGAACAGATCGCCAAGTGTCACGATCCTTACATACCTCTTTCGCTTCTTTCAGGTTCATTAACTTCTTCATACATGCACGTCTAGGTATCCGAGTACTCTTGACCCTCCCCTCTTCAAGCAATTTGCTCACATGGTCTTCGAAAGTTAGTCTCGGTCTACCTCGACACCTTTTAATATTTACTTTCGCTCTATATATTTTCTTCACCATTCGGTCTTCACTCATTCGTTCAACGTGCCCAAACCATTGGAATATGCCCCTATCAATTTTTGTGATAAGGTCATCTTTCAATCCTGCCATATTGCGAATCTCTTCGTTGCGCTTTCGGTCGGCTAAGGTAACGCCACACATTTTACGAAGAGATCGCATCTCCACTGCATTCAACTTGCTTTTATGCTTCTTCTGGCATACCCAGGTTTCGCTGCCATATAACAAAGTCGGTACCAACACTGCATTATGTATTGAAAGGCGTGCACACTTCACCACGCCTTGCCTTTTTTACTAATGCATTCAGGGCACCATTGACTTTGTTTCCGGCAGCGACACGCCTATCCACATCTAAATCACCTCTTCCATCTCGGCTGAAAGCACTCCCCAAGTATAAAATTTCATTTACCTTTTCTAGACATTCCTGATTTACCCATATTTCACATTTCGCTCTCTCTTTGTCCTTTTCAAATACCAGAACCTTAGTTTTATTAGCATTCAAACGGAGACCTTTAATTTCACATTCCTCTTTCATACACGTGACTAATGCCTGCAGTTCTGCTTCTGATGGTGCAATAAGCACTGCATCATCAGCATACAGCAGACAATTAACTTTTATGTCACCCAATTTCACACCCAAACAGCTATTTTTCAGCTTCTGTAAACAGCGAGATACAGTATGAACAGCCAGGAAGACATGACACAACCCTGTTTTACGCCCGCTTGGACGCTAAGCATGGGTGACAGGTCATGCCCTACCCGCACACAGGCTTTACAGTCATAGTAAAGTGACTGCACAGCCCTTAACAATCGACCATCCACACCATATCCCGGCAACAGTTCCCACATTTTCTTCCTTATAACCTTATCAAATGCTTTCTCCAGATCCACAAAAGCACAGAAAATCTTCTGGTTAACACTCAGAAGCTTCTCCGTGATTATGCGGACAGAAAACATTAGATCCGTGCATCCTCTTCCAGGTCTAAATCCGCATTGTGCCTCCCATAAGAATCTTTCCGATTTCTCTTGCATCCTACGTGTCAAAACCTTCGAGTAAACTTTACTTGCTAAACTGGTCAAGCTGATCGCCCGATAGCACCCGCAGTCAAAATGTGAACCTTTACTTTTATATAAAGGCACAATGACCGCGGATCGCCAATCATCCGGGACAGCCATCACAAATTGCACAGCAGATGGAAGCTGTCCCAGACGCGAGGCCCACCGTACTTGACCATTTCAGCAGTAACTCTGTCTAGTCCCGCAGCCTTACCACATTTCAAACTTCGAATCGCACGTTCAATCTCTTTCATGCTGATGACCTCAGTGTCATCGAGGTCCGTGTCTGGCGTGCCAGTCACGGCGTCACCCCCGGATCCTTCACTAAGATCATGACACGCATACATTTCTCTATAAAATTCACTCCATCGCTGCAAGACGTCCGATTTTTCTGAGAGGACGTCATTGGTTCTCGAAAGCACTTTGTTCATTCTTAAGGCTGTTGCACCACTCCGG
Organism: Parnassius apollo; assembly: GCA_907164705.1. Lineage (NCBI taxonomy): Eukaryota > Metazoa > Arthropoda > Insecta > Lepidoptera > Papilionidae > Parnassius > Parnassius apollo. The sequence continues at coordinate 1,118,249 of CAJQZP010001016.1, forward strand.
GACCTTCCAACCTCTTTCCAGAAGAGTTTGGAGTTTTCCCTAAAGTTGTGCGACAACCTCTCGTCCGCTTCTATTCTACACCTTTCACGTACTTCCTCAATCAATGTTTTCGCATGAACTTTCTGCAGCTTATATCTTCTCTCTCATATGCTCATCGTTACTAGAGGCCAAGTAGTCTAACCATGCTTTTTTCTTCTTTTTTACAGCTTCTCTCACTTCATCATTCCACCATGCATCTCTTCTTTTACTACTACCTCTTTTTGTCGTACCACATACTTCTTCCGCTGCACTTACCATTCCATCCCTAAGGTTCTGCCATGTTTTCTCCACACATTCTTTACTGCCATCGATGGTGTCAAGCTTTTCGGCTACCCTCGTGTAATATTTGTCCCTAGTATCCGCTTCCTGAAGCTTCCAGCTTCGGATGCGACAGACCTGTTATGGATGTGGTTCTGGTTACTGCCGTCCGGTAGCGCCAACCCGTGAACAAACCCCCAAATCTAGTAATTACTAGATAATGATCCGTTCCCAGGTCAGCACCCCTGGACACTCGTGTATCCATCACCTGTTTTCGCAGTCGGTCATCCACCAGGAACAAATCAATCATACTTCTCTCATTCTTTCTTTCTCTAGTATACATATGGATTTTCCTGTGATTAAACATAGTGTTTGTCACAAGAAGACCCTTTTCCTTGCATACAGCCAGTTTAAGCTTGCCAGCATCATTAAACCTTTTATCGCCAAACTTTCCAAGCACCGACTCGTATCCTGGTCGAGCGATACCTACCCATCCATTCAAATCACCACATACAACAGTTCTTTCGTTTCCCTATACCAAATATAGAACTTCTCTTACATTCTCCCAAAACTCCTCCAGCTCAGCCCTGGACGACGAAGCTACCGGCGCATAAACAGCCAAAAGGAATAACTTCGTCAGTCCCATTTTGAAGCGAACCCAGAGAAGTCTTGAGTTCACAACCTTGTATTTAGTCATAAGATCGACCAACCGGGACGACAACAGCACTCCCACTCCCTGGCAGGCGTTCTCGCTTTCCGGGACTCCGGACCATATAGCTAACGTCCCGCCAGGGAGCTCTTCAGTACCACTGCCTTTCCGTTTGGTCTCCGACATACACACGACATCTAATTCTCTTTCTTTCATTATTTCGATCAACTCATTCGTCTTATCTCTCATGCCCCCTCTAACATTCCACGTGCCAACTCTGCACTCCGTCCTCCACCTTCCGCCGTGTCGGGCTGTGCGTGACGGGTGGCGGTCCCCATCGCCGCTTTGCGCGCTGCATTCCACACCAACGGGGACGAGCTGGTGTGCATCGCCTTGGGGGGACGCCCTAACCCTCGTTTGCATGGGTGCGGAGCTGTGTAGAATTGCAGCCCTGAAAAGGGCTGGCAGGGGTCGCGACGAGCACGCTTCTACAATGACCCCCAACCCCCAAGTTTCGATAAACTTTATTTTATGAGTATTAATAAAAACATAAGTTGCACTGCAGCTGTGTTATGGCTAAAGCAAGAAGAGCAACACTGCTGTTGTTTGTATAGCAAGTGTAAAGAACCAAATACGTTTTATGGCTGGCAACGTGGCATTCCATCTTTTAGTCTTTAGTGGATGTGGGTGTGATGAGGTATTTGTCACCTTTGCTTCAATAAAATAAAATAAGTATTATTATGGGTGGTATTATGGGGTTATTCGCCATGTAGTGGCGATTAAGAGTACCCACTACCCCCTATCTTGCCGTGGGTGTCGTAAAATGTGACAGATGGAAACAGGCAGGAGATCGGCAGCAGCATCTTCCTGATAACAGCAACTGTACAACAAAAAAAAACTGCGGTTGCCAACCCGCTCGTCAAGCGTGGCAACTATGGCAATATACTCCCAATTAAGAATTACACAAATAGACAGCCCCGAGTCCCCGGCGACCCCGCTATTCCTGGCTACGGTGGCGACCATGGTAACGATGGGGCAGGGGGTGCTAAGAATCTCCGGTGTAGGTTCGATTGCCACCTACGATGACTCGACCTGGCAACATTTAACGCACGCTCCCTGAAGACTGACGAGAAGATCCTGGAGCTGGTAAAGGAGATAAACAAGTTGCACTGGAATATTATAGGATTGTCTGAGGTCCGAAGAGAGGGGGGACATGGTCATTCTCGAATCCGGCAACTTGTTCTTTCACCGGGAGGGCGACCATATGTCCCAAGGAGGTGCTGGATGTATGGTCCACAAGTCTCTCGTTAACAACGTTTTAAAGATTGGGAGTGTATCGACGAAGGCGTACCTTATACTCAGAATCACTAAACGGTATTTCATTGAAGGTCATACAGGCTTACGCGCCAACGTTGAAAAATCCCGATGAGGAAAGGGAGGAAATGTATGAAGACATTTCTAGAGCCAAGCATTCCTCAAAAACTACGGTGTTAATGGGATATTTCTACGCAAAACTGGGCACAAGAAAGAACGGTGAGCTGAAGATTTTTTTAAAGATAGGGAAGTTTTCGATAGGGCAGCGGAACCCAAGGGGCCAGCAGCAGGCCGACTTCACGGAGAAAGAGGGACTTTTAATGACGAACTCTTTTTTCCAGAAGCAGCCCCACAGAAAGTGGACCTGGTCGAGCCCCGACGGTTCGACAAAAAACTAGATTGACTTCATTATTACGACCAGAAGCCAACTGTTCAGTGATGTCTCAGTGATCGCAAGGGTGAAAACTGGCAACGATCACCGAATGGTTAGAGGCAAACTGAACCGAAACGTAAGGTTTGAGAGGTCTCGTCTAATGAAGTCAACGCTCCGACCCCTCGTGCCCTAATCCAGAATCCCGAAACCATTCAGCTCGAGTTACGTAACCGCTTTCAGTGCCTAGAAGATTGCAATGCAGTGGACGATATGAATGACAAGCTCATGGAAACTGTCCATGCGATCGGAGCTAAGTTCTGCAATAGCCGCCGCAGAAGAACAGAAACAGAAACAGAAACAGAAACTTTTTTATTCAATGTAGATTATAACAATACTTACTGAAAGTCACTTTTTTCATTTACCACTGGTTCGCAAAAAAAAACCTCTGTCCTGGGAAGAACCAGTAAGAAATCCAGCGGGACTATTTTTTTTCCAATAACAGCTTACAATAATGTTTACAATTAACAACACAAGACAAATTAGAAATAGCTTGTTAGCGATCACCCTTCCCAGGGGTTATTATCATCCATAAATTCATTAATATTATAGTAACCCTTTTTATACAAAGTTTTATTTCTCTCCTAGTTTAATAACATTTTTAAACTTTTTTTAACGATTTTGTTATAAAAGCGTATAAATCGCCCCAAGAATGAATTACTGACTCGGTGGAGTCGAGTAACTGGTACTACTAGCTTGTGTCTGCTCCTAGTATTTACAGAATGAATATCACTTATTTTCGCAAAACTACTTTTTTATTTTTTTTTTTGTGTACGTTCATTACATTTTCATAAATGTTTTGAGAGGCAAAAGCATCCTAAGAATTCTCCCATGCATTAAATATATATTTAATCAGCTCAACACCAGCATCAGTTGTCAAGCGACCCCTTGTGAAACCAAATTGATTTTTGTGAAGTAAATTTTTTAAATTAAAAAAAAATAACATTTGATCAAGAATAATTTCTTCAAAAATTTTACTAAGTGTCGGCAGAACATAAATAGGTCTAAAATTAGCAGGGTTACATTGGACCCCCATATCAGATTTAAATAAGGGTATTATTTTACTATGCTTCATTAAATCAGGAAATTCACCAGATTCGATACTAGTATTAAAAATAATAGATAGTGAGGTGCGATTGTATCTATTATAGACGTAATGACTTTAACAGAAATCCCTACAGATCGGTGGTTCTCCTAATATCAATAGTCTTAAAATATTTTACAATATCTTTTAATGACAATTTATGAAATGTAAAATTCTTTGTACACACACTTACATTTTGTTTAAGTAATGATTCGGCGACGGTAGGAGAAGAATTCAGTAACATAGTGGTTAAGATCGGAATATCAGTAAAATATTTCTCAAAAACCATTGCAACGTCCTGATCTGATTTAGTTAATTTATTGTTAAAACTTAACTGGTAGTTTGAATTGCGAGAGTTGACCTTACCAGTTTCACTATTAATTATACTCCATGTCATTTTAATTTTATTAGAAGCAGTCCTTATTTTGTTGTTCAAGTACAATGGCTTGGTTAAGGAGCACACTCTTTTAAATATATTGGAATATTTTTTTACATATTCCTTAAATTTGACGCTCGGATTATATGACCTTTCGTTGTAAAGTTCATATAACCTTTGTCTACTCTTATGCACTCCTACTGTCGCCCATTCATTAAATGCCTTGCGATTGTTCAAGGAGAATGTTTTAGAAGTAAAAGCATTATTAAATTCATTGTAAATGAGCTTAAATAATGTTCTGTACAAAAAATTTGGATTATTTTGGTATGAAAGTAATGGAAGTTTTTTTACTATGTTACTTCTAAACTTCTCCAAGCGATGTGTATTTACTGGAACAAACACTACTTTTTTATCTACTTGCTCTTTGTGAACATAAGGTAATGAAACTAATTGTCCACAATGAACAGAGCTCAATTTTTGAATTATACATTTATTGGCTTAACATTTGTAAAAAATGTTATCTATAGATGTTGCACTAGATTCAGCAATACGTGTTGGCTCCAAAAATAAATTAAAAAGACTAAGATTGGTGGAGAAAGCTTCTAGGAGGTTGATATTAAAGTCTCTACATATTACAACAGATTTATTCTGTTTATTAAGCTTAGCGAAAACTTTCTCCATAATTTTTTCAAAAGTATCATATGAAGAACATGGGAGTCAAAACGCTCACAACAATGAGGTGCTCAAACTGAACACATGCCATTTCTACAGTTCGCTCAACAGAGAGGCCCAAAATATCTTTACGTTCTTTACATGATAATAATTTACTAGCTAAAATTAAGGGGCCACTTCTTAAAATCGTTTCTCTATTAAAAGTATGACCACCTGGTGATTACATAAAATACATAAAATATGAATATGTTGCTATTTAAGAACAATTCAATTTCTAGCTCTTTGCCTATCATGCCTTGTATATTCTGATGCACCAGGTGTAAACCATTTTTATTATCATTTTGTGGAGTTATACAATTGCAACTATTAAGGATTTGTACGCTACATTCTACATTATTTAAATAATTATAACTGCTAGAGATTACCTCCATTGTCTCATTTTATAATTTAAATTACTTGGAACGGATTCCAAATTACATGTCACATCATAATGCTGCTCAATATGAGCAGGTGTCTGGGTAGCCAAGTCCTTGACTGAGTTAATATATAAATAATAAGATAGCACATTTGCTATCTGTCTTCAATTATATTTGATATAATTAATACTTATCTGCAGTAATTTTTTTTAATTAATTTAATTTAATTAAATTATTTTTTATAACTTAATTAATTAAATTATTAATATCAATTAAATAAATTCCATTGGTATAATTGTTACAATTAAAAGTCAAATTTAAATTATTGTTACAGGATAAATTATTCATTAATAAATTTAAATCATATCTTAGTTTTCGCTAAGCTTGATAAACAGAATAAAACTGTTGTAATATGTGGATACTAATATCAATCTCCTAGAAGCTTCCTCCACCAATATTAAATTTAGCTCATTGTTTAAATCTTATGGTCTTTTTAATTTATTTTTGGAGGCAACACGTATTGCTGAATCTAGTGCAACATGTATAGATAACATTTACAATAAATGTATAATTCAAAAATTGAGCTCTGATCACTGTGGACAATTAGTTTCATTACCTTATGTTCACAAAAAGCAAGTAGATAAAAAAGTAGTGTTTGTTCCAGTAAATGCACATCGCTTGGAGAAGTTTAGAAGTAATTATTATTATTAGTATTGTAATTAGTACAGTACAGTCAGTAATTCATTCTTGGGTCAATGTACATGCTTTTACAACAAAATCCCAGAAAATATACAAAATTTGTCATACACAAAGTTCAAAAATGTTATTAAACTAAGTTTATATAAAAAGGGTTATTATAATATTAAGGAATATGTGCTGTTTTCGTGAGTCATTACGAATCGTTTCGCACGCAGACTCGACGAATTCCAGCCTCCCGAACAAGGCGGTTTCCAAAAAGGCTTCAGTACCATAGATCACATACATTCCCTGCGGCAGATTGTATAGAAGACCGAAGAGTATAATCTGCCACTTTGCCTGGCGTATGTGGACTATGAGAAAGCCTTTGATTCCATCGAAATTTGGGCGGTGCTACAGTCCCTTCAGCGGTGCCAAGTTGACTGTCGGTATATCGAAGTGCCGAAGTGTTTGTACAGTAGGGCTACGATGGTTATCCGAGTACAGAACCAGAGTTCTAAACCTATACTACACTATGTATATAACTATACTATGTACACCAACTGCAGAGAGGTATAAGATAGGGTGATGTTATATCCCCGAAACTCTTCACCACTGCGTTGGAAGACATTTTCAAGTTATTGGACTGGAAAGGATACGGTATTAACATCAATAGCAAGTACATCACTCACCTTCGATTTGCCAACGATATATTCCTTATGGCAGAATCGCTGGAGGACCTAAGCACTATGTCCAATGAACTAAATGGTGTCTCCCAACGGATAGGTCTTAAGATGAACGTGGACAAAACAAAGATCATGTTTAACGTCCATGTCACACCTATGCCGATAGTTGTTAGGAGAACTATGCTCGAAGTTGTTGACGAGTATGTTTACCTGGGACAAAATAGTCTAACTAGGTAATTCCAACGTCGGTCGAGAGGTCAATCGACGAACTCAACTCGGTTTGGCCAGCGTTCGGGAAATTACACCACATCTTCTCGTCAGGCAGTCTCTTAAAACTAGATTGCACAACCAGTGCGTGTTGCCAGTGATGACTTACGGATCTGAGACGTGGTCCATCACTGCTGGCCGTATTAGGACGCTCAAGGTCGCTCAGCAAGCTATGGAGAGGGCTATGCTCGGAGTTTCTCTACGTGATATATTCAGAAATGAGGATATCCGCAGTAAAACCAGAGTGACCGATATAGCCCAACGGATTAGTAAGCTGAAGTGGCAATGGGCCGGCCATATATATCGAAGAACCGATAACCAATGGGGAAGAACGGTTCTCGAGTGGAAGCCTCGTACCGGTAGGCGTAGTGTAGGGTAACCCCCCACTAGATGGAGTGACGACCTGGTAAGATATGCAGAAAGTGCAGGTGGCTCAGGACCGTGCTTTGTGGCATTACTTGGGGAGGTCTATGTTCAGCAGTGGACTTGTGAAGGGCTGTAATGATGATGATGATTATTATTAGTATGGAACATTATACAAGCACAACTCTAAAGTCATTTACATCTTTACCATCGTCATAACACGTCCCCTACCCCAGAGTTGCAAATAAGCTTCCTCTGTGATTTTTTAAAGAATAATTCCTGTACGTCTTACCAGATCGTCACACTGTCTATTTGAGATTCGGATGAATAATTACTTATATCGATAAAAGTTTTATTTCGTCCAACCTTATTTTATTGCAAAGTTTAAGGTACATTCATATTTCCCATGAACAAACATCATTATTATTAAGCACCCCGTTTAGCTCACAAGTTACATTTGACGTCTGCCGTCACAACGCAAACGCAGTAAACAAAAAAGTTTAATAAATTTTCACGTCAAATAATACCATTAAATGTGCAGTTTACCAATAAAGTTTGACACATTTTTAACAACAAAATTTACGAATTTATGTGAGAATGTTGTAAGTTTTATAATGTTTTATGTAACTTGTTTATTTTTCAATTAATACATCTAGTATATTTCTTCTGATAATGTGTCATTTAAAGGCAAAACGCGTATTGTTTTATGGATAGTGGTGTGTATTTCCTATATCTAGTAATAATAAGCATAATAAATAGTTAACAACCTGTAGTAGTGTGTAAGTAGGGAGTTGAGGTGCTCTTCGAACTAGGTAAGACGCACCATTATATCCGATTTAGAAAAAGGAGGAGTAGAACGATTTTTATAATATTATGAAAAAATAAAGGTGGCAAATTAGGGAATAAAGTTTTTAATAGGTTGATAATGTGATATTCCCTAGTCCACTCATAGATTTTAAAAATGTAAAACTTGACTTTAAGTAACTAAAAAGAACTAAATCATTTTATATAGCAAAATTGGAGCTGTAGATGTAGTTTGTGTTGTAACACAAAAGTTAATTTTTAGTCAATTGATTTAAATCAAATATTGAATCATAAATTTTCCAATGCATAAATTGGTATATCGAAACCTCGTAAGATTGTTTACGAGGGCGAAAATTGTGGCTTATTTCCTTAATCAAAATATTTATTTGAAATAACGTTCTACAATCAATGCCGTGTTGTAGAAGCCTGATCGAATTCTCTGTAGATACGAAAAGCGATTCTGAGGAACCGGATATAGAGTAAGCAACTACACTGTTGACGTACTGCAATTAATCCGTTCTTTTAATTGTTCCTTGTAGCTATAATCCAAATTAAAATCCTTTATCTATTAAAACAAAATCAAAAAGCTTTTAATGAAGCAATAATTCAAAATCCTTCGGTAATAGTGAAATCTTGAGGCAAAAGTAAACCATCAAATAAATTATGACTTGCCTATATATATGCCATTTTAATGTGTAACCTTGTAACCGTGTAACCTTTATTTATTGTATTAATTGGTTAAATTGTGACAAAATCATTGTGATGGTCCGAGTGTGGGGTTGGAAGGGAGGGGGTCGTGGAACGATCATTTTATATATTATTTACTGTAAAAATTATACAAACAAAACACACATTTATACGTTAATAAAATAAGTGTTTCATTTATGCTGAAGCTTTTAGCGGTTGGTTTCAATTATGCTGATATCCGGCTTTCAGGCGGATTAGTGCCATCACTATGATTGGTATTTACTTCGGTCCACATCAAAATCTCTCTGTTAAAATTCTCAGCATTTACTGTTAATAAGTTTAGACTTTGTTTTTAGATACTGCTACTTTTAATGAATACAAATTAATCCAACGCTGAATAAAGGTCTATAATATGGAAATATACACTTTTTATTCAACATAGATTATACTTTTTGAAAGTAGATCTTGTTGAAATATTACATAAATAACGTAACATAAGCACTTGGCCATATCACACTTCTCTCTCCTTCCGTACGTGCATATACTTACGCATACATGCTCGTTAGTTAAAAGTACTCTTTACCTGGCTTTTCAATATATCGCCAATTTAGTTGAAATTATTAATTTCGTCTCTCAAATAATTAAAATTATAATATGTACAATTAATACTAATTATACACAATATAAAAAAAGAAACTATAATATAGAAAAAACTAACACTAAAAATTTAAATAGTCAAAAAGTCCTGCTCCCCGTGGTATAGTGCCAAGAACGCTGGCTGCATTTCCTCACTGAATAGCTAAACTTAGCCTTTGAGCGAGGAAAGAACCAGCTCTCTTATCACCAGCAGTGACGACCAGCCGTGGACAGTTCCTTTAGGAACTTCACTGCACGTGGACCCCATGGACCGATAGTCTCTACAGCAAATGGCACAAATATATAGTCATTTCTCAATGATTCATATTTGCGCCATTTACTAAATTCGGCTGCCTCTGATGCCGCCCCGGTTCTAAAAGAGGTACCCTTGAGATGAGAGGTCGCCAAAGTGTTGAAATATTTAATTAACCACTGGTGCAGAAATACCTGTGTCCTGGAAAGAATCAGCCAGAATCTCAGCGTGAATTTATAAAAATAACAGTTTTTAATTTTTAAAGTTACACAATAATTAACAACACAAAACAAACTAGAAATAGCATGATAGCTATCATACCATATCATATCATATGAAACTCAGTAGTTAGTATCATTCATATAAATTTCTTAATATTATAATAGTCCTTTTTATACAATCTTTCTTTAATATAGTTTTACACTTAGCGGAACTAAGAAGTCCTTATCAATGAATGATTCTGGGCTACCTGCATCTCACTAGGTCTTCCCTCCGTCTATTGGGGTTACGTCCCACACTCCGCTTACCGATATGAGACTGCCACTCTAGAACCTTTCTTCTCCATCGACTGACCATTATTCGAAATATATGGCCATCTCACTGCCACTTTAATGTAGTGATCCCTTGTGCTGTGATAATAAGAAGACCTAATTCTTCTAATTAATAGAATTAGGCGTTACTTTGTGGAAATCTATTGTATTGAAGTTGTTAGAACTTAATTTGCTTATTTCTGTGTAAGATTTATAATGAAGTGTCTTGCCCAGTTTGAAGAACACCTGCCACCTTCCCTCAATTGCTTGCACTATCATCCCCGTCACCACCAATCCCAGCACCAGCACTCCTAATACCACAACACAAGGAAAGACACATCATCGTTTCATTTGTGAAACGTCAACATATTTTTTAATCTAACTATTTTTAATAATTGCTCTAGCCGATATTTGAACCTTGGATCTGTGACCCAACTAATTTCAATCTCTAATACCTCTTATTATAAAAATTTGCAATGTGATGTTTATGCCCGTATTCATATTCAAATTTTAACTCGGTGTTTTTTTTTTCAATATTGTTTGCGTATTTTCAATATTTGTGGCCCTGTTGCTTATTTCGCGTGGAGAATAAAATGAAATTTGAAAACTTAATATTCCTTTAAGTAAATAACTGGAGCACCCGTTTACTGTTACCCGGTAAACATCGGCGGACGTTTGTCTTATCACTTTGATCGATGGCGTGTGAAATTGCCATTGTATGCACATCGGAATCATTTCGAATCGCTGAAGCTGTATGCAGTTCAAATTTCCAATCCTTTGCAACGTATCAAAATATAGGTCATGATAGCTGATGGATAATCGTATACGTAACAATACATGTATACGTGATTGCACATACGTACACGTAATTGTACATTTTAACCGGTCACCGGTCACTGGTCACCGGCAGCGAAGTACCACGTACCACGTGCTATAGTTGGGATTTCTCGGCTTGATAAACTTAAAAATGAGCATATCCGCAGTAGAACCAGAGTAATCGACATAGCCCAACGTATTGATAAACTGAAGTGGGAATGGACGGGCTATATAGCATAAAGAAAATTAGATATTATAATTGACAACCGATGGGGAAGAAAGGTTTTTAAGTGACAACTCGGTAAGGGAACTGTAGGGCAGTCCCCCACTAAATGGAGTAACGGCCTGGTGAGATATGCAGAAAGTCGATGCATGCAGGTGGCTCAGGACCGTACTTTGTGGCATATCTTGGGGTGACCTATGTTTAGCAGTGGACTTGTAAAGGGCTGTAATTATGATGATGATGTTCACCAAACCGCGAAGGTCTACTGCTGGATATGGATATTTAGATATCTCTCTTTAAGAGGATTTGCCTTAAAATTGGCAATCGCAATAACATATGAAGTCTCACTTTTTTATCGATTCTGCCTCTCGCCGGTATGTTAACAGAAGTTGTGATATTAAATAAATCTGCATAAGCCATGCTATATAAGTGTGGGGCCACGCCCCAACGTTGTATTCAAATGTGGGACCGATGTGTAGACCACACCCAATGTTGTGTTCGAATGCATTATATTGTAAATAATCGAATACTAATGGAGGACAGGAATAAGAATTAACTGACTCGAACGAAGTAATGTTATTTCCATGTAACTAATAACTTTTACTACAAACAAATTTACAAGATGAAATTAACTACGAGAATAATGTAAGTTAATTGATATAAGTAGCGCGTCGCGTCCTATTACTATGCCGGTTGCAGGCGGAATGAACGTAGCACATTCTCGCGTTCCGTTGAAGGCGCGGTGTCTTATGTTATCGATGATTTGCATTGTTCCCTGGTTGTGGCGTGATATAAGCATGTGGCTTAATCTTCATGCACATAGCGGATTTGCGTAGGTCTAAATGAAGCGAATTACGCCACATATTCCCCCTGGCCAGACCGTAACTACGGTCGATAGTAATCCGTAAATCTTACTCTTCGGCCACTACGCGTGATTTTCTCTTTGTTGATGGCAGGTTCCGTAGGGACTTTGGGTTCCGGTTCTTCTGTTTCTTTGGCCATGTAAGCTGGTTTAAGTCTGTCCACAGAGACGTTGTTTTTCTTTGCCCTTATTTCTATGGTGAAGTACTTAGCTTGCCTGTCTAGTACTTTGAAAGGTCCGTAGTAGGGTGATTCGAGTGGGTTTCTGACGTGATTTCGGCGTAGAAAGACGTGAGAGGATGTGTGGAGGTCACGTGGTATATAGAATAGCGTTGTAGTGCTTGTGTGCCATGTTGTTTGCTTGGGAGTGAGTTTCGCAATGCAGGATCGTAGACGTGTTACGTACTCTGTGACGTCTGCCGTGGTATAGTCGTCTATTGGAGATAGGTATTGGCCTGGTAAGCTGAGAGTTTGACCATATACCAATTTTGCAGGCGTAGCTTGTAGATCCTCTTTTCACGAGTTGCGGATGCCCAAGAGAATCAGTGGAAGGGCTTCCGTCCACTGTGATGATGTGTGGCACATGATTGCCGCCTTGAGTTGACGACGAAGCCACTCGATGATGCCATTTGCAGGTGGGTGATTTTGGGGCGGTTGTGCGCAGGTGCGCGAACCAACCAACTTGGTGAGAACCTTGAAGAGGTGACTCTCGAACTGGCGTCCGCGGTCTGTAGTCACCAGTGAAGGACAGCCGAATCGGGTTATCCAGCCGGACACTAGAGCAGCTGCGCAGGTCTTCGCCGTGATGTCCATCATGGGGTATGCCTCAGGCCATCGCGTGAATCGGTCGATGACGGTAAGGCAATATCTGTAACCAGAAGACAGAGTTAGGGTGGATTTCGAGGTCGATGTCGAGGTGGATATGGGAAAATCTCGACGAAGGAGTGAGGAAAGATGAAGGTGGGGATATGGTTTGACGGTTTATTTTGCTCTTTTGGCATGACAAGCATTGTCTTGACCACTCTCTACAATCTTTGCGTATCCCTGGCCATACGTATCTTTGTGAGACCAATCGCACAGTAGCTGATCTTCCTGGATGGTGTAAGCTGTGCAGTGTCTCAAAAACTTGTTTTCTGAACTCAGAAGTAATGTAAGGTCGTGGCGGTTGCGCAGAAATGTTGCAATAGACAGGTAAATTACCATTTAAAGTGTTGATCCTTTTCAGTTGCAGTGCAGAGCCATGAAGAAGTAGATTTTGCTGTTCAGGATCTTTATCCTGAGCTCGTGCAAGATCATCGTAATCCACAACTGTAGTGATCTCCTCGAGAAAGTGCGTCAGCTACTAAGTTTTCCTTACCAGGTAGGTAGATCAGGTCTGTTGTAAACTGAGCAATGTAGTCGAGGTTTCTGAACTGTCTAGGAGTGCATTTGTCTTTGCTTTTTGAGAAAGCGCAAGTGTGAGGCTTATGGTCGGTGAATATTGTAAATATTCTAGCCTCTAACATGTGACGGAAGTACTTGATGGCTTCGATGGATAAACAGCCAACTGCTCTCTGTCGTAGGGGCTGTACTTCCTTTGTGCGTTGCTGAGCTTATGAGAGTAGAAAGCAAGTGGTTGCCAATCCTTACCTTTCCGTTGTTGAAGGACGGCGCCTATGGCAGTTTCAGATGCGTCTGTCACTATTGCTAGTTCTGCAGCTGGGTCGGGATGAGCAAGAAGAGTTGCTTGAGATAGTGATTCCTTACAGTCTTCGAATGCTCGAAGTAATTGCGGAGTCATGTCTATTGGATGAGACCCTTTGATTTTTGAGCCACTGAAAACGTTATTCAGCGTTGCTTGAAGTTGGGCTGCGTTGGGAACAAAACGATGGTAAAAGTTTAGCATGCCTAAGAAACGTCTTAGTTCTTTGACGGTTTTTGGAACCGGGTATTACCTGATAGTTTCGACTTTGGACTCAAGTGGTTTAGTACCTGCAGCTGATACGTGGTATCCCAGGAACGTGACTTCTGGTTGACCAAGTGTGCACTTGGCAGTGTTTACCACTATGCCGTACTGCTTTAAGCGTTCGAAAAGTTGCAGCAGATGGTTCTTGTGCTCTTGGATTGATGACGAAAATACTAAGATATTATCTATGTATCCGTAGCAGAAATTGAGTCCTTGCAACACCTCGTCAATGAACCTCTGGAAGGTTTGTGCTGAGTTTATTAAACCATAGTTCATGGAATTCGTACAATCCAAATGGAGTCGTGATTGCCGTTTTCATGATGTCATCTGGATTGATAGCAATTTGATTGTACGCCTTTACTAAGTCAATGGTAGAAAAGATAGAACAGCCTGCAAGTTGATGTGAGAAGTCGTGGGTATGACGGATGGGATATCGATCAGGTATAGTTCCATTATTTAATGCTCTGTAGTCTCCACATGGTCTCCAACTATCATCTTTTTTTCTTACCATGTGTAGAGGAGAAGACCACGCGCTTTCCGATGGCCTGGCTATGCCGCTGGCGAGCAGGTCTGAGAACTCCTGCTTCGCAGCTTGCATGCAAAGTGGATCCAGGAGTCGAGGCTTACTGGCTACTGAAGGTTCTGGAGTCGTCCTGATGTGGTGCAGAGTGTTATGTTTGCATGGTAAGTGCATACCTGGAGGGCGAGTTATCTCGGGAAATTCACGCAGTATTTGGTGAAATTCGGTTTCTCCGGTGACTGACTTCACCGAAGCGATGTACTCCGTTTATGTGTGGGCTACGGCGTTGACCAAGAGAGTAGTGACCTTGTCAACTAATCGTTGATTTCTACATTCGACGAATAAATTGTAGTGGCTGAGGAAGTCAACTCCGATGATCGGTCGCGTCACATCGGCTATTGTGAAATTCCATGTGAAATTCCGTCTCAATCCTAGATTGAGGTGTAGCGTTATCGGTCCGTAGGTGTGTATTACTATGTTATTAGTAGCTATGAGGTCATATCTAGATTTATAGCAGGGCGTCTTGACTGCTGATCAGGAAAAAACACAGAGGTCTGTACCACAGGAATATGTCCGAAAATAAACCCTTAAGGGTTTAGCCGTTACTTGCGACACCCCTGTAAGTTTTCCGCCTTGTATGTGCTTTCTTGAGTTGGATCGCAATCTTGAGTGTGAGCGGGAACGTTGTTGCCTGTTGACTTAAGTTGTGAGAAGTGCTACTTGCGTCGTTAGGTCAATTATATGCCTGGCCATAGTTTTATTGTTTTCCGGCGTCCTAGTAGATGTGCTGGCAACTTGCGGGCTCACCGGCGCGATCTCGTACACCCTGTCTGCGAGTTCGGCTAGTTTTTCCAACGATAAGTCTGTTATCTGACAAACAATCACAGTTTGTATATTAATGGGTAAACGACTCGACCATAATGTTTTAATGACGTCTGATGCTGCAGATGCTCCGGCTAGATTCTGCAGGTGGCGTAAGAACTGCGATGGTTTCCGATCTCCAAGCTCTTCGTGGTTGAGCAATTGCTGGAGGCGCTTCTCCTGCGATACTGAAAGACGACGTATTAGTTCCGTTTTCAATGTTAGGTACTTATCGGTTCTAGGTGGGTTAGTAATAATATCCTTAACTTCCCTAGCGTACGGAGGTTCTAGTTGCGCGGCTACGTAGTAGAATTTTGTCTCGTCATTCGTGATCCTGGACAATAGGAACTGGCCTTCAATTTGCGCGAACCATAAGGCAGGCTCATCGACCAGGAATTGGGGTACTCTAACACCAACTCTCAAAATTTCTGCGGGAGTCAAATCTTTCTGATCGGTGACGTTGACTACACTCGGTTTGTCCATCATAGTACAATATAAAAATAAAAAAATAATGATAAGCTCACCTTGTTGACTTGGACCACGCCCTATCCTTTGTTATCACCACGTTGTTTTAAAGCTAAATCGTTGATACCGTACGATGCGTAGCACAATTTACCGTTATTTCGGCTTTGTCGACGGGTCACCAATTGTGGGGTTCACCAATCCAAACGCGGGTCACCAATTGTGGGGCCACTCCCCAACGTTGTATTCAAATGTGGAACCGATGTGTAGACCACACCCAATGTTGTGTTCGAATACGTTATATTGTAAATAATCGAATACTAATGAAGGGCAGGAATAAGAATTAACTGACTCGAATGAAGTAATGTTATTTCCATGTAACAAACGCTAGCAAGCGCTTATAAGCGCTGAAATAGTTTTCGGCCAGGACACGATTGCTACTTCAGTAGCGCTGACACAATCCGCCATTTTGCTTATTTAATTTGTTTGTTTTGAAGTAGAGTTTATAAGTTGTTTTGCGCAATATTCGTTTTAAGTAATATAATGACATGAATAAACATATACATGTTATTAAAAATTCATGATTGGTAAGTTTTTAATATGAATACTTTACAAACATATATTTAAATTAGGTTAGGTTCCCCGGTTAAAACTAACATCGTGTCCTGGAGGAAAATAGCTACTTACGATTTGACAGCGCTTACCGCTTACGATCGCCATTTTGCTTACAATCGCTTGCTAGCGCTTTTTTCTGCCAAACGCACCCATTGTAAGTTAATTGATATAAGTAGCGCGTCGCGTTCTGTTACTATGCCGGTTGCAGGCGGAATGAACGTCGCACATTCTCGCGTTTCATTGAAGGCGCGGTGTCTTATCTTATCGATGATTTGCATTGTTCCCTGGTTGTGGCGTGATATAAGCGTTTGGCTTAGTCTTCATGCGCGTAGAGGATTAGCGTAGGTCTAAGTGAAGCGAGTTACGCCACATAGGAAAGATTATTCAGTATTAACTACGCTAGGTACACGACGATGATGATTATTAAAATCATAATTATCGATGTTATAAAAATATATACTAGCTACATATTTAATCACGCAACAACAATTGTAGCTACAAGTGTTAAGTTGTAGCTATGATTTTTATAAGCAACATATATATCACAACGTTTAGGGCATAGTGAACGTTAAGCGGTCCCGAGACGGCCAAATGGTTTGATTCAAACCTCACGTGTTTGACCAAACCGTTTGATTTCGTTTTGAATTTGTACCAAACAGAAGCGCGCAGTGTGGCTTCAAAATTTAAACAAGAAAGTTCTATTGTGATCTCAAAAAATGCCGTCGGCTATGGATAAAGATTCTCTCGCATTTATTGTATGATTACCTTGTTTAAATAATGAGAAAAAAGAAAAAGAATTTGGTGCAAAGATTGTTACAAATTAAGATATCGTTTGATATAGTCACTGCATATGACGTTGAGACGTTTTCAAAGTCTATTTCATCTTCGTCTGTTATTTTGGAAACTACACAAAACGTTTCGCTTCGAAATTTTGTACAAGACTGATAAGGTTTGATCAAACACTTCGCGAACACGATCAAATGGCGCTTCAAATAAAACTTAAATATAAATTTCCATCAAACGAGCTTCAAACACGTAATCAAACCTCCTTTAGTGCTAACGTTCAATAGAATCGATTTATAATGCACGCAAACAAGCGTGACGTTCACCTATAGGAGCAGACAGAGAAAATAACGAAATGCGTGTATTTAAATGGTGCAGTACAAAATTATATGTATGTATAATAATATTATGTATTCGCTCATTGTGCGACTGAAGGTGAACTCCGCGCTTGTGTGCATGCGAACTTTTTTATGAGGCTACGTGCTTTTGTTCATTCTGGTTAAGACAACGCCACAGATATAAGGTCATTTATTTGGTTACACAAATACATGACCTTAAGTGATACACAGAGTCTATGAAGATAATTTAATCAGTTTTTAATAAAGTAACTCAGTTTAGTTTGACGCGTAGTGATACGTTTGTGAGTAATATTCACATTTTGTGCATTAATTTATTTCTCAGTTGAGTACCAAATACAGTCACAGAACAGAAAATATCCTCCAGACCGAATTTTGATCACGGCAGTACAGGATTAAACTAGCGCAGGACAGGATTGGAGTGCACGACCGTGTATACGTATGTAGAGGTGCACTTTCTATTGCCCATACCCTTATAGCCAGATGGAACGATAATCCTACTCCACCGAATATTGATCGGTCACAGGATCAACGCCTTGACGTGGCACAGTAATGGAATACCACCAACATTTTGACTTCCGGTTCCTACTGAAATTACTTATACAATAACCCACTAATTAATTATAGAAAGAACCAGAAGTCGAAACTGGGAATAAATGAACAATAGTTGAAATAAAACCAGCAGTGAAAATTAAACCTGAATTCAGCTGATGGGTGAAAAAACGCTCGGACGATGAACTCTTTTTATCTATTTGATGCGAAACAATGCAATAGGTATTACTGTATTTATGCTCAATCTGCCCTTCCCTTTCCCACACGCACTGGCACCTTCCTGGCCGACTCGTATCGCCTCGAAATTTACATCTCTTCAGCGTTGCCAACATGTATGGAATTCCTCAAATTACGGGGAATTTAAAATTGGTTGTAGATTTTTAGAGGATTGATTTTATGCAGGGATTTTTAAAATCGACTGCCGAAGTCAGAACTTTTTTTTTTAAGAAATCTAAATATTTATCTTAACATTTTTGTTAGGTTACTTATGACTATCGAATTACTCCCTTTTTAATTATCATCTTGCATCACATTTAATTTTCGGATTTTTTGGCAGCTTTTGTGTATCATTGCTTTTCATTTCTTTATTTTTTTATTTTGTAGTAGAGTAAATGCAGCTACTTTGATCCTTTTTAACGGCAACAAGAGAACGAATAAAAATACTCTATGGAGTAAAATATTTGTTACAAAAATATGGAGTGTGAAAAAAATTTCAGAAAAAAAATGTTAGTTAAAAATAAATGTTATAAAATTAATTAAAAATTGTTTTATTACTTAAAATAAAATTGAAGGGAATTCAAAATGGACTTTTGAGGAATTTGAGAAATAGGTCAAATTTTAGTAGGTTAATTTCGGTTTGTGCGGCAATGCCACGCCGAAATTAGTTTTTGAGACAGTTCTATATTGACATGCGCATCGAGCGACAGTTCAAACGTTTTTTTTTGTCAAATTTTTGACGTTATTACTTGTCATTACTTGTTGTTACGTTTTGTGTTTCTTGTTTTGTTTTAATAATGCCTAATGCGTACCTTTATAGTGCTCGTGAATATGTCAACATGTTAATGAGCCTTGGACAAGCTCGCGGTAATGCTTCGCGTGCATTAATAATTTACAATTTTATAACATATCGCTAAATTGTTAAGGCACCGGGATGGAACAAGTGTGTCACGGACGGAGTAATGTCACGGACGCCCGTCCTGAGATACATAGTTAGTGAGTCGGAAGAGTTTATGTAAATTTAAAATTATTTGGACGTTGTTTAAGTTAGAATTTTTGTGCAAAAGTTAAACATCTGTGTACTGCGAACCTATATGGTGTGGATACATTAGAGCGATTAGTGAATAAATAGTAAAAAAAACAACATTTACATATTAAAACATTTTATTTTTAAATGTCATCGAATAAAATTTAATAACATAATACCGTCATATAGTACTGATCAACACAGCTCCATCTCACGCTTCCGTTGTGTACTAATAAATCAACGCATAATTTTGCTTTATTAACTACTCGTATGGCAGTTAAGTGCAGTGCGTGCGGTAAATACATGTCTCCGCAAGATGGCGCTAATGTTACTTGTACAAAGTGCAATAAACAGCTACATCGTGCGTGTATAGGCATCGCAGTGGGCGCTTCACTAATGCCATCCTGGGCTTGCCCTGAATACACATTGAAAGAAAAACGTTGCAACAAGGACACAACGCCGGTAAAACCCGCAACAACTACTGTTGCTAATTCGAGTGAGGTTTCAAACCTCGGGGAGGAATTGCGATGTTTCCGAGAAGAAATGTGGCAAACCCGCGAAGAATTTCGGGCATTCAGAGAAGAACTTCAGGACATAAGAAACCTTGTCATCAAATGCGATGCTCGTTGAGATAAGCTCGAGAACACGGTCCAAACTATCCTGGAATCACAAGAACAATATGGCTCTCAAGGATTCAAAATTGAAATCCTAAAACTCGAGTCGACCGTCAATCAGCTGCAAGCCGACTTAAACGATAGGGATCAGGAGTTGCTTGCAAACGACGTCGAATTAAGTGGCATTCCACAGGAGAGTGGGGAGAACCCAACACACTTGGTTCTATCAGTTGTGACTAAGCTTGGTGTTCATTTGGAGGAAAAGGAACTGGTCCATTGTATGCGAGTGGGGGGCGCCCGTCAGGATGCCACGTCTCGTCCGCGGTCCATCGCTGTGCGGCTGGCGCGGCGCGACGTGCGTAACGACGTGCTGCACGCTTCCCGCGTCCGCCGGTCTCTAACAACCGAGGCTCTAGGTCTTAAGTCCGCACCCTGCAATATCTATATAAACGAACGACTGACTAAAACAAATAGGCAGTTGTTTCGCATGGCACGCGAGACAGGCAGCAAGCAGGGATGGCGATATGTTTGGATGAAGGGAGGCCGAATTTTTGCATGTCGGGAAGCAGGAGCTCCAATAAATCGCATTCGATTCAGCGCGGATATTGCTAAGGTTTTTGGGTCCGAATTTGTTCGATCACCATAACTGTCTCTCAGTTTACCTACAAAAATGAATTAGTGTTTTTAATTTCTTTATTTAATTTTGTAACTATTTACTATCGTCAAGTGTTTTGTGGGTACCGTTTAGGTACAAATTAATAAGATAACAACTTCGAAATCCCATTTAAAAAAATATATAGTTGGGCCAAGTTATCGTAATAAGCTATTTGTATTTCCATTTACAGTTATAAAATATTTGCTACCCATATACATTATTTGTTATAGTCCTTTGAATTTTATTAGTGCATCATTTTTTACTAACTGTTTGTCAAACAAAGTAAATGTCTTTTTACATTACTCAGACTTTATAAAGCTTGACGCTCATTGTTGTTGTTATTATGTGTGTAGTAGGACAATGTCTAATGATATTTGTTGGTCAAAGATGTCAATTGTGAATATACTTTTATATCATAGAACATGACAAGTAATCTTAAGTTAGGGCTTTTAAATGTAGGTTCACTAGGTACAAGCCATGAAGAACTAGTAGTAGCTATAGATCGCCACGCTGTCGATTTAATGGCGATTAACGAAACTTGGTTACATGAGGGTGAGGAAGCGCGCGCGCCCGCGGTGCCAGGATACCGGTTACGTCACATTCCCCGACCGACCAATGTGCGCTCGCGAGGTGGCGGAGTTGGCTTCTATATACGGCAGGGTCTAGCTGTTCGAACGTTGCCTCATCCTTCGACTCCGCTTGTAGAACAGATGTGGCTTGCTCTAACTATTAACGGTACTAAGATCGCGATTGGTACTGCCTATAGACCACCATGGTTAAACGTAGACACATTTTTCGATGCTTTGTCTGAAACTATCGGGACTCTTGCATGGTGCAATTATATAATCTTGTTAGGGGACTTTAATATAAATATATTGAACACAGCGGATAGTAATTATAAAAACCTTAGAGAATTCTTACAGTGCTACAAACTAAGCCAATGTGTAACTAAACCAACTAATTTCACCGATCATAGTCAAACCTTAATAGATATAGTTTGTACAGACATCCAGCAATACAATATTTTAGTTAATCACATACCCGATCTGAGTAGCCATGCATTTATTTGTTGTGAAATTAATTTCAAAAAGCCCAAACAAAAACCAATTATAATATCACGCAGAGACTTACATTCCATTTATGTCGAACAGTTTCAATTAGATCTAAAGTCGATGAACTGGGAAACCATCAACACCCTGAATGACGTTAATGATATGGTATCTCTTTTTAACACAATGATGTTAACCATATTTGATATTCATGCGCCTCTTTGCACAAAAACTGTAAGACATTTACAATATACCTGGATCACTTACTATATAAAAAAAATATGAAACTCCGGGATGAAGCTGGTTTAGGAGCACGTAAATCTGGTTCAGAGGTACATAAGAACTATTATAGGGAACTAAAAAATACTGTATTGAGGCGCTTCGCAAAGAAAAAGAGGCATACTATGACTACTATATCAACAATACTAAAAGAGATCCTAAAGCCATATGGTCACACGTAAAAAAATATAAGGTTAAAAAGTAAACCAGAACTACCGTATCATATTTTTAATGATCCCAATTTAATTAATACCAGCTTTTTAAATGTTCCTGGACATGATCAAATACTTACTTCTCTCTTTGAATCTCATATAAATGTTTCATGTAAATTTAAGCTAAAGACAGTACAGGAAATTGATATTTTAAAAATAGTACAGTCATTAAAATCAAATGCGGTTGGCATAGATGGCATATCCTTTAATATGCTCGAAATGTCAATACCCAACACAATATCTGTTATAACAAATATAATTAACAAATCTATAGAAACCCATACATATCCCACAGAATGACAACACGCTTTGGTCAGAACTATTCCTAAAAACGCAAATCCAACTAACATGAAGGACATCCGCCCGATCAGCATATTGCCCTGTGTGTCAAAGATTTTAGAGAAGGTTGTGGTCGAGCAGCTAAGAAAGTATTTGGAAACAAATGAAATACTCCCTAGTTTACAATCGGGTTTTAGGCAACATTATAGTACAACTACCGCTCTGATTAAAGTAATCGATGATATTCTGTCAGACCAGGACTCTGGAAAAGGCACAATATTAGTTCCACTAGACTTTTCTAGAGCATTTGACTGCTTGAATGTACCATTACTTTTGTCAAAATTGCACTATTATGTTACGTAACTGCGGTGAAATGGTTTGAGAGCTACTTTAAATATCGCGCACAGCGAGTAAAATTTCTGACCATAGAGGGTTGCCGCTAGTTTCTGATTTCAAGGTTGTGAAACAAGGTGTACCTCAAGGCTCAATTTTAGGACCAATTTTGTTTGCTATGTACTGTGAAGATATGGTAGATCACATCAAACATTGTAGATACCATATGTACGCTGATGACACACAGATTTATATATCATGTAAGCCTGAGGAAACTCAATCAGCAATAAACAAATTAAACAAAGATTTAGAAGGCATTGCTGATTGGTCAAAATCGAATGCTCTTGTTTTAAACGGAAATAGGTCAAAGTATATGATTCTAGGAACGGCTAAGCAAATTCAAAACATTGCGAATCAACGGCTTCATGTCACCATAAAAGGGGAACAAATTGAACCTGTGACTGAAACTCGCAATTTAGGTCTGCTTATGGATGATCGTTTGCGCTTCGAAAATCACATACTTAATACTGCTAAAAATTGCTTCTACAGACTTAAAGTCCTGTATCAAATTAGAAATTTCCTGAACACAGATATTCGAATAAGGCTCTGTGACTCATTAATTCTTTCTAAATTTAATTACATGCATGTAGTTTATGGTCCTCGTCTATTAATACGTAGTCAAAAACTCATTCAGCGAGTTCAGAATGCATGTGCAAGATTTTGCTTCTGGATACCGCCACGCACTCACGTTACGCCGTACATCAACGAAGGCAACATTTTAAAAATGATATACCGTCGTCACTTTCATTTAGCAACACTACTGATTGGTATAATTAAATATAATATGCCACCTTATCTCTTCCAAAAGTTGGTGTGGTCGTGCGACGTAAATTCAAAAATAACTCGTGCGTCGACTTATTCTCTCGCCGTGCCATTCCATCGCACCGCTGCTTTTCGTGGGAGCTGCAGGTACGCTGCTTCAAAGTGTTGGAACGACCTGCCGCCACCGCTTCGTAGCCTGAAAACAATTAAAACCTTTAAAGAAAAATATAAAAACTATCTAATATTAACTCAGAAGAACATAGGCTGAAGCGTACTACTCACCAAAATGGGTACTGGCACATAGCACAGGCGGTCAAGGTCGCAACTAATAAAGTGAAGTGATGATAATATAACCTTAAATTGGATACTGTTCGGATAGGTCCACTGACCGTAGGCTAAAAAAAAGTGTAATTTAGTGTCGTCAATCAATAACTGAGGTAATTTATGTATAAGTTTTAGAAATAAGTGTTAAAATATACATATATTAATATAAGAAAACAAATAAAACGTAATAATAACTTTTGAAATAATGTAACATATTAATTAATAAAGTTAAGAGCACACTGGTAACAAAATTTTTGAAAATAAAAATAAAGTGCATGTATAATAAGCACATGTACATACCTTTGTTTGGTTTGAAATCAATAATTTCAGCATAGTTAGACGGATTGGTTTTAGAATATTATTATGTATCACTCGCGGACGTCCGTACGTTATTATCCGTTCGGGCCCACTGAAAACCAGCGCTGTTGCTCCGGCGACAGCATAAGCTGAGTGAGGTCCGTTTGTATGACGCGCTACAACATACTCGTACAATATGAGAAACGATTCTTTGTGTCTTTCCATTTTTTTTAAATTATAATCTATAAGTATTAATACTTTTAAATTGTTTTATCCGTCAAATTGTTGTTTTGTTTACTATTTTTGTTTTAAGCTATGGCATAGCTTCTATCGCGGGCGTTGAGCGCGGGGACCGAATCCAGAAATTCATTCTGTAACGAAAAAACCTCACGCTCCCCACTCCGACGGGCACGGAGGTGTAGCTTGAAGGCCGTGCATCGTCTAACGTCGTTTCAGTTCGGCAGACTTCGGCACTCGGCAGATTTCGGCACGGTGTTTGTGTGCGTGCGACTAGACGTATGCGTGTACACTAGCTGCTAACTCAATGATAAACATTCTTGAATAACCTACATGTATTGTAAGATCTTAAAAATATTTTAAACAATATTAACTTTTCATTTATTCAATAATTATTTATGTAATCTAAGTATTTTGCTTACTCCAAAGAAAACAGTTTTAATTTTTTTATTGGATGGATTGTCAAACGAGCACACATACCACCTGATGGTAAGTGGTTGCTGCAGCCCATAGACATCTACATCTATCCTCGATTACAAATCAAAATGCAGATGCGTTGTCACCCGTGAGGACATAGATGGAATGCCTCATTTCCAGTAAAAAGGGTCTTCGGTTCTCTACACGCACCATACGTAACACAGCAGCATTAAAACACTATTTCACACTGGTATTCTGTGAGAGCGTGTTCCTTCCTCGGTCGAGCCTGCCCATTAGTGCTACAACTATACTACTAATATAACTGCAGCATGGATCTACCATGTATAAACTATATACACTTAACTACTCAAAATAGTCTCATATTTTGCTTGTAAGTGGACGAGACATTGTTATACTTAATAAGTTTAATTAGTTCTACATAATGTCAAACATTAAACGGGAACTAATTTCTTTAAAAAATGTACAACAAGTTATATATAATTATATATCAATTGGATTTAACCAGCTTGAAAATGAAATCATGTCGTGTTTACGCCATCTAGCGTATTTTTAGCATACCACCTTGAAAGTTAATCAATGTTTGTTCGATAAAATCATTTTACGTATAAAATGCAGTAGATGGCGATATAACAAACTATTATTTTACTTGTGTACTCCAAAGAATACAGTTTTAATTTATTACACTTAAATTCTCAAAAAACTCCCATATTATGCTTGTAAGCGGACAAGACATTGTTGTTAATAGGTATAATTAGTTCTACACAATGTCCAACACTAAATTTGAACTAATTTCTTTAAAAAATGTACAGTACCTACCTAATATCTAAGCATCTAAGTAATATTTTATGTTACATTACTTTTTATACACAAAAACAGTTCAAACTTAAAAAACTATAATAAAACTAATAATATTATATTTATATAAACTAAATATCCATAAAATCTCATAATATAAGAAGTGACATATAAGTCTATATCAATAGGATATAAATGTCTATATCCATAAATGTGTATTATGCCAACCTTAAAATCCGATAACATAACAAGTTACATACAATTATATATCAATAGGATTTAGCCTGCGAGAAAATGAAATCGTGTCGTGTTTGCGCCATCTAGCGTATTTTGTGCGTACTACCTTGAAAGTTAATCAATGTTTGTTCGATAAAATCGTTTTACGTATAAAATGAAGTAGATGGCGCTATAACAAATTATTATTATACTTGTTTACTCTAAAAAAGACAGTTTTAATTTATTACACTTAACTTCTCAAAATAGTCTTATATTATGCTTGTAAGCGTACGAGACATTGTTATACTTAATAGGTTTAATTAGTTCTACACAATGTCCATTCTGTACTATTTCACGCTGGTATTTTATGAGAGCGTGGTACTTCCTCGGTCGAGCCTGCCCATTAGCGCTACGACTATACTACTAATACAACTGGAGCATGGCTCTACCAAATATAAAACTATATATACACTTAATTTCGCAAAATAGTCCCATATTATGCTTGTAATCGGACGAGACATTGTTATAGTTAATAGGTTTAATTAGTTCTACAAAAGGTCAAACACTAAACTTGAATTAATTTCTTTAAAAAATGTACAGTATCTACCTAATATCTACGCATCTATATAATATTTTTGTTACATTACTTTTTATACACAAAAACAGTTCAAACTTAAAAACCCATCATAAAACGAAAAAATAATTATTTATGTAATCCAAGTATCCTCAAAATCTCATAATATAAGAAGTGATATATAAGTATATATCAATAGAATTTAGCCTGCGAGAAAATTAAATAGAACATTAAATGAAATCGTTTCCTGTTTATGCCGTCTAGCATATTTTATGCGTACTACCTTGAGAGTTAATCAATGTTTTTTCGATAAAATCATTTTACGTATAAAATGCAGTAGATGGCGCTACAACAAATTATTATTTACTTGTTTACTCCAAAGAATACTGTTTTAATTTATTACAATTAACTTCTCAAAATATTACCATATTATGCTTGTAAGCGGACCAGACATTGTTATACTTAATATAATTAATAATATATAATATAATTAATTTATATAAATAATAAGTTTAAGTAGTTCTACATAATGTCAAACATTAAATGTGAACTAATTTCTTTAAAAAATTTACAGTTCTTACCTAATATCTACGCATCTATATAATATTTTATGTTACATTACCTTATAAACACAAAAACAGTTCAAACTTAAAAAACTATCATAAAATGGAAAAATTATTATTTATGTAATCTAAGTATCCTTAACCCTTAACCACCTAGCGTCGGTCACAGTAACACCAGGCGATATATTTTTAAGCTATTGCATAGCCTCTATCGCGGGCCTTGAGCGCGGGGACCGAATCCAGAAATTCCCCGTCCCCGCGCTCAAGGCCCGCGATAGAAGCTATGCCATAGCTTAAAACAAAAATAGGAAACAAAACAACAATTTGACGGATAAAACAATTTAAAAGTATTAATACTTATAGATTATAATTTAAAAAAAATAGAAAGACAAAAAGAATCGTTTCTCATATTGTACGAGTATGTTGTGGCGCGTCATACAAACGGACCTCACTCAGCTTATGCTGTCGCCGGAGCAACAGCGCTGGTTTTCAGTGGGCCCGAACGGATAATAACGTACGGACGTCCGCGAGTGATACATAATAATATTCTAAAACCAATCCGTCTAACTATGCTGAAATTATTGATTTCAAACCAAACAAAGGTATGTACATGTGCTTATTATACATGCACTTTATTTTTATTATCAAAAATTTTGTTACCAGTGTGCTCTTAACTTTATTAATTAATATGTTACATTATTTCAAAAGTTATTATTACGTTGTATTTGTTTTCTTATATTAATATATGTATATTTTAACACTTATTTCTAAAACTTATACATAAATTACCTCAGTTATTGATTGACGATACTAAATTACACTTTTTTTAGCCTATGGTCAGTGTACCTATCCGAACAGTATCCAATTTAAGGTTATATTATCATCACTCAACTTTATTAGTTGCGACCTTGACCGCCTGTGCTATGTGCCAGTACCCATTTTGGTGAGTAGTACGCTTCAGCCTATGTTCTTCTGAGTTGATATTAGATAGTTTTTATATTTTTCTTTAAAGGTTTTAATTGTTTTCAGGCTACGAAGCGGTGGCGGCAGGTCGTTCCAACACTTTGAAGCAGCGTACCTAAAGCTCCCACGAAAAGCAGCGGTGCGATGGAATGGCACGGCGAGAGAATAAGTCGACGCACGAGTTATTTTTGAATTTACGTCGCACGACCACACCAACTTTTGGAAGAGATAAGGTGGCATATTATATTTAATTATACCAAACAGTAGTGTTGCTAAATGAAAGTGACGACGATATATCATTTTTAAAATGTTGCCTTCGTTGATGTACGGCGTAACGTGAGTGCGTGGCGGTATCCCGAAGCAAAATCTTGCACTTTTTATGTGGTAGAGCCATGCTGCAGTTATATTAGATGTATAGTTGTAGCACGAATGGGTCGGCTCGACCGGGGTAGGACCACGCTCTCACAGAATACCAGCGTGAAATAGCAGCTTAATGCTGCTGTATTTCGTATGGTGAGTGTAGAGAACCGGCGACCCATTTTACTGGAAACGAGGCATTCCATCTTAGTCCTCACGGGTGACAACGCATCTGCATTTTGATTCGTAATCGAGGATAGATGTAGATGTCTATGGGCCACAGCAACCACTTACCATCAGGTGGACTGTGTGCTCGATTGTCACCCTATCCTATAAAAAAAAACTCGCTGAATGAGTTTTTGACCACGAATTAATAGACGAGGACATAATTATGAATTTTGATGCGAGTGAGCGTCCATTCACCACTGGTCTCATCGTTGTTTTACGTCTTTTCGTCAGCTCCTTTGTCGCTCCTCCTGCCCCCAAAAAAAAATGCAAGAAAGCAATTAGTACAAGTGGTTCAAGATCATTTACTGTGGGGGAAAACAATTTTCAGCGTGAACTTGTGAAGCGCTGTTATATTGATGATGATGAAACACTTATTAAATATATCCAAAATAAAATGAATTTCAAAAACTGACGTTCCAAATATCATGTATAACTTTCCTACATACATCACATAGCTCAATTCGTTATATATATATTTAATTTTAATGCTAAGCGACAGACGAACATAGTTCGAAATTTAATTAACTTAAGATCTGAGTGTACGAAATAATGTTTCTTTGATGAAAATAAGCAGTGTTTGTCTAAAAATATCTGCTTCACCCCGTGAGTATTGTAAGAGGCGACATAGGTTTCCCTCTGTTGCCTCTTGGGAACAGGAAATGGACAGTATTATCTTATATATATATAGCATTTTATATATGTCAGTCCCAATGTAATTGGGGTCCCAAAGGTAAATGTTGAGAGAAAAATAGTCTACTTGTGGATTTCTTGCCGTTTCTGCTTAGAAAGTTATCCCGCAGTAGAGACTTGGCCTGACCTTTGAAAAATGCCTTTGGTATAAAATATTTGAATCTGACTAATAATTGAGGTGATAAAGAAGAATAACTTGGTTCCATAAAAGCTTGGGCTCAGTATAAACAAAGTTCAAATATGTCTTATTTTGAATATTTAAAAATTTGCTGCTTATGTCAAAAAACATGTTTTTGCAGGACCTAGGGTTTTATTTTAATTTTATATTTTATGATTTTTAGGTTATGTAGTAAGATCACTCGCTCTTGTTATAAGTTGTTTGAATAAATTGAAAGAGACATAAAATAATACAGTTTTTTTAGTTTTTATTAAACAAAGTATAGTGGAACTCAACGTTTTTGTTTTATTGTTTTCTACAATTTTTAATAAAATGTCATCTAAAAACATCTAAAGAACTGTATTAATTTAGTACATAAATTCCAACCTGTTTTTCTGACAATATACTTTGGGCCGTCTTACAAGTAACATACCTTTTATTTAAACACCCAAGAGCGCACAATATTACACAGGTATTGATAAGGATATAACCTATTCAGTCGTTTCAAATAATATTCATGTTTTTTTTTAGTTTAATAACATAGCCTATTCTACCGTTTTTCTTAATAAACTTCTTTTATTTAATATTATTCATTATAGTTTCTTTTTATAGAATAAGGGTGACAAACGAGCACACATTCCACCTGATGGTAAAAAGATGCTGTGACCTATAGACATCTACATTCAACCTCGGTTAAGAATCAAAATTCAGATGCGTTGTCACCCCTGAGGACAAAGATCGATTGCCTCGATTCCAGTGAAAAGGGTTTGCGGTTCTCTACACTCATTATACAAAACAAAGCAGCATTAAGCTGCTATTTTACACTGGTATTCTGTGAAAGCGTGATACTCCCCTGGTCGATCCGACCCATTCGTGCTACAACCATAATA
Organism: Parnassius apollo; assembly: GCA_907164705.1. Classification (NCBI taxonomy): domain Eukaryota; kingdom Metazoa; phylum Arthropoda; class Insecta; order Lepidoptera; family Papilionidae; genus Parnassius; species Parnassius apollo. Next base: position 1,148,597 of record CAJQZP010001016.1, read on the forward strand.
TAACCGCAGCGTAGCACTACCACTCTGAAGTCGCCTCAATGTTTCAACTTTATAATCTATTTGATGATAAAGGCTAATTTATTATAAAACTTAACCTTCATTATTTATTGACATAAACAAAGTAGAGTAAAATATTTACAAACATTTCATTTCCGCTACATTAAAAGCATTAGCTTTCATTTTTCAGTTCTAAAATATATTTTTCTAATTATATTACAACAATATAAACCACTAATTTATGCTTATAATTTATCATTTTATTACCTACATATTCTTGTATAACTGTTACGAATGATGTCAAGCACCCAATTTCATATATCTCCTTTCTGTAGTTTTAACAAGAGCACGCTACTGACTTCTTTCGAAAATCTTTTTCCCGGAAAATTCTCTAAATCCTTAGAAAAATCTATATATATATATATATATATATATATATATATATATATATATATATATATATATATATTAAATTGGAATGCCTTCCGTAATATCGATATAAGAGACTTTTAGTGATTAAAACTTGAGAAACCATTAATTTAAAAAAATCCGTCCAGCGGAGTTAATTTTAGAAATGGCTGAATGTATGATTGTAATGACACTTACCGAACAGATGGACGAGCAACGCTAGGAGTGATTCAGAACAAATTTTATCCAAAAATAAATAGAAATCCTTTCATATAGAAATATTGATAATATGAGATAAATTAACTCTAGATTAATTTGGGATCTATTGAATCCAGGTGAAGAGCGGGTGGGTCCCAATATAAAAAAAAATGTAATGGACTATCGTTCGACGTCTTTCGTGAAAGCATCTTTACGAAACTTTTAAAAAGAAATCTAGAATGTTATAATGTTCTTTTGTGTAGTTAATGGTCCCATGACATCTGTTGTTTCTCAAAGGAAAGTGTCGAGTTAGAAGAAGTCTAAATACGTCGTTCCTTATACTCATTCTCTTGTAAGAATTTTTAACACACTGCTCTTGTGGTACAGTAATGTGCAAATAATTTTTAATACTTAAACTTAATTTTAACAGAACGCGAGTAACCCGGGTTCGATCCCCGCCGGCACCAATGAAATTGTTAAATGCAATTTTAAGTGCTGATTTACCATGTGCCCGGCGGTGAAGTAAAACATTGTGAGGAAACCTGCATGTCTGAGAAATAAGAAAAAAATATTTTGAAGACACGTGAAGTTCGCCAACACGCATTGAAACAGCGCGACGGATACTTCCTTGCCTTAAAACCATCTCAGAAATGTGGGGAGGCCTGTGCCCAGCAGTGGAACATATTTAGGCTGTACTTTACTTTTTACTTTAAATTTAATTTCACATTTTCATAGATGCCGATTATTATATTGTAAAGGAAGTCTGCGTGAATTTTCATGTTCGAAAACATTTTGGTCCGCATATACATACAATTGAAAAATTAATTTAAAAAAAGTAAAAACCGACTTGAAAGAACTAAAAAATATAATATAATTTCACATTTTGGAATCTGAACTACGACATTGTGTACAGAAGAATAAAAGCCCCGACTTCCAAATATAAAAATAGTTTATCCTTTTTATTTAATATAAATAAAAAACAAAACACACAAAAATTAACAACATTTTTTTTGGAAATAGGTTTGTGGTGGCGCTGTCGTCGCGTTACAAGCGAAACACATCGAAGCCTAGTAAAGCCTAGTAGCGAAGTAAAACAGTATAAATATAATAGTTCCGAAATATCATGGAGCGTTGCTGCTCCCCAGGCAGAACACCTTGCCCGGCGAGAAATCTCCCCTTTACCTTCCACAGCCACAGGTTAAAAACAAAATGGTGTTATCAAATTCGATCCAATTTCGTTTGACAGGTAATTAATTGTATGTTACGTCTGTAGTATTATTAAAAATAACGAACTTTCAGTGTATAATTATATACCGTAAGCTTGTGCGTGTAAGTTCGTAATGCAGTAAAAATGCCTGGTTGCGTGGAAAACTATTCGTATTTATTTATATTTGACGGTAGGCTTGCCAAATCGTTTATCCCTTTCCAAAACGATAACATTCATACCCTCCTATCGACACATCGGGGTGGTGGGGTGGGTGGGGAAAGAATATTATTATAGAATATTACGCGATCATCGCAACCGAAGGAATAAAAGGCACGCGTGGCCGACGCGCACTCTCTTCCCGCCGCGCTCGTCGTTGGAACCACACCGCCTCTCTCCCGACGCATCTCTGGGGCCCTAGAGAGTCTACCCAGAGTGTCTTCCAGAAGTCGCAGCGCAGCAACATAACATAGTGCCCAAGCCGCATAGAAGCAACACCCCGGTGAGTGAACATTCCTACTAGTTCCTGCTTGATATAATTGTGTTTAATAGTTAATCCGCTCCAATTTTCATTTTCTCCTAATCAAGCAGAATTCCTTTCATAGATTTGGCAAATAATAGTTCGTTTAGGGAAGAGCGAGTTCATTGTATGGGAATCCGCGTGCTATAGTCGCCATTTTGTGTAAATGAATAAGCATTTCGCATATACAGTCCATTTGGGTTTAACATCTCGCGTAATAGGCTCAAGGCTCGACCGGGGAATTGGACTTCGGTAACCTTAGGCTCGTCGCTCCACCATTTTATGGTCACTTCGGCAGGATTTGGACTGGTTTTTAGTAGTCGTGAACCATTTTCTGGTCGAATTATTAGATTAATTACTTAGACAATGCACTCTAATTTATGGAATAGACTTAAATAGTGTTCGTTTAGTTTAAAATTAAACTTTGGTTAGTTACTTGCAAATAGAATTAATTATTCATTTTAATAGTGTTCGTTTAGTTTAAAATTAAACTTTTGGTTAGTTACTTGCAAATAGAATTAATTCTTCATTTTAATAGTATTCGTTTAGTTTAAATTTAAATTTTGGTTAGTTACTCGCAAATAGAATTATTCATTTAAATAGTGTTTGTATTTGGTTTTAATTTAAAGCTTATTAGTCGCTTAAGTAATTGAAACAGTATAATCACACGCGTTTTGTACGCTTACCCAACAATTTTGATAAAAATATATTGAGTTTAGCGAGCGACACGCGTCACCTCGGCTCGTTGTATAGGTGTTCAATTTAACGACGTAATACGGCACGCGTGTCCATCCTCCAGTGTTGTGCGATTAATTGTGATTAATATAATATTAATTACAATAATTTAAAATGGCAGTTAGTGGAAATGAAATTAAAATTAAAACGCTTTATGCCAAGAGGGACATACTTTTTTCACGTATGCAAAGTATTAGTGATCACGTAAAGAACATTAATGTAGAAACAGTGCGGGAAACTTTTTTAAATGAAATTGAAACAGTGGATTCTTTGCGGACGGATTACGAAAGGGTATTAGACCAAATTAATCATTTGGAATTACAAATCGACCCGAAATATATAGTGAACTAAAAACCGCTTCTAGCATTTGAAGATATGTTGTGTCGCGTGAAAAGAACGGCGAAGCTCTTACAGTCTCCATCTCAAAAGCCGGAAATTCAGGTACGCCCATGTGACTCAATTAGGTTGCCGCCAATAGATATTCCGGTATTCAATGGTGATATTAAGACATGGCCCTTCTTCTTCAGTAGTTTTCAAAACAATATACATAATAACCCATCGTTATCTGACGCCGAAAAATTATATTATTTAATTAGTAAACTTAGTGGCAGGATACAGTCAATTTGCTCGGGTTTTACACCTACAGCAAACAATTACTTGTTAATATTCGAAACGCTTAAAACTAAATATGAAGATAGGAGAATGTTAGCTTCCGAATATTTGACCCAGATATTCCCTTCAACCGTGTTACTGGGAACGGCACGTATTTTGGTTAGGGATTCGCGTGGAAACGAACAAAGCGTCCGTGCACTGCTGGACAGCGGAGCCCAAAATAGCTTTATAACGCAACAATGTTTTCAGCGCTTAGGCTTAGTAATAAATAGGTCACTCTCATGTCCCGCAGTCAAAGGCATCGGAGGTACTAGTAAAGTTACCCAGGGATATATAAATTTAAAATTTTATTCTCGGATAGATCGTAACGTTAACATTGATATAAATGCATTAGTGGCAGATAGGGTCTTTGAACGGCTGCCAACCGTTTCGGTTGACACCTCGGCAATAATTGAATTTAAAAATTTGACTCTAGCAGACGACACTTACGCCGTTCCTGGAAACATAGACATGCTCATTGGAGCATCACTTTTCCCTCATCTTTTGTTAAACAATAAGGTCAGGGGCAACTCCTCGCATACCGCGCCTTACGCACTGGAAACCGTCTTGGGCTATGTCATCATTGGCTCCGCCCCCATCGTGGATAGTATTTCGGCAACCTCTTATTGTGGTATGGCTGTCGAACCGCTAGAGTCGTTAGTCCGCAAATTTTGAGGGATGGAGGAGGTGAACGTCCCACCCATAGCTAGCTCAGATGACAGATTATGCGAGGGAAATTTACTTCCGCACGACCTTTCGTGATCGCAACGGTAGATATAGTGTAGCGCTACCCTGTAAATGAGATGTTTTATTTCTCGGCGATTCGCGTCAAATGGCGGAAAAACGTTTCTACAGTTTGGAGCGTAGGGCGCTCGCTTCACCCCAGTTAAAAGAAGCTTATGACGGCGTCATTAACGAATATATAAGGGAAGGTTACATATCACTTGTGGCTTCGAAATTAAATAACTACGAAGACACACCGTTGTATTTCATACCACACCACGGGGTCATTAGGGAGGACAAACTTACATCTAAGTTACGTGTAGTGCTCGACGCTAGTGTTAAAACTAGCACTCACCTGTCGCTTAACGATATCCTCTATAGTGGGCAAAATTTACAAGGCAGTTTATTTAATATAATAGCCAATTTTCGTTTGTTTAGTATAACACTATCCGCCGATATTCGCCAAATGTTTCTTTGCATAGGGGTCCGTGAATGCGACCGTAGATTCCAACGCATTTTATATCGTTTCAACCCAAAGGAACCTCTAATGGTGTTTGAATTTAACCGCGTTTGTTTAGGTTTAAAGTCGAGCCCATTTCATGCGTTACGCCCGGTGAGACAGCTCGCTCACGATGAAGGTCCCTCTTACACTAAAGCTAAGAGGGCAATTGAGAGCGGTTTATATATGGATGATTTTGTATACTCGGTCGATAGCGTAGAGGAGGCCACCCTAACCACCGCCGAAGTTATAAAGCTCATGAAATCGGGTCAATTCGATCTTGTCAAGTGGACTAGTAATTCGCGTCTGGTTCTAGACACAATCCCACTATCACAACGTCTTTCGGCGATAAAGGAATTCGACGATTCTGATACACACAAAGTGCTCGGTCTGTGTTGGTCACCAGAGTCCGACGTGTTTAGCCTTAAGGTAAATCCGCCCGTAGAGAAGTGCACAAAGCGCACAATACTGTCATGCGTTGCTAGATTATGGGATGTCATGGGTTTCGTAGCTCCGGTGGTATTATACGCTATGCTTTTGATTAAACAACTTTGGTTATTTGAATGCGATTGGGATGACTCGCCGCCTGACAGCATTGTTTGGTTGTGGCAGCATTTTAGAGAGGAACTTCCTTTACTAAGAGAAATTAAAATACCGCGTCATATAAACGTCGATAGAAATAGCGTCATCACGGTCGTTGGGTTTGCAGACGCCAGCGAGAAGGCTTACGGGGGGCGTTGTATATTTCCACGTCCAGAATAATGGTAGAAATTCGATTAGCCTCATTAGTTCTAAGTCGAGAATCTCCCCCCGTAAGGTTGTCTCTCTGGCGCGCTTAGAGCTTTGCGCAATATTAGTACTCACCAAGCTTATTACCGCAGTTATCAGCGCATGTAGGGATAGAGTTCATATAGAAAGGATATTTGCCTTTTCCGACTCCACCGTCGCCTTATGCTGGGTTCATTCTTCACCCCACCGTTGGGATACGTTTGTCGCGAACCGAGTGGCCAAGATCCAAGACGAGTTGGAAACGCGGACCTTTTATCACGTGTCCGGTACGGAAAACCCTGCCGATTGTCTATCCCGTGGACTCACCCCGATGCAAATAATGGACCACCCGCTTTGGTTCCACGGACCTTCTTGGGTTCACTTGGATCCCTCGCAATGGCCAATAACTGATTTCGAACCTTCGTCAGTGTCACAACCGCCGGAAGAGAAGAGACACGCTCTAGTGGCGAACGTTTCGAGCGAGGTTTCTCCAATCATTGCTTTAGCGAACCGTTTGTCCTCTTGGTAGAAATTATTGCGTAGCGTAATTTGCATTTGTCGATTCGCGAAGCTTTTACCGCGACGTTCGTATGTCTTAGCGTCCGATTACAACTATGCCGAGTCGCTAGTATTGCGTGGACTTCAACGTGCGCATTTCTCGGAAGAAATTACAAGATTACAATCGAATAGAGCTTGTAGTCGCGCCTTTCAATGCCTTAAGCCATTTTTACAATATGGGATTCTAAGGGTAGGTGGACGCTTGTCCAACTCGCAGTTGAGTTTCGACCAACGGTACCCTATAGTTTTACCGCGTAAAGACCATATCATGAATTTATTAGTCGATTACCATCATTAATTGAATTCGCACGCTGGCCCTGACTTGCTGATGTCGATCTTGCGTCAGAATTATTGGATTCTTTCTGCACGTAATTTAATCCGCAATCGGGTGCACAGATGTATAGCTTGCTTTCGGACACGCCCCAAGCCGTCATTTCCGGAAATGGCAGAACTTGGATCTTGTCGAGTAATACAATTAGTAAAGCCCTTTACGCACACCGGGTCTGATTTCGCTGGTCCGTTTAAGGTCACGCTCACTCGCGGGCGTGGTATAAGATCCACAAAGGCTTACGTCTGCATTTTCGTATGTCTAACTACTCGAGCGGTGCAACGAGTTCTATCGTTGGTGATCTAAGCACAGCAGGCTTTATGGGTGCATTTAAAAGATATCTTTCCCGCCGTGGCCCTGTAAGTAAATTGTATTCGGATAACGGTACGAACTACGTCGGTGCAAAACCTATTTTATCAGAACTACATGAGCTCTTAGCTTGCAAGTATTATAATTCGGAGTTCGCTCACATTCTAGCCGAGAACCGCATTGAGTGGTCTCTGAACGTCCCAGCCGCGAGTCATTTTGGGGGCAATTGGGAGACTTATATAAAGAGTCTAAAGAGTCACTTATACCGAGTAATAGGAGATCAAATTTTGTCCTTCGAAGAGCTAAGTACGATGTTCGCTCAAATTGAATACATAATGAATAGCCGCCCACTTTGTCGTACGTTGTCTAGTGACCCTTCGGAGCAACTGGCTCTAACTCCAGCACATTTTTTTGAATTTAACGCCTTTAAAGTATTTGCCCGCCGTAGATATGGATGATTAGACCGGTTAGTGTAATCGTTTTGGAAACGATGGAGGATGGAATACTTGCATACTTTGCAGTCTCGGAAAAAATGGAACACAGCAACTGAGCCTTTAGCTGTAGGAACTGTAGTTGTGCTCACCAAAGAGAATACGCCACCTCTCCATTGGCCGTTAGGAATTGTCGAAGAGGTCTTTCCCGGTTCCGACGGAGTAATTAGGGTAGCTCGCGTTAAGACCACGGTTGGGTCTTACATGCGTCCTGTTGTCCGTTTGTGCCCCCTGCCTCTTCCATAATTTAAATTAGCTTTCTAGATTAGAAATTGTAGTTGAATTTAGGTAATCTTAGCGTTAGTTAGTTATTTTGTTATTTTGATCTTAGCTCTAGTTGTTTTAATTATTTTTTTTGAAGGAAATCCTTCAAGGACGGGGGAGATGGTTGCGCGGAAAACTATTCGTATTTATTTATATTTGACGGTAGGCTTGCCAAATCTTTTATCCCTTTCCAAAACGATAACATTCATACCCTCCTATCGACACATCGGGGTGGTGGGGTGAGAGGGGAAAGAAGATGATTCTAGAATATGTAGGGTATATGATAGTTATTTTCGTTATTGTGTATGTAGGTAGTGGGTACCAATAAAGCTTTCAGTTCGCTGTTCAACTCCGCCTTTTATTGACGTTACATTAGCGACGAGTCCGTAACCACGCGTTGTTTCGTATTATTCAAAACGTTATAAAGTGGTCGTAATTATGCCTATTGGTAAATTAGAGCCGTTCGATTTAGCCAGTAAACAGTGGCCCGCGTATATTCGTCGAGTTCAACAATTTATATTGCTAAACGAAATCAAGTCTGAATTACGAGTTCCTATGTTAATAACCGTGGTCGGCGAGGCGACATATTCGTTGATGTGCGATCTATGTTCTCCTGCACACCCGGAAGACAAAACTTTCGAAGAATTAGTGAGTTTAGTGTCGAGTCACTTAGAACCACAGCGTTCCGAGATTGCAGAGCGCCACGTGTTCCGCTTGCGCAGGCAACTCGGAGGTGAATCACTTGCCGAATATTTGCAAAATCTGAAACATTTGGCTTCGACCTGCAATTTTGGAGTGACACTTGAAGAGAATTTGCGGGACCAATTTGTATCAGGTCTTGCGAGCGAGGCGATGCGGTCCCGTATTTTTGCCGAAAGAAACATTCGGTACAAGGAGGCGGTGGAGTTGGCTTTTGGTGCGGAGGTGAGTGGTGCCACGGCACCAGCTTCGACCTCAGGTGTTCGGAGCAGCAGTCTAGAAAGAGGCGAAGGTTTACATCAGGCCGGGGAGCGCCGAGGGCGGCGAGACCTACACTTGGTCTCTGGAGGAGGCACCATGGAGACGCGACGGAGTCAGCGAAGCTCGGGGCCATGTTGGCGTTGTGGAAAGCCACATAGGGCGGATAAGTGCCGATTTGCGCAATACAATTGTGATAAGTGTGGTAGGCGCGGACATCTTAAGGTGATGTGCAAAGAAGTGCGCGACGGGAGGCAGTCGAGCGGCCCCCAGCATTATGTGAGTGATGTGAGTTGCGAAGGAGAGGATTTTTTTAATATCCAGCTGAAAGCTAAAGGTAACGAGTCTTATAAATTAACTTTGAAAGTAGATGGACAGCCGTTAGTTTTCGAAGTCGATACCGGTAGTCGCATTTTGACAATAAGTGAACAGTTTTATTTGTGTCATTTTCCGTATAAATCCCTTCTCAAAGATAATGTAAGATTACATAGTTATGTCGGTTCGCGAATCGAGTCTTTGGGTTTTATATTGGTCAATGTAGCATTGGGAGAGGTCAGAAAAAAAAATTGTTCTTTATATGTAATTCGTAACGGAGGATGCCCTTTAATAGGTAGACAATGGATTCGAGCTCTTGAAATAAATCAAATTAATATTAGTGTTAATGAAATTCTAGATGATTCATTCGTGAGCCGACTCATTAGCGAATTCCCCGAAGTGTTTACAGATAAGTTAGGCACTTGTACCGAAAGCGTTCAACTACAGCTCAGTGACGAACAACCTGTGTACGTGCGCGCGCGGCCCGTGCCATTGGCGCTTCGATCCCGGGTCGAACAGGAGCTGAGGAGGCTTGAGACCGAGGGTACCATTTTTAAGGTGGACCACTCCGAGTATGGTACTCCTATAGTACCGGTTATAAAAGAAAACGGCGATATACGAATTTGTGGAGATTATAAAATTACGATAAATCCAAAGCTCAAGCGGGAGTTTTATCCGTTACCGCGAATTGAAGAACTTTTTGCCAAATTAAGTGGTGGTGAAGAATTTTCGAAAATTGATCTAAAAAATTCCTATCAACAATTACTGCTAACGGAGGATTCTCGGCGTTACACTGCAATTACTACACATCTAGGCACATTCGTATATCGTCGAACCCCATTTGGGTTGTCGTGTGTTCCCGAAAAATTCCAGAAAATTATGGAAGAGACACTCAGCGGTATACCCGGTACGGTAGTTTTTTTTGGACGACGTTTGTGTCACGGGAGCTACGCGAAATAAACATCTGAGTAATTTACGAGCTGTACTTGAACGGTTGCGGACTATGGGCTTTACCGTTAAATCCGAAAAATGTAAGTTCTTACAAAAAAGTGTAAAGTACCTAGGTTTTATTATTGACAAGCAGGGATTGCATCCCGATCCGAAAAAGATGGAAGCCATTTCTAATGCTCCAACACCACTGAATGTTACCCAATTAAAAAGTTTTCTTGGTCTCCTTAATTACTATGGCAAGTTTATTCCTAATCTCAGTACCATTTTACATCCCTTACATTTGTTATTAAACAAAGGAGTTAATTGGAAATGGACTTCAAAATGCGAGCAGGCCTTCCGAGAAGCTAAAAGAGCTTTGTTGGGCGAAAAGGTTTTGGCTCACTATGAGGAAGGGCGGCCACTGGTTCTGTCGGTGGACAGCAGTGCGTATGGGCTGGGCGCAGTACTAGCACACGTATACCCCGACGGCACCGAGCGACCGGTCAGCTGTGTATCGCGTACGCTTAATGCTTCAGAAAAAAATTATAGTCAATTAGATAAAGAGGCTCTGGCCATATTTTTTGGAATAACGAAACACCACCAATATGTATTCGGTCGACGCTTTGTTTTACGAACGGATCATCAGCCGTTAAGTTACATTTTTGGGAAAAGAGGCGGGATACCACAAACGGCAGCCAGTCGCTAACAGCGGTGGGCTGCCCGATTGGCCGCCTATGATTTTTCAGTGGAGTTTGTTCGCTCGGCTGCTAACGGCCCGGCCGACGCGCTGTCCCGCCTTCCTCTGCCAACCGAACGTCACCAGTCCTCGGTCACGTCTTACATTAATTTACTGGAAGATACTATTCCGGTAAACTTCAAGGATATTAGTATCGAAACAAAAAAGGATACGGTATTGAGCCGAATTACAGGCTATGTAATGTTCGGTTGGCCCTTCTCGACCAAATGCGACGACGAGAAGCCGTACTTTGATAGAAAGCAAGAGATGTTGCTTGATCTAGGCTGCTTAATTTATAAATATCGCGTCGTAATCCCTCCCTCACTACGAGAACGAGTTTTAATGGAAATTCATGAGGGTCATTTAGGAATGAATAAAATGAAAAATCTAGCTCGAAATTACATCTATTGGCCTGGTATAGACCAGGACATAGAAAACTTATGTCGTAATTGCCAAGCGTGTTGCTCAGTTCGTGATAGTCCTCCCCGAGCCGTTCTGCATCCATGGGAATTCCCTCTAAATCCGTGGCAACGTTTGCATGCAGATTTTGCCGAATACGTGGGCAAGAAATATCTCATAGTTATAGACGCCCATTCGAAATGGATAGAGGTAGTACCGATGGGTCGGACGGATGCCAAAGAGACCATAGCCGCATTTATAAGTATGTTCGCAAGATTTGGCTTGCCGTCGCAATTGGTCACGGATAATGGACCGCCTTTTATGTCCATAGATTTTAAAAATTATTGTAAAAAAAAATGTATTAGGCATGTGTCATCGGCTCCCTACAGACCTCAGGCAAATGGTGCTGCGGAAAATGCGGTGAAAACCATTAAAAAAAGTTATTAAAGAGGCGGTTTTTGAAGGGGAAGATATATTACAGGCAATAAACAGATTTTTATTTCAATACCGCAACTGCGAACATGCCACAACCGCGGTGTCACCTGCAGTGGCATTGTTGGGTCGCCGTTTACGCAGTCGCCTGGATGCTTTACGTCCCAACACGGCTGATGTGGTGCGAAGGGCTCAATATCAGCAGGTTGCCAATTCCGGGGGTTCGGACCGTAATATAGCTATAGGAGACCGGGTGTTGACTAGAAATTATACACCAAAAGGGGGGCAAGTGGCGTGAAGGAAAGATAGTAAAAAAAACGGGACCCGTTTCTTATAGGGTCAGCATGGGGGATGGAATCGAGTGGAAAAGACATATCGACCAAGTGATACCAACCAATCGTAAAAGTCGTTATTCCCTTTCAAGGCCTAGCATTAGCGAATTAAAAGAGACCGAGGAGACCCCACACCTGAGGCCTGATAGTGGCACCGATGACTTATTTGAAGATGCAACCGGAGAGGGCAATGACCAGGACGAAAAAGGCAGTTCGAATATTACAGATAATGCAGAGAGAAACTCCTCGTCACCGCCTTCACCGAGTGTATCGTCTCGAGCACTGCGTGCTTATATTCGAGCCAAGAAAAAGGAATTGAAATTATTTTCTTTTTTCTGTGTAATAGGAAAGAATCGGAATTAATGTACAATAACATAACATCCTTTTGTTGGATGATATAGTTAGATGTTTTTATTAAATAATATGTCACTTAGTCATTTAAAGGGGGAATGTGTAGGGTATATGATAGTTATTTTCGTTATTGTGTATGTAGGTAGTGGGTACCAATAAAGCTTTCAGTTCGCTGTTCAACTCCGCCTTTTATTGACGTTACAGAATATTACGCGATCATCGCAACCGAAGGAATAAAAGTCACGCGCGGACGACGCGCACTCTCTTCCCGCCGCGCTCGTCGTTGGAACCGCACCGCCTCTCTCCCGACGCATCTCTGGGGCCCCAGAGAGTCTACCCAGAGTGTCTTCCAGAAGTCGCAGCGCAGCAACATAACATAGTGCCCAAGCCGCATAGAAGCAACACCCCGGTGAGTGAACATTCCTACTAGTTCCTGCTTGATATAATTGTGTTTAATAGTTAATCATTTTAAAACATTAAAAACAAACTTTCGTCTCTCGTTGGCCGCCTTCACAAAATAGTACGATGTATTCCGAAAAAAGCCCGAATCCTAATATATAACTCTCTAGTAAAACCTCACTTACTTTACCTTGTAGAGGTATGGGGTAATGCAGCCAAAACCAATCTTAAACCTCTCCAAGTGCTACAAAACCGTATCATAAAAATTTTGTATAACTATGACTTTTTAACACCAACTAATCCAATATATAAGGAAACTAAACTGCTTAACGTTACTCCACTTTATACATATAGCACATGCATACTAATATATATAAAATAAAACATAAATTAATCCACACACAACTCACGTTTTTAACAAAGAAGCAAACAAACAAATACATAACACGCCGAGCTAGTCACCTTGTATTGCTGCCTATAAGAACAAACTATGGTAAAAATAATATAACGTATAAAGGAGCACAGTTATACAACAAACTACCTAAATTTGTAAAGGAGGCGAAATCTTTGAATGTTTTCAAACAGAAGTTACTTGCCTACCTATATTCACAACAGCTAATTACCTTACCTTAATCAATATTAAATAAAAATAAAAAACATTATTAAACTTGGACCACCTTATAGTTTGAATAAACAACAAAGATATTTGCTTCTTAAAAGCGACATCCAACAAAGTTATTTATACCCGCACTAAAAATTGTTATTACTAAGTTCATATAGTTATTGTTCTCATGTAAGTGACTATTGTCTTATTGAGAAATAAAGATCTTTAAACCGAATCCGCTCCAATTTTCATTTTCTCCTAATCAAGCAGGATTCCTTTCATAGATTTGGCAAATAATAGTTCGTTTAGGGAAGAGCGAGTGCATTGTATGGGAAACCGCGTGCTATAGTTGCCATTTTGTGTACACGAAGAAGCATTTCGCATATACAGTCCATTTGGGTTTAACATCTCGCGTAATAGGCTCAAGGCTCGACCGGGGAATTGGACTTCGGTAACCTTAGGCTCGTCGCTCCACCAATGCCTATTTGTAATAACCACGGCATTGTTATTCGGCCGGTTACGTAGACACGGTTTTGACTGGAAACGAGGCATTTCATTTTAGTACTCAGGGGTGACAGCGTATCTGCATCGTTTTGATACTTAATCGAAGCAAATGGGCCACAGCATCCACTTACCATCAGACTGTGTACTAGCTTGTCTCCCTTAACCTATAAAAAGGATTTTTATTCTACTTTTAGTAAAACTATTGAAAAGGAGAGTCACGTTCTACATCTTACGCCCGTCACAGTGATAAACAAATTACTGGCCCCATTTCTTATACCACATCTGATTGGGTTCGGAAAGCAACGCTGTGGGCGTCACACCTGCTAAGACGTTCGACTTACAAGAAATTGAACTACCCTCTCAAAAGAAGTGGTTGACGACTAAGAGTACGAGCCCTAAGGATCCTGGTCCTGACGTCTTGTACTGTATATCTTTTAATTCCCTACTTTTAGGGTGGAAACTGGATAAATAAAACAAAATATATTCAAAACATTTATAAAACGTAATTACATGCATTTGAAAACTAATAAATAAATAAAAATATTATTTTAATTAATAATATTAAAAAACGGTTTTGACTTGCGTCTTTATTTTCTGTTTATTGCCTTCACTAGTTAACAAACTTAATTTTACATGACCCTCGGGATCCAAGTAGGAAGCCTTACATTCGTTTAATATTTATGCTTAACCAGGTAGGACATAAACAACATTTCATTCTAGCAATTAACTGTCTGTTATCTACCACTGATACGTCTTATCAGTGCCTAAAACATTTATTATTTAAAATTAAATGAATATATTTTAATACTTATTTCGCATTACATAACCGACTATTATGTAATACATGACTCTAAGTTAGTAAAAAAAATCCTTACCTTTCTTAGAAATATTATATTAAATTCTAATTTAATAAAAAAAATATTATGTAATTCGACATTTATTTCAAGAAACAATAAATGATTTAGTGAGATGTTTATCTCACGTCGCCAACAACCACGTCAAACATCTTCGTTAACTACTAATTACTACAGGGATAACTTTATCAGGGATATAATGTTCATGAAAACATCAAAGACTACTCAGTGAGCCAGTAAACCAATTTCTGGATTTTAATACAGTTTGCATAGTTATTCAGCGTCAATATTACACTAGAAGAGTAAAATACGGGCGATAATAATACATTTTGTGTTGATATTATTAAAGCATCGAGTTTATTATTCTACACTAAATTTTATTAGAAATACTGATCAATTCTAAAAAGTAAATAAGAAAATTCAAAAATATGCTGTTGTAAAGTATAGCTTCCACGAAAATTGGCATATATTATAGTTTAATTTATAATGAAGGGCAGTATTAAAGTCATAACAAGAAAATCACGCCTCTCTTTTCCTTGACACCTTACCTACATTACAAGGCGACCCTACCAAGCGGTGCGCTGCGATAATGGACACGCACTGTCCAGCGAAGTCTTTTAATTTGTTACTCTTAATGATGGTACAAAGAGGTCACGTCCTTCATTGGATCTGTGAACTTAGTTTTCCTACATGTTAACTGTTGGAGTCCTTTTAAAATGACCTAAACGTAGACCTCAAGGATGTGCGCACAACACAGGGTTCACTTTTATCTTGATATTATACGATTAAAAAGTATATCAACCAATAAAATGGAATGAACATGAAAATGAATTTTCATATCCAAGTAAATGGGATGCCCATAAGTATAAAATACCCGCCTGATAAATATCATCAAAAATATAAATGAGGTGAATAAAAATTCTGATTCCCGATACCTCATTAAAATAAATATATAAGTAAAAAGAAACATAAAAAGAAATAAAGGTTAAAATTTTAGAAAGAAAAGCAAGTACGTACAAGAATTATAAAAAAATAATAAATAAAGAACGCCTGACAATCGACAACAAAGAAATTTAGACTAATTTTTCAAAAATTCTAATTTACAGCCTATATACGTCTCACTGCTGGGAATAGGCCTCCTCTCATTTCTGAGAGGGTTTAAGGTCAAAGAAATGTTTCTTCTTATGTTAATAAATATTTTGTTAAACAAACTTTATTGCTTGTGTAATAGTGTAATTTTTGTAAATTTCTGTTTTGATTAAGATAAACATTTTTCTTAGAAGGCTTGAAATTTAAAAAAAAAATAATTCGTTTTCGACTTTAATCGGTTAATTAGTTTTATTTACGTGATCATTTTAATGTATTGGCCGAGTTGCAAATGATGGTTACATTAATGAACGGATCATTAAAAGAAAGGGGTATGAAAATGAACGCAAGTAAGACGAAGGTTATGGTTTTAGAAAGAGAAGAAAGTAAAACGATTTGTGAAATAAGAATAGAAGGAGAGTTAATTGAGCAAGTGGATGAGTTTGTATATTTGGGCTGCGTATTTAGCAGGGATGGGAGATATGATAAGGATATAGAACGACGAGTGAATGCGGGAAATAGAGTAAATGGGGCCTTGCACTCTATTGTGAAGAATCAAAATGTGTCGAAAAAGGCACGTATGGCAATTCACAATGCTGTGTTGGTCCCTACTTTAACGTATGGTAGTGAAAGTTGGGTGTGGCAGAAGAAGCACGAGAGTAGAATAAACGCAGTATAAATGCGGTCGTTAATGAGTATGTTAGGGTTGAATCTGAATGACAGGGTAAGAAATTGTGTAATAAGAGAAGAGTGTGGTTTGCAAGATGATGTTGTGACCAGGATTAAGAAAGGAATGCTTCGGTGGTTTGGTCATGTGGAAAAATGAATAAGGAAAGAGTGACAAAGAAAATTTATGGTGCAGAAGTGAATGGCAGAGTCGGAAAGGGACGTCCTAGATGAAAATTTATCGACCAAATTGGCGATTTATTGAAAACGGGCCAAATTAGGAGTACCCTTAACCGACGAGCATGTATGCGTAGGTGTATGGATGTGAAGGAGGCAAGAGAGGTGTGTCAGGATCGTGCCAAATGGAAGTCTGTAGTCTCTGCCTACCCCTCTGGGTGATAGGCGTGAGTGTTTATGTATGTATTCAAAATGTTTCGAGTATACCGGCGAATGCAAATAACGTCATTAATTGACGCCATATTCCACGATATTCGATACAACGAATCACTAGTATGGACATTTATGACTTCATTTGCATTGGCCAGTAATAACAAAAACCCATGGGTTGTATTTTTGAACATACCCTAGATATTTGATACATAGCCGAAATGGATATTTGGGCTGTTGAGGGGATATACGAACGAACTTAATTTAGTTGCAATTTATCATATATAGCAAGAGCCGTGGTAGCTCAGTGGTTAACGCTCGCTGTAAATATAACAGAACGCTAGTAACCCGGGTTCGATCCCCGCCAGCACCAATGAAATTGTTAATGGCAATTTCAAGTGCTGATTTACCACGTGCTCGGCGGTGAAGGAAAACATCGTGAGGAAACCTGCATGTCTGAGGAATAAGAAAAAAAATATTTCGAAAACATGTGAAGTTCGTCAACACGCATTTGGGCAGCGCGGCGGACACTTCCTTGCCCTAAATCCTCTCAGAAATGAGGGGAGGCCTGAGCCCAGCAGTGGGACGTATATAGGCTGTAACTTTACTTTACTTTACTTTTTTTATCACATATAAATTTATTTTATACAAGCAATAATGTTAAAAAAATTGCTGAAGATATCGCACATTAATACATAATTGAACTAAATTAGGTGTGCACAGCAACAAAGTAATAAAAAGAAAGAATTGGATCTCTTGTAGCGCGTACGGTACTCAGATGTGAACTATCAATTTTGGACCTTCGACATGTATAGAAGCTCATTTTATAAAAAGACTAAGATGTATCTGAATTCCATCCAAAGCAATTGATTTTATACCATAGACTTTTTAATTTCTTATTTTATTTAAACATAATACTAATATCCAAAAACAAGTTTCCGACGTATGTAAAATAGAAGGCTTTTCACATTTTTATTTGCATAAATTTTAAATGTTTTGTTTTTCTTCAGCAATTTTAATAATTTACAATATATATCATATGATACGTTTACCTATTTGGATATTATAAAAAATGTATAATGATATTATTTTTTACTGTATTGTGAGGGTATTAGTGTGATGAAAATGAAAAAGAAGTGCGTGTGCATCCAAGCGCGACGCGCGCGCGCGCTGGGTGTGTTGTGTGTGTGTGTGTGTGTGTGTGTGTGTGTGTGTGTGTGTGTGTGTGTGGTGTGTGTGTGTGTGTGTGTGTGTGTGTGTGTGTGTGTGTGTGTGTGTGTGGGGGGGGGGTGTGTGTGTGGTGTGTGTGTGTGTGTGTGTGTGTGTATATATATATATATATATATAAGTAACATGTTTGGTATAATAGAATTCTCATCAACAGAATTCTATTGTACCAAACAAGATACTTTTGCTTAGGCTCATTGGAACACACATCGGAGGAACTTATTAATTAAGTCATATATTATACATTAGACATAGAACCAGCTAATCCGTTTCTACTAAATGCTTACAAATCGCATATTTATAATTACCTTTATATGACATGCGAGCGATAGTATTACAAATTGAAATTATGAATGCACATCAATTATCAGCTGGTAGGAAACTTCTGCAGACATGTACTCAAACGAAGATTCTCACCACCATCCTACACTGTTAGCTACCGTGGGTAAATCTTCGTCTCAGAGAGCACAAGGGATCTGTGACAGTAAACACCTGGCTGCCGAGCTCCAACACGTCAAGCAAGTTTTGCATGACAACAAGCTTCGGGTCCCGCTACGATTGGCTACATCTTGAAGCGCACGTCCATTAAAACATACTTCAAGCCGCAGACGAAGATTGGTCAGTTTTTACCCTCTGCAAGATGTAGGAGTGTACAAGCTTACTTGTAAATGTGGTCTCTCCTACATAGGACAAACTAAAAGATCAATTAAAACCCGCGTTAAGGAACATATAGCTGATATGAAGAATCGACGCTCCGGGAAGTCTGCAGTCTGACAACATATACAGGATCGCCCCCGTCACTACATCAGATTTGATAGGCCACAAATTCTTGTGGCTATTGAATCTGATCAAACAAAACATCCTAATTTCAAGAAAGAAGATAGCTGGGTGCTACTATCTGCTTGGGATCCTATTGGGATATAATTAATAAAATTAAATCCCAGTCCAAGCATACAACTGCATGACTTCAAGATAACATAAGTAAATACTGCGTAGATCGAACCAGAAGTTAATAATAGTCCCCCCCCCCCCATGACTATGGGTGCTGTAAAGTACTCGAAACCTCGGATATATAAAAAGTTCGTTCGTTCAGCGGACGATTTTATAGTTTACCTTTTTTATAGGATAGAGTAACAAACGAGTACACTGTCCACCTGATGGTAAGTGGTTGCTGTGGCCCATAGACATCTATATCTATCTGTCCTCGATTGGGATCAAAATGCAAACGCGTTGTTACCCGTGAGGACTAATATGGAATGCCCCATTTCCAGTAAAAAGTGTCTCCGGTACTCTACACTTACCATACCAAACACAGCAGCATTAAGCTACTATCTTACGCTGGTATTCTGTGAAAGCGTGGTTCTTCCCCGGTCAAGCTAACCCATTCGTGTTACAACTATACTGCTAATATAATACCTCACTTATAGATAGGTAGTAGGGTCCAAGGGGTGGCGTTCGATTCTGACTGCTAGCTTGAACAAAGTGAACGGTTTTAACACAAAGCGCTACTTTCGAAGTATGTTTGTTTTTGATTTCTAGAGAAATTGAGCAGTTAGATTACTAGTTTCCTTGCAATTCAAAACATAAAGTTTGTAGGAAGCGGTGCATTTTTCGACTACAATCCTTATAATGCTTGTGTTACACGAGGCTGTATCTTGTCACCTACGCTGTTTCTTTTGCATATAAATGTAATGTTTCAAAGTAGTAATATGAATTACTACGCGGACGACAGATTTGATATTTATTTTTAGGTCGAGTACCGGAATAAACATGTGTCTGAAATCAAGTCTTTGTTAAAAAAATGTCACGGATTCTAGTATTAGTTCCCATAAGGTCATAAGACATAGGATGGCATGTTTGCCGCTAAATAACTTTTGTCGTATCTCCTCAGCTTTGGGGAGTCAGTCTAATTGCTGCCAACCCAGCAACACATGCATATAATCAATTTTATTCACTTTTTAAAAGTTGATTTAAAATGTATTTATAGCACATAAAAACAAAATAGAACGTGAAATGTGATGATAAGATGTAGTTTATTTTTCATAACCAATGAGATAATAGAGTCTGAAAAACGCACTTTCGCAAGATTTTAGTCAGGGATAACCCTTAAGTTGATTCCCCTAGGGAACAACTTTGAGCGTTCGGTCCGCCGACTCTCGCTACAATATATAGCGTAAGAAATCTACAAGACGCCACCCACAGTAGGAACGTAGTATTATTTTTCAACATCAATAAACTATTTTATGCAAAGGCAGACAATGATGAATGTATTTTAATTTTCATTATTCGGTATATTAGTTGCATTATATTAGAACTATATATTCCCATGTATATTATCTAATCAATAAAAATGACTATTTTGATTATTTCAACTATATACTATACTGCTAATATTGAATTAGCTTTTATTTATTTGCCGAAATGTTAATTATGGATTTGAAATTTACATTCTAATGGTGCTTCATTTCGTTATTTTCATTTACTTACATACTGGACGAGGAATTTATTATGAATAATTTAATTGAAAATATACTTGAATAGTAGGTATTAATATTTTATTTAGCTACAGCATTTATAGGATATGTTTTACCTTGAGGTCAAATATAATTTTGAGGAGCAACAGAATTACTAATCTTTTATCTGCTATTGATAACAATATCAATAAATTGAGTTTGAGGGAGATTTGCTGTTTATAATGATACATTTATTATTTTAATATTTACTGGGAAGTATTAGTATTTAAATAGATATTTCTTACCCAATTACAGTACCTCATGAGGTATTGTAATTAGGAATACCGGATTGGTATTATAAATAAAACAAAATAAAATATATAGTCAAATTTTATTATCTTGAATATAAAAATTTATTACAAATTTTTTTAACTTCCTTTAATTATGAACAAATAGCTACTGCTATTAAATGAACATATACACCTACATATGCCCATATATATAGGGAGAGAGAGAGAGAAAGATACTACATGCGCCATTACTGTTACGGTTACGGCCTATAAAGTCCACTGCTGAACACAGGCGGCTCCCATAAATTGCCACAAAGGAGGTAAATTAGCCATAGTTGCAACCGCAACCATTTTAGTCGTTATTACGAAGACGCTGCTGCTTGCTCATCTACTGATTTGTTTCTCTCCGTCGCTTCTTACGACACCCACGGGATTATGAGGTAGTGGTTATTCTTAAACCGCCGTGACACGGCCTGGGCAATTCTAACATATTTTTAATTTATATCGTCATCATTACAGCCCTTCAAGTCTACTGCTGAACAGAGGCCTCTTCCAAAGAATGCCATAAAGCAAATGGACTTGAGATACCTTATCCATCAAATTTCTGCATATCCCACCAGATCGTCACTTCATCAAAAAATATTACAGAATTTAAGGGACATTATCATTCATTATGGCATCAATTGTAATTATATTAGCAGAAAAAAGTTTATCTGATTATGTACCAATATTTCATTTTATTTAATTTTTATCGGCGATCTAACCATCCAGGGCCCTCTCAAATATACGCAAAATATATGACATGAAGACTAGCCCTCTTTTAGTTCAGATTTAAACCCACTGGGTTAAACCTCATCAGAATTTGGAATCTCTCCCTCAACTTTGTTTAAAGCAGCGGCAGAAATAAATATGAGTGTGGAGCGTGCTGTGATTGATTGGCAGCGCCAATTATGAACATCCGAATATTCAAAATCGCGAGGGGAGGGCTTTGTGAATATGTATATAAATTTCTATTGTAAATTAAATTACTTTTCATTTCATATACAATATCTATATAATTATTAAAAAGTGTATCTTTAATTTTATAAAATGTTTTTGAGAGAACTTATGACCTAACTAAGTATAACATTAAAGTAGGCTCAATATGCATTTAATATGTGAGCGTGTGTTTCCATAACTATGTCATGATTTTAGTTTTATTCTGAATTGTTTCATTAAAATATTAAATTTATAACAATAACAATAAACGATATAATATATATTTAATACATTGCCTAAGCAAACCCGGCATTACATGGAACTAGGTATTCTATATGTTACGAGCTTGAGGTTCGTGACAATAAAAATTGCCGATAGAATTACCTAAATTAACACTTTAATTTACTTTACAGTAATTAAAGTTAAAAACACTAATAATTAATCACACTGATTCACTTTATTCCGCTCCGAAGCTTCGCTTGTCTCGCCAACTTCAATACTTCCTCGATCGCATCTTGCAGCGCATATTTATATAAATTAGCACGGAAATATTCAGAATATTCAAGTAAACACACGCAAGGTACCGAGAGTTCGAGTTTCAACTAGGTGCTAGTGCCGTCGACTAAGGCGCGTAACACTGCCCCCTCCTAAGACATGCTTGTCCCGAGCATTATCGGCCCCATAATAACGCGCCAGGCGATCCACATGTCCATGTGGATCTTAGGAGTCCCTCTTGCGCCTTTCTGTATCCGGTAGGTTACATCGTTGATCCTGGTCATAATCCGGTACGGGCCATCCCATTTAGCTTGAAGCTTAGGAGATTTCCCTTTGCTGCGGACGGGATTATGCAACCACACTAGGGAACCTTCGTCGAACCCTTTGTTGTTCATTTTGCGGTCGTACCGGGTTTTCATCTTTTCAGACATTTGCTGGCCCTATTGTCTGACGTGCTCATAAATGTCATTCATTTTGTTCCGCAAGTCATTTGCATAATCGGTTATACTACGTGGAGCATCAGGTGGTATCCTGGTGATCAGGTCTACAGGTAGCCGTAATTCTCTTCCAAAGTGTGCGAAAGCTGGTGTCACTGCTGTACTTTCGTAAACAGCGCTTCGATATGACAACAAAAACGGTTGTATGTGCTTGTCCCAATCTCGTTGCCGATTGTCTACAACTTTTGCTAGGTACCTCTCCAATGTCTGATTAAATCGTTCTACCATTCCATCAGATTGCGGGTGATAAGAAGTAGTTCTTGTTTTATGAGTACCCATAACTCGGCAAGTTTCCTGAAATATTTGAGATTCAAAATTCCTTCCTTGATCGCTGTGAATCTCTAAAGGTACTCCAAAACGACAGAAGACTTCATGAACTAGTTTATCTGCAACTGTTGAAGCTTCTTGATTTGGAATGACGAAGACTTCTGGCCACTTAGTGAAGTAATCCATCACAACCATGAAATAATTGTTACCGCTTTCACTCTCCGTAAACGGCCCCGCCACGTCAATGGCTATTCTCTCCCATGGTGCACCAACATTGTACAACTTCAATGCACCTGTACTACGAGTCAGAGGTCCCTTTACAGCCGCACAACTTGTACATTTGCGACACCAGTCCTCGACATCGTTTCGACAGTGGACCCAGTAAAACCGTTCCTCTTCAGTAGAGTTCGTTTAACTCCCAGATGGCCTCCTGAATAATCATTATGGTACAGCTGTAGAACATCCGGTACTTTAGCTTTAGGGACAACCATTTGTAAATGACAGCTGTCTCCCCGAACATTTTCCCATTTACGGCACAGAACTCCATCCTGAAGCAGCAAGCTGTCCCATTGGGGCCAATAGCTTTTAGTGGTCGAACCCATCGCTGAGACGTCGCTCCACTTGGGCTTGGAAGCACTGGCCTTCATCCATTCCAGAATCGGCTTGATGTCCGGATCTTCCTGCTGTGCACGTTGTAAGCTGTCCTTCCACTCGTTGATAAGGTGGTCTGTCCTGAGCATCCTCACGGATACCACTTCCTTACTCTCTTGCCTACTACAATGGTTGCAATCTTCAGAACAAGGTCTTCTTGTCAATGCATCTGCGTTGCCGTGAGATTTCCCGCTGCAGTGTCTGATAGTAAAGTCGTATTCCTGCTGCTGCTGGGCGGTGCTGTTAGCCGCACTTCCTTTCTGAGACCGTTCACCTTCCCTTCCTAGGGTGTGCTTAGGGCAGCTGGACCGAAGATGGCCCCTTTCCCCACAGCCATAGCACCTAGGGCTGTATCTTTTATTGTGGTCGCGAACCGTAACTGCTGTAACCTCCCTAGCGTGAGGTGAACGATGATCCTGTCGCCGCCAGGCAGTGCCGTTAGCTGCACTACCCTCTCGAGATCGATCAACTCTCCTTTCTAAAGTTCGTTTAGGGCAGCTGGAGTGAAGATGGCCCTTTTCCCCACAGCCATAGCACCTAGGGCTGTGTCCTTTGTTGCGGTCGCGTACAGTAGCTGCTGCAACCTCCCTGATGCGATGGGAACGATGATCCTGCCGCAGGGCTTCCACCTCCAGTGCACGGGCCAAGGCGTCCTTAAGCGTGTCGTGGTGCCCGAGTCTCACAGCAGCTCTGACTTCGAGGTCGCGGATGCCGTCGATGAATGTTTGAACCAGGTTCCCTTCAATGAGCGCAGGTACAGACTGGTATGCTTTTCGAACCATCTTCTCCACCTCAAGGGCCCACTGCTGCAGGTTTTCGTTGCTGCGCTGCACGCGATCTTTAAGCTGCGCGCGAAAGACGTGTTCCAGGTGAGCGTCGCCATATCTCGCCTCCAAGGCCTCAAGAAGCTGCTCGTAGATCACTTTCTTACCGAGAGCTTCTAACACAGTTAAGACTTCGTCGCGCAGGCCTAGGGTGAGTGCAGTCATGGCTTGGCTTTTATT
Organism: Parnassius apollo; assembly: GCA_907164705.1. Taxonomy (NCBI): domain Eukaryota; kingdom Metazoa; phylum Arthropoda; class Insecta; order Lepidoptera; family Papilionidae; genus Parnassius; species Parnassius apollo. The sequence goes on from CAJQZP010001016.1 coordinate 1,173,064, forward strand.
CCAGCCGTTCGCCTCCATGACGGCCTCGAACTGGATTTTGTAGGCCGACCAGGAAGAGGTCCCGTCGAACGGCGGCACTGAAACCACGTAGCGAAGGTGTTGTAGCTACTACGGGAGCTATTGTTCCATCCCCAAGTTTGAGGTCGTCCAGAGTTTTCTTCACGTCAGCCATTACGTTGTCAATCCGATTGTTTACTTGGTCGATTCGGGTTTCGGCCTCCGACAGGCGGTTGTCATGTTGAGCAACCTTATCCTTCACCTCCCGTATCTCTTTTCCGAAGATCCTTCATGAAGGTCCTTCATGAGGACCACCTGCTCTTTCTTATCGCGTTGGAGTTGCTCTTCTAAACGACGGACCTGTTCATCCTGCCGGTGAGCCTGCTCCTGCAGCATCACCATCAGAGCACCTTTTTTTTATAGAAGAAGGGGCAAACGAGCATGCGGCTCACCTGATGTTAAGTGACTACCGCCGCCCATGATCAACCGCAACACCAGAAGAATTGCGAGTGCGTTGCCGGCCCTTTAAAAAGGAGTAAGCTCTTTTCTTGAAGGTCCCCAGGTCGTATCGGTCCGGAAAAATCGCTGGTGGTAAACTATTCCACAGAGAGATTGTACGTGGAAGAAAACTCCTTGTGAAACGTACAGTGGTGGACCGCCAAGCATCCAGATGGTGTGCATGGTATCGGGACGTTTGACGTGTAGTGCGTTCACGAAATTTGGCGGCTGGGATTAATCCGAACAATTCCTCAGAGCACTCCCCGTGATAGATGCGATAAAATACGCAAAGAGATGCAACATCTCTTCGCAGCGACAGTGAATCGAGCCGATCGGAAAGCACTCGGTCGTCGACGATTCGAGCCGCTCTGCGCTGGATGCGGTCAAGTGGAAGAAGCTGGTACTGGGGAGCCCCAGCCCAGAGATGGGAACAGTATTCCATGTGCGGCCGAACCTGCGCCTTGTAAAGTTGCAGGCGGTGTGCCGGCATGAAATACTGTCCCGCTCTGCTGAGCACGCCAAGCTTTTTAGAGACCAATTTGGCCTTCCCTTCCAAGTGACCACGAAACTGCACGTCACTCGATATGTCGACGCCGAGGATTCCGATACTGGCTGAGGCAACAAGGGGAGTGCCTTGAAACTGAGGGGATACGACAAAGGGGGTTCTTTTTAGCGGTTAACGCGCAAACTTGTGTCTTCTGGGGGTTAAACTGGACTAGATTTAGTCGCCCCCCAATCCGAGACTCTGTCCAGCAGAGATTCGACTTCAGACACAAGTTTGTCCCGGCACTCGGAGACGTTTTCCCGAGAAATTGGCCAGTCCAGTCCACCAGTGCTGTCATCTGTATAGCAATGAATGTTACGGGTATGCAACATGTCATTGATATACAGAAGAAACAGCGTTGGCGATAGCACGCAGCCCTGTGGAACACCAGCATTAATAGGCTTGCAATCGGAGCTTGCACCGTCTACAACGACCTTGATGCTCCGATCTGCAAGAAAGCTGGTGAACCAATCGCACAATTTCTCGGGAAGCCCATAGGAAGGGAGCTTCGAAAGAAGCGCTTTGTGCCAAACCCGATCGAAGGCCTTCGCAATGTCCAAACTAACGGCCAATGCCTCCCCCTTGAACTCTACTGCCTCCGCCCATCTGTGAGTTAGGTAGACCAGAAGAACACCAGCTGACCTACCACGGCGAAAACCGTATTGGCGGTCACTAATCAGCTGGTGATCTTCAAGGTACCTCATGAGCTGGCAGTTTACAATGGACTCCATTGTTTTGGAGAACAAGGAGGTGATGGCGATTGGCCGGTAGTTGGACGGGTCAGAGCGGTCGCCTTTTTTAGGGATCGGGTGGACGTAAGCCGTCTTCCATGATTTTGGGACTACGCCTAGGGAGTAGGAGTACCGGAAAAGACGCGTTAAAACCGGTGCCAACTCTGGAGCTTACGTCCTCAGCACAATTGGGGGGATTCCGTCAGGCCCACTCGACTTGTGGATGTCCAGGGAGAGGAGTGCTTTGCGAACCGAGCGCTGTGTGAAGTGCACTTCCGGCATGGAGCACTCACACCGCGGGATGGTCGGCGGAGTACTCCCCCCGTCATCGAGAGTCGAGTTAGACGCAAAGAAAGAGCCTAGAAGATCGGCTTTCTCCTTTGCTGTATGGGCCAGTGAGTTGTCCTCTGTAATAGTGGAGACGAACTGTCCACTATTAACAGACTCCGAGTGATTTTCTTTAAGGTGGAGAAATGAAACTACTGTTTATGTTTATGAATGTACTATTGAATGGGATTCGGAATGGAATATGGAATATATTTTGCATCAACCTTGCCTATATTTATATGGCTGGCTCACTATTGATTTGCCAATGGTAACAATTAATATTTTGACTAGCCAATTATATTGCTTATTTTATGACCAATGAAAACTATTTAAAATATACAATTATCTACGTTTCGTTTCCCGGCGTGAGACTTGTTTGTTGTTCACGAAGCTACGTCGCTGGACCGGGCTATATAAGACATGCAGATCGGTGCGCACGCGTAGTCGGCGGGCGGCGGCGGTGTGGAATACAGCTCCGGAACAGCAAGAGGAAACGAACTGCGGCGTTGAAGAAACGGCTCACCATTGGTCGACGGATATGTGACGATAGCGGCGTGTGAAGTCGGTGTGGCGCTGAATGATATTTGCGGCTGCTTCTTGTTTCTTTATAAGAACGTCAAATTATCTATATACAGTCCGCAGTATCTCAGTAGCCAAGAATAATTTGGTTGCCATTTCCCATTGCTGTATTGTTGGAGAACTGCTCCTGCTGAGAGATCGGATGCGTCGCTGAAGATAGCAAGGGTTGCTTCGTGTGATGGGTGAGCGAGTAAAGCTGCATTTTGGATCGCAATTTTACAAGCTTCAAATGCCTTCGTGGCTTCATCGTTCCATTCGATTGACGTTTTATATTTTTTCTTCGTGTTGTGAAGGTAGGCGTGAAGTGGTGCTTGGATTTCAGCGGCTTTAGGTATGTGTTCTCTGTAAAAATTTATCATCCCAAGAAAACGCCTTAGCTCTTCGATAGTTTTAGGTTTTGCATAATCGATGATTGCTCTGACTTTTTCGGCAGGCGGTTTTATTCCTTCCTTGCTGACGGTGAAACCAAGAAATTGAACTTCTTGCTGTCCAAATATGCATTTCGAAGGGTTGATTGTGATTCCGTTGTCTTCTAATCGCTGTAGCACGGTGCGTAGATGGGTTTCGTGCGTTTCTTTATCAGGGCTTGCAACAAGGAGATCATCAATAAATGCGAAAACGAAATCCAGTCCATGAAGTACTTCGTGTATGAATCTTTGGAAAGTTTGACCTCCGTTCTTTAATCCTGGGATCATTCTTGGGAATTCGAATAATCCCATTGGGGTAATTATTGCTGTCTTCTCTATGTCTTCATCGCGGACTCTTATTTGTTGGTAAGCTCGGTTGAGATCGATGGTGGAGAATATAGTCTTGTCTGATAGTTGATGAGTGAAATCCCTGACTCGCGGTATTGGGTAGCGGTCAGGAGTGGTAATAGAATTCAGTCTTCTGTAATCTCCACAAACTCGTAATTCTCCGTTCTTCTTCGGTACAATGTGAAGTGGTGATGACTAAGGGCTTTTGCTTGGACGGCATATTCCTTGCTCAATCATGTTTTCGAATTCCTTTCGAACTTGCTCGTATAGGTGTGGTGCGATTGGACGTGCACGACAATGAAGTGGTGGTCCATTGGTGTCGATGAAATGCTCAACGTCGTTCTTCGGTGTTAATTTCATTGAAGTTATTCTTGTGATACCAGGGTATTCTTCGAGGATCTTGTGATACGGTTGTTGCACATCTATGCTTCTTATTGTGGGCAGATTGGTTGCTTGTTCAAAAGACTGAGATGCAAGATTGGTTTTCCCGTCGATGATTCTTCTATTTTTGATGTCGACGACCAACTGGTGATGTTGAAGAAAATCGGCACCGATGATTGGTTTGCTGACTTTAGCGACGATAAATCTCCATTTGAATGGTCGGCGTAGATTAAAATCAAGTTCCATTGTTTTTTCTCCATATGTAGGAATAACCGTATTGTTTGCTGCATAGAGTTGAAAATCTAGTGGCTTCAACTTCTGTCCTTGCTTCGGCGGTAACACTGAGATATTTGCTCCGGTGTCGATAAGGAAAGTGAGCTTGCTTTTTTTATCGGTGACGAAAAGACGGTAGGACTTTGCTGTTACGCTGGATCCCGTCGCATCGAGCGTACTAGTTAGTTTTCCGTATTCGTATTTTCATTTTTGAATGTACACGGTGCTGTGCATTTTCTTGCCTCGACCCCGAAACGTCGATGATAGTAGCAGTAAGGGGATCTTGATGTTGAGCTTATTCGACTTCTACTTGCAGAGCGGTTGCGACGAAAAGGTGATCTTCGGTGTTGCTGATTGCGCTGGTTGTACTGTTGCTGGTAAAAGGTATGATGCTGGGAAGCTTTGAGCGCGGCGACTTCGAATGATAGCTTCCGAATTTCTTCGACAATTGATGTATATGTGTTCGCCTTTTGCTCCATAATGACGGCTTGATTACACTGATTTTATATATACTGAAGTCTTCCTTCTCGGTGTTCGTACGGGTTTCCTTCGCGGTGTTCGTGCAATAGTAGTGGTACGTCGCAGGGTGTTCCTTCTTGGTGTTCGTACCGGATCTTCCCCCTCGGTGTTCGTTCGGGGTCACCACTGTAATAGTGGAGACGAACTGTCCACTATTAACAGACTCCGAGTGATTTTCTTTAAGGTGGAGAAATGAAACTACTGTTTATGTTTATGAATGTACTATTGAATGGGATTCGGAATGGAATATGGAATATATTTTGCATCAACCTTGCCTATATTTATATGGCTGGCTCACTATTGATTTGCCAATGGTAACAATTAATATTTTGACTAGCCAATTATATTGCTTATTTTATGACCAATGAAAACTATTTAAAATATACAATTATCTACGTTTCGTTTCCCGGCGTGAGACTTGTTTGTTGTTCACGAAGCTACGTCGCTGGACCGGGCTATATAAGACATGCAGATCGGTGCGCACGCGTAGTCGGCGGGCGGCGGCGGTGTGGAATACAGCTCCGGAACAGCAAGAGGAAACGAACTGCGGCGTTGAAGAAACGGCTCACCATTGGTCGACGGATATGTGACGATAGCGGCGTGTGAAGTCGGTGTGGCGCTGAATGATATTTGCGGCTGCTTCTTGTTTCTTTATAAGAACGTCAAATTATCTATATACAGTCCGCAGTATCTCAGTAGCCAAGAATAATTAGGAAATAAAATGTTTTTTTATTTATTCTCGCCTTCCGCGTTATGGTAGCAGCGGAGTATATATTATTTATTCCCGTTTAGGTTTGATTAATCTGGCTGCTACATCCTCCCTGTGCAGAGATGGAAGAGATGGCTGACAGAAATTCTAAACCTAAGTCAGGTGATGCAGATGTAGGGGCTACTGACGGGCCTGCAGCCGGCGGCTGGCCCTCCGACGTCTGCGGCGTTGCACCACCAAATCTTCTTTGGTCCGTCTCCTGCTGGCGTTGACTTCGATTACGGACACCCTCCGTTTCCTCCTGTAAAATCGGCATGATTTTATCCCACTTCTGACACCAATTGTTACGAGCTTGAGGTTCGTGACAATAAAAATTGCCGATAGAATTACCTAAATTCACACTTTAATTTAGTTTATACTAATTAAAGTTAAAAACACTAATAATTAATCACACTGATTCACTTTATTCCGCTCCGAAGCTTCGCTTGTCTTGCCAACTTCAATACTTCCTCGATCGCATCTTGCAGCGCCTATTTATATAAATTAGTACGTAAATATCCAGAATATTCAAGTAAACACGCGCAAGGTACCGAGAATTCGAGTTTCAACTAGGCGCTAGTGCCGTCGACTAAGGCGCGTAACATATACAATAACTAACTTACATGCATTGTCGGTAACATATACATTACAAAATCTACTATTTTTTACCTCGTATAATCTCTGACCAAAATACTGTTTGAGCTATGTGATCCACAAAGTCCTTAGTTTTTCTTGATGGTGGTGGTGATCATTAACGTATACAAAATTGACGTCATATTTCGTTCTTGGTTGGGAATAAAAAGGAGGGTTCAGTGGTGGGTACGGTGAATAAGGTGCGCATGAAGAGCATCCGTCATCACCGAAGTCTGATTTTGGCTGGAGCTACCGGTAAATTTAAAGAAACAAATAAAAACACAAACATCTATAAAGTGATTACTAAATTAAATATTAATATATATATATATATATATATATATATATATATATATATATATATATATATATATATATCAAAATAAACGTTTAGTTGAGAATTTCTCGCGCCTATTTCAATTGAACCTACGACTGCGCATTCATTTAATGATAAATAATGTTCACTACAATCATCTCTTTCTATTACACATTTTTTTGGTTTCATAATTGGCATTTAAATAGATGAAGATAATTTGTAGTTCGGTGAATCTGCAACCCAAAGAAGTGGCTGACGTCAATTATTATTCTTCTAATTATTTTTCATTACTGCCTTTTTCAACCTCACACGATTTTTGTAACTGCTAAAAAGAAAACTACGTTTAAGTAAGTAAATCAGTAATATAGTGTAAATATAATCAGTAATATAGACTATTTAGTCTGAATCATACATAACACTATATTATATAGCCTTTATTTAAAGGCTCCTAAAAATTAGTGTAGATAAAGAGGTATTTATACCTACTTAGTACTTATTTATACCTAATTACAATACCTACCAAGGTATTGTGATTAGATTGTACTGGGTAGACAGTAGTACCTACTGGTCTGCTTAGTGTTAATACCTACTTAGTATTAGTACCGTAAAATGCCCTAACTTTGCACGAATTTAGAGATTTTGGTGATATTTCTTGACACACATAGAAAAAGTGACATATCACATATAAAGAAAAAATATAAATCAGAACTTTGTGCGCCTAGCAAAATAACACAATGTCTACACCTCATATTTTCTGAGAAATAAGCTTCTAAATATCCAGGCAAAGTGAATGGCATTTCCTCTACTTTGCCTAGGCAGAACTATCGCAGTTTAAAATGCGTTTCCAAATAAACAGATTTCGCTCCCATGAAGTATTGGTTTATTATTCCTACTTATCAACGACATATAAAGTGTAAAAGTTTTAATTTTTTTTGTTAAGAAGGTAGGCAATGATTTTGAACATTTGGTCATTTTATGGGAAATATTTCAGGGTCGTCACCTTGTAATCAAAGGAAAATAAAACAACTTATGTATTAAAAAGGGTCATTCCGTTTATCCACCCTAAGGTAAAATAAGTTAAATATGTTCTTTATATTTATTATTATTAGTGTAATAAGGTAGTATACATCTCAGGGTGGATAAACGGAATAACCCGTTAAAAATTCAAACATCATCAATTTTATTTTGTTATATTAAGTACCTTGGTAACAATTTGTATTGACGCAAAATATTATATTTATGATAACAAAATAATAAATAAATAAAATGCATAGAAAATCTTCTATTCCAATTAGGTATATTTCGATTAGGTTATAATAGTTTGACAACTTTGGCATGATTTTAGATTTACAAATCAATATGATAAGGTAGGTAGGTACATAAATAGCTAAATTAAGAAATTATACTTAAAAACATTTGAAAATTACGTTTATAAGCTAAAATTATTAATCAATAAAAATAAATATTATCTTCATCCTGCATTAAAACGTATTCGTCAGCATCTAAATCCTTAGCGTCAACGCATAGAATGACGTTTCAGCGGTTACATAATGATTTATTATAGTTATTCGAACACTTAACATTTAAAATTAACCTACGAATTTTATCGCATATATAAAATTATTTTATATTCTTGTGCTTAAATTGAAACATATTTCAAGTTATCGAAGAAGATAATTCAGTTTTTACCGTAAGTCAAGTGTGATGTCCCTCTGCAAGATGCAGTAGTACAAGCTTGACTGTGAATTTGGTCTTTCTTACATAGGAAAAACAAAAATACAATTAAAAACCCGCGTTAAAAACACATAGGTTTTTAACGCGGGTTTTTAATTTAGGAATTGACGCTACGGGCAGTGTGCAGTCTATGAATACGCATAGGATACCCCGTCACTAGATCAGATTTAATAGACCACAAATCCTCGCAAAAGAGCATCGATTTCTTCGAAAGATTATTCATGAAGCTATTGAAATCAAAATACATCTTTGTTTCAATAGAGATGATAGCAGGGTGCTACTATCTGCTTAACATCCTAAAATTAATGAAATGAAACCCAAACCTAAGCATACAACTGCAAGACTTCAAGATACTATAAGTTAGTACTACTACTTAGATCGGAACAAAAAAAAATTAATATTTATAATATTTATTATTTGGAGTTAGTCGTGGTGAACTGTGACATTGGGACATTGGACACCTCTATCCCTCCGTGACCTTGGTTGCTGTATAGTGCTTGAAACGAGTGGAGTAAAAAATAAACTAATAAACGCGATAAAATTCGTAAAACTTAGTTTAATTTCAATGTTTTAGCGGTTACCTATTAGAGAAGGCTTACTTGGCCACTTCAACGCTCAGCGTGCTCAGATGAGCGGGGTAGTTATTCAAGCCAATACACCACATGCAGCTTTACAAGGTGCAGGTTTGGCCTCACTTAAAATACTGTTCTCATCTCTGGGCCGAGGAACACTAGTACCAGCTCCTTTCACGTGACAGCATCTAGTGAAGGGTGGTTCGGATCTTCGACTACCGAGTTTATTCTGATCGGCTAAATTCAATAGCACTGCGAAGAGCTTTCTTTGCATTTTCTGTCGTATTTACCACAGAGAGTGTTTAAATAAAATCTCTGGATTAATATCTATAACGCTCACCGAGATATAACTTACATTTCCACAGCGTTCGGATGTTTAGAGTTCCACCACTATACGATTTACAGGAGTTTTCTTCCTCGCATGATTTCGTTGTGGATTAGTTTACCACCAGCGATTTTTCGGAATCGATACAAGTTAGAAACCATCAAGAAACGCGCTTGAACCTTTTTATATGGTCGGCAATACACCTTCAATTCAGTTGGTGTTGCAGTTGTTCATGGGCAGCGGGCAACACTTTACATCAGGTGTGCCACATGTACTTATTTTTTCTTTCTATATAAAAGTGACTATAGGTGCTGTAAAGCGCCCGAATCGTCGGAAATTAGTTTTATTCAATGTATAGTATTCGTTTAAATATAACAAACCATTATGAAATCAACTTCCCAAAGTTTTTATATCTGCAAAACACATAGATATATACGTCCTACACAGTGATGCCTGCCTTAAACTCCAATTTTACTACAACAAATTATGACAGGTCACGCAGAAAGATTTGCAATATTTTTGTGGGCGATATTCTAAATTAATATGATTATAAGAATAATCTAATTATTAACCTTCTAGATTTTTCTACGAGCTAAATCATAATATCTTGTTTCGTTGTAATGCTCAAATGCTGCTTCAACGTAATGATGCATCGGAAACATTTTTGGGCAATAATTATTTATGAATTCAAATGTCTGGAAGAATCGTAAGATAGACTTCAAGTCACGTTTATGAATAAGCCACTTTTAAGGCAACCGTATACCATGATTATAACAAATTTCAGCACTTTCGACTTACTTTGGGAGATTAAAACGAGGTGGTTGACAACTGTGACGAAAAAAAGATAGCAATGAAAATTTTATTAAAGAAGTAGGCGATTTACACATTAAGAGATCCAACACATCTTGCAGATTCGATCTAATAGATTTTTTTTGAATAATGGTAACCGTAAGCGAGCACAGTTTTGTACGTGGTAGAGCCATGCTGCAGTTATGTTAGTAGCATGGTTGTAGCACGTAAGGGTCGGCTCGACCGTAGTAGGACCACGCTCTCACAGAGTACCAGCGTAAAATAGCAGCTTAATGCTACTGTGTTTCGTATGGTGAGTGTAGAGTTCCGGAGACCCTTTTTACTAGAAACGAGGCATCTTAGTCCTCATGGGTGACAATGCATCTGCATTTTGATTCGTAAACGAAGATAGATGTAGATGTTTATGGGCCATAGCAACCATCAGGTGAACTCTGTGCTCGTTTGTCACCCTATTCTATAAAAAAACAGTGTACTTGATAGTAAGTGGGTACTGCGGCCCACTCATCTCTGGTACCCATCATAAGAAACACAATAGCATTAATCTGCTATTCGATGCTGGTATTCTGTGAAGGCGTGGTTTTAACCCGGTCCATTCGTAATGCAGTCATAATATAGCAGCAGCATGGCTCTACCATGCAAAAACGTTGTACAGATAATATCGATATTAGATGATAGTGTACTTGTATGGGTGCCGCACAGCCTCAGCGGTGCTCAGAAGCAGTCCCGCCTGGATTGCTGTCGTAATATGATCAAACTTTTAAATCAATAATCAGCTGAAACATAAAGTATACAGTTTTATCGCCAGAAGATGCGCTAGCAGCTTTTGAGCGGGTCGTAAAATATGAGTCGTAAGATAGCGCCAGTTACGGTAAAGTTTCTTCGATAAAGGGTTTGTAGATTGTATTGGTGCGTACAATAAGCAGGCCGAGGAAAATGGTTGAAAATGCACAACCCTGTGGTCACAGCCTTTTATTTTTATTTATTTTATTTTTATTAAGGACAACAAACAGTTGTGTAATAAAAATTACAATTCAAATCTTACGTGAATAGATAAACTAATTACACAAGCAACACCGTTATCCACAAAACTACCTACTAATTAAAGTTATAAGGCACAGAGAATACAAATATAAAATAAAATACCTAAAAAAATACTAAAAACTAAAGGCAACAATACAAACTTAGATGTTAATAGCAATATCGTGAATAAATCAAGAAAAAATACACATGTATTACATAGAAAAAAAAAACAGTTTAGATTAATGTTATAAGGTTATAAGAAAATAGTAATAAAGATAAAAATAAAAATTACAAGTCATTTAATACAAGTTTTATAGCTTTCCTAAATTGAGGAGACATTGTAAATAAGTCTACATCGGAGAAGCTGTTGTTATACAGTTCCATTATACGACGCAAAGACGCACGCTTGCCCGCATTTTTCTTTTGCACAGATTAAGGAAAAACAAATGATGCATGTGAGTGTTTCGTATTTTTTGTGAGCGACTTGGTACACGAAGGTATATAAAATTGACAAATTGAGAGCAATCGAAAAAGTTACGACAAATTTTGTAAAAAAAAAGTACAATCAAGTAGTAATCGCCTATTACTTAAAGTTGTTAAATAGTATTTATGCAAGAGGTTATCATAAGAGGACCAAGAACAATAACATCTGCAGTTTACAGAGCGTAGAAATTTAGCTTGAACCGATTCTAGTAAATCACGATATCTTTGATAGAAGGGATTCCAAACTTGTGTGGCATACTCCAATTGGGGTCTTATAAGAGATTTATAGAGCAGTATATAAGTGCCAGATTTTTTAAATGGCTTACAAGTTCTCATGACAAAACCGTAAAGCTGAAAGGCTTTGTTGATAATGTGGTTAATGTGGTAATCAATATGAAGCTTTATGTCAAAGAACACGCCAAGGTCTTTAATAAGCGAAACGTTTTCAAGAGGAGTGTTACAAAGAGTATATGCAAATTTAATAATATTACTTTTTTTAGAGAAGGTGATAGTATTATATTCAGGCATGCTAAGAATTCGTTTATTTTCTAGACAGTAAGAAGATAAGCGATCGATGTCATCTTGAAGTAGAATACAGTCATCAAATGTTTTTATACTACAAAAAATTTTCAGATCATCGGAATAGAGCAAGAAATGAGAATTTTTGAAACAAGTCGATATATCGTTTATAAAGATTAAGAACAGAAGAGGCCCTAATATTGAGCCCTGTAGCACACCGGATAATACATTTATTTCATCGGACGAGAATCCATTAATGACCACCATTTGCGTCCTGTTTGTAACGTATGATGAAAACCATCGCAATAAATTTCAGCGATTTATACCGTTATAAGCAATTTTTCGAAGGAGAATTTCGTGATCCACTTTATCGAAAGCTTTGCAAAATTCTGTATAAATTGAATCAATTTGAAGCCGCTTTTCCATATTGTCAAACAAAAAATTAGCATATAAGGCAAGATTACTTACAGTCGAACGGTTTTTGACAAAGCCATGCTGTTCAGGGATAATGATATTGTGTAAGATTGGATGGATACAGTTACGAACTAAACTTTCCAAGACTTTAGAAAAGGTGGACAGAAGCGAGATCGGGCGATAATTTTAAACAATATTTTTTGATCCTCTCTTAAAGACAGGGGTAATATTTGCTGCCTTCCAGACCTTTGGTACGTATCCCTGCCGTAGACTACGGTTGAAGATATAAAAAGGAGGAATTCTTACGGAGTCTGCGGTATGCTTAAAAATAACGGTGGTAGACCATCTGGTCCTGAACCCTTAGCAACATCTAAGGATTTAAATGTTCTGATGATAGTACCTAATGAGAAGAATAGATAACTTAGAAAGATGCCATTAGTATTAGTACATGGCAAGGAGTCTAGGTCAACCAATGCTGCATCCCTTTTCACATACACTGATCCAAAATATTTCGAAAACATGTTGTATATTTCTTGCGGGTCGTTAGATTGAGAATTATTTTATATCATATTATGGTGGCATTTTTATCCTCACGCGTTTTCACAAATGATCAAAACGGTTTGAAATCTTTATGCATACCAGCTTCGATTGAATTAATATAGGTGTTATAACATTCTTTATATAATAATTTGAATCTTCTACGAAATATTGAAAAGTCTCATAATCCGATTTAACACCATACTTTTTCCATATAATCCACGCTTTTTCTTTGTTTTTGAAAAAATTAATAAGAGGACGCGAGAACCATATAGGAAATTCATTTGATTTAGTAAGTCGTAAGGGCACATGTTTTCTAATAATTTTATTTATCTCCTCATAAAAAATATATACAGCCGTTTCCAATGAGAGCCCGTAAAGTATACTGGTCCAGTCAATAGAATTTATTTCACCATTAATATCAACGTAATTAGCTTCAATAAATTTATACTTAGGTGTTGCATAACGAATCATTGGTCTTTGTGATACGTCAAAAATATATGTGCTATGAAAGGTGGGTGGTAATTATCAATTTGAACCAAGGGAGTCAGTGACAGATCACAGGTGCAAGTATCAGTGTTACTTATAAAGAGGTCAATAATGCGATCTAAAATATATTTATATTTATCATAGAAACCCATTACACGTGTGGTAGGTTAGAATCCCCGAAAATAAAAAAATCGTTAACCACACTAGAAGTCAATTCATAATGAAAAGCATTAAATAATAATTCGTATGTGTTAACATTTTGGTTCGGCGGAACGTAAACGCCACAAACTACACTACAATTGTGGTGCACGAATGTTTCGAATCTCAAAAAAACATAGTCAATGTTAGAAGTCACATTGCAACATAAATTATCATCAGACATTGGTGGCGGCCTGATTACGCAACGAATGGCACTTAGTCCTCGGCGCACCGCCACCAAAACACCACCCCCATCCGACTTTCCACAGGCCTCCCGGTCTCTGTCACACCGGTATACTAAATAACGGGAATCCATTAACTCGCAATCAGCAATATTAGGTATTAACCACGTTTCAGTTAATATAATAATATCAAAACACTCTGCAAGAATATTATTGTATAAAGTATTAAGTTTGGTCCGTAAACCTCTGCAGTTTTGATAGTAAATAGTTAATTTATTATCCTCTTTTAATAAACAACATATAAATAATTGTTACCCGTTTTGTTAAAAAATAGGAAGGCGATAACTTATTATTCCTTGTAAATAAAGTGACAATTATCATAAATTAGATTACACAATACCATGAATTCTGCAATTAAATGTTTTTTAACACACAACATTTTAGTAATGCACACAGAGTATGTTGCACAGTGTAGTATAAAATTATAAAAACCGTAAAAACCAGGTTTTATCGTGAATAATTTCTGATGGTAGGTGACGAACATTATTACGGGGTATACGGTAAAACACTCAAATACGTGCGAAGTAACAGAGTAATGCACTGTTTAGAGCGCGCGCCTCCAACAATTACTGAGAGCAAACACTAAGTAACTTATCTCACTATAGTGTGTATAAAGTTGACAAATATAAGCTTCTCAGATTATACAAACCAAAATTAAAGTAACAACGTAATTATACAGAAATACAATATAAAAATTTAGACTATGTTTCGGCGAAATCAATTGGTTTAATTTTAAGTAAATCTTTTTCAGAACGTATAGTAAAAGCAGGGGAGGTGTCTTTACCAGAACAAAGATGTTTCCGTGTTTGACCCAGATGAATCTTTATCCATGTTGTTTGACTGCATCTCTTGCTAGACGAAATGGTTTTTTATTATTTAGCGTTAGATACTCGTTTATGTAGATCTTGTGAGACGTTTCTTCAATTTTTAGTTGATCAGATATTATATTTTTCTTAAGACATACTGCAGATATGAAATTATCACGCAATATTTGACTCGAGAATCAGACAATTATATTTTTCGGTCGTGAGCTAGTTGGATTTAGTTGTTGTATGCGATGAACTGCCACAATATCTTGTAAAGTAATCGCCTGTTTCAAAATACTAGCTATATTTTGGACTTCATTTAGCAAGTTCTCACCACGCCTTTCCGGAAGATTACTGATTTCGTCATTACAACTTCTCGATATTTTAATCCTGTAATCCATGTAATCCAGCCTTGCCTGAAGCTCGACGAGTTGAGTATGATTAGACTCTTGGTAGACAGAAGTAGATTTTCCAGCTCGCTAAGTCGATCGTCAACATCCTCAATTTTCTTATTCAAGTCGTCGAAGATGTCACTCATAACTCCTATTGAGGTCTTGACATTCTCAGTATCCTTTACCAATTTGGAGATCTTTTCATCCTGCCGTGAGAAGTAGCTTTCCGACAAGTTGAGGATTTTATTCTGGAAAGAATGAAGCTAAGTCTTGAAGTTTAGATTTGTATAGCTTGAGGCCGCTTTGCGATATGTTACAAAAGATGAGGGTGTCACCATTTCAAGGTTTTCGTCCCCACTCATATTACCAGACCTGGGCGAACCCTCGCTATCACTTAATTGATCCTTTTGACAAAATGTGTTGTTAATGTTATCCATGATGTTGCTATAGCAAAACACGCAATCACCTCTATACCAGTTATTACTCTGTGACTAATAAACAATTGCGCTAGCACTGAGTCGTGTTGCCGAGAATCCGGTCATACGCACTCAGATAACTTGTACACGGAGAATGCTCGTACGTTAGGCACAGGGCACAGGCGATGCGAACGACGAAGCGCGCGCCAATGAATGCCTTTCCTTGCTCCTTGAGTAATAACTAACATAGCTGGCCTGCCACATTTAGCTTACGCACTGTTATATCAGTTCCAGGATATTACACACACTAAAAACCTCTACTTATTACAATACATTATTGTGATCGCAAATAAGGCGTAATAGATTCCAAAAGTCACTGGGACTCAATGTTCACTAATAAGTTAAAAAATAAAAGGAATATGAAAAAAAGGAAAAAAAAGAAGGAAGTCGAACAAAGTAAGTAGTTCGTAACGTGGTTGAGCCATTCTGCCGCTACACTGTGGCTGCAGCACGAATGAGTGGGCTCAACCGGGGTAGGACCACGCTCTCATATAATAACAGCATTAAATAGCAGCGTAATGCTGCTGTGTTTTGTATTGTGAGTGTTGAGAACCGAAAACTTTTTAACTGAAAACGAGGCATTCCATCTCAGTCCGTAGAGGCAACACATTTGTTTTATTTCTCAATTGAATATAGGTATAAATGTCTACAGGCCACAACATTCATTTATCGTCAGGTGGGCTATGTCCTCATTTGTCACCCCTATTCTATAAAAATTTGTAGAAGAAAAACTGTAAAAAGTGTTTCGAAAATTGTTTGTTGGAGCAGATATAATAATAAAAACATTAACCATGGAATTTCGTTTTTAATATTGCCATTCAGCATCTATTTTTGGAACGGGACTTGTCTCTAAATTTTATTACTACTGTATATTATGAAGTGAGCCAGCGGTCTATCTAAGTAAGTAGTTCTGTAGGCTGCATGGACGCTTGTAAATATGTTCAAAAATAGGTGCTCACAGATGTGGCTATCCCTAACTAAGTTGAAATTCTTCACAGCTTATAATTACACTGACAACAAATTCTCATAAAATATTCAGGACATTTCTTTTAAAAAGCAAAATTGGTTTAGTAAGATTTACTATACTAGTAAGGAGTAAATCCAGTGATCGCTACCATGCTGGTTTCAAATATCTTCAGTCAAACCCTGCCAAAGGCCTTCGACACATCAAGGGAAGCATCGAGTGCTTCTCGACTCTTGGAAGGGCTTCGTCCCATATGTGAGTGACATACGCTAGTATCCTAGTTCCCCAGCTCCCCAGTTGATTGATTTCAGCGAAACCCGTACTGGTGATCGCTGAGTAGATCATTCTGCTCTAGGTATGCCATTAGGTTCGGGTTCATCTTACGGAGTATGGAGGTAATTGTAGTTGGTCGATAGTTGGCAGGGTTGGAACTGTTGCATTTTTAGACACTTCACACTTCTGCTAACTTTCACTATTCCAGTCCTGAATGAAAGGCGGAAACGCGTCACACAAGGAAAGATTTTTCTATATATATAAAAATGAATTGCTGTTCGTTAGTCTCACTAAAACTCGAGAACGGCTGAACGGATTTATCTTATCTTAGTCTTGAAATGTTCGTGGAGGTCTAGGGAAGATTTAAAAGGCGAGAAAAAAATCGAATAATTTCCGGGAAAACCCTAAAAACAGCCCTTTTCTATTTCCCATACAAACGTCTTCTAGAGTCAATTTGAACTTTATTGCTATTCAATAAAGTTCATATTAAATTATAACCACTCACTGTTGTCTAAGCAATTTAGGTGTGTTCCTAACATCAAAGAGTCAATTTGCAATTTATTACCGCTGCATAAAGTTCAAATTCAATCATATCTAAGAAAATAGTCTTCGCGTGCGCTTTGGAGGATCTAATGTCGCGTTCCGAAAATAAACAAAAGTGAATCGCGAACGCGACAAAAAATGTAATAAACTATTAGTAGTACTGATTTCCAATTAAAAAGGGTCTCTGTTTCTCTACACTCACCATAAGAAACACAGTAGCATTAAACTCCTATTTTACGCTGGTATTCTGTGAGAGCGTAGTCCTTCCCTGGTCGAGCCGAAACATTCGTGCTACAACTATACTACTTATATTACTGCAGTTGGCTCTACCACGTATCAAACCTTCACAAAGAACCGGGTTATTGGAATTTTATAAATGAAGTGTGCTAAATCAGAGTTCAATCATAATTAACGGACATTCTATACATAGGTATACTCGTATATGAGAGTAATGCTACGCTGTAGTTAGTCAAATCATGCAAATTAAATACTTCACGTGTTGACGAGAAATTATTCCATACCGCTGGAGCATTATGCGGATTCGGAAATTACTGATGTGGAAAATTATGATATAATGTAATACGATGTGATTATATTGTTGAAATGAGATTTGAAATAGTTATTTTACGAATTATTAGAACCGTGATAGTAATTTTCTACATGATTGATGTTGTTGACTCAACCAAACGTGGAACGATTTAATCGTATCTACGTAAAAAACAAAAAAGGTGATATTCATCAAAGAACCGGCCACATATTATAAGTAAGCGATATTAAAAAAATGTAGCATATATCGCCTCGAGGGAGTTGTAAGAGGCGACAGAGATAACTGAAAAAGAAGAAGGGTAGCAGCTGCTTTTCATGCAATAAGGGCGACAAACGAGCACATAGTCCACCCTTGATTATGAATAGAAAAGCGGGTGCATTGTCATCCTAAAAGACTGATCAAGATGGAATGCTTTCCTGTAATAGATTCCCTTATACAGGGGGTATTTGACACAGTTGCCACACTAGACGATCAGGTTGGCAACCGCAGGTTTTTACTTTAGAATTGCTATTAAGGAGACGCTGCTGTCTATCTCTTGGTGTGTTTTTCTCCGACGCCTCCTACGACATACATAGAACAATGTACGTTGGAAGATGCCTGTATCCAATAGTTATTGGTGTGAGTAGATTTATATTTACTATAGTTTTAGTTTACCTTACATTTTTCGCACACAAATTTCTTCACTCCGCTGCGCCGGACTTTTAAAAAATCATTTTACGATTTTTCACGTGTTAGAGCCACGCTGCAGCTATATTATGGTTGTAATACGAATGGGTCTGATTCACCGGAGAAAAAACACGCTCTCACAGAATAGCAGCGTGAAATCAAAGTTTAATGCTGCTGTTATAATTATGGCGAGTGCGGATACAGGTGGGATTGTAGGTAAGCCCTGTCTTAGAATAGTAAACACAAATTTACTGAAAAATACATCTAGTAGCACGCACACAAACACCGTGCCGAATTCTGCCGAATTTAAACGACGTTAGACGATGTTAGGTTTTCGGGTCTTAGGTTTTTTTTTTGTTACGGAATTTCTTGATTCGGACGCCGCGCTTAAAGCCCGCGATGAAAGCTATGCAATAGCTTAAAAAGTTAAAACTAAAGCCGTGCGCGTTGCCACCGACTTACCACTCTTGACTTCTTTCATCTGTACTGACACAAAATACGCATACTGCCCTCAATTTTAATTAGTTAAATTTTCCAGGAATGTACAACCAATAATGCAAACAAAGCATGCTAATTACATTCCCTGCTGCAGCAGCGATGTCATCTCTCTGAACAAAGCAAACGATGCGCCGTGCAACCTGCTATATAAATCCTCGATCGCTGCTTTGTTCTATACATAACAATGGTACTGATCGAATTTGCATGGTTTAATCAGCTGTATTTCCTCTATAACAGAATAAAACAATTGTAGGTTTATTGATAAACAATAATGCCGTAACGTACATAAACATTATACAACACGTATCTAATCCCCGGTATCCGTTAAGTACGTTTTCAAAATCATCATTTAAAAAAGTTCGACTAACATAAAATAAAATAAATTGAAATAATTTCTTATTTGCAAGTTATATTTTATAATTATTTTACCTTGGCATTGTGCGGGTAATAAGAGTATTGTCAAAGACCAAGCTTTTTCGTTGCAGTTCAGAGTTCACATACACATTTATTCATTCATTCATTCATTACAGCCCTTCACAAGTCTATTGCTGAACATAGGCCACCCCCAAGGAATATCACCAAGCATGGTCCAGAGCCACCTGCATCTATTGACTTCCTGTGTCTCTTATTAGGTCTTCCCTCCATCTAGTAGATGGTGGTGCTACAATTCGTCTACCGGTACGAGACTGCCACTCAAGAACCCTTCTGACAGATCAGCTGTCGGTTCATCATGCTAAACATTGCCGGTCCGTTGCCACTTAGCTTACTAATCCGTTGGTCTATGTCGTTTACTCTGGTTCTACTGCTGATATCTTCATTTTTAAGTCTATCACGACGAGAAACCCCTAGCATAGCCCTAGCCGTAGCTCGCTGAGCGACCTTGAGTTTCATACGGCCAGTAGTGAAGAATCTTATTTCGGATCCATAAGTCTGGCACTGCACTGGCACAGCTCATGCATTGATTTTACAATCTTGTCTTGAAGTTTTGAGGTGGCTAACAAGAGTCATTATCTCCCGAACCCTCCACAGCTGAATTGAATCCGTCAATTAACCTCTCAGTTGAAGTTGGACTTACATAGTCAGGATATTTGTCCCAGGTTCAACAATTTCGAGCGTAATGTTTTCAACAAATACCAACATAGGCATGACATGGACTTTACATTATATGACCTTTTGTTTCGTCCATATTCATATTAGACCTATATGTTGGGAGACGCTATTGAGGTCATTGAGCATAGTACTTAGTTCTTCGAGCGATTCTGCCATATGAACTATATCGTTAATAAAAGTTTTTTCCAAAAACCGACTTATTCGCGAGGCTGAAATTCATCGAGTCCGCGTGCAAGACGATTCATAACGTCTATCGAAAACAGCACGTAGACGCGTCTTAGAAGAGATATCGACATACACTTTGTAAATCAAAAAATATTTAAATATAATTTAACTTATTACTGTTCGAGTTTTACTTAGGAAAGTTATTTCTTTACGCTTGAATACTGATACTGATAACGCATAGCAAAGGTTTTCTGACGCGTTGTATACGTGATTGAAACATGCTTCAGCTGTATTATTGGTTCTAGCATCAATGGGTCGGCTCAATCAGAGAAGGACCACCTAAGAGTTGTGTGAGTATTAATATATATCATTTCTTGTTAAGAAAAGATGAATCTTTGAAATGAGAGATCAAAGTTATTAAATGATCAAAGTTAAATAGTTAGCCTGTAAAAACGACGCAATTTATATTGTTGCGCGCCTAAGTTGACGTCATGTACCCGGCACTAGCGCCATCTAGTGTCGGGGAATATCATAATATTAATGGGATATTTAATATTTATAGAGTAATAATAATAAGTGTGATAAACAAACACCCAGTCCGACTAATGATAGGTGAATATTTTGGTCCATTGACACTCACAACTGTCCTTGATTACGAATCAAGATGCGTTGTCACTTGTCACCCCTGAGCGCTAAGTTGGAATGTCTTGTTTCCAGTAAAAAGGACTTCTCTACACCATGCGAATCGTTGATGCTACTTTAGACTGGTATTCTGTAAGAGCGTGCTCTTTCTTCGGTACTCCGGTAGGGTAGGTAGGGTAGAAACAGCAATTGGTGCGCTTTGCCGTCACGGCAACGACCGATTCGTTGGCATCAAACGGAATGACGCTCTCTTATGTGGTTATGACCCCATCTATCATAGAAAAAATGGTAGTACTGTGTACCTCTACGCCATTGCTCTCGACTTCCCTGTGCATGTATACTACACACTTCATTATTTCTCTGTATAAGTTATATGTTTTACTTCGTGAGCCTTACTATTCGACTATAATATACTTAACCGTTTACCGCTTGTATACACACTTTTTGTTCCTTTTTAACCTTCTGCGACTGACGTGGCTCAATTTTTACAATTGTACTGACGTGGTAGTATACGAGACACCATTTCAAAAGCAAATATTTTTATAGAATTAAATTATACAGGGATTTTATTTATATCTATAAGATTATTAGCCTAATATTTATATTAAGTGAACTTAAAATAAATAAATCAATTTGTATTTTCAAAAATAAACTGTGTTTATTGACTTTACAAAAATTAGTCTATGAATCTCTACTTAAATATTAATGACTTAGAAAAAATTACAAAATCAACTTTTTTAAATTTCACATTAGACATTTTAAAAATTAACAAGTACACTAATCAGTCTAAAAGAAAATCAGATACATTCATTGGTTGACTTCAAAATTATACATTTTCAAAATCAAGCTGTATTTGACAATTATCAAACAGTGGCTTGGAGCACTGAAAGCAAATTGGCTTTGAACAATCACAGCAACAATATTTAGTTTTTTTTTGTTGGACAAATAGAACAAAGTTTTCTTCCACTTGGTGGAGCAGACCAAACTACTGGTGGTGGTGGGGGGATATCCTTACCAAAAACCCTAGTGATTGTCATGCGCACCTCCCTTGGCAATCTTTCATTGTATACCATGGTTTTCATATGATTCAGCACTATATCTCTTGCCAAATTAAATAAAAAAGTTGCTCTCCTCATTTTCGCACAAGAGATTTTAACATTGTGGGGTCAATCAGCTAAGACCAAAGTTCCAAGTAACCTTTAAAATTAGTTGTTGTAGTACGGCCTGGTAATCGAAATATATTATGAGTTGCAATACGTAATATCCTAGGACGCTCTTGTTTACTTCAAATGAACGTTTTTACCTGCGAAGTGGTCTTCTAACACGTCTGAAAATCGTTGGCGTTCAACTACAATGGCAGGATCTTGTCACGCTTCTATGTCTGACTCTGGATCTTCATCACATAAAATAAAGTCTTCTTGAAGGTCATCTAGATCGTCAACATCACTAAACTCGTGGTCACTTTCCTCTTCTAGCCACTCTATTATTTGATTTTCATGACCAACAAAAGTTTCAGACGACGTTCTCTTACGAGTAGAAGAAGCATCTGGCCTAGGGTTTTTACTTGAGTCAGCCATCTAAAAAATAAGTTTGTCCTATAAATTACGTATGATTAGCTTCCGCAACTTCAGCCGCGTGGACGATAGATACTATTTCGCGATAAAACCTATGTTACTCAATGATAATATGGCATCATAGTAGTGAAATAATGTTTTAAATAGTCCCAGTACTTTTTGAGTTTATTCATTTGGAATAAAATACAAATTTATCTCCTTTATTATAATAATAGCGCAGAAAGAAATTATGTAAATAAAATAAAATTGTGAAATAACTCAAAATAATACAAAAAATAACTTATCGTAAGATAAACTTAACTTAGTAACTGATGTGGTAGTTTAGGAGACACTATGGAAAAATAAACATTTTACTGAGGTGGTAGTATGGTAGACACTTACCTTAACACTGATGTGGTAGTCTCGTGGACACCTTCCTCTCAATATGCACACATGAGCTTGCTACCGCACCCTGCCGCACACCGACCAACGCGCGAGCTTACTATGGCAAGGTACTAAGAGTGGCGACGCTCAAATTTGAAAATTAATGGTAATAAACCGAATTTTATATTTTGCCGGTGTCTGTTGGACTACCACGTCAGTCACAGAGGGTTAATATTATTTTTTATTTTACTTCATAATATTTATTGGATTTATTTAAATATAAATTCTACCATCAACTATGATTTTCCAGATCTGCCGAGCGTTCTGTGAATGCTAACTATTTAAACTTTAAGTTTTTAATACGTCTGCAAATTATACTAGTTCTGTTAATGTCTACCTTCGAATAATTTTATCGATTTATTGTTTATCGTAATTTTTATATTAAAAATATTAATTATCATAAACTCGTTTAGAGAGAAGTAAGCCACACGCTTTTCTAAACCATCATTAGAGTTTGACCTCATTAATTAGGTATAGTAGGACTATTATTTACGGATTTTATCGCGTTTAATTACTTTAATTTATTTTTATTATTATCCCGACGTTTCGGGTGCTTTACAGCGCCCATGGTCACGGGGGGGACTGAGATGTTTGACGTCCCAATGTCATAGTTAGTCCGGCTACCTTCAGTTTTTTAATATTAATTTTTGGTCCGATTTACGCAAAACGAGCTTATAGTATCATGAAGTCTTGCAGTGGTATGCTTGGGTTTGGGTTTAATTTTGTTGATTATAGGATCCCAAGCAGATGGTAGCACCCAACCATCTTCTCTATTGAAATTTGGATGTTTTTTAATTTCAATAGCCTCACGTATCATCCTTGGTAGGAATCGGTGTTCTTTTGCGAGAATTTGTGGTTTATCAAATCTAATGTAATGGTGGGGACGATCTTGAACATGTTCGCAGACTGCAGACTTCCCGGAGCGTCGGTGCTTCACATCAGCTATATGTTCCTTCACGCGGGTTTTTATAGATCTCTTTGTTTGACCTATGTAAGAGAGACCACATTCACAATCTAGTTTGTACACACCTGCATCTTGTAGAGGAATATTACATTTGATGGATGGTAAAAATTGACTAATCTTCTTCAGCGGCTTGTAGTATGTCTTAATGGACGCTCGCTTCAAGATGTAGCCAATCTTGTCCGTGACACCTCCAACATATGGTAGTAGAGCAGGTGCGCGCTCGACTGTTGCCGGCTTCACTCGTTCACTGTGACGTAGGCGCGGGACCCGAAGCTTGTTGTCTTGCAATACTTGCTTGACGTGCTGAAGCTCCGCGGCCAGATGTTTTCTGTCACAGATCCCTCGTGCTCTCTGAAACAAAGATTTACCCACGGTAGCTAACTGTGAAGGATGATGGTGAGATTCACCATTTAGATATCGGTTGGTATGGGTCTTTTTCCTATACACAGTGTGACCAATAGTGTTATCAGGATTTCGGATGACTAAAACATCTAGGAAAGCTAAAGAATTATTTGCCTCTAACTCCATTGTGAATTGTATTTTAGAGTTTATGGAGTTAAGGTGGTCTAAAAATGCAGTTACTTTGTCAGATGGTAAAATTGTGAAAGTGTCGTCTACGTACCGCTTGTAGAACCTTGGATTTACAGGAGCAGTAAGAAGGGCTTTCTCCTCAAAGTCCTCCATGAATATGTCGGCGACTATGGGAGACACAGGTGAGCCCATCGCCACACCATCTACTTGCTTGTAGAACTCCTCCTTCCACAATAGATAGCAGATGTGAGGCAATGTTCAAGTAGTATTGCATATTCTTGAGGCATGTTATTTTCTTCTAGCTTCCTAGTTACAATTGAGATGCAGTCCACAATAGGTAGGCATGTAAATAGTGACTGAACATCAAAACTGACCATAGTTTCATTGTTAGCGAGATGTAGGTCTTTTATCTCACTCACAAAATGGTATGAATCCTTTGTGTGTGCTCTGATATGTCCTCTCAGTGGTGATAGTATTTTTTGCTAAGTATTGTGCCAGCTTATAAGTTGGTGAATCGATCTGGCTCACTATGGGACGTAGTGGAGCGTTTGGTTTGTGTATCTTCGGTAACCCATACAACCTCGGTGGTTTGGCACATGATGGTATTAGCGAATTCACGTCGAGATTTAATTTTTCGGAGTATTTCTTTATTAAATCGCTAGTTTTTTTAAGCGTGTTAGTTGTAGGGTCTATTTTGACTTTTTTATATGTACTTTCGTCCGATAAAAAGTTGTTGTATTTTAAAATTATATTCCGACGTGTCCATTACTACCGTAGCATTTCCTTTATCCGCGCGGAGAATCGTGAGTTCTGGTCTGTTCCGTAAGTTATTTAGCGCTGTAAATTCGTCTTTGGGAAGGTTTGGTTTCGGCACTGAACTGCGACGTAACAAGGACGAAATATCTTGACGTATGGCCTCCAAATCTTCCTTACCGATATTATTCTTAAACAGACAATCCTCAACACTGCAGATAATTTCTTCGTACGGGATTTTTTCGCGGAGTTAATGCGAAGTTCATTCCCTTCGTTAATACTTTCATTGTCGGTTCGTCCAGTGTATGTTTTGACAAATTACAGACAGTGCGTTGTTTATAGTTTCTGTCTATGGTCAACGGTTGTTTATTGTTCTGGCGTTGACTTGGATGTTTGGCATTTGATTTGATCGTTAATTTTTGGTATTTTTCTATTTGTTTATTTTTGCATTCATTGTATTTTGATGTTTCTCGTTTGTTTAAAGTTTCGATGCAATTATTAAAATCAAATGTCGTTAAAATTGTCTTTAGTTCACTGGACAAATTGTCTATGGTGTTGTTTATGAAATGTAAATCGAACCGTTTCTGCTGAATCACCGTCCGTAACAACTTTTTACTTGCCTGATTTAAGATCTTAGCGCTTCCTCGAATGTCCTTCTTTGTTGATATTTTGACACACGTAGGAATGAGATTATGGTCTCTGCATCTCTTCAAGAAATTTAAAGATGTTATATATCTTGCGCGCTTGGTTTTAAGATCTTCTAATCGGCGAATTTTATTTGCTATTACCAGTCCGTACTGGTTCACATAATGATTTCTTAAATTTACGCGAACACTACACATTGAATAAAACTATTATTTACGGATTTTATCGCGTTTAATTACTTTAATTTATTTTTTTATTATCCCGACGTTTCGGGTGCTTTACAGCGCCCATGGTCACGGGGGGGACTGAGATGTTTGACGTCCCAATGTCATAGTTAGTCCGGCTACCTTCAGTTTTTTTAATATTAATTTTTGGTCCGATTTACGCAAAACGAGCTTATAGTATCATGAAGTCTTGCAGTGGTATGCTTGGGTTTGGGTTTAATTTTATAGAATCCCAAGCAGATGGTAGCACCCAACCATCTTCTCTATTGAAATTTGGATGTTTTTTAATTTCAATAGCCTCGCGTATCATCCTTGGTAGGAATCGGTGTTCTTTTGCGAGAATTTGTGGTTTATCAAATCTAATGTAATGGTGGGGACGATCTTGAACATGTTCGCAGACTGCAGACTTCCCGGAGCGTCGGTGCTTCACATCAGCTATATGTTCCTTCACGCGGGTTTTTATAGATCTCTTTGTTTTGACCTATGTAGAGAGACCACATTCACAATCTAGTTTTGTACACACCTGCATCTTGTAGAGGAATATTACATTTGATGGATGGTAAAAATTGACTAATCTTCTTCAGCGGCTTGTAGTATGTCTTAATGGACGCTCGCTTCAAAGATGTAGCCAATCTTGTCCGTGACACCTCCAACATATGGTAGTAGAGCAGGTGCGCGCTCGACTGAGGCTTCACTCGTTCACTGTGACGTAGGCGCGGGACCCGAAGCTTGTTGTCTTGCAATACTTGCTTGACGTGCTGAAGCTCCGCGGCCAGATGTTTTCTGTCACAGATCCTCGTGCTCTCTGAAACAAAGATTTACCCACGGTAGCTAACTGTGAAGGATGATGGTGAGATTCACCATTTAGATATCGGTTGGTATGGGTCTTTTCCCATACACAGTGTGACCAATAGTGTTATCAGATTTCGGACTACTAATACATCTAGGAAAGCTAAAGAATTATTTGCCTCTAACTCCATTGTGAATTGTATTTTAGAGTTTATGGAGTTAAGGTGGTCTAAAAATGCAGTTACTTTGTCAGATGGTAAAATTGTGAAAAGTGTCGTCTACGTACGGCTTGTAGAACCTTGGATTTACAGGAGCAGTAAGAAGGGCTTTCTCCTCAAAGTCCTCCATGAATATGTCGGCGACTATGGGAGACACAGGTGAGCCCATCGCCACACCATCTACTTGCTTGTAGAACTCCTCCTTCCACAATAGATAGCCAGATGTGAGGCAATGTTCAAGTAGTATTGCATATTCTTGAAAATAACATGCCTCAAGAATATGCAATACTACTTGAACATTGCCTCACATCTGGCTATCTATTGTGGAAGGAGGAGTTCTACAAGCAAGTAGATGGTGTGGCGATGGGCCACCTGTCTCCCATAGTCGCCGACATATTCATGGAGGACTGAGGAGAAAGCCCTTTCTACTGCTCCTGTAAATCCAAGGTTCACAAGCGGTACGTAGACGACACTTTGACAATTTTTACCATCTGACAAAGTAACTGCATTTTTAGACCACCTTAACTCCATAAACTCTAAAAATACAAATTGGAGTTAGAGGCAAATGAACTAACGAAACTCCTA
The DNA here is from genome assembly GCA_907164705.1 of Parnassius apollo. NCBI lineage: Eukaryota > Metazoa > Arthropoda > Insecta > Lepidoptera > Papilionidae > Parnassius > Parnassius apollo. Next base: position 1,200,496 of record CAJQZP010001016.1, read on the forward strand.
GATGTTTTAGTCATCCGAAAATCCTGATAACACTATTGGTCACACTGTGTATAGGAAAAAGACCCATACCAACCGATATCTAAATGGTGAATCTCACCATCATCCTTTCACAGTTAGCTACCGTGGGTAAATCCTTGTTCAGAGAGCACGAGGGATCTGTGACAGAAAACATCTGGCCGCGGAGCTTCAGCACGTCAAGCAAGTATTGCAAGACAAAAGCTTTCGGGTCCCGCGCCACGTCACAGTGAACGAGTGAAGCCGGCAACAGTCGAGCGCGCACCCCTCTACTACCATATGTTGGAGGTGTCACGGACAAGATTGGTACATCTTGAAGCGAGCGTCCATTAAGACATACTACAAGCCGCGAAGAAGATTAGTCAATTTTTACCATCCATCAAATGTAATATTCCTCTACAAGATGCAGGTGTGTACAAACTAGATTGTGAATGTGGTCTCTCTTACATAGGTCAAACAAAGAGATCTATAAAAACCCGCGTGAAGGAACATATAGCTGATGTGAAGCACCGACGCTCCGGGAAGTCTGCAGTCTGCGAACATGTTCAAGATCGTCCCCACCATTACATTAGATTTGATAAACCACAAATTCTCGCAAAGAACACCGATTCCTACCAAGGATGATACGCGAGGCTATTGAAATTAAAAAACATCCAAATTTCAATAGAGAAGATGGTTGGGTGCTACCATCTGCTTGGGATCCTATAATCAACAAAATTAAACCCAAACCCAAGCATACCACTGCAAGACTTCATGATACTATAAGCTCGTTTTGCGTAAATCGGACCAAAAATTAATATTAAAAAAACTGAAGGTAGCCGGACTAACTATGACATTGGGACGTCAAACATCTCAGTCCCCCCGTGACCATGGGCGCTGTAAAGCACCCGAAACGTCGGGATAATAATAAAAAATAAATTAAAGTAATTAAACGCGATAAAATCCGTAAATAATAGTTTTATTCAATGTGTAGTGTTCGCGTAAATTTAAGAAATCATTATGTGAACCAGTACGGACTGGTAATAGCAAATAAAATTCGCCGATTAGAAGATCTTAAAACCAAGCGCGCAAGATATATAACATCTTTAAATTTCTTAGAAGAGATGCAGAGACCATAATCTCATTCCTACGTGTGTCAAAATATCAACAAAGAAGGACATTCGAGGAAGCGCTAAGATCTTAAATCAGGCAAGTAAAAAGTTGTTACGGACGGTGATTCAGCAGAAACGGTTCGATTTACATTTCATAAACAACACCATAGACAATTTGTCCAGTGAACTAAAGACAATTTTAACGACATTTGATTTTAATAATTGCATCGAAACTTTAAACAAACGAGAAACATCAAAATACAATGAATGCAAAAATAAACAAATAGAAAAATACCAAAAATTAACGATCAAATCAAATGCCAAACATCCAAGTCAACGCCAGAACAATAAACAACCGTTGACCATAGACAGAAACTATAAACAACGCACTGTCTGTAATTTGTCAAAACATACACTGGACGAACCGACAATGAAAGTATTAACGAAGGGAATGAACTTCGCATTAACTCCGCGAAAAAATCCCGTATGAAGAAATTATCTGCAGTGTTGAGGATTGTCTGTTTAAGAATAATATCGGTAAGGAAGATTTGGAGGCCATACGTCAAGATATTTCGTCCTTGTTACGTCGCAGTTCAGTGCCGAAACCAAACCTTCCCAAAGACGAATTTACAGCGCTAAATAACTTACGGAACAGACCAGAACTCACGATTCTCCGCGCGGATAAAGGGAAATGCTACGGTAGTAATGGACACGTCGGAATATAATTTTAAAATACAACAACTTTTATCGGACGAAAGTACATATAAAAAGGTCAAAACAGACCCTACAACTAACACGCTTAAAACAACTAGCGATTTAATAAAGAAATACTCCGAAAAATTAAATCTCGACGTGAATTCGCTAATACCATCATGTGCCAAACCACCGAGGTTGTATGGGTTACCGAAGATACACAAACCAAACGCTCCACTACGTCCCATAGTGAGCCAGATCGATTCACCAACTTATAAGCTGGCACAATACTTAGCAAAAATACTATCACCACTGAGAGGACATACCAGAGCACACACAAAGGATTCATACCATTTTGTGAGTGAGATAAAAGACCTACATCTCGCTAACAATGAAACTATGGTCAGTTTTGATGTTCAGTCACTATTTACATGCCTACCTATTGTGGACTGCATCTCAATTGTAACTAGGAAGCTAGAAGAAAATAACATGCCTCAAGAATATGCAATACTACTTGAACATTGCCTCACATCTGGCTATCTATTGTGGAAGGAGGAGTTCTACAAGCAAGTAGATGGTGTGGCGATGGGCTCACCTGTGTCTCCCATAGTCGCCGACATATTCATGGAGGACTTTGAGGAGAAAGCCCTTCTTACTGCTCCTGTAAATCCAAGGTTCTACAAGCGGTACGTAGACGACACTTTCACAATTTTACCATCTGACAAAGTAACTGCATTTTTAGACCACCTTAACTCCATAAACTCTAAAATACAATTCACAATGGAGTTAGAGGCAAATAATTCTTTAGCTTTCCTAGATGTTTTAGTCATCCGAAATCCTGATAACACTATTGGTCACACTGTGTATAGGAAAAAGACCCATACCAACCGATATCTAAATGGTGAATCTCACCATCATCCTTCACAGTTAGCTACCGTGGGTAAATCTTTGTTTCAGAGAGCACGAGGGATCTGTGACAGAAAACATCTGGCCGCGGAGCTTCAGCACGTCAAGCAAGTATTGCAAGACAACAAGCTTCGGGTGCCGCGCCTACGTCACAGTGAACGAGTGAAGCCGGCAACAGTCGAGCGCGCACCTGCTCTACTACCATATGTTGGAGGTGTCACGGACAAGATTGGCTACATCTTGAAGCGAGCGTCCATTAAGACATACTACAAGCCGCTGAAGAAGATTAGTCAATTTTTACCATCCATCAAATGTAATATTCCTCTACAAGATGCAGGTGTGTACAAACTAGATTGTGAATGTGGTCTCTCTTACATAGGTCAAACAAAGAGATCTATAAAAACCCGCGTGAAGGAACATATAGCTGATGTGAAGCACCGACGCTCCGGGAAGTCTGCAGTCTGCGAACATGTTCAAGATCGTCCCCACCATTACATTAGATTTGATAAACCACAAATTCTCGCAAAAGAACACCGATTCCTACCAAGGATGATACGCGAGGCTATTGAAATTAAAAAACATCCAAATTTCAATAGAGAAGATGGTTGGGTGCTACCATCTGCTTGGGATCCTATAATCAACAAAATTAAACCCAAACCCAAGCATACGAGGGTGGATTGAAAAGTACTCGGCCTAATCAAGAAAATAAACACATACTAAATCAGTTATATTTTTATTTTTCTACATAATCACCATCAAGTTCAATACACTTTTGCCACCTCCCCTTCCAAGCATTTAGACCGTTGAAAACAAATGATTCTTCCTTAGAGTCAAAATATGCGTCTACAGCTGTTTTGACCTCGTCGTTTGTCGAAAATCTTTGACCTCCCAAGTGCTTTTTTAGGTTAGGGAACAGAAAGAAGTCTGATGGTGCCAGATCAGGTGAATACGGCGGATGCGGTAACAGTTCAAAGCCACAGTTGTGAATTTCAGCCATTGACTGTACTGACGTGTGAACACGGGCGTTATCTTGATGAAACAGGACTTTTCTTCTGAGCATTCCTCGACGTTTTTCTTTTATTTCCTCTCGTAAACGACGTAGTAAGGTGCAGTAGTAATCAGAGTTTATAGTCTGACCCCTTTCAAGATAATCAATCATAATCACACCTTTCGAGTCCCAGAATACTGAAGCCATCACCTTATTTACCGGCAAAATCGACTTAGCCTTTTTAGGGGGTGGTGAACCAGGTCTTCTCCACTGTTTTGATTGTTGTTTTGTTTCCGGTGTACAGTAATGAACCCATGTTTCGTCCATAGTAACAAAACGATTCAAAAAATCATCTGCATCGGCTTCAAATAACTCCAAACAGTCGCGTGAAATAGTCAATCGCGTCCTTTTTTGTTCAACTGAAAGCAGTCGCGAAACCCACCTCGCAGACACCTTGTGGAAACCCAACTCGTTGACAATGATGTTTTGAGTTCGTTCATAAGAGATGCCTATAATCTCGGCTATCTCTCTAATTTTTAATCTGCGGTCTCCCATTATTAAATCAAGTACTTTTTTAATATTTTCGTCAGTAGTTGACGTCGAAGGCCTTCCAGAGCGGGGTTCATCTTTCACACTCTCTCTACCACGCTTAAATTCTGCTATCCATTTTTTGACGGATGAATATGACAGAGCACAATCGCCTAATGTACTGACCATGTAATTATGGATGGCTTTTGATGATAGCCCCTTCTTATGGAGGTACTTAATGACGGCACGCTACTCGATTTGCTCCATTCGCGGAAATTATGTCCGATTACTTTGTTAATAAATTTATAAAATCACAACTAATTATTGCACACGTTTCGAACTTCACACAATGAACTAGTCTGAACTGAACTAAATAATGTGCGTAGATTTGATTTTTAGAATTGAATGGATCTGTGTTAGGCCGAGTACTTTTCAATCCACCCTCGTACCACTGCAAGACTTCATGATACTATAAGCTCGTTTTGCGTAAATCGGACCAAAAATTAATATTAAAAAACTGAAGGTAGCCGGACTAACTATGACATTGGGACGTCAAACATCTCAGTCCCCCCCGTGACCATGGGCGCTGTAAAGCACCCGAAACGTCGGGATAATAATAAAAATAAATTAAAGTAATTAAACGCGATAAAATCCGTAAATAATAGTTTTATTCAATGTGTAGTGTTCGCGTAAATTTAAGAAATCATTAGGTATAGTAGGTTCTTAAACTATACTTTTAGGGGAATAACGAAAAGAAATGGTGGTTGGTTGTTTTTATTAAGTGTAGTTTCTATTTGCACTTTATTTGAAATAAATTCAAAATGTGATTCAGATTAAAAAATATGCAATTGTTCATTAAAAATTAAAAAGATCGATTATAATCGATTGGGCGCTCTAGTCGTGTTATTTAAGTATTTGCAACAAATATAATAAAATAGATAATTAATTATCGTGTACGTCCGATGTTTTTATTGCACAGGGCGATTTTGGACATTGTCCTTTTATAAAATCTAAACGTCTGGATATAAAGAAAAACGATTCCATTATATCGGTGCATTATATCGAGTCCAGCATATCTATCAACCTGTCGTTGTAAACAACCTTGTATGCAGCACAGCACAGATCAAGCTAATATTATACAGCGTGTAAGAAATTTTACCTACGGTACAGAGAGCAGAAAATATATGAGTATATTTAAATAATAAAGTTTTTACGGATTCTATCGCGTACATTAACTTCTATTTATCCGATGTTAAGAGCACTTCACAGCAACCATGGTCACGGGGGGAACTGAGGTTGTTAACATCCAGATGTCATGGTTAACCACGGTTACCACAGATTAAAATTATTAATTTTTGTTTTGATCTAGAAGTATGAAATTATAGTATCTTGAAGTCTTGTAGTTGTATGCTTGGGTTGGGATTTAATTTCATTAATTATAGGAGCAGATGACAACGCCCAGCCATCTTCTCCATTGAAATTAGGTTGTTTTTTGATTTCAATAGCCTCGCGAATCATCCTTGAAAGTAATCGGTGCTCTTTAGCGAAGATTTGTGGTATATCAAACCTGATGTAGTGACAGAAGTGATACTATACGTGTTCATGACTGCAGACTGCCTGGAGCATCGATTCTTCACATCAGCTATATGTTCTTTAACGTGGGTTTTAATAGATCTTTTAGTTTGTCCTAACTTGTCACTCCTGCATCTTGTAGACGGACATTTCACTTGACCGATGGTTAAACTGATGAATCTATGGTGGCTTGAAGTATGTTTTAATGGAAGCGCGCTTCAAGTACAGCAGATACACGCTCGACTGTGGCCGGCGTCACCCGTTCAATGTGACGTAGACGCGGGACCCGAAGCTTATTGTCATGCTAAGCTTGTTTGACGTATTGCAGCTCGGTAGCCAGGTGTTTAATGTTACAGATACCTAGTGCTCTGAGCTAACTGTGAAGGATGGTGGTGAGAGTCATTTTTTCTATACACAGTGTGGCTCAAGGTGTTATCAGGAGTCCGACATTTATCCGACATACAAACTATTTGTAACATATATAATATATATTAATACATATATATATATATATATATATATATATATTCAATTGATCTAAATTTGATTAAATATGTGTTTTTAAACCTCCCTACCCAACAACCCCAAAAAAAAAGTTTTTTTTTTAATTATTTATAGTTAAATATGCTTTTGTCACAATAAAAAATATACTTGGATGAAGCATTTATTTATTGCACCTTTGCAAAAAAATGGCGAAAAAAACACTTTTCTTACTTTCACTTTCAAATTAGTATCGCTTTCGAAGAAAACGTGTATTCAAATTATACATAATCTGATAGCTTATTTAATAAAGTTTTCATTGATATATAATTTTAATATACCTTTTATACAAAATGTCTTGAAAATAGTCATTTTAATGAACAACAGGAAGTAGTCTGGAAGTACTTCAGGAAGCCCTTGACAGATGCGCCATATTTGCCAAAATGGCCCCGACATTCGAGGGGAAATACACATTTACATTTTTACATTTTTATTTTTATTTTATTTGGGCAAAATCATATAACCTTGCTTCATATAAATATATATTAAAATATCTATAATTTTGATAATATTGTCTATATTTTTATAATATTCTGATCATATCGTACGCAATTTAGTCACGCTGCAAATTTAAATTTTTAACTTTAATTAACGGCCGGGGGCTGGGAAAGGACCACGGTCTCCCTTTTCTGTTTTGTATAGTGAGTGTAGAAAACCGGAAACGCTTCCTACTGCAAACAAAATAGATCATATTGATCTTTAGGGATGACAACGAATCAATATTTAGTTCCATAAGCAGGTATAAGTGAACTGTGGGGTGGTTTGTCAGCTTTATCCCATAAAAAATCTTTTAAGCATAATATAAGAAACCGAAGGTAGCCGGACTAACTATGACATTGGGACGTCAAACATCTCAGTCCCCCCCGTGACCATGGGTGTTGTAAAGCACCCGAAACGTCGGGATATTAATAAAAATAAATTAAAGTAATTAAACGCGATAAAATCCGTAAATAATAATTTTATTCAATGTGTAGTGTTCTCGTAAATTTCAGAAATCATTAGCATAATATAAGCTTAAGAAAACCGTTATCTCTTTATTATAATAGGTAATTGCTTTTTGTGTAAAAATGCAATTAGTGTCAAATACTAACGAACCATAATAATTGGTATTATAGAGCGATCACCGTGTAGTGGCGGTGTTAGAATATCCAGTACTCCATATCGTCCCGTGGATGTCGTAAAAGGTGACAGAGGGAATTTAAAATAAGAGATGAACAGCAGCAAATATATTTTATAGGTCCTATAAAACATCTTTGAACGGCAGCATATTCTTGATAAAAACCCAAAATAATAAAAAATGCGGTTGCCGATCCGTCTGCCATTGGATCTATTGCAAAATCCCCCTTCCTATGGGGCAAATTATGGTAGAGGCCTATGTAAGTTCAGCAGTGGACTTTTATAACTGTAAAGGATGGAGGGATATAAAAATAAAAACTGACTATACAAGCAAAACGTCAAGCTTTTATCGCAACCAAAAATAAGCGCCACCTAGAGCTAATGGCGTATACTAGAGTTCATTTGCGGCAAAGTATTGCTTTAAGCGCTTTAAGAAGTTGTCATAAAAATTCACAGATGACGTTGTTTAACCATTTATATCATCTGGAAATTGTTTGTTCAGTAGTAAAACAAATAGCTTGAAACAAAAACTTTTTCAATAAAAACATTAAGTAAATACAATATACATGGTAGAGCCACGCTGCAGCTATATTTTGGTTGTAACAGGAATGGATCAGCGCAACTGGGGTGGGACTTTGCTCTCACAAAATACCAGATCAAATAGCAGCTTAATTCTGCTTAGTTTTGTATGTTGAGCGGCATTCCATCTTAGTTTCATCCAAGATGCAGATGCGTCGTCACCCTCAGGGGTTGGAGATACATTTTAATTCCCAATTGAGGATAAAAATGTAAATGTCTATAGGCTTAGCGTCCACAAAAAATCAGATGGACTGTGTGTTGCTTTGTAATCCTAATTCTTTAATTTTTTTAACATAAATTAATAATATACTGTAAAATAAGGTTTAAATCTGTTTTCAATAAATTTTATTGCAAAACGCGACATCTATTTTTAATAAAGATGACTTACTTTTATTAAGCCTTACTGCAATATATTTTAGTTTCCAGAATACCATAGTAGATGTCTCTTTTATTCACCTGCTATGGTGGATATAAATAACACTTAAAAGTCATTATTTCGGCATCAAATCTGAGAAATTAATAATTTGACTGTAAACCTTATTATTAAAACATTAAAGCTAAAGGTACGGCATATATACGTCCTACTGCTGGGTACAGGCCTCCTCTCATTTCTGAAAGGGTTTTAGGACAAAGAAATCAGCCAAGCTGCCCCAATGTGTGTTGGCGAACTTCACAAGTCTTCGAAATATTATTTCTCGGACATGCCGGTTTCCTCACGATATTTCTCTTCACCGCCGAGATATGTCGTAAATTAGCACTTAAAATTGCAATTCACAATTTCATTGGTGCCGACGGGGATTGAACACTTTGATATTCACAGGGAGCGCTAACCATCTGAGCTACTACGGCTCTTTTAAAAACATTATTATTGTATTATGTAACACCTGCTTAGGTAAGTTTATTGAATTATCGTAATCGATGGATTGTAGAATGAAGCGGAATTGGCAAAGGGTTTGTAGAGCTTGTACTGTATTAATCTGCGTAATGATTGATTCAACTCGAGACTGCTAATAATACAACAGACGTAACTGAATATTAAGGCGAAAGTTACTGCTTTCTTGTAAATATTCGTGGACCACAGCAGCACAGATCAAGATTACTCATGACTATTTAACTGGCAGAAAAGCATGCGTTAGATCAGATATTTGGTAGTAACAAAATTATATGCATTAGTTCATTATTTTATATGTGTTAGAGGTATAGCTTAAATTACTTTCAATAAATATTCTAGTAATCTATATCGAATAAAAATTAATCTATTCTATTATTATATCATGCGTATTCTATTTCTCTTTTGTTCTATTCTATCCTGTTCTATACTACTCTATTCTATTCTTTTAATCACAGCTTCGTCACTATAAAAAATTAGGAAAAACATTCATAATTTTAGGTATATACTTTATTTTTAATGTCGACAGAATATTACATTGAAAACTTATTAGAACTTTACGTCCACTGAAATTTCAGTAAACGATACATTTACGGCGGACCATTTTATCTGATTGAATATTCATCTTACAATTGTATTGACACTTAATAATTGAAGAACCTGTGGCCGAGAAAGGAAAAGGGGAGATCTCCCACCGGGCAAGGTGTTCTGCCCTTGGAGCGGCTCACACTCCATGTGATAGTTCGGAGATATTCTATATATGCTGTTTATGATTCGGAATGTTGATAGCGTGATTTAAGCTTCGGTGTGTTTCGCTTGCGGCGCGACGACAGCGCCGCCACATCACCCCCCTGCTCAGACCGGAGGTCGATAGTGCAGTCCGATTGCCGGTGTGTCCTTTTAATGCCGGTGGGGAATGCATGCTGTGTGCGTAAGGGCAAGTGACACCGGTGCGAATGATATGCCGATGTGTAATGCATGCCGTACTACGCACTGGCAAGTGATGCCGGTGAGAACGATGTGCCGGAGCAAGTGCCAGAAGTCTGCCTTATAAATCAGCGGTGAGTCGAGATGAGGACAAGTTGGACTGGCTTGCAGGAACTGAAGACTGCAGAAGACGATTCTCAATAGTGAATGGTAGGGGTTCTTGAGGATAATGACGAAAGCTTGAAGTTGTAGTTTCCGAAGGTGTTTGGTTGCGTGTTCAGATCACGTCGGGGTCACCACTGAGGCCGTGAAAGGAAAAAGGAGATCCCAAGGTGTTCTGCCCGGGGAGCGGCTCACACTCCATGTGATAGTTCGGAGATATTCTATATATGCTGTTTAAGATTCGGAATGTTGATAGCGTGATTTAAGCTTCGGTGTGTTTCGCTTACGGCGCGACGACAGCGCCGCCACAAACCACAATTTTATCAATGTAGATACAGAAGTGATACGAAACGATTGTTATATTATAACACATATTTTCTCCTTAAATCAATGTTCTACTTGCCTTATTTAAACATAGTCAAATAACTAATTTAAATTTTAAATTTGTATAATAACACTAAATAAAACTCATTAATGAGTTCAATTACATACGTTGTGAAAGTGAATATTGGATGCATTAATTACATCTATGACGTGACAATAAAGAAATCCAGGTGTTCACACTTTGTAGCCGATTGTTACGCCTTTTCTCTGCCAAAAGCCTTTATAACTGTCCTCACATCAGAATAGGGTACTTGACTGATAATATTATTCCTCTACCCAGACTCAGAAGGTAAGCCAGCGAAAATTTGAAATCGAAGATACGTCTCTAGTCGTTACCGGTCCTACTCCCAAATTCATCCACACGACCTTTTTCAAATATTTATGTCAGATAAATCAAATACTCTACAAGCAACGCAAATTAGCCGAACAACTATCTAGAATTACTGAACTAGGACATTTACTATAATAACCTGTTAGATTAATACCACAGAAACAGGCCGCGTTTTGTTCGCGAATTAGCCTCAAATTACTTCTATATATCGGTAAATGCCGTTTGGTCAGTTACCGGCCTTTGCCTCAACTATCTTACTTAACCTTACACTCGAGACTAATGGCAGTGATGGTTTGCAGTTGTCGGGAGGGACATATAGTCGACCGCTACTCCAAAAACGTGAAAATCAAAACTACGGTAAATCAAACACATGCTAACTCCACCGATTATATTTAACGAACCAATTGTAAGAAAAGGTTAAGTCAATACGCGAAATATATGTAGTGTAAACTTCCAAGCCCGAATTACACTGCTGTGATGGATGTGAGTATTTTTAAAAACATAAGTAAAACAAATTATTGCGAACCACTATTAGAGCTCAACACAGACCCCCTAAAAATATATTGCCAATATTCATATTATAATATTGTAATTGAACTGTCAGACTCTCAAGACAATAGAGTTTAGAAGATATCCTCCTCGGGTCTTACCATGTACTGTCAATAATAAAAAGCCTACGTTTATGATCCAAATAATTTTTAGATATACATCGCGGACTTTCTATAATAACCTATTTAATACTCACAGTTCATTGTGCAATGTATAACGTTTTAACTAGTAACGTTTTGATATTACGATACAACGTTGCATGCTAATTTTTCAATTTAAATGAAGCAATGAATAATAAACTAAGAGGAATCTTCACAATTGCTTTGAAAGAACATAACATTTATTTCACAGAGAAATTGTAATTTATCTTTTGGTTAAAGCTTTTCGATATGAAAATGCTAAAGAAAAATCCAATATTTTTGAGATCATGACTTTAGAGAGATAGTTTAAATTACTATTAATATCGCATCTCAGTCAATTAAATTAGTTAGAAATGGTAAAACGTATAACATATTAGCCCTCCTCTTTCACAGAGTACTAGAGAGTTATTATGAGTGTAGAGAAATTTAGACCCTTTTTTACAGAAAATAAGACATTCCAACTAATGTCTTCATGGGTGACAACACATCTACATTTTCATTGTTAATAGAGGATAGATTCAGTTATCTATGGGTCACAGCATACCATCAGGTGAACCGTGTGCTCGTTTGTGACTCCTATTCTATGAAAAGGCAGGTCTCAGAACCGGCTGAATGATAGCGGGATATGAGTATCTGAGAAAAGACTATATTATACGATCTATGTCTATATCTTGCCATAGAGACTATCGTTCCACAGCAACTACGCACAGAGAAGGATCTAAAGGAGCTGTATTTGCGACTAGTCTTCGCCGCTGATGACAAGAGCACTGTTTCTTTTCTTTTTACCCATAATAAGACAGTGCTTGACTACAATCTTACCTGCCGGTGAGTCGTGATGAGACCTATGATTGAAAACTGCTGCATTAGCTCAACAAAATCTTATTCACTATTGTCTTTAGACTCATAGATTGTAACTGGAGTTCCGGCGCAAATGCTAAGTATAACCAAGCGTTCTTTGCACTATATCGCGTACTGTATGATATAACCAAGCGTTCTTTGCACTATATCGCGTACTGTATGATATTTTAGTGACTAGTTTTGATTATACATGTAATAAATATAGCTAACAAACAATATTTCGTAATATTTTTAGCATAACTTGAATTAAACGGATACAAAGATTACAAAATATTGTAAGGGTTATATTATTAAGGAACTTATGACTGATAATAACCCATGGGATTGATTTATTATTGTTTTTAACAATTATATGATTGTAAACTGTATTTTTCAAAAAATAAAAATATATCAACATCGGTTTCCCGCTGGTTGTTCCCCGGACAGAGAAATTTTCCGAACCAATAATAAATTAAACATAAGAGTGACTTTTTAATAACTATTATTGCTAATCTATATTGAATAAAAATAGTTCAATTTACTACAAGAAATAAATTTTTCAAGTTAAAATTACCTTCACTTAGAATAATTCCGAAAATATTTAATATTCATTGACTATACGCTATTTTGGGGAGCTATAAGCGATATATGAATTTCATCATTTCATTCCATCTTAATCGACTGATCAAGATAGAATGCCTTCCTGTAATAGATCTCTTATACAGGGTATATCCGTCACAGTTGTCAACCTGTGTGCAACAGGTTGCCAACCAGATCGTCTAGTGAGGCACCAGACGATCAGATTGGCAACCGCAGTTCTCTATTTTAGAATTGTTATTAAGGAGACGCTGTTGTCTATATCCTCGTATATTTTCCTCCGTCGCCTCCTACGACATACATGGGACAATATGTACGTTGGAAGATGCTTGTATCCAGTAGTTTTTGGTGTGAGTAGATTTATATTGACTATAGTTTTAGTTTATTTTACTTTTTCGCACACAAGTTCCTTCACTTACTGTGCTGAGCTTTTAAAAAATCATTTAAATAGCACATTAACTGCGCACAATACGATTTTTCACGTATTAGAGCTATATTATGGTTGTAATATGAATGGTTCTGTTTCACTGGGGAAGAACCACGCTCTCTCAGAATACCAGCGTGAAATAACAGCTTAATGTTGCTGTGTTTTGTACGGTGAGTGTGGATAAACGGATACAGGTGGGGTTGTACGTAAACGCTGGCTTAGAATACTAAAAACAAATTTACTGAAAAGAGGCATTCCATCTTAGTTTTCAGCGGTCGTAACGCATCAACTTGAAGATATATGTAGATATCTATGGACCCCATTATTCTATTATTATGCCATCCCAGTATTCTATATCATGGGCTGCGTGTTCGTTTGTCACCCTAAAAAAAGGTAAAACTAAAGCCGCACGCTTTGCCAACGAGTTACCACTCTTGACTTCTTTCATCTTTACCGACACAAAATACGCATTCTGTCCTCAATATTAATTAATTATATTTTCCAGAAATGTACAAGCAATAATGCAAAGAAAGCATGCTATTTACATTCCCTACTGCAGCAGCGATGTCATCTCTCTGAACAAAGCAAACGATGTGCCGTGCAACCTGCTATATAAATCCTCGATCGCTGCTTTGTTCTATACATAACAATGGTACTGATCGAATTTGCATGGTTTAATCAGCTGTATTTCCTCTATGAAAGAATAAAACAATTGTAGGGAAATGGATATTGTTACATTTTGATAAACAAAAATCATACATAATTAAAAAAAACCACAAAAAAAACCACGCCGCAACGTACATAAAAATTATACAAAACTTAACAAAATTCCTGGTATTCGTTAAGTACTATTTCAAAATCAGTATTCGAACATATAGAAATAATTTCGATTTTATAAAATTGGACTATTAAAATTTTATTAAAAATTTCTTAATTGCAGTAGTTACATTTTATAGTTTTTTATCTCGGCATTGGCCGGGTAATAAGAGTATTGTCAAAGACCAAGCATTTTCGATGCAGTTTAGAGTTCACACACACATTTATTCATTCGTTCATTACAGCCCTACCCAAATCCACTGCTGAACGTAGGGCTCCCCAAAGGAATACTATAAAGCCTGGTCCTGAGCCACCTGCATCTATTGACTCCCTGTATCTCTTATCAGGCCTTCCCTCCATCTAGTAGGTGGCGGCGCTACGATTCGCCTACCAGTACGAGGCTGCCACTCAAGAACCTTTCTCACACATCGACTGTCGGTTCATCAAGCTAAACATGGCCAAGCCGTTGCCACTTCAGCTTACTAATCCGTTGGAATATGTCGGTTACTCTGGTTCTACTGCTGATATCCTCATTTTTAACTCTTTCAAGACTTATAAATGAGGATATCAGCAACCTCCAGCCCCCAGCATAGCCCCCTCCATAGCTTTCCGAGCGACCTTGAGTTTCCACATATGGCCAGTAGTGAAGAACCACATCTCAGATCCATAAGTCATCACTGGCAATACGCATTGATTTTACAATCTTGTTTTGAAGTTTTGAGGTGTCTAACGAGAGAGAGATAGAGAGAGAGAGAGATGTCGTAATCTCCCGAACGCTGCACAGCTGAATTGAATCCGTCGATTAACCTCTCAGTTGAAGTTGGACTTACATAGTGGGATTATTTGTCCCAGGTAAACATACTCGTTAACAACTTCGTGCGTAGTGTTTTCAACAACTAACCAGCTTATGTGTGACATGGACGTTACACTAATATGACTTTTGTTTTGACCATATTCATATAAAGACCTATCCCTTGGGAGACGCTACTGATTACACTTATACGCAGTAAAGCCACGCTGCAGCTATTATGGTTGTACTATGAATGGATCGGCTCGACCGGGGAAGAACCACGCTCTCACAAAATACCGGCGTAAAATAGCACCTTAATGCTGCTTTGCTATGGTGAGTGTAGAGAACCGGAGACCCTTTTAACTGGAATCGAGGCATTCCATCTTAGTCCTCAAGGGTTACAATTCATCTGCATTTTGATTTTAATCGAGGTTAAATGTAGATGTCTATGGGCCACAGCGTCCATTTACCATCACGTGGATTGTGTGCTCGTTTGTCACCTTTATCCTATAAAAAAACTTTATAATATTTATTGGCTTTAATTAAATATAAATTCTAACATTAACTATGATTTTCCATATCTGCCGAGCGTTCTGTGAGTTCTAACAATTTTTTAATACATTTGCCAAATTTCATAAAATCTAAACGTCTGGATATAGGGGAAAACGATTCCATTATATCGATGCGTACAAGTTTACAACTACAATATAGCACAGCACATATCAAACTATTACACAGCGTGTAAGAATTTTAACCTACGGTACAGAGAGCAGGAAATACATGAGCGTATTTAAATAATACAAGTTTTTACGGATTTTATCGTGTATATTATTTTTTTATTTATCCGACGTTTCGAGCACTTTACAGCATCCATGCTCACGGGGGAAACTGAGATGTTTAACGTCCAGATGTCATAGTTAACCACGGTTACCGTATGGTAACGGTTACAGTATGAAGTTTTATTATCTTGAAGTCTTGCAGTTGTATGTTTGGGTTGGGATTTTATTTTATTAATTAAGCGCTTAAGAGGCCAAATAAGCCCTTTCTAATAATTAACCGCTGAAAAATTTAAACAAAACTAATTTTTACGGATTTCATTGCGTATACTATGTTATTTTATATTCCCTACGTTTACACCCATGGTCACGGGGGGCAGAGGTGTTCGATGTTTCAATGTCATAGTTAATCACGAATCCCTCCAAATTATAATTATAGTTTTTTTTTACGAACTTTAGTATCTTGAACTTTTGCAGTAGTATGCTTGGGTTCGGATTTAATTTCATTAATTATAGGAAGCAGGTGGTAACACGCAGATGTCTTCCCTACTGAAATTAGGATATTTTTTGATTTCAATAGCCTCACGAATAATCCTTGGAAGGAATCGGTGCTCTTTATCGAGGATTTGTGATCCATCAAATCTGATGTAGTGACGGGGGCGATCCTACACGTGTCCGTGACTGCAGACTTCCTGGAGCGTCTATTCTTCATATCAGCTATATGTTCTTGAACGCGGGTTTTAATTGATCTTTAGTTTGTCCTATGTAGGAGAGACCACATTTACAATCAAGCTTGTATACTACAGCATCTTGCAGAGGGTAAAAACTGACGAATATTTTTGTGTGGCTTGACAGATGTATGGAAGCTCACTTCAAGATTTCAATCTTGTTAGTGACTCCTCTGATATATTATGGCAATACAGTAGGTACAAGGGGGATAAGTCGCTCGCGTCCGTAGGCTTTGACCACCTATTCCTAGGCCCACCCTACACGTGTCCCCCGGGTGGTGCTAAATGAGCAACAAGCCGATACCACAAACTCGGCTCCACGCCGTGGTAGCGGCGTAAAATATACTACCCCATATTTCGCAACATGAGGAACCATATAAAAGAAATGGCCCCGAGTTCCCGGCGCCCCTTTAATGGGGCAGGGGTGCGAAGAATCTCCGGGAGGAAAACCGGCGACGAGGTTCGCCACCCGTCACGTTCTGTCTCCCGGAGAGGCGAAAAGTGGCCCGTCTGGCTACGTTGAATGTATGTGGGGCAATGAATGATAAAATGGATGAAGTATGCGATATGATGTATGATAGAGGAATAGATGTGTTATGTGTAAATGAGACGAAAAGGAAGGGGAAGGATGTCACTACACATGGCATGTATACCGCATACTGGTCTGGTGTAGACGAGATCGAGCGGGCACGCCAGGGAGTAAGTATCATCCTTTCAGAAATAATGGGCCAATGTGTGAAAGAGTATGAATGTGTAAGCTCAAGACTGCTATGGATACGAATGAAAGTGGGCTTAAAGAAGTTGTTTGTGTTAGGGGTCTACGCCCGGTAATATCCGAGAGCAGTTTTGGGAAATGGTAAGGATGGTGTTAATGAAATGTAAGGGAAATGAAAATATTATTATGCTAGGAGATTTTAATGAAAGTGTTGGGGTGAGGAGGCTTGGTTATGAACAATATTGGGAACGTTTGGTGATGAAAGTATAAATGAGAATGGTGAAAGCCTCCTCACCGTATGTATGGAAAGAATCTTTTTGTGACGAACACTTGCTTTCGCCACAAGAGGATTCACACGTATACTTGGGAAAGAGGTGATGATAGAAGCATGATAGATTTCGTAATTGTGGATGAAAGATATGAAATATTCATAATGAGGGGCGCAGTGGTAGATACAAGGGTTTACCGGGGGTCTAACTTAGTGTTACGAGCTTGAGGTTCGTGACAATAAAAATTGCCGATAAAATTACCTAAATTAACAGTTTAATTTACTTTACACAAATTAAAACTTAAAACACTAATAATTAAACACACTAATTCACTTTATTCCGCTCCGAAGCTTCGCTTGTTTCGCCACTTCAATACCGCCTCGATCGCATCTTGCAACGCCTATTTATATAAATTACCAAAGAAGCATCTGGAATATTCAAGTAAATGCGCGCAAAGGGACGAGTGTGCGAGTGTAGATTTTCTAGAAACTTAGTTCTTCGGATGGCGCTGTCGGTTGAGTGATTTGTGATGTCATTTTCTCAATGCTCCCCCTCGCTCTCGTTCCTGACACTAGATGGCGCTAGTGTATCGTCGACTTGAGCGCGTAACAGTAGGAACGGATCATTATTTGGTTTGGATGCCGAATTAGTGTATTCGAATGAGTTAGACTTGGAGAATGTATGGCAAAACGTAAAGAAAGGTTTAGTGGATGCAGCTACCGAAATATGTGGTGTTAGTAAGAGAAAGAATGAAAGGAAAATAATACGTTATGATGGGATGCTGAGATACGTATGGAAGTTGAAGCAAAGAAGAGAGCATGGCAAGATTTACTAGCAACAAAGGCTGGTAATTCTAGCGGTACGAATGATGATATTGAAAGAAAAAAGGCAATCTTTAGATATCTTAATAAGAGATTAAATAAGTAGTTGAAAGAAAAAAGCAAGAAAGAACGGATAAGAATGAAAGAAGAATATTGGATAACTTCCAGGCAAATATTAAAATGTTCTGGAAACTTGTAAGAACTGCCAGGGGACATTCAAAACAGCCTATGATGAATGCTATAAGAGACTGGCTATATTCTGAATGATGAAGTTTTGAGTTTAAAGAGATGGAAGGAATATTTTGAAAGCGTGTTTATGAGTAAGGAGACAACGTGTGTACTAAGTGAAGTAGAAACTACGAAAGAAGAGGAAAGAGGTAGCGAGATAAGTATAGATGAAATAATGAAAGCAATGAAAAGCATGAAAGCAGGTAAGGCTGCCGGATATGATAGAGTTTCACTCGAAATGCTAAGGGCTGGAGAGGAAGTCGTGGCAGGCCTGCTGCCACGACTTCCTCTCTACCTTGTTTAATTTATGCTGGGAACTGAAGCGGGTACCGGTAGACTACTGCAAAGCCGTGATATTCCCAGTATATATAGGAAATAGGTCGCAGCGGGACTGTTAAAACTACCGTGGCACTAGCCTTCTTAGCAATGTGGGAAAACTGTATGCTAAGGTACTGATTGAAAGGGTCATGAAAGAAACTGATGGAAAAAATTTAGGATGTGCAAGCGGGATTTAGAAATAGAATGGGATGTACAGATCAAGTCTTTTCCATGCGCATGATCACGGAGAAGTTTCTGGCCAAAAACCAAAAGGTTTTTTGTGCGTTCATGGACTTGGAAAAGGCCTATGACGGAGTGGATAGGGATGCGCTATGGCAAACACTGAACTCATTTGGGTTGAGCGCTGGCTTGATAGAGGCATTGGAGTCTCTTTATAGGGACTCTAGTGCTTGTGTTAGGATCAACGGGGTCTACTCGGACTGGTTTGACATCCATAAAGGTGTCAGACAGGGCTGTGTGGCTTCCCCGTGGCTGTTCAACCTATTTATGGACAGTTGTTTGCAAAATTTAAAAGTTGAATAATGTGGTTTAAGAATGGGTGAGTTAACCGTCAAATGCCTTTTGCAAGCCGATGATCAAGTTGTCCTTGCGTCGTCGGCGGCCGAGTTGCAAATGATGGTTACATTAATGAACAGATCATTAAAAAAAGGTAAGTAACCAAGTAAGACAAGTTATGGTTTTGAAAGAGAAGAAACAAGATCGAGCAAGTAGATGGGTTTGTATATTTGGGCTGCCTATTTAGCAGGGATGGGAGATATGATAAGGATATAGAACGACGAGTGAATGCGCGAAATAGAGTAAATGGAACCCTGCACTCTATTGTGAAGAGTCATAATGTGTCAAAAAAGGCACGTATGGAAATTCAGAATGCTGTGTTGGTCCCTACTTTAACGTATGATAGTGAAAGTTGGGTGTGGCAGAAGAAGTACGTGGCACGAGAGTAGAATCAACGCTATAGAATTGCGGTCGTTAAGGAGTATGTTAGGGCTGAATCTGAACGACAGGGTAAGAAATTGTGTAATAAGAGAAGAGTGTGGTTTGCAAGATGATGTTGTGACCAGGATTAAGAAAGGCATGCTTCGGTGGTTTGGTCATGTGGAAAGAATGAATGAGGAAAGAGTGACAAAGAAAATTTATGTTGCAGAAGTGAATGGCAGAGTCGGAAAGGGACGTCCTAGGCGAAAATTTATCGACCAAATTGGCGATTTATTAAAAACGGGCCAAATTAGGAGTACCCTTAACCAACGAGCATGTATTAGTAGGTGTATGGATGTGAAGGAGGCGAGAGAGGTGTGTCAGGATCGTGCCAAATGGAAGTTTGTAGTCTCTGCCTACCCCTCTGGGTGACAGTCGTGAGTGTTTATGTAGTAGGTATACGCTCGACTGTAGCTGGCGTCACTCGTTCACTGTGACGTAGACGCGGGACCCGAAGCTTGTTATCATAACCAAAACTTGCTTGACGTGTTGCAGTTCGGTAGCCAGGTGTTTACTGTCACATATACCTAGTGCTCTCAGCTCAAACAAAGATTTACCAATGGTAGCTAACTGTGAAGTATGGTGGTGAGAATCAACATTTAAATACTTTTTTCTATACACAGTGTGGCTCATGGTGCTATCAGCATTTCAACATATTTCCGACATATAATACATAAGTATATTTTATTTTATTAGAGCAAAATCATGTAACCGTGACTCATATAAATATATACTAAAACGTGTAAATATTTAGCGTCTATAATTTTTATAATATTGTGATTATATAATATGCAATATAGTTACGCTACAAATTACAAACATTTTAACTTTAACGATAGGCCGGGGGCCGGGAAAGGACCACGCTCTCCATTTCGTGTTTTGTATGGTGAGTGTGAAAAACCGGATACCCTTCCTACTGCAAACAAAATTGATCATATTGATCTTTAGGGATGAGAAAGAATCTATATTTTGATCTATAATCAGGTATAATTGAACTGTGGGGTGGTTTGTCAGCCGTAACCTATAAAAAAAAATTAAGCATAATATAAGATTAAGAAAACCATTGATCTCTTTTAATTCTTTTTTAAAGTAGATAAATGTTTTTGATCTATAATCGGGTATAAGTGAACTATGGGGTGGTTTATTAGCCTTATCCTATAAAAAATCTTTTAAAAATAATATAAGCTTAAGGAAACCATTAATCTCTTTTAATTTTTTATTAAAATAGATAAATGTTTTTGATCTCTATAATCGGGTATAAGTGAACCGTAAGGTGGTTTGTCAGCCTTATCCTATAAAAAATTTTTAAGCATAATATAAACTTAAGAAAACCGTTAATCTCTTTCAATTCTTTATTAAAATAGATAAATGTTTTTGTGTAAAAATAAAATTAGTGTCAAATACTAACAAACCATAATAATTTATACGTGGTAGAGTTATGCTGCAGTAATATTAGTAGTAGTATAGTACCTGGGTCGGCTCGAACGGGGAAGGACCACGCTCTCACAGAATACCAGTGTCAAATAGTAGCTTAATGCTGCTGTGTTTACTGAGAGTGTAGAGAACTGGCGACACTTTTTACAGGAAACGAGGGATTCCATCTTGGTCCTCACGGGTGACAACGCATCTGCAGTTTTATTCATAATCGAGGATAGATGTAGATGTCTATGGGCCATAGCAACCACTCACCATCAGGTGGACTGTGTGGTCGTTTATCTATCCTATAAAAATGTTATTATAGATCGATTACCGTGTAGTGGCGCTGTTAGAATATCCTCTACCTCATATCGTCCCGTGAGTATCGCAAATGGAGACAGACGAAATTTAAAATAGGAGATGAGTGGCAGCATATTCCTGATAAAAACTGAAAATAATAAAAAATGCGGTTGCCAATCCGTCTACCATGCGACCTGTTGCAAAATCCCCCCTGCTTTGAGGCAAACTATGGTGGAGGCGTGGAACAGCATGGTGGGATATGATATTAAGTACTGACTATAAAAGCAAAACGCTAAGCTTTTATCGCAGCTAAAAATAAGCGCCACCTAGAGCTAATAACGTATACTAGCATTCATTTGCGGCAAAATATTGCTTTGAGCGCTTTTAGAAGTTGACGTAAAAATTCACAGATGACGCTCTTTAACTATTTATTTCACCTAAAATGTTTTTGTACAGCAGTAAAACAAATTGCTCGAAACAAAAACGTTTCCAATAAAAACATTAAGTCTATACAATATACACGGCAGAGTCATGCTGCAGCTAATAGGAATAGGAATGAATCAGCCCGACCTGGGTAGTACCTACCACGCTCTCAGAGAATACCAAATAAAATAGCAGCTTAATACTACTACATTTTATGTGGTGAGCGGCATCTTAGTATTATCCAAGATGCAGATGCGTTGCCAACACTAAAAAAATAAGAAAACTATTTATTTTATAGTACTTAGGTATATATAACAACAGTATTATTAAAACATGAAAGTTCTGATACATTCTGCCTCATCCAGGTGTGCAATTTTGACAAATAGTTAAATCATTTTTGTTACAAAATTTGATGAATTTAATTTATTAATACAATAAATGAAATGACCAATTTATAATATAATAAATATCGAAAGATTTGCTACGAAAACCATGTCACACAATCTTTTATAAATATAAAAATATAAATGTTCATATGTAAAAGCAGTAAAAATAATCAACTAATAATTATTCTATAACTATCGGTCTTATTTTATTTCCTCACAGCAAAAAATTTAAGTAATTTAGATACAGATATTTAAATTTGTAATTTGTTTTAATTTTTATGATCAAGATTCTCATTAATGGTATAAAAACAATTAAGCAAGAGCGATTCATGAAACTTGTTTTTTAACTTTGTCATTAGGAAATTAACTCGTTTTTCATTCTTATATGTAATTTGTAGGTATTTAATATATTTTTAACACGTGCTTAAACAGAATCTCGCTAAGTAACTGCCTTATTGAAACCGATGAATTGTAGACTGATGCGGACATGGCAAAGCTAGACTAAACTTGAGACTGTTAATAATACGATAATACTAACTAAAGTCTGACGTAACTTCATTCTAAGACTAAAGCTCCTGCTTCCATTTAAATATTCGGGAACCACAGCAATACAGATTACTATGTAGGTAACTCATGATTATTCAACTGGCATAAAACATGCGTCCGAATAGATATTTGGTAGTAGCAAAATAATATTGCATTACATTGTAAAGCTTAAATAACATTCAATAAATATTCTAGTAACCTATATCAAATAAAAATGATTTTATTCTATTATATTTTATACGTATTCTATTTCTCTTCATTTTTATTCTATTCTTTTCTATACTATACTTTTAGTCACAGTTTCGTCACTCACTTACACGTATATATACTTCGATCGCGGGACGGGAAATGTGTGACGTAAATCAATACGCGTAATATACTCGTATGTATTGGGTGATATTAGCGTTTTGTCGTACTGACCAATTTGATATAAAATATCTCCTCTTCGGTTAATAACTCCAAATTCAAATTTATAAATTCATTTAGCTGGTACATTTGAGTTTTAAAAACAGTCATTCATTTGTTTTTTACTCATTTTTTTTTCTTTGGAGTCGCTTATTACCGCACAATTGAAAACAAGCAATATCAATATATTTACGAGTACGAGTTCTACCGAGGCACCAGTGCTGCAGAAACCGCTCGAAGGATTAATCATGTGTACGGCGCTGATGTCGCAGAAGAAAACACGGTACGTTTTTGGTTTCAATGTTTTCGTTCTGGAAATGTCGACCTTCAAAACCAAACCCGTTGACGGCCGGAGACAAAAGTGGAAAATAAAGAATTAAAAGCTATTCTGGAAGCGGATCCATTACAAAGCACTTCAGAGATAGCTGCAGACATCGGGTGAGTGATAAAACTGTATGAATCCACTTGAAGCAAATCGAAAAAGTAAAAAAAAAACTTGAGCGATGGGTAAATCGAACTTGAACACGCGTCGACTGCTGTGTTACTTTGATCAATCGACACAAAAATGAGGAGATTTTAAATCGAATCATTACCTGTGATAAAAAGTGAATAGTGTACGATAGTCGGAAGCGCTCGTCGCAATGGCTGATCCAGCCAAATCCTGCCCTAAACGAAAATTGACTCAGAAAAAGTTACTTGTTTGTGTTTGGTGGACTAGCGCCGGTATCGTTTACTACAGCTTTCTATAACCTGGTCAAACGATTACGGCAGATATTTATTGTCAGCAACTGCAAACCATGAAGGAAGAACTAGCTGCTAAACAACCGAGATTGGTCAATCGCTCTAGGCCACTGCTGCTTCACGACAACGCAAGACCACACACTGCACAACAAACAACCACTAAGTTAGATGACCTACAATTGGAATTCTGCGACATCTACCGTACTCCCCGGATCTTGCTCCAACAGATTACTATTTTTCTGGAATTCGGAAAAAAAATCAACTCCGATGCGACGCTCCAAACCAAACCACACCAACCAAACCAAAGAGTTTATTGATTCTCGCCCCCATGTTTTTTTTAGTAAAGGGGCCAATGAACTACCTATGAGATGGTAGAAGTGCGTAGATAACAACGGTGCATACTTTGATTAATTAAATATATTTTACAAAAAAAAATCGACTTTATATTCCTCCCGTGCAAAACGCCAATTTCATATGTAAGGACCTAATAATATTATAAACTTCCAAACTCAAATTACAATGCTGTGATAGATGTGAGTATTTATTAAAAACATAAGTAAAAAAAATAGTGGTAACCACTATTAGACAAGCTTAACCACAGACCCTCTTGTAAAGCTAATTTAAATTATATTGTCAATATTCAATATTATCATTGAACTGTCAGACTCTCAAGACAATAGAGTCTAGAAGACACCCTCATCGGTATTAAACAAGTACTATATCAGTGATTTAAAGCCTACATTTATGATACAAATAATTTTCAGGTATACATCGCGGACTTTCTATAATAGTCTATTTGAACACTTACAGTTAAATACGCAATGTATAACATATTAACTAATAACACTTAGATATTACAATACAACGTTGCATACTAATTTTTCAATTTAAATGAAGCAATGAATAATAAACTAAGAGGGGTCTTCACAATTGCTTTGAAAGACGATAATATAATTTATTTCACAGAGAACTTGTAATTTATCTTTTAGTTTGTATTTTCCTGCAGTGACAGCTTTTCGTTATGAAAATGCTAAAGAAAACTACAATATTTTTGAGATCAATGTCTTTAGAGAGACAGTTTAAATTATTAATATCACCTCTCAGTCCATAGGGAAGTAAATGTTGGAAAACGATTAATATCAATTAATGTTAGAGATGTTAAAATGTTTTCAGCCTCCTATTTCACAGTGTAGTAGAGCAAATTAGCAACTTGATATTGCTGTGTTTCGTATGATAAGTGTAGGGAACTTTAGACCCTTTTTTTACAGAAAACGAGACATTCCAACTAAGTCTTCATGGGTGGCAACCCATCTACATTTTGATTCTTAATCGAGGATAGATTTAGATATCTATGGGCCACAGCATACCATCAGGTGAACCGTGTGATCATAGTAGAAAGATCGGTGTGTTTCGTATAGTGAGTGTAGAGAATTGGAGACCATTTTTTACTAGACACGAGGAATTCCATTTTAGTTTTGAGAAGTGACAACGCATCTGCATTTTAATTTTTAATTGAGGACAAATGTGGATGTCTATGGACCACACCCACATTATCCACTTACCATCAGGTGGTCTGTGTGCTCGTTTATTTATTGTACCCTATACTATAAAAAAATGTCCTCTAGACTTTTGGTCACGGCGGCTCGTCTCAATGGAGGCTAGCCATCTGCGCAGGACAAGATTGTAGTGCACGAGTTTGACCAACATGACATACAAATGAGCATTTCCACTTGAAAGCTTCAGATGTCGTAACTAAGAGGCTAAGATGTATTCCTACTTCGTAAGCGTTTATGTGGAAATTACTTTATTCTTTTTGTTTCTTTGAAGTCAGATTTTATTTAAAAAATGGTTTTGTAACCTTTTGAGTGAGTTCAGGATTGTCACAAGTAGAGGTTAAATAGTTAATCTTGTTCTAATAGTTATCAACTTTCTACTAATACTAGCTATTAATGTTCATCCAGAGTGCCTTTAAGTCAGTCGGGTAGTTACCATGTTTTTATATATTTCAGCTGTCAAGGAGCATTGCGTGTTCTGTTTTACATGTATGCGTGTCTTTCCCGATTTGAGACATGTAGAAATGGTATAGAAAGTCAATGAGTATAGTGTAGAGTAGTAGCAGTATTACAGTTGAGAGGCATTCAGTCTTAGCCCTCAGTGATGGCAACGCATTTTTTAAAGTTGATAGCAGGTATCCACTGACTGCGCTTATCACTTTGATTTTATAAAAACCACAGTATTCCGAATGGTAGATTTGAACCTAGAATTTTCAAGTTTGTACTCCGCACCTTTTCGAGATTCGAGTATGAAAATAAATAGCGGAATACAGCAAGTATAATATAAAATAATTATAACAACGAAGCGCGCGTCGTTACAAATTGCTGACTCGATTAAATTTCGAACGGCTATCATAAAACGTAGAATGGTCAACAAAACTACACAACTGTTTGATTAAATTATTTCAGATTTATTCAAAACAAGGATAGCAATAAAAGTGTTTTATGGTATAGGTCGTAAACCCATGGTTTAAACGCGGTAGAGCCGGTGAATTCTCTTCTAGTATACCAGCATAAAATAGCAGCATAAGGCCAGGTTGGTTGGATTTCTTTTCTGAAATAAAATGTGCATACATGAAATTCTCATAATTTAACACGTAGTAGAGCCACGCTGCAGATATTTGGTTGTAACTTGAATGGGTCGGCTTGACCGGGATAGGACCACCCTTGGAATAGAGTTTCTTTTCTAGTTTAATCTTTTCGAGTTCTGTTACTCTCCTTAATACTCCTTATAAATTTATTCCTTATAAATGTTACCAGAACCAGTGCGTTATCGAAGACAAATAAAGATTATAAAATAGTGTTTGAATTCTTAATAACAAATATGGTGATTCCATGGAAAAAGTGTTCGTGACACTATAAGAGCATAATACGACGTTATCAGTAAAAATAAATCTTTAACTAAGAATAATGTCGTCGTAGTGATAAACTTATAGTATAAAACAGCAAAGATAGCACAATTAATAATATTAAGACTAGAATTAGAATATATTTGTAATGTTAGTAAAGGGAATAATTACGTAATAGTAAAAGACAAAAGTAGCAAATAAGAACATAGAATAGAAATATAATAGGAGTGGTATGGAAATAATTTGTTAGGTAATTTGGAGGTCCAAATTATTTATAATATTTTTTATATTTAGAGGTTTAAAAAATTGTACGAATATAGCGTATATGAATAACTTAAGACATCTTTAAGAAAATAAAGCCTTTTCGTGAGTTACTAATCATTTAGACACACATATAGTCACATAAAACCGTTAATTAACCCAAAAACGGTGAACTTTTAAAACATTTTCATTAACAACTTTCCGATTTTCCACTTTAAAATTATTGTGAAAATGAAATTACCCCCATAATTAATACTAATGAACCTTATAGGTAATTTCATTAGCTATCTACCATTATGTAGCACTTTACTATAAGTAATATTATTATATTCTAAAAGTTGTAAATTATGCTAATTAGTACCTAAATAAAAGCAAAAGGGCAAATACGTGCAATGACCTGCAACCCACTTAAAGGTAAAGTTTAAGCGACTACGATTAAATCGAGCACGGGTGCTCGATTTAATTGTAGACGTTCGCTACCGAGGAATGGGAAGAAGAGGTACAATAGGATGAAATCAACTGAATAAATCTTGGAAAAATTATAAAACTGAATAGTGATAGCTCCGATGATTTCCGCCGGACAGATGAGCCTACTACCGTCAAACCGCCGGCAACGGATTTGCCATTCGTTATAATTCGTCATTTCATTGGATATCCTGAACACCCTAGACGCGGTCCACCGACAGTTGAGGAACTCCAGACTCGAGTGTTTTCGACAATACTTACTACGAGTTTTACCCGACTGGCACACGGTGGAAAAAAATAAAAAAATAAATACTTTAGTAAGAATTATTTATAATCGATATTGAAAAACAAAATATATTTTATTCTCTTCTTTTCTTCATCCTATTAATATCCATTGACAAGTGCTGCCATCTTCACGTTGAGTTCGGATACTTTTCAGAATACCCTGGTATATCCATTTTATTAAATTAATGAAATTAATTATTCCCGTACGCCATCATCACACAGCAAGGCTGACTTACTTAAAACGAAAACACTATAGGAAAATTAAACAAAATTTTTAATCTCCCGAACGAATTTAAAACATAACATTAGACATGAAATACTGCCAGCCTACAGTCGGAGCCTTATCTACAGCCGCAGAGTTACCGTTATGTTCCCAGATTTAAT
Source organism: Parnassius apollo (assembly GCA_907164705.1). Classification (NCBI taxonomy): domain Eukaryota; kingdom Metazoa; phylum Arthropoda; class Insecta; order Lepidoptera; family Papilionidae; genus Parnassius; species Parnassius apollo. The sequence goes on from CAJQZP010001016.1 coordinate 1,228,738, forward strand.
AACGCCATCGCAAACCCACCCGTAAATTCTACCCTGAAGAATATCTAAATGGACTGTTGATGAAACTTTGTTCAAACTTTGTTGTTAGAAATTGATTTCAAAATTATTTTAATAAATAAATAATATGTGTGTGCAACAACGTGATAAATAATGAAGTTAAATTAGTAATCCGATTTGACTTGACATTATTCATTTTCTATTATATACTTATATTTATAATTAGTGCTCTGATTGACCACTTGGTCCATAGCATATATACCTACTTGAAACATTACACCGATTATTTAATAAAAACCATGAGATAATATTATTTTGTTCAAGGGGAATGTTTAGAAGTAAAAGTACTATCAAATTTATTGCAAATTAGCTTCAATAATGTTTAAAAACCAAAATCTGGATTATTTTGATATGAAAGTGATGGTGGAGTTTTTCTTACTATGTTACTTCTAAACTTCTTCAAGCGACTTGCATTTACTGGAACAAACACAACTTTTTCATCTACTTGCATTTTGAAAACATAATAAGGTAAGAAACTAATTATCTACAGTGATCAGAGCTCAATTTTTGAATTATAAATTTATAGAACAGCTTAACATATGTTAAAATGTTTTCTATACATGTTGTACTAAATTCAGCAATACGCGTTGACTCCAAAAATAAATTAAAAAGACCATATAATTTAATAACAATTCAGTTTCTAACTCTTTGCCTATCATGGCGTGTATATTTTGTTGCACCAGGTGTAAACAATTTTTATTATCATTTTCTGGAGTCATACAATTGTAATCATTAGGAATTTGTAATCTACATCCAAAATTATTTAGATTATTATAACTGCTACCGATTACTCAACCGATTGCTAATAAGAGCAGATGTCTGGGTAGCAAAGACCTTGGCTGAGTGAATATATAAATAATGAGGTGGCATATTTGCTATCTCTCTTAAAATATATTTGGATAGGTAATACCTATCTATAGTCAAAATACTTAATTAAATTATTAATTACTACTAAATTAATTCTATTATAATTGTTACAATTAAGTGTCAAATTTAAATTATTGTTACGTGATAAATTATTCATTAATACATTTTATTCATATCTTATTTTATTTTCCTGTGGAAAACCCTGTTGGTAAGGCAATGTGAATAAGAAAATTTTATGTACATAAAAAGTATTTAGATAATCAATATATTTTAATAATCAATTTTTGTTTACATTGCCTCTTCTCCCAACGAGAATTATTGATGTGCTATTAGGACAAAACTAAGGTTTAAAGAAATTTATTTCTCATAATTACATACAATAGTTCACTTATAATGAGATACAAAGTAATTATTATACTGAAGTAAAATTATCACATCTACCTCTAGTGCTAGAAGTGTTATAGTTTAAGCGTTTACGTACGTGTACGTATTCAAAAAAGTTTAATTTTAAACATTTTCATGTTATTGCAATTTTTTATGTCATCTTGTAATTTATTTAACATCTGTGCTCTCTCAAACAACAGGGTTTTTGCCATAGTTATTAATAGTTCTTCCAGTTATAGTTTATTTTTACTTCTTAAGTTGTGTGTTGTTATTTAATATGTAATTGTATATTCGATGGAATAGAATTAGTGGTAATATTTTTATTATAGTGCAAGTGCAATAAATGTATAGTAATGTAAGGTTTAGTAAGTTTTTTTCGTATAGTACTTTTGTTGGAGTTAGATAATGATAGTGGAATAACGTTTTGATAATTTTATTTTGTGTCCTTTGAAGTGGATTAAGATTTGTTTTAGCGGCTGATCCCCCATATCTCAATTAGATATTCAATATGTGATTAAACTAAAAAGTTGTATATAATTGTACGTACCTTTTCCGGAATACAGTTTGCGACTTTACGTAATGCACTTAGTAATGACGTCAATTTTGATTTGACGTGATAAATATGCATTCATTGTTAGACACCATTGAGGTTATTGAGCATAGTGCTAAGGTCCTCTAGCGATTCTGCCATAAGGACTTTATCGTCGGCAAATCGAAGGTGAGTGATGTACCTACTCGCCATTGATGTCTCCCAACGGATAAGTCTTAAGATGAAAAGATCATGTTTAATGTCCATGTCACACCTATGCCGCTAGTTGTTGGGAGCACTTTGCTCGAAGTTGTTGACGAGTACGTTTACCTGAGACAAAATAGTCCGACTAGGTAAGTCCAACTTCGAACGAGAGGTCAATAAACGGATTCAACTCGGCTGGACAGCGTTCGTGAAATTACGACACATATTCTCGTTAGTTATACCTCAATCTCTAAAAACTAGAGTGTACAACCAGTGCGTGTTGCCAGTGATGACTTACGGATCTGAGAGGTGGTCCTTCACTGCTGGCCGTATGAGGACGCTCAAGGTCGCTCAGCGAGCTATGGAGAGGGCTATGCTCGGAGTTTCTCTGCGTGATAGACTCAGAAATGAGGATATCCGCTGTAAAACCAGAGTGACTGATATAGCCCAACGGATTAGTAAGCTGAAGTGGCAATGGGCCGGCCATATATCTCGAAGAACCGATAACCGATGAGGAAGAAAGGTTCTCGAGTGTCAGCCTCGTACTGGTAGGCGTAGGCGACCCCCCACTAGATGGAGTGACGACCTGGTAAGATATGCAGGAAGTCGACGGATGCAGGTGGCTCAGGACCGTGCTTTGTGGCATTACTTGGGGGAGGCCTATGTTCAGCAGTGGACTTGTGAAGGGCTGTAATGATGATGACGAATATGCATTCTCTAAGTGAGTTTATCATCTATAAATAGCCCAAGATATTCTTCTTGAGTTTTATTAATTTATCTTCAATAGTAAGATGTGCAAACTCTGGTAAAGGTTTATTCTTTGCAGAAAAAATCATGAAAGATGTTTTTGTCATATTAATTGTTAGCAGGTTATATTTTAACAATTCTCCAAGTATATCAAGATCTTTTTGAGCATATGTTTAATGTAGTGAATAGATTTATCGACATAGAAAAGACATGTGTCGTCGGCATAGTTAAAAATTTATTCATTATATCACTAAAGGATGCTCCAGGCATACAATAATTACTAATAAGCTGTCCTTTTAAATGGTTATGTCACATCATGACCAATTTTTTGCCTATGTCATCCCAATATATAATAACGTTTTAAAATTAAATTCTTTGTCACGGTACTGTCATAAGGTGTAGGTGAAAACAAGGAGTCATTACTATTCACATTATCATTAAAAATATTTGATTGCGCGGAAAAACCATTCGTATTTATTTTATATTTGACGGTAGGTTGCCAAGTCGGTTATCCCTTTCCAAAACGATATCATTCATACCCTCCTATCGACACATCGGGGTGGTGGGGTGGGAGGGGAAAGAAGATGATTCTAGAATGTCACGTAATCATCGCAACCGAAGATATATAAGGCACGCGCGACCGACGCGCAGCCTCTTCCCGCCGCGCTCATCGTTGGAACTACACCGCCTAGGATAATAGTGTCTTCCCGCCGCTGTTGAAACCACACCGCTAGTAAAAACCGCTTTAGCCTGGAAGCAATCGAGCTCCAGGAAACCCGCCTCACCTCGTGTGAGATACAGTCGCGCACCGCCTCTCTCCGGAGTGTTCCAGAAGAAGTTCCAGAAGTCGCAGTTATAGTGCTCGACCGCATAGAAGAACATCCCGGTGAGTCAACATTTCCTAATAATACTGCCTGCTTGATATAATTGTTTAACCCGCTCCAAATTTGTGTTTTCCTAATCAAGCAGGATTCCTTTCATCGATTTGGCAAATAATAGTTCGTTTTTAGGGAAGAGCGCGTGCATTGTACCGCACGCTATAGTCGTCGTTATATAAGCGTAGAAACATTTATAGATACAGTCCACTTAGATTAATAGCTCGCGTAATAGGTTTTAAGGTTCGACCGGGGAATTAGACTTCGGCAACCTTAGACACGTGGCTCCACCATTTTGTGGTCCTTCGAGCCGGATTTGGACTGGTGTTTAGTGATCCTCCAACCATTTTCTGGTCGAATTATTAAATTAATTATTTAGATAATGCACTATAATCTATGGAATAGACTTAAATAGTGTTCGTTTAAATTTAAATTTTGATTAGGTACTCGCAAACAGAATTATTTATTTTATAGCGCTCGTATTTGGTTAAATTTAAAGCTTATTAAATAATTGAAACAGTGTAATAGCAACCGTTTGGTACGCTTACCCGACAATTAGATAAAAATATTGAGTTACGGCAACGAGCAACGCGTCATCTCGACTCGCTGTAGCAGTTGTTCGATTTAATTACGTAATACGGCATACCGAGTATCCATCGTCCATCGTTGTGCGTTGTGAGATTAATTGTGATTAATATAACTTTGTTATAATAATTTAAAATGGCAGTTAGTGGAAATGAATTTAAAATTAAAACGCTTTATGCCAAGAGGGACGTACTTTTTTCACGTATACAAAGCATTAGCGATCACATAAAGAACATTAATGTAGAAGCGGTGCGGGAAACTTTTCTGAATGAAATTGAAACGGTGGATTCTTTGCGGACGGATTACGAAAGAATATTAGACCAAATTAATCATTTGGAATTACAAATCGACCCGAAATACATAGTGAACTACCAACCGCTGCTGGCATTCGAAGATATGTTGTGTCGCGTGAAAAGAACGGCAAAACTCCTACAATCTCAAAGCGAAGCAAAGCCGGAAATACAGGTACGTCCACGTGACTCAATTAGGTTGCCGCCAATAGATATTCCGGTATTCAATGGTGATATTAAGACGTGGCCCTTCTTATTCAGTAGTTTTTCAAAACAATATACACAATAACCCGTCGTTATCGGACGCTGAAAAATTATATTACTTAATTAGTAAACTTAGTGGCAGGGCACAGTCGATCTGCTCTGGTTTTACACCTACAGCAAACAATTACTTATTAATATTCAAAACGCTTAAAACTAAATATGAAGATAGGGGAATGTTAGCTTCCGAATATTTGAACCAGATATTCGATCTTAAACCTATATCATCCGCGAACATCAACGGCTTAGAGCAGTTTTTAGATAAATTTGTGGCATCGGTGGCTGCACTTAAGAATTTAAAATTTAATGACCTTATGGACGTGGTGTTTCTCCATATTGCACTAAAGAAATAAGACTCCGACACCGTGCGTGCGTTTGAAATGGAGCATCGTAGCTCGGAGATGCCTTCCTTTCATTCATTAGCATCGTTCGTGCGAGATCAAATAAAGGTGATGCAACGCTCTCCGAACCTTAAACAGGAGATTAAAAGGTGCGTCGACCGTAGACAGACTCAACCATCTAAAATAGCAGGGTCATTAACGTACGTAACCGCTACGTCAACATCACTTCAGCATAATTGTATCGTATGTAAAGATAAACACGGTAATTTATATAATTGTGCGACTTTTCGTAAATATTCACCAAGCGAACGTTATAAATTAGTAAATACAAACAACCTATGTCTGAACTGCTTAAGTGATAAGCATTTAGTTGCAAAATGCAATTCGAGTTCCGTATGTAGCAAGTGCGCCAGGAAACATCACACGCTATTACATTTTGAAAATAGCAACATAGCGGCGTCAAAAATTAAAGACTAAAAATCAAATTAAAGTCCAAAAACCCAAATTTAAAAAAAATTTGACTCTAGCAGACGACACTTACGCCGTTCCCGGAAACATAGACATGCTCATTGGAGCATCGCTTTTCCCTCATCTTTTGCTAAACAATAAGGTCAGGGGCAACTCCTCGTATACCGCGCCTTACGCACTGGAAACCGTATTGGGCTATGTCATCGCTGGCTCCGCCCCCATCATGGATAGTATTTCGGCAACCTCTTATTGTGGTATGGCTGTCGAACCGCTCGAGTCGTTAGTCCGCAAATTTTGGGAGATGGATTTGGGAGGTGAACGTCCCACCCATAGCTAGCTCAGATGACAGGTTATGCGAGGAAATTTACGTCCGCACGACCGTTCGTGATCGCGACGGTAGATATAGTGTAGCGCTGCCCTTAAAGGGAGATGTTTTATCTCTCGGCGATTCGCGTCAAATGGCGGAAAAACGTTTCTACAGCTTGGAGCGTAGGGCGCTCGCCTCACCCCAGTTAAAGGAAGCTTATGACGGCGTCATTAACGAATATATAAGGGAAGGTTACATATCACTCGTGGCTTCGAAATTAAATAACTACGAAGACACACCGTCGTATTTCATACCACACCATGGGGTCATTAGGGAGGACAAACTTACATCTAAGTTACGTGTAGTGCTCGACGCTAGTGCTAAAACTAACACTCACCTGTCGCTTAACGATATCCCCTATAGTGGGCAAAAATTACAGGGCAGTTTATTTAATATAATAGCCAATTTTCGTTTGTTTAGTATAGCACTATCCGCCGATATTCGCCAAATGTTTCTTTGCATAGGGGTCCGTGAATGCGACCGTAGATTCCAACGCATTTTATATCGTTTCAACCCAAAAGAAACTCTAATGGTGTTTGAATTTAACCGCGTTTGTTTAGGTTTAAAGTCGAGCCCATTTCATGCGTTACGCACGGTGAGACAGCTCGCTCACGATGAAGGTCCCTCTTACCCTAAAGCTAAGAGGGCAATTGAGAGCGGTTTATATATGGATGATTTTGTATACTCGGTCAATAGCGTGGAGGAGGCCACCCTAACCACCGCCGAAGTTATAAAGCTCATGAAATCGGGTCAATTCGATCTTGTCAAGTGGACTAGTAATTCGCGTCCGGTTCTAGACACAATCCCACTATCACACCGTCTTCCGGCGATAAAGGAATTCGACGATTCTGATACACACAAGGTGCTCGGTCTGTGTTGGTCACCAGAGTCCGACGTGTTTAGCCTTAAGGTAAATCCGCCCGTAGAGAAATGCACAAAGCGCACAATACTGTCATGCGTTGCTAGATTATGGGACGTCATGGGTTTCGTGGCTCCGGTGGTATTATACGCTAAGCTTTTGATTAAACAACTTTGGTTATTTGAATGCGATTGGGATGACTCGCCGCCTGACAGCATTGTTCGGTTGTGGCAGCGTTTTAGAGAGGAACTTCCTTTACTAAGAGAAATTAAAATACGGCATCATATAAACGTCGATAGAAATAGCGTCATAACGGTCGTTGGGTTTGCAGACGCCAGCGAGAAGGCTTACGGCGGCGTTGTATATTTCCACGTCCAGAATAATGGTAGAAATTCGATTAGCCTCATTAGTTCTAAGTCGAGAATCTCCCCTCGTAAGGTTGTCTCTCTGGCGCGCTTAGAGCTTTGCGCAATATTAGTACTCACCAAGCTTATTACCGCAGTTATCAGCGCATGTAGGGATAGAGTTCACATAGAAAGGATATTTGCCTTTTCCGACTCCACCGTCGCCTTATGCTGGGTTCATTCTTCACCCCACCGTTGGGATACGTTTGTCGCGAACCGAGTGGCCAAGATCAAAGACGAGTTGGAAACGCAGAACTTTTATCACGTGTCCGGTACGGAAAACCCTGCCGATTGTCTATCCCGTGGACTCACCCCGATGCAAATAATGGACCACCCGCTTTGGTTCCACGGACCTTCTTGGGTTCAATTGGATCCCTCGCAATGGCCGATAACCGATTTCGAACCTTCGTCAGTGTCATAACCGCCGGAAGAGAGAGACACGCTCTAGAGGCGAACGTTTCGAGCGAGGTTTCTCCAATCATTGCTTTGGCGAACCGCTTGTCCTCTTGGTCGAAATTATTGCGTAGCGTAATTTACGTTTGTCGATTCGCGAAGCTTTTACCGCGACGTTCGTATGTATTAGCGTCCGATTACAACTATGCCGAGTCGCTAGTATTGCGTGGACTTCAACGTGCGCATTTCTCGAAAGAAATTACAAGATTACAATCGAATAGAGCTTGTAGTCGCGCCTTTCAACGCCTTAAGCCATTTTTACGGGATGGGATTGTAAGGGTAGGTGGACGCTTGTCCAACTCGCAGTTGAGTTTCGACCAACGGCACCCTATAGTTTTACCGCGTAAAGACCATATCATGAACTTATTAGTCGATTACCATCATAAATTGAACTCGCACGCTGGGCCCGACTTGTTGATGTCGATTTTGCGTCAGAATTATTGGATTATTTCTGCACGTAGTTTAATACGCAATCGGGTGCACAGATATATAGCTTACTTTCGGGCACGCCCCAAGCCGTCTTTTCCTCAAATGGCGGAACTTAGATCTTGTAGAGTAATACAATCGGTAAAGCCCTTCACGCACACCGGGTCGGATTTCGCTGGTCCGTTTAAGGTCACGCTCACTCGCGGGCGTGGTATAAGATCCACAAAGGCTTACGTCTGCATTTTCGTATGTCTAACTACTCGAGCGGTGCATATAGAACTCGTTGGTGATCTAAGCACAGGCTTTATGGGTGCATTTAAAAGATTTCTATCCCGTAGAGGCTCTGTAAGTAAATTATATTCGGATAACGGTACGAACTACGTCGGTGCAAAACGTATTCTATCGGAACTACATGAGCTCTTAGCTAGCAAGTATTATAATTCGGAGTTCGCTCACATTCTAGCCGAGAACCACATTGAGTGGTCTCTGAACGTCCCAGCCGCGAGTCATTTTGGAGGCAATTGGGAGACTAATATTAAGAGTCTTAAGAGTCACTTATACCGAGTAATAGGAGATCAAATTTTGTCCTTCGAAGAGTACGGTGCTCGCTCAAATTGAATGCGTAATGAATAGCCGCCCACTTTGTCGTACGTTGTCTAGCGACCCATCGGAACCGCTGGCTCTAACTCCAGCACATTTTTTGAATTTAACGCCTTTAAAGTATTCGCCCGCCGTAGATATGGATGAGAACAGACTTAGCATTTCCGCACGCCACAAATTATTAGACCGGTTAGTGCAATAGTTTTGGAAACGATGGAGGATGGAATACTTGCATACTTTGCAGTCTCGGCAAAAATGGAACACAGCAACTGAGCCTTTAGCTGTAGGAACTGTAGTTGTGCTCACCAAAGAGAATACGCCGCCTCTCCACTGGCCGTCAGGAATTGTCGAAGAGGTCTTTCCCGGTTCCGACGGAGTAATTAGGATGGCTCGCGTTAAGACCACGGTTGGGTCTTACCTGCGTCCTGTTGGCCGTTTGTGCCCCTTGCCTCTTCCATAATTTAAATTAGATTTCTGGATTAAAAATTGTAGTTGAATTTAGGTAATCTTAGCGTTAGTTAGTTATTTTGTTAGTTGATCTTACCTCTAGTTGTTTTAGTTGATTTTGAAGGAAATCCTTCAAGGGCGGGGTTGGTTGCGCGGAAAACCATTCGTATTAATTTTATATTTGACGGTAGGTTGCCAAGTCGGTTATCCCTTTCCAAAACGATATCATTCATACCCTCCTATCGACACATCGGGGTGGTGGGGTGGGAGGGGAAAGAAGATGATTCTAGAATGTCACGTAATCATCGGAACCGAAGATATATAAGGCACGCGCGACCGACGCGCAGCCTCTTCCCGCCGCGCTCATCGTTGGAACTACACCGCCTAGGATAATAGTGTCTTCCCGCCGCGCCCGTTGTTGAAACCACACCGCTAGTAGAAACCGCTTTAGCCTGGAAGCAATCGAGCTCCAGGAAACCCGCCTCACCTCGTGTGAGATATAGTCGCGCACCGCCTCTCTCCGGAGTGTTCCAGAAGAAGTTCCAGAAGTCGCAGTTATAGTGCTCGACCGCATAGAAGAACATCCCGGTGAGTCAACATTTCCTAATAATACTGCCTGCTTGATATAATTGTTTAACCCGCTCCAAATTTGTGTTTTCAATCAACACAACAGTCCACTTAGATTAATAGCTCGCGTAATAGGTTTTAAGGTTCGACCGGGGAATTAGACTTCGGCAACCTAACTAGACACGTGTCTCCACCAATATTGTTCCCGATGAACAAGGTATGGAGCGCTGATATTAACTAAGATGTTTTACTAAGGAGTCAAAGCGCAATTATATTTTTTGGAAATAATACTATTTCCTTTTTATTGTCATCCCTTTGTTATTATGATTCGCTCATTATATTTATATGATTTCACCAGATCATTCATGGACAATATGTATTCATTTATCTCATACTAAGTCGATGCATATCTATTTGAACTTCTGCATTGAAACACTCTATTTCAGTTCCATAACAGTTTTCATATTATTCACCCCCATTGAATGTAAAATTTCATAATCTGTTCATTAGCCTAAATTAACCGTAACTGCAATGGGAGTGACGTTGCGGATGTCAGTGCTACTAGAAGTACGCAAAGCTTGTCGCGAAATAAAATTAATATCTACGTCTAAAGTTATGATATTGATGTTTTGAAACATTTTTTCTGGACTTTAAAAACTGGTGCATATGTTAATAAATTAATTATTTGTGTGTGCTTAAGGATTGTGGTGAAAGAAAATTGAAATAAAACATCTAAAAGTGAAATATAAGAGGTACCTTTATTAATAACTTTAATGTACATCGTCTATTTACCCTCGAACTACAAAGTGTCAATTACAATATATAGTCGGCGACACCTAGTGATAATCATCTGCATCATTACATTGCAATTAACTTAAACTAACGCGATGAGGTGCAATGCGTGTGGAAAGTTTATGGCGTCGGTAGAGGGCGTTACGTGTCCTAAATGCGATAGAAAATCACACAGGGCCTGCGTCAAAGTTCCTGAAGGTCTGCAGGTCCAACCTACTTGATTGTGTCCGGACTGTAAAATACGGACGCCCCAAAAGTCAGATCAGAATACGCCTGTGCGAACCCAAAACCCAGAAACCCAGAAACCCCAAAGCCCTGTGGCGCAAGGTTTCAAAGAGTCGGAACTAGCTCTTGAACTACGTAAATTTAGAGAAGAACTGCGAGAAACCAGGGAAGAATTTAGATCTTTCCGACAGGAGATGTTTGATTTGCGTAATTCCATAAAATCGTGTGAAGAACGCCTAGATACATTAGAAAACAAATACATCCGTCTTGAAGAACAACAAACCCTAATTGAGTCCAAAAATGTCTGCGGCAAAATTCAGGATCTCGAAACGATTATTGCGGACTTAAGAGCAGATTTAAATGATCGAGACCAAGAGCTGCTGTGCAATGATATTGAAGTCGCAGGCATTCCAGAAGAGGGCGCAGAAAATGTTCTACACATTGTGACTGCGTGCGCTACTTAGCTGGGCGTAACCCTAGAAGAGCGCGATATAGTGAGTTGTGTGCGAGTCGGTCTTATGCGCGACGAGCAAAGTAGGCTAGCGAAGCCCCGTCCCATAGTCGTGCGGCTGGCGCGCAGGCACACGCGGGACACTCTGCTGCGGGCCGCGCGCGTGCGCCGCTCCTTAACTACCGAATGTCTAGGTCTCCGCTCTGAAAATACACGAGCATTCTATATAAATGAATGGCTTACTAAATTGAACCGCAATGTATTTTTTAGAACTAAGGAATTTGCTCGGCGAGACGCTACGTAAGGTCAAAAGAGGGAAAAATTTATACTCGTCGAGAACACGGAACAACGTCTTATCGCATAAAAAGTGAAGTAGATCTCGAGAGGGTTTTTGGAACAAATTTGGTTGGGGCTATTGGAAGCAATGGAAAAAAAATATAAAATCTATAATTATCTGAATTTTTTTAAATATTACCTTGTTCTGCTATTGCTCATTTTTATGTAAGTCGTTAATAATTGTGTTAGTATTTTTATTTAAGAACTATTTTTGGATTCTATTTCTGTCAAATGAAATATACTATGCCTATACTCGTATGTGGAATAATAATATATCCTGGTTAGTTCGGCACAATTTCTAACATCAATGTATTGAAAAGACTCACTAGCGTTTTGTCTTTAAGTTCTGCAATACATACATACAATAATTACTATACGAGTACATTAAGGTACAAGAAAATTTACTCAATGGATAACTATTTAAAAATTTGTGATATCCCCATAAATATTATTTATTCTATCAAATCACATAAAATTAATTTTGTCTGTACAAGAAGCAAACTAAAGTTATATTTTGCGTCGGAACCTATTATGTCAAATAAATATGTATATCTAAAATTCGTTTATGGCTTCTAAAAGTCACGTAAAAGTTGGTCTTTTAAATGCACGGTCCCTTGGAACGCACACGATGAATTTATTGTCGCAATGCAACGGCATAGTGTTGATATCACGGCCATCAATAAGACGTGGCTGCGGGAGAGCGAAGAGGGGCGCGCGGCCGCGGTGCCCGGCTACCGGCTGCGGCACGCGCCGCGTCCGCCAGACGTGCGCTCGCGCGGCGGCGGCGTCGGCTTCTATGTGAAGCGAGGCGTCGGCGTTCGCGAGCTGCCCTACTCCCCCGGCCCCGCTAGTGGAACAAATGTGGATCTCGACCTCTAGCGGCGGAAAGCAACTCGTTATCGGTACCGCGTATAGACCGCCGTGGCTGAATGTCGATACATTCATAGACGTGCTTACCGTTACTATGGGGACGTTCTCATGGAGCCAAAACTTACTTCTTCTCGGTAATTTTAATATTAATATGTTAAATATGACGCATAATACCACTATAAAGCTAAATAATTTTCTTACTTGCTTCAAATTAAAACAGCATGTAACTAAGCCAACCCACTTTACGGTATATAGCGAGACTTTAATTGACGTAATATGTACCGACATAAATGTAAACGCAGTTACTGTAGAACTTATACGTGAATTAAGTAGTCATGCTTTTATTACATGTCAAATTGATATGAGTAAAAAAAGCCGGCGCCAGTAACAATAATGAGTAGCAGAATTTCTGACATAGACGAGGGAGACTTTCATAAGGACCTTACATCAATAAATTGGAAAGAAATTGAGAGTATCGCGGATGTAAATAATCAGGTAGTGCTATTTAACACAGCCATACTTACACTATTTGAAATTCACGCGCCTCTTAGAAAAAAAATGATTAAACATCAGCAATTCCTGTGGCTAACCTTTAATATAAAATTGATGATGAAAAAACGAGATGACGCACACATTAAAACGAGAAAAAGTAAAAACGACATACATATTAAATACTATAAAGATCTAAAAATCTGCGTCAATAAAGCAATATATAGAGAAAAACAAGCCTACTATAATTTTTACGTTAATCGTAATATAAATAGTGCCATTTTAATGTGAAAACATATAAAGTCCAATGTTAAGATAAAACCAAAACACAATATCTCGATAGACTTGTTTAATGATCCAAATAAAATAAACGACTATTTTTTAAACGTGCCTGGAAATAGAAACGTATCGTTGTCATATTTAACGTACTTTGAGTTCCACTGCTGCGTTAATGACATATTTGAGATAAAGGAGGTAAATGAACTAGAGGTCCTAAAATTCATTAAAAGTTTAAAATCTAAAGCCATAGGCATTGATGGGATTTCTCTCGATATGATCCGTATGACCCTTCCGAAAACACTACCAACTATTACTGCTGTGGTGAACAAATCCATTAACTCTAAAACCTGTCCGACATTATGGCAACATGCGTTAGTCAAACCCATACCTAAGAACTCAAATCCATTGTCTGAAAAAGACCTTCGGCCCATCAATATTCTCCCCTGTGTCTCTAAAATTATTGAAAAAATTGTCGCAGAACAGCTAAACATGTATTTAGATAGAAAAAAAATTCTACCGGAAATGCAGTCGGGATTTCGTAAGAACCATAGCACCACGACGGCCCTAGCCCAACTTACTGACGATGTACTAACCACTCAAGATGAAGGAAAAGGCACAATACTAGTATTACTAGATTTTTCTAGTGCATTTGACTGTATAAATGTTTTCTTTCTCTTATCAAAGCTTCATTACCATGGATTCAGTAGCAGCGCAGTACAATGGTTCGATAGTTATTTTAAAAAACCGACTACAAACTGTAGAACTGAGCGATGACCGAGGAACATTAATACGTTCGCAATCAAAAAAAATCAAAGCCGGTGCGCCCCAGGGATCGAACCTGGCTCCAATATTGTTTTCAGTTTACAGTGCCAACTTAGTAAAAAACATTAAGCACTGTAAATTTCATTTATACGCAGATGATTTGCAAGTCTACATGTCATGTAATCCGCGTGACACTCAAGAAGTCGTTAATAAAATCAACGAAGATCTCGAAAGTATAGCCGCGTGGTGCGACTCAAACTGCCTTGTACGGAACTAAATCTAAACTACTAATTATGGGTTCTAAAAATCAAATAAAAATTTATCAGATAGAGGGACATGCATCCAAATTCGAGGGGAAATCGTAGAACGTGTAAATGAGATTCGCAATCTGGGCTTACTAATGGATGACAAACTACAGTTTGAGAACCACATACTAAGTACTAGCAGAAACTGATTTTATAGACTTTAGGTTCTTTATCAAATAAGGGGGTTTTTAAATTCGGATATTCGGGTAAAATATGTGTGACACACTTGTCCTTTCGAAATTAAATTATGTGGACATTTACGTATATGGCCCGAGACTTTTAGCGCGGTCGCGACGTCTAGTGCAACGTGTTCAAAATGCACGTGCAAGATTTAGTTTTACAATACCGCCCCGCTCGCACGTCACCCCTTACATACACTAAAATGTTAAAAATGGAATATCGCCGAAAACTGTACATGGCAACTCTCCTATTTGGGGTATTAAAAATAAAACGCCTCCTTATCTTGCTGACAAACTCATATGGTCACGTGATGTAAAAACTTACAATACGCGTAATAGAGGGAATACTCTCGTCGTGCCTCGTCACCGCACTCACGCTTTCCGAGGAAGTTTCAAATACGCCGCATCCAAGTGCTGGAACGATATACCGCCTCCTTTGCGAAATCTGAAAGCAGTACACACATTTAAAAATAAATATAGAACACAATTACTGCAAAGTCAGATTAACTTTGATCAAAGTTTATAACGCTTTGCACGATTACGTACCTCATCGTCATAGATTATTAACAACGGAGCATTAAAATCGTCCTCTTGAGTGCGGCTTTTGTCTTCTTATATACTTTTATTTTCTTCAATAATTACATAGTGTAGTATATAGCCCTTTATAGTATTTTAATAATCTCCCCTTTTGTAGTGTTCGTATAGACCTTCTAAGAGCATCTGAAATCAACATAAACGGGACGTGCTGTGTCGAAGTGGCATTAGACCTTGAACGCTACTCTCTCCCTCTCACTTAAAATAGTTACTGTCTCTTTCCCCCTTGTTGTGCATAATTCTGTCATCATAATTTTGTTTAAAACATAATAAAATGAGTATACATATAGACACACATACTGAAAATCAGCGCCAGTTCCCAGATGACGCCTTGACACATACGAGTATAGGTATTGTATAGTTTGTAATATGTAGTATATTGTAATTTGTATTGTATAGCCAATATTATTTGTAAATTATGTGTTTTTTTATTTTTTTTATTTTTTTATGTTATCTGTGATGGCGTCATTTTAGAGAATAAACCTTTCTTTCTTTCTTTCAATGCAGCTACTAATTTGAGAGATTACTCATATACCCTGTTACATCGGTCAAACTCATCGTATGTTCTCTGAAACTCATCTCTACCTTTTAGAACATTTGTATAGTCTGTATGCAACTTAACTACATCACTTTTCGGCCAAGTATTTTTGGCAATGATACTAATTATTTCCTGTTTATTGTCATTCCTTTCTTATTATGATTCACTCATCAAGGGCTTTCATTAGATACCCATATTATTATGGTGGTTGTTGTGGAAATAAATCGCTACTTTGTAACGTCCGCCATATTGGATTAAAAATATTTAAGTAAACGTGCATTGCCTTGAGAACCAAATGCGTGTGCAAAATTTTAGCCCGATGGCTTCAGTTAAAGTTGCTGAAATGTTGATTGCAAAATTCCAGGACATACATAAAATTGAAGTTTAATAAAAGCTTTCAAAACAAAAATATTCTTAAGTAACTAGATTTAAACATTAACTAATAAGTGCTTTTGTTGGCTTATCGATAAATGGAATACGAATAGTAAACCAAAACACTAAGTCATAATAATATCTTTGTATTTATAATTCACTTAAAAAGAACCGTAAATAAAAAAGCAAATATATACTTCAAATATATTATACTAACCGTTGGCAGATACCGGGGCATATCGTGGAAATTAATGCGAGTAATTTCGTTCTGTGGTATTGTGCCCGCACTCCTAAAACTTTGTGGCCACGAAAAATATAGTAAACGCACAAAAATGATTAATTCATCATCATCATAGGCCTCGCTCGAGGAATGCCACAAAGCATCTTACGCGATTGTTCCTCACTTAGGTTAAAGGACCAAAACTTTGGTAATCGGTACGAGGTTGCCATTTGAGAAACTTTCTTCCCCATCGGTTATCGGTTCTTCGAGTTATATAGTCGGCCCATTGTCACTTCAGCTTACTTATCCGTTGGACTATATCGGTTACTCTGGTATTACTGCAAATATCCTCATTTGTAAGTTTATCACGGAGAGCAACAACAAGTATAGCTTTAAGTTTTGAGATATACCTGTCGTTAAATGAGTCGTTATCAATAAATATTGTTAGAAACAATCAATGCCTCCATATCGCTCAATCTCTCTAAAATTCTTTCCAGGATTTCATATAATCGACAAACATTACACGAGAAAATCGCAGTGCTGGGCTTTCACAAGTTTAATGCAGCGCTGTGACCGTTGCATCTGAAAATATACCAAGGTCTTCTTCTATATGGTAAAATACTAGTAAAAGAATATTTAAGTAGAGTTCACACTACAATGCTACAAGGGAATCAACTGTTGCTACCTACCTGCTGCCAAGCGTGGCAATTATTGCAAACATGAGGCAAGATGTAGGTACAGAATGTAATATGTTTACGTAATAAAGCTACAGCTACATACACATAGATAATAGGAGGGAAACGGGTGAGTTTAATCGAAGTAGGACTACACTCTCACAAAAATATCACCGTGAAATCGCAAAATAATGTTGCTGTGTTAATATGTGATGAGAACTAGAGACCTATTTTGTAGTTATCGAGGAATTTCATCCTTATATTCAGGGGCGGTAACTGAACTCAAATGAAATAAATGTTACGAATTTTATTGCGTTAAACTTTAACATTTAGTTCACAACGTTTAATGTGCTTTACAACACCCATGATCACAGAGGGGGAGGGAGGTGCTTGACGTTCTGATGTTATTGTTGACGAAATCAACTTTTGAATATTAATTTTATGTCCTATCTACACAGAAAGAGCTTACAGTATCACACCTTGGTGTCTTCTCTGGGTGCTGATTAATAAAATGTATGTGATCCCAAGCAGATAGCAGCACCCAGTCATCCTTTTTATTAAAATTACGATATTTTTAATTTCAATAGCCTTGAATATATCCTTGATAGGAATTGGTATTATTTTGATAGCTTCCACCACTGTACGAATCACTAGAAGTTTTCTTCCGCGTACGACCTCTCTGTGGAATAGTTTACCATCGGCGATTTTTCCGGACCGATACGACCTGGGGAGCTTCAAGAAAAGAGCTTACTCCTTTCTAAAGGGCCGGCAACGTACCTGCAATTCCCTGATGTTGCGGATGTTCATGGGCGGCGGTAGTCACTTAATATCAGGTGAACCGTATGCTCGTTTGCCCCCTCTTCTATAAAAAAAAGCTTTTGTGTTTTGTCAAAACAGATGTAATGGTTGGGATCGATCTTAGATATGCTGATATACAGACTTTGATATGCTGACTTAGCGGACTTTACTTGATCTATATGTTTTTCTATACGTGTTTTATGGTTCCTTGTGTTTACTTTATATAAGAGAGACCATATTCACAATCAAGCTTGTACACTCCTGCATATTGTAGAGGGATATTACACATGGCGGATGTTAAGAATTGACAAATCTTTTTCGGCGACTTGTATACACGGAGACAGTATGCAAGCCTGCTTCAAGGTATAAATGTATGTAATCTTGTGTGTGACTTCTCTGTCATTTGGCAGTGCAGCGGTATTCACTTATCAACAGTTGGATGGAGTGCACTTTGGTCACCCAAACTTTTATAAAAATGTCTCGTCTATAAGGAAGCAATCCAAAAAATAGTGCCAAGACATTTATTTAATATCGGAAATAATTTTAATGGCCCTACACACAGAAGACAATATCACCCTACAATGTAAGCAGATATAAAAGCTAAGGTTAAGGCAACAGATAGGAGGAATAAAAGATATCGGGCTCAACTGTTAAGTCGTACATACTGTAAATGACAATTTATATAAATGATACAGACAAAGATCACCGAGTTGTACTGAAATTAATTAATGTGGAAACAATTTCGCTATCTTATTATTATAAGAATGGCACACAATTTGATTGATGGATAATAAGCGGTTTAATAAATCCATCCAAACACATAATTTTCTCACAACACACACACACACACAACAACATTATTTCTAAGGGTCCAAGATTTTTCAATCTTTTAAATCAATTAACCCTTCAACAGTCGAAAACGCCGGGATGGCGCGCACCTGAAAATCCAAACATCGGCTGCGGCTGTCTATTAATTCACTGTGTTACCTGTTTCGTAACCTTTTCATATTTTTAATGCTTGTTTGTAGACAAAGCTAGATATCAAATAATTTTTAATCTGTAATTTGTTGACAAATTTGAAGATTTGCCATTCGAAAATCGTCAATTAAATCGCGCCAATTCAGTGCTTGTTCATTTTATGTAATAATTGGTGTTTTCTTGCTTATTATTGCAGAAAACATCAGAGTGCAGAGAAATACAAATGTATTTATACGTAGTAATGTGTCCTTATTCACTTTTGTTGCGAAATTAAGATTTTTTTTACGAAAATTTGGTACCCTCATAACTAACGAGTACATTACTTCGCTCTTAGCGCTAATTTTGTATTATAATGTAAACTTGGGTGAGAAAACGTTTTTATTATACTGTAAGGTGTCCCGGAAACGATGCTGTCATACTCAATCTTCAGCTTTAACAGTTGGCTCTTACTGGAAGACAGATCTATGGCAAAGACTTTGGAGCTCTGGTTCTATGGCCAGCTGTACACATCATCGTTGGAGCCACACGCAAGTGTGAGTAACGATCCAAGAGCAAATCTTATCCGACACCATTCCGATGATATACCGAACGTAAGTCTGAGCAAGATTGGAATGGCTTTCCAGTACCTTAAAAACGGCAAGTCCCCGGGCGAGGATGGAATTACAGCGGAGCTTCTGAAAACTGGTACTAGAAGTCATTCAGAAGCTTTTTAATTCCGTCCTCTATGGAGGCACTACTCCCGAGGCGTGGAGCAGAAGTACGATGGTCTTGTTCTTCAAGAAAGGTGACAACGCCCTCTTAAAGAACTACAAACCGATATCTCTTCTGAGCCGCGTCTATGTGCTGTTTACGAGAGTCATTACGAGAGTCACGAGAGCCATCTCACACGCAGACCCGACGACTTCCAGCCTCCCGAACAAGCCGGTTTCCGAAAAGGCTTTAGTACCATAGACCACATACGTACCCTTCGGTAAATTATACAGAAGTCCGAAGAGTACAATCTGCCACTTTGCCTGGCGTATGTACACTATGAGAAAGCCTTTGATTACTTCGAAATTTGGGCTGTGCTACAGTCTCTTCAGCGGTGGCAGGTTGACTGTCGGTATATCGAAGTGCTGAAGTGTTTGTACAGTAGGGCTACGATAGCTATCCGAGTACAGAATCAGAGTAAGAAACCTATCCAATTGCAGAGAGGTGTAATACAGGGTGACGTTATATCCCCGAAACTCTTCTCCGCTGCATTGGAAGACGTTTTCAAGCTACTGGACTGGAAAGGATACGGTATTAACATCAATGGCGAGTACAACCCTCACCTTCGATTTGCCGACGATATAGTCCTTAGATAGGTCTTAGATGAACATGGACAAAACAAAGATCATGTTTAATGTCCATGTCACACCTATGCCCGTAGTTGTTATGAGCACTAAGCTCGAAGTTGTTGACGAGTACGTTTACCTGGGACAAATAGTCCAACTAGGTAAGTCCAACTTCGACCGAGAGGTCAAGCGACGGATTCAACTCGGCTGGGCAGCGTTCGGGAAATTAGACACATCTTTTCGTCAGGTATACCTCAAAACCTGAAAAATAAGTTGTACAACCAGTGCGTGTTGCCAATGTTGACCTATGGAACCAAAATGTATTCCTTCACTGCTGGCCGTATGAGGACGCTCAAAGTCGCTCAGCGAGCTATGGACAGGGCTATGTTCGGGGTTCCTCTGCATGATAAACTTAGAAATGAGGATATCCGCAGTAAATCTAGAGTGACCGACATAGACCAACGGATTAGTAAGCTGAAGTGGAAATGGATCGGCCATATAGCTCGAAGAACCGACAACCTTTGGGGAAAAAAGGTTCTCGAGTGGCAGCCTCGTATCGGTAGGCGAAGTGTAGGGCAACCCCCCCACTAGATGGTACCCCCCCACGACCTGGTAAGATATGCAGGAAGTCGATGGATGTAGGTGACTCAGGACCATACATTGTGGCATACCTTGTTTAGCAGTGGACTTTTGAAAGGCTGTAATGATGATTATGATAAGTTCCCTCTCTGTATCACTTTTGGCGACCAATTGGGTAATTGTCATTATCAACTTAGCTCTATAAAATGTCATTAAATGTAGCTCTAATAAATGGTAATTTATGGGGAAATTAATGTTCATCAATGAACTTTAATACGCTGTAGTGGATAGATAGATGATATTTATGAAAGTTTTTTTTTGATTCGGCTCGAATCGGTATGGAGCACGCTCTCACAGAATACCAGTGTAAAATTGCAGCTTAATGCTATTGTTTCATATGGTGTGTGTGGAGAAGCAAAAACCCTTTTTACATCTTAGTGCTTAGGTGTTAAAACGCATTAGGATTTTGATTCTTAATGGAGCGTATGTGCAGATTTCGATGGACCACAGCATCCATTTTCTATAAAGTAGACTATGTTGTCGTTTGCTGGCAAATGATACTAATGTCGAACTTATTTTATTTATACAAGTGGTAAAATAAAAAAAATCTGCAATCGATTTCAATATATCTAAAATGAGAACATCAGGAAATTAAATATGCGTTATTAAGGATAACTCAGAAACTACTAATCAGATCTTGATTAAATTTATGTGATACCACACGAGAAGTATCAGCTTTCAAATATAAAAATAATGTTGATTATTTTAAACGATGATTGATGATTATTTTAATGTTAAACGGTTTATCTACAAAAAAAAACGCAGTCAAACTGAATACCTCCTCTTTTTTGAAGTCGGTAAGAAAAAACAGGCTACTCTTCTTATTACTTTCTCCATGTTATGTCTTCAAGGCAAGCAAGTTTGCTTTTGTTACATTAAGACCAAGCGATTGATAATATAGCCCAGGTGGTACTACAGCTTCATTAATTTTTATCGCTAAGTGGAATTAGTGTAGTCAATTAATGAATTATTATTAATAAAAAGAAATATGTATATACGTATATTATGTATATGTAAAAAGAAATAAACGAAATAAAGTTGCATTTTATTGCTAATTTAGGAAACTATTGTAGCCTTGATATAGCTGGAGCTGCATAATTCAAATAGGGTTTTCGTTATGCGATTAATATTTTTAATTAATTGCCGTTTATGTTTATTAATTTTTAGAACAATACCTACATTATAAATGGAAATGTAAAAGAATTATATAGCAATTTCAACTTACATTTCCCCGACAAACAAGAGTCCACATAGCCTGTATTTTATCGCGTCACGATTGTTCACCATATATTGGATATGATGAATGATGAAATGGATTCTCACAGCGACTATATTACTTGATCACTTATACATTACAACCCGTGCGGAATAGCTTTTAAGAGAGACAAAATATACTATAGTACCAATTTATATAACCAATACCAATGCAGCACATCACAAGTCCACATACTTCATGCCACAAATCGCCAAAAATTATGGCCCCGGGCCACGAACTATTGTATAAATTCTTAAATTCTGATAAATATAGAGGATTTACCACAATTACCACGGGTGGTAGGCTGATTGGCGACCGCGTCTCCAGAAGTCTCATACCTTAGATGTTTGCCCCTGTCCTTCGGTGTGATTGTTTTACATCTGGTATATAATATAAAATTTATGTTTCATTTTAGGTTATATCACCGCCATGAGGAGGCCATGCGGTAGTTTTGCATTTTACGTAATCGCTTTTCATAGTATGACTAATGAACTGGCCCGGCTTCGCACAGGTGAATTCTAATTCTCGACAACAGCCACTTCCCGAGTACCAATGTGAAACTAAGCAATCCAGGGACTTATTCAAATACACAAAATTTTACCTGAATTTAATTTTCCTACTATTTGAATTTATTTTTAATGAATTTTTTGCAGAATATTATACTAGTTTTGCCTGCTACTTTTTTTTAAACTATAGTTATATTATATATAATTATAGTTTAAAAATACGATAAAAATCTAAAATTATTGCTGTCAAATTTGCATGAATGGGTCGGCTTCACTGAGGAGAGACCACGTTCTCGTCGAATACCAACGTCTATTTGCATCTTAATGTTGCTGTCTTTCGTATGGCAAGTATAGAGAACCTGAAATCTTTTTAACTGGAAACATGGCATTCCATCTCAGTATTCAGAGAATACAACGCGTCTGCATTTTGATTCTTCATAGACGAGAAATGTAGATTTCTTTGGGCCACAGCATCCACAAGCTATAAGCATAAACAAGGTTTTGAATAACGGAACGTATGATTTTCTACAACGATAGTGCTTCGGATTCAAAAATCGTTCCAAAGTCTTTTGTAGACACTTTTCTGGAATGCAATTTGACGATTTTTTTCGTCGTTTGATATGACTTTAATTAAAAATTAACCTCGTTTCTTGCAATAACATCTGAGATTTAGTTTTCTTAAGTTTTTTTATTGCAGTAAATAAAATGATAAAGATTTTATTTTAAGAAGAAGCGCTAAGAGGCAAAAGAGCTAAGAAAAATCTCAGACGTCAGTCAGTTTTGATTTTATAAATTATTGCCCTGTTTACAATATTTATTAGCATAATAAAAAACTAAAAACTTAACTTATCATAAAGTCACCTTTTTACATAGGGAATACTACGCTTACACGCCTCGCGGGGGCAAAGGACGTTTATCGTCGGTCTCGAAACGAGTTACACCCCACGGTGTTCTTTTGCCGCAACATGTTAGCCCCTCCTCGGGAAAGGACTACTTCTCCTCCACCCTTTCTCAGGTAAGTTGTACCTGAACACATCGCACGCCCTCCTCCATGGTCTCCAATTTCACCTGTGTAACGGGTGTCCCTGTGTTCAAAGCGAGAATGACATGGAGCCAGGGAAAACGTGCACTCAAAAGCACTAGCCTTCCTGGGCCCAGCGGAGGTTCTGGTCTATGGCTCCGCTGCCAACCAAGATTCAGATGTGAAGGATAGGTAGAGTGGCGATGCGCCATACCAACACTCCACTTCCTCCGTGACTCTACCTCGGCTGTAGCGCTAAATTAAAAAAGTGACAAAAAGTGATAAGTATTATTAATAAACTAAATTGAATTAAAGAAAAATCTGTTTTTGCTTATGCGGTAAGAGGAAAGAACATCCGTCTCGCCCACATATAAACATATCTACTACCCTCGTTACAGTGCCAATAACGCTGGCTGCGTCAGTTCTGGTTCCTTGAATGTCTTTACTTAGCCTTTAGATTTTGAGCGAGAAGTGAACCTGCCCTGCTATTATCTTACTTTATAAAAGTTCGTTTAGGAACGTCACCGCACGTTGACTTACGGACCTATAGTCCCTATAGAAAATGCCTCAAATATGTAATCATATTTCAAGGTGTCGTAATTATGGATCACGCACTAATTTTATTCCTAATAGGCATCGATCTCTAATAAAAAATATTAGTGATCGATGCTAATAGAATAACAAAATGCTATGCACCATATTAGATTCCATTGTGACGTCACTGCTTAAGTGAACTAGCTAATTTGTTGTGTGGTAAGTATTTGGAAATTTTTAAGTTAAGTTATCTTTTTACGTGGTAGAGCCATGCCATATTAGTAGTATAGTTGTAGCACGAATGGGTCGGCTCGACCGGGGAAGGACCACGCTCCCACAGAATACCAGCGTGAAATAGTAGCTTAATTCTGCTGTATTTCGTATGGTGAGTGTAGAGAACCGGAGACCCTTTTTACTGGAAACGAGGCATTCCATCTCAGTCCTCACGGGTGACAACGCATCTGCATTTTGATTTTTAATGGAGAATAGATGTAGATGTCTATGGGCCGCAGCAACCACTTACCATCAGATGGACTGTGTGCTCGTTTGTCACCCTATTCTATAAAAAAAAAATCTTTACGATTGTTAAGTATTGTAAGTAAGACAGATTTGTAAATGTAGAAAATACTAATCTCCCAAAGATAAATACATTGATGGTGGCAAAATTTGTTGCCTGCAATTCCGATTTTTGTTCTGCCTATTTTTTGAGTGTCAAAACGTAAATGTAAGTGCCTATTACCAACTTTTGTTTATACAATAACACAATGCCAGGTTAGAGTGTATTTTTATAACACATATTTATGTTTTTTTTATGATTACAATCAACTGATAGGAATCATTAGTTACAATACATGTGTATCTAAAATAACCTATTACCTCATGTTGTTTTCTACTCGTATAAACGATAGTTAAATATGTCATACATACATCAAAATAATCCTCACATAAGTAAAGTCTTGTTTTTCTAGACAATGTTTTCGGGTATCTTCTTGCCGGTTTTATCCAAGTATTTTTTATATTTAAATCAGTTGTGACTTGAATCCATAACATCTCGGCGTTCTTATGCACGCATTTTTTGCGTTCAGGCACAACACAACAGTGACAAAGATGATTACTTATTATTAAATATCTAATATAATAATTATATATATATATATATATATATATATATATATATATATATATATATATATATATATATATATATATTAGTTGTTCATTATCATGTGTGGTGTGTCGTTATCTTTTTGTTGGTGGATGCAGCCACCGAAGTATGTGGTGTAAGTAAGAGAACAAATTAAAGGAAAAGGAATACGTTGTGGTAGGATGATGAGTTGCGGGTGGAAGTTGAATCAAAGAAGAAAGCATTGTTAGATTTACTAGCAACTAAAGCTGGTAATTCTGGTGGTATGAATGATGAGATTGAAAGAAAAAAGGCAGAATTTAGACGTCTAAATAAGAGAGTATAAGAAGTAGTTGAAAGGAAAAAGAAAGAACGAACGGATAAGAATGATAGAAGGATATCTGATAATTTCCAGGCTAATATAAAAATGTTCTGGAAACTCGTAAGAACTGCCAGGGGAAATACAAAACAGCCTATAATTAATGCTATAAGAGACGAGAATGGATGTATTCTGAATGATGAAGTTTCGCATTTAAACAGATGGAAGGAATACTTTGAAAGCATGTTTATGAGTGAAGAGTCGTCTGAATTAAATGAACAAGAAATTACGAAATAAGTGGAAAGGGGTATGGAGATAAGTGTAGATGAAATAATGAAAGCAATGAAAAGCATGAAAGCAGCTAAGGCGGCTGGATATGATAGAGTATCACTCGAGATGCTAAGGGCTGGAGAGGGAGTGGTAACAGGCCTGCTGTACACCTTCTTTAATTTATGTTGGGAATTAAAACAGGTACCGGGTGACTGGTGTAAAGTAGTTATAGTACCAATATATAAAGGAAAAAGGTCACAGCAGGACTGCAAAAACTACCGTGGTATCAGCTTGTTTAGTATGGGACTGTATGCTAAGGTGTTAATTGAAAGAGTTATGAAAGAAACTGATGGAAAAATTTGGGATGTGCAAGCGGGTTTTAGAAAGGGAATGGGGTGTACAGATCAAGTCTTTTCCATGCGCATGATTGCGGAGAAGTTTTTGGCTAAAAACCAGAAAGTTTTTTGTGCGTTCATGGACTTGGAAAAGGCTTATGACAGAGTGGACAGGAATGTGTTATGGCAAACACTGAACTCATATGGGTTGAGCGCTGGTTTGATACAGGCATTGAGGTCTCTTTATAGGGATTCTAGTGCTTGTGTCAGGATCAATGGGGTCTACTCGCTGATTTGGCATCCGAAAGGGTGTCACACAGGACTGTGTGGCTTCCCCTTGGCTGTTCAACCTATTTATGGACAGGTGTTTGCAAACTTTTAAAGATGAAGAATGTGGGTTAAAAATGGGCGAGTTAACCGTCAAATATGCCTTTTGTATGCCGATGATCAAGACATATTTGCGTCATCGGCGGCTGAGTTCCAAATGATGGTTACATTA
Organism: Parnassius apollo; assembly: GCA_907164705.1. Classification (NCBI taxonomy): domain Eukaryota; kingdom Metazoa; phylum Arthropoda; class Insecta; order Lepidoptera; family Papilionidae; genus Parnassius; species Parnassius apollo. The sequence continues at coordinate 1,255,148 of CAJQZP010001016.1, forward strand.
ATGAACTAGGCATTAAAAGAAAGGGGAATGAAAGTGAACGCAAGTAAGATGAAAGTGATGGTTTTTGAAAGAGAGGAAAGCAAAGCGATATGTGAAATAAGAATAGAAGGAGAGTTAATTGAGCAAGTGGATGAGTTCGTGTATTTGGGATGTGTATTTAGCAGGGATGGTAGATATGATAAGGATATAGAACGACAAGTAAATGCAAGGAATAGAGTTAATGGGGCACTACACTCAATTGTGAAGAACCAGAATGTATCAAAAAAGGCACGTATGGTAATTCATAATGCTGTGTTAGTCTCTAATTTAATGTATGGTAGTGAAAGCTGGGTGTGGCAGAAGGAGCACGAAAGTAGAGTAAATGCTGTAGAAATGCGGTTTTTAAAGAGTATGCTAGGGTTGAATCCGAATGATAGAGTAAGAAATTGCGTGATAAGAGATAAATGTGGTATGCAAGATGATGTTGTGACCAGGATTAAGATAGGAATGCTTCGGTGGTTTGGTCATGTGGAAAGAATGAATGAGGAAAGAGTGACAAAGCAAATTTATATGGCAGATGTGAACGGCAGAGTCGGGAAGGGACGCCCCAGAACAAAGTTTATCGACCAAATTGGCGATATTTTGAAAATGGGCCACGTTAAAAGTACCCTTAATCGACGAGCATGTATGCGTTGATATATGGATGTAAAGGAGGCGAAAGAGGTATGTCAGGATCGTGTCAAATGGAAGTCCGTGGTCTCTGCCTACCCCTGTGGGTGACAGGCGTGAGTATTTATGCTATGCTTGTTCATTATCACTCTAATAATAATTTAAAACAATATTTGAAAATGGCTATTCTAAGCAGTAGATTTTTGATAGAGTACGAAAATCTCTATATTGTTCTAGTGTCTGAGCCGACTGAAACCGAAGAGTGAAGAACTTTTCAGAACCTTAAACATAAAACGAAGGTATGACATACAAAAGCCCGCAATTGAAAAGTTTAATCATACAAGCTCATAAGTGAGTGAGATGCGACACGTTGTTTTGATCTGGAGCCCGGCGATTGCAAAATTAGTTTGAGATGAAAGAACCATTACAGCCCAAGAAATGTCCATAAGTGAAGAAAAGGCTCTTTCGTAGATTGCTTTTTAACTCCCTATGAGACATATTGCCATAGTTGCCAATATGTCTCATAGGGAGTTAAGAGTTGTTACTTTGCAAGTGGTTTGACAACTTCACTTTCTATTTTGAGACGGTTTTTAGGGAGCTTTAAAAATTACTTTAATGGACGCCACACACGATCATTCCATTTGATCAGTTTAAACTAAAACTGTAAACATTTTTTAAAATATTGAACTTACAATATATCGATAATTATAAACAGGTATATCAATATCGTAGTTTTATATATAAGTTTATTTATCGATATATCGAAAATCCAATATTTAAAAAAAATATCAACTGTTTTAGTTTGAACTGATCCATTGGAATGATCAGTTAAACTGACCGCGTGTGGCGACCGTAAGTAACTAGCAGCATTATTTGGAGAAAACCCTACTAAAGTTCTTCTTCTTTTTATATGATAATGGTAATAAATGAGCTCACAGTGCACCTGATGATAAGTGCGTTGTCAACCATGAGGATTAAGATGGAATGCTTCGTTTCTAGTAAAAGAGCTTCGGACCACACCATAGCAAACAATACGTATACATAAATACATAAACACTCACGCCTGTCACCCAGAGGGGTAGGCAGAGACTACATACTTCCATTTGGCACGATTCTGACACACCTCTCTCGCCTCCTTCACATCCATATTCCTACGCATACATGCTCGTCGGTTAAGGGTACTCCTAATTTTGCCCGGTTTCAATAAATCGCCAATTTGGTTGATAAATTTTCGCATAGGACATCCCTTTTCGACTCTGCCATTCACTTCTGCAACATAAATTTTCTTTGTCACTCTTTACTCATTCATTCTTTCCACATGACCAAACCACCGAAGCATTCCTTTCTTAATCCTGGTCACAACATCATCTTGCAAACCACACTCTTCTCTTATCACACAATTTCTCACCCTGTCATTCAGATTCAGCCCTAACCTACTTCTTAACGCCCGCATTTCTACTGCGTTCATTTTACTCTCGTGCTTTTTCTGCCACACCCAACTTTCACTACCATACGTTAAAGTAGGGACCAACACAGCATTGTGAATTGCCATACGTGCCTTTTTTTGACACATTTTGACTCTTCACAATAGAGTGCAGGGCTCCATTTACTCGTATTTCCCGCATTCACTCGTCGTTCTATATCCTTATCATATCTCCCATACCTGCTAAATACGCAGCCCAAATATACAAACTCATCTACTTGCGTTCACTTTCGTACCCCTTTCTTTTAATGATCTGTTCATTAATGTAACCATCATTTGCAACTCAATAGAGTGCAGAGCCCCATTTACTCTATTTCCCGCATTCGTAGAAAACAAAGCAGCATTAATTTACTATTTTATGCTTGTATTGTTTGGGAGCGTGGCTCTTCCTCAGTCATTCCGAAGTATCTATGCCACGACCATAATAAAGCTGCAGCTTAGCTCTAACACGTATAAGTCTTGTTAAATTGCAGTCATTAATAACACATAAGTAAAGTGAATTTATTCTTTGTTACGTTTGCCAGTCTCTTTTGTTTCACATCCTTTTATCAAAAAACAAATACAATAATTTAAGAATAAAAATAAATTATCTTTGGGGGCAAAATAATACATTAACTATTACGTAAGTATTAAAATCTTCCAAATCAAACGAGGAACGCGTATTTATATAATATTTTGACAAGACTCAAGGGACTCCGTCGCCCCGCTTCAACGCTGTAATCTTATTTAGTCTGATAGCTGCTCAAATTAGCGTTATGTTTATTTTGTCGCCATTTAAGGATTTAGAACGAAAACAAATTTAGTTTATGGTTATAAATCCTTAAATAATATGTACGGATTAATTTAAAAACTAAGCCAAGAATTGTATGTTCAATGGTAATTAAAATAAAATTTTGAAATATTTATGTCATTAGATTAAGACGGGGAATGTTAAGCTCCCTGCAACTACGCTAATTAGGAGATCATACTCTGGCGAAGGACTTTTGCCGTAATATTACTCATTAAACACTAAGCCTGCATTTCAATTACTGCTGACGGGAAACAGCGTTATACAATGCCAATATTCAGATTCAGTAAAATCAATATTTAGTATGAAGTGTACGGGAAAAATTCCAAATATATAGAAACAGTCTTGTAAAAGCATAAGATATTTAAAATTAGACTTAAAAAGCTGCTGTAGATATATAGGTGATAAATTGTTATGATATCGTTATGACAGTCTAAGAATTAAAGATCCAGAAACAAATAAGTAAATTAATGTATCTCACTATTTACAAAACTATCTATAAAGTCTAATTAAAGTTTAAAAATACTTGTTATACTTAAGATGAGGCAGGAGTAACAACTATATGTAAATACAAGATTCCAATTACACCAGACCTTTAATATATAATACAGTAAAGGCGTGGTGTAATTGGACCAGTACATACAATAGCAGTAGGTTATTAACGCCCCGAAAATATGTGGTGGCGGTGTAAGAATGACCACTATCGCATATCGTTCTGTGGGTGTCACAGGTGACAGATTTTGGCATGATTTTAGGCGTTTACCTTGGAACTGCTGAATGAAAATAAAATTAAAACTGCGTTTTCCAACCCGCTTGCTAAACGTAGTAACAATAGCAAATATCACTTTTTGAGGAAATCCGTGGTGGAGGCTTATGTTAAGCTGTGAATTTTTAATAGACTGTAATAGTATATGTCCCATTATAAATACTTTTTTCTGTGTAATTTCCTTATGCCAAGAAAAACTTTGATATAAATTTACTCTTAAACATAACATAATTATGTAAACAACATATCTTGTAATAAAAGAACTATATCTTTATTGTTTCAGTTTTTTACTGTAATTTAATGCAAAATAATTATACAAAGAAGTTTTCGATAAATATTTCATAATAAAATTAAAATGAAACAAAAATAAATATAGTATAAAAATCTTTACCTTAATAAAAGCAACCGTATTTAAATAAACATTCATAAAATACACATTCACAAACTTGACGTATTCCTTTTATATCAGTCCACCTCATCCATTAACGAACAAAGTGAGTTCTCTGCTGGAAAAACGACAAGAAAGTTTTTTTCAGCTTTAGTAGAAAGCGGGCACTCCGCACTAACTAAATAAGTCGAATAGAATTACAAGTGCCATGGAGTGACTCTCTTGAAAATTATACAAGTTCCATGCTCTCAATAATTCTGGTCGCTTTATTAAGTTCATGAATAGAATAAAAATAATAATGAAATTAGTTGGGCTACCAACTGAGAAAAGATTTCTCAGTTGAAGCATAAGGTTTGCACAAAATCAAGCAATATACTTAACCGAACAGAAATAGTTTCACTTTTAAACAACGCGCCAAGTAGACTTTCAATTATTGTTACAAAAATGGCAATTACAATTTTACATAAAAATATAAAATAAAAAAGCCATATACCACCAAACCGTTTCTCGTAACGTCACCTCATAACCGATTTAGATTCAAAAAGAAAAATTTGCTGGCAAAAGTAAATAGGTGTACTTGGCTAGCGTGATTAAGACTTTTGATCACCCAACTTGACATTGGAAGTCATTTTTATAATATTTTTGAATTATGCTCGTACTATAAAGTATAATGCTCACCAAGTACACCATATTCTTATTATCCTTTTTCCAGGATTTTATTTTCGAATCTAAAAGTATTATGTACTTTATTTTTTACTTTATAATTTATTGCAAAAATGTAATTATCATTTTTGTGATAATTTTTAAGTGTACTTTACGCGGTTTTTTACATTATAACTGTTTTTGTTCCGATTTCATATCTTTTTGTGAATTAAACATTTTTTTTTCAAACATTGCACACCGCACACCGCGAAGCGGTTGAGTGGTAACTTACTACTATATTATGTAAACTACGAATTTTGCATGAAAGTATTCAATAAACCTATGTGAAACTCAGACAAAGTAAATCAAAACACATAACTATACAATGAAAACATGTATAAACGAAGGTGCTGGCAAATATAATAAATGAAATCTAAATATAATTTAACAACAATTTAATCGAAAATAGAAACTATTGTTGTCAAATCTACTGGATAATATGTTATCCTCCTAAATGACTATAGTTCTAAAAAAAAGTGGCAGGCGTCACTACTATATTGTGCAAAGAAATTCTTTAAAATTAAATTTAAACATGAGAGAATTTAAATTCAAGCTAATTTTTATGTGTCTTGAGTACCCTAAGTTGAGAGCCCTGGATTGCATGTTGGTTAGATTCACGATTAGACCCGGGAAGTGGCTGTTGTCTAGAATTAGAATTCACCCCTGCGAAGCCGGGCCAGTTCATTAAATTATCAAAAGCGACTAAGGAAAATGCAAAACTACCGCATGCCCTCCTCATTGTGGCGGTATAACCAAAAATAAAACATAAATCTTATGTTCTATACCAGATGTAAAATAGTCACACCGAGGGACAGGGGCTAATATCAAAGATGTGAGACTTCTGATACGCGGTCGCTAATCAGCCTAATACTCTTGGCAATTATGGCAAATCCTCTATACTTATCATAATTTAAGAATTCACATGATAAATCGTGGTCTGATTTCATACTTTATAGCGATTTGTGAGAAGAAGTATGCCAAGCTTTGAACTTCTCCTTTAAAAACAATGCCGCCCGGTTCATAGTATATAAATTTTCAAGTAACATAGTCGCTGTGGGAAGCCGTTTTAATACAAAATGTGCAGTGAACAATCGTCACACTGATCAATTAGAAACTATGGAGCTTCGTATTTGTGGGGGAAATGTAAGTTGAAATTTAAAACCAAACTTAAGGGCACAGGTATAACTCAGTCGAAGTTTCTTACAAGGAGACACCACAGAGTTTTTCTTCAACCTAGGTGAAGGTATGGCATCACCAAATATTGGACCAGGGATGGAATTATTAAAATTTTTATACACTTTTTCAGTTAATCCCCTATACCGAAGGTACATGAAATGGGGAGTCTTAAGTGTGAGCGGCGGTCGATATAGAGACGCTCAGGTGTTGAAGGTGTAAAAAATTACAAAAAAATCTGATAGCAATAAGTCTGCCGCTTTGATATCTTGAAATATTTAATTAAAGTTACCGAAAAATAACTTTGGCAGACATCTGTGATGGTCATGACAGACGGCTTTAAAAGTACAAATTTTTATTAATAATTTGTGTTATTTCAATAAAATTGCAATTTATATACTACACTGTTGATTCATATTTATATTCATTGGTCATTATATTAATTTAAAAAATGTATTACATTAATTGAAAGTAAATACTGTCGTTTCATATTGATTGCAATTAATAATAATTACGGGTTATAAAAATAAAAAAATGTCTGTTTGTAAATATAATAAATTAAGTATACCGAATCTGCCTTAAAAAGGTTTTAACACATATTATTTTAAAATAATTGGTCACTCATGTTTCCATACATTTTTTTATACCACAGATAGGTACTTAGACTTTGTCAATATGATTATTTTACTAAAACAATCATTCAATTAAAAAAACATGCAATAGCAGTCATAATATTTATTAATAACTTATCTTCCAACGCAGATAACGTTAAATACTATAATAATAAAAAACTAATTCTTGATGTATATTAAGCGATTTTTTTTAAATCAAACTTACTATGAAAGTTAAAAAAAATTGTATTTTTTTCTGAATGGCTATAAGTTCTGCAATGACCCATTTCAAGGCCGGATACCCTGTATAATAAACGGAAAACACTTCAATAACTATACTGTTCTATAATGTACACCGAAAAAAAACGATCAAAATTTTGTAGCGTATGAGTGTATTATAGCAAACCTGAGCAGACTAGCACCCACAAGTTGCACCGGTTCACAAGTATAGATTCGACCGTCTCAGCAGAAAAGTGACAACTTGTCACAAGACGCTGCCATAAGCGAAGCCGTTTAAGCGAACATGACAATATCATCACACACTGAGATATATCTCCGAAAAACGCAAAGGATAGTTTATTGAACACACTTGCAATTTCTCATGGGATCAATTACAATGTTTTCCTAAAAATCTATCTATGCAACCACCTATGTCTTCTATTAACCAAAAGTTAAGTCACAAATGCACATGGCTTGGTGATCAACTGGAATAACACAGTTCCATGTTGCTGTGTTATCAAAATATTCATATGAACTAGAGAGAGTAAGTAGGCAAAGGGTAAATTATAGATAAAAATTAAAATATAAAAAAAAATTCCAAAAATAAATAAAAAAAAAAAATCAAAAAACACAAAAAAAAAAAAAAAAGGCTCTAAGTAGTAAGTAAAACTGTTAGCAGTTAGAGTTCACTCGATTAATCTGCTAGGCTTTGGAGATTGAAGCACAAATACTTTTAATGTGATTTTTGAATTTTCTTTTGGTAAGGCTTAAATATTATAAGATACTCAAAAATCGTTTGTGTTGACTGCCCTATAAATGACTTAAATATCTTAGTTAATCTAAATTTGGGATTAATAGTTTTGCAACTAATCCATACACTACGATGATAATTTTTTTTGGTATGCGATATATCGACCGCCGGTCACACTTAAGAGTCCCCATTTCCTGTAACTCAGGTGTAGGTGATGAACTGGAAAAAATGTGAAGCTTATTGAAATACCGTAAGTCTGCCGCCCACTGGTTCTTAAACTATAAAAACACTAAAATAAAAATAAAAAAATGAATTTAAAATTGAACCAGAAAAGAACCAGCTCTCTCGTATTAAACAGCGGCTTTAAAAACTACGAGTATATTGCGTTTGTATGTAGATAGCCTTTACAAATTCCCCAAATATACAATATCTGAGACTTTACTCAGTTAAGCTGCATCTGATGCCGCTCGTATTAAATCTTGTATCACTTAGACGATTAACTATAATGAACCCTAATTAAGACAACTTTACTATAATTAAATTCAAAATATTAAGTAAAGTTAACAATTAACTATCTTACAAAAAATATATCATAAATAATAAACATTCCAAAAAAAGAGTATTGAACATTACCTTTTTCTATCTGATTAACGATAAACAATAAAAAGTAATGTGAATATAATTATAGAATAAAAAATATGAAAGTCCAAAACTATAACAATACGAATTACATAATTAATAAAATGATGATGTTAAATAAGGAAGTTCATTATTTACGCTGTGGTGCACTTTTATCTTCAGGGGTCTTATTTCACTCAACCACACTAGGGTAAGCAACTAGGATAAGCAGGCGAGGCAGATGTTGGCCCGTTGCAAATTGCGTTAAGCTCAAACAAAGTCTCAAGCTGGTGTCTTGTATCATCTGGAGTAAAAATATTAATAAATCCATCCCTGATCCCATATATTTGGTGATTCCATACCTTCGTCTAACTTCAAGAAAAACTCTGTGGCGTCTCCTTGTAAGAAACTCCGACTGAGTTATACCAGTGCCCTTAAGTTTAGTTTTGCTGTACCAAACGTTGTCTCGCATCACAGTATCGCTAACTTTGACAACCACAAGCTTGGACGATTTATCGGAAGGGCGTCCCAGACGATGACCACGGCTTTCAAATTTCAAATTTTGCAAACAACTGTCCATAAATAGGTTGAACAGCCACGGGAAAGCCACACAGCCCTGTCTGACACCTTTATGGATGTCAAACCAGTCCGAGTAGACCCCGTTGATCCTAACACAAGCACTAGAGTCCCTATAAAGAGACTCCAATGCCTGTATCAATCCAGCGCTCAACCAAAATGAGTTCAGTGTTTAGAGCGAGACACCCTTTTGGTTTTTGGCCAGAAACTTCTCCGCGATCATGCGCATGGAAAAGACTTGATCTGTACATCTCATTCCCTTTCTAAATCCCGCTTGCACATTACCACTATTCATTTTTATTGATGAGGCAATCTTTAGGGCAACTTGTGTTCAGCATTGGACATCGATAAGCTGTAATTATGATTATAATGATGATAATTACATGAAAAATCTTTAATGTAGAAATGGATTTGTTATTTTTAGTTCTTTGAAGTCGGCTTTCACATTTTATTTAAAGTCAATTTTTGACTCTATTCAAATGACTAAGAGGTATTACAAAATAAACGTTACAACTAGAATATTGTCCAAATGGTATTGGTAACATTACAAGTTTTATTCGTTATTCAACCACCCTTAAACCGTGTAGTGTTTTTGTAGAATATCCACTGCCCCCATGTCGTCCCGTGGGGGTCGTAATAGATGACATAGGGAAACTGAAACAGGAAATGAGCAGCAGCATCTTCCTGACAAAAGCCTAAAATAATTAAATGTTAAAGCTATTAATATTAGATTTTAAGCACATAATATATTATCATTAAGTTATAATATAAGCTTAGCGTATGGATTTTTAGTACTTTTCGATGATATTAATCAAACGGTATCATTAAAGTTGTTAATAATGAATTAGTTAAGATTCGGGTAGTACATTAAAATGATGTGTCCTACCTAGTTTGAAGAGTACATTCGAGGCGAAAAATGTGTCGTATTTTTGACAGTGTCTTTTCTAGATAGACTGTTGAGATTAGTGGTGCTGAACATAGTAGGTAAAATATTAATAGTGACGGAGTTAGTTCACACAATCGAGAGAGGACGTGAGGTGCTATTCAAACTAGTTAAGACATATAACTGTATATTAATACGCGGATCTAAGCTAATTCATTTACTAATATATAACATAGGTATTTAATGTAATGAATTTTCGCCGAATATTGCTTGAGTTTATTAAATACTGACGGTCAAAATGTCGTAGCTTTTGCTTTTTATTCCAACTCTCTCTGTAAACTTCTAAACGTATAAAAAGGATGTTTGCATATATTATATGTTATAGGATATTACATGTTGTTTAATTCAAAATCTATTCCATCAATCACCATGAAAATTGGTAAATATATGTATATTTCAATGGAAAAGGCTTGTATTTTTTATAAACTAAGAAAGTTAAAAATTTTTTAGAGACAAACAAAATTTAAAATATTTTGATTTTATTCGATTTTTTTTCAATCAATTCGCGGCAATTAATAAATTAAATTACATGCGATAAATTAAAAAAAAATTAAAAAACATTACTTAACACAACCTATGATATTGACTGGCAGTACAACGTCGGCTAAGTTCAGCTAGTAAATCAATATGGGTATCATTAATTAAAACATACTACGTCCGCTGCATGTAGTTTAAGAACAATGTACTCTACGTAAAGTACGAGGGAAATAGGATTTTGATATATTTAAACAAAAAAGATTGAATATTATAAAATAAGAAATATACCCATATTCTTATTACTTTATACGTTATAAGCGCTGATTAGCAACTGCGAGCCCTAGCAGTCGGGAATCCGAGCGGATATCGAGTACAAATCTCATACTTAGTTCGAATTTACAAACAAACACAAGTTTATGGTTTCCACATCTGGTTAGGTTGAGATTATCCCATAGCCTTCGATACTACATTTTCACCTGTCTTCCAACTTATTGCAAAAGTTTTACCCGCTGTATGCATACGATGATGAGTAAGGTTTTTTTTAAGTAAGTATGAATGACAAACACACAGTTCACTTGATGGTAATTAAATGTAGTAGCCCATAGACAGAATTTTACAAATTGTTATCCAAATGTTAACCTGACCTACACGTGTTACATCTTAGGACCGGACTCGTAATGCCAAAAAGTCCATCTAAAAATATAAAACCTACATTAAAATAATAAAGATATCAGCACTGTGATTAACAATCAGTAAGTATTTTCTACCTAAACGATGTCACGGACGCTTTGATTTCGAAAAAAAGTGCGTTGTTTTTTTATAGGGTAAGGTGAAAAACGAGCACACAGTCCACCTGATGGTAAGTGGTTGCTGTGGCCCATAGACATCAACATTTGTCCTCGATTACGAATCAAAATGCAGATGCGTTGTGAGGACTCAGGTGGAATGGCTCGTTTCCAGTAAAAAGGGTCTCCGGTTCTCTACACTCACCATACGAAACATAGCAGCATTAAGCTACTATTGACACTGGTATTCTGTGAGAGCGTGGTCCCTCCCCGGTCGAGCCGACCTGTTCGTGCTACAACTATATTACTAAATAACTGCAGTAGGCTCTACCACGTTTAAAATTTATTTGTTAAGGTCAATTAAACAAAAAAAATACATATATTATATAACGGTAAACTTGCAGTTTCTTTTAATGACAGTAACATGATTAAAAAAAAGCTATTTTCATTTATATCGGTTATGTTCGTACCAAGGGAAAACTTTTCGAACAGGAAATTAAAAGCAAAGTTGATACGACTGCCCTGTGGAAATTAAATAAACTCTGTTATCTATCATACAATAATGTTTACTGTCGGTGGCACTTGTTTCTCCTTTGTGTCCTGATTAATAATAACATATTAGGAGATATTTATTTTTAACACGTCTATTTCGAGCCGTGGTAGCTCAGATGGTTAGCGCTCGCTGTAAATATAACAGAACGCGAGCAACCCGGGTTCGATCCCCGTCGGCACCAATGAAATTGTTAATTGCAATTTTAAGTGCTGATATACCACGTGCTCGGCGGTGACGGTAAACATCGTGAGGAAACCTGCATGTCTGAGGAATAAGAAAAAAAATATTTCGAAGACATGTGATTTTCGCCAACACGCTTTACGGCAGCGCGGCCGACACTTCCTTGCCCTAAAACCCTCTCAGAAATGAGGGGAGGCCTGTGCCCAGCAGTGGGACGTATATAGGCTGTAACCTTAGTTTACTTTTTCTTATGTCTATTTCTATTTTAAAGCAACAAAAATTAACATTGCCTTCCAAATTAGGATAACATTATACACTGGCTCCTGAAATTAAGTTCCAGGAGTATATTATATTCAGTATATGAAAATATCTCTATACAAGTATATAAAAATCAATTGCCAAACCTGAAAAACGACTCGACCGATGATATTTTTGTGTATGTTTGCACTGGTTCAAAAATGGTTTAGATTTACATTTGGATCCGGTAGATGTTGCTGCCTTTGAGATCCAGAAGTCAACTGTGCAAAGCTGGGTCGCATTGCTAGTAATATATTATAAAAATACCATGTGTGTTACTTATCCTTGCCTTCTCCTCTTTATTTAACATTGCCATCTTATCTAGGGTTCGCCTAGAAAGGATTTATTAATATTGCGTCATTTATATTTTTAATATAGTTTTGTTTAAACCATTAAAGAACGTGAATGAATGATGAATAATGATAGTTTTATCAAATTTTTTGTTTTCTCGATAAAATATAGCCTTAATCTCTCCTGGCATTGCTCTCTATCTGTTCATAAAGTTTTATCACACTCGCTTAATTGAAATTATGAAACCTTTAAAATTTCCTTATATTACGTAATATGTATAATACGAAACTTTTTATCTGTTGGTAACCCAATTAATTTGATTATTATATTTTGTCCTATTTATGAGCGGAATGAAGTGCCCAGAATTATTCAGAACAAGGAAATTGCTGTATACTTTTCAAACGAGTCACTCCTCAGCAAATGTAATTCTATTTGACTTATTTAGTTAGTGCGAAGTCCCCGCTTTTCAGTAAATCTCAAAAAAATTCTTCTTGACGTTTTTCCAGCTGAGAGTTCACTTTGTTCTTTAATGGATGAGGTGGTCTGATGTAAAAGGAATACGTCAATGTTGTGGATGTGTATTTTATGAATGTGTATTTAAATACGGTTGCTTTTATTGAAGTTACGTTATTTATTTTTGTTTTCGTCAATATACTTATTTTTGTTTCGTCACTTTAATTTTACTGTGAAATATTTATCGCAAACATCTTTGTATTATTATTTTGCATGTAGTTATAGTAAGATTGTCTTAATTTAAATCCGGGTTCATTATTCTTATTTATTTCTTGGTTATAAGATTTAAGGCGAGCATCAGCTATTGCTGAGCTGGGCTATTTATGCAGACTATCTAAATATAAACTTAATGTTCTTTCTAAAGCCGATGTTGAAGATGGGAGAACTGGTTCTTTTCTTGTTCAATTTTAAATTCAGTTTTTATTTTCAGTATTTTTGATAGTAAAAATTGTAAAATTTAATAGTTAAGATACAGTTCTTTCATTACAACAAATTTTGTTTACATATGTTACGTATAAGAATAAAAATTTAAGTCAAAGATGTATTTTTTCTTGGTAGAAATAAATTACATAGAAAATCTTTCTTACTTCTTCTAATCTTTATTATGAGAAATAGAACCTATTACCGACTGTTAAAAATTTACAGCTTAATATAGGCCTTCATCATGGATTGCCTCAAAGAGGTGATATTTGTCATAAGTTGCCAGGTTTGGCAAGAGGGATGGCAAAGGCACTGTTATTGTTATTTTTATCCAGCTGTTATCAGTTAAATGCTTAAAAATTATGCCTAAGTTTAATGCCAAAATATATCGCCTCTGACACCCACGGAGCGATACGGGGTAGTGGATATTCTTTTACTGCTACTACATATTTAAGGTGCCTCAATAACGTGTTTCACGTCACCACTAATTGCAATACAGGTTTAGCGTTTAATGAGAAATCTTATCTCAAAAGTCCCTTGTAAGAGGCTGGTCTGTTAATCAGCGTAGTTGCAGAAGGCTTTTTCCTTTTTGAAAGCTTTACATTCCCCGTCTTAATCCAATGATATAAATACTTCAAACTTTCAGTTTAATGTCCATTGAACTTTCAACCATAGTGTAAGTTTTGAAATTAATCCGTACAGTTTATTTAAGTATTTATACCATCCACTAAATTTGTTTCCGTTCAAAATCCATAAATGATGACCATTTAAACAGAACTTCAACTTGAGCAGCTATCAGACTAAACAAGATTACACTCTTGAAATGGGGCGACGAAGCCCCTTGAGTTTTGTTAAAATATTATGTGAGTATTCCTTTTTCGTTTGATTTGGAAGATTTTCATGCTTACGTAATAGTTCATATAGGCCCCAAATGTAATCTATTTTACTTTTAAATAATTGTATTTTTTTTTGATAAAATAAAGATGATAAGCAAAAGATACTAAGAAACTAAAAATAATAGTTTCACTTTAATTAAGTGTAATTAATGACTACAGTGTAGGAAGATTTATACGTATAAGAGCTAAGCGGCAGCTTTATTGTTGTTGTGGCAAAATGTTTCGGCATGACTGAGGAAAGGCTACGATCTCACACAATACAAGAGTAAAATAGTAGATTAATGCTGCTTTGTTTCCTTTGGTGTGTAAAGAGAAGCGGAGACCACTTTTACATGAAACAAGGCATTCCATATTCGTCCTCATGGGTGACAGCGCATCTACATTATGTTTATGGATCAAGGCATACACTTATAATCTGGTTTTATATAATAGTAGTAACAAACGAGCATATGGTCCATATGCTCGTTTATTACCATTATCATATAAAAAAAGAAATATAGTAGATTATTCTCTAAATAAAGCTTCTAGTTTCTTATAAAAAAATTCTAAATCTTTCTAATAGCCGTCTAAAAATAAAAACTGCAGTTGCCAAACTACTTGCAAAACATGGCAACTATGGCAAAAAGCCTCATAAGGGACTATAAGACAATCTATTGGGGAGGTTTTTGTTTCCTAATGGACTTTTGTTGTGTTGTAATGGTTATGGTAATGGTTTTTTCACCCCCAATGAATTTGAAAATCGCGAGCACCAGATCAAAACAACGTGTCGCATCTCACTCACTTATAAGTCTGTACGTATATGATTGCACTTTTTACTTACGGACTCATGCTTCTCATACCTTCGTTCTATAATTAACCTGTAAGGTCTGACAGCGCGCGACATGTTATACTCCCGTTCCCTCGGGACCTTAATGGCGGGAAAATTTGCAAGTTAGAAAATTTTTTTGCTATATTGCAAATTTTGCTATATTTTCACTTTGAGACAATAGTTATGGATAAAACTTACAGGGATTCTTGTTGAATGTATAAACTATCGAATAAAATTATTTTTGATTGCTAGAAATTGTAATAAAATACATAAATTACCCTGTATAGCATAGTAGTAGTATATATTACAAGTAGTATTACACAATTTGTTTCATTACCTTATTTTCGCAAAAAAGCAAGTAGATAAAAAAGTAGTGTTTGTTCCAGTAAATGCACATCGCTTGGAGAAGTTAAGAAGTAACATAGTAAAAAACTTCCATTACTTTCATACCAAAATAATCCAAATTTTTTGTATGCAACATTATTTAAGCTCATTTGCAATGAATTTAATAATACTTTTACTTCTAAAACCTTCTCCTTGAACAATCGCAAGGCATTTAATGAATGGGCGACAGTAGGAGTCCATAAGAGTAGACAAAGGTTATATGAACTTTACAATGAAAGGTCATATAATCCGAGCATCGAATTTAGGGAATATGTAAAAAATATTCCAAAATATTTAAAAGAGTGTGCTCCTTAGACAAGTCATTGTATTTAAGCAACAAAATAAAGACTGCTTCTAATAAAATTAAAATGACATGGAGTATAATTAATAGTTAAACTGGTAAGGTCGACTCTCGCAATTCAAACTACCAGTTAAGTTTACCTTTAAGCTCTGACAGCGCGCGACATGTTATACTCTCGTTCGCTCGGGACCGTAATTGCGGGAAAATTTGAAAATTATCAAATTTTTTGCTATATTGCAAATTTTGCTATATTTTCACTTTGAGACAATATTTATGGATAAAACTTACAGGAATTCTTGTTGAATGTATAAACTATCGAATAAAATTATTTTTTGGTTGCTAGAAATTGTAATAAAATACGTAAATTATCCTGTATAGCATAGTAGTAGTATATACTTCAATTTTAGTGACAAAATTACTACTAATTTGAATTCTACACTTTTGTTTTTAGAGAAATTTAAATGAAAATGTTTGGAAATATGTATATTTTTATTTTTTATATGTTTCCATTCGTTACTCATACCAAAATATTAAAATATTAAAAAATTAAAAAAAAACAATAATAATATTTTATCTGTGTGACATTTAGAACAATATTTCTAAAATAGTTTTGTGTGAATTTGAAATAAATACAACGTCAAGTTATTTGAAATATGTAAGAAAACTATTTTTACTTACATTTTACACTAAAAATAAATGAGAATTTGAAAAATAACACATTTATGACCCAACCGCCATAATGGGGCTTCCGAATTTTGAAGTACTTTTGGCAATTTACTTTTCACTTTTTATACCACAAATTATATATATACGTGTTCACTATATTACAAGGAATATAAAAAAAGTATAATACTTTCGTTTTTAGTCCAGACACAAATATAAAATTCTATAAAAAAAGACGGAGCACCTTCATCAAAGCGACACGTGGAACGCCGAAAGTTCGGAGTGATTTCTTTTTTTTTTTCTAAGAAACATTGCCAGATTATGGTTTAAAATAAAAGAGCATATCTTTGTCTTTGATACTATTATCTATTGCATATTGTCTTTGGTTTTGTTTAAAACGAAAAAATAGTTTAAAAAAAATAGTTCATAGGGCAGTACTTCTGTTCTAATTCGATCTCTTCTAGAGCCGAGGTAAGGTATGATTATAAGATCTAATCCGACGCGTAGCCGAAGTAACAAGTTAAAGTTCTGAAAAGTTCTACAATTTTAAGCTTTACTCAGATCCGATATTAGAAAAATATGAACAGAGATTTTCGTATCCTATCAAAAATGTACTATCTATGAAATTGAAAACTAGATATATAATCTATCAGTTGATATAACTAGCATAAAACAAGTATGCTATAATTAGTTTTAAATTCAGTGCGTGATCCATAAATACGAATCTATGTGAGATCATAACATATTTTTTGCATTTTCTGTAGACTATCGGTCCGCGAGTTGCCGTGTGGTGAATTTCCTAAAAGAACTGTAGCCATGACTTTTCGTCACTGCTGGTAACAGCGGGAATGGTTTTCTTCTCTTTGAAAAGCGAAAGGTAGGTAAATATATTTATATATTTTCTTTTTTTTCGCGGGTAGGAGTTGATTAAGTTAGACATATTTTAATACACTGAAATCTTTAATTTGTATAATATTATATCTAGGGACTTTTGAAAATAAATTTATTGTTCCTGTGATATATAAACTCCTGCCAGTCAAGTCTGAAATATATTTAGAATAACTTGAACTTTTTAGCACATTCACTTCACTACCACATTGTTATAACCTAAAAAAACAAATGGAGTCAATTAAGAAATCTGTTGCGGACCTCACTGAACATTTCAACTTAAGGATGGCCGAGTTCCAAAAAGATCTCAAGAGTTCAATTCCAGCAACAAGCCCCACTTCAAATATTAATCACCAGTTTCATTTATTCCGGTGCTTTGTTTTAACGGCTTTAGAAAAGTTGCAACTGCAAGTTGAACTATTAGCTCAAAAATATGATAACATGGAGATGAGATCTCGAAGAAAAATCCTGCTTGTTCATGGTATAGCCGAAGACAAGAAAGAGAACACATCCTCTAGTGTTGTCAAGGTTCTATCCGACCACTTGAAAGTCCCTGGTATTACCACTGATTCGATAGGCCGGTCACATCGTCTTGGTCAACCTGGCACTGATAAACCCCGGGATGTGCTTGTAGAATTTAGAAACTATGGGACAAAAGAGAAGATATGGCTTGGAAAGAAAAATTTGAAAGGCATTGGGATTACATTGTCCGAATTTCTTACAAAGGGTCGCCATACTACATTCCAAGCGGCGCGCCAACGTTTCGGAGTTTCAAGGTGCTGGACGAGGGATGGCATCATCTTCGTACTAGGACCTGATCAAGTACACCATCGTATCCATTCTAGGCTTGATCTTGATGCTATTTCGACCTCTGAATTGGTGACTCAAGCCACATCTGCTGCAACCTCGGTTCCAAGTGTGGTGAAAGACTCAAGGTCTGCTCAAGTAAGAACCAAGAGAATTGGTAAAAAATGAATCCTGTTTTGGAGCTGGTTAAATCTGTTGTATCTTGTGCGACTACCGTATTTCTGGTTTGTTTACATTCTTTTATTGTAAAAATTTTTTAATTTATTTTTATTAATATATATTACCATTTTTCTTTTATATATACGATGTGAGGTAGTTACTTGTAACTTATATATAAAAAAACCATTTCAATGTAAACAAACAATAAGTGAATTGACATGACATTGGATAACAGTTGTACATTTTTATTTCTTTCTTCGGCGTAGGCAAAGGTCTCATAGTCATACAGCCGTACCTTATGGAATTTTTGACTTCTTTTCTTATCACAAAGCAACATCTATATAACAATTCTCTTTGTGCTCATTACATATTTTTATTTGTAAAATGTTATTTGTTTACAGTTTTTGGTAGTTTTGTTTTGTTTAAAAATTGTCTTTTTTATTTCAGTTATTCTGAAATATCTATTATTATTATTATTATTTTTGATTCATGTCTTTCAGACTGCTGGCGGGATAGAGATCTGTTTAGGTACTTACTTATATATTTAATTTAACTTTTTAGTTTTATATATATATATATATATATATATATATATATATATATATATATATATATATATATATTATATATTTTATTTCATTTTACTATGTTGTTAGATAATTATGATGTAGGTAATGATTCTGACGATTTCCTGTCTTTGTCGTCAAATGATAATGCATCTAGTGAACTCAGCTTCCACAGTACAACATCTTCAATTCCGATAAATGTAGCACTTAATTCATATTTCTCAGATTCCCTGAAAAACTTTAATGTAATTCATATAAACGCCCAAAGCATTCCGGCTCATTATCCCGACATGCTTGCGTCCTTTGAATCCCATAACATTCACGCCATTCTAGTCTCTGAATCTTGGTTGAAACCATGTTTGCCATCCACTTCTTATTCATTACCAGGATTCCATCTTATTCGCAACGACCGTATTGGAAGGGGAGGTGGAGGTGTGGCAATCTATCTCCGTTCTTATTTACCTTTTGCGGTAGTAAGCTTGTCCCCCCAACCATCTCCTTCTAATGCGGCTGAGCATCTCTTCATTGAAGTAACCCTATCCAATACGAAAATTCTTCTTGGCGTTTGTTACAGTCCTTCTCTTCATATTGACTATTTCTATTCTTTCGAATATTTATTAGAAAATTTAATCCTATTATATACTCACACTATAATCATGGGTGACTTTAACACATGCCTACTCAAGGGTGACTATCGGTGTGAAAAGTTAAAATCATTAACCGAGGCACGTAATCTACATATATTACCACTATCTGCTACGCATAAAATGCCTGATTGTACTCCATCACTACTTCACTTAATTATTGTATCCTCTCCAGATTTTGTCCTGAAGCATGGCCAGCATGACGCTGATCTCTTCTCTCATCATGATCTCTTATTTCTTACATACAAAGTCCGTCCTCCTAAAGCAAAATCGAGAATCCTTCTGCAACGTAATTTTGGTGGAATGGACAAAGAACGTCTTCTGGAAGATGCTAGTCGCATGGACTGGTCAGCTGTTGAAAATGCTTCAACAGTCGACTTGAAAGTCGAATTATTTAACTCCTTTCTTATCCAACTTTATGATATCCATGCCCCAGTAAAACCAATAAAAATGAAACATTTACCTGCACCTTTGTTAACGGATAGTTTAAAAAAACTTATTATAAAAAAAGGATTTGCTAAAAGTAAGTTAAAAGCTGATAAATCTGAGAAAAACTTACGATATTATAATAAAGTACGGAATTGCTGCAATACATTGTGTAGGGATGCACAAAGACGCCATATTCACAAATCCATCGAAAATGGCGACGCAGCCAAAGTTTGGAAGTTTCTTCAGTCTCTTGGAGTTGGTAAAACATCCAATAATTCTCCTCATCATAATGTTGATGTTGAATTCCTTAACAAATATTTCACCTGTCTAGCACATTAAATAGCTCAGATAAAGACCGGACTCTGAGAATTCTTTCTTCAATACCAACTCCTGATTTTTCACCGTTTAATTTCTCTCCTTTCACTGATAGTGATGTTAAAAAGAACATTTTGTCCATCTCGTCCAATGCCGTGGGCGATGACAATGTTAGTCGTAACATGATCTTACCTATCCTAGAATTTGTTACTCCTATCCTCACCCATATCTTGAATAAATCCATCTCCTCTTCAAAATTTCCTGAGGTTTGGAAAAGTGCACTTGTAACGCCTCTCCCAAAAAAAGCCCATGCATTGCATTTTTCCGACTTTCATCGTATATCAATTCTCCCGTTTTTATCCAAACTCCTGGAGAAACTAGTTTTCTTTCAGTTAAATCTCTACCTAAATAGAAATTGTATCCTGGATCCTCTCCAATCTGGTTTCCGATCGGGTTATAGTACGACAACAGCGTTGATTAAAGTTACCGATGACATTCGACGAGGTATGGATAACAAACAGCTCACTGTGTTGGTATTGCTTGATTTTAGAAATGCGTTTAACACTGTTGATTTTGACATCTTATTGAGTGTGTTACGTTTTATTAACATATCTCCTCCGGTGATTGGCTGGTTTCATAGTTATCTCTATGGCAGTCGGCAGCGTGTTCGCATCGAAGATGAGTTCTCATCTTGGCGCGAATTACGGGCTGGCGTGCCTCAAGGTGGTGTGCTGTCTCCTTTACTTTTTGCTATATTCATTAATTCTACTCTCAAAATATTGCTTCTCTCTATCACATGTATGCAGACGATCTCCAAATCTACACTCAGTCAACTCTGTTAAATCTGCCTGCTGCTGTTGCCACCATCAACAATGACTTAGCGGCGATAAACCAGTGGAGTCAGCGTTATGGTCTAAAAATTAATCCGTTCAAGTCCCAGGCTATAGTCATTGGTGGTGGAGGGATGGTCTCCAGAGTTGACTGGAACAACCTACCCTCGGTGACATTAAATGACGTTGTCATACCCTACAGTAAATCTGTAAAAAATCTGGAGATATATCTAGATTCTACCTTGTCGTGGTCGCAGCAGTTAAAACAAGTGAGCAAAAAGGTGTTTGCTACTATGGGTTCACTTCGTCGTTTACGTTCTTTTCTCCCCATTTCCACCAAGATTATGTTAGCACAATCCTTACTTCTCTCTATTCTTGATTATGCGGACGCAAGTTACCTCGATTTAACTGAAGACCAACTGACCAAACTTGAGCGAATTCAAAATATTGCAATTAGGTTCATATTTGGTTTGCGCAAATATGATCATGTATCCGAATATCGTTTACAGCTCAAGTGGTTACCCATTCGCTTTCGCCGGAATTTCCAAACTGTATCTCTTCTGTACTTGTGTTGTTCAATCCTTTGACTCCAAGCTACTTGAAGGAAAACTTTAAGTTTCTTGGTCATGATCGACCTGATAGAGTTCTTCGGTCAGCCGGCGAACTAATTCTAGAACCATGTTCATTTCGAACAAAATTTATGAAATATTCTTTTACGAGCCAAGCCATAAGGTTATGGAATGAACTTCCACTCCAAATTCAACGTGCACAAACTTTGGAAAGTTTCAAAAGTGACGTCAAGAAGCATTATCTAACACTTTGTGGTTATTGATAACCAATTCTATGTAGCAACAGATAGTTATTCTGTGTTTTTCTTTTTTGTTTTATATTTATTTATTTATTATCTATGTATACATATGTATGTGTATATATTTATATATATAAACCTATTTATTAATATGTATGTTTATTTTATTATTATTATTATTATTATGTATTATTGTGGTATTTTAACAAAATATAGTTTAGTTTATTTAGATATTAGAATGTAAGTGTAACATAAAATGCACCACCTCCTACTGTTCTTAATTCCAGTTTCTCCTTAGCCCAAAGGTTGTCTGGAAGAGATCGCTCATTAGCGATAAGACCGCCTTATTGTACATACGTATATATTAAGTTTCCCCTGTAATGTATTTATTCGTTGTATATGTGTGGTGTACAATAAAGTATATACTACTACTACTACTATATTTAAGGAGACCAGCACTGACGCAGTCAGCGTTCTTGGCACGCGGGTAGAAGGTGTGTATGTCGGTCAAAAACAGATTTTATTTAATTGTATGTAATTTATAAAATAATACCTATTGAAAGTCATTTTTTTTAATCTATCGCTGCAACCGAGATGGAGTCGTGGAGGAAGAGGAGTGTTGGCATGACGATACGCCACTCGCCTTATCCTCCGCGACTCAAGCGGGGCCACGGAGGGGAGAGGAGTGCTGGTGCTGCGAGGCACCGCTCTCCCTATGCTCTGCAGCTGAATCTTGATTGGCGGTGGAGCCATTGATCAGAACCGTATATAAGTGCATAGTTATATATTATGTAACCGGTTTGCAACATGTCATTGATATGAAGAAGAAACAACGTTGGTGGTAGCACGCAGCTTTGTAGAACACCAGCGTTAATGGGCTTGTAATTGAAGCATACACCGTCTACTACAACCTTGATGCTCCGATCAGTAAGAAAACTGGTGATCCAATTGCAAAATCGTATTCGTAAGAAGCACTTTGTGCCAAACACGATCGAAGGCCTTCGCTTTGTCCAAACTAACGGCCAACGCCTCCCCCTTGGACTCTACTGCCTCCGCCCATTTATGAGTTATGTAACCCAGATCACCAGCCGAGCGACCGTGACGGAAACTGTACTGGTGGTCACTAATCAGGTGGTGATCCTCAAGGTACTGCATGAGGTTGTTAATAATGGATTCCATTATTATAGAGAACAAGGAGGTAATGGCGATAGGCCTATAGTGGGACGGATCAGGGCAGTTACCTTTTTTAGGGATCGGGGGCACGAAGGCTGTCTTCTATGATTTCGGGACTACGCCTTATCTCTTCAGCATAATAGGAGGGACGCCATCATGCCCACCCGACTTGTTGATGTATAGGGAGAGGAGTGCTCTGTGGACCAAGCTTCGGGTGAACAGCACATCCTTCATGGATCACTCACACTGCATGATGGTCAGCAGTGTGTTCCCCCCCGTCATCTAGAGTCAAGTTCCACGCAATGAGAGAGCCCAGTAGATTAGCTTTTTCCTTTGCGGGATGGGCCAGTGAGTCGTCCTCTCTGTTCGGAGGTGGGAGAGATGGCTGGCAGAAGTTCCCGAAGAAAGATGAACTAGTTTCTCGCCAATTCGGCCGATGTGCTCTGACTTTGCCTTGACAATGACACTGTTATATTTAACTTCTTTACCATTTTAAAAGAGGGGGGGGGGATCGGGCCTGCGCCCACCTGCACTCACCAGACGAAATGCAGAAGCAAAGCTTATACTTCACTCTAGTCTTCTGTGAGGTCGTGGTACCACCCGGTTCGAACCAGCCCATACGAACAAGCAAAGGCTGCCGCGTGGCTCTACCACTGATAAATTAATATGTATTGTTTGGTTTGTGTAGAGAACCTCAGAACCTTTTTACTGGAAATGACACACTCCATCTTCGTCCTCAGAGATGATAATGCATCTGCATTTAGATTCTCAATTGAGAAAAAATGTAGATGTCGATGGGCCACAGTGTTAACTTACCATCTGGTGGACTGTGCTCGTTTGTCATCCAATTCTATAAAAGAAAATGTAACAATTTATAAAATCTACTCTGATTGAGCTCTTCTACTCTTAGCTCTTTTCCTCTTAGAGCTTTTTCTTTAAATAAAATATTTGTCATTTTAGTTACCGTAATAAAATAACCTAAAAAAAAAACAAAAGCTCAGATATTATTATAAGAAACGCGGTTCATTTATAATTAAATTCATATAAAAGAACGAAAAACAAAATGTTAAATTGCATTTCGGAAAAGCGTCAATGAGAGACTTTGGAACGTACCCTTGATTAGTCACCCTACAAAGCATTGTAAAATATTTTAACTGAATAATGCCACAAAAGTGCGCACAGTCCACCTGATGGGTAATTCGATGTTGTGGTCCAAAATAATCTACATTTATCCTACATTAAGAATCAAAATGCAGATGCGTTGTACCCTGAATACTAAGATGAAATGGTTTGTTTCCTACTTGCAACATATGAAACACAGCAGCATTAAGCTACATATAGATGCTGGTGTTCTATGAGAACGTGGTCTCTCACCATTCAAGTCGACCGATTCATGCTACTACTACCATAATTTACCTCCAGCGAGCCTTGTTTCAAAGGATTAGATATCAATTCCACGTGTCTTACTTACGAGTGCGGATAAAGAATGGGACTGAAAATGCCGTCGCCTCTATTTACCTTTCGCTCGCACACTGTCGCTATCTACACTCACACCCGCTGGTAAATACTACAAAAAATATATTGCGATTTACGTTTTTCTTACGTGTTATAACATCAGTCCGACATGTCATGGCATAAATGGTAACAAAATGCCATTAACTACAAAAAATATTTTGTACATAACATACATATACATAAACACTCACGCCTGTCACCCAGAGGGTTAGGCAGAGACTACAGACTTCTATTTGGCACGATCCTGACACACCTCTCTCGCCTCCTTCACATCCATATACCAACGCATACATGCTCGTCGGTTAAGGGTACCTAATTTGGCCCGTTTTCAATAAATCGCCAATTTGGTCGATAAATTTTCGCCTAGGACGTCCCTTTCCGACTCTGCCATTCACTTCTGCAACATAAATTTTCTTTGTCACTCTTTCCTCATTCATTCTTTCCACATGACCAAACCACCGAAGCATTCCTTTCTTAATCCTGGTCACAACATCATCTTGCAAACCACACTCTTCTCTTATCACACAATTTCTCACCCTGTCATCAATCATCCCTAACATACTTCTTAACGACCGCATTTCTACTGAGTTCATTTTACTCTCGTGCTTCTTCTGCACACCCAACTTTCATTACTATACGTTAAAGTAGGGACCAACACAGCATTGTGAATTGCCATACGTGCCTTTTTCGACACATTTTGACTTCACAAATCGTTTTAATTTCTTCTCTTTAAAAAACCATAACCTTCGTCTTACTTGCGTTCACTTTCATACCCCTTTTTTAAATTATCTGTTCGTTAATGTAACCATCATTTGCAACTCGGCCGCCGACGACGCTAGAATAACTTGATCATCGGCGTACAAAAGGCATTTGACGGTTAACTCACCCATTCTTAATACGCATTCTTCAACTTTCAAATTTTGCAAACAACTGTCCATAAATAGGTTGAACAGCCACGGGGAAGCCACACAGCCCTGTCTGACACCTTTATGGATGTCAAACCAGTCCGAGTAGACCCCGTTGATCCTAACACAAGCACTAGAGTCCCAATAAAGATACTCCAATGCCTGTATCAAGCCAGCGCTCAACCCAAATGAGTTCAGTGTTTGCCATAGCACATCCCTATCTACTCTGTCATAGGCCCTTTCCAAGTCCATGAACGCACAAAAAACCTTTTGGTTTTTGGCCAAAAACTTCTCCACGATCATGCGGAGAAGTTTTTGGCCAAAAATTTCGAAACTCGAAAATTTGTGATATAAATGCATTTTAGAGTTTTTTTTATAATATTGCTGATTTTGTTAATATTTTTTGTTGTCGCTGTAATTATTTTTGATTATTATTTATTTTAAAGCGTTGCTAGTTATTTAGTTTTGGTTGACAATTTCTTTGTTTGTTATTATCTTTTGTTACTTTATCTACATTCTGTTAGCAATGGAGCATAAACGCGTGAAAGTACTACATAGTGCTAGACGTAAAATTGTATATAAAGTTATAAAGTATTTTGAGAAAGAGAAAAATCTGGAACGTTATCACCAATGGCAAGTGCGTTTATGGGGAAAGGATTGTCAAAGAATGCAATCACTCGAATTAAAAAAGAAGATGATTACCTAGTTTATCTTGTAGCTATCAGTTTCTTTATAATTAATGCTTCGAACAGACTATGTACCAAAAAATAATAAATAAAAAAATATTGTATTCGCTATTCAATATTCGTTTTTTCAAGCGTTATATACTTTTAGGGTTTCGTGCCCAAAGTGTGCTCCGTATCGTACTGTTACAGCTCATGAAAGTCCTGACTGAATATTCCTCTCCCATCGTAGGGGGATATTTACCATAGTTGTTACGCTCGCCAAGCGGGTTGGCAATCGCAGTCATTTTAGTTATTATTAGGAAGTCCCTCCTATCCATCACCTGCTTTTTTTCCCTTCGTCTTCTCTTACAACAACCACGTGGTGACAGGGGCAGTTACTGGCAAATAATAAAATTATTAAAGCGACGAATAAAATTTTAAAGGCAAAGGGAGTGTATACATAAGAAATCTCGAAAAAAAAAAGAATTTTCCGCCGTTTTCTTATTGTCCTTCATATTGTATCTTCAAAATGGTAATAACATCATTGAGTCCATATGTTTTTTCTAATTATCACTATAATAACACTACATACTCTATACTTAAACTACAAATAATGAAAACAAGATAAACAGTCATAGATTTGTTGAAATCCAAAAAAAGCGATTACCATGATGAAACGAATGGGCAAAATTTTACTAAATATATTGAGGAAAATTTGACATACCTCCAAATAGCATCATGGTGATAAACACAGCGCCGTATCATAGCATGCAAGTAAATAAAAAAGATTGAAAAATGATTATTTGATGAGGGAAGTAACAAATGAAAATGACATTGAAGATTTTATAATTAATATTGGGCCGAACAGCGATTGTGAAAGCGACAGCTGCTCCGATTCTAACAATTGTCATGAAGATGACGATGGGATGTCCGGAATCAATGTGTTCTCAGACGATTCTGGTGAAGGTTCAAGTTGCAGAATTTAATTTTCAAAGAATACTAAATCTAAAAAAAATCTATAGAGTTTTTTGCCTATCTCTAATATTTGAAACATATTTTGACTGCTATCTTAATTAACATAAACTTACTTTACGAAGTACATTGTTTTATTTTATAGTCTTCGTGAATAATTTTCTAATCTATACTTATAAATAATTCAATTTTATTCAGGCGAAGCCTTGCGATTATAAATGTTATTTTAAAATTAATGTGTACTTGCGTATATAATTTTATTCAAATATTTTCTCAATAATATAAAATTCCAAGTAACCGAATAATATACCTAACTTTTTAATTAACATAATAACGATATACCGTTATTAGCGGGTTTTCGTTATTTGTATTGTGCATGTTGACGGTACGAGCTCGCTGAGTCCCCATATCTAATTCCATTATTTATCCGCACGTGCTATAACTTATTACCTAATGTTTGCACTCGTTTGTGAGGTCGTCTCATTGCTTTTATAGCTTTTGGCAGCAAGCCCAGACTATCTAATTAAATGGCGCGAACTGCCACTTTAATTTTACCGCCTTTTATTTAACGACAATTATATTTTGCTTAGATTATAGCTTAATGCGATGCCTTTAAGTATTTCTCAAATTTATATCATGCAAGTAACTTACTACTTTAATATATAAACTACGAAGTTTGAATGAAAAAAATCAATAAAACTATGTGAATTTCATCCAAAGTAATTCAAAACACATATCTATATAACGAAAACATACATAATCAAATGTGCTGGCAAACATAACAAATCAAACCCAAACACAATTTCACAACAATTTAATCGATAATAAAAATTATTGTTGTCAAATCTACTGTATAATATATTATCATCCTATATAACTATAGTTCTAAAAAAATGTATCAGGCGAAACTAGTTTAATATTCAGCAAAAAATTCTTAAAAAATAAATTCAAAAATTAGCAAAATTAAATTCAATGAAATTTTTTGTTTTTTTGATTGTTTGGTAGTCCCCCCCCCTCGAATGGTATTTGGTGGTGCCCCTTCCCCCTCCTCCTGCCGTGGCTAGGTCAACCGCAGTAAACAAAGAAGGACCCACATGGCTGGCCCGAGGTGTAGGGCCACCACGAAGTGGCCACTCCGAGTTCGCTTGGCGAGCCAACTTCGGATGAGTCCTGGTGGGCTGCGGTGAGAGGAGTGTTCTCTTCCTACCGCTGCTACCAAGGTGGAGTCGCGGAGGAAGAGGAGTGTTGGTATGGCGATGCGTCACTCGCCCTATTCTACGCGACTCAACGGGGCCGCAACGTTAATGCGGTGGTGGTAGTGCTGTGAGGAGAGAGGAGTGTCGGTATTACGAGGCGCTGCTTTCTCTACCCTCCGCAGCCGAATCTTGATTGGCGGAGGAGCAATAGACCAGATTCACCGCTGGGGTCAGGAAGGCTAGTGCTTCTGAGTGCTTATTTTTCCTAGCCCCATGACCTTTGTGTATAGGACACGCGCTTTACCTGAGAAGGAGAAGGGGAACGAGTAGTCTTCTCCCAAGAAGGCGCCGCAATAGGGCGGCCGGAGCTGGTGGCGCCGCGTATATGTGTGCAAAAAAATTCTCATGACCCTTTCAATATGCGACGATGGTGGAACGCCATGGGGTTTTAGTCGGTGCGAGTCCGAAATAACCTGTCGTTGCCCCGGCGAGGCGGGTATGCGTAGGCATTTCCCAATGTAAAAAAAGGGTCTCTGGATTGCTTAGTTTCACATTTGGACCCGGTAAGTGGCTTTTGTCGAGAATTAGAATTCACCCGTACGAAGCCGGGCCAGTTCATTAGTCAAATTATGAAAAGTGACTATGGAAAATGCAAAATTACCGCATGACCTCCTCATTGTTATGGTATAATCTAAAATAAAATATAAATCTTATGTTATATACCAGATGTAAAACAGTCACACCGAAGAACAGGGGCTAACATCCAAGGTGTGAGACTTCTGGAGATGTTTGTCCACAATCAGCCTAACACTCTTGGCAATTATCCCAAATCCTCTATACTTATCATAATTTAAGAATTCACATAGTAATTCTTGGTACGAGTTCAAAGATGTGGGAAGAAGTTCCAAGCTTTATACTTGTGATGTGCTGCATTAGTGATTATATAAATTGTTACAATACTTTTTCTCCTATACATATATGATAGATAAAGATATATATATATATATATATATATATATATATATATATATATATATATATATATATATATATATATATATATATCTTTTCTCCTTTAAAAGTTATTCCGCCAGGTTCATGGTATATAAATGATAAGTACAAGTAATACAGTCGCTATGAAAAGCCGTTTCAATATCCAATATGCAGTGAATAATCATGACGCGGATCGAATAGAAACTACTGTATGAAGCTTCTTGTTTGTCGGGGGGAAAATTAAAATAAGTTGAAATTGCTGTGTGTGTCTATTACACTTTGATTTTATATTACAAATAATATCACATGCATATCGCTTAACATATTACTTTATAATGTAGATATTATTCTAAGAAATAGTAAACATAAACTATCATTAATTAAAAATAATAATCGCACAACGAAAACCCTGTGTGAATTATGCAGCTGCAGCTGTATTGTGGTTGCAATAGTTTCCCAAATTAGCAATATATTGCAACTTTATGTCGTTCATTTCTTTTTATTTATAATAATCCAATACTTAACTACAATAATTCCACTTAGTAATAAGAAGTCTTGAAGCTCTAGTACCACCGGGGCTATATTATCAATCGCTTGGTCTTAATGTAACAAAAGCAAACTTGCCTTGAAGACTCAACATGAAGAGAGTGATGAGAAGACGAGAGTATTTTACCGACCTCAAAAAGAAGGAGGTATTCAGTATCCACTATATGTTTACCTCATAACTTATGTGTTACCTTAGAACTTTTCTCTGGGTAAACCGATTTTGATGATTCTTTTTTTCATCTAAAAGCTGGTACTTCTTATGTGTTTACACATAAATTTAATCAAGATCTGACTTGTAGTTTTATAGTTATATGTAATAATGCTATAAAACTACAAGTAAATATTTAATAATTATATTGCCTACTGTCAATAATTAAATTGCCCACGTCCCGATGTCATTGTTAAACCCGGAGTAC
This sequence comes from Parnassius apollo, assembly GCA_907164705.1. Taxonomy (NCBI): domain Eukaryota; kingdom Metazoa; phylum Arthropoda; class Insecta; order Lepidoptera; family Papilionidae; genus Parnassius; species Parnassius apollo. The sequence continues at coordinate 1,285,208 of CAJQZP010001016.1, forward strand.
CTTCAGCTTTTTTAATTATTGTTTATGGTCCGATCTATGCAAAATGAACTGACTACGTCTTGAGGTCTTGCAGTGGTATGCTTGGGTTTAGTTTTAATTTTATTGATTATAGGATCCCAAGCAGGTGGTAGTACCCAGCCTCCTTCTCTATTGAAATTAGGATGTTTTTTAATTTCAATAGCCTCACGTATCATCCTTGGTAGGAATCGGTGTTCTTTCGCAAATCCTCGCGAAAGAACACCGATTCCTCACGTCAGTCATCTCAGTCCCCCGTGACCATGGGTGCTGAAAAGCGCCCGAAACGTTGGGAATTAAAAATAAAAGTAATTAAAAGCAAAAATAAACGCGATAAAATCCGTAAAAGTAGCTTTAATCATGATAGAAGATATTGTTACATGCTGTGATTTATAAAATATTACGGGATGTAAAAATAAGTTTATACTATTCGTTCCGATTAGTGAGCATTATTACTTCATGCCATAATAAATTTTTACGAGTATAAGCTTTTGGAAATATTCTTGAAAAATAATATTATGTTATTAAGTAATTTATGAATTAAAATAACCTCTGGGAATATGGTGATCGCTACCAAGCTTTTTATGATATGTTTTGTTGATATATGTTGTAGCATATTAAATGATTGTAAACTGCTCTTTTTTAAAAACCAAAGGTCCCACTGGGTTTCTCACTAGTTCTTCCCAAGACTAAACAAGCAGCTTAATGCTGTTGTGGTTTGTATCGTGAGTGTAGAGAACCGGATTTCCTTTTTACTGGAAACAAGGTCTTCCATCTTAGTCGTCAGGGGTCACAACGCATCTGTATTTTGATTCTTAATCGAGTATAGATGTAAATGTATATTGGCCACAGCACCCATTTGCCATCGGAACCATCCATCAAACCTGTTTCTCGGACCAAATAAACCCATTCTGATCGTCTCTCTCTCTCTTATTATATCTCACGATTTTTTATGATGCAAATAAAAAGTTTCACAGGTTTCTCGTTTCTGACAGTTCATTGCTTTAACATAGACTTCTACCATAAATATCCTCATAATTAAGTAAAAGAGGGATATTTGCCGCAGTTTCTACGCATTTTTTAAGTTTGGCAATTGCAGTTTTAATTAATTTGAACCGTTATCGGGAAAATGTTGCTGCCTATCTACCTTTTAATTTCCTTTTGTCGCCTATAAATCATTTATCGTTATTTATTGTCTTCCATTGATAATAATAGTATCTACATCCCAGTTAGTTATTATAATGATTTCTTATATTTACGCGAACACTTAAGTAAAGTAGTTTTAATCAATAGTTATTATAACATAAAGAACGAAGAATGATAAAAATTTACAATGAAAGCTTGGTTACAATTTTACCCGATACATAAATTAGTACACATGGACCGTTCCACATATGAAAGTCTCGCTGCGTGAAAATTTATTAGGCAATTACTCAACGGAAAGATATTGAGATTTTTATTTTGTTTTGTACAACTGTGTTCTTTCAGTTTAAATTATGAAAGTAACTACTTCTCAAATACTTGTCAAATGTGCACAATTTTTCAACAGAATGAGTGAAAAAACGAACACACAGTCCACCTGTTATCGCTGACAATGATAAGTGGATACTGTATACACATATAAATCTACATCTATTCTCAATTATAAATCAAAGTGCAGATGATTTGTCTTTTCTAAGGAAAAAAGTTTCCAGAGCCAATTTGTGGTCAAACAAATATCTCTTCCTTTTTTTTCATGGGTAACCTTTACGACAATCTTTCCTGAAGTATGAGAGCTTGTCGAAAACAAATTTCGCAGCTTACAAAACAAATATCTCTACTCACCCGTTCACAATCGTCTAAAAAGTTACGAAAAATCAACCGTAGCTTATTTTTCAATATATAAGTACCACATTGCCCGTCTAGTGGTATACTTAAAAGTCTTTATATTCTGTAGGAGACTTTTTAAATCCGATAAAGAAAAAAAACATGTGTGTAGTTCACGCGCGATAGAAGTGAAACCTTCAAATGAAATGAAATGTAAAATAAAAATATTTCACGCCAAAGGATTTATTTAATATGATCATTTTTAAACCACAAGTGTGGCAAAAAATATTAAATAAAAGTTTCATTTGATAGCAAATAAATGTAACAATCGTTATTTTTAGACTGTGATTTTAGTTTTCTTTCAATTAAATCTTCGTAATAGCGCCATCTACTTTATTCTATTGGTAAAGTCATTTTATCGAACAAAAATTGATTAACTCTCAAAGTGGTACATAAGATAGGCGTTAGATGATATAAACACGAATAATTTAATATAAATGGATAAGTTATGAAATCGTCGATTGTAATGAAGGGATTGATTAAGATAATTTTATTTAATATGGTTAATTTTATTTCTTTAATAAATTTGCTAATTTTAACTATTTATTTTAACATTTAAAATGTATATTAACTATCTTTAAAGCACCGCACAAAGATAATCTTAAAAATAATAACCGAATGACAGATTCGAACCCACAATTTTTTGAGTTCGCGGCCCGCACCCTGCCATTAGGCCACTTTTGCTTACTACACTGTATTTTATCTCAATCTCACTCAGACTAAATCCTACAAATATATACGTTTGTCTCTTTTTAGTGTCGCTTTTTCGTTGCATCCAGATTCAAATCACAACGTTCCCAAAGAAGTTTTCACTTCAAAAAATACCGGAGTGTTTTGATACATGTATATGTGACAAATATATGGTTATTAAAATCTTAAAGAAGAAAAACTTTGCCTTCCAATTGTACACTACACTACCGCTGACTAATAATGATGATGATGATTCCAAAGATGGTCATTAATATTGATCAAAAGTGGCAAAGCAAATAAGCAATAGATAAAGCCCAACATTCAGCTAAAGGAACGATCCTTGCTTTATGAGGACTGTCCATAAAGCTATGAGTGTGCCTATTGATAACATAATTAACGACCAATGGAATGTCATGTGACGTAGACAATTGGTAGTAAATAACTACGAATTAAGTATTCAGTAACAAAAAGTGTTGGTGAACTACACATGTTTTCGAAATATCTCTCAGACATGCAGGTTTCCGTTTTTTATAGCGTTGGGTAACAAAAGAGCACACAGTCCACCTAATTGTAGTGTTTCCGGTTCTCTACACTCATCATACGAAACACAGCAGTATTAAGCTGCTATTTTACGCTGGTATTCTGTGAGAGCGTGGTCCTACCCCGGTCGAGGCGACCCATTCGTGCTGCAACCACAATATAGCTGCAGCATGGCTCTACTGAGTAAAAACTTTCGAGTTCACTGTTTAACTATTTACTTGTCACTAGATGTCATTTACAAATTGATGAAATGTCTTTCATAGCATTTTCCCTCCTGTATAACTATTTACATTCTCACTAGATGTCGTAATACAAAAAAAAAATACTGAACCTCGATTTTAAGATAATTTTAATAATATAAGGTACGGCGAATTTTTTATAAAATTGCTAATTTTTTTCGGTTTTGTACTGGTTGTTACAGTAACGTACCTTTTTACTATGAGATCAGATATAGTGAGAGTTCGCGATTATTCGAAAAGTATGGTCCAACGACACACAGAGCGCAGATATCTAGGAAGTGTCAATCACTGCGCCTTCCGGAGTGATTGAATCAAGCTATGAAAGCACTGGTGAACCGTCACTGAAGTGCTTTCAAGTTAGGTGAGAGTGTGCATTCTACTTTATTGGACAAGGGAAGGTCGGCGTAGTGCCGACCGAGCTAACCGACGAAAAAGTGACAGTGACAGCAGCTGTACGTATCATGGAGATAATTACATCACAAGGTAGTATGGTGTGTATAAGTGATGTGAATAAAAACCGGGATATATTGCTTATGTTGCAGAAGTATTTGGAAAATAAGTAAAGTGTGGCGGTGTTGCTTATAAGAGTTTAGTAGATTTTAGACTTGTTAAAGTTTAATGTTCAATTACTTAGGACTTTGAATAAAGAAAGTGGATATACGGGGAATATACACCGCATTTCGCCTAAATGTGTTATTTCTCAAACACTTGTTTAAGAAATAGGTCCTTACATAATATGAAATTGGCGTTTCGTACGGAAGGAATATAAAGTCAATTTTTTTTTGTAAAATAGATTTAATTAATTAAAGTATGCGCCGTTGTTATGTATGCACTTTGGCCATCTCATAGGTAGTTCATCGATCTCTTTACTAAAAAACCAAGGGGGCTAGGATCAATAAACTCTTTGAAGGCGGTTTGGACTGCGCATCGAAGTTAATTTTTTTTTCTTGTAAAAAGGGAGTACGGTGGATGTCGCAGACATTCCAATTTTAGCTCATCTAACTAAGTGGTTGTTTGTTGTGCAGAGTGTGGTCTTGCGTTGTCGTGAAGCAGCAGTGCCCTTGAACCATTGACCAATCTCGGTTGTTTAGTAGCTAGTTCTTCCTTCATAGTTTGCAGTTGCTGACAATAGATATCTGCCGTAATCGTTTGGCCAGATTTTAGAAAGCTGTAGTGAACAACACCGGCGCTAGTCAACCAAACACTCACAAGTAACTTTTTCTGAACAATTTTCGTTTAGGCCAGGATTTGGCTGAGTCACCAGGGTTCATCCATTGCGACGAGCACTTCTGATTATCGTACAATATCCACTTTTCATCATAAGTAATGATTCGATTTAAAATCCTTTCATTTTTGTGTCGGTTGAGCAAAGTAACACAGCAGTCGACGTGTGTTTGCAAGTTCGATTCATTTAATTCATGGGGGACTCATCGTTCAAGTTCTTTTACTGTCCCGATTTGCTTCAAGTGGATTAATACAGTTTTATCTCTTACCCCAAAGCCTGCAACTATCTCTTCTATGCTTTGCGATGGATCCGCTTTCACAATAGCCTTTAATTATTCATTTTCCACTTTGGTCTCCGGCCGACCACGGGGTTGGTTCGGAAGGTCGAAATTTCCAGAACTAAAACGTTGAAACCAAAAACGTAGCGTGCTTTTTTGCAACACTATCGCCGTACACATTATTAATCTTGCGAGCTATTTTTGCAGCACTGGTGCCATGGTAAAACTCGTACTCGTAAATATATCGATATTTCATGTTTTCCATTGTGTGAATGACTGATTTCAAAACTCAAATGTACCAGCTAAATAAATTCATAAATTTGAATTTGGAATTCTTAACTAAAAAGGAGATATTTCAGATCAAATTGGTCAGTACGACGAAACGCTAATTTCATATGTAAGGACCCAGTATTATGTGTGACAGAATAACTTATAAGAAAAGTGAACATATCCGATATGTCCTATAGTCTGTTTTTTTTAATAAACCAGAATTGAGTATGTCCCTCGCACATTTTCGATATTGACAGAGTGAGATGAGAAATAAGATGGCTCATTTATCACAGAGACCTTCTATAATAATGCTTTTGTATTATCGACCTCACTATTATATGTCTTTAATATATGGGACTTCAACCCACAACTCTACTATTGTAATGCTTATGCATCACAGAGACTTTCTATAAAAATGATTTAGTATCGTAAACCTTACTATCATAAGTCCCTAATATACGACTACACATTTTGTAACAGTACTATAAGTAGTTGGTCACCCGATCGCCCCATATATATGTTGGGTATGCATCTCCGGCAACTCCCTTATATAAACAATCTTTACACGAACATGTTTATCCTCTATGTATACATGAACACGCTGCTACTCTACACGAAGACGCTCAATTTTTGATTATGGCAATTTTTGACCAGTTTTTCAATTATTTTATAAATGTGATTTATCTTTAATATTATAATATTTTCGACTTGTATTTCTATTATTTAATACGTTTTGAATATTTTGGCAGACTTTAAAAAATTTATTAATTTTGAAAGTCAATATTAAGCCTCTAATTTATTATAATACTTAATGTCTGAAATGTATATATTTTAACTTTATGGCTATTAGTGTAAATAAAAGGCCGCCACAAAAGACAGGCAGATATATAATTTTAAATGGTTATTTATATCTTAAAAGCAAGCAAATAACCCCTCGAACTTAATAGACGCCAGTCTATTTTACAGAAAAGAATTTAGATTTTAGTTTTTTATATTACACCGAGAAATCAACATTGTGTACGCATTCATAAGCTATTTTATAGGATAGGTAAAAGTTCACTGATGGTAAGTTTTCCCAAAATCCACATCTATCCTCATTACGAATCAAAATGCAGAAACAAATTTCAGTCACAAATAAAAATTAATAAAATATATATAAACAAATAATACTATGTATTATGCTTCAATTTTAAAACAAAAATTACTCGCTGAAAATGTGTTTTATCAAAGTTTCATTGTAAGCATTAAATTTTGCATAATACCTCCAAGACAAAATGTAATGAAAATGAAATTAGAAAAGTTCGAGCGATAAAGGACCCTTTCTTTGTTATTTAATAGGTAATCCTCTAAGCTTTATTCACTATTACTTACTTTTCACATTTGCTGCTAGATATCGGATCTTATTCCTTTATTTATTTCATACATCGACAATGACATCGACATCTTATACTAATTATTTAAGTATATCAGACGACTTCAAAAAAAGTTTAGAATTCAATTGTTTGTTTCTTTGCATAGACTTTTTTTAATTAATAGGACTTTAGTTAGTAATACGTCATTATAAATTATAAATTACAGAACAAAATAAGTAATATTATCGTATAACTATCATGTAACTTTTCTAACTACTAACATTTAATAGGCTCAGCCTGCAATAAATTACTATATATTAATTTTTAAGGATTATAAGCCTAAAAATTAAAGTAAGTGTAAAAGGAAAGTAATGAAACGCCTCAACTTAAATTTTGTAGTTTAACGGGACAACCTCACATCTATGGTATAGCTTCAAAACTTATTTAAGAAACAGCTTAGATACTGCCATCTCATTTCCAGGGTTTTTTATTATGAGCAGGCAGCGTTCGAGAAATTACGACACATCTTCTGGTCAAGTATTTTTCCTTTGTAGACTATTTAATCTGTCAGTAGTTGTCTTTTTGTTGGCCTTGTTGTATCAGATAAAGGAGGCTTAGGTAAGAATCGATCTCACAATACTGCTGTACAGCCATAGGATCATATTGGGACGCAAGCCCAGTTGTACCCGACCAAAGAATTGCATGTACCAAAAGCAAATTTTGCCCTATGGGATACGTGGTTAAGGTGAGAGTTCCACGTTAGTTATTGGTCAATTGTTACGACGCTTTCGCTTTTGGTTAAGGGTATAATAGTTTTATCAGCATTAAATCTGGTAAACTGTTATCCTCACACCAGTTATTTATAGTGTTTAGGGCTCTTTGTACGATTCACGATAAATTACTTCGGCAAAAGCCCTTCGCAAATATCACAAGTTCATCAGCGTAAGTTAAAGTGTCAATGCGAAGGTCTGCCATATTCTTAAATAGTTGGTCAACCGCAAGAGCCCAAAGAGAGAAAAGAAGGGGTGATAAAACAACTCCTCGTGGGCAGATTCTTGTAGTTGCAACCTCCATCGAAGTTTAAAATAACGCTTATTTTGCCTTTCTGTTTGAGAGAATTGACTGATGGTTGTTTGGTCAACATTTTTAGATGTCAGGCCCCCAATCATCAGTGAGGTGGGGCTACTGAAGAAGGCACTTTCAATATTTAGAAAGGTACAAAGAGCTAATTCTATATCCTCCAGGGCTTTTTCAACCCTGTCAATAACACTGATAAGGGCTGTTTTCGTAGATTTGCGGTAAGCACACATGTTGTAATGTATGGGCCTCGTACCTAGAGCTACACCCCTTTATATATCTATCTATAATCTTTTCAAGTGTCTTAAGAAAAAAGGAAGATAGGCTCATAGGTCTCAAGGACTTAGGTAAAGCGTAGTCCTTTTTACCAGCCTTGGGTATGAATAGAATTTTGACAATTTTACATCGTTCTGGAATATATCCCCATGAAAATATTGTTCAGAGCAAGATTTTTACCAGACAAGGAAGAAGGATATCGATGCACCGCTGTATTTGGATGAAAATTATTCCATCCTCCTCGCAAGCCTTATATGATTTAAAGGAGTCAACAGTCAACTTCACCAAGTTTGGCTTTATTATCTTTGCAGCCCTACATCAGTCCTCATTACAAGGCCTTCGTAGGCCTTTGAAGTCTTATGTGACCCTGGGAAATGGGTTGACACTAGTAACTCCAATGTTTCTCTTTCACTATTTGTGAAGTTACCATTAGGCATTTTAAGAAGCCCGATCTGATTAGGTTTAGTTTTCGATTGCATTTTGTGTAGCCTTGCACTGCGAGGCATAGACTCAACTCTCGCATAGCTTCCTCCACGATGCACTTTTGGCTTTTCTATTTTATTTATTATATTCGATTATGGCTACAGTATAAATATTCCACTATTTGATTTTAGGAGCCACATTGAATAATATCCTGTTCCTACTCTTTTTGAAGTGAAAACTTCTTTAGCGGTGTTGTACACTTTTTTGTAATAGGTAAAAAACGTTAAACTCGTGTCAGGACACGTGGCCTTGATCGGAAATTCGTAAGACGGATGGAGAGAGAGAGCCGGCGCGGCGTAGGAGAGGAAGTATACCTCTCTCTTTCTACGGCGCGGTGAAAATGTATGCCTGCGCCTGCTGTTTCGTTTAGGCGGCGCAGGGCGCTTGCGCGAATGTTCGTGTGTGATAATTAAAGCAATTCGTGCAAAATTATTTCATAATCATTCCAAAATATCAAAAATGCACAACGTTAATATTCAAGTTTTCACTTCTGCCGGCACTCCCTTAGTATTCCACCCAGGAACTTTTCGTGTTGAGGTCTTGTTTTTGACGAGACAGCGGTGCTCAAGGGCTTCACGTATACCTACGGTTAGTGTCTCTTTCGCAAACTCTAGATCTTCAATGGTTTTGATGATTTGATTAAATGTTCAAAATTTCTCCTTAGGCTCTCTCTGTAGACATCCAATGAGATCTTTTGGATCAACAAATTCAGAAGTTGATGATACTTTGATTATTCGAGAGCTATGCCTCCAGCCAAGATTTCAGTTTTCTGACTTCATCAGGTCACCTAAAAACTAGGGAACGAAATTATACTACCTCAATCGCTGGAGATTGCTCAGCGAGCTATGGGGAGGGCTACGCTTTGAGTTTTTCTGCGTGATAGACTTAGGAATGAAGATATCCGCATTAGAACCTGAGTGACATATCCCAACAGACTAGTAAGCTAAGGTGGCAATGGGCTGGTCATATAGCTCGAATAACCGATTATTGATGGGGTAAAAATGTTCCCGAGTGGCAGCCTCGTACCGGTAGGCAAAGTGTGTGGCTACACCCCACTAGATGGAGTGACAACCAGGAAAGACATGCAGGAAGTCGAAGGATGCAGGTGGCTAAGGCCTATGTTCAGCAGTTGACTTGTGAAGGGCTGTAATGATGATGATTTATTGTCAACCATGTATTCATTTATATTATAATTAGGCTTATTATATGTATAAGTTTTGTTTAAAACTTTTTTGCAGTAGCATACATTGTCCCATTAATTAATTACTGACGCTGTGAAGTCGAGAAACTAATATTACTAGCTTGCGAAAGTAAATGTTTTTCATTTCTTTAAATATTTTCTAAAGGACATCCGCGGTTTAATTTTGTAAAAAGGTTTTAAACCCCTCTTCTGTAAAACGAAATAATTTTCTAAATCAGCTATTTTTCCTATAGCAAAATCCTATAAGACATGCTATGGATGCTATAGAATGCTATAGAAATAGTTGAAAAACTAGTTGGTTCGACACTTGTGAGAGGCGGATCACCTTACCACGGGAACTAATCATGTCCTCCAAAGAACTTTTACGGGCTGATGATGATGATAATTAATTATTTAATGATTTCTTTTGTTCACAGTGAAAGGTCAGATGGTTAACGCTCGCTGTAAAAATAACCCGGGTTCGATCCCCGCCAGCACCAATGAAATTGTTAATTGAAATTATAAGTTCTAATTTACTGCATGCTCGGCGGTGAAGGGAAACATCTTGAGGAAATCTGAATGTCCCAAGAATAAGAAATAAAAAAAATATTTCGAAGACGTTTGAAGTTCGCCAACACGCATTGGGGCAGCGCGGCGGACACTTCCTTGCCCTAAAACACTCTCAGAAATGAAAGGAGGCCTGTGCCGTGGCCACACCACCACGTGGTGAGGTGTGTGATGTATGCAGTGGGACGTATATAGGCTGTAACTTTACTTTACTTTACTTTTTTGTTCATGCAAACACTACACATCAAAATGAATCTAGTTTTTACGGATTTTATCGCGTGTACTCGTATAACTTATTTTAAATATAACTTATTTTATATTCACGACGTTTCGAGGACTTTAAATCATCCATTGTCACGTGGCGGACTGAGGTGTTCAACGTCTCAATTTCATAGTTAGCCACGGCTCATACTTACTTAACGAATATTTGCGTGGGTAGTTCTCTCTATGAGCTATATCGTCAAAATAAACAAGATGACCCGCTTGGTATGAATGATACATTTAATTAAATGTTATTCATACTACATCAGTAAAAATAACAAAACATATAAAGGCTTTAAATCTGCAGTGTGTCATTTCATCATCGTTATAATCATCATCATTACCATTACAACTTACTGATGAATACCCCTAAAGGAACCCTAAATAGCACGGTCCTCTGCCACACTCCATCAACTTTCCGCACCTCTTACCAGGTAGTCACTCCATTTACTGGGGGAACGACTAACATTGGCCTCTGAGGTTGTCACTTGCCACCCGAAAACCCTAGGAGTTTATGTGCTTCTTAATATTGAGTGTTATTCAAATAAATATTTCCTTTCTTCTTTCATTTCTCTAGTTAATTGTCCCATTACCACTTCAGCTATCTAATCCGTTGGAATCGATAGTAAGCTACGAGTGCGTGTATAAAGTTTAATATCATAGTACGCTATTAATAATTCATATACTGGAGAAAAGTTATATGTCTTTCTACATTTCATAGCACTCTTCCGTGTCGTTTCTGCTCAGCAGTAGACACGTTCTTCCTTAAATGATTAAACTTAATGAAGTGGTACAATATGTGCTGCAACTGATAATATATTTCGGAAAATGAGTTGTACTGAATTGTTTCACTTTTACAAATATTTACTCATAATTAAATGTTTAGAACGTTAAAATATTCCGTAAAGTTGAAGAAATGAAACTAGTTTTCTGATATTTAGATTTAAAACAACGTTGATCATGAACTGTGATGACACTTTAGAAAATACTAGACATTTGTCTACTCACTACAAGCATACCACTTTAAGATGTCAAGGTACATGAAGCTCATTCTGTAGATCAGACCAGAATTAATAATTACAAAGGTAAAGATACTCCGGGTTAACTTTGATATCGGGACGTCGATAAATCTCGGAAATTAAAAATAAGTGAAATTAAACGCGATAAAATATTTTTATTCTATTATTCAAGGTCAAAACTGAAATTAAAAATTGCATTAATTTCATCTCTAGGTGTAAGGATTTCTTTCATGCCTAGGAGTCCATCTGATAAGTACAACACTAAATTTTATTGTCGCCAAATATCAGTGCTTGTATTACTGTAATCTGGTCTAATGGGTATAGACAGCCAGTATAAATACGGAAATTCCATCTCATACCTCAGGGTAACATACCTGTAGCTTCCTTTGTATGATGCTTTACGTGGTAGAACCATGCTGCAGTTATATTAGTAGTATAGTTGTAGCATGAATGGACCGGCTCGACCGGGGAAGGACCACGCTCTCACAGAATACCAACGTGAAATAGTAGCTTAATGCTGCTGTATTTCGTATGGTGAGCTTAGAGAACCGGAGACCCTTTTTACTGGAAACGAGGCATTCCATCTCGGTCCTCACGGGTGACTGACGCATTACTGACGCATCTACATTTTGATTTGTAATCGGGGATAGATGTAGATGTCCATGGGCCGCAGCAACCACTTACCATCAGGTAGACTGTGTGCTCGCTTGTCACCCTTGGGAGGCCTATGTTCAAACTGTGATGGCAGTATCATGGCATTGTAAGAATATCTACTGCCACATACTGTCTCATAAGAGCTGACAGAGGGAACAAACCAGGATATAGTCACTGCGCCTTTCTAATATCAACAAAAAAACTGTGGTTGGCGACACGCTTGGCAAGCGTGACAACTATGGAAAATATCTACTTCCTGGCAGTGCACTTTTGGTAAGATGTAATGGTGGTGGTAATGGTTATGAAAACTTACAGAACAAATTCATCACGATGATAATGTCCTAGGATAGACCAGTCTTTTGTCAAATATTCAAAATTGTCCATGATGACAGCGACAAACAAGTTTATGATCTCAAATTGAAACTAATTATATTATACTGCAAATGAAATTAATTAGTAACAAGCTTAGAATGTTTAGAAATTTTATCATTCAAGTCGACATAATAGAATAATAAATTAACCATTTTTTACCCGTGGTGTTAAGAAATTTTTAAAGCCTGATGCTGCCTTAAATTTTATATTAAAACTCTAATTTGTACACCCTATCTTTTTATTTTTTGTTTGCAAAAAAGATCGGATGTCTACAAGCCTCATAATGATGCAACATAGCGTACTTCTAGCAGGTGTAGTGTCTATACAAAAACAACCTGTATCCGATTACATGCCAATAAGTTCCCTGTACTTAAATATGTTCTAAAATTTATCTATAGTTTAACATAGTTACCTTAATAAACACCTAGCATACCTGCATGGGTACAACATAAAATCAGGGCAAGGATGCGACAGTTTATGACATGTCGAACTAATAGTAAAACCGTATGAAAAAAAAAACGAAAAAAAATTCGAATAACACGAATAAAATTATTGATTGATTGAAAAGAATGTCATCTAAAAACGTTAAAAAGAGTGACCCAGAAATTATTACATTTCTCTGAAACACAAGAAGCCGTGGTTCAATATTCTTTCATCATAAAATATGGTACTGCGTGCCATATCGTCATTTTTCTTTTCATTTTTAGTCACAACATTGTATTCGTATACCTTGAAGACTCTGAATCATTGTGGTCAAGTTTAAAAGACAGTAAACTAATGGTTAAGTGCGGACCGCTAACTCTAAAGATCGTGGGTTCAAATCTCCTCACTCCTCATTCAACTACTGTTGTGAACCACTCCTAACACAAGCATTTTAAGCTTACCAGGAGTGGTTGAAGGGAATATTAGTATAGTTAATAGCATTGCTAATATTTACAAAGTAGGCTAAAGCTTTCACCTTCAATGTTGCGGAGTGAAGAGTTCCAATCTATAGTTAGGGGTTGAGATGTTTATCTTCTTTAACCTTCCAGCGGTCGCATCCTTGCGCCGAGCACAAGCAGTCGCGCGCGGTCTGTTATTCCGCAACTTTAAGTGTCTTGTTTGGGAAAACAAATGAATATTTCGACTTACTGTATAGCACATGATTAAGAAGAGATCGTATACGTATATAATAAAATAAAAACAATTTATTTATTTGTTATATTTTTTCATTTGTACTTATTAGAACAAAGGTCTATAAAAACTCAGAATTTTTGTCTCTGGGTGAAAAAGACCGTTATAAATGAAAAAACCCAAAACAAAATGAAATTTTCTTTTTTACTGCTAACAATTTATGAACTTGACTATAATTATCTTAGAAATAAAATCACATTCATTGTCAATGGCACTCTGTAATAGGAACTCTAAAATTTCATTTATTTTAGATCATTCTATGTAAAATTCTAGTTATAATCTAAATTATAATAAAATAAAACAAAGAAAACATATCTAAAAGCTACTAATAATTATTTTAGAAAAGCTACAATAAACTATACGTCATTATGAACCATAATATCCACTTGAGATAAACATTCTCGGCATATAACAATCACATGTTCTAGACACATATGTTTTCCACATTTGAAACAACTATACTTTGATTGGCGGTTCTTTTTCCTATCGCAATAGTAACAACGACCTGCAAAACGTAGAACTTGGTTTGAAAACGATGCTTCTTGGCCTTTTCTGAAATATTTCATCAGGATTTCTTTTATTATCAGTTTGATAGTTTGAAAAATATTCGAAGAAGTATACTTGTACCTCAGTTGATTTTCCATGAATGAATAAGAATTTTCTTCAATAAATCTTCGTCTTACAACACTTTTTTCACTGCTGAGTTCAAAAATTTTTTGTGCATTCACAGTTGTAATATTGATTAAAGTATAAAACAATACCAACGGCCACGTAGATTTCAGATTTTGTAATATTGAACGTCGATTTTATCACCTAAATGTATACTAGAAAATCTAAGTCTTCGTAATTCATTGTCTACAACAATAATAAATTTTATAAAAATATAATTTTATAATATTATAATAAAAAAACATAAAAAGAAATAATAAGATACACAAAACATGAAATATTTACCCCGGTTTCACTTTATTTGCTTTGGATCGTTCTGGAACACAATCGGTCGCGCGCGGAATCTAAGACCGCAAAGACAAATAAGAAAGCATGTGTGCATGCGACGAATATCACAGGGTTACTGAGGGGTGCTACCTCACCTTCCCGACGATATCACTGAAGCACAAGCGTCTATTGTTTATGGTTTTAGTAAATTGACTAAAATAAGTTCGTTGCGGACTCAGAGACTGCGCGCGACCGTTGGAAGGTTAAGTGTATCTAAGAATAATTTTCAATACCACTAAACTTTTTTTCGCTAGCAAATTTTTGTTATTTAACTGCGTTTGGAACTTCCGAAGACTTCATTTTCACGCACTATAAACCAATTCCAGCAACATTGTGACCTATTAATGCCGGCTACATGAGAAGTGAAATTTAATTTAGAACCTTGTCAACTTAATAACGTACCTACTGCGTATATAAGAAGGTTTTAAGGGCTAAACTTCTATAGCCACAATTTTCCTGTGAGATTACAATAAATCCAGGGTAAATGAAAAACAATATGAAAATATTTTCTCACCATTTCTTATTCCCTTTATTCCCATTTTCTTTGGCTACATAATAGTAGCCGTAATTTAGGATAAGATAAAATAAGTACGGGCGTGATTTGGTATGTCCATTCTATCTAGAGAGTTTTCCTATTTGATGCCTATTTGTAAGTTTGGTGTGCTTTTTTATAATAAAATGCTGAACCGAAAGTAATGAAATATTTGCGGTATGAATTTCGAGTAAATGTAATGACGTTTTATAATTACCCACGGTGACATAGAGCTTTAAACATTTATTAAAGTATAAACCTTACAAATTAAATAAACAAAATACAAATTTATAGACAGAACTGACTGCCTCCTTGGTCTAGTGGTTGTAAACGCGATTACTGATCACGAGGTCCGGTTTCGTTAATCGATTACTTGTCAAATAACTCATGTTTTCGTTATCTGGCGCGAAAAAAATCTCGAAAAATTATTGATCTAAGGAAACACATAAAAATTCGATACAAACATGAAGAGGAAAGAAGCTGCTGACGCATCAACCATTTGTCAACCTAATGATTCTAAGAATTCCGCTGCAGGAGAGTTAGATCATTACTTAAGCGTACCAAGGGCCGCAAGAGATGCAAATCCATATTAATGGTGGATTTCTAATAAAGGCTATTTTTTACCCCATCTTGGGAAAAGTTTTTATCAACACCTGCCAGTTAAGTTTACAGTGAACGACTTTTTGTAGAGGCGGGCTTTGTATATGAAGCCAAAAGTAGCGAACTAGACCCAAATAGGACCGATAAACTAGTGTTTTTGCATCACAATCTTCCTCTCTTAAATTTTAAATATTACTAATAATAATATCTATTACAGATTCTTATGTACGTTGTCAATATTTTTGTTGTTTCTCATGTTCTTGATGTTTTAATGTGTCTAATATAATAATAATGGTAAAAACGAGCTTTTTGTTTTTATTTTTCTCTGGAATATAATTAAAGCCGAGTATTCCGTCGTTATAGAACATGGTAACGCCAGTTAACAAACTACTTTATCAACATTACATTACATATCACATTGAGTTCGTCCTAATTTATATCTATTTTATCAACATTATGAAATGACTAGTGCATATTTGATTCCTTCCTTCCTTCCCTTTCCTACCGCACGCGCTGCCGCCGAGGTGAAGAAAAAGGATCTCGGCGCGCGTCATTATTTAGTGAAATTACGTTCTCCGCAACGCAAGTCCAGCCGTCGCGTCTTAGATATATTAACCGCAAACCGCGCAGGACGAACATTGAGTTCTCCTGTTTATGTTTAACATTCACCGCATCAGACATTGTGTCTTTGTAACTCATAAAAGTGTGAGACGCCCCCATAAGTGCAAAGGTCGAGAGTGTGGGACTTCACGAAATTGTTCCGAGAGTACGTGTGCGCCGAACCGCGTGGCGAGCGCGCTGTATAGCAGACACTCCAGGAGAAAGGCGAGACAGCCCTCATCAGGTCAGTGCGTGCTATCCCACCTACTTATTTTCCCCTTTGTCGTATGTACCAAAATTACAGTCCACTAAATACTTAACGAAGATACCTTAAGTTACTGGCGTCTTCATTTTAATGGTCCTTCGAGCCGGATTGACCTTGACCTTCCGCCCTTATTAGATCGTTATCGTAATAAGCGTTTATATAATCAATTATTTATATTTCAATCTGACTTCAGATTGACCCCGCCCTTATTAGAACACTAAAATAGGTCCTAATAGGTGACATCCATAGTAATTTTAAAACTATATTCTTAGAATGAATAAGCATTTATAATCTATATTTAAATTATTTTGTTTTATGTTGACATCACGTCATCATCTTTTAACTACAACTATAGACTATACTGTTTGATGAAATTACCTTTATTATTTGCATATATATTTAAGCATTATATTCGTTATAAATAACTCCATAATTACTAAAAGTTAACAATTAAAGTTCATCGTTAACAAAACAAATATTTAACAATTCGAGGTCGCTTAGAGACTACCCGCTTATAATTATATTTTTGCCGTATAACTTTAGGCGTAATGCCGCCTAAAAAACAAATAGCATCGAATAATAGCGATTCCTCGGATAATGAGGGCACACCTGATGCTGAGTTGGTTTTATTGTTAGCTAAACGAGATGCTTTATTTGAAATAGTGCAAAAAATATATGATATGTCCTCGGACATCTACACAAACACTTCCACGATGGAGCGTTTTCTTGATGGGAGTTCTAATATTAATGCTTTACGTATTGAGTTTAAACATGTCTTAGATAATTATAATTCACATTTATTAAAAATAAAGCCTATCGCTAAGCCTGACTATAACAGTCTCTTTGCGGTAGAATAAATAGGCTTTATTTACAATATTCGCAATCTAATTCACAAAGTACTAGTACACCATCTAAAGCCAGATTCACACTTCCGCCTATCGAACTTATGACATTTTCGGGTGACATTTGCTCATGGCCTTTATTTTATGCTAGCTTTAAATCAACCGTCCATGACAACCAATCGCTCACCGACGCTGAAAAGTTATACTATTTGCTAGGTAAACTAACGGGCAGAGCCCTATCTGTATGCTCAGGTATAACTCCTTGCCATGAAAATTATAAAATTTTATTGCAAGCACTCGTTGACAAAAATGAAGACCGGCGTAAGCTAGCCTCCACGTATATTAATCAGATGTTCGAATTTAAGCCATTGCAATCGGACACCGCAAATAATTTTGATTTATTTACTGATAACTTTATAAGTGAAGTGCGCGCTTTACAAAACTTAAAGTTAGATAATCTCGCGGACTTAATTGTTCTTCATATCGCGCTTAAGAAGCTGGACCCAGATACCATTCGCTCTTTCGAATACAGTCATAACTCGGTAGTACCTACCTTTGATGATTTAGTAAATTTTATTAAGACCCGCTCCAAAGTTTTGCAACGCACCGATTCTAGTACAAATTCTAATAGCGCACCAAACAATCGACGAGGTAACGGTAATAATCGTCGCTGTAATAATACTTCGTCGCCGAAGTATCAGGCGTACGTAAGCACAACGACTAGTTGCTCAAAGTGTCTCTGCGACAACATTGTGCATCAACACCTATTTAAGTGTGCAGACTTTAATAAAATGATGCCGCAGGAACGATTTAAATGCGTAAAGAGTAACAATGCATGTGTGAATTGTCTCAGTTTAAGTCATCGAGTGTCTAGTTGCTCTTCAAATTATAGTTGTAGAGTTTGTAAATTTAAACATCACACATTGTTGCACTTCCACCGCAGAAGCGATAATGCCTCCCCTGCGCTGGTGCATTCTCCACCGCCTCAAACAGTTACACTGAAGTCTACAGCTCCCGCGCCCGCACACTCGCCACCCCTCATCGCAGGTGCGCGTTCGGACGTCGCGCTGTGTAACTTCGTTCGCGAATGTTTCTTAACGTTCACCGCCTCCCGCGCGCGCAAGTCGTTCGCAGAGAACTGTTTTATTATCAACCGCTCAAGTCTTTGCATACGATGCTAAGGGAGAGAAACAAATTATTCGTATATTATTAGACTCCGCGGCTCAAAGCCATTTTATTACTAAAGAGTGCTGTCATCGTTTAGGCGTCCAACAACACGATACCGAATGTACTGTAGTAAAGGGATTCGGTGGAGTTGAAAAAAATTGTAAAATCGATATCGATTGATATTAAAATTTTCTCTTGATTCGATACAAATATTAACTTCAATATTTCAACGCTAGTTGTTGATCAAATCACCGACCTTTTGCCCACCGCTGTGGTAGACACATCTGTCTTATCACACTTCCATGGCATAAGGCTCGCTGATGAATGTTATAGAGTGCCTAATAAAATTGATGTTTTGATAGGCGCATCCCTTTTCCCGCACTTACTGTGTCCAGACGTAATTTTTTCGTCTAACGACTTGTCCGGGCCCTTGGCTTTGAATACGGTATTTGGTTACGTTATTATGGGCTCAGTGCCAACACTTCAGGTAAATCATTCCTTAACGTGCTGCTCGGTTCTGGAGTCTCCTATCGTTGACAAATTAGTGCAACGATTTTGGGAGCTTGAACACCCACCCTCCGCACCGCCCATTCAGTGTCCTTCAGACATTGAATGTGAAGAGTTTTATAAGTTTACGACATCCCGCGATCATTTTACTGGTAGATACATTGTCAGCCTGCCATTTAAAGATGACGTTTACTCTCTCGGAGATTCTTACGAGACCTCTCGACGACGATTCATGTGCTTGGAGAGGAAACTTCAAGCCTCGCCTACATTAAAGTTAACATATGATGACGTCATAAAGGAATACTTAGCTAAAAATTATATATCCCCCGCAACTCCGTATGACTCTCATGAACCCGCTCTAATATATGTCATACCGCATCATGGAGTCTAACGCGAAGATAAGAAGTCAACACGTCTGTGCATCGTCCTGGATGCTAGCAGTAAGACTAGCACTGGGCGAGCATTAAATGATATCCTGCATTCAGGACCAAATTTGCAAGGCGACTTGTTCAATATAATTTTAACTTTCCGCTTACATCCAATCGCTATGACAGCCGACTGTCGCCAACAATTCCTGCAAATAGTTGTTCGCGATTCTGATCGTCGTTACCTGCTTCCTATACCGCTTCCGTCCACAAGACCCACTTATGTTGTACCACTTCAATCGCGTGTGATTCGGCTTAACTTCGAGTCCATACCATGCATTGCGCACGGTAAGATAGCTCATTGATGACGACGGCGCAAAGTATCCACTTGCGAGTTGTATCGCTATATATGGACGACATCGCGTTCTCTTCACGGCTGTCTCACTGGCCTCGGATTCACTCGGTATGCCGAGTAAGTAGTAGCGAGCGAGTAGCTCGGTAATCCGAGGCCAGTGAAACCTCTCGGCAGCTGATAGACTTATTCAAGGGTGCCCAATGGGACCTGATAAAATGTCATAGCAACCGTCGATCTGTTTTAGATGACCTCCCTACATCCCATACCATAATTACAGGAGAAGTAGAGTTCGATAAATCAATGCCACATAAAATACTAGGCTTGCATTGGTCTACCGATAGTGACGCCTTTTATTTTAAGATATCTGTTCCCGCTGATGTGACGTGCACTAAGCGCGCCATCTTATCTACTGTCGCCCGCCTGTGGGAAATAATGGGTTTCGTTGCTCCCACAGTCGCATACGCAAAATTCTTAATAAAGCAGCTTTGGCAACTTAATTTAGATGGGACCACCACCACCGCCAATTATTAAGGCGTGGAGGCAATTCTGTGCTGAATTACCAGCTCTTAATGATTTACGTATCCCGCGACATGTTGGTGTATCCAAAAACTGTACTGCGTCACTCATGGGGTTTTCCGACGCCAGGGAGCACGCATACGGTGCCGTAGTTTACATACACGTAAAGAGCGTCAATCGTAACACCGTCCAGTTGATTTGTGCAAAGACTAAAGTCGCACCGACAAAACCACTATCTACTGCACCCCTTGAGCTTTGTGGAGCGGTTTTACTCTCAAAATTGCTTCGCAGAGTACTCGACAATTATTCTCTTGATCTTGCAATATCAGTCTATGCCTTTGTAGATTCAAAAGTAGCTCTGTACTGGATAAAGAGTTCGCCACACAAGTGGCAGACCTTCGTTGCAAACCGTGTTATTCAGATTACCGATAATATTCACGCTGATAACTATTATCATGTTGCATGTACTGAGAATTCCGCTGACATACTTTCACGTGGCTCCATGGGTCTCAGTGGACCTCATTGAATCCATCTCAATGGCCTCTTCGTACTTCAGACAATGAGGTTATTGCAGATGTGCCTGAGAAGGAGATTTTGTCGCACACTGTGCGCACATCCGTCTGTAATTCTGCAATTTATGGAGTAAACTTCTACGTATAATTGCGTACGTGTGTAAGTTTGCTAAATTATTGCCCCGCCGCAGCACTACTGTAGTAGTGACTGCTGATGATCTCAGTTTCTCTGAGGTTATAATGCTCCGCACCCTGCAAAAACAGCATTTTGCAGTGGAATATTTAAATATTGAAGGTAACAAACCTTGCACACACGCTTTCAATCGTTTAAGGCCTTTTATTGAGAATGGTTTGATCCGCATTGGTGGTCGTCTTTCGAACTCCGCGTTAGATTACACGCAAAAACATCCAATTATACTCCCGCGCAGTGATCATGTAGTGAACATGATCATTGACTATTATCATATTAAAAATTTACACGCTGGGCCTGAATTATTATTGTCATTGCTCCGTCAAAAATTTTGGATCCTTTCCGCACGTTGCACTGTGAGAAGAGAGTCCACAAGTGTAATATACTCGTATGTTTCTGGCTTAGACCCCGTCCAACTTACTCTTTGATGGCTGATCTTCCCCATAGTCGTGTAAGACAAGCTATTAAGGCATTTACACACACGGGCTGCGATTATGCCGGTCCCATCGCATACACTCCTGTACGTCGTCGTGGTGTACGCAGCGAGAAGGCGTACTTATGCGTTTTCACATGCCTCACGACTCAAGCTGTGCATATAGAAATCGCTACAGATTTTAGTTATTTACTTAGTAGTTCTAGTTTCCTCGCCGCACTTAAACGTTTCCTCTCTAGACGAGGACCGATTCAGTTTTTATATTCGGATAATGGAACGAATTTTAAAGGTGCCGCCTCGTACCTTTGTGATCTCTATAAATTTCTAAACGTTGAATACCATCCAAAGCTTGAGCAAGAGTATGCTAAGAGTCGTATAACATGGAAGTTCATCCGTGCCAACTCTCCTCATTTTGGAGGCGCCTGGGAGAACATGGTCAAGGTCGTAAAAACGCATCTATTCCGAGTTATCAGACATCAGTTACTTTCATACGAAGAGCTTAATACTGTTCTTGCGCAAATTGAGTGCTTGCTAAACTCGCGGCCCTTGACAGTATTAAGTTCTGATCGCGCAGAGCCTTCAGCTCTTACTCCGAGTCATTTTTTGAATAGCGCACCTTTATTGTCATTACCCGCACCCGAAGTCAAATCTGACTCTACCAGTCTGTTAAACAGGCATTCTTTACTGGATAAATTAGTTCAGTCGTTTTGGGATCGGTGGAGGACGGAATACCTTCACGGATTACAAGTTCGTCAGAAGTGGAACACCCAGTCTACGGCTATCGTACCAGGCACGGTTGTAATTGTGATAGATGGTAATGAACCGCCCCTTGCTTGGCCATTAGCGATTGTCGAGTCTGTTCATCCTTCGAAGGATGGCGTAGTTCGAGTAGTGACCGTGAGAACTACTAAGGGAACATACTTCCATCCTGTTGTTCGTATCTGCCCTCTCCCAAGACAATAAATCACGATTATTTTAATTATAATTATTTATTTAAATTAGTATTTAAGTTTATATTTATATATATTAAAAAAGTGTTAAACCGCAAAATTGTATTGATGTATACATTTTCTCGCTTAACAAGTAAGGTTAGTAGATGAGACATGCGCATCGAACGCATCCTCTCACTTTATATACCGCTTATTTATTTTTTTCTTTTTTTTTATATTGGAAGGTTGTCTTTTAAAGGTGACCCTTAAAGGGTGGGAGGGAAATGGTAACGCCAGTTAACAAACTACTTTATCAACATCACATTACATATCACATTGAGTTCGTCCTAAGTTATATCTACTTTATCAACATAATAAAATGACTAGTGCATATTTGATTCCTTCATTCCTTCCCTTTCCTACCTCACGCGCTGCCGCCGAGGTGAAGAAAAAGGATCTCGGTGCGCGTCATTATTAAGTGATATTACGTTCTTCGCAACGCACGGCCAGCCGTCGCGTCTTAGATATATTAACCGCAAACCGCGCAGGACGAACATTGAGTTCTCCTGTTTATGTTTAACATTCACCGCATCAGACATTGTGTCTTTGTAACTCATAAAAGTGTGAGACGCCCCCATAAGTGCAAAAGTCGAGAGTGTGGGACTTCACGAAACTGTTCCGAGAGTGCGTGTGCGCCGAACCGCGTGGCGAGCCCGCTGTATAGCAGACACTCCGGGAGGATGGCGAGGCAGCCCTTATCAGGTCAGTGCGTGCTATCCCACCTACTTATTTTCCCCTTTGTCGTATGTACCAAAATTACAGTCCACTAAATACTTAACGAATATATCCTTAAGTCCCCGTTCCCTGAAATTGTTAATTGAAAATTTAAGTGCTGATTCACCACGCGCTTGGCTGTGAAGAAAAAATATCGTGAGGAAACCTGCATGTCTGAGGAATAATAGAAAAAAAAAGATATTTCGAAGACATGTGAAGTTCGCCAACACACAATGGGGTAGCGCGGCGAACACTTCCTTGCCCAAAAACCCACTTAGAAATGAGGGGAGGCCTATGCCCAGCAGTGGGACGTATATAGGCTGTAACTTTTACTCGGTCCTCGGCCGTTAATACTCAGTGTTTGGCCGAATCCTAAAGAAGGCCCAATCCGCCGAGTACCGAATCCAAATCGAGTACTAGTCCCGTCCATATGATGATAAATACATTAATTTATTAATGAAGTTAGTAGTTAGTAGGAAATATAAATAAATAAATAACTTACGCATGTTTCCGTTATAATCCTTAATATTTTCTCGCTTTTGCGATATTTTAGCAAGATTAATCATCCTACAAAATTTATTTCGATTAGTAGTATTCTAAGCACAGAGTTTGAGACTTCGAGTTAAATTTCCATCGTTTAAACAACTTATCTTTGTGTTCCATCATTAGAACTATTTTAGTACTCGTCCCGTCGTGTATTCCATGAGACGGATCATATGGAGGTATTTCCTAGTTTTCCTTTTCGTTCCTAGAGTTTTCATAAATGTTGCTAAATATTCCACGGAGATTATAATATCGCTCGGTAGGATTATTGATTTTAGGCAGTTCATTCCAGTTCACAGTACGTAGTTTGCATTTTATAACAATATTGTCCAGTGCCTTGAATTATGGAATGAAATTTTGTCCCGTTTCCCTTGACCATCGTCAGGTCCATTAGGTAGTGATCAGACACACTGCACAATAATATATACGTTCACAAACCGTTCGGTCTGGCACTACGTACAAAAAACATGATCAGTGCAAGACGTTACTCGCCGCTCCGCATTCACCACCTCGAGTGCTACTTCTTAGATTCCACATTGTAGGCCTAAGTCACTTCATATATTTAAGTAAAGACTTGAATAGCTCTCTATTGCGTTCTGCAATATATTGATGCTACAATCTCCCATGAAGACAATCTCATTATGAGCAGATATCACGCGTAGTACAGATTCTATTTCATTAATAAAAGAGTTTTTATTTGTACTTGGTGGTCTATATGTAACTATTGCATATATTTCGTGTCTTCAATTTTAAACTGCCCATTTATAATTTGACTATAAAATGTTTGAATATTGTTTTGTAGGATAGGAAGGTATGGATGACAAAAACATAGCAGTGCTAGTGCTAGTTGACTTTTCTAATGCTTTTAACACAGTTTATAATGATATCCCTCTTTCCATCCTATCCCATCTTAATTTTAAGCCCACTGTCTTAGATTTGTTCGAATTCTATCTTCGCGGGCGTCAGTAGTCAGTTCACGTGGATCAAATGACCTTAGCTTGGGCCAAAGTTGAATGTGGCGTACCGCAAAGCGGTATACTCTCTCCTATCATCTTCTCAGTTTTTATAAACATGATCACTCATAATCTTGAATGCTTGTACCATCTGTACGCCAATTATCTGCAGCTATATGTGTATTGTGGCGTTGAAAACCTACATAATGAAATTCACAAGTTAAACCAGAATTTAAACACAGAATTTACACACAACAAAGATTGGTCCTCGCATCATTGAGCCTGTGTGAATCCAGTAAAATGCCAAGCGATTTCAGTGGGAAGTAAAAGGTTGTTGGCTAGGGTTAATCAAGCAGACTTACCTCCTATTTGCTATGATAATATTATTACTCCATTTAGTGAGTCTGTTAAAAATCTTGCCCTGTATATTCTATATTTATATCTGAACTGGAAAGTGCTAGTTATTAATTGGAAAGACATTGCCACCTTACGTTCCGTTTATTGTCTCAAATACTTCCTTCCTATTAAGTCTAAGCTCATGCTTGTCCAAACTCTTATTTTATCTATCTTTGATTATGCAGATGTTTTTTGCTACCCCAACCTGTCCCAAGAACTTCTTAATAAGCTGCAGCGCCTGCTTAGTAACTGCATTAGATTTATTTTTGGTCTGCGTAAGTTCGACCATATTTTTCATTACAGATATCAGCTTAAGTGGCTTACCATAGGGCAAAGGCGTAACACCAGAATATTACCTGTTCTTTTTTCACTTTTAAATGATCCATATGCGCCTTCTTACCTCAAAGAACGATTTCAATATCTCTCTTCTTGTCATGATGGGGTTTTTTGATCTTCCTTTAATAACAAGAATTATATTCCTACTCATCTCACCGGGTTCTATGGTAATTCCTTAACTGTTCAAGCTGCACTTCCTTCCTCGCCTGAAGATATCATAAAAGCGCCAAACAAATACTGCTTTAAAAAGATGGTACGCGAGCATTTACTGAATAATCATTAGAATTACAATATTGTTAATTAATCGTATTTATATGTATGTATTAACTTCGTATCTATGTTTATTTATGTCCATATACGTGTATGTATGTGTATGTATGTGTATATATGATTATTAGCATATAAACTTATTTATATTATTATTGTTCCGTGCCACAGTTGATGCCTGGTACATAGCATTAGCACCATCTAGTATCAGAAGGAGAAATAGGAGCGTCAAAATCTTTCTAGATCTCTGTCACTAGCGCCATCTAGTATCGAATAAAGGAACTAACCTTCTAAAAAACTCTACACTCAAATTTTCTACACCGAGTCGGTCGGGACTGCTATTTGCTGAAACATGCTAGATGTTACGGTGGAAAAGGCCTATGCAAAGCCGTTAGGGCTGCGACCGAGCGCAATATTTAATTGGCGACACAAGCGACGCTTTCGGAGCGAAATAAAGTGAACTTGAGTGTTACGTTGCTCTTCACAACTAATCACACCAAAATATGTGATTAATTATTGGTGTGATTTAGGTTTTAATTGGTGTTCAGTAATCAAAGTGTCAATTTTGGTAATTTAATCAGCAGTTTTTACTGTCACGTACCCTAAGCTCGTAACAATTTGTATCAAAAGTGGGATACAATCATGCCGATCTTACCTTATGACGACTCAGGACGTTTTGGTAGTGCAACACCGGAGACGTCGGAGGGCCAGCTGCCAGTCACGGAGGCCGGCCCTTCAGCAGCTCCTGCATCTCTCTGCATCTGCAGCACCTGATTTAGGTGCTCTGATAATGATGCTGCAGGAGCAGACTCGCTGACAGGAGGAATAGACCCGTTGGTTGAAAGAGCAACAACAATCCCAACGGGAGGAACAGGCTCGCCGATAGGAGAAACAGGTCCACCAATATGAGGAACAGGCCCACCGGAAGGAGGAACAGGCCTATCGTTTGGAAGAGCAGCTCAAACGCGATGGAAGGAAGAGCATATGCTCCTCATGAAGGACATTCACGCTATCTTCGGTAAAGGGTTGCTCAATATGACAACCGCCTGTCGGTAACAGAGACCCGAATCGACCAAGTGAGCAATCTTGTGGACAACGTGATGGCTGAGGTGAAGAAAACGCAGGATGACTTCAAACTTGGGGATGGAATTACAGCTTCCGTAGTAGCTACAACACCTTCGCTACGTAGATTTAAAGTGCAGCTATTCGACGGAACTTTTTCCTCGTCACCCTACAAAATCCAGTTCGAGGCTAACATGCGAACTGCTGGAATAAAAGTCAGGCCATGACTACAATCACCCCAGGCCTGCCAAGCTTTAACTGTTTTGGAAGCTCTCAGTAAGAAAGTGACTTACAAACAGCTTCTTGAGGCATTGGGGGTGGGATATGGCGACGCTTACCTGGAAAACGTCTTTCGTGCGCAGCTTAAATATCGCGTGCAATGAAGCAACGAACCTGCAGCATTGGGCCCTTGAGGTGGAGAAGATGGTTCGAAAAGCTTACCGGTCTGTACCTACGCTCATTGATGGGAACCTTGTGCAGACATTCGACGGCAATCGCGACCTGGATGTCACAGCAGCTGTGAGGTTTAGGCACCACGTGACGCTTAAGGAAGCCTTGGACCATGCACTAGATGTGGAAGCCGTGCGGCAGGATCATCGTTCCCATCGCATCAAGGAGGTTGCAGCAGCTACAGTCCGTGATCGCAATAATGGATACAGCTAAAGGTGCTTCGGCTGTGGGGAAAGAGGCCATCTTCGATCCAGCTGCCCTAAGCGGACTGTAGAAAAGGAAGAAGATCGATCTGGAGAGAGGTATTGCAATTAACAGCACCACCCAGCAGCAGCAGGAATACGATTTTACTATCGAACACTGCAGCGGAAAATAGCATAGCAACGCAGACGCGTTGCCAAAAAGACTTTATCCTGATGACTGCAACAATAGTACTAGGCAAGAGGGTAAGGAAGTGGTATCTCTGAGGATTCTCAGGGCAGATCAGGCAATGTCCGCAATGAAGGGAAGGACAGCTTACGACATGCACACCAGGAAGATTCGGATATCAATCTGATTCTGGAATGGATGAAAGCCAGTGCTCTTTAATCCAAGTGAAGCGACGTCTCAGCAATGAGTTCGACCACGGAAAGCTTTTGGGCCCAATGAGACAGCTTGCTGATTCAGGGTAAAGTCCTGTGCTGTAAATGGGAAAATGGTCGGCAAGACAGCTATCACTCGCAAACAGTTGTCCCTAAAGCTAATGTACCGGACGTTCTACAGCTGTACCATAAAGTTGTTCAGGAGTCCATCTGGGAGTTAAACGGACTCTACCGACAATCCGAGAACGGTTTTTCTGGGTCCATTATCGTAACGATGTCGAGGATTGGTGTCACAAATGTACAAGTTGTGCGGCAGTAAAGGGATCTTATACTCGTGATATAGGTGCATCGAAATTGCACAATGTTGGTGCACCATGTGAGAGGACGGCTCGTACCGGATTGTGACCAGGATCAACGATGTAACCTACCGAATACAGAAAGGTGCAAGAGGTACTTTTAAGATCGTCCATGTGGATCGACTGGCGCGTTATTATGGGGCCGATAATGCTCTCGGCATTTCCGATCGGAATACAACTAAGGTCTCTCTCTCACTTTGCTTTGTTGGAAGCAATACTATCATGATTGATATCTTGGGACCATTTTCAAGTCATCGTCCTGCTCAGCGGTAACATTATTACGGCCTCGTTTCTGCTAAATAAACATCATCATCAAGGGGAAAGCCGTGATGAACGCCTTGGCAACGTCGTCTTCGAGCGTATTGGCCATAGAGCAACGCAGACTACAAGCAGGCCGTCGGGGAGTGACCATACTGATACAGAATAGTCTGTAATTTTAGGCGGGGGAAAATCTACTGACTAAAAGAATTGTATGTCACAAAGAAACTATCCATTTTTTAAATTTTGGCGTGGCGGATCTCTTTTGTAGCAAAATTCTAAACAATTACGGCATATTTGTAGGATGTCCATTCAGCCGCGCACCCAGATTTAGTTCTTGTAAAGTGTGCGTCTGCAACTAGTTTTATACGGTATGGTTTATTATGTTATGATGGAAAGGGGTAGAAGTTAATATCGGGCACTGTTGTACGAAGTCGTCTAATTTTAACGTAAAGCTCTGAAATTTCTTGTTGGCTTGACAGATTTGGATGGTATAAATGTAAGTTTTAGACTGATATGAAATTGAAAATATATATGAGTAAGTTTTAATAATAAAAAACATACATGTTTCTAAACGTATTATTAACTCATCACTAATCATGTGCAAATAAGTAGTTAACATTACAGTAATTTTTTTCAGGGATGCTGTCAAAAGTTGAATACGGTTATCTCGAGTACGATAAAATTTTAAAAACGTTAACGTAATTCTTGCGAACAGAATCCAAGTAAAACAAATTAGGAAACTAAGACCAAATTCGAAAGTTGTTTACATAAACATGAGCAAAAGCAGTGCATTGTGCACAGCCTATGCGTAAGATAAGCTTTCCGAACGGATTTCCTCATAGCATGTTTTATAATTTTAAGTTCTTATGAGGATATTACGTCAATTACTTGACTTTTTGGTGTAATATATATTTTTATACCAGAGATTTTTACTTTTGAGCGACTAGATTTAACCGTGTTGGTTAATTAAATCTAGTCGCTCGAAACTTTTAACTTGTAAAAGGCGAAAACTTAATAATTGCTAGTCTGTGCTCCATCATTGGTTGCAAAATTGAGTTCACTGTCTAACGCAAACATGTTTCCCAGTTGATGTATGTATGTATGTAGTTGACTTAATAGAGGCCAGGATCTTAACAGTGTTGTCTGTTTGTGATGACGAATAGACGTAGGAAAATAAATCACCAATGAAATCTGAAAATATAAGACAGTAGTTTAGGTAGAAATTATTTTTTACCTGAATCCGCCGTTCGTATATTATCGCGAGTGTCGAGTAATGGGTTACGAAGGGAATCACTTATTTACTGTAAGGTTTTTTCCATGTTTTTAAGTGTACTTGTAGAATACTAGCATTATTAACCTAATGATTATCAGAATTTTGAATTTTAGCCAGGATAAATGTAGAAGTCTTTGGGCCACAGCATCCACTGGGACTGGAACTGGAACGGAACTGGGAAGGATCACAGAATAACAGCGTAAAATGTGTGTAGTAGTAGTGTAGAGAATCTGAGACCTTTTTTACTGTAAATGAGGCATTTCATCTTAGTCCTCAGAGGTGACAACCCATCTGCATTTTGATTCGTAATCGAGGATCCATGTAGATGTATCCATCCATGTAGATAAACCACTTATCATCAGGTGGACTGTGTGCTCGTTTGCCTTACCTACGAAATACAGCAGCATTAATCTACTATTTTATGTTGGTATTCTATGAAAGCGTGGTCCTGCCCTGATCGAGTCGATCTGTTGGTACTTTTATCTAGTGTTCGACATGATTCTACAACTATATAGCTGTAGCGTGGCTTTACCACGTACAGAATGTATACTTGTTTATATGTAGGTGTTTATGTTTTTAGTTTTATTTTAAGATTCAAGCTAATATGCATAAAACCGTTTTAATAAAACTTAAACAACGTTAGCTGTACCAATACCTCGCTTTAGAGTTTTTAATTAAGGTTGCCAATAAAGCCGGGGGCACATAATTAGAGAGCGTCGTAGCAGTAGCGTATTAAATTACCCCTAAGTTATTTATTAGGTGCTCTCCGTTTCCCTTTATTTTTAATATATTCGCAAAATTTATCTCGTTTGCTACACCGACTACATTTAAGAGGCGAGATGCTGGTATTGTAAAGACAGTTTGCTTATGAATCCATCTATCATAGTCATATGATCTTTGTATCATTACCACAGATGCTTCAAACTCGACGTACATGGAATAAAATAGGGTGATAGCAAAGAATTTCGGTGCTGAGGGCTACGAGTGAAAATCCTAGACAGTAGAAGTATTCTATGGTGTACAAATTATGTTTGTCCTTGCATAATTTTTGGACGTAAATAGCCTCCACATAATATATATAATTTGTCAGGTAGTTACTACATCTAGTGTAGAATCACAGAACAACCGAAATGTGGTCGTTCATCGGTGGCCGTATGATGAAACTCAAAGTCACTCCGTTTAATGAAATTAGCTATACACTGAATTTTCTGCTGGATTAAATCCGAAATAAAAGTATCCGCAGAATCATACCCGCTTAGTAGATCAGTGACTACACCTCAGAAAATCAACATCCGATGGGGGTAAAAGGTTCGAGTAGTAGCCTCGTACCAGAAGGCAAAGTGTTGGTGCTGTAACAGTAAAGTCTAGGTATTTTTACCTTTGGCGTAAATAGAATTTTCCAATCAACTATAGGAAGACCAGCAACATGGATATCGTTATGACATTTCCCATAGCCATCTCTAACGACATCCATGGGAATAAATAGGTTGAATGATTACTATTACAAGATAAACTTTAAGTCTAGGCATCAACATATGGGGTGCGAAGTCAGAAGTCCTCCACGTGTGCCTGGTAGTTGCGAGTCCCTCTCGATACGTCTGGAGGGGAAGAGCAGCAACTGGGCCGGTGCACCCTGGGCGCGGCGGTAATCTTCCTCGAGAAATGAGAAGAAATTCTTATTCCTTGGGGAATGTTGCTGCCGCGGCTAATTATTCTGACATGGGGGGGGTCCATCCCGGACCAACAGTGCGTTCCTCTGCGTGACCCTCTGATCAGCAGAGGGCATAGCAGAGGAGCGAGGGCGGGCTCGGTGTGCACTTACCCTGCCTCCGGGCAGACAGTGAAGGATTCATCCTTTGCTGTCACCGCCGGTCTCGTAATCCCAGTCGAAGTGTCGTGGATCATGTCTCGCGGCTTTGATAAGGACCGAGGGTCTTGGCTTAATCGCCCGGACCGCGAGGGAGAAAACCTCTATAAAAAGTTACCCCGAATCCCAAGCGGCGACGCACCGCGAGGGGATGGATGGCTGACGGGGTTCTATGAACAAATCAGCCGCAAGTGCGGTCCTCGCCAGGGTACCTGCAGACCCCCTGGCGAGTAATAAATCCTCTAAATCTGCTTACCTTGGTACAGGGGTCTCTGCCAAGGTGGACGTTTAATTCCCCCATAATCGTGGGTACAAATATGGAAAAAAAACAAACAAACAAAAAAGTAGAGGAGAGGAGGAACGATGCGGGGACAGAGTCCGACGCCGCATCGAGCAGCGTGGGAGGCCCAGAGAGCTCCCGACGTGTGGGGCCTGGGACCGCGGAGAACAGTAAGTTCTTCCGCAAGCGGTCCAGGCGGGATGGCGACCAGGGGCCATCATCCGGTGAAGACGAGGTCTCGGCCCGGAAAATCCCCACCAACGGGCGGGGCGGGCTGAGAGGCAAGGGGAATGCCAATCAGAGGGCCGAACGAGCGGCAAAGCTTGCCGAGGAGGGGCGCCACCCGGGCGATACGGTATCAGGCGAAGAGACGAGTGCGACTGGCGGCTCCGATGTGGAGCGTAAGGCCAGATTCGTAAAGGAGGTGGAGGCCGCGATCAAGGTCGTGGCCAACAAGCAAAAGCCCGCCTCGAAGTTTAAGGCCATTCCCGGGGCCTCCGCCTCCATCATGGCGGCTGCGGAGGCCAACTTTGCTGGCGCCGGGCCTAATGCGGACGAGGTGGCAAAGCTGCGGGCGGACGTGGCCCGCCTGACGTCCGCCATGGAGACTCTCCAGAAGGAGAACGAGAAGCTCCGCGCAGACCTGGCCAGTCTACGTGAGCCTGCCTCTCGCGCGGCGCCCCAGACGCAGTGCCCAAGCCGGCCCGTGCCGGTGGAGAACCAGGTTCTGAACCTGGTCCGGCAGGAGCTGGCTGCCTTCCAGCACCGGTTCTCCGTGCTGGAGGGCATCGTCCTGCGCCCCCCCCTAGGGGCAAACAAGACGGCAGCGAGGCCGGCAACGGTCTCGTACGCGGCGGCCACGGCTGCCGCATCCAGGCCGGGGCCGTCTAGCCAGCCCTCGGGCGGGGCTGCAGGTTGCCCCTCCCCCCTGAAAAGCCGGCTCTGGCAAATCCGGTACCGGCTGAACCGGCTCCGGCTAAGCCGGCGACGGGAAAGGGAGGCAAGACGAAGGCGAGAAAGGGCAAGGCGGCAGCACAGGTGGTGGCTGCACCAGCCCCAGTGCCTGCGGCGAATGTGCCAGCGCCAGCGGCAAGCCAGCTGCCGCCACCGTCACTGCCCCCCAGCTCCCTACACCTCCCGCGGCTGAAGCCGGTTGGCAGGTGGTCGGGAACAAGAAGAAGGGTAAGAAGGCAGCCAAAAAGGCCAAAGAGCAGGAGCGGCAGCGCCAGTTCAGGGCGCGCAAGATCGCGGCTAGGCTCCGCGCCCCGAAGACCGCAGCTGTAGTGATTACACTACAGCCGGACGCGGAAAAGAAGGGCGTTACCTACCGCGATCTGCTCGCGAAGGCGAAGGAGGCGGTGGATCTCGGGGAGCTCGGGATCACCGGGGGCCTCCGGCTCAAAGTCACCCAGACGGGGGGCCCGTATGCTAGAGGTCCCCGGGGGAATCCAGTGGCGCGACCGCGGACGCTCTGGCTGCGAAGCTCAGAGCGTCTCTGGACGCGGAAGAGGCCCGGGTGTCCAGGCCCGTCAGATGCGCAGACCTGCGCATCATGGGTCTGGACGACTCGGTATCGGAGGAGGAGTTGGTGGCCGCCGTCGCCAGGTCCGGGGGGTGCACTACTGACCAGGTTAGGTCAGGCGCCATACGCCCGGACCAACGGGGCATGCATGCCGCCACGGTGTGCTGCCCTGTTACGGCGGCCAAAACCATAGTGGAGGGCCGAAGGCTGCTGGTGGGCTGGGTCTCAGCGCAGGTTAAGCTGCTGGAGCCCAGACCTCTGAGGTGCTATCGCTGTCTCGTGGGGCACCACGTATCAGTGAGATGCGCCTCGGAGGTTGACCGTAGTCGCCTGTGCTTCCGCTGCTGTCAGCCCGGACACATATCGGCAACCTGCTGCGCCACGCCGCACTGTGATGCGTGTGCGGCGACCGGCAAGCCAGCCGATCACCGGGCCGGAAGCAAGGCCTGCGTGCCACCCGCCAAGGCCAAGGCCGCGGGTAGGGTAGGGGCCAAAGCCGCCACCGCCTCTGTGGCCTCCGCCGCAGCCGCAACTGCCACCGCCACTGCTATCACTGTCGCCGCCGCCGCCGCCGCGACACCGACGCCCGCAGAGGGGCCCCCCGTGGAGGAAGCTGAAATGGAATGCCTATAACGGCCCCATTAAGCTTCCTCCAGGCGAATATCAACCACTGCGCCTGCGCTCAGGATCTGTTGATCCAGAGCATGGCGCAGTGGTCGATTAACATAGCTGTGGTCGCTGAGCCGTATTTTGTTTGGCCTAGGGAGGACTGGGTGGCGGACCTTAACGGCTCAGTGGCCATCATCTCTTCGGCCGCCGCCGGTACCCCGACCCTTGAAGGTGTCAGGAGGGGTCAGGGGTGCGTAGCAGCACGGTTCGGGGAGTTCGTCGTTGTGGGGGTGTACTTCTCCCCGAACCGATCTCTCGCCGAGCTCCACAACTCTCTTGCAGAGCTGAGAGCAGTCGTCGTCGGAAGTTATCCCCTCCCCGTACTTGTCCTCGGGGACTTCAATGCCAAGAACTTGGCTTGGGGTTCTCGTCGTACAGATGTGCGGGGTAGGATGGTGGAAGACTGGGCTCTGGAGACAGGCCTGGTCGTCCTAAATCGGGGTTCTGTCCCCACGTGTGCGGATGCGGGGCGAGTCGGTGGTGGACATTTCGTTCGCTAGCCCCGCTCTGTCGCCGCGTGCCATTGACTGGCGTGTCATGGAGGGGGTGGAGACCTACTCCGACCACCGGTACATCCGGTTTGATGTCTCCACCCAGCCCTCGAGCGCGCCAGTCCAACAGGCCCCGAGTGGTCCGCGTTGGGCGCTGAAGCAGCTGGACCGGGAGCTCCTCCTGGAAGCCTCGATCGTGCAGGCCTGGGTGTCATCACCGGACAGGCCTGCCGACGTCAATGATGAGGCAGGGTGGTTCCAGGAGGCCATGTCCGAGATATGTGACGTGGCAATGCCCCGCGTCCGGCCAGGAAGCGCCCGGCGTCAGGTGTATTGGTGGTCGCGTGAGCTGACGTCTCTGCGCGAGGCGTGTATCGCCGCGCGGCACCTGTACACCAGGCATCGCAGGCTCCGCATTCGTCCACCGAATGCGGCAGCCATTGAGGCGGAGCTGTACGAGGGATACAGAGCGGCGAAGAACGCCCTCCGGGAGGCTGTCCTGCGGGCCCGGGATCGGGCCCGTGAGGAGATGCTGGAGACTCTCAACAGAGATCCGTGGGGGGCGCCCTTACAAGATGGTGCGGGATAAACTCCGCACCTGGGCCCCCGCTGACGCAAAGTCTCCGGCCCCAGCTCGTGGAGGACGTGGTGAGCGCTCTGTTCCCTGCGCGACGGGAACATCCACCCCCGCCTATGGCTCCGCCACATGCGGTGCCGGAAGCGGACCACCAGGACGACGACGACGACATCCCGGAAGGGACCGGGGTAGACCTGAGAGTGGCGGTACGTAGGCTCAAGGCCAGGAATACCGCCCCAGGACCCGATGGCTTGCCTGGCAAAGCCTGGGTCCTGGCCTCGGAGGCTCTCGGGCCCCGACTGGAGGGGCTCCCTAAGCGCATGCTTGGAGAGAGGCCAATTCCCGCTTCGTTGGAAGACGGGGAAGCTGGTCCTCATTCGGAAGCCGGGGCGCCCTGCGGACTCTCCGTCCGCATACCGGCCCGTGGTGCTGCTCGACGAGGTGGGCAAGCTCTTTGAAAGAGTCATTGCAAACCGCCTCGCCGAGCACCTTGCGGGGACGGGGCCGGATCTTGCGGAACACCAGTTTGGTTTCCGCAAGAGGCGCTCTACGGTGGAAGCCATCATGCGCGTGAGAGCCCTCACGACGGGGGATGCAGTGGCCAGAGGGGGGTTGTCTTGGCGGTGGCTCTTGACATCGCCAACGCCTTCAACTCCATGCCCTGGAGCTGCATTAGGGAGGCACTCCGGTATCACCGGGTGCCGACCTATCTCCGTCGTATAGTCGGGGACTATCTGACGGACAGGGCCGTCATCTACCCCGGTCGCAACGGTGAGTGGAACCGGCGAGAGATGTCGTGCGGTGTCCCACAGGGTTCGGTTCTGGGGCCACCTCTGTGGAACATCGGTTATGACTGGGTGCTGCGCGCCGACCTCCCTACCGGCGTCAGCGTAATTTGCTACGCTGACGACACGCTGGTACTGGCACAAGGGGGGTCGTACGAGGCGGCGGCGGAAACTATGACACGCGGGGTTGCGATAGTCGTTGAGAGGATTCGGCAACTGGGTCTCGAGGTGGCTCTGCACAAGTCCGAGGCCATGCACTTCCATGGTCCTCGGAACAGGCCACCACCGGGATCCTCAGTAATGGTAGGAGGGGTATCCATCGGCGTCGAGTCGACGCTGAAGTACCTAGGACTCGTCCTCGACGGCCGATGGAACTTCGTTGAGCACTTCCGACGTTTGGCTCCCAAACTGGAACGGACCGGGGCTGCCTTCAGGCGACTCCTGCCGAACCTGGGGGGCCAAACGCCTCCCTGCCGGAGGCTCTACGCGGGGATCGTGCGATCCATGGCCCTTTACGGGGCCCCGGTGTGGGCGCGTGGTTTGGCGCGGCTTGCCGTCCACCACCTGAACGCGCCCCAAAGGGTGGTCGCCGTTAAAATGGTTAGCGGCTACCGCACGATCTCCCGCGAGGCGGCGAGCCTCCTTGCCGGATTGCCGCCATGGGATCTGGAGGCGGTAGTCCTCGCACGCCTGCACGAATGGCGCGCGGAGGCACTATGCCGGGGGAAACCCCGCTGCCGCGGCAAGTTGTCGCGCAGCGGACAGTCTTCCGGCACGATCTCATGGCGACATGGAGAGAGCGACTGTCGCAACCCCGTGCTGGGCACGCCACTATAGCGGCGATAAGACCCCTCTTTGAGGAGTGGCTTGAGAGACGCCACGGCATCCTCACCTTCCGCCTGACTCAGGTCCTCACCGGACACGGTGTGTTCGGGAGGTTCCTGCACCGAATCGGGCGGGAGGAAACGCCCGGGTGCTCCCACTGCGAGGATGGACCGGAGGACACGGTGGAACACACCGTGGAGGTGTGCCCTGCTTGGGCGGAGCACCGCCGTGTCCTCGTAGCGGCGATAGGCGGCGGCGACCCTCTCGCGTCCGGCCCTGGTCGAAGCCATGGTCCGGAGCGAGACGGAATGGGATGCCGTCACCACCTTCTGCGAAGCAGTGATGCTAGCGAAGGAGGTGGCGGAGCGGGAGAAGGAAAGAGCAGCAGCTTTCCTCCCAGGCCGCCGCGGGAGACGCCCCGGGCGTCGGGGGCTACGTCGTGGCCCCCGGCCACCGTAGGCGCGGGCCTGTGGACGGCGAGCAATGGGTAGCTCGTCGTCCGTCCGTCTAACGACGACAGGCCGTGTCGACGGCGCGTTTTGTTCCACGCGCGCCTCAAAGAGCTGTCAGCAGCGTGATGGGGCCCGCAAGGGCCGACGCCTGCCGGGGCTGCGGGCTATTCGAAAGAGATACCGCGGCTCCGGAACGTAAGGGCACTGAAGGAACACGGATGGTTTTTAGTCAGTAAAAGTCTGACACTCCCTTACGCTCCACCCAGAGCGAAAGGGGTCATTAGATGATTTTCCATCCGCAAAAAAAAAAAAAAAAAAAAAAAAAGGCATCAACACATGATAGTTACTACAAATTATTGATGAAATATACGTGTATTTGCTAGATTAGTTTTAGAAACGATACGTCAACTGTTTAATATGTTGTATAAATAATATGTAATTTTAGGTAGTAAGCATAGCTATTTCAGAACTATTTCTATCACGGAAAATAGGTATAGAAATAATTAATAATATCCATTATCAAACGACTGTTTAAAGTCGATGGAGTCATCATCATCATGATCATTACAACCCTTCACAAGTCCACTGCTGAAAATTGGCCTCCCCCAAGGTATGCCGCAAAGTATGGTCCTGAGCCACCTGCATCCATCGACTTCCTGCATGTCTTACCAGGTCATCACTGTATCTAGTGGGCGGTCGCCCTACACTTCGCCTACCGGTACGAGGCTGCCATTCGAGAGCCTTTTTTCCCTAACAGTTGTCGGTTCTTCGAGCTATATGGCCGGCCCAATGCCACTTCAGCTTACTAATCCGTTGGGCTATGTTGGTCACTCTGGTTCTACAGCGAATATCTTCATTTCTAAGTTTATCACGCAGAGAAACCCCGAGCATGACCTTATCTATAGCTTGCTGAGCGACTTGGAGCGTCCCCATACGACCCGCAGCGAATGACCACGTCTCGGTTCCGTAAGTCATCACTGGTAACACGCACTGGTTGTGAACCTAAGAATATGAAGAGTTAACCTGTTTGGTTAAAAACATAAGCTCTATTCACCTCAATGAGGGCTCGAATTGTATAATAGAAACTCTTATGTAAATGCTATAAAGGTATATAACCAATTACCCAACGTCTTTAAAGAGTTACTTTAAACACATTTAAAAAAGTTGACACAATGGTTAAAAGGAAAATGTTTTTACCATTTTTACCTTACGTTAGTAATACCGATATATAACGAGCAATTAATTTATGATGAATAAACGCCACGCGAACGCTGGCCTGGCGTATGTGGACTATGAGAAAGCCTTTGATTCCGTCGAAATTTGGGCGGTGCTGCAGTCCCTTCAGCGGTGTCAAGTTGACTGTCGGTATATCGAAGTGCTGAAGTGTTTGTACAGTAGGGCTACGATGGCTATCCGAGTACAGAACCAGAGCTCGAAACCTATCCAACTGCAGAGAGGTGTAAGACAGGGTGACGTTATATCCCCGAAACTCTTCACCGCTGCTTTGGAAGACGTTTTCAAGCTACTGGACTGGAAAGGATACGGTATTAACATCAATGGCGAGTACATCACTCACCTTCGATTTGCCGACGATATAGTCCTTATGGCAGAATCGCTGGAGGACTTAAGCACTATGCTCAATGACCTCAATAGTGCCTCCCAACGGATAGGTCTTAAGATGAACATGGACAAAACAAAGATCATGTTTAATGTCCATGTCACACCTATGCCGGTAGTTGTTGGGAGCACTATGCTCGAAGTTGTTGACGAGTACGTTTACCTGGGACAAATAGTCCGACTAGGTAAGTCCAACTTCGACCGAGAGGTCAATCGACGGATTCAACTCGGCTGGGCAGCGTTCGGGAAATTACGACACATCTTCTCGTCAGGTATACCTCAATCTCTGAAAACTAAAGTGTACAACCAGTGCGTGTTGCCAGTGATGACTTACGGATCAGAGACGTGGTCCTTCACTGCTGGCCGTATGAGGACGCTCAAGATCGCTCAGCGAGCTATGGAGAGGGCTATGCTCGGAGTTTCTCTGCGTGATAGACTCAGAAATGAGGATATCCGCAGTAAAACCAGAGTGACCGACATAGCCCAACGGATTAGTAAGCTGAAGTGGCAATGGGCCGGCCATATAGCTCGAAGAACCGATAACCGATGGGGAAGAAAGGTTCTCGAGTGGCAGCCTCGTACCGGTAGGCGTAGTGTAGGGCGACCCCCCACTAGATGGAGTGACGACCTGGTAAGATATGCAGGAAGTCGATGGATGCAGGTGGCTCAGGACCGTGCTTTGTGGCATTACTTGGGGGAGGCCTATGTTCAGCAGTGGACTTGTGAAGGGCTGTGATGATGATGATGATGATGAATAAACATGGAAGTATGGGCACTAACAATTAGGTACAATTACTACATAATCTGACATTTTAAAATTTATCTATCGAATTGAAATTATAATTTTGAAATAAATAAATTTATTTGTTTCCTATTAATTGTTAATGTCCACAACCGAGTTCCTTTTTGTTGTTTAAATGAATGCATGTATACACATAAAATTTTGAATTATTTGAATTTGAATTTAACACCCACAAATTGCAATAAGTTACAAGGAATACAAAGTAACTAAAACAATTTATTGAGCTGTTAAGATTAATAAGAGATAATTTAAAAGACTGTGACTTCAAAAGAGATGTATTGAGTTTTAAAGGTGTGAATTGACATGTCGGTGGCCACACGGGCACCGATTTGTACCCCGTTTCTTTGTTTATGTATAATAGTATTCTACGGGATCAATATATAATAATAATAATAATAAAAATAAAAAGGCGTAGGGAAGTGACGACCCCATCGCCCGCTGACGTAACAGTTATGTGACAAAACTGCGACGTCGGCGCAGTCAGTCAGCATCCTGCCAAGAGGTGTGAGCGCCGTGCCTAGGCAAAATTGTAGATGCAAAGGTCCGTTTGTGCATATGACCCAACCACGAAACGGTGCCGGGCTTGGGCGTCTCCCGTTATTTGGCGCCCATAAAATGGATGATGGATAAAACACAAAAAGGAACGCGCATAGGGCCGCTGCATGGGGGTCGCCGGGGTGCGTCTGGAGCTGGCGCTGGACGCGGCAGCATGCGGGCCGCCAGCCGAGCGCGAGGAGCTGCACGATCACCTAGCAGCCCAGCCGGATATCACGCAGAAACTAACGGAGCGCATAGACGACCTGAAGCAAAAGATCGCTGCTTGGGGGAAGCGGATTCGACGATTTTCCGAGGGGTCAAGGCGGTTCAACTAGAATCGTCTCTTCCAGAGTGATCAGAAGATGCTCTATAAATTATTGGAGCGACCAAAG
Source organism: Parnassius apollo (assembly GCA_907164705.1). Classification (NCBI taxonomy): domain Eukaryota; kingdom Metazoa; phylum Arthropoda; class Insecta; order Lepidoptera; family Papilionidae; genus Parnassius; species Parnassius apollo. The sequence continues at coordinate 1,325,621 of CAJQZP010001016.1, forward strand.
GTATGTGGAGCGGGCCAAGGACCGAATCAGGCTGACATTATCGCATTCTGGCGTGGCCTGTGATCAGAGCCCGTAAACCACAGTGAGGGCCCTTGGATGGAAGTTGTGGCGAGCCAGGGTGCGAGTGTTATGCCTATGGACCCCATCACCATAACGCCAGAAGACGTGGCTGAGGCGGTCCGTAGGGCCCCGAACTGGAAAAGTCCGGGGCTCGACGGGCTGCATCATTACTGGCTGAAGGGGTTCGTAGTGTGTCACGCTGTGCTCGCCCGACAGTTTCAAGAGGCTCTTGACCAGAAGTCACTCCCGAGCCTCTTCACTACTGGGATCACTCACTTGGTTCCTGAAGATCAGGATACCACATACCCGAGCAAATACCGCCCCATCACGTGTTTACCCACCATATATAAGACACTGACATCCATTTTGAGCGCGAGAATCACTCGTCACCTGGAGCTAAACCAGGTGATGTCACGCGCTCAAAATGGATGTCGGGGCGGTGGTCGTGGAACTAAGAAACCACTCCTCATTGACGCGGTCATAGGCAAAGTGGTGAAACGCAACCGTCGGAACTTCTCTGCCGCCTGGATAGACTACTGAAAGGCGTTCGACTCGGTGCCCCATACTTGGCTAAAGAGGGTCCTCGAGCTGTACAAGATTGAGTGTACTGTTAGAGACTTCCTCGAGCAGTGTATGGGGCAGTGGAGTACGATCCTTTGTCATCTGGGCGAGCGGATGACGGCTGCGGTGAACCACATAAGGATAAGAAGAGGTATCTTCCAGGGCGATTGTCTGAGTCCAATCTGGTTTTGCCTCTCCCTGAACCCTCTCAGCACTTTACTGGAGGGCTCCGGGAGGGGATTTCAGCTACGGAAAGGAGGGACAAAAGTGACCCACCTTTTCTATATGGATGACCTCATGTTATTCACCTCCAGTCGCTCCCATCTTATGGAACTGCTAAACATCACTTGTGAATTTAGCAGTTCCATTGGAATGGAGCTGGGGACGGATAAGAGTGCGGTCCTCCATGTTGAAAGGGGAAGGGTTGCTAACTCTGTGGGCATAGACTTGTCTATGCCCGTCAACTTAAGGACCCTTTCCGAGGCTGAAACATACCGATACCTGGGTATGTCACAGAACATCGGTATCGATGAGGCTGGTATGAAACAGTCAGTTTGCGACGTGTTTTATGCACGCTTGACCAAAGTGCTTAACAGCCTTTTGTCCGGTGTGAATAAGACATACGCATATAACGGCTGGGTCATGCCTGTCCTCATGTATACCTTTGGCATACTCAGGTGGACTCAGACTGAGCTTAACGCCCTGGATAGAAAAGTCCGCACTACCATGACGTCCCATAGGATGCATCATCCGAGATCGTCGGTAATGAGGCTGTACTTGCCGCGAAGGTATGGTGGGCGTGGCTTTCTGAGCGCGCTCACCATGCATAATCGCGAAGTGTGCAGTCTCCGTCAGTACTTCTTGGCGAGATCGGATGATCCATTCTATAATGACGTCATTTCTAGTGATAAAGGGCTTACCCCTCTATCCTTAGCCAACGAGCAATGGCAGGACCCAGCAGTGCTTAGCAATTCCGACCGGGAGACCGTATGGAAGGAGAAGGAGCTCCACGGGAGGTACTACAAGACTCTACATGAACCCTTCGTAGATACAGTTGCCTTCCTCAACTGGCTACGTTTCGGTGACCTCTTCGGGGAAACCGAGGGTTTTGTCTGTGCAATACAGGATCAGGTTATTAAGATCAACAACTATCGGAGATACATCCTAAAGGATGGCACCGTCGACGTCTGTCGAGCTTGTCGCCATCCCGGGGAGTCACTTAGGCATGTCATCTCCGGTTGTTCGGCGCTTTCTAACTCTGAGTACTTGCACAGGCACAACCCTAGTAGCCAGAATTCTACACCAGGAACTCGCTCTGAAATACGGTCTCGTGGACCGGAAACTGCCGTATTACAAGTACTTGCCGGAAGCCGTGCTCGAAAATGATCGCGCCAGGCTCTACTGGGACCGGGCCATCATCACAGACAGGACTATTCTTGCGAATAAGCCTTATATTGTGGTGATGGACCGGGCACAGTCAAGGATATTTTTGATGGATATTACCATCACGTATGACGAGAACCTCGTGAGAGCCGAAACAGATAAGCAATCAAAATATCTGGATCTGGCTCACGAGGTGACCGACATGTGGGGTGGTCTGCCGGCCAAAATTATTCCTGTAGTCGTCTCTTCGAATGGGCTAATCCCAGTTAGCCTCTCTGGTCATCTGAGGCGACTGGGACTCCGTGACGGACCGCTCCGGGCTCAAATACAGAAGGCGGTGCTCCTTGATACTGCCCGCATCGTCCGCCGGTTTCTTTCCCTTACACCCTAACCCTCGGCCGTTTGGTCTCCCCTGCCGAGGGCTTCCATCTGGTTGGGCTTTTATTTATTTATGTATTTTCGTATTTATTTTATTTTATTGATATTTATGTATATTTATCTTTTCATTTTCGTTTATAATTATATATTTATACATCCCAACCAGATGAGAAAACTATATAGATACCCCACACATAATAATAATAATCACTTTATTTCAGACATAATTCGTCTATATTAAGTGTAAGTATTTTAGTAACAATTTTGCTTAATAACTATGTTAGTAATGTTAGTATTTATACCTACGTTATAATTATATATACATACAAAATTCATTTACATTTTAGTCCTATTGCCAGCTCTACCCAGTGTCGCTAAAAGTGGCAATCTGGTCTCGCCGCGATCATTTTTAAAATGCTATTGTTACTGTTTCGCAGACGCTGTAACATTGAGGCTGATTTCTTTCGCATAACAGCATGAAAACCATCAGTCTTAGCAACATTTTCGAGGCACTACACCGCCACGGCAGTCCTAATAGCATCTTAAAAGCGTTATTGTATTGTATGCGAATAGCGCTGTAAGCTCGTCGCCTGTATGATACTCACAGGCTAACTGCCAGCGCCCTACGCTCCCTCTCTATATCACAATCATCGCTTAAATCGCTCGTTATAATGTGACCGAGATACTTAAAAGTATTAACAATATTTAGGGCTACACCATTGAGGTATACGGGAGGAACACAACTCGGCAGTTGTTTCGGTGCTGTAAAAACAAGAATTTCACTCTTTTTCGAGTTCTCCTCCGCATATTTCTCGCAAATAGACAATAATTTTCCTAACCCGCCTATAGATGGACTGAGCAGCACCATGTCGTCTGCATAGCTTATATTATTAACACATGTACCGTCAATATGACAGCCGACATGTGTGCTAACCAGTTCCACGATAAGCTGGTTAATATACAGGATGTCCGGTAATGAATGGATAACCTTGAAATGTCTTATAGTACAACTTATGGCCGTCCTGAAAAAATACGAAAAATAATATATCACAAGTAGTACCTTTGATATATTTTTTTTAAATAAAATTCGATTCTTTTCTATCTTATTTTACTGTCTTGAACACTATGACCAAAAATGAATGATTTCTATTGGTTTTTTGTTATATTATTATTATACACTAACTGTGCTTATAGGTAAAATGTAAACAATATGAATAGCTTTTGCAGTTTTTATTTAAAAAATTCGCAAATCAATTTATTTCTGAAAAACATGCAAAAATATTATTTATGCGAAGTTCAAACCTCTTGGGTATGAAAAAATTTATGAATGTATGGGTGACCAATAATTTTACAATAATATCAGTTTCATGTAGATTTTATAATGGTATAATTCATAAATGTATCTTCCATAAATAGTGACTTATTGCCATTAATGTAGAAAAGGAGAAAATTTGACTAAGTAACAACATTTGTAATATGGGAACATTTTTTTAAATTGAATTGTCTCTGATCATTGCGAATTAATAAAAACACATCAGGAGTTGATCATACATGAAAACAGCTATTTTTAAACAAATTGAAACCAAATTAAGTATTAGAAATAAACTTATTTAAATGTAATAAAATAACCAATTTAAATCTTGAAATGGTTACTTTACTAGCGTGAAATGGGTCGTGTGACCTTCATATTTGCTACCTGCTGCCTTTTGTGTTAAACAAAGAGAGGTCTGAATTGGGTAAGTGGGAGAGAGAAGAGCTAAATGTAAAAGAGAACTTAGTGCGTCACACGACCTGCTCGACTTCGCATGTATTTATTTTGTCTCCTTTGCAATTATTTAAATCAGTGTTAAAACGACCACTTGGCTATTTTACCGGACTATTTGTTTTTCTTATTGATTTGGACTTCTTTTGCGTTTGGTGATATTTGCGACGATTTGGCTTGTTTCTGGACTAAACTGGACTTTTGTGTACCTATCAAAATGCCACGTCATCAGTACACGGCACAAGAATAGGCAAACATGCATTTTATTTATGGAGAATGCAGAGGCAACGCAAATGCAGCCGCAGCTCTTTATAGGGAGAGGTAATCTAATGCTCGCCACCCAGACTGGCGTGTATTTATAAGAGTCCACGGTTGTTACTCTGAAGGAAGAATGCCGGGTAGTGGTGTCGGTGGTGCTAGCGCTGGAAGAATCGCTCGTCCTGATGTAGAAGACGTGGTGCTTGAGGATATTGAAAACGATCCTTCAACCTCTACGCGAGCAATAGCTCGACGCACAGGTATTGGAAAATCGACCGTACACGATATTTTAAAGAAAAACGAATTCCACCCTTACCACGTTACACGCGTGCAAACTCTCCAACCAAGAGAATGCTGGCAAAGATGGAAGAAGACCCGCAATTTTTTAATAAAATTTTGTGGAGCGATGAGTCAACGCTTGAAAGAGACGGTTACTTAAATTTACACAATTTACATAGTTGGGAACTAGAAAATCCCCATCTTATGCGTGAAGACAGGTCACAATACCAATTTAAAATAAATTATTGGACCGGAATATTAAATGGTATGATAATTGGCCCATTTGAATTACCGGGGAATTTAACGGGGCAAAGTTATTTGGAGTTTCTTCAAAATGATCTCTCCAATTTATTACAAGAGGTTCCCGAGGAGCTGAGGGAATCGTATTGGCTGCAAAATGACGGTTGTCCTGCGCATTATGCTGTTCCGGTTCGTGCATATTTAAATAGCAGATACCCAAATAGATGGATCGGACGTCTAGGGCCAATTTTGTGGCCTCCACGTTCACCGGATCTAAATCCATTGGATTTTTTTTACTGGGGCTGTCTGAAAGAGGAATTAGTATACTGTAAGCCCGTGCGGTCTTTGGACGAACTACGCAGTCGTGTCAGAGAAGCCGCATCAAAAATATGCGAGCGACGGTACACTAGACTGCTCAGAAGATCATTTATCCGAAGATGTAGGGCATGCATAAGAGTGTCAGGCAAACAATTTGAACATTTGTTGTAAATTAACGAAAAATAAAATATTTTAATTTTAAATGTTGTTTTTTATTAATCCTCAATGATCAGACACAATTCAATTTAATAAATGTTCCCATATTACAAATTTTGTTATATAGTCAAATTTTCTCCTTTTCTACATTAATGGCAATAAGTCACTATTTATGGAAGATACATTTATGAATTATACCATTATAAAATCTACATGAAACCGATATTATTGTAAAATTGTTGGTCACCCATATATTCACACATTTTTTTCATACCCAAGAGGTTTGAACTTCGCTTAAATAATATTTTTTGCATGTTTTTCAGAAATAAATTGATTTGCGAATTTTTTAAATAAAAACTGCAAAAGCTATTCATATTGTTTACATTTTACCTATAAGCACAGTTAGTGTATAATAATAATATAACAAAAAAACAATAGAAATCATTCATTTTTGGTCATAGTGTTCAAGACAGTAAAATAAGATAGAAAAGAATCGACTTTTCTTTAAAAAAAATATATCAAAGGTACTACTTGTGATATATTATTTTTCGTATTTTTTTTAGGACGGTCATAAGTTGTACTATTAGACATTTCAAGGTTATCCATTCATAACCGGACACCCGATATAAATTAAATAAAAACGGTGAGCTTAAACCGCCTTGTATGACACCAAATTTTAGTCTGTATTCATCTGATAGCGTACCCGCCCATCTCATCTGGTTTTTTTGATTACTGTACTAGTACTTGATCAGAGAAGTATAATCCGCCGGCACACCTGCGTCCCTCAACTTGCTCCATAGTATATCATAGTTGACCAAGTCAAAAGCATAGGACAAGTCGAGGAAACACGCGTATACCGGCGTCCTCCTAGCCGTGTAATAACCGACAGTATGCTTTAATGTAAGAATTGCACTTTCCGTCGACAATCCCACCCTGAAACCGAACTGGGCATCATGCACATCTACATATTTTATGAGGCAACCATTGAACAAACTGTCAAGTACTTTCGCCGCGGTGGTAACAAGTGAGATGGGCCTGTAATTGCAAATATCAGAAGCATCGCCTGTCTCATTTTTAATAATTGGTACCACTATTGTTCGCATCAGTCCCTCAGGCAAATACGAGTGACCTAGACACAGTGTAAAAAACATGGCAAGAACCCGTGGTAAATGGATCCCTGCGTATTTGAAATGTTCAATACTGAGCCCATCGTGACCCGGAGACTTCCCACGCTGCATTTTTTCAATAATCTGAGCCACCATTTTAGCAGGTATGTTAACATTACATTCCTTCACGATGGTCGCACTATCGCTCATCTCCTTACACATGGGACTTAAGAGTGACTGCATGGTGAACTGTTTCCTAAAAGCATTCGCAATGTCTTTATGGTCATGAGCACCACCAACGTCAACAGGGAGGCACGGCCTTATATTCATTTTATTTGTGTTTTTCCAGAAATTTTTAAACTTTTTCGAGGAGTGGTGAAAGCAAGGCGATCCATTTTAAGTTGCTCCTGCCTGTCCTGGCACCATTTAAGTTTCGCTTTAAAATTACTCCTTGCCTCCGACATATCGTGAAAAATTCGACCACTAGCTGGCCGCCCGGCTAAATTCTACAATTTAAATTTCAGCTTCGCCTTCCGGTGGGGGCCCGCGACATGCTTATTCCATCCAAAAAACATAACCTCCCTTCTTTCGATACGTTAACTTTGTGTGTTTGGATAGCTGCCTCTGACAATATATTTATAATTTCTAAATATAACTTATCTAAGATTAAGTGATGATTCTTGTTATTACAGAACTCATCACAACAAGCACTTAGTTCCTGTGGAAATTCAATGAGTCTTAACTTAGCATGACAGAGGTCATGGTACTGATGGATTTGCTGCTGCTGTCTCTCTCCCCATATAGCACGATTTATTGGTCGTTCTGTATCCAATTTAACTACTTTTGGCTTAAGTTTACCCAGATTACATACGACTACTAGTGGATAGTGGTCAGACCAATACACGTCATATTTAACCGTTACGCTAACAATTGTATTCCGCGCCGACTCCATCTATTACAACCGTGAGCCTCACTACAATAGGTATATGTATTACTGGCACACATATTTAAATCTACACAAATCCAATTAAGATCCACACAGAAGTCCAACATTACATTATAAAATAATTCACTAGGGTGTGCATTAAAGTCTCCTAAGATATAAAAAGCCGATACTCCACTGTTCTCCTCTATTTCTATTACAGAGCGAATGGCTCCAAGACACGGAGTAAACTCGGAAGGGTTATCATATGAGTTTGTAGGTATATACACACTGAACATAACTACCGATCTATTACTCACGTTTACTTTATCGCGCAGATCCTCTTGTTATCACACTCAATCACATTCACTGACTCGAAGGCACACTTACGCCATAACAGCGCCACCCCTCCATACGGCCTCCCGCTGAGTAAGCCGGCCGCAGTATCGACTGCAGACGTACCGGTAGACCCAAAGTTGCTGTCAATCGTGCTAAGTATAGGCAGATCATGTGGCAACAACCACGTCTCTTGGAGAGCTACCACATCAGCTGTCTGACACAAGGTCCTCACACCGTCTAGTGATCTTTTGATAGACTTGCAATTAAAACTAATTACTTTGCTGTATATGCTGATGGATAACATCAAATTTCTTAATTTATATTTATATAATATCTCGATGTAAAATACTGAGCAACATTATTGTATATATATAAATGTATTTATATTTTAATTTATATATCTTTATTTTCTGTAATTTCAGTGTTTTCCTTATTTTCTCGTCTACCATAGAAGTTCACAAACTGTCTAGACGATATACCAGATGGCCACAGCTTATCGTCCAGGAATGTGTCAATCTTGTGCTGAGCTACAAACAATTTATAAGCATTGTAGTCTCTTTGTCGCTTCATTTGAATTTTTACAAGAGATACCTTTTCCCTCTTTTTTTTCATATATGTAGTTAACAATGTCCTGTTCATCCACATACTTATGTAAGCTATATGCTGCTGTGTATAATATGGTAAGTATAGAGAACCGGATACCATTTGAACTGAAAACGAGGCATTTCATTTTAATCTTCGGAGTGTTTGTAATTTTCTTTACCACCGTGTATAAGAAATGAAGCACAATGCTTATATGTTATTAAATTGGTGCAATACGTAGAGCAATATCATTGTAAGTTTAAGATTCTTGGATCTGGTTCAAGTGATTTAGGTCCTTTAATATTGTTTCAAACCTTTGTGAGGCGATAGAATTGTTCTAAAACAAAATATTGAGCAGTCGGTTTTCACCTTTGCTTATTCTTTATTACAGAGCGTATGCTGGGTTTCTTTCTTCATGGTCATATAGCTCAAAGAATTTGAAACCAGTGAGGAGAAAGGCTCTCGATTGATAGCCTTATAACAGTAAGCCAAGTATGGAGAGAAGGGCCATATTCTCACAGAATACTAGCGTAAAATAGCAGCTTTAATGCTGCTGTGTTTCATATGGTAAGTGTAGAGAACAGGCAACCCGTTTTAATGGAATCGAGGCATTCCATCTTAGTTCTCAAGGGCGACAACGCATCTGCATTTTGACCTTTAAGGTTAAATGTGGATGTCTATGGGCCAGAGCATCCACTTACCATCAGGTGGAATGTGTGCTCGTTTGTCACCCTTATCCTATATAAAATATTAATAACATTTTCTCGTGATTTTGTACAATCGTTTTTAACGTTAAGAGATTAAAGACGTTCCTATAAATCAGCTGAACAGTGTCCATGTATATTGCATTTCAAGCGCGTTGAAACCGGCGTAATGAGTGCTGAAACTGGAATGAAGTTTTCGTTATATATAATACTATAGGATTTTAGTCAATATGTTTCTTACACTTTTCTTATTACATTTCTTGTGATGAGTTTAGAACTAAACTCGTTCACAGCGCAATTGGTAAGCCGCACTTTTACTATGTTTATTCATATATATCTATACTTCAGGGATGACAATACGTTTGATTCTTAAACAAGGAACTATGTTGGTCATAAACACCTACAAAGTTCCTTCTTTAAGAATCAAACGTATTGTCTAGGTTCTAATTAAATTATAGAGTTTGCAATATCCACTCAACATCAAGAGGACTATGTTAATTTGTCATTCTTATTAATAAAAAAGTGAGTCATAATAAGTCTTCAAATTCAACAGTGGTTAAATTTCTCATTGTAATTAATATATTAAATTTACAGAATTTTATAAATAGAATTTACTGAATGTAATTTTGAATCACCGAATATTAGCACACAACTAAATTGTACACACACTAACTGCCTTGTTTGTCTAGTGGTTGTAGTAGTGCAATTGCTGGTCTTGAGGTCCTGGGTTCAAAATGATCAATTTATTTAGTTTGGCGTCAAGAAATGTGCGAAAAATTAGATTTTATTTATAGCAAAAATGAGAAAATTTAATTATAAATGTAGCGCAAGATTTAATATTGAATAAGGTAATCCTATCGTATGCAACCATTACTAATATTATAAATGCGAAATAAATGCGCAAGTGTGTTTGTTTGTCCTTCTTTCTCGTCGCAACAGAGCGTTGGCATGGCATGATTTTTGTATGGGGATAGATCGGTGGCTGTAGAGTGACATAAGCTACTTTTTTCAGCGGAAAAACATATCATGCCTGTGGGAAAATCGAATATGTTGCAAAATTAAATTCAGCTAGGTGGTACCACCGTGATTCTACAAGACGGACGACGGTACGATGGACGAACTCAGAAGGTCAGAATCTGGATTATTATGTCTTTTTACCAAAATTAAGATAAAGAATGTATGGATCTGTATTTTTCTACGCAGGACCGTCAAGAGAGCGATAAAAAACATAAAATTCACCAGCTGATTTTCATCAAACGTTTTGGTGCATTGTAATTCACAGAATAGGCGATAACCTTGCAGACGATATTAAGTAATCCGTTGATGCCTACCCCGCAAGGGTTACAAGCGTGATTATAAGCTTTTTTTTTTGGCTATCGTTTTCGGATTCGTGTTGTGTCTTGAATTGGTTTTGTTGTTTTGATTTTAAAAAATATTTAAAAGGAATATTTATTCCTTTTAGATATTTTGGATTTGGTTTTAAAAATATATTTAAAAGGAAATTTAATTCCTTTTAGGTGTTTTAACGTTTTTTATAAATAGGTTTTTTGTTACTTCATAATGCCTCGCAAACGTAAGTCCAGCCTTTCAATGGTATCTTCTCAAAAACAAGCGAAAAGATTAGCTCGATCGCTAGAATCTTTAGAAGATGCTGAACTGAGAAGGCAAGAACAAGCAGAGATCCGGCTGCTTTTAGAGCATCTGAGACTCCTTCTCAACGTCAGCAAAGGCGTCTTGAAAAGACAGAGCGTCAAACTACTTTAAGAGCTACTGAAACACCTGATCAAAATCAGCAAAGGCGTCTTGAACAGGCAGAGCGTCAAGATAATTTAAGAGCTTCTGAAACACCATCTCAAAGTCAGCGAAGGCGTCTTAAACAGGCAGATCGTCAAGCTACTTTAATAGCTACTCAAACACCTGCTCAAAGTCAGCAAAGGCGTCTCGAACAGGCAGAGCGCCAATCTACTTTAAGAGCTACTGAAACACCTGATCAAAGTCAGCAAAGGCGTCTTGAACAGGCAGAGCGTCAATCTACTTTAAGAGCTACTGAAACACCTGCTCAAAGTCAGCAAAGGCTATTCGAACAAGCGGAACGTAAGGCTGCCTTAAGACCCGCGGAAACACCTGATGAAACTCAACACAGACTCATTGAGCAAGCTGAACGTCAATCTACTATAAGGGCATCTGAAACACCAGGACAGACACAGGCGCGAAGAGGTGCAAATGCACAGCTCCAAGCTCAACGTCGACAAAATTTTCAAAGAAACAATTGGTCGGTTTTTATGACGCAGCATTCAATTATGATCCGTTGATTGATTGTAAAAATCACAGGTTAGTTGTTATCGGACTGATGGACAAGGCATGTCGATTTTGCAGCGCTTTAAAATTGAAAGATGAGACCGCAGGCATGTGCTATTCCAATGGCAAAGTGTCTCTTCCGTTTCTTGGGGAACCAGAAGAACCTTCGAAAAATCTCTTTTTATATGATGCTAATGAGTCACGGCGCTTTTTAAACAGGATCCGGAAATATAACTCATGCTTTCAAATGACGTCCTTCGGAGTTGACCGGAAAATAATAATGCCGGGATTTTTGCCTATATTTACGGTGCAAAGGCAAATTTATCATAAAATAGATTTACTTTTTCCAGCTGAAAATGAACAGCATAAATTTTTTCAAGAATATATTATGGGCGACGAAGAAATTGAGGTAGACCGTCGCTGCCAATTTATCCAAGGAGTTGAGACAGACAAAGTGTTCATAATTCAAAGATTCTTGCATGAACTTAAAAATTTAATCAAAACATTTAAAACTGCTTTAGAAAATCTACCTGAAGAGGATTATACTCCTAAAAAAGTCGTCATTCACGCAGATCGGACCCCTCGAGGACAGCATGAAAGTCGCTACAATGCACTTTGATAAACGAAATAGCAGCCGTAATTAGTGGTGATCAATTTTCTTTACGAGACATTGTCTTGCCAGCACGTGATGATACGTTGCCACGGGTAGCCGCTATACACGAGTGTTATGACGCTCTGCAATACCCATTGATTTATTGCAAAGGATAAGACGGTTATAATTTTCAAATTCCACTCATTAACCCGGTCACAAAGGAGCCTACTCCGAACAAAAAAGTATCATGTATGGATTTTTATGCGTATCATATGATGTTGCGAGAAAATGATTTTAACCTCTCAGCCCGGTGTAGACAATTATTTCATCAATTTTTGGTAGACATGTATGTGGAGGTGGAAAGTGAACGTCTTCGTTATATATCTTTGAATCAAAAAAAGGTGCGCGTTGAGAATTATATACATTTACAAGATGCAGTTTCTAGCTACGCCAATGTAAACTACAGAGATTTAGATAAAATGGTAATTCTGCCCTCATCATTCGTTAACGGTCCCCGCTACCTACATGAGTACACACAAGGCGCATTCGCCTATGTACTAACTTACGGAAGACCTGATCTTTTTTTTACTTTTACTTGCAATCCCACATGGAAAGAAATAACCGAGGAGCTAATGCCGGGCCAAAAAAGTACTGACAGAAACGATTTAGTTGCTAGAGTATTTAGATTAAAAGTACAAAAAATAATGTATGTAATTAACAAAGTGAAAATTTTCGGAAAGGTGCAGTGCTTCATGTATTCAATTGAATGGAAAAAAAAAGAATTACCGCTTGCCCACATTCTAATATGGCTTAAAGAGAAGTTGCGGCCCAGCCAAATGGACGACATAATAAGCGCCGAGATTCCGGATCCTGAGCAATATAAAGAATTGTATGATACCATCGTCCGAAATATGATTCACAGTACATGTGGAGCATGAAATTCAATATCGCCATGTATGAAAGAATGTACAAAAAAAATCCCTAAACAGCTATTAAAAGAAACAGTGCACAATGACAATGGCTACCCTTTATACAGACGCAGAGCTCCCGAAGATGGTGGCAGGAAAGTTACAATCAAATCTCGCTGCGGAGCGTTCGAAACCTTAGATAACAGCTGGATTGTCCCGTATTCGCCCATTCAATGTAAAATTTTTAATGCCCACATTAATGTAGAAGCATGTAGCTCTGACCGCGCAATCAAGTATATCTCTAAGTACATAAATAAAGGAAGCGCTCAAGCAATATTTAATCTCAGGAGTGAAAGTGAGGCAAATCCTGTAAATGAAGTACAGACCTTTCAAGCAGGGCGTTATGTCAGCAGTAACGAGGCAGCGTGGCGTATCCTTGGCTTCCCTTTACACGAAAGGCACCAAAAAGTTACTCACCTTGCTGTGCACTTAGAAAATGGAGAGCATGTATATTTCACCGAAAGAAATTTCCAACAAAGAATTGGCATCACTGCCAAAAACTACACTAACAGCCTTCTTTCAACTTTGTCAAACCGACCTCTTTGCAAAAACGTTGTTATATTCTGAAGTCCCCCGCTATTATAATTGGAATACATCTAGGAAGGAGTAGTAACACCGTACTCAAGGTGCGCCTGTTGTATATTGGCCCGGTGTAAAGTAATCAGATGCCCTTGGTCGTGTGTATACCGTGCATGTAACTAATTTTGAATGTTTCTGTTTACGATTTCTGCTGCACCATGTCCTCCTACAGTATATAAAGACCTTAAAACTGTCAATGGTCAGGAATGCGCAACTTATAGAGAAGCATATGAAGCTCTGCATCTTTAAGAAAACGATAATCTCTGGGATGAAACCATGGAGGAAGCTGTGCAGTGCCAGTCACCAACCAAAATTAGGGATCTTTATGCAACACTCATATCATCTTGCGGGCTATCTAAAAGAAAGGGCGATTCTTGCACTAAAAATGAGAGCGTTAACAAAATAAATTCAAATATATTAAGCGAAGTAGCAGGAGAAATAACAGAGTATTTGTCAATAGACACAGTTATGGACACAGAACAGAGCACTTCATATCCCGTAGAGTTTCTAAATTCTCTAGAGTTGTCAGGTGTGCCATCACATAAGCTTCAAATAAAATTAGGCATCCCAGTCATGCTAATGCGAAATTTAGATACTCCTCGGTAATGTAACGGGTCAAAGCTGCGTGTGACACATCTTGGACGTAAGATAATTGGTGCTACAATTTTGACAGGCGTATGAAAAGGTGAAAATGTTATAATACCACGGATACCCTATAATTTCCACAGATTCAATTCCAAAGGCTGCAGTTCCCTATTAAGCTCAGTTTTGCAATGACAATTAATAAAGCGCAAGGGCAAACGTTACAGGTAGCGGGGGTCAACTTAGAAAAACCGTGCTTCTCTCATGGTCAGCTGTATGTGGCATGTTCGCGTGTGTCAAATGCCCAGAATCTCCACATTCTTTCCCCGAATGGAGAAACATATAACATTTGTACATCAGCGTCTTAAAATAGTGTTCATTTAGTTTTTTTTCCGAAATTCCTACAATCAATTAATCAGAATTCCCACAGATCTTCCCTTTCAATTCAAAATTTCCTATTTAGCTCAGTTTCTTTTCAATTCCAAATGCTGCACCTCTGACGGACCTATTAAGCTCAGTTTCCTTTCAACTCAAAAGGCTGCATCTCTGACGAATCTTTTATTTGGCTCAGTTTCCTTTCAATTCAGAAAACTGCATCTCTGACGAATCAATTTAGCTCAGTTTCTTTTTAAAAGTCTGCATCCCTGACGGATAATTATGCTCAGTTTCCTTTAATTAAAAAAATATCCCAGTTCCATTTGGAATAAACAGGCTATTTTCATGCTTTCCTATATGCTGCGTTTCAAAACATTTAAATAGGCTGACGAATCAATTTTGCTCAGTTTCCTTTTAATGGTTGCACCTCTGACAAATCTATAAAAATCAGTTTTCTTTCAATTCGAAAAGCAATGGATAGTTCATTTCTCAGTGACCATGCGGGCGAAGCCGCGGGTAACAGCTAGTATATTTATATTTTTAATAGCATAAGGATTACACACGAACACACAGTTCGCTTAATAATAAGTAGATGTAGCTCGTAGACATCTACATTTATATTCAGTTTAGAATCAATATGCACATCCGTTGTCACCCTGAGGACGAAGATGGAATGCCTCTTTTGCAATAAAAAAACGGCCCCGGTTTTCAACACTCACCATACGCAACAAATCAGCATTAATCTGTTATTTTACGTCGATATTCTAAATTGACTTAAACTAGGTTTAAGAATTGTGTATCAAAGTTTTGAGCCTTGGTAGCTCAGCGATCACCGTACATTCTACGGTCAACAATGGGTCCAAACCATGAAATTTTCAATTACAATTTTAAGTGCCAATTACCGTAGGTGCAGAGGTAGACGACCTAGATATCTAAAGAATAAAATATTTTGAGGATATTTTGAAAACTTTTAACATGCACTAGAGTGCTCGTCATGGATTAATCACTCCATAATTCGTTTATAAAAGCAGCAGTGAGACGAATACACGTAGTGGCTTTCACTTTTTACTAAAGTTTTAGAAGTAAAAATTACGCAAAAGTTAGAGAATTAAACTTAGTGTAAAAATTACAGCTACTGCGTTACGAAAAGAATAACTATAAATTCTCTGTTTCAATTTCAGTTCCTTAATCCTACAAATATAGTCTAAAAGCGAAGTCTCGTAAGGAAAAGTTTCCCTTGATATTTATAGGGTATTGAATTTATAGATCTTCCACATACTTCGAACCCGTAGAGTAACTAAAACTTAGTTTATCTTTTGTGTACTTTGCGTAACTACAACATGTGCATAAATATTTCGTACGATATAGTTTCTTAAAAATTTTCTTAGATTTGTTACTTAAATATACCATAAAATTATACGTTACTTTCTAAAAACCCACTATATTATTTATGTGTAAATTATTATTTAAGAATCATCTGAAAAAAGCTTCAAACTTAATTGCAATTTTGCAAATCCAATGCATTTGTAATTTTTTTTTCGTAATTTTTAAAGTCCAATGAGCATTGTGTTAAGACAATGGTGACGAATAAATCAATTTTTTCCTTCATTCATTCATTCTCGCTCGGCAGGCGTGTTTGCAACCATATTTCTTGATTTTAGTTTGAAATTAGCTACACTAGTAGTCATCTAAATAGAAAGTAAAGTGTAATTGTAAATTAATGATTAGTAAACTAAAAGTCTACTGCTTTTAAAAAGGCAGGCAACTCATCTGCAATTCCCCTGGTGTTTCAGCTGTTCATGGGCGGTGGTAGCCAGTTTCATCACGTAAGCCGCATCCTCGTGTGTCTCATTCATTAAAAAATCTAAATAGGAAATGATTTAAATATATGATAATCGAATGATCATATCCTATTAGTAGTTAACTAGAAAAGTAATACAATAAATTTAATAAGTGCGATACTTTACATATATAGTAAGCGAAACGATGATTCTACACTTTTCACAATATACTATTGCTGCTTGGATTGATACAATATACTGACGTTACGTATCTCAGGCGTATTTTAAAGACGTTTCAGGGCTGCGAAATTTGTATAAGCTTTAAATATTCCTTTTGTTTTATTATAATCAAGTTGACTCATGTTCTTAGTCTTTTAGTAACTTTGCTTTACACAGGCTCTCATTTCTAAGAGGATTATAGATTATGTCCTCCACATCGAATTTCGATCACGGCAGCTAGTCTAAACGGAGAATAGCTACTTGCGCAGGACAGGATTATAGTGTCCGGTTGTATGCGTAAGCACAGGTGCGCTCTCTATTTCCCCACTCTCATAGTCCGTTCGTACGGTAATCCGACATGATCTGAGAGAGATCAAGACAAGAATTTTCATGACCAAAATTTCAATAACCGATATAACCCGACTCAGGATCCCAACCCAGGAGCTCATGACCAGTAATCGTTTGTACGAACAATAGACCAACGAGGCAGTAAGGATTACAGAGCAATAAATTTATACGTGGTAGAGCATCACTGTAACTATATTCGGAGTTATAATACGAAAGGGTCGGCTAAACCGGGGAAGGACCATGCTCTCACAGAATACCAGCGTATAATCGCAGCTTAATTCTGCTGTGTTTCGTATGGTGAGTATAGAGAATCGGAGACTCGTTTTACTGGAATCGAGGCGTTCCATCTTAGTCTTTAGGGATAAGAACTCATCTTCATTTTGATTCCTAATCGTATTTAAATGTAAATGTCTATGGGCCACAGCATCCACTTACGAGCAAGTGGACTGTGTACTCGTCTGTCACCATTATTGTATAAAAAATTATTGTAGCACGAATGGTTTGGCCCGAACGGGGTAGGAACACGCTCTACAAGAATAGCAGTGTAAAATAGCAGCTTTGTGTTGCTGTGTGGCGTATCGTTAGTGTAGAGAACCAAAAGCCTTTTTGACTGGAATCGGGACATTTCATCTAAGTCCTCAAAGGTGACAACGCATCTGCATTTTCAATATTAATTGAAGATAAACATAGATATCTATAAGCCGTAGTATCCACTTACCGTATGCTCGTTTGTTACCCTTTTCCATTAAAAACTGTCCGACACGCTGTTTCAGTGCAGTGTAGATAGATTTGACTTGTGCTCGAAATTACTACACCATTGAGCATATGGTAAATTAAGACTTATAATCGCAATTTTCAATTTCATTAGTGCCGGCGGGGTCTGAACTTGGGTTATTTTTACTGCGATACAACAACAAGCACTTGGCCTCTGATCTACCATGGCTCTGTCAGCTTTGTTTCATTATTTAAAGCAAATTATAAGCCTCATCTGTAACTTAATATATTATATATTCAAGGCCATCTTCATTAACAAGGCGTCTTTGCGAAGTTTTCTCTCGCCAGCGGTATAAATTGCGCTGTAAAGATATTATTACACCGCCATTGCAAGAGCATTAGCAAACTACTTCATATAAGGGCTTTAATTATGTATATTTTAATGTTGTAAAATAAACTAAGGCTTTAGTGTTTAGTAATAGTCTCGTTTCAGGCACAGGGTACAAGACGAGACGAGAAGAAGGTTTTTTAAATCTCATTAAATAAGTAATGCTAAAACGAAACAAGAATAATTGTTTTTAGACTAATGTGTTTAACTACTTTCATTAGATGGCGTAAAAATTAATTTCATACTTAATACAATTTATTTTACCGTAAAGTGGTAGTGTAAGATTATCCAATACTTAATATTATTGTTACGAGCTTAGGGTTCGTGACAATAAAAACTGCCGATTGAATTTCCAAAATTTACACTTTTATTAGAGAACACCAATTAAAACTTAAATCACACTAATAATTAATCACACTGATCACTTTATTTCCTTCAATACTATTCCAATGCCAATTCAATACTGCTCCGATCGCGGCTATCAACGGCTTTACATAGGGCTCTTCCACCGAAACATCCAGAATATTCAAGCAAATACGAGCGCCGACCGACCAGGCGCAGAAAGTTCGACTGTGGGGCTTCTAGGAAGCTTAATTCTTCAATTTATTACTAGATTGCGTTGTTTGGAGGGTTCCAGAAGATCTTGACACTCCTCTTTCCGATACTTGATACCAGATGGCGCTCAGCAACCTCTCCTAAGACATGCTCGTCCCGAGCATTATCGGTCCCATAATAACGCGCCAGTCGATCTACATGGACGATCTTAGGAGTAACTCTTGCACCTTTCTGTATTCGGTAGGTTACATCGTTGATCCTGGTCACAATCCGGTACGAGCCGTCCTATTTAGCTTGAAGCTTAGGAGATTTCCCTTTTTTTTATCTTTTCGGACATTTGCTGCACACCTCCCGAGATATCAGTGGTTCCACCCGTACTCCTGAGATGTCAGTGGTTCTGACCAAGGTTCCAGCTACTTTCCATGGAAGGTCATTGTTTACCCTTTCCACGAGTATACAACGGTGAGCTTGCCCAGGGTTCCGAGGAAAGCTAACCGGCACAATCGTTTCCGATCTCGGCGGAAGAACAATCTTCTTAAGGCTGTACATGTTCCCTGGTAACGCCCCTTCCACAAAAAGTTCCTCGTGTCTGACATTTCAAAACACTTTGTTTAACATCGATCTCACAACAATTATTCCTCATAAAGTCTAGGCCAAGGATTCAGTCGTCCATTATATTAGCCACGAAGATATTATGCAGGTAGATCATGTTGCCTAGCTTCAACTCCATCTCCTTTTCTCCACGAACGGGTATACGCTGACCGGTGGCTGTTACCAAATTAATGCGTTCTCTGTTGTATGCGGAGTCCCCTAGGAACTGTCTTATAAGATGGTAACTAAAAACCGTTCGAGAGGCTCCAGTGTCTAAGTCAGTTTACACGGCATTCCATTGACCTCGCCCTTGATGATAAGACTGTTCCTATTGTGAGTTTGTGAGATCGAGACCCTTGGGGCTCTTTTAACATCAGCCAGCACCCGCCAGTATCCCTGTTGCTGCTGGGCGGTGCTGTTAGCCGCTACCCTCTCGAGATCGGTTACCTTTCCTTTCTATTGTTTGCTTAGGGAAACTGGATTGAAGATGGCCCCTTTCACTTAGCCGTAGCACCTAAAGCTGTATCCTTTATTGCGGTCACGAACTGTAGCTGCTGCAATCTCCCTGACGCGATGCTAACGAATATCCTGCCACACGGATTCCACCTCCAGTGCATGGGCCAAGGCATCCTTAAGCATCTCGTGGTGCCCAAGCCTCACAGCAGCTCTGATTTCAAGGTCGCGGATGCCGTCGATGAATGTCTGCACCAGGTTCCCTTCAATGAGCGCAGGTACAGACCGGTATTGCTTTTCGTACCAGCTTCTCCACCTCTAGAGCCCACTGCTGCGGGTTTTCGTTGATACGCTGCACACGATCTTTAAGCTGCGCACGAAAGACGTAATCCAGGTGAGTGTCGCCATATCTCGCCTCCAATGCCTCAAGCAGTTACTCATAAGTCACTTCCTCACCAAGAGCTTCCAGAACTGTTAAGGCCTGGTCGCGCAGGCCTAGTGTTAGAGCAGTCATGGCCTGACTTTTATTCCAGCCGTTCGCCTTCATAACAGCCTCGAACTGGATTTTGTAGGCTGACCAGGAAGAAGTCCCGTCGAACGGTGGCACTTTGAACCCACGTAGCGAAGGTGTAGTAGCTACTACGGAGCTGTAGTTCCATCCCCCAGTTTGAGGTCGTCCAGCGTTTTCTTCACCACATAATCAACCTGATTGTTCACTTGGTCGAATTAGGTTTTAGCTTCCTTGATTTGGGTTTCAGCTTCCGAGAGGCGGTTGTTATGTTGAACAACCCTATCCTTCACCTTCCCTATCTCTTTCACAAAGATAGCGTGAAGGTCCTTCATGTGGAGCATCTGCTCTTCCGACCGACGAGACTGTTCCGCCTGCTGATCTTCCAACCGACGGGCCTGTTCCTCCTGTCCGCGCTGCAGCTGCTCTTCCAACTGACGGACCTGTTCCTCCTGTCGTTGGACCTGTTCTTCCTGTCGGCGGGCCTGTTCCTCCTGTTGGTCAGCCTGTTCCTCCTGCTGCTCTTTCAACAACTGTTACTCCTGTCCGCCCCGCAGCTGCTCTTCCAATCGGCGTACCTGTTCCGCCTGCTGGCGGGCCTGTTCCTGCAACATCATCATGAGAGCACCTAAGTCAGGTGCTGCAGGTGTAGGAGCTGCTAAACTCAAATCAAAGGCCGAACGAATCCGCCATTCGACTTCTTTTGCAAACCAATAAAAAAAACTAGAATTAAGGGTTACCATTAATGGTTGAAATGGAATATTGATAATAAAAATAATATCTGCATATATACGTATTGATGTTATAATATTAAAATATAATTTGCTTTTAAATTTATTAAAGTTACGACGCGTAGACTTACTAAACACACAATAATGGAGAGATTAAAACGCGTATGAGTTGGTTAGCACAATAGTAATGAGAGGTTATAATGCGTACTTGCTAAAAATATATAAGCATTTATTATTGTCTGTATAAAATCTCTACTTACTTAACTCCATTAGCAATATCCGGAAGTTGTGCAGAAACATTGTCAGGGTTCATTATTGTTATTATTTTTTATTATTTATTATGTACAAAAAAACCTGTATACACTGAACATAAAGAATCGTCGCGACACCACACTCATCATTCATCATTACAGCCCTTCACAAGTCCACTGCTGAACATAGGCCTCCCCCAAGTAATACCACAAAGCACGGTCCTGAGCCATCTGCATCCATCGACTTCCTGCATGTCTTACCAGGTCACTCCATCTACTGGGGGGTCGCCTTACACTACGCCTACCGGTACGAGACTGCCACTCGAGAACCTTTCTTCCCCATCGGTTATCGGTTCTTCGAGCTATATGGCCGGCCCATTGCCACTTCAGCTTACTAATCCGTTGGGCTATGTCGGTCACTCTGGTTTTACTGCGGATATTCTCATTTCTGAGTCTATCACGCAGAGAAACTCCGAGCATAGCCCTCTCCATAGCTCGCTGAGCGACCTTGAGCGTCCTCATACGGCCAGCAGTGAAGGACAACGTCTCTGATTCGTAAGTCATCACTGGAAACACGCAATGGTTGTACACTTTAGTTTTCAGAGATTGAGGTATGCCTGACGAGAAGATGTGTCGTAATTAGCCGAACGCTGCCCAGCCGAGTTGAATCCGTCGATTGACCTCTCGGTCGAAGTTGGACTTACCTAGTCGGACTATTTGTCCTAGGTAAACGTACTCGTCCACAACTTCGAACATAGTCCTCCCCACAACTACCGGCATAGGTGTGACATGGACATTGAACATAATCTTTGTTTTGTCCATGTTCATTTTAAGACCTATCCGTTGGGAGACACCATTGAGCTCATTGAGCATAGTGCTAAGGTACTCCAGCGATTCTGCCATAAGGACTATATCGTCGGCAAATCGAAGGTGAGTGATGTACTCGCCATTGATGTAAATACCGTATCCTTTCCAGTCCAGTAGCTTGAAAATATCTTCCAACGCAGCGGTGAAGAGTTTCGGGGATATAACATCACCCTGTCTTACACCTCTCTGAAGTTGGATAGGTTTTGAACTCTGGTTCTGTACTCGGATAGCCATCGTAGCCCTACTGTACAAACACTTCAGCACCTCGATATACCAACAGTCAACTTGGCACCGCTGAAAGGACTGTAGCACCGCCCAAATTTCGACGGAATCAAAGGCTTTCTCATAGTCCACATACGCCAGGCAAAGTGGCAGATTGTACTCTTCGGTCTTCTGTACAATCTGCCGCAGGGTATGTATGTGGTCTATGGTACTGAAGCCTTTTCGGAAACCGGCTTGTTCGGGAGGCTGGAAGTCGTCGAGTCTGCGTGCGAGACGATTCGTAATGACTCTCTAAAACAGCACGTAGACGCGGCTCAGTAGGGAAATCGGTCTGTAGTTCTTCAAGAGAGCGTTGTCGCCTTTCTTAAAGAACAAGACCACCGCACTTCTGCTCCACTCCTCTGGAGTAGTGCCACCATGGAGAACGGAATTGAAGAGCCTATGAAAGACTTCAAGTACCGGTGTTCCACCCGCTTTCAGAAGCTCCGCTGTAATTCCATCCTCGCCTGGGGCCCTGCCGTCTTTAAGGTGCTGGATAGCCATTCTAATCTCGCTCATACTGACGTCCGGGATATCATCGGAATAGTGTCGGGTAAGACTTGCTCTTGCATCGTTACTCACACTTGCGTTTGGCTCCAACGATAATGTATGCAGCTGCCCATAGAACCTCTCAATTTCACTCAAAATCTTAGGTGTCCCGGAAACGATGCTGCCACACTCAGTCAAAAGCAAAGACTTTTGAGCCCTGGTTCCGCACGATCGCTTCTTTAATGCGAGCAGTATTAAAGTTGCGTAAGTCTTGCCGCATGCATTTGGAGATCTGTCTGTTCAGTTGCCTGTATGCTGTCAATTCTGTTGACGATTGCAGCCTCATCTCCCGTCTAACAGCCAAGAGATTAAGAGTGTGATCGGAGAGTTTTTGTGTTCTTCTGCGGCGGGTCTTGCAGAACTTAGCTCCGATTGCGTGGACAGTTTCCACAAGCTTGTCATTCATATCATCCACTGCATTGCAATCTTCTAGGCACTGAAAGCGGTTACGTAACTCGAGCTGAAAAGTCTCGGGATTCTGGATTAGAGCACGAGGGGGACGGAGCGTTGACTTCATTAGACGAGACCTCTCCAACTTAACGTTTAGGTTCATTGTGCCTCTAACCAATCGGTGATCGCTGCCGGTTTTCACCCTTGCGATCACTGAGACATCAGACATGAACAGTTGGGGTCTGGTCGTCATAATGAAGTCAATCTCATTTTTTGTCGAACCGTCGGGGCTCGACCAGGTACACTTCCTGTGGGGCCATTTCTGGAAGAAAAAGTTCATCATAAAGAGTCCCTCTTTCTCCATAAAGTCAGCCAGCTGCTGGCCCCTACGGTTCCGTTGCCCTACTCCAAGTTTCCCTAACTTCAGCTCACCGCGTTCTCTTGTGCCTAGTTTTGCGTTGAAGTCTCCCATCAACACCGTGTAGTGGGTTTTGGAGGCATGCATGGCTCTAGAAATATCCTCATACATTTCCTCCACCTCTTCATCGGGATGTGCCAAGGTTGGTGCGTAGACCTGTATGACCTTCAGCGAATACCGTTTGGTGATTCTGAGTATCAGATACGTGACCCTCGTCGACACACTCCCAATCTTTACAACGTTGTTGACTAGAGACTTGTGGACGATAAATCCGACACCTCCTTGGGACAGACGGTCGCCCTCCCGGTGATAGAACAAGTTGCCGGACTCGAGGATTGCCGTGTCCTCCCCCTCTCTTCGGACTTCGGATAATCCAATAATATGCCAGCGCAACTTGTCTACCTCTTCTTCCAGCTCCAGTATCTTCTCATCAGTCCTCAGGGTGCGTGCGTTATATGTTGCCAGGTCGAGCTCATGTTGGGATATTTGCCATAGTTGCCACGCTTGGCGAGCGGGTTGGCAACCGCAGCTTTTTATTATGTTATTATTGTTATTAGGAAGATGCTGCTGTCTATCTACTTTCTGTGTACCTCTGTCGCCTCTTACGACACCCTCGGGAAGATATGGGGTAGTGGATATTCTCAACCGCCACTACACGGCCACACTGTTCAATGCGAAATAATATATAAACTATATATAAATGTATGATATATATGTATATATATATATATATATATATATATATATATATATATATATATATATATATATATATATATATAGACAGAGAAACACGCGCACGCTGCACGGCTTATAACAAAAGCAAAAAGTGTCGTTAACACTTTTGGTCCTAAGTTTTTTCGTCTAGCCCCTTTTCGCAACGCGCGATAAGGAACTTCTTTCCAAAATTTGGGATGTGCAAGCTGGATTTAGAAAGGGAATGGGGTATACAAAACAAATCTTTTCCATGCGCATAATTGCGGAGAAGTTTTTGGCTAAGAACCAGAAAGTTTTTTGTACGTTAACTGATTTGGAAAAGATTTATGACAGAGTGGACAGGACTGTGTTATAGCAAACACTGAACTTATTTGGGTTTAGCGCTGGTTTGATACAGGCATTAAGGTCTCTTTATAGGGACTCTAGTGCTTGTGTTGGGATCATCGCGGTCTACTCTGACTGGTTTGGCATCCAAAAAGGTGTCAGACAAAGCTGTGTAGCTTCCTCGTGGCTGTTCAACCTATTTATGGATAGTTGTCTGCAAACTTTGAAAGATGAAAAATGTAGGTTAAGAATGGGAGAGTTAACTATCAAATGCCTTTTGTACGCCGACGATTAAGTGTTATTTACGTTGTCGGCGGCTAAGTTGCAAAAACTGGGCGTTAAAAGATAGGGAATGAAAGTAAACACAAGTAAGACAAAAGTGATGGTTTTTGAAAGAGGAGAAGGTAAAACGTTATGTGAAATAAAAATAGAAGGGGAGTTGATTGAGCAAGTGTATGAGTTATTGTATTTAGGATGTGTATTTACCAGGGATGGTAGATATGAAAGGAATATAGAACGACGAGCGAATTCAGGAAATGGAGTTAATGGGGCTCTACACTCTATTATGAATAATCAGAATCTGTAAAAAAAGGCACGTATGATAATTCATAATGCTGTGTTAATTCCTACTTTAATTTATGGTAGTAAATCTTGGGTGTGGCAGAAAAAACATGAAAGTAAAATAAATGCTGGTCTTTAAGGAGTATGTTAGGGTTTAATTCTGTACCGATAAAACTTAGAGACCTTCAAGAAAAGAGCCTACTCCCTTTTAAAAGGCCGGCAACGCATCTGCAATTCCCATAGTGTTGCAGTTGTTCATGGGCGGCAGTAATCACTTACCATCAGGTGATCCGTATGCTGGTTGTCCTCCTCTCCTATAAAATAAACCTGTATGACGGGGCGAAAAATTGTGTGATAAGAGAAAAATGTGGTGTGCAAGATGATGTACTGACCAGGATAAAGAAAATATGCTTCGGTGGTTTGGCCATGCAGAAAGAATGAATGAGGAAAGATTGACAAAGCAAATTTATATGGCAGATGTGAACGTCAGAATGAGGAAGGGACACCCTGGACAAAATTTTATCGACCAAATTGGTGATATTTTTATTTTCTCGTACTATGTGAAGCCAAATAGTATTGGTATAGATGGAAAATTGTGAAAGAAATGATAGTCGGCTATCCAAACGCTAACATAATTAAAAACCCTATATCTTATAATTACGCCTATTCTTTTATTATATTATTTATAGCATCAGACGCAACTTTGCTAAGGCGGAAATCCATTTAAATAAAAATGTTAGAAATTAATTAGATAAAATCCGCGTGATAAAAAATAAAGTGATAATACTTACCTTGTATATAGAGCACTTCCCTTCTTCCCTTAAATGCGTGCTCAAATCTCCATCACCACTTATTCCGTCACCGCTTTATTAAGAAAGATACACCACCTGATAGGCGATTGGCTCGTCGTCTGCCTACGAATATGTCTTGATTAGTACCTGCCTCTGCCTATTTCCGTCGGTAAGTAGAGAGCCAGTAAAATAACTTACGGGCCATTAGGACTTTCATCTTAGTTCCTAGCGGTAACTTCTTCGTTTGGAGTTACTTGCATGCAATAGTAGCTACTTATCATCAGGTGGACTATGAGTTCGTTTATCATTACAATTTTATATAAAAAGTTAAACTTTCGTTGAATGGTGATGGAAATTTCCATCATACTATTTAAACGATAAAAAAGTATAGAACGATGTTGTAATTTTATTTTGTTTTGTTTCTTTCAACATCATGATAGACTACTGAGTAGAACAAAACACAATCGTAAAGAAAAAAGAACAGATGTCAAAGATATTTGACAACTAAAGTGTGCATTGTTGTGATTTATTTTTGAGGAATAAACTATTTTCGTGAAAAAATTATGTTTTATAGACAAAACCAGGTTAGTATTTTGATACTCAGTTGTTTTCTATGCTCAATTTATTGAAATACTTATGGAAAAATAGTATAAACTGTGTGATGTAAATTTATATCATTATACAATAACTTCACTCGTCAAGTATGCCGCGCAGAATCCTACTAATCGTCAATATTTCTTCTTTTACATAGTAAAATATGGATGATTAGGGCAATTGAGGAGTATCTGTCTAAACAAGAAGATGGGTATTTGTCTGAAGATGACCTAGATGTCGAGAAATCTGATGATGATGAGCACCACGACGCTCATGAAATTACTACATTGCTAAAAGAGGAAAATACAGCTGAGAATGATGAAGATAGTACTGCTGAAGATGATCCTCTTCTTATTGAAACCATAGAGGACTACTGCTCAGGTAACTACTGCTCAAAGAGCTACTTTAAGCAATGCTTTTGGTTATTTATAATAAAAAAGAAGATAGGTGTTGAAAAATACGAAAAAAGTCCTTCCCCGGTCGAGCCGACCCATTCATGCTACAACCATAATATATCTGTAGCGTGAGTAGAGTCACGCTACAGATATATTATTATGATATTAGGAAAGGGTTTCTATTTTCATGTTCAGGACATTGAAATGACTTGTGTGGCCTTGAAAGACAATAAGATAGTTACCCTTCTATCTGCATATGTTGGAGCGTAGACTGAAACTACTGTGCAAAGATATAACAAGATAAGGAAAGAGAAAATTTCCATAACTTGCCCACTGATAGTACAGGAATATACTTAGCCAAGACCAATTCGGATCGGCAATTTCGGAACGAAGTAGCGTTTGTTATACGTGACAAGGACATTGTTTTACAAGCTAAAAGAGGACGTCCTAGTCTGAGTATATTGGAGCAAAATTGGAGGCAAAGAGAAGAAAAGGTGCTGTAGCTTCTCCATATCCTAAAGATGGTACGTATAGTGGGTTGTTCATTTAGATTTAAATACTTGGAATGTAAGGGTATTCTACAATAAATGTGGAGTCAATCTATGCTTATATCAAAACAATAATTGGTTTTTGAAATATAACACACAATAAATAAGATAAATGAACATTAATATGTATTTTTTAAATCTTTAATATAATTACGTTTAGAACGCAAAATAGTAATAATATTTATACTGTTTTACACCATGTTCAAATATTATTGATTATTGTTTATTTCTGTTACATATTATGTGATGAATGATCATTTATTATTTATTTATTTTTAATCTTACCTTTTATTTTCTAAAAAAATCTATGAGGTCTCGTGATATGGCGTGTCCCTTTGAGTACAGAATATAAATTATATATTTACTAAAATCATAAATTTTATTGCTACTTTGCTTTGTCTTCCCCATAGAACCAAATATGTTATATTATGTAAGTATAGGTATAGTGTATGTACTACACACCATTTATATTGATATTAATACAGTATGTCTTTGTTAACTGTGTTCGTTAGCACTACTCTTTAACCCACTGCCTAATTACTATTAGTCTATAAGTTGTAGTTACGCGTAATTCGAGGATCACACACCGACTCGTCAGTGAAGTCACAAGGTTCCAACTGAAAACCAGCGCTGCCTCTGCAGCATTATGCTGTCATTTTGATGTCACATTTTATCTTCAAATTCTTTTTTTAATTTTTATTTTTTTTGTTTCATTATTAATTAACATCATGCATGTTCTGCTTATTAAATAATTTTAATGCGTAAGCAGTCTTACACCTGCGCATGCATATTATTTGTCCATTGTAATTTATATTTAAATTTCAAAAATTGTGTGTAAAGTGTGATTATCAAATAAATGGTTCTTTCTTTATTTATTTATTTTATTGCATATATGTGATTTAACTAAATTTGGTACTGAGGTCAAGACAAGAGACTGCATGGTGATGGAAATTTGCATCTTATGGTTTTTTAAGCTTTTTCCTCAATTAATTTCAATTAAGATTTTTTAATTATTTTTCCTATAATTTAGAACACACTTTCTATCAGTGTGATTTTCATTGAAAAAGAACAAATCATGCAATAAAGGGGTAAAATTTATATTTAACGCTACATTTATTTCCTGCTTCAATTAAGTCTAAATCAAGAGCATAGCTCTAAAAAAAAAAAAAAACAATCAGGATTAATGGTTACTCGGGATATAATTATTTGACGACGGCTTCCCGCCTCCCTGAGGAGCGAATTAATATCCGCTTGAATGCAGCATCATTTCTTTGTTGAGTTGTGGAGGAAGACGGCTTTTATATTTAGAAATAAATTATTATATTAAAACTTAAATAATTAATAGTGTTTTTTATACAAGTATGGTGACAAACAAAGACACAGTCCACCTAATGGTAAGTTGATACTGTGGCCTATCTATCCTCGGTTAACAACACCAGGGGTATTACATTATGGGGTATTCAATTGTAGGTGCGTTGCCGGCCGTGTAGTAAGGAGTAAGCTCTTTTCTTGAAGGTCCCTAGGTATCAGTCCGGAAAAATCACCTGTGGTAAACTATTCTACAGAGAGGTCGTACGTGGAAGAAAACTCCTGGTGAAACGTACAGTGGTGGACCGCCAAGCATCTAGATGGTGTGGATGGTATCGGGAGGTTTGCCGCGTAGTGTGTTCACGACCTCAGGCGGCTGGGATTAATCCGAACAATTCCTCAGAGCACTTTTCGTGGTAGATGCGATAGAAAATGCAAAGAGATGCAATATCTCTTCGCAGCGCCAGTGAAGAAAGGAAAGAACTCGGTGGTCTATAATTTGAGCCGCTCCGCGCTGGATGCGGCCAAGTGGACGGAGCTGGTACTGGAGAGCCCCAGCCCAGAGATGAGAACAATATTCCATGTGAGGCCGAACTTGCGCTTAGTAATGTTGTAGGCGGTGTGCCGGCATGAAATACTGTCCCGCTCTGCTGAGCACGCCAAGCTTTTTAGAGGCTAAAAATAAATAAGAATTGGAAAAATAACACATTTTTGACCCAACCGCTAAAATGGGCCTTCTCGATTTTGAAGTCATTTTGGCACTTACTTTTCAATTTTTACGCACAAATTATATTTCTACGTGTTTGTTTTATTACAAGGAATACACAAAAGTAGGAAAATAAAAAGGTGAGTTTTACTTTTTATTTCAAAAACACACAGAAAAACGGGGAAATCACTCAGAAATAGCTCACGCACTACCACGCACTACTGGTGTAAGAAGCCATTACGTCAGAATGATTTTTATGTTTATTTTTAGTTCGAAATTGACGGATTATGGTACTAAATTAAAGATTATGTCTTTGTCTATGTCTGTATTATACATTTTAGTATAAATTTGTTGTAATTTTTAATGAAAAACTTTTTTTTGTCGGGTTCGCCCCCATAAATGATTAGTGGACAAATGTGTACCATTGCCGACCGGGCGGAGGGCGTTGTGTTAGTCACATTTGTACCACTGTCCAGCGTACAGAAAACCATAAAGTACCACATAAACGACAGAATCAGCAACAACTTTGAGATCGCCCGGCGAAAATCAAACCCGCCCCCAATGGTAGGATGCAAAGAAAGACCGTATCCTATCGTACCATACTCCAGACAAGACAATGATCCGAGTAGCCAAGAGATGCTATGACGGAGACCTGATATCTGTTCGGATAAGCGGTCAGCAGAAGGTCCAACAGGAAAGGTGCATGATCCTTCACATCTGGAATTTACGTAGGCAAAGTGACCAGTTGTGTCAGACCATATGACAAGGCAAAATCATAAACTAATCGCCCCGCATGATCGATTAAACGTAAACCAAGCCATTCGGCACGGTGGGCGATAAAATCGTCGAGGATTACGATCCATAGATGTGCGGATGGTCGTCGCTGTCTACGCATAGCCAAAGGATGAATAAGTCCGAACCTTGAAGACTGCTGAAGCGTCGAAAACAGATCTCCTATCTGACGTATACGCAAACTCCAGCCCAAGGCTAAAAGGAGTGTTCCTGTTTATGCCCCGGGTAGAAGAGATACGAAAAATCAGCCGGAGATGACACCTGATTCTCGGTCAGAAATAGCATAGCTGGCTTCGCCGTATCGAGACAGTACTGGACGGCGTTTAGATTCGAGTGAAGTCCCCTGATATTGTAGAAATTCACGGATAGCATGCCAAGGGTTGCCTTGATCTTTTTGCTGAGCTTGCACCGAGCAGTTGTTGTCTTGAGCGGAATTTTGTCCTCCCCCTCCCCCCAGAATATGCTGGGTAGCCTGAGCACCTACGCTCAGGAGTGTGCGCAGAGTGAAGTAGCTTGATCGTGGATGCCCAGCGAGGGATTCTCCATGGGTACTGTTACCCTCCTGAGGTAATCTGACATTTAATACCGCTACCAGGTTGATGGAGGGCGGTGAATCGGTCCTTTGGCCACCTGACTCACCAGAAAAAACTCAGAAGCAGATTTTCCACTTCACGCCGGTCTTTGAGGTCGTGGTACCACCCCGGCTCGAGTCGGCCCAGATATTCTGTGAGAGTGTGGTTCTTCCCCAGTCATGCCAACCCATTCATGCTTAAACCACAATATAGCTTGGCTCTCTTCTAAAAGACATCACCAGACGGCCTCCTATGCATTAGAATTTTAATAAATACAATATTTAATGAAACTTAGTAAATTGACCGAGCTACGATTATTCACATTTTATTTTTATTAAAAAAATTGACAAACGGACTAACAAATTGGACGGCTTGACCGAGGAGGGACCACACTCATAGAGAATATCAGCGTAAAATAGCAGCCTAATGCTGCTGTGTTTCGTTTAGTGCGAGTAAAGAACCGGAGACCCTTTTCACCGGAAACGAGGCCTTTCATCTTAGTCCTCAGGGTTGTCAACGCATCTGCATTTTGATTTTTAATTGATGATAGATGTAGATATATGTAGATTATAGGCCACAGCAACCACTAACCACAAGGTGAGTACTCGTTTGTCACCTTTATTCTATAAAAAAAAACGGGCACATAGTCCATCAGTTAAAAGTGGAAGCTGTGGCCTATAGACATCTATGTCTACCATTAATTAAGAAAAAAATAAAGACGCGTTGTCAATCCTGATGTCGAGGTTATGCTTTACCAGTTAGAAGGATTCCTGGTTCTCCTCATTCAGTATGTGAATCGTGTAGTGGCGGTGTAAGAATATTCACTACCCTGTGTCTCGCCGAAGTTGTAAGAGGCGACAGAGGGAAAATGAAATAGGAAGTAGGCAGCAGCATCTTCCTGATAACAACTCAAAATAACAAAAAACTGCGGTTGCTGACCTGCTTGCCAAACTTGGTAATTATGGCAATATCCCCTCATTAGGTAATCAACTTTGTAGTAGTGGCAGCACTTTAAAAGTATAAACACAGCAGCAATATTTTGATGTTTCATGCCAGTATTCTGTGAGTGCATGTTCCCACCATAGTTGAACCTACCTATTCGTGCTGCAGTTACTTAAAGCTGGCATAAGTAAATCTACCACATAAAAAAAGTTTGAGCTGTCTGTTACTCTGGTTCTATTGCGGATATCTTATTTACGGGTTTAGCCGCGCGAAATTCATTATAATATAGCTTCTATAGCTCGCTGAGTGACTTTTACTATTATTACCTCTGCGTTAGTTATCGCGAAAATTTCCTTTGTTGCATTGCTAATTAACTGTATTTTCAATGAAATCTCATAATAAGTATATCTCATATTGCGAGCGCGTTGCTTCCCTTTTATATTTGTTTATTAGTCAATGACACTTCTGTTTATGGCGGACCTTTTGCTCTTCCAATTTTAATTAGTTTCTGATTCATGAAACCTGTACCTCCCAGAGAGTAAATGGCTTTACTTACTATAGTTCCTTATAGAATAAGACTTATAAAATACTTTAATTATGGAATTTACTAGAAATACCAGCTCTTCTCGTCTCACGCTGAGTTGAATGCCTTTTAAAATTGTAATGTCTCATAAACAATTAATATTATATCTTTTTTGTTCTCTCACCGATCTAAAACTACGTCGTCGTTAGTCGTGTGTTGCATGTTAGTTACTTCCACTAAAAATCAATAAAAATAAAATAAAAAATCCTTTCCTCGTCCCTTTTTTTACATATTTGTTTTCATTTCTGTCAGCCAGCCGTCTCGGTCTTTGGCTTCCGACATCCAGTTTTTCCCTGCGACTCGGGTGATGTCGCCTGCCCATCTAAATGTAGGTCTTCCTCTTTTCCGAGTGCCTGTAGGACCTGGCCATGACGTCATACGAATTGTCCATCGCGCGTCACTCATTCTCGCTACGTGTCTGCCCACTTTCATTTTAACTTTGGAGCGTGCGTGTGGGCATCTGTTACTCTTGTCTTTTCCCTGATGACTGTGTGACGAATTTTTTGACTTTTATAATTTTGTGACGCTTTTTTTCATGCTTCGCTGGCAAGATGTAATATTATTTTTGACTTTTCGTGTGAACTTCCAAATTTGGCATGCGTAGGTTAATGTTGGCAAAAGACATGATGCCATGACTTTGCTCATGACTTTCATTGGCATCTGACTTTTTTTGAACTTCCTTTAGGCTCCAAAAATTTTTCAATGTCTTTATCATTCTTCTATCAATTTATGTATCCTTGTTTTGTTTTTGAAACGAAATTTGTTTGCCTAAGTAGATATAGTTCTCGACGTACTCTACTGTCGTGTTGTCAAGACATGTAGAGTTTTTTTGTGGCATTTGTCATGAGTTTTATTTTTCTCAGTTTAATTTCTAGTCCTACCTCTCTACTTACTTGTTGTTATATGTGTAACATTGATTCTAGCTCTATGCTATTTTCTGATAGAAGGACAATGTCGTCGGCGAACCTCAAATGGTAAATATGTTTCCCTTTTATGCATATACCTATTTTATTCCAATTTAGTTTTCCGATAATCGATTCTAGTACCGCTATAAAGATTTGAGGCGACAGGGGATCACATTGCCGTACTCCTCTTTTGATATGGATAGGTGGTCCTGCGACTTCTAGTTTCACTCTACTAGTGTATCTCTCGTAAAAGTATTTTAAGACTTGAACGTAGTTTTTCCCCACTTTGTGTGCTTGTAAAGCATTCCATATTGCAGGATGTAGTATTGGATCGAAAGCTTTCTGATAGTCTACAAAAGCTATGTAGAGTGGACGTTGCTATTCCTGATATTTTTCAATAAGTAATTCCAAAGAGTGGATGTGGTCCATTGTGGAGTAGCTTTTTCGAAACCCAGCTTGCTCGATCGGTTGACTTTTTTCCAGTGTATTTCTGATTCTCTTCCGTATTATTGATGAGAATAACTTATAAAGTGATGGAAGAAGGTTAATTGGTCGATAATTGCCTATGTTCTTTGGATCACCTTCTAGGTGCCAGCTATTTTTAGTGCCTCGTTTGTTATTCTGTCCGGTCCTGGACTCTTCTCCAACTTTAACATTTTTATTCCCATTATAATTTCTGATTCATCCACTGGGTTTATATCTACATCATTGTAATCATTTTCCAGTTCAGTTTGGTCTATATTTTGGCATTCTGGGGCACTGTACAAGTTATTATAAAAGTTAGTTGCTATGATTAAGATCTCTCTTCGGTCATGCGTTGTTCTTTGAGGGTCATTTGAGTCCTTTTACCCATGTTTTAAGAGATCGTAGTTCCTTATACGCTTTCTTAATACTTCCTGTTAAGTTAAGATGTTTTTCAATAGTATTTTTTTGATGGTTTGAGTAGTCTTTTCGAACATATTTGCTAACTAACTTGTACAGTGCTTTTAATTAATTTTTCATAGCTCGCGTCTTTGGTTTTATTTTTTGTAGAGCACTTCTGCGCTGTTTTAACTTTATAGTATCAGTTGATAACACGCTGCCTCTTTCTTTGTCTTTATTTTTTACGAGAGCTGGCTTCAAACTGGTTTCTACAATGTTAATTATGTTATCATAGCATTCTTGTACAGAGTTAATTTCTAGGCAGTTCATAAGATCTCCGTTGCATTCGTTGAGTGATTGTTCATACCTCGATCTTTCTTTTACGCTTTTAAGGGAGATTTTTGAGCTGTTTACATAATTAATTCTGTTTAATTTATGCTTTTGTATAAGAAATGTTGCTATTAAAAGTCTGTGGTTTGTAGGGAAATTCAAATTGACGACTTGTGTATTCTGCACATTCGTCTGTAAGTTTGTCAGAATATAGTCTATTTCGTTTATACAGGTAACATCTGGAGATCGCCACGTCCATCTCTGATTACTTTTATTTTTATAAAAGTGTTTATTATTGATAGTTTGTTTTCGTATGTGAAATCTGTTAGTCGTGCGCCTCTATTGTTTCTTGTGCCGTATCCGTGGTTTTTCATTATTAAGTTTTCTTCTGGTTTTGGTTGACCAATTTTGGAGTTAAAGTCTCCCATACCTATTAATTTCTTTTCTGATATTTTAAGGGTTTTGTCGGTGGTATCATAGAAGAACTCTATTTCAGCATCGTTTGCAGCATCTGTCGGGGCATAAACTTATATTATACTTATTCTGAAATTGTTTATTTTTGGCTTCAATACAGCTACTCGTTCTGAAATACCGGTAAAACTCTCGATATAAGAAAACCCACGCCAGGCTTGGGGACTCTCCTATGTAACAAAAGATAATATTTTCATATTCTTGGATTGAGTTTTTGTTGGCATTAGCTCCTCGGTTATTTCTTTCCATTATTAAACGTGGTAGAGCCATGCTACAATTATATTAGTAGTATAGTTGTAGCACGAATGGGTCGGCTCGACCGGGGAAGGACCACGCTCTCACAGAATACCAGCATGAAATAGTAGCTTAATGCTGCTGTATTTCGTATGGTGAGTGTAGAGAACCGGAGACCCTTTTTACTGGAAATGAGGCATTCCATCTCAGTCCTCACGGGTGACAACGCATCTGCATTTTGATTTGTAATGGAAGATAGATGTAGATGTCTATGGACCGCAGCAACCACTTACCATCAGGTGGACTGTGTGCTCGTTTGTCACCCTATCCTGTAAAAAAAATGTGGGATTGCAAGTAAAAGTAACAAAAAGATCAGGTCTTCCGTACGTTCGTACATACGCGAATGGGTCTAGTGTGTACTCAGGTAGGTAGCGGGGACTGCTAACGAATGATGAGAGCAGAATTACCATTTTAACTAAATCTCTGGGGATTAGATTGGCGTCGCTAGAAACTACATCTTGTAAATGTATATAATTCTCAACGCGCAGCTTTTTTTTGATTTAAAGATATATAACGGAGACGTTTACTTTCTACTTTCACATACATGTCTACCAAAAATTGATGAAATAATTGTCTACACCGGGCTGAGAGGTTAAAATCATTTTCTCGCAACATCATATGATACGCATAAAAATCCATACATGAAACTTTTTTGTTCGGAGTAGGCTCCTTTGTGACCGGGTTAATGAGTGGAATTTGAAAATGATAACCCTCTTGTCCTTTGCAATAAATCAATGGGTATTGCAGAGCGTCATAAAACTCGTGTATATCGGCTACCCGTTGCAACGTATCATCACGTGCTGGCAAGACAATGTCTCGTAAAGAAAATTGATCACCACTAATTACGGCTGCTATTTCGTTTATCAAAGTGCATTGTAGCGCCTTTCATGCTCTCCTCGAGGGGTCCGATCTGCGTGAATGACGACTTTATAATCCTCTTCAAGTAGGTTTTCTGAAGCAGTTTTAAATGTTTTGACTAAAATGTTACGTTAATGCAAGAATCTTTGAATTTTGAACACTGTGTCTCTCTCAAAACCCTGGATAAGTTGGCTGAGACGGTCTACCTCAATTTCTTCGTCAAACATGAAATATACCAGTAAAAATTTATGCTGTTCGTTTTCAGCTGAAAAACGTGAATCTATTTTATGATAAATTTGCCCTTGCACCGTAAATGTAGGCGAAAATCCCGCCATTATTATTTTCCGGTCAACTCCGAGGGACTTCATTTGAAAGCATGAGTTGTATTTCAGGATTCTGTTTAAAAAGCACCGTGACTCATTAGCATCATATAAAAAGAGAGTTTTCAAAGGTTCTTCTGATTCTCCAAGTAACGGAAGAGACACTTTGCCATTGGAACAGCACATGCCTGCGGTCTCATCTTTCCATTTTAAAGCGCTGCAAAATCGACACGCCTTGTCCATCAGTCCGATAACAACTAACGTGTGATTTTTATAATCAATCAACGGATTAAAATTGAATGCTGCGTCATTAAAATCAACCAATAGTTTCTTTGAAAATTTTGTCGACGTTGAGCTTGGAGCTGTGCATTTGCATCTCTTCGCGCCTGTCTGTTCTGGTGTTTCAGATGCTTTTATAGTAGATTGAAGTTCAACTTGCTTAATGAGTCTGTATTGAGTTTCATTAGGTGTTTTCGTGGCTCTTTAGGCGGCCTGACGTTCCGCTAGTTCGAATAGCCTTTGCTGACTTTGATCAGGTGTTTCAATAGCTCCTAAAGTAGCTTGACGTTCTGCCTGTTCAAGACGCCTTTGCTGACTTTGAGAAGGTGTTTCAGTAGCTCTTAAAGTAGCTTGACGCTCTGCCTATTCAAGACACCTTCGCTGACTTTGAGAAGGTGTTTCAGAAGCTCTTAAAGTAGCTTGACGCTCTGCCTGGTCAAGACGCCTTTCCTGACTTTGAGAAGGTGATTCTGAAGCTCTTAAAGCAGCCTGACGCTCTGCTTGTTCTTGCTTTCTCAGTTCAGCATCTTCTAAAGATTCTAGCGATCGAGCTAATCTTTTGCTTGTATAAGAGAAGATACTCTTGAAAGGCTGGACTTACGTTTGCGAGTTATTATAAAGTAACAAAAAACCTATTTATAAAAAAAAACGTTAAAATACCTATAAGGAATTAAATTCCCTTTTAATTTTTTTTAAAAGCAAATCAAAAATATATAAAAGGAATAAATATTCCTTTTAAATATTTTTTAAAATTAAAACAACAAAACCAATTCAAGATACAACACGATTCCGAAAAAAGCGAATCAACTTAAACCAAATCACAAAACAAATCGCAGAAAACCGAAATCGAAAGCAGTAGCCAATATAAATATAACCAACAAAAAAAGTAGGTTTATAGGTATACACTATCTATACTATTAATATTCCTTTGAAATATTGTTAAATAACCTAAAACAACGAAAACCATTTCATGATTCTAAATGAACAAAATCCAAAATCAAAGCCAGAGTCTAAATACGAGTATGTATAAAGTAATACCAACCAAATCAACAAAACCGAAAATCCAAGAAAGTACACAAATTCGAAAATGAAAGCCAATATAAATCCATTCAACCTTAACCAAATCACAAAGTAAATAACAAATAACCGAAATCGAAAGCAGGTAGTCGAATAAGCTACGAAATAGAAACAATTTAAGCGTATAGGTACCGTATGCACTATAAAATGACGCGCGGCTCAACTACGGGAGTTAAGTACATGTCAGGAAACATTTCGTTACCGCGTTTTAAAAAAACTAGTAGCGACATCTAGCGGAATCAATTTAAACTATGTATACGTTAGTTAATAAAAACTCTCAAAAATATTTGTCTTATAATTTTGCACAATTTTTCTTATTGTAATACCGATTCATTCACAACCACATATAAGAACTGTATTCATTTCCGTTCAATAAATATTACTAAGACATATTAATAAGGCTTACTAAGAACTGTTCCTACCGCAGTTTAGTAATAGTTAAGGGTAAAAGCGTGACAGGTGGTGATAGTATTTCTGATCCATACTTATAATCACGCCTGTAACCCTTGCGGGGTAGGCAGAGCATCAACGGATTACTTAATATCGTCTGCGAGGTTATCGCCTATTCTGTGAATTACAATGCACCAAAACGTTTGAAGAAAATCGGCTGGTGAATTTTATGTTTTTTATCGCTCTCTTCCCGGTCCTGCGTGGAAAAATACAAATCCATACATTTTTTATCTTAATTTTGGTAAAAAGACATAATAATCCAGATATTCTGACCTTCTGTGTTCGTCCATCGTACCGTCGTCCGTCTTGTAGAGTCACGGTGGCGCCACCTAGCTGAATTTAATTTTGCAACATATTCGATTTTCCCACGTGAATTATATGTTTTTCCGTGGAAAAACGTAGCCTATGTCACTCTACAGCCACCAAACTATCCCCATACAAAAAAATCATGCCATGCCAACGCTCTGTTGCGATCTGAAAGAAGGACAAACTTTTGCAACATATTCTATTTTCCCACGGGAATGAGATGTTTTTCCGCGGAAAAAAGTAACCTATGTCACTCTACAGCCACCGAACTATCTCCATACAAAAATCATGCCATGCCGACGCTCTGTTGCGACGTGAAAGAAGGACAAACAAACAAACACACCCATAATATTATGTTTCTATAGACTAACTGAATTTTTATTCTACTTGAGGATAGAAAAATTCATATTGATTCTATATTGCTAAACTTCTTCATAGAAAAGTAGTCTTTAAATATAAGTTTTTATGGGTTATAGTGCTGTAGTTGAGTGCTGTCTTATGAGACCGCTAGGGATTTGACGGAATATGGCCGCGTCTCATGAGACCGCTAGGGTATTGAGCGGTTAAAGGTGACGACGCATTTGCAATATATTCTCAATCAAATATATCTGCTTTATCTTTATATTTTTAATATACATTACAGACAACTAATGTCGAAAATTAATTGTTTTACTTTTTTCCACTGGTTTGAACGTTCGCAGTACCACATGTCTCGTATCGTTGACGTTGCTTTACGTCGGCGACCTGATCGCTGTCAGATCTAAACGTCCGGCGTTAACTACATGATTAAACCATGTTCTTTTAGAAATCATATACATTTTCTAGCATTTCCACATTAAGTAACACTTTCGACACCAACACAATGAAATTAATTATTGAAATTATGAATTATATAAATTTTCCGCATTTATGAAATGAAGGATTCTCTAACGCCGGCACCGCACAGCAAAACCGATTTACGTAAAATAAAAACACTAATGGATGATAAAACAAAATTTTAAATCTCACGAGCAAATTTAATACGCACCATTAGACATGAAAAACTCCCAGCCTCCAGTCGGAGTGTTATCTACAGCCACAGAGTTATACTCACGTTCCCAGATTTAATAACCCTATCCAAAACCCACTCGTAAACTCTACCCTGCAGAATATCTAAATATACCGTTTATGTAGCATTGTTACATGATTTTATATAAATTGTTAGAAATTACTCAAATATATAATATATTATGTTACAGACCAAGAGATTTATAGCACATTATTCATAGTGTCCATACAGTATGAAATATGTCCGATAGAAATATAATATATTTTTATATATGAAGAAAATTTATATAGAAAATATAAAAGAAATAATATTTTCAACATTATTAAGATAAGCAAGGTCTACTTATTCATCGCTGCTTATTGCAGACCAAACTTTGCTCCTGCGATGAATGACGCACCGTTGCATCTGACTGCGACGCGTACTCCCCCTGCGGTGAATTTCTACGTATCGAGAAATTCCGCGTGGGAAATATCGGGAAATGTTTTATTTACAACTCGCTTTTGAGTTAATCCGCGAGGAAATGCATATAGAACAAAAAAAACCTGAAGAACGACTGTAAACTCAGTTTATTATCTCGAAAATTATCTATAATATGGGATAAAGATTGAAATTATATTATAAAATTTTTACTACTGTGGTAAAAAAACTAAAATTATAAATTTAAAATATCATATAGTCCAATATATCCAGTAGATATAGTGTCAGGAACGCTGGGTTAGTTTTAATTGTGTGAGAAATAATACAGAACTCTTATCACTAACAACGACGACCAGTCACGGATACAGCTCCTTTAGGTACTTTATATTCACGTAGCTATTTACCATTATTTTGACTATTATTTCAATAGTCACTTCGATTTTAAACTAAAAATAATAATCTTAATACATAATTACTCACTATTTAATATCCGTGTAAAGAGTACGTGAGAGAATCCACTGCCCCACATCGTCTCGTGGGTGCTGTTGAGATGCGTTAGAGGAAAACTGAAACAGGTGAAGGGCAGCAGCATCTCCCTGGATAACAACTTAATTAATAAAGTTAAAAAAAACTGCGGATGCCAACGCCCTGCTAATCATGGCGACTATGGCAAGTATTCTTTCTACAAAGCAAACTATGGAGAGGCGTATTTTTAGCAGTGGACTTACAGTTTGTCCTTGCAACATTTTAATCACCTCTTAATTTACGCGACATTAATGCAATCTTTTAACATTCTAGTTGCGTAATATTAAAATCTTACACTTCCGAATAATTGCACGGCCATTTCAATGTCAAAATATACCTTCCTGCTAAATTGTGAATTACATCCCTTCAAGTATTCTTCAAGATCTTTAACCATGCTTAAAAAGATTGTTGTCAACTCGCCCCCCATGTTTGGCAAATATAGCGCAATCTCCCTGTGAAGCAATTTATGTTCAGAAGTAAAGTTTTAAAAGCTTTATTGAAGAAATTAACGAAGGAATAGGAAAATGTAGCCACTTATTATCAGGCAAACAGTAAGTTCATTTGTATCTCAAATTAAAAATAACTAATTTCATTAAAAAATGAACTGTTAGTATTTAACAGACAGTATTTAACATCCCAATTCATTGCGAAATTACCTAATCTACATGAGCGACGTAGATAATCCAGCTATTATTCAAATTAAGTTGGAAATGCAATCAGGCAATCTGTTTATTCCAACCGCTTAGGATTTACATCAATCATTATTAACAGATGACATTATACAGCGCTGATTAATGAACGTGGTAAAGCGCTGCAGTAATCTCATATTTTGTAAAACTTACTGATTTGTGTAATGTGTAAGTCACACTGTGTAGTTGTAGTGTCCAAGTACTCAAGTACTCTACGTATCACACTATCATCCCTTAGGTAACTTAAGAGGTAACTGAACTATGAATCGCTGTTCTTTGGCGTGGATTTATGGTCTATCAAATCCGATATAATGGTTGGGACGATCCTAAATACGTGGACATACTCCATACTACTACATACATACGTTTCGTAACTTTTAAGTAATGTGTGTTGTAGTTGAGTGCTGTAGTTGAGTGCTGTCTTATGAGACCGCTAGGGATTTGACGGAATATGGCCGCGTCTCATGAGACCGCTAGGGTATTGAGCGGTTAAAGGTGACGACGCATTTGCAATATATTCTCAATCAAATATATCTGCTTCATCTTTATATACTAGAATGGAATAAAACAAAATATAATATATTTTTAATATACATTACAGACAACTAATGTCGAAAATTAATTGTTTTACTTTTTTCCACTGGTTTGAACGTTCGCAGTACCACATGTATCGTATCGTTGACGTTGCTTTACGTCGGCGACCTGATCGCTGTCAGATCTAAACATCCGGCGTTAACTACATGATTAAACCATGTTCTTTTAGAAATAATATACATTTTCTAGCATTTCCACATTAAGTAACACTTTCGACACCAACACAATGAAATTAATTATTGAAATTATGAATTATATAAATTTTCCGCATTTATGAAATGAAGGATTCTCTAACGCCGGCACCGCACAGCAAAACCGATTTACGTAAAATAAAAACACTAATGGATGATTAAACAAAATTTTAAATCTCACGAGCAAATTTAATACGCACAATTAGACATGAAAAACTCCCAGCCTCCAGTCGTAGTGTTATCTACAGCCACAGAGTTATACTCACGTTCCCAGATTTAATAACGCTATCCAAAACCCACTCGTAAACTCTACCCTGCAGAATATCTAAATATACTGTTTATATAGCGTTGTTACATGATTTTATATAAATTGTTAGAAATTACTCAAATAATGTTTTAATGTAATGCAAACGGGGATTTTGTATACCCTTTTATTTGAAAGCTGTTGGTAGTTCTTAACATGTGAGTTTTTGCAGCACCTCCCCATGCCGTAATACAGTATTGCACAATGGACTGGCATAACATTTTGAGAATATTTATGTTAGCACTGTTGCGTATTAGTTTGAATACATAACATAAACACTCACGCCTGTCACCCAGAGGGGTAGGCAGAGACCACGGACTTCCATTTGACACGATCCTGACATACCTCTTTCGCCTCATTTACATCCATATATCTACGCATACATGCTCGTCGGTTAAGGGTACTTCTAACGTGACCCATTTTCGAAATATCGCCAATTTGGTCGATAAACTTTTTTCTAGGGCGTCCCTTCCCGACTCTGCCGTTCACATCTGCCATATAAATTTGCTTTGTCACTCTTTCCTCATAAATTCTTTCTACATGAACAAACCATCGAAGCATTCCTTTCTTAATCCTGGTCACAACATCATCTTGCATACCACATTTATCTCTTATCATGCAATTTCACACCCTGTCATTCAGATTCAACCCTAGCATACTCCTTAAAGACCGCATTTCTACAGCATTTATTCTAATTTCCTGCTTCTTCTGCCACACCCAGCTTTCACTAACAATACATTAAAGTAGGGACAAACCCAGCATTATGAATTACCATACGTGCCTTTTTTGATACATTCTGGTTTTTCACAATAGAGTGTAGTGCCCCATTCACTCTATTCCCTGCATTTACTCGTCTCGTTCTATATCCTATCATATCTACCATCCCTGCTAAATACACATCCCAAATACACGAACTCATCCACTTGCTCAATTAACTCTCCTTCTATTCTTATTTCACATACCGTTTTGCTTTCCTCTCTTTCAAAAACCATCACTTTCGTCCTACTTGCGTTCACTTTCATTCCCCTTTCTTTTAATGCCCAGTTCATTAATGTAACCATCATTTGCAACTCAGCCGCCGATGACGCAAATATGACTTGATCATCGGCATACAAAAGGCATTTGACGGTTAACTCACCCATTCTTAACCCACATTCTTCATCTTTCAAAGTTTGCAAACACCTGTCCATAAATAGGTTGAACAGCCAAGGGGAAGCCACGCAGCCCTGTCTGACACCCTTTCGGATGCCAAACCAGTCGCAGGAGACCCCATTGATCCTGACACAAGCACTAGAATCCCTATAAAGAGACCTCAATGCCTGTATCAAACTAGCGCTCAACCCATATGAGTTCAGTGTTTGCCA
This sequence comes from Parnassius apollo, assembly GCA_907164705.1. NCBI lineage: Eukaryota > Metazoa > Arthropoda > Insecta > Lepidoptera > Papilionidae > Parnassius > Parnassius apollo. Next base: position 1,369,203 of record CAJQZP010001016.1, read on the forward strand.
TAACACATACCTGTCCACTCTGTCATAAGCCTTTTCCAAGTCCATGAACGCACAAAAAACTTTCTGGTTTTTAGCTAAAAACTTCTCCGCAATCATGCGCATGGAAAAGACTTGATCTGTACACTCCATTCCCTTTATAAAACCCGCTTGCACATTCCAAATTTTTCCATCAGTTTCTTTCATAACTCTTTCAATTAACACCTTAGCATACAGTTTACCCACAATACTAAGCAAGCTGATACCACGATAGTTTTTGCTGTCCTGCTGTGACCCTTTTCCTTTATATATTGGTACTATAACTGCTTTACACTAGTCATCCGGTACCCGATTTAACTCCCAACAAAAATTAAACAAGGTGTACAGCAGGCCTGCCACCACTCCCTCTCCAGCCCTTAGCGTCTCGAGTGATACTCTATCATATCCAGCTGCTTTACCTGTTTTCATGCTTTTCATTGCTTTCATTATTTCATCTACACTTATCTCCATACCCCTTTTCACTTCTTTCGGAATTTCTTGTTCATTTAATTCAGACGACTCTTCACTCATAAACACGCTTTCAAAGTATTCCTTCCATCTGTTTAAATTCGAAACTTCATCATTCAGAATACATCCATTCTCGTCTCTTATAGCATTAATTATAGGCTGTTTTGTATTTCCCCTGGCAGTTCTTACGAGTTTCCAGAACATTTTTATATTAGCCTGGAAATTATCAGATATCCTTCTATCATTTTTATCCGTTCTTTCTTTCTTTTTCCTTTCAACTACTTCTTTTACTCTCTTATTTAGACGTCTAAATTCTGCCTTTTTTCTTTCAATCTCATCATTCATACCACCAGAATTACCAGTTCTATTTGCTAGTAAATCTAACCACGCTTTCTTCTTTGACTGAACTTCAACCCGCACCTCATCATCCCACCACAACGTATTCCTTTTCCTTTCATTTGTTCTCTTACTTACACCACATACTTCGGTGACTGCATCCACCAAACCTTTCTTAATATTATCCCACACAGTATACAAGTCTAAATCATTCATACATAACTCATTCCAAACACCTAATATTTTCTCTCAGTCTACACTTATACTTCTCTTTCACATCTTCATCTTGTAACTTCTCTATTCTTATACGCTGTAACGCAGTGGTAGACACAGATGTCCGATGCCGCGAACGCTTGAAAAGACCATTAATTCGACATAAGACCAAGTAATGATCCGTCCCTATTTTGGACCCCCGGTAAACCCTTGTATCTACGACTGCGCTCCTCATTTTTTCATCCACAATTACGAAATCTATCATGCTTCTAACATCACCTCATTCCCATGTATACATGTAAATCTTCTTATGACGAAAAAAGTATTCGTCACAAAGAGATTCTTTTCAACACATACGGTGAGGAGGTCTTCACCATTCTCATTTAGACTTTCATCACCAAACATTCCCAATATCCTTTCATAACCAGACCTCTTCACCCCAACCCTTCCATTAAAGTCTCCTAACATAATAATATTTTCATTTTCCTTACATTTTGTCAACACCATCCTTACCATGTCCCAAAACTGCTCTCGGATGTAAGTGGGCTTAGACATGTCTGGGGCGTACACCCCTAGCAAGAACAGCTTCTTTAAGCCCACTTTCATTCGTATCCATAGCAGCCTCGGGCTTACACATTCATACTCTTTCACACATTGACCCATTCTTTCTGAAAGGATGAAACCGACTCCCTGGCATGCCCGTTCGGTCTCGTCTACAGCAGACCAATACGCGGTATACGTGCCATGTGCAGTGGCTTCCTTTCCCTTTCGTTTCGTCTCATTTACACATAACACATCTATTCCTCTGTCATTCATCATTTCGCATACTTCATCCATCTTATCATTCATTGCTCCACATACATTCAGCGTAGCCAGACGGGCTTCCGCAATCCACTTTTCGCCCCTCCGGGAGACAGAACGTGACGGGTGGCGAAGCTCGTCGCCGGTTTTTCTCGCGGAGATTCTTCGCACCCCTGCTCCATTAAAGGGGCGCCGGGAACTCGGCGCCATTTCTTTTATCTCCTGACTCATGGTGCGAACAAGGGGTGGTGGTAGATTTTACGCCACTACCACACGGCGGGAAGCCTAGTCTATTTTTTTCGGCTTTGTCGCTCGTTTAGCACCACCCGGGGAACACGTGTAGGGTGGGCCTAAGGTTTGGTGGTCGAAGCCTACGGACGCGAGCGACTCATCCCCCCATATGTTTGAATATGTATGTTTGAATACATAGATAAGTTTTCGAACTCGAGGAGCCAGATTTGTGATACGTGGACTGAACGATAGATTGTGGTCGACAACTACCTCTAAATATTTTATTGTTTCCACTGCATCTATCGATTGGCAATCGCACGTATAAGATAGGCACCACAAGGGGAACTTGGTGTTCTTCATCTATGAACTTTTAAATTAACCAATGAAGGAGGTCTAGAAGCCCGAGTCTTGTGAAACGATATGTATTTTGACTTAGCGGTATTCAAGGTGAGGAGGTTCATGTCCAGCCATTGAACTATACGCGCAAGACCATGTTCAGCTCATTTGTGCACGTCTGTCCACCTGCGATCATGAAAGAGCACTACTATGTCGTCTGCAAAACAGATTAGTTCCGCATTATTATATTTAAATTTAGGATGTCATTCATGTAGATTGTAAACAGGCTCGATCCCAAAATACTTCCCTGTGGGACACCATACTGAACAAAAAGATCGTCACTTCTGCAATTTAGTACTTGAACACATTATTTCCTGTTCGCTAAGTAGCTATGGAACCAGTTCCAGACCGTAACCCTCATCCCCATGGCTTCCAATTTTTTCAATAGGATAGGCATAGAGACGGTATCAAAAGCTTTGGTGAGATCCAAGAAGATGCCGATACATCCTTCACTTTTATCTAAATAATCTGTGATCAGCTCTGTTAACAAAACTACAGCATCCTCCGTAGATTTACCTCGCCTAAATGCGAACTGTCTTTGAGAAAGAATATTGTGTTTTTCAATGTAGTTAACAAGACGTTTGTGAACCACTCTTTCTAATATTTTTGAGAAAATACACAAAAGAGATATTTTGGGACCAGTTTTGTAAATTGGACTGAAAATAGCTAACTTCCATTTTTCAGGAGAAGTTCCACTTGCTAAACTTAAATTAATTATGAGCGTCAACGAAGAAAGGGTAATACAAAACCGGGGGCACTATCGTTTTTAAGTGATTCAGTAACTCTAGAGACTTCGGTTGTATCGGTTGGGAAGAGACAGATTGAACCCTGATGACAAGTTTGCATACATATAAAAACAAGGTTTTCTGCAGTCTGCAATGTCCTGACTTCGAACTAGTGCTCTTGCTGGTTAGGTTTAAGCGGGCAACAACTACATGAGTTGTTAATTTTTATACCTCAGCTGAAACAGAAACAGAAACTTTTTTATTCAATATAGATTATAAACAATACTTATTAAAAGTTACTTTTTTCATTTACCACTGGTTCGCAAAAAAAAAACCTCTGTCCTGGGAAGAACCAGCAAGATATGGCGTCGTGTGATAACAAACTATTTGTAAAATATATATATATATATATATATATATATATATATATATATATATATATATATATATATATATATATATATATATATATATATTATGCATAATCTGATAGCTTATTTAATAACGTTTCCATTGATATATGATTTTAATATACTTAGTATATATATTATATGCTAAGTATACTTGTTATATACTTACTTAGTACTTCGGAAAGTGCTAGACAGATGCGCCATATTGGCCAAAATGACCCCGACATTCGAGTGGTTATACTCAAAGTACAGAAGTGAAGTGAAATTGAGTTTGGAATTGACAGATAAATGAAATCATTGATTAAAAGGCCTCAACGAGTGAAAGGACTAAACGAGTGACATGCGTAATGAGTCCTTTATTCAAAGTTAAGTTCTTCAATTATTTGCTTTCTTGTGGTATTCAATTTTCTATAACACAGTTAAAGTTACTGTAAGCGTTACAGTTTATCAAAAACCCAATGCTAACATAGGCCCAACACAAGAAACATTTGGCTTAGTTGTCACGCTTTTCAGGCGAGTTGCAACCGCAGTTTTTTTAATACTTTAGTTGTTATTATAAAGACGCTGCTGCCCAACTCCTGGCTTGTTCACTCTCTGCCTCTTTTTAAAATATCAACGGGACGATATAATGGATATACTGCCATTATACAATTAATATTTATGATTACTAATAAAGAATTCGAATTAGCGTTATATCACTATGGTCAGTTTCTATTCAAGCGACATTTCCTAGTTAATAATGATTTATGGTTTACATTACGCAAGTACAGAAGCATGTTTTTGTGTTTTGATTAGACACAAGGTGGTAGGAATCTTTTTTCTCGAAGACTATCTCGGTCGCCACCGTGCTCCTATCTATCATCTACCTGTCTATTCATGCTGCCATCTAGCAGTACCTTCACTACTGTGTTACGGTCCGACGGATATAGCGGAACAGTAATTACAGGATGTGAGGCGTTCCATCTCATCTCTCAGTGGTAAAAACGCATATTTAGCATACTTTGTTTGAAGTTTGCTGATTTATGCGTGTTAGAGCCACCTTACAGATCATTTGGTTGTAGCATGAATGGGTCGGCTCGACCGGGGAATGACCACGCTCTTACAGAATACCAGCGTAAAATAGCAGCTTAATGTTTCGTATAGTGATTGTAGAAACAGAAACAGAAACTTTTTTATTCAATGTAGATTATAACATTACTTATTGAAAGTCACTTTTTTCATTTACCACTGGTTCGCAAAAAAAAAACCTCTTTCCTGGGAATAACCAGCAAGAAACCCAGCGGGACCATTTTTTTAATAATAGCTTACAATCATGTTTACAATTAACAACACAAGACAAATTAGAAATAGCTTGGTAGCGAACCCGTTTTACTGGAATCGAAGCATTCAATCTTAGTCCTCAAGGGTGACAACGCATCTGCATTTTAATTCTTAATCTACGTTAAATATAGATGTCTATGGGCCACAGCATACACTTACCACTAGGTGGACTGTGTGTTCTTTTGTCAACCATATCCTATAAAATGAAATATAAAAAATGGTCATGGACACCTGCACCTATAGTAGCCACTCACCATCGGGTTAATTCGTTTTTCACTTCAGATTAAAACTAGGATTTAAGCATTGTTCAAATCCATGAAGACTAAGATGTACAACCCTTCAAAAGGAAACAATAAAATACGCTCACTGCTGCTTGTTGGCACAATAAAAAAATTATAAATATTTATTTGAAATATTTAACGGATTAAAAAGATATATTTAGTGCATTTGTTTCGCTAACAATATTACAAAGCATGTCAATTATATTTATATGACAAAGTTAATTACAATCATAAAAGTTCTTAGTTTTTAACCAATTGCAGAAAGGAAATAACTAGGAGTAATTAGAGTTAGTAGGAGGAATAATAATTACTTACCCTCCTCTAAACCAACGCTCCAACAAGAAGGAAACATACCCTACCAACTATCAAAAGTAGTATAACGTCAAATTAAAGACATTTATTTAGTAGACCTACGATGTCACTGTATTGTGGCTTCAGCGGGAATACGTCAACTCGACCGCAAAAAGTCAATGTTCTTATAGTATAATATACAATATTAGCATAATTGCTGTGTTTAATGTGGTGGAAATTATTTTTGGCGGAGCAAGAATATTCAATGTATCATATCGTCTCGTGGATGTCGTAAGAGGCGACCAAGGATAGATAAGCAGCTTTTTTCTACTAAAAACTAGAAAAAAACTGCGGTTGACGACGCGCATGCTAAACATGATAACTATGGCGAATATCCTATGAGGTAATCTAGCGAGGTTTATGTTCAGTGGTAATAGGAATAATAAAATAGGAATATTATTAAGTAACTAGATTTATGCACTAACTAATAAGTGTTTTTGTAGGCTTATCAATAAATGGAATAGGAATACGCAATCAAAGCACAAAATCATTGTAATATCTTTGTTTTAATAATTCGCTTAAAGAGAACCGTAAATAAAAAATAATAATATACTAACCGTTGGCTGACATCCGGGCATATCGTGCAAAATAATGCGAGTAATTCTGTACTGTGTTATTGTGCCCGCACTCCTAAAATTTTGTGGCCACGAAAAATTAATAAATGCATAAAAATGTTTTAATTTAGTTCATCATCATACGCCTCCCCTGCTACGGAGCCGCTTGCATCCATTTACTTCCTGAATATTTTACCAGGTTGTTCCTCATTTTAGTGGGAGGCCCTACAATTTGATAACCGGTTCGAGGTTGCCATTTGAGAAAATTTCCTTCCTCATCGGTTCTCGGTTCTTCGAGTTATACCTGTGGCCTACTCACTGACATTTCAGCTTACTTATTCGTGAGACTATGTTAGTTACTCTGGTTCTACTGCAAATATCTCGAAGTCCAACAGGAATTCCATCCATATTCCATCCAATTCCATCAATATTTCGAAGTTCATCACGCAGAGTAACCCCAAGTTTAGCTCTCTCCATAACTCGTTAACAGTCTTTGAGCTTCATCATACGGCCTACAGTAAAAGACAACGTCTCAGATTAATACGTCATTCCTGGAAAAATGCAATGGTTGTATAATGTGGTTTTCAAAATTTGAGGTATACCTGACAAAAAATGTGTTGTAATCAATAAATTTTATTAGAAATAAAAAATGCCCTCGTCAACAAGTATCAATATCTTTCAAATTCTTTCAGGTATTCCTAATAATCGACACATTTGGCACGGTGAAAATCCTAGTGCTCGACTTTCACAACTTTGACGCATCCCTTGCTGGGACGCTTGCATGAAAAATATAATAATGTCTTCTTTTATATGGTAATATATAAGTAAAAGATTGTACACGGCGCACCCCTTGTTGCTTAAAAGAATTTTTGAGTATTTTCACATTGTAATTCTACAAGGAGTTCTACGGTTTCTACCCACCTGCTGCCAAGCGTGGCAGCTATTGCAAACATGAGGCAATATGTAGGGTCAGGATATAAGATTTTTACGTGGCAAACCCACACAGTAGCAATCGAAGTAGGACTTCGTTCTCATTATTCTGCGGTTTCACGCTGGTATTCTGTACGAGCATGGACCTTAACCGGTGGGGCCGACACATTCGTGCTACAACCATAATATACCTGCAGCGTGGTTCTATCGCGTATAAAATTTTCACACTCCCGCATCTTTTATACAACCTGGAGACCTTCAAGAAAAGAGCGTTGAGCGAAAAGTGTTGTTCATGGGCTGCGGTATTCACTTAACATCGTGTGAACCGTATGCTCATTTGCCCCCTCTTCTATAAAAAAAATCTTGTTAAGTGATATCACAAATAACGGATGATATAAATTGACAAATCTTTTTCGGCAACTTGTAGTATCTTGTTATGGTCACCAGCTTCAAGATATAAAAATGTATGTAATCTAGTCTGTGAACCATCTGACATATGGTAGTATAGCAGTATTCACTTTTCAACAGTTGGATTAAGCTCTTCTGTTACCTACCCAAAGTTTTATAAAAATATCTAGTCTTTATGGAAACAGTCCTGAAAATAATTTCGAGATATTTATTTAATATTGAAAAATAATTTTAATGGCCCTACGCAAAACAGACAATAGCACCCTACAATGTAAGCAGATATAAAAGCTAAGGTTAAGGCAGCAGACAGAAGGAATAAAAGCTATCAGACTCTTCTCTAGACTCCTTCACTTTGTAAATGACAATTTATATAAATGATACAGAAAAATATCACCGATATGTACTGAAAGAAATATGTAATGTAGACACAATTTCGCTATGTTTATTATTATAAGAATGACACACAATATCATTGGCGCTGTTTATTAAATGTCACCAAACAAATAATGCAAAAATATTTTTAAGAGGCCAAGCTTCTTCAATATCTTGAATCACTAGAATAGAATAGAATGATTTTTTAAGCTATTGCATAGCTTCTATCGAGGGCATTGAGCGCGGGGACCGAATCCAGAAATTCCGTAACGAAAAAAAAACCTCACGCTCCCCACTCCGACGGACACGTAGGTGTGGCGTTGAAAGCCGTGCATCGTCTAACGTCGTTTCAGTTCGGCAGACTTCGGCACTCGGCAGACTTCGGCACGGTGTTTGTGTGCGTACGACTAGACGTATGCGTGTACACTAGCTGCTAACTCAATGATAAAAAGTCCTGAATAACCTACATGTAAGATATTAAAAATATTTTAAACAATATTAATTTCTCATTTATTCAATAAGAGAAAAAAAAATTGTTTGTCACAACGATCAAAAAGTGTAACTTGATTTAATATCAAAGACTTAACTGCATAAATAAAATAAATAAATAATTATAATTGCATAAGTTGATATAAAATGCTATGCAATAGCTTTACCGCGGCAGTCACCGAGTGACACACGTATTTTTTCAATTTAGATTGGTAGTTATGCTATAGGTGGGCTAACGATTAGTGGACTGTAGGTAGTATTTTTGCGTAAAATTAATTATACTCTCTCCTTGTCCTAGACATTCTTAACAATTGTAGTACGCCGCATTCCATGCCAGCATCACAATTTATCCAAGCTCGCAAATTTTTTTTTAAAGCAGTATATCTGGCAACACTGTATCAACTCGTCCGTCAATGCAACGTCATCATTACGTTTTTTGTGCCAGCCATCACAGTGTGTTTTTATAATTTTTGTTGTAAAAATTAAATATGTTGTGTAAGATCAAATATTTTGTATCCAAAACCTAATACAAATAAATTTATTACGTATCTGCGTGTTAATAATTTGATTATGTACTTGGGAAAGGAAGATATTCAAAATGGAGCCAACCGATCAAAGGTAAACAAAAATCCTATTGTTCGAGGTAGGTGCACGCGTATATAAAATAAATAAAGTTAAAACATTTATTAAATAATAAAATCAGATTCACTGTGCCCATTTATTAACAAGTATGATAAATTATCGAACAAATTCACTATTAAGGGTTAATAACATAACCTCGTCACTCATATAATATGAAATAGTAAATAAACTTTACTCATGGTTTTATTAAGTTTATGTAAACCTTTAACGTCCACAAAAAATTGGCAGAACAAGTTAGAAATAATAACTGAATTCTGGGACAAAATTATCCGGTGTGTAAGAGAGAATCAGTTTACTAGTCCTTAAAATTGTTAATTCCCAAACAAATGGGATTTAATAGATGCATTTTTAAATCTAGACAGTATATTATTACATATTATTTTGTAGACACATAAAATAAAAAATAAAAAGCAGCGTAATATGACACTCCTCTATCAGTCATTTTGGTGTTGGTAGGCCTATGTGCAGCTGTGGACTTTTATAGACTGCAATGGATGGATGGATAACATGACATGAAAGTAAGAAAAAAATGTGATATGAGAACTGTTTTACCTTGATAAGGAATATCAAAAGGTTACAAGTTAAATACACTTAAATATAAGTAAGCAAAAAAGTGAGTAAAAAATATCATTTGGGCTGTTTAGAAAAATCTGAAAGATTGAACCAAACCTATTATTCAAATTATATCCCTTGTGATATATTTGGCTCCACACGTTGCCAATGAAACCAGATTTGACAGATATGCAAAACAAAAATAGTATTGTAAGCATCAGATAGAATTACAATAAATTTGTTAAATTATTAAAAGAATAATAAAAAGACAACAGATAGCCTGTAAAATGTTTCATGACTTAGATTATTGTCAATTTTAAAAAAATTACCAAAATATAATTAAAAAAACTCAGTAAAGAAGATAAAAAATAAATTATTATTATTGAGATGTTAAAACAAATATAATATAATAATTATTATATAACAATTAATATAATAAGACGAGAAAATAATATAGAGAAATTTCGGCTGATAGGCAATTAAATAAAAATCTAGACCATGATTAATTAATTGAAATTAAACATAGGCACATTATTGCATTCGAGCTGTATTATGTAATTTAATATAACCTAAGTTACAAGAAAGAAAGAAGTGTTTAGCATCATTAGGTTTTAAATAGAATGATGAGTTGCAAATACATTAATGGCCTACAGCGGTATATAAAATATCAATTTGGGAAAATATAAACTTACATACTTCACTAATTAAAACAGTGGTTAATTAAACAATTAAAAATAAATTTAAAAATAATTTTAGGAAATAATTTTCTATTGTAAGATATAAAAAGTTATGACAAGTTAAAAATAAGTAATATGTGAAGTAATAATTAAAAAATAAAATAAAGATGGATTTATTCAGTAAAATTAAGTATGGTATCATTCATACCTATCATGTTATTATTATCACCTTCATAACTAAAACTAGGTACGGTAAAAGCACAATAGAGTTATGCTGACAGATGCATACACTGATTGCCAAAATATGTTAGCAACAAAATAAATTGTTGTACTAAGAGGAAATTATGAACGAAGAAAAATTGAATAAATACTTAAGAACTATAAAAATTTTATGATATAAATAGTGACTAAATATATTGTGCATAACCCATTTTGGTTGCTATTAGGAAAATGAGGTTGATAATGTGCTTTAAACCTTATTATATATAATAATGTATATATAGTGTTATGTAATATATATTCAGTTGCAAATTTCTGACCTTAGATAGTAGTTAGTTAGTTGCTGAGGGCTGGAGAGGAATTCGTGGCAGGCCTGCTGCACACCTTGTTTAATTTATGCTGGGAACTGAAGCGGGTACCGGTAGACTGGTGCAAAGCCGTGATAGTCCCAGTATATAAAGGAAAAGGGTCGCAGCGGGACTGTAAAAACTACCGTGGCATCAGCCTTCTTATCATTGTGGGAAAACTTTATGGTAAGGTACTGAATGAAAGGGTCATGAAAGAAACTGATGGAAAAATTTGGGATGTGCAAGCGGGATTCAGAAAGGGAATGGGATGTACAGATCAAGTCTTTTCCATGCGCATAATCGCGGAGAAGTTTTTGGCCAAAAACCTTTTGGTTTTTTGTGCGTTCATGGACTTGGAAAAGGCCTATGACAGAGTGGATAGGGATGTGCTATGGCAAACACTGAACTCATTTGGTTTGAGCGCTGGCTTGATATAGGCATTGGAGTCTCTTTATAGGGACTCTAGTGCTTGAGTTAGGATCAACGGGGTCTACTCGGACTGGTTTAACATCCAAAAAGGTGTCAGACAGGGCTGTGTGGCTTCCTCGTGGCTCTTCAACCTATTTATGGACAGTTGTTTGCAAAATTTGAAAGTTGAAGAATGCGGATTAAGAATGGGTGAGTTAACCGTCAAATGCCTTTTCTACGCCGATGATCAAGTTATCCTTGCGTCGTCGGCGGCCGAGTTGCAAATGATGGTTACATTAATGAATGAGATCATTAAAAGAAAGGGGTATGAAAGTGAACGCAAGTAAGACGAAGGTTATGGTTTTTGAAAGAGAAGAAAGTAAAACGATTTGTGAAGTGAGAATGGAAGGGGAGTTGATCGAGCAAGTAGATGAGTTTGTATATTTGGGCTGCGTATTTAGCAGGGATGGGAGATATGATAAGGATATAGAACGACGAGTGAATGCGGGAAATAGAGTAAATGGGGCCCTTCACTCTATTGTGATGAGTCAAAATGTGTCAAAAAAGGCACGTATGGTAATTCACAATGCTGTGTTGGTCCCTACTTTAACGTATGGTAGTGAAAGTTGGGTGTGGCAGAAGAAGCACGAGAGTAGAATAAACGCAGTAGAAATGCGGTCATTAAGGAGTACGTTAGGGCTGCATCTGAATGACAGGGTAAGAAATTGTGTAATAAGAGAAGAGTGTGGTTTGCAAGATGATGTTGTGACCAGAATTAAGAAAGGAATGCTTCGGTGGTTTGGTCATGTGGAAAGAATGAATGAGGAAAGAGTGACAAAGTAAATTTATGTTGCAGAAGTGAATGGCGAAGTCGGAAAGGGACGTCCTAGGCGAAAATTTAACGACCAAATTGGCGATTTATTGAAAACGGGCCAAATTAGGAGTACCCTTAACCGACGAGCATGTATGCGTAGGTGTATGGATGTGAAGGAGGCGAGAGAGGTGTGTCAGGATCGTGCCAAATGGAAGTCTGTAGTCTCTGTCTACCCCTCTGGGTGACAGGCGTGAGTGTTTATGTATGTATAGATAGTAGTTAATAATATTACAAAAAAAACATTAAACGCATAAAACCGTTTGAAATATAAATTGACACTTCTCAACTGGATGGAGAGAAACCAATGGAATGAGACAAAATTTGGGTTTTAGTCCTTCATTTCAAATAAATTACATAAATATTATTCGATATTAAAGTAGTATATGCTTATATTTTTGGGAATGGTAGAATACAATACAAAACTTTGAGCAAAACAATATAGTTATAATGAATAGTAAACTTACTACAACTAAATAATACTTATGTTGCACAATTTTACCCAGAGTTGATGAAAATCCTGTTTCATATATTAACAAGATAGAGAGGGTTCTATTCATTAACTATTGAGGATTCAATACTTTAAATTAAATAAAAATATGGAAATTTAACGTACAATCTAAAATTGAGCCAAGTAAACAAAAAACAGTCGGAGGAAGTCTTAATGAGCTTCGTATAATAATGGTTGAACTTCACTTAAGGTAAGTTCGTTTAACCATTTAATTAAATGCATTGGCTGATAAAAAGCTGCTGTAGATTAGAAACAACAAATAAAACATAATGATTTCTTAAATTTACGCGAACACTACACATTGAATAAAACTAAATTTACGGGTTTTATCGCGTTTATTTCACTACTTTTACTTATTTTTAATTCGCGACGTTTCGGGTGCTTTACAGCACCCATGGTCACGGGGGGACTGAGATGTTTGACATCCCAATGTAATAGTTAGTCCGGCTACCTTCAGTTTTTGAATATTAATTTTTGGTCCGATTTACGCAAAACGAGCTTATAGTATCATGAAGTCTTACAGTACCCAAACCTAAGCATACCATATAGATAGGCAAAATTTGCAGGGCAACTTATTTAATATAATAGCAAATTTTCGCTTGTTTAGTATTGCATTATCCGCCTATATTCGCCAAATGTTTCTTTGCATAGGGGTCCGTAAATGCGACCGTCGATTTCAGCGCATTTTATTACGCTTTGACCCAAAGGGACTTCTAATGGTGTTTGAATTTAATCGCGTTTGTTTTGGTTTAAAGTCGAGCCCATTTCATGCGCTATACACGGTGAAACAGCTCGCCTCTGATGAGGGTCCCTTTTTTTACTAAAGCTAAGAATTCAATTGAGAGTGGTTTATATATGGATGATTTTGTGTATTCGGCTGATAGCGTAGAGGAGGCCATCCTAACCACCGCCGAGGTTATAAAGCTCATGAAATCGGGGCAATTCGATCTCGTCAAGTGGACTAGTAATTCGCGTACGGTTTTGGGTACAATTCTACTATCACACCGACTTTCGGCGATAAAAGAATTTGACGATTCTGATACGCACAAGGTGCTCGGTTTGTGTTGGTCACCGGAATCCGACGTGTTTAGCCTTAAAGTAAACCTACCCATAGAAACTTGCACAAAGCGCACGATGCTGTCATGCGTTGCTAGGTTATGTGATGTCAAGGGTTTCGTAGCCCCGGTGGTGCTATACGCTAAGCTTTTGATTAAACGACTTTGGTTTTGTGAATGCGATTGGAATGACCCGCCACCTGATAGCATTGTTCGATCGTGGCTCCGTTTTAGAGAGGAACTTCCTTTACTAAGCGAAATTAAAATACCGCGTCATATAAATGTCGATAGAAATAGCGTAATCACTGTCGTTGGGTTTGCAGACGCTAGCAAGAAGGCTTATGGGGGCGTTGTATATTTTAACGTCCAGAATAATGGTAGAAATTCGATCAGCCTCATTAGCTCTAGGTCAAGGGTCTCCCCCCGTAAGGTCGTTTCTCTCGCGCGCTTAGAGATTTGCGCGATATTAGTCTTTGCCAAGCTTATCACCACAGTTACCAGTGCATGTAGTGGTAGAGTTCACATAGAAAGAATATTTGCTTTTACTGACTCAACCGTCGCTTTATGTTGGGTTCATTCTTCACCCCACTTTTGGGATACACTCGGTTCGCGACAAACGAACCGAGTGGCCAAGATCCAAGACGAGCTAGGATCATGGAACTTTTCACGTGTCCGGTACGGAAAACCCTGCCGATTGTCTATCCCGTGGACTCAATCCGATGCAAATAATGGACCACCCACTTTGGTTTCATGGACATTCTTGTGTTCACTTGGAACCCTCGCAGTGGCCAATAACCGATTTCGACGCTTCGTCAGTGTCCCAACCACCGGAAGAGTGAAAGAGGCGCGCTCTGGTTGCGAACGTTTCGAGCAAGGTTTCTCCAAGCATTGTTTTGGTGAACCGTTTATCCGCTTGGTCGAAATTATTACATAGCGTGGTTTACGTTTGTCGATTCACGAAGCTTCTACCGCGACGTTTGTATATCGTAGCGTCCGATTATAGATATGCCGAGTTGCTAGTATTGCGTGAGCTTCAACGTGCACATTTTTCCAATGAAATTACAAGATTACAACCGAATAGAACTTGTGGTCGCGCTTTTCAACGCCTTAAGCCATTTTTACAAGATGGAATCGTTAGAGTAGGTGGGCGCTTGTCTAACTCGAAGTTGAGTTTCGATCAACGGCACCCTACAGTTTTACCGCGTAAGGACCATATCACGAATTTATTAGTCGATTACCACCATAAATTGAATTACTACGCTGACCCCGACTTGTTGATGTCAATCTTGTCGTACGTAATTTAATCCGCAATCGGGTGCACAGATGTATGGCTTGCTTTCGAGTACATCCTAAGCCGTCATTTCTGGAAATGGCGGACCTTAGATCTTGTCGTGTAACACAATCAGCCCTTTACGCACACCGGGTTTGACTTTGCTGGTCCATTTAAAGGTCACGCTCATTCGCGGGCGTAGTATAAGATCCACGAAAGCTTACGTCTACATTTTCATATGTCTGACTACTCTTGCTGTGCATATAGAACTTGTTGGTGATCTAAGCAAAGCGGGCTTCATAGTTGCATTTAAAATATTTCTTTCCCGCCGTGGCCCTGTAAGTAAATTGTATTCGGATAACGGTACAAACTACTTCGGCGCGAAACGTATTTTATAATAACTACATGAGTTTCTAACAAGTAAATATTATAATTCGGAGTTCGCTCACATCCTAGTCGAGAATCGCATCGAGTGGTCTCTGAACGTCCCCGCCGCGAGCCATTTTGGGGGAAATTGGGAGACTAATATTAAGAGTCTATAGAGCCTATCTTTATATCGAGTAATAGGAGATCAAATTTTGTCCTTCGAAGAGTTAAGTACTGTGCTCGCTCAAATTGAGTGCGTCATGAATAGTCGCCCCCCTTTGTCGTATGTTGTCAAGTGACCCCTCGGAGCCACATTTTTTAAATTTAACGCCTTTGAAATATCTGCCCGCCATAGACATAGACGAGGACAAACTTAGTATTTCCGCACGCCAGAAATTATTGGACCGGTTGGTGCAGTTGTTTTGGAAACGATGGAAGACGGAATATTTGCATACGTTGCAGTCTCGGCAAAAATAGAACACAACACCTTTAACTGTCGGAACTGTGGTTGTACTCACCAAGAAGAATACGCCTCCTCTCCATTGGCCGTTAGGGATCGTCTAAGAAGTTTTTCCCGGTTCCGACGTGGTAACTAGGGTAGCTCGCGTTAGGACCACGACTGGGTCTTACATGCGCCCTGTTGTCCGTTTGTGCCCTTTGCCCAATCAATAGTTTGAATTAGCTTTCTAGATTAGAAATTATAGTTGAAAATTAGGTTTAATCTTAGCGTTAGTTAGTTTGAAGGGGACCCTTCAAGCCGGGGGGGATGATTACGCGGAAATGATTTGTGTATTTTTAATTTTGTTCGAGGGTATATTGCTGCCAAGTGTTTCTCCTTCCTATAATCACCTATCCCTTCTGTACACACTGAAGGGGGAAGGGGGGTCTAAAAGGTGACGTGATTCTTTCGACCAATAAAACGCGCGCCCCACCGAGGTGAATTCGTGGGAAAGCCGAGCCAATAAAGATTCGAGCGCTGCCCTCGAGTGCTCTCTTGCTTCGCACCGCTAGCCTGGATCGCATCTCTGGGGCACCCCAGAAGAAACCACCTCACGTCGCACCACCGCAACAGAAGCGTCGTCCGCAGCATCTGAATCACACCCTGGAAATAGTGGGAAAAACGAGAGCGAATTCTAATTTGTTTCAAGTTAAGGCGAGGTTTTCCGATGGTTAGCGCTCTCTCTTTTTTATATATAGGTGAGGGGGCAAACGAGCATATGGCACACCTGATGGTAATTGTCTACCGCCACCCATGAACAACTGCAACGCCAGGGGAATTGCAGGTGCGTTGTCTGCCTTTTAGAAAAGGTAAGCTCTTTTCTTGAAGGTCCCTAAATCGTATCGGTCCGCAAAAATAGTCGGTGGTAAACTATTCCACAGAGAGGTCGTACGCGGAAGAAAACTCATAGTAAAACGTGCAGTGGTGGACTGCCAAGCATCCAGATGGTGTGAATGGCATCGGGAGCTATGTTCGTTCATGAAATTTGGAAGTGCTTCCAGTAATTTGCTACTTGGGCCTTTGTTTATTAGCTTACCCACCTCATTTTGTTTCTCCTGATTGGCTCTAATAAAACTCCATCCTAACCTTGTCAAAGCAATAGATTTGGAAGAGCGAGTGCATTGTCCAAGGTTGTCGCGTGCCACGTCCGCCATCTTGTTGAGGCATAAGAAGCTAATACAGTCCACATAGTATAACATCTCGCACAATAGGGTCAAGGCTCGACCTGGGAAGTCTGCAGTTTGCGATCAAATCCTAGATGGCCCCAACCATTACATCAGATTTGATAGACCACAAATCCTCGCGAAAGAACATCGATTCCTACCAAGGATGATACGTGAGGCTATTGAAATTAAAAAACATCCTAATTTCAATAGAGAAGGAGGCAGGGTACTACCACCTTGGGATCCTATAATTAATAAAATTAAAACTAAACCCAAGCGTACCACTGCAAGACTTCAAAACACAGTTAGGTCATTCTGCGTAGATGGGGCCAAAGACAATAATTAAAAAAGCTGAAGGTACTCCGGGTTAACTTTGACATCGTGACGACAGTCACCTCAGTCCCCCGTGACCATGGGTGCTGGAAAGCACCCGAAACATCGGGTATTAAAAATAAAATAAATAAAACGCGATAAAATCCGTAAAAGTAGTTTTAATCAAGGATAGCATAGGATAGGATGAGATAGGTTAGTATACGACTGGATAGAATAGAATAAATAGGATAGATTAGGATAGGATAGGATAGTATGATATGATTGGATTTGGTAAGATAGGATAGAATAAGATAGGATAGGATAGATAAGGTTTGATAGGAAAGAGTGTTATAGTATAGAACAGAACAGAACGTAATAGAATTTTTTCAATATTTATTACATGAATAATTATGGAAAATCATTTAAGTTTTACAACTGATTCGGAAAAATTTTGCTATTTGCCGCCTTTAATGCCATTCTCAAGAAAATATGGGTTATAGGTTATTCTTACACTGCCAATACACGGTCCACTCACGGTTACTACAAAATATACCAATAAATAATATCACACATGAGAATAGATCTTTATTATACGAACATGCAAACCTAAGTATTTTTATTATAATTCATATCTTTGTACTAAATAACGTACCGGAGGTTCATGGATGTATTGAAGAATCAATGAGACGCTTAAATAAAAAAAGTTTTAAAAATAAAACTCACGCCTGTTACCCGGAGGGGCAGGCAGATATTACAGACTTCCATTTGGCTCGATCCTGACACAACTCTCTCGCCTCCTTCACATCCTTATATCTATGCATACATGCTATTATACCGCATTTCTACAGCATTTATTCTACTCTCGTGCTTCTTTTCGTACATCCAATATTCACTACCATACATTAAAATAGGGACTAACTTTAGTAACTATTGTGAATTGACATACGTACCATTTTAATAAAATCTGACACTCCATAATAGAGTGTAGAGATCCATTTACTATATTTCCAGCGTTCACTCGTGGTTCTATATCATTATCAGTTCTCCCATCCCTGCTAAATGCATATCCCAAATACACACATTAATTTACAAGCTCGATCAACTTCCCTTACATTATTATTTTACATATCGTTTTACTTTCTTCTCGCTCAAAAACCAAAACTGTTGTCTTACTTGCATTTACTTTCATTCCCTTTTTTAATGATCTATTCATTAATGTAACCATCCTTTGTAGTTTGGCCGCCGAGGATGCAAATATGACTTGATCATAGGCGTACAAAAATCATCCGTGAGTGAGTAAAAATGCGAGGGCGACGGCAGTGTCAAAAATGTTTTATTTTATTATAGTCTAATCATCATTTATAATTACAGTCCTTCACAAGTACACTGCTGAGCACAGACTTCCCCCAAGGAATTCCACACAGCATAGTCCTCAGCTACCTGCATCCATCGACTTCTTGCATGTCTTACTAGGTTGTCACTCCATCTATTGGGGTGCCACCGAACACTTTGCCTACCAGTACGAGACTGCCAATCGAGGACCTTTCTTTCTCATCGTTCCCATCGGTTGTCGATTCAACCTATTAGGCCAATTCATTGCCACTTCAATTTACTAATCCGTTGGGCTATGTCCGTTACTCTAGTTCTACTTCGGGTATTCTCATTTCTAAGTTTATCATGTAGAAAATCTGGAGCATAGCCCTCACCATAGTTCACTGAGCGACCTTGAGCTTCCTCATAAGATCAGCAGTGGAGGACCACGTTTCAGATCCATAAGCCATCAGGCTTTATATATTCATTATATATACTATATATAGCCTATATATACGTGAGGCAGTGGACTTTTGAGGTGGAGCAGTGGACTTTTGATGATTGAAAGTAAAAATTACATTTGCGTTAGTTCCGCACTTTAAAGTGATCCAAAAGCTTAAGATAGAATTTCGTTTATTTATTTATTTGTACTTTAACCTCTTACATAGCTACCAAGTGGCCGAATTCAATCACGGTGATATTCCGTGTAATACCAAGTGACCGAATTCGGCCACACCCACCCACAGCACATTAACCCATAAATACTTATGGTTAGAGACTACTTTGCTATGAAGAAGTTTGACATTATAGGCTCAATATAAAATTTTCTATCCTCTAGTGCAATAAAAAGTCAATTACGCTATGGTTTTTTATTTATAATCTATGTTCATTACGTACTCCATTTTCGTGTGTTTATAAAAAATTTTACAAAAATAACAGGATTTAAAAAAATAACACATATCACATTAATATGTGTTTTTTTTTTAAATCCCGCTGGGTGTGTTTTCTTAGTGGTTTTTTCCAGGAGAGCGGTATTTTTCAAACAAGTAAATTAAAAAAACTACTTTGATAAGTATTCTTAATAATCTATATTGAATAAAAACAGCTCTAATGTATTCTATTCTATTATTTAGTCATATACCGAAATTCTTTAGATTCCCTAGCGTTTCCCATAGTCGCTTATCAAGATGCCCATTTGACGAAATGTGGAGATTAATTCTTATAACCCGCCACTAAACAATATACTCAGATCTAAGTTAATTTATTTTAGCAACTTTAAAATTAAGTAGAATAATATTTCATACAATATATTCCAACTCCAAGAACCAAACGCTAAGAAAATTGGTAAAGTAATTAGCTGCTGTTAATGGAAGTGTCACAGAGCAATAAATAAACTTATGCAGGGAAACAAAGTATTTCTCCTGATATTTCCAGAAAATGGGGCAATTAATTTTTAATCAACTTGCAAGAAAAAATAACTTTCAGTATTGAATAAAACTATTATTTACGGATTTTATCGCGTTAAATTACAACTTTAATTTATTTTTATTATCCCGACGTTTCGGGTGCTTTACAGCACCCATAATCACGAGTGCGATTGAGACGTTTGACGTCCCAATATCATAGTTAGTCCGGCTACCTTCAGTTTTTGAATATTAAATAATGATTTTTGGTCCGATTTATACAAAAACTAGCTTAACGTATCATGAAGTCTTGCAGTGGTATACTAAGGTTTGGGATTAATTTTGTTAATAAAAAATAGTTTTTTCATAGGTACACAATTTTACATAATTCTGATCTAATTAGTGCTCTTCTGGAGCGAACGTAAGGTAGGTATTGTACGATCTAAAGTGCGCACGGCTTGGCGTACGGGTTAAAGGATCCCAAGCAGATAGCAGCACTTGACAACAATCTTTTCTGTGACTTATCTCACATACGGTAGTACAGCAGGCGCGCGCTCGACTGTGGCAAGAGAAGTTAAGAAATTTGACAAGGGTTAAAAATATGAACAAACGACTATACCCGAATTTTTTTTCCTAGTAGTGTCCTAATCAAAGGGTTTTGTGCATAATGCGATTCCCCATTATCTTGTACGCATTGGAGTAATCACTGGTTGTGTAAGTAAGCTTGACGTAAATTGAAGAGAATACGTTTGTAAAACAAAACCTTCATTGTTGGAACTGGGATTTTTTGTCCTAGACTACAATTATTGTAGTTTGAAATTGATGACGGAGAATTTATATTATGTATCAAATATTTATGCAAGTATAATTTTTACCTTCCCGCCAAGAAAATAGAAATTTTTCCAAAATAGAGAAGTTATAGTTTCACCCATTTTCGGAAATCGAGTTTTCATCAGATCTCGACGTTTTGAAATCCCAGGAAGCTATTCTGACTTATTTCATATGGACGTCCGTACGGATTTGTGTGTGTGTACGTGCGTGCGCGTGCGTGTGCATGTGCGTGTGCGTGTGCGCGTGCGCGTGCGCGTGCTTATGCGTGTGCGTGTGCGTGTGCGTGTGCGTGTGCGGTGCGCGTGCGCGTGTGGTGCGTGTGCGTGTGCGTGTGCGTGTGCGTGCGTTCGTGCGTGCGTGCGTACATGCGTGCGTGCATGCGTGCGTACGTGCGTGCGTGCGTTGCGTGCGTGCGTGTATGCGTGCGTGCGTGCGTGCGTGCGTGCGTGCGTGCGTGCGTGTGTGTATAAGTAAGTAAGTAGTAAAAGTAATGAGTAAGTAAACCTTTCATAACTTTGGAACTTCTTAATCGATTGAGATGCGGTTTGCTGCTTTCTAAAGATCTCAATGTGGAATAGATTTGGTGACAATATGAATTGATTTGGACGAGTAGATTTTAAGAAATCTCACATCTCTCTCATAAAAACTGTTTTTTGGAATAACATTTAAACGGCTGTACCGATCGATGTCAAAAACTAATCGGAACCTAACCTCAAAAAGTGACGTCAAATGCCGTTTGGAAAATAAAATCGGTTCATTCGTTCGTGAGATATCGAAGAAAGAAGAATTTTTAATATAACTTCGAGATTTCGGAACATAATTTGGTGAAATTTGGAGCGCTTTGCATTTGAAATTAGCGGAAATTTCAGGAGATGGGCTTGCAGGGTCAACCAATTTTTTTTTATTGAATAATAGTGACCAACAATCACACAGTCTAGCGATCCAGATGGTAAGTACTGTGACCCATTGACATCTACAATCTTAAGTAGGAGGATTAATATGGAATGTTTCCTTGTCAGTAATAAAGCTCTCCGATTCTTCACACTTATCATACAATTATGCTGCTATTTAACGCTGGTGTTCTGTTAGAGCCTGGTCCTTTTCCGGTCGAGCCGACCCATTCGTACTACATAATAAAGCTGCAGAATGGCTTTACCATGTTTGCTTTGAATACTCTGTTTTGTTTTGTTATAAATTTGTAATGACGAACGAATCCACATTCCATCTGATAGTAAGCAGGCACTGCCGCTTGTGGACACCTGCATCAGACATCAAATAAAGAAGGCTACAATTGCGTTGTCACCTTTGAAGACTGAGATAGAATGCTTAACATTCTGTAATTACACTTGAATGTAATAGACAGTTACGCTATTACCTAGAAACGTAGGCGAAGACTACGAACTTCCATTTGACATAATCCTGACACACTTTCTCGTTGCTTTCACATTTCTATACCTAAGTATACATGTTCAAAGATTAAGCTAATAAAAAAAAATCCTACTTGACAAAAAAACTTGAGAGGTGTAAAGGGACACCCGCATGGAACGAAGTTCCTTTATACATATACTCTCTCGACTTCGTAAACACAACAGCGTATAGGTTAGAACACGCACGGCTTGCTAAATACTTACGCATTATATTGTAATATTTAAATAAGTCTAATTTATTAAAGTTATGACGCGTACACTTGCTAAGCACACAATAATGGAGAGAATAAAATGCGTATGACTTGGACACAATAATAAAGAGAGGTTATAATGCGTACTTGCTAAAATACATATTAAGCATTTATTATTGTTTGTTTAAAATCTCTACTTACTTATCTCCATCAGCAATATCCGGAATTTGTGCAGAAACACTGTCAGGATTCATTATTATTATTATTTTTTATTTACAACAAACACACAACAAAAATAATCGAAGTAGCAAGACAAAACAAAAATAACTGGCTTGCTTTCTATTGTGTGTGAAGAGAGAGAGAGATAGAGAGAGAGAGAGAGAGAGAGAAACACGCAACACAACTGTAGCAAAAAGTGTCGTTACAACTTTTGGTTTTAAATTTTTCCTTCCAGCCCTCTTTCGCAGCGTGCGATAAGGAACTTCGTTCCAAAAGTATTATAAACGTAATTCAATTATCGAATTGTTTTTAAATATCGTAACAACATTGTATTTAATATATAACTAACTATAGACGCGTTTTTATTACGAACGTAGAATCACATTGTTGTCTCGACTATAAACTGAAACAAAGCTCGATCGGTATTAGATTACGGGGTGAGCATAATACAGTGCATTGACAGGACCAACTCAATTTATTTTATGACTTTTGTCGTGCTTTCAACAAATAGAATGAATATTGAGGTATGGTAGATACCTACATTTGTCTAAAATAATAATCTATCTAAAATATAACATTTTTACATTTTTTTTAACATTTATACATTTTTATAGATTAAAGGCGATGGTAAGTAAATGCTATAAAGTGCCCATAGACACCTACATCTATTTTTGATTAAGAATCATCGATGCATTTTTATTCTTAAGGAATACGGTAGAATGCCGCATTTTAAGAAATTAGGGTATCTCGTTCTTTACACTAACCATAAGAAACACAGCTGTATTAATCTGCTGTTGTACGTTGGTTATCTGTGAGAGCATGGCCCTTCCTTCGTGCTGCAACCGTAATATAGCTGTATCATGGCTCTATCACATATTATATCTGTGGGTTTCATTATTTTATACATAATATTATATTGATTTACATAATATATAATCACACAAAAGTCAGTACGACACGCCGTGTGAAGACAGCGTAAGAAGAGAATCCGTGGAGGATTCCATCCCATGTCATTCAAAGTGCGCCGTAAGTGATGACAGAGTAAATAAGAAATCAGTATTTAAAAGTAAAAGACATTAAAATTATTTTCAGTTATTTAAAGTCGCCATTTTACTTTTTTATAGCAAACGTTTCTCAAATGACCAATCGCTAGGTTTAATTTTCCCTAAATAAGTTGCAATAAAGTTGGAACCCGGTACTTTATTTGGTAGTATTACGCCGGGATTTATAAAGCTATTCGCAGAGAAAACATGCGCAGACATTGCCAAACTGCCCCGGGTACTTCAGGACTTTCTGAAGAATAGCTAAAATTTTGCTACTATGCACCACAATTAATATTTTTGAAAGATGTTTTAACAGAACGTGCATTAAATTTTTATGTGTACAATCTTTACTTTCAGATTCATGTTAGCTCAGGGACTAAGCGATCGCAGTTAGTCACCCATGTATTAAGCGATCAAACCGGGTTTGATCCCCGCCAGACCTTATTTTATTGGTAATTTAAATTATAAGTTCTGATGTAACATATTATGATCTTTGATAAAGGAAAACAGCGTAAGGAAATCTTTATGTCTCAGGAATAAAATATTTCGAGGACATGTGAGGTCTGCCACCAGGCACTGGTATAGCGAAGTAACGAAATTGTTCCATAAACCTGTGAGAAATGATAGGAGGCCTGTGCCCAACAGTGGGACGAATACAGGATGTAACTTTAGTAGAATTACTAACTAATATGTTAGTCAAGAGATTTCCCCTTATAACAGCAATTTATATTTTCATTTAATAATATTGGAGCTTGGAGGAGCTTACTCTGAATAAGCTTCTTATACTTGCGCTGAAAAAGACTCGCGACAGTTATAAAATGGCTGATTCAAAGTCATGACTTATTATTTATAGTAAAAAATTGGTTTTTATTTTTTAAATACCAAAAGTTTATGCCAAGTTAGTAGTATTTATTGAAAGATAAATTATATAATACGTTAATGATAAATAAAATAAAATTGTAAAATATCTGTTCCATAGGCTTCTACTGCGTTCACCTGTTATACCCTATTTTTCCAGTCAGTGAAAAAAATCACGCAGTATATTCACACGACCGAATCTACTATCAGCCCCCTCATATCTTAAAAATTCTAAAATCTACACGCTTGTATTTTTGAATATCTAATAGGACTATTGAATAACTAGATTCACACCTTTGGTGAATAAATCAATATGTTTATTATATCATACCATGACTATCTTGCCAAAAACTTAGACCACTTCTAGGTGACTTAGAAACTTGAAATTTATCAATAATAACAAGATCAACAAAAAGCTAATGTAGATTTTACAGTTTCTTTGTTAAATTTTTATGGTTGATGATTTAATGACACTGCTAAAGGCATAACTAAAGGTTGGCTTTTTTAATTAGTGGTCGCAATTTCAATTTATAATTTTGAGTTGTTATTAGGAGTAATATACTCCTACCTCATGTTTCATTCCCTCTATCGCCCGTACGACATCATCGTATTACACGGCACTAAACAGTTAGGTACTGTTAACTTTACAGCCTATCAAAATTCACTACAGAGCGCAGGCCTCCCCATAGATTGCTTCATTCAACTACTTACAATAGTTGCCCCGCTTGGCGCCGGCGGGTTGGCAACAGCATTTTTTTTTAAATAGTAGAACGCTGCTGCCCGTCTCCTACGATATTGGACAGTGGATGTTCTTACAGCACCACTACACGGCAAAACATAGTATAGATTTGAATATAGAACATGAAAAAATATATAAAAATAAAGCAAATATTTTAATAATATAAAACGCTATGTATTTGATTCAACAGTTGATCCAGCATTATCATAAACGGATAAGCGTTTTCCACTCTTTGCCATCACGACCAATTTCTTTAGATTTTTTTGCTAACTCCAAATGTCATTTAAAGCGAAGAAAACAAGATATTTACAAGAAACACATTTTAGCATCTTGAATCGCTTACACAAGATTCTATAAGACTTTTTATCTACTAACTTATACGCATTTTTGAACAAAGTTTATACTGACTTCATATATTAAGGTTATAGATCATTTCATATAAGTATTTAGGTTATAGACCACTTCACTTTTAACAAAAATTTTCATCGGCATGAAGCGGTATAACAATAACAGCCTATCAATAGTTCACTGCTGAACATCCTCTTTCCCCCATAGACGGCCTCATATATATTGTAGTTACCATGCTTAGCAAGCGGGATGAGAATCGCAGTTATTTATTTTTATACAATATTCATTTGTTATTAATAAGTACGCTGCTCGTCTCCCGTTTCACTTCCCTCTGTCGCTTCTTACGTCATTCAAGGCATCAAAATGTGATGATGGATATTCTTAAACCACGACTCCGTCGGTTGCATGAAATTAAACAATATTAAATATTCAAGGAAAGTAAGGATAAAATTTACTATCACGTTCATTCACCGAACCAAGTAATATCCGCTTGATAGTGGCGTCGCTTCCAGGTCAGTGCGTCTCCACTTCAGCGTTCAATAAGACCTAATGTAGCATTATTCACCTGGATAATTGCCGCCTAAATTGCTTTCTATACCGATTAATGAAACCATTGCGAACTGAGATTTCAGGTAAAAACCTTTTTATTTAAGGAAGGCAGTGTTAAAACGGTATTTATTAATAAAATATAAAATATTATTTTTTATTATGTATTATTTTATTTCACTGATTAAGTTTTTTTTTACATTACATGGGTGATTTTGCTAACTGAAATAGGTTAAAGGATGGTGCTTACCCAGACTGACTCCTACTCCTAGGTGAAATAGAGATCCCACCATCTATAATATAAGAGATCATATGCGGGAAAGGTAGTTGATAGTGTTTTGGTTATTGCTAGTCAAACGTAATAGTCTACCTGATGGTAAGTGAATGCTGTGGCCCATAGACGTTTATATCTATCCTCAATTAAGTATCATAATAAGAAATGCGATATCACCAAGGGCTAGGATAAAATGCCTCGTTTCTAGTAAAAAGGTATCAAACGACCATACGAAACCAGTAACATTAAGCTGCTATATAATGCTTGTGTTCTATAATAACGTATTTCCGTCCCGATTAAGTCCTGACTTATTCATGCCACATAAATGATATAGGACAAACAGACAGAAAACAATGCAAACAAGAAGTGCGTAGTTGTAAATAAGTTAATACGTTGTATTGAATGCCTGTAATGTATTTTATGCAGTACGCTATCACAGAATTTAGTGTGTATAGTACGTACAAAACAACGCTTTGATACGTATTAGTGCGTCATTTATTACAGCCAAGTATATGCAGAAATTTGGTTCAGTTAATTTAGCAATATAGGTAATAAGTGTGTGAAACATACGTAGATACTGGCAAGCGCTCATACGATTATAGATAGATAGTAGTTTAGAGCCGCAGCGGCATTAGAGAATTTAACTTGTTATTTTTAATGTAGGCTCTCGGTCCGGGGAGACCATGTGCGGTGTTGTTTATAAAAGGAAGTTTATACTACTTTATTGAAAGGGCAAACGATGAATTCAGCTAATTTTTTAGGCGTGTGTCAGGTGTAAAACTAGACGTGTACTAGACAGATGTCATTAGACTTGTCTAGTTTTTTTCCATAACTGCCACCTATTGATAACCCATGAAACGTAACGGGTTTATTGATGGTCTTATGCCACCACTATAGAGCAAAGTAATTTCGTTTACAGATATGGAAAAGTGATGGAGTTAGAGCAGTTAATTCTTACCCCTTGAGAATTTCGTGAATTCACTAGGTGTCTATATTTAGAAAAGGAGTTTCATGTTTTCTACGTACATCAGCCGATTAATTTTTGTGTTTCAACTGGTGTATTATAGTCTAAAGGATATAGAGTGCCCTATAATCTCAGGCAGTAAGTCATCGTAATCGTAATCTATCGGTTAGAATTAAAGTTCTTTTTTTTTCAAATAAAAAAAAAAACTTATTGGAATTTATTTCCTTTTATGTTTTGTATCATTATAAATATCGACCTTATAGCTAACAGTTTCCCAAAGGCTTAGAATAACGTAAAGGAATCACGTTCGTGGTATTGAACGCACACATTGTACTGCTTTTACGTTCCGGTGCTTACTACGTGATGCTTGATTGAGAAATAGTTCGAACGCTTTGATCTGTTATTAACTTTACTGTAGATAATTGGGAGCACGTTTTCGATTCAACTGATCCACGTTTTATATATAGAATCAGGAAGAAAGTAAAGTTATTTATTATCACCTTAAATAAATAAGGGATTAAATTCCTTGGAGTAGGCCTTTATTTAGCATTGGGCTTGTAAATGTCTTTAATGATGATGACAATGAAATGAATCTACTTGCACTTATTTAGTATAAATATTAATAAAACTTCGTTAAAGTCTATCGAAGTCACTTCTGAAAATATGCCTCTAAACAACAAAACAGGAATGAAAACAGGCCCGAACCAAGGAGGGTAGGCACGTTACACTTTGCCACACCAACAGTCATCTGCCCCCGGGACTCTACCTCGGCTGCAGCGAGGGCGGTGTCTACTCTCCCTAAATGGGTACCCTAATTGCCGTAGTCTACCAACACACATTCGAAGTGGCCTCACAAGGCTCACTCGGAGGTGTCAACCCCGGCCAGCCATGTCCCTTTTAGTTCCTAAGACGAAATGCTTGCTAACAGTAAAATGTTTCCGCTTTTCATTAATGGTCATCACAGTCTATTGTATTAAGCTCTTTGTAGCTCATTGGCAAAGCGAAAACTAGTGTTTTATATTTTTGCAGTTTAAGTAACCAAGATATATCAAGAGATAAGCCTATGGTGAGGGGGTGTCTATTTTTTAAACATCATGATGTACTTGTAAAAAAAACAATTTATAATTGTGTCCGTAATACCAAATGGTCCACAAAGAGGACGGAGGGTGCGCTGACCTGGAAAAGTTGCCGTTGTCGGCCGGATATTACGTGGCGTGCAGGACGAGCTGTTTATTTCAGCACTAGTAAAACATTCTTTGAGTAATTTCCTGTTTAAATGATATTAAATTTCTTTATCTTTATGCTTTTAGTGAGCACTACTTGTATTTAATTTATATGTTGTAGGTTTCTCAGGAACGGCTTTGAGAGTTTGTATGAAATTTTGTATTTAGATAATGTTTATCTAGATAGGTGTCATCCCACGGAAAAACAAAATTTTCTTACTAATTGCGTGCGAGCTTGTTCACCCAGGTATTCGTACTTTATATTTATTTAAAAAAAATTCAGAAGATACTCATAAATAAAATATAACTATCAAAATCAAAACTAGACTTAGTATACAGAGAGAGTCCGCTGTCAGTCAAATAAGGTATTTTAAATTTTACGGAAGTAAGAATGAAAACGGGCACACAGTTATCATGACGTTAGATTAAAAGTACCATATATACTTTCATATGAATTTAGTAAAAAGCTGTTATTATGACATTATAAATAGACATATCTTTTTTATTTATTTGTATAGATAATTAAACAACTACGTTCATTTCGTATATTCTTCATAGTCTTCAGTATTAATGAAAATTATATTAAAAAGTCTTACCGATTGTGTTATTTTCTTGCTTTAACTATTTAAAATTAAAAATATCTCTGTACTGATTGTCATAAAAACAATTTTTTTTAACAATAAGCCAGTGCTTGACTACTGTCCTATTTGATGGTAGGTGGTGTTGCAGCCAAAAATGTTAAATCACACTCACATAATTTAACAAAAGACTGTTTATTCTTTCCTTGAAGACTCTCACATTATAGTCAGATGGAATCACAGATGCTGAAAAATTCTCCCACTCCTTTTTTAAAGGTATTATGAACAACGAATCAAAACTGTTTGCGTAAAATATATATATTACGTAACGCATATAGTCCTGATAAGTTTTTGAAAAACAGATTTGAATTCACAGGATAAAGTAAAATAAATTAACATCAATGCACTGAAAAATTCATAAAGGTATCATGACCTAGCACAAAGAGTAATGAGCTAAACTGTAGTACACTCGGCACTCTGCGAACACAGCTGGAGTGCACTGCAGAGTATTACCGTTCAATCTATTGAAATTGGAGTGGCTTGCTAGTGTATATTAATATTATGTTATTTAAAACTCTGCAGATAGGTGTGTAACTTAATCTATTTATTACTATCTGTTCACCGCGAGTTCATCTGCATGGAATCTATAACGATTGTATTTCATAAATTTCAATAATTTTGCGCGGAACCCGCCCTCCGTGATGAGCTAATCAATATATTTACTCCTTGTAAAACTTGCTTAATATATGTCATGTCAATGTTCAAATCATTTCAAGTCATTATTTTTATTTTGAAGAACTTTTTTCCTTAGATTGTGTTCATGCAATTTTAGAACCAAGAAAGTTAGCTAAATCCATCATTAATGTCCAGCTTGTATCCTCTAAATGATTTTGTTCTTGAGCGTAGTGACCGGATTGAGAAGGAGGAGGTGGTGTTGCCATATACCTTAGAGCAAATATCCCTTTTCAAATAATTTTAGCTTCTCCGTCTCCGTATTCTGCCACATCGGAGTTTCTGTTTCTGGAAATTGATACCAAAGGTGTAAAGGCAATTCTTGGAGTAGTGGACAGTGCCACCTGCTGTTAATTTTTTCGAAGCTCTTAAAAGCACCCTCGCTGCCACTTCATTTGTGTACACGCACTGCATAATAATGGGTGATTTCAATACTGATTTGTTGAGAAATTCTTTTCGTTCTCAAAAATTTCGGTCAATCATAAAGTCAGTCGATCTCCAAATTCTCCCCTTAGAGGCAACTCACCACAACATTGACACTGATGACTCATGGATTGATTGTATTATCACGGCTTCTCCCGATTATATCATTAATCATCATCATTACAGCCCTTCAAAAGTCCACTGCTGAACATAGGCCTCCCCCAAGTAATGCCACAAAGCACGGTCCTGAGCCACCTGCATCCATCGACTTCCCGCATATCTTACCAGGTCGTCACTCCATCTAGTGGGGGTCGCCCTACACTACGCCTACCGGTACGAGGCTGCCACTCGAGAACCTTTCTTCCCCATCGGTTATCGGTTCTTCGAGCTATATGGCCGGCCCATTGCCACTTCAGCTTACTAATCCGTTGGGCTATGTCGGTCACTCTGGTTTTACTGCGGATATCCTCATTTCTGAGTTTATCACGCAGAGAAACTCCGAGCATAGCCCTCTCCATAGCTCGCTGAGCGACCTTGAGCGTCCTCATACGGCCAGCAGTGAACGACCACGTATCTGATCCGTAAGTCATCACTGGCAACACGCACTGGTTGTACACTTTAGTTTTCAGAGATTGAGATATACCTGACGAGAAGATGTGTCCTAATTTCCCGAACGCTGCCCAGTCGAGTTGAATCCGTCGATTGACCTCTCGGTCGAAGTTGGACTTACCTAGTCGGACTATTTGTCCCAGGTAAACGTACTCGTCAACAACTTCGAGCATAGTACTCCCAACAACTACCGGCATAGGTGTGACATGGACATTATATACATGCCGTTGGGAGGCACTATTGAGGACATTTAGCATAGTGCTTAAGTCCTCCAGCGATTCTGCCATAAGGACTATATCGTCGGCAAATCGAAGGTGAGTGATGTACTCGCCATTGATGTTAATACCGTATCCTTTCCAGTCCATTAGCTTGAAAACGTCTTCCAAAGCAGCGGTGAAGAGTTTCGGGGATATAACGTCACCCTGTCTTACACCTCTCTGCAGTTGGATAGGTTTCGAGCTCTGGTTCTGTACTCGGATAGCCATCGTAGCCCTACTGTATAAACACTTCAGCACTTCGATATACCGACAGTCAACTTGGCACAGCTGAAGGGACTGCAGCACCGCCCAAATTTCGAAGGAATCAAAGGCTTTCTCATAGTCCACATACGCCAGGCAAATGGTATGTATGTGGTCTATGGTACTGAAGCCTTTTCGGAAACTGGCTTGTTCGGGAGGCTGGAAGTCGTCGAGTCTGCTTGCGAGATGATTCGTAATGACTCTGGAAAACAGCACGTAGACGCGGCTCAGAAGGGAAATCGGTCTGTAGTTCTTCAAGAGAGCGTTGTCGCCTTTGTTAAAGAACAAGACCACTGCACTTCTGCTCCACGCCTCTGGAGTAGTGCCACCATGGAGGACGGAATTGAAGAGCTCCTGAAGGACTTCAAGTACCAGTGTTCCACCCGTTTTCAGAAGCTCCGCTGTAATTCCATCCTCGCCTGGGGCCCTGCCGTTTTTAAAGTGCTGGAGAGCCATTCTAATCTCGCTTAGACTGACGTCCGGGATATCATCGGAATAGTGTCGGATAAGACTTGTTCTTGGATCATTACTCACACTTGCGTGTGGCTCCAACGATGATGTGTACAGCTGCCCATAGAACCTCTCAATCTCACTCAAAATCTCAGGTGTCTCGGAAACGATGCTGTCACACTCAGTCTTCAGCTTTGACAGTTGGCTCTTATGGGCAGACAGATCTCTGGCAAAGACTTTGGAGCCCTGGTTCCGCTCGATCGCTTCTTTAATACGAGCAGTATTAAAGTTGCGTAAGTCTCGCCGCATGCATTTGGAGATCTGTCTGTTCAGTTGCCTGTATGCTGTTAAATCTGTTGACGATTGCAGCCTCATCTCCCGTCTAACAGCCATGAGATTAAGAGTGTGATCGGAGAGTTTTTGTGTTCTTCTGCGGCGGGTCTTGCAGAACTTAGCTCCGACCGCATGGACAGTTTCCACGAGCTTGTAATTCATATCATCCACTGCATTGAAATCTTGTAGGTACTGTAAGCGGTTGTGTAACTCGAGCTGAAAGTTTTCGGGATTCTGGATTAGAGCACGAGGGGGACGGAGCGTTGACTTCATTAGACGAGACCTCTCCAACTTAACGTTTAGGTTCAGTGTGCCTCTAACCATTCGGTGATCGCTGCCAATTTTCACCCTTGCGATCATTGAGACATCACTGAACAGTTGGCGTCTGGTCGTCATAATGAAGTCAATCATTTTTTGTCGAACCGTCGGGGCTCGACCAGGTCCACTTCCTGTGGGGCCGCTTCAGGAAGAAAGAGTTCATCATAAAGAGTCCCCCTTTCTCCATAAAGTCGGCCAGCTGCTGGCTCCTTCGGTTCCGTTGCCCTACTCCAAATTTCCCTAACTTCAGCTCACCGCCTTCTCTTGTGCCTAGTTTTGCGTTGAAGTTTCCCATCAACACTGTGTAGTGGGTTTTGGAGGAATGCATGGCTTTGGAAATATCCTCATACATTTCGTCCACCTCCTCATCGGGATGTGCCGAGGTTGGTGCGTAAACCTGTATGACCTTCAGCGAATACCGTTTGGTGATTCTGAGTATCAGGTACGCGACCCTCGTCGACACACTCCCAATCTTTACAACGTTGTTGACGAGAGACTTGTGGACGATAAATCCGACACCTCCTTGGGACAGATGGTCGCCCTCCCGGTGATAGAACAAGTTGCCGGATTCGAGAATCACCGTG
Source organism: Parnassius apollo (assembly GCA_907164705.1). Classification (NCBI taxonomy): domain Eukaryota; kingdom Metazoa; phylum Arthropoda; class Insecta; order Lepidoptera; family Papilionidae; genus Parnassius; species Parnassius apollo. The sequence goes on from CAJQZP010001016.1 coordinate 1,402,317, forward strand.
TCCTCCCCCCTCTCTTCGGACCTCGGATAATCCTATAATAATCCAGCGCAACTTGTCTATCTCTTCTTCCAGCTCCAGGATCTTCTCGTCAGTCCTCAGTGTGCGTGCGTTAAATGTTGCCAGGTCGAGTCGTCGTAGGTGGCAACCGAACCTCCACTGGAGATTCTTAGCACCCCCTGCCCCGCCGTTACCATGGTCGCCACCGTAACCAGGAATAGCGAGGCCGCCGGGGACTAGGGGCCGTCTATTTGTATAATTGTTCATGGGGGGTATATTGCCATAGTTGCCACGCTTGGCGAGCGGGTTGGCAACCGCAGTTTTTTTTTGTCTTACACTTGCTATTAGGAAGATGCTGCTGCCCATCTCCTGCCTGTTTCCCTCTGTCGCCTTTTACGAAACCCACGGGAAGATATGGGGTAGTGGATATTCTTAACCGCCACTACACGGCTTATATCATTAAGCAAGGACAACGATCGGCTCCTGCTGTTTCACGACATGACCTTATTTATATATCATATAATTTGATTTCTACTAAACACAATCCCGGCTTACGTAATTTCTCTAGAATGGATTTTCATAAACTTAAAATTGACGCCTATCGTATTGACTTAACCTCTTTATTTAAATCAACAGATTATTAAGAAACAGATGCAATCAGATGGTACGAAATGCTAAATGCCGTTATATCCATAGTAATGTTGCGCGCCTAAGTTGACGTCATGTACCCGGCACTAGCGCCATCTGTGTCGGGTAACGGACTGAGGAGAGCTTTCCAGAAAATGACATCACTAATCTTTCAACCAACAGTGCCATCTAGTATCGAAACGAAGAACTAAGCTTCTAGAAGCCGACACTCGAATTTTCGACGCCTTGCGCGTATTTACTTGATTGTTCTGGATGTTTCGGTGATAATGTGTATTTATAGGCGCTGCAAGGTGCGATCGAGGAAGTATTGAATTTGGCGAGACAAGCGAAGCTTCGGAGCGAAATAAAGTTAATCGGTGTGATTATTTATTAGTGTTTAAAGTTAAATTAGTGTAAAGTGAATTAAAGAGTTAATTTTGGTAACGCAATCGGCAGTTTTTATTGTCACGAACCTCAAGCTAGTAACAATTGATGTCAGAAGTGGGATAAAATCATGCCGATTTTACCTAAGGAGGAAACGGAGGGTGTCCGTACCCGAAGTCAACGCCAGCAGGAGACGGATCAAAGAAGATTTGGTGAAGGTGGTGGTGTGTTGGGGAGGGCCAGCTGCAGGCTGCAGGCCCGTTAGTAGCTCCTACATTTGCAGCACTTGACTTAGGTGCTCTGATGGTGATGCTGCAGGAGCAGGCTCGCCGACAGGAGAAGCAGGCCCGTTGGTTGAAAGAGCAGCAGGAGGAACAGGCTCGCCGACAGGAGGAACGGGCTCACCGACAGGAGGAGTAGGCTCGTTCGTTGAAAGAGCAGCAGGAGGAAGAGGCTCACCAACAGGATGAACAGGCTCGCCGACAGGAGGAACAGGCCCGTTGGTTGGAAGAGCAGCAGCTGAAGAGCGATAAGGAAGAGCAGATGCTCCTCATGAAGGACATTCACGCTACCCTCGGGAAAGAGATAAGGGAGGTGAAGGATAAGGTTGCTCAACATGACAACCGCCTGTCGGAAGCTGAAACCCGAATCGACCAAGTGAAAAATCGGGTTGACAACGTAATGGCTGACATGAAGAAATCACTGGACGAACTCAAACTTGGGGATGGAACTACAGCTCCCGTAGTAGCTACAACACCTTATCTACGTGGATTCAAAGTGGCGCCGTTCTACGGGACTTCTTCCTGGTCGGCCTACAAAATCCAGTTCGAGGCCGTCATGGAGGCGAACGGCTTTAATAAAAGCCAAGCCATGACTGCACTCACCCTAGGCCTACGCGACCAAGCCTTAACTGTGTTGGAAGTTCTCGGTAAGAAAGTGACCTACGAGCAGCCCCTTGAGGCGTTGGAGGCGAGATATGGCACCGCTCACCTGGAACACGTCTTTCGTGCGCAGCTTAAAGATCGCGTGCAGCGCATCATTGAAAACCTGCAGCAGTGGGCTGTAGAGAACCTTCTAGGAACCTGGTGCAGACATTCATCGACGGCATCCGCGACCTTGAAGTCAGAGCTGCTGTGAGGCTGGGGCACCACGAAATGCTTAAGGACGCCTTGGCCCATGCACTGGAGGTGGAAGCCGTGCGGCAGGATCATCGTTCCCATCGCGTCAGGGAGGTTGCAGCAGCTACAGTTCGCGACTGCAACAAAGGATTTAGCCCTAAGTGCTATGGCTGTGGGGAAAGGGGCCATCTTCGATCCAGCTGCCCTAAGCGAACCGTAGAAAGGGAAGTTGATCGATCTCGAGAGGGTAGTGCCGCTAACCGCACCGCCTGGCGGGTGGCGGGGTCGTCGTTCCCCTCGCGCTATGGAGGTTGCAGCAGTTACGGTTGGCGACGACAATAAAGGATACAGCCCTAGGTGCTATGGCTGTGGGGGAAAGGGGGCATCTTCGATCCAGCTGCCCTAAGCGAACCCTAGAAAGGGAAGGTGAACGACCTCAGAAGGGAAGTGCGGCTAACATCACCGCCCAGCAGCAGCCGGGATACGACTTTACTATCAGACATCGCAGCAGGAAATCTCATGGCAACGCAGATGCATTGTCAAGAAGACCTTGTCCTGAAGATTGGAAAAATTGTACTAGGCAAGAGAGTAAGGAAGTGGTATCCGTGAGGATGCTCAGGACAGACCACCTCAGCAACGAGTGGAAGGACAGCCTACGACATGCACAGCAGGAAGATCCGGACATCAAGCCGATTCTGGAATGGATGAAGGTCCGTGCTACCAAGCCTAAGTGGAGCGACGTCTCAGCGATGAGTTCAACCATGAAAGGCTATTGGGCCCAATGGGACAGCTTCTGATTCAGGATGGAGTCCTGTGCCGTAAATGGGACAATGGTCGAGGAGGCAGCTGTCGTTTGCAAATGGTTATCCCTAAAGCTAAAGTGCCGAATGTTCTACATCTGTGTCATAATAGTCGTTGGGTGTTAATCGAACTCTACTGAAGGTCCGAGAACAGTTTTACTGGGTTCATTATCGTGACGATGTCGAGGATTGGTGTCGTACATGTCCAAGTCGTGCGGCTGTGAGGGGACCTCAGACACGTAATAGAGGAGCATCGAAATTGTAAAATGTTGGTGCACCATGGGATAGGACAGCCCTTGACATTGCGGAGTCGTTACAGAAAGGCGCAAGAGGGACTCCTAAGATCGTCCATGTGGATCGCCTGGCGTGTTAATGTGGGGCCGATAATGATCGAGACGAGCATATCTTAGGAGGGGGTAGTGCTGCGCACCTAAGTTGACGTCATGTACCCGGCACTAGCGCCATCTGTGTCGGGTAACGGAGCGAGGAGAGCTTTCCAGAAAATAACATCACTAATCTTTCAACCAACAGCGCCATCTAGTATCGAAACGAAGAACTAAGCTTCTAGAAGCACTGCAGGGTGCGATTGGGGAAGTATTAAAGCTATATTCGCTAGGTATACGAGGGAAACCGCACGAATGGCTCTCTTCTTATCTTGCGAATAGAAAATAGTACGTGCAGGTATCACATATAAATGAATATCGAAAACTGATAAATGACATAAATTCGTCCACTGCAATAGTAACAGGTTCTATACCGCAGGGTAGTGTCCGAGGATACTTTTTGTTTTCTATTTACATCAACGAACTTCCTTCAGTAGCACCACATAGAGTCGATTTGTTTGCAGATGACGCGACAGTTATAATTACTTGCAAACAATATATTCTAAGTAGTTTGCAGGAAAAAAATAACCCAATGCCTTAGAAAAATTGAGAATGAATTAGAGGTTTTAGGCTTATTACTAAATTTTGAAAAGACCAAAATAATGCAGATTCGTCCATATCAGAGATCAGAAGTCCCGTTCTCTATATCTTACCAAGGTATAAATATTGAGGAAGTTCGCACATTTTCATACCTCGGAATAATAATAGACTCAATTTTTCATGGAAAACTCATGTATAAAGAAAGAGTTGTGAGTAAGTTGAGCAGTTTTTGCTATGCCCTGCGTGAGCTACGTAAGGATACTAATGAGCAGTGCGCACTTACTGCGTACCACAGCCACGCAGCTGCCTGGATAAGATACGGCATCATATTCTGGGGAAACTCTACCGAGGTACACGCGGTATCTATGCTCTAAAAACGCTGCCTTAGAATCATCACATTCGCAGCTCCAAGAGATTCATGTCGAAGTTTGTTCCCCAGATATAACTTACTAACTGTAACGAGCATGTACATTTTTGAATTACGCCGATTTGTTAGGAAAAATCCTCATTATTTCCAGCTATTTGAAGATAGACCCAGTCGCTACGGCACACGCCGAGGTTATATTCTGGTTGCTCCTGCCACACATCTCACATTATATAAAAATGGTCCCTAATACATGGCTATAAGTGTTTACAATCATTTACCTAATACAATAAAAGACCTCCAGTGTCGTAAATTTGAAATAGTACTCAAGAAAATGCTTATTGTAAAAACATATTACAGTTTGAATGAATATTTTAATGATAAATTATAAATCAATTTTAATTATTTGACAAAAATGTTAGTATTTTTCATCAAAATTTTTAAACTTTATTTACATAATATAAATGACGAATGATCAGTTGACAATATTTAATGAAATTTAATTTTTAAAACAAATGTGTAAGTATTATTTAGTCCGATATTTTATAATATAATTTATATATTGTGTATTATAAATACTACTATAAATACTGTAATTTGAATGAAATGAAAATGAATTTTATATTAATTAAAATTTAAACTCTGTTTTAATATGCTACGCCCGTACAGGGTGTCACATGCTCTGTAAATATATTGTTCCAACTTTATACTTTGTGACATGCAATAAAGAATTATGAATTATGAATTATTGAATTTGGCGAGACAAGCGAAGCTTCGGAGCGAAATAAAGTGAATCAGTGTGATTAATTATTAGTGTTTTAAGTTTAATTAGTGTAAAGTGAAGAATTGGTAATTCAATCGGCAGTTTTTATTGTCACGAACCTCAAGCTCGTAACAGTAATATTGCAAACTCTTCAACCGCCGATGTGTGCAATCTTCTTAAAACACTAGGTACTAGTATGTTCATTACATCCGACCGTGGTTCATCAATCACTCTTGATGAAATTAATCATCACTTTGTTTCTACTTCTCCGTTAGATCCCACAGATTGTTCTACGACATTAGCTTCCATTCAATCCATGCCAACTCCTCCTATTCCTTTTTTTTACTTCGTACGTGTGACTGAGGATGAGAAACAGAAAACTCTATTAGCTATTAAATCGAAGGCTGTGGGTAGCAATGAATTTAGTTAAGTTACGGTATCTATGATCCTTGAGTGCCTTTTACCTGCAATCACACATATCATAATTAGTCCCTAGACTTACGCCACTTCCTAAAATACCTAATCCCACATTACCTACCCATTTTCGACTTATTTCAATATTGCCACACCTATCTAAAGTTCTGGAAGCCTGTGTTCACAAACAAATCTCTATATCCATAACCAAACATAATCTGCTGAATAAATATCGGTCAGGCTTTAGCACAGGTTACAGTACAGTACTACCACTGCATTGATAAAAGTCACAGACGACATTAGAATGGGGATGGATGAGCAAAAGCTTACAGTGGTAGTGCTTGTCGACTTTTCAAATGCTTTTAACACAGTAGATCATGATATACTTATAGCCTTCCTAACTAATCTTAGATTCTCAATCCCAGCTTTGAAATTGTTTTTACACTATTTTCATCTAGGTCGAACCAAAAAAATATAAATAATAAATTAATTAAAAGTCGAAAACGTTATGACACTAAGACCAACATCTGTAGAAGAAGTACGAAAGATCACAACAAAAAATGGAGCCCAAGAAATCTTGCGGTTTTGATGATATTCCTATTATTATAATAAAGGATAATATAGATCTTCTCGCTCAACCATTGTGTTCTTTCTTTAATAAGTGCATAAAGGAGGGCATTTTCCCAGATCAACTGAAAGTTGCCAAAGTCGTACCTGTTCACAAGAAGGGCTCGATATCGGATGCCAAGATGTACAGACCTATATCTTTATTACCCACAATTTCCAAAATATTCGAAAGTGTAATTAAGTCTAGATTGATGGCTCATCTTGTCTTAAACAAAGTTATTGATAGAGGACAATTTGGTTATCAAAACAACATCGGTACACAGGATGCAATAGACACACTGCTCAATGATGTCATTGACAAATTAAATAACAAATTTAAGGTAGCTCCACTCTTTCCAAGCTGGTTTTATCCGAACCATGGTCCGGATAAAACAGCAAGAATCATATCGCATGCATTTCAAAAGACTTGGAATCTTGACTGTTCCATGCCTGTATATACTGGTCTTACTTACACAATTTGCTAAAGTTATTGGCGATTATGAGACTATAGACCAAAAAACCATAAGGGAAAACACCAGGAGAAAAGACTTTCATAATAAAATCATCCCTCGTATGGTTATGACTAGACACTCTTCTCATTATCAATCAGTGCTTCTGTTTAATAGATTACCTATTGATTTAAAAAATATGTTATACAAGAGTAGCTTCAAAAATACTTTAAAAAAGTTCCTACTGGATAAATGTTATTATAGTGTTGACGAGTTTCTACATGCTAATGCTATTACATAAAATTCAATGTGTTTTGAACTTTTGATAACATTTTAAGAAATAATGGAATTTTTTTTTTGTAAAAAATGAAGTTATTATTTTTGTGTGATATTTAAAACTTTAAATTTTATTGATAGTGGTGAGATTTGACTTGTAATTTTTACTGTAATTTTACAGTTATTGACATTTTATATAATTTAATTGTATACCAATTATTGTAATCTCATATTTTTATTGTAATTTTGTATAGTTGTAAATTTAGTAGTTAATATTTTCAATTGTACTTTTTGCATGAATTATTCAAGACAATTTGTATTGTTCAGAATAAAATAAATAAAAAAAGAAGCTAGACCTCAATTGAAGGGGTTACGCTTGTCAAACAAAGCCTTTATAGTTGGAGCTGGAATTTTTTGTCCTAGATTACAGTAATTGTAGCTTGCAATTGATGATGGAGATATTGTAGTACGTATCAAATGTTTATGCAAGTATATTTTTTATAGAATAAGAGTAACAAACGAGCACATAGTCTATCTGACGGTGAGTGCATGCTGTGGCCCATAGATGTCTACATTAATTCTCGATAAAAAATAAAAATGCAGATGCGTTGTGACCCCTTCTCTGTAAACACCATATAGAACATAGCAGCTTAGTACAAGCTGCTATTTTACGCCGAGACTGTGATCTTACTCTGGTCGACCTAACACATTCCTGTTACATCTATAATATAGCTACAGAATACGAGGGTGGATTGAAAAGTACTCGGCCGTACAGTTATATTTTTATTTTTCTACATAATCACCATCAAGTTCAATACACTTTTGCCACCTCCCCTTCCAAGCATTTAGACCGTTGAAAAAAAATGATTCTTCCTTAGAGTCAAAATATGCGTCTACAGCTGCTTTGACCTCGTCGTTTGTCGAAAATCTTTGACCTCCCAAGTGCTTTTTTAAGTTAGGGAATAGAAAGAAGTCTGATGGTGCCAGATCAGGTGAATACGGCGGATGTGGTAACAGTTCAAAGCCACAGTTGTGAATTTCAGCCATTGACTGTACTGACGTGTGAACACGGGCGTTATCTTGATGAAACAGGACTTTTCTTCTGAGCATTCCTCGACGTTTTTCTTTTATTTCCTCTCGTAAATGACGTAGTAAGGTGCAGAAGTAATCAGAGTTTATAGTCTGACCCCTTTCAAGATAATCAATCATAATCACACCTTTCGAGTCCCAGAATACTGAAGCCATCACCTTATTTGCCGACAAAATCGACTTAGCCTTTTTAGGGGGTGGTGAACCAGGTTTTCTCCACTGTTTTGATTGCTGTTTTATTTCCGGTGTACAGTAATGAACCCATGTTTCGTCAATAGTAACAAAACGATTCAAAAAATCATCTGCATCGGCTTCAAATAACTCCAAACAGTCGCGTGAAATAGTCAATCGCGTCCTTTTTTGTTCAACTGAAAGCAGTCGCGGAACCCACCTCGCAGACACCTTGTGGAAACCCAACTCGTTGACAATGATGTTTTGAGTTCGTTCATAAGAGATGCCTATAATCTCGGCTATCTCTCTAATTTATAATCTGCGGTCTCCCATTATTAAATCAAGTACCTTTTTTAATATTTTCGTCAGTAGTTGACGTCGAAGGCCTTCCAGAGCGGGGTTCATCTTTCACATTCTCTCTACCACGCTTAAATTCTGCTATCCATTTTTGACGGATGAATATGACAGAGCACAATCGCCTAATGTACTGATCATGTCATCTTGGATGGCTTTTGATGATAGCCCCTTCTTATGGAGGTACTTAATAACGGCACGCTGCTCGATTTGCTCCATTCGCGGAAATTATGTCCGATTAATTTGTTAATAAATTTATAAAATCACAACTAATTATCGCACACGTTTCGAACTTCACACAATGAACTAGTCTGAACTGAACTAATTAATGTGGGTAGATTTGATTTTTAGAATTGAATGGATCTGTGTTAGGCCGAGTACTTTTCAATCCACCTAGGTAGTTCGTTTGTTTTAAGTATCCAGCTTTCTTTTATAAATTTTGTAGTAACGAACGAATTTACAGTCCACTTGATAGTAAGCGGACATCGGATGGTTGTCACCTCTGAAGACTAAGATGGAATGCTGAACAGCCTATAAATATACATACATACATAAATTCACGCCTGTTACCCATAAGTGTAGGCAGAGACTACAAACTTACAATTGGTATGATCACAAACTAATAAGAGTACTAACGTACAGACGACAATCTTCCATACTAAAAATTGGTCTATAGCAGCCTCAAAAATTGAAAGTGACATTTACGTTTTTAAATTTATTTAAGGCAAAGGTATTTATTCGTTTCAGCCTAGTGGCCAGTGGCTGTAAAAAATCCTCTTAGATCTTTGAAAATTTATTTTTATTGGTTTAAACTTAAATTTAAACCGTTAATAAATTTTATTTAGATATAAAGAAAAAAAATACAGAAATATTTATTAAGTCTTTTATTTTTACATTTCAGTGTAAATTTACAAGTGCAATCATTTCTTTCCTCCTAGGCGCAAAACATCAATTTCTTTTAAATATTGCCACAGCCATTGAAACATTTATAATTACAATTTAATTTTTTATCGAAGGAACTGATGGTTACATATTCAATTCAAATGATGTGACAACTTTTCTCAAATTTTTCTCCTTGTAGTATTTATTGTTTGTGCTAGTTGCTCCCCCATTCACCAAATATGCAGCAATATCTATTTAATAGCCGAGTACTCCTAGGCAGTTTTCAACCTGCAACAAAAATAAAATTAAAAAAAAGCAATAATGAGTTGATAAATATAGTAGCATTTTATTTAAGATTGTGTGAATATTGCAAAGGTTCTTTTTAGATACAATCAGTCACTAAGGGTTAATCTTTCAATGGTCACATATAAGTTATTCATAAAACAAAATCTAACATAAACAAATGAGAATTACAATTGAATTAATAAAATAGTTCAATTGTTTGACTTCACATCAGCTTGTAAACAATCTACTATTGTACTTGGCAGATTAGCATTCACATTCTACTTTTTTGTCGCCAGTTTAGATATTAGATACGGCTATATTTTTACATAACATAGCAGATTAATAATCTGAAGTGGCAATGGATCGTCAATATAGCTCGAAGAACCGACAACCAATAGAGAAGAAAGGTTCTCAAGAGGCAGCCTTGTACCGGTAGCCAAAGTGTAGGGCAGCCCCCCACTAGATGAAGTCACAATCTGTGAAGATATACAGGAAGTCGATAGATGCTGGTAGCTCAGGACTGTGCTTTGTGGTATTCTTTGGGGGAGGCTAATGTTCAGCTATGGACTTATTAAGGGCTGTAATGATGATGATAAAGTAAGTTTTGTTAACAGTAGAATAAAAGGAAACAAAACCACTAAAAGCAAAACAAGTTTTTATAAAACTTATACAGATATAATCCCATTTAAATTTCTTACTTTCAACTTCCTATATTTTCAGTGCTTTGCAGTACCCATAACACCTATGACCATTATAACAGGTTGATTCAACATGTATTTGTATTCTTCGTCAGATGTTAAGTCTACTGTCAATGCACCTGTTTTGATGGAACTAATATGGAATGCTTTGTTTTCAGTAAAAAGTCTCCAGATGTCTACACTTATCGTACAAAACACAGCAGCATTAGGCTGCTATTTTACGTGGGCATTTAATGAGAGTATGATTCTACCCTAGTCGAGTTGATTCATACTACCACCATAATAAAGCTTCATGTGGTATATGACTACAACACATGATATTAGTCAATCAATCAATCAACTTTTATTTGCCAACCAAGTGTACATAAATGGTCTTATAATAATAACAATTTGTCTTTATTTAGGCATTGCAAATTTGAGAAAGTATAGATAAAATAAATTATTAAATACAAACATTATAGAGAAATTAAATTAATGATCAATAATATAGTCTAATAAATGAACAATAATAAATCATGCAAAATACAAAGGTATTTGTGACATTTTACATAAACACACAATATTTCTTCTACTGATACTGTTCATAATATTACCGTGTATCAAAACAGCTTTTTCCTTTTTTATGTATTTTATTTGTGTTAAAAATATGTAATTTGTTATTTGTGTTTTGTTACTAGTGCTTCAATGTATTCTTTGATTGAGTAGAAACATTTTTCAATTAAGTAATAATAATGCTTTTAGTTTTTAATGAATAGTGTAATCTTATTTTCAGTTTTTATGTGGATATGTAATTTATTGTAAATGTGTTTTTACAGTCATGTAGTAGCGACTCTGGTTTAAAATTTTAATTCTTGATGGTGGTAGGTATAGTTTGTCTCTGTGGTGTGTATTTAAATAGTGGTTGTCTTTTATTTATTTATTTATTGCATTTACATGTGGTTTTGTATGATAAATTACAGCACATGCACCCATCAAGTGTATAACAATATGAAATAAAGCTAGCTAGCTCTAATGCCTTAATTCTAATACTAATATTTATATTATTATAGTATTTAGTGTATATTCCATTACTATATTTATTTATTTACTTTAACTTAACATAATATTCATCTAATTTATAGTAACATTACTTAATGAAAAAGCTATTTAGTGCTATCACAAACTTCTTATATTCTTCTATTTCTATTATATCTTTGAGTAATGTATTATATAGTTTAACTGCCATGGAATATGGTCCAGAACTGTAGAAAAATAAAGTGTCTTTAGGCAATATTGATATATTTCTCTTCGTAAGTTTTACATTACATCTATTTATATTATCGTCACTAGCTTTTTGAAATATATCTTAGCATTTTCTTACTAATTTTCATGATTCTAATATGTATAAAGATGTAACTATTAATATCTTGTAATGTATAAAATATCGAATTTTTTACACATTTAACTTTATGTCGTCACGTAATGGCCGCGGCGCATGCCGCGACACATGGTGGGGTGTGGACAGAAACGTCAAAACAAACGTCTAGGAATATTTGTATAGAGATTACCACCCGTGGGTATGATCATGACACAAATTCTTGCGTCTTTTACTTTCTGATATCTACGTACATACGTTTGTCGGTTAAGCCAATTAAGAAAAATCCTGCCTTCTATGCAATGGTAAATATCCATTTACAGTTGTGAAAAGTTACTAGCTTATAAAAAAGAAATTTATTATAAATGTAATCCAAATTTTGAATTCTTATAAAATATAATATCAACATTGTTTATAATATCAAAGTTCCTACAGACGCGTTTTTATTTCTAAATGGATTCAATACGAAAACAAATCACTTTGATGACTCGACTATAAATTGAAACAAAGCTAGATCAGTAGTAGATTAAGGAGAGAGCGTAAAACATTGTATTGACTGGACCAATTCTATTTATATTATAGCCTTTATTGTTCCCTCAACAAATATAAAGAAGAATGAGGAATTATCTATATCTAAGATAATTTATTATTAAGCCCTTATTGCTGATTCTAAACATTTTGTTTTACATAGTATATAATTGTTTTAACTTAATTATAATCTAGCATAACGGTTTTCAAAGTTTAGTGATCAGCGTGTCCTGTGACACATAGGCCTCTTTCAGCTCTTTCCACTCTTCTCTGTTGTTGGCTTTTCTAGTCCATATCGTCCCTCCAATAATCTTGATATCATCTGTCCATCTTTTTGCATGTCTACCTCTTTTTCTTTTGCCATCACGTGGTTGCCATTCTGTTATGATTTGCGTCCATTTTATCCAGCTTTCTCTTGCCATATCCTGTCCATTGCCATTTTAACTGTCTAATTTTCTTAATTACGTCTTCCACCTTTGTTGTAGATCTAATATCTTCTGCTCTTTTGCGGTCTTTTAGCACCACGCCCAACATACTTCTTTCAATTCCCCTTTGACATGCTCTCAGTTTTAGAAGATGTTTCTGATTCAACGCCCAGGTTTGGCATCCATATGTAAGACATGGCAAGATACAGGAGTTAAACACTTTTTTCTTGGCTGTTATAGGAAAGTATTTACTTTTGAATATTTCTTTAAGGGACCAGTATATTTTCCAAGCACAAGCTACTCTTTTGTCTATTTCCATGTCTGTATGATCTGTAAATGATATTAATTGCCCTAAGTATATGTATTTTGTAACATATTCAATATCTTCATAATCTACTTTTATGTCAATTTCTTCCCTGTTTGTCATTACTTTTGTTTTCGATTTATTCATAGTAAGACCAACTACTCGGCTTGCATTCGTCAACTGTTATAGCATATGTTGAAGTGTATTAGCGTTGTCACTTATGAGGACTATATCATCCGCGAATCTTAAATGGTTGAGTTGCCTGCCGTTGATATTGATGCCAAAATTTTCCCTAATCCCAGAGAAAAATTTTGGGGATAGTGGATCTCCTTGCCTCACCCCTATAGCAATTGGGAACTCTTCGCCAGCTGTTTCCAGTTTTATTTGCGCTATGCTAAACGCGTATATATTTTTAATTATACGTATATATTTTTTGCCACTCCTTGCTGGGTTAGTGCCCTCTAAAGTGAGTCATATTTAATGGAATCAAATGCCTTACTATAGTCCACAAATGCGATGTACAAGGCTTTACCGTATTCTTGGCATTTTTCTATTAGCTGTTTAATGACATGCATATGGTCTGTTGTTGAAAACCCCGCTCTGAAACCAGCTTGTTCTATAGGTTGCTCTTCGTCCATTATCCTTGTTATTCTGTTTAAAATCAGTTTAGAGAAAACTTTGTAAATATTCGACATGAGGCTTATAGGGCTGTAGTTTTGAATTACGTTTCTATCTCCTTTTTTGTGTAATAGTATGATTGTGCTCTTCGTCCATTGAGATGGTATACATTCCGTGCTTAAAACGGTACAAAAAAAAACCCCAAAGTTATATATTTCTGTGAGTTTTCTTAGCTTTTCCGGTGACATAACTGAGGTTTTGATCATTTCATTTGTAATCTGATCTGCTCCGGGTGCCTTATTATTTTTAAGACTGTTGACAGCTTTTTCTATTTATGATTGTAGAAAAACTGGTATGTCTTCTAAGTCGTCATCGTCATCGAGATTCATAGTTAGGTCTTGGGTACTTTGTTCTGTTGCATAAAGTTTTCTAAAGAAATCAGTTGCTGTCTGTATTATAGCTCTTCTTGTCGTTTCCTGTTTTCCTGCTTTATTTATATTTGGTACCCAGGTTTTTGTCTCTTTTAGTTCTTTTAAAGCTTTTTTGATTCCTCCTCTATTTTTTATATGGTAGTTGAGTACGTTGGTTCTTTTTTAATTCTGTTATTTTTGATGCTATTACTTATTTTTTTGCTTAACATTGATATCGCCATTAGATTTTGTTTGCCTTTACCTAGTTTTAGGAGCAGTTTTCTTTCTTCATCATTAATCTTTCAGTTTCATTTTCGGTATGAGTAGTGTTGGGTTTTGGGAATTTCTTTAACAACGGACCATATATTTCGTTTATTACATTATTATATTTTTCTTCCACTTCATTTTTTGGTTTACTTACTAAATATTGTGTTTTTGTAATGTTAATTTTTACATTAAATTTGTTTCTACTTTTTTTCGGTTCTATACTACTTATTACTGCTCTCACCATACGGTGGTTGGTATTAAAATTAAATTGGCTTAGAATACTTATATCTTGGAAATAATATCTATTGTTAGTTGCTATGTAATCTATTTCGTTTCTGTATGACCCATCTGGAGATAACCAGGTCCACTTTTTTCTTGGATCTTTTTCGAAAAAACTGTTTATGAACGCAAGATTGTTTTCCAATGCCATTTTAATCATCCTTTCTCCATTTTACTTCTTATTTCAAAACCGAATTTTACTACTACATATCCTTCGCCAGTTCGTTGAGAGCCTATTCTCTCATTAAAATCTCCTATAACTAAAACGTTTTTGTGTGATTCTAGTAAAACTGATGATAGTTGGTCATAGAATAGGTCTTTTTAACTAATTCATCCTGTTGTTCAGTGGGAGAATATACTTGAATAACTGACCACTTATGCCTGTAGCCTGGCAGATGCATATTAAGTACAGCTATTCTTTCTGATATACCCTTGAATTCATCAATGTTTCTTTCTAAATGTTTTTTAACCATGAAGCCGACACCGTAACTTCCTTTTGTTTCCCCTTTATAGTACAGAATGTATTCCTTTCGATCTTCAATACTTTCACCTAATCTTCTTACTTCACTTAAACCTAATATGTCCCACTTTATTTTTGAAAGTCCTAGGTCTAATTCAGTGAGCCTCTCTTATGTTCTCAGTGTTAGGCAGTTCAAAGTAGTAATATACAGTTTCCTATTTTGTTGTGTTTTGGTGTTCTCGTTATTTTCTCTTATTGAAGCTGGAAGGGATTGGTCGATATCCCCCACGGGGACCAGCCGGCTTGGGGGAGGTGTGATAGTTTTGGTTGTTTTGTTAAACATTTTAAGTTCATTTGTTCTGATCTTCCGGTTTCCGATATGTGTTAATTGCTACTCTTTATTCATATCTGATGTTGAGTGTGATCTGTTCCTGTATATTCTTTGGAAGGCATTTATTTTATTAATTTTTAGTCGGCCGTTTCCAGTCTCATTCATTGTCTTTGGTGTAGCAGATTAATCTCTCTTCCTTTTATCTCGCATCCCACTGGCTTCGCCCTTCACAACCAGTTTGTCATATTTTATAAATGCTATACGTCCCTTTCTTTGTTCTTCCTTCAGCTGAGGTATGAGTTCTGTCCTCTTTTCTAAAATTTATTTGCTGAAATCTTCATTTACGTAAATATTTTTTGGTAGCTTTTTCTTATTTCGCAAAATTTCGTTTCTCTTCCATGCATTTAGCATATTAACTAAAATCGGGCGTACTTCTCCTTTTACCTTGCCAATTCTAAATGCTTTATTAATATCTGATTTACGAATTTCGATACCATTTCTGCTATGTTAATATTTTCAGTCGACTCCTTGAAGCCGTAGAATAACAAATTGTTCTCCTTTTTTCCAAGTTCCAGACGCTTTACCTTCTCATTTGATATCTCCACTTCATTTTTTAGATACAGATTTTCTTCAATAATTGGTTTTAATTTATCATCCATTTTTTAGTATCGCTTTTGTGATCGAATCCGTTAGAGTCGCTGTTTGTTTATCAATTTATAGTTTTATTTTCGAAAATAGTAATTTTATTTGCTCATCCATTTCAAATTTATGTATTTGTCTTTGAAATATTAGCAACTCTTCTTTATTTTGGTAGTAATTTGTTTTTAGGTATGGCAGCACCAGTGTAGTTTGGTAGTTATATAATTTAATGTGCCAACACTTTGTCTATGGCGAGACGAAACGATGTTCCGTTCTTTGATGTTGGTAGCATTGCTATATGTCAAGACAAGATTATAATTATTGTTTTTGGGTAAGAATAACACAATGTTATTTGCACTTGTTTTGTTCTAGGCAAAACACACACGATTTTTATTGTTTTAATTGCACCTTTAGTCCTTATTTTTCAATTCACTTGTACAGTTTAAAGGTTTATTCGGTTTTCAAAACGTTATTAAGATAATAATCTATCTAAAATAAAACAATATATTATTCTGTAACTACAGTGCATTTTTATAGACTAATGGTGACAAACACGCACACAGTCCACCTGATGGTAAGTGGATCCTAAATTAGTCATACACGACTATATCTATCTTTAATTAAAAATCATCGATGCGTTGTCATACTTAAGGACTACGGTAGAATGCCTCATTTTAAGTAATGAGGGTTTCTGGTTATCTAAACTCACCATAAGAAACACAGCTGTATTAACTGCTGTTTTACGCTGGTTACCTGTGTGAGCACGACCCTTAACCGGTTGAGCCGTTCGTGCTACCATCATTATATATCCGCAGCGTGGTTCTACCATATATTTTTGTTCGTTTTATTTTTATAGACATAATATATTACTCTACCCAAAAAGTAATACAAGAGTTTGTAAGATACGTGGTGTGCAGACAGCGTAAGAGAATCCTCCACAAATTAAGAGGCGACAGATGGAATCAAAAGCAGTTTTTATGCTCATTACGTAATTTGACGGGTGCTAAGTAAACTGGTGCAACTTTGCAAAAAACTGTATATTGCATCCTGTAATATTTATTGTAAAATATCGAATAGCATTGTACAATACAAACTTGTATGCTGATGCAAGTGACATAATTTTAAGCTAAGTGAGTATCTTCACTGATGCAAGTTACTTGCAGCAATATAGACAGTCGTGTTCTACGTGCTGTGTCGGTGCAAGTGACCCTTACGTCAATATGTGCTACGCGGGGATGCAATGTGGACCTCGTTATACTGTTATAGTCACGATTCATTTAAACTTACGTGTATTGTTCGTTAAATTTACAAGTATTAATATTTTTTGTTTATCTTAAATAACAGTAATTAATAAAGCGTTCGGGAGGTCAATAAATTCTAGATTTGTTAGAAAAGTGAGCGGCAAAACAAATACTTCAGAAAATTAAAGGTAAGAATAAATTTTGACTAAAGCAATGAGAAACTTAATTTAATATCAATAAGTTTAACTATTTCAACAGTTGCGTTTCCTATTGTTTTTTTTTTTACAATATTTCACTTATTCTAGAGGAATAAAATCATGTTGTTTAATTCAGTACGTCGTAGAGTGGTGTAAATGTTTTTTAACGAATATTTGTACATGTATTTTACGATAGCAAAAATGTACCACGTTAACCTTTACTATTTTAGAGGCAACTATATGACCTACACGTATTATTTAAGACCTACACGTACATACTAATTGAACCGTTATTTTAAAATGAAAGGTCGAAGTTTATCAACAGAAAAGGAGTGGTTATATATAGTGAGACCCCACATTTTTGGCCACTCAAGAAAATTGAGAGAGCTTGGTTGGGAAGTGTTAATGCATCCATCATATATATCTGACCTTACACACTTAGATTTTCACCTGTTTCAGCCTCTTCAGAATTCTTTAGGTAGTAATCAGTTAACATCAAGAGAGGACTGTCAAAACTACTTATCGCATTCTTTTGATCAAAATTCTCAAGATTTCTACAACAAATGGATTACGTCACTACCTAAGAAGATGGCAACAAATTATCGAAAAAAATGGCACATATAAATTTTAATAAAATGTAAATAAATTTTTGTATATAAATTTTTAAATAAAATACGAAAAAACTTTTTCCCCGATCATATTATCTCTGTCGTTCCTTACTACACCCACGGGATGATGTGGGGTAGTAGATATTTTTACACAGCCACTACAAATTTGAAGGTGTGACGGCGCTGTCGCCACGACAAAAACGAAACACATCGTAGCCTAAATCACGCTATCAAAGTTCCGAAATAAAAATAGTATATATTATAGAATATCTCCGAACTATCATATGGAGCGTTGGACACTGGGCAGGACACCTTGCCTGGCGGGAGATATCTCCTTTTTCTTCTCGGCCACAGAAGCAAGAAATTAATCCATGTTCAAGGAAAATTAATTAAAATTTACTATCAGGTTCTTTCACCGAATAAAGTAATATCCGCTTGATAGCGGAGTCGCTTTCAAGTCAGCGCATAAACTTTAGCTTTCAATAAAACCTAATTAAAGTTAGCAATATAACCTGAATAATTTCCGCCAAAATTAATTTCCTTAGCATCTAACGATACAGGCGAGAAACGAGATTTTAAGAAAACAAATATATTTATCTAAGGTACGCAGTGTTAAATTTAA
The DNA here is from genome assembly GCA_907164705.1 of Parnassius apollo. Lineage (NCBI taxonomy): Eukaryota > Metazoa > Arthropoda > Insecta > Lepidoptera > Papilionidae > Parnassius > Parnassius apollo. The sequence continues at coordinate 1,420,800 of CAJQZP010001016.1, forward strand.
TAAGCGAGGAACAAATTTTAATTAAAATGGTAAGGACATTGAACGAAGTAAATGTTCTTTTTTTAAGCATTTCATTTTTAAAATAGTTTTTTCAAGAATTTAGCTTACATAATGCGGTTTGTTTCAGTAGTAGCTTATTTCATGGGAAGAATTTCCTAACCGAAATAAGTAAAAAGATGCAGCATATCTAGACATACTCTTAACCTGAAAAGAAGTCCTACCATCTAGTTAAAAAGAGATGATATGCGGGAAAGATGGTTGATCATAGAATTTTAATCGGTGTTGATGTGAAAACTTTATTTGATCTTACCTACACAAGACTAGTCTCATAAAAAAGTCTTAAAAGTAAGGGTGATAAACGAGCACACAGTTTATCTGACGGTATGTTGATATTTTAGCCCATAGAAATTTAAATAATATATCCTTGAATATATTGAGAATAAAAATGCGGAACGCGATGTCAATAAGGACTAAAATGGTATGTCTAGTTTCTTATAAAAAGGATATCCGGTTCTCTTCACTCACTATATAAAATTAGCAGCATTAATCTGCTAGTTTACACGGATATTTAATGACAGCGTGGTCCTTCCCCGATTGAGCCAGCCCATTCCAGCTAAAATTTTATTATAGTTGCAGCGAGGTTCTATTACTTAAACGACATAGAACAAACATTTTACGAATAATGAAATAAGGGGAAGTGCATAGGTATCTATAAACAAGTTCGTGCGTTGTATTCGACGGCTTTAATGTATAGCATATAGTAACATATAATGTGTAGCTAGTTTGTGTAGCCACGGAGGTCCTTTATTGCAGAATTTAGTGTGTATCGAACGTACAAAACAAAGCTTTGATACCGTAACAATTCCTCGTTTATTACAGTCGTAAATGTACGCAAGAATTTGGTTCATATTACTATGGAAATATAGGTAATAAATGTGAGAGACACACGTGTACACTGGCAAGCGCTCATATTATGGGTAGTTTAGAACCGCAGCGGCATTAGGATCTGATTAGTTCTATTTAATACAGAGACTGTCGAACTGAGAAAAACGTGTGGTATTATAAAAGCCTGTACAAGTATACAAAATTACATTTGATAGATAATCAATGGATTCAGCTAACTTTTCTAGACAATCGCCATAGGTAATATTAGACTTGTACTAGATAGAAGCCACTAGTTTGCTCTGTGCAGTCACGTGGGGTAGGAGTGTTTTTGTTTTTTCTCGGATGTTTTCGTTTTGTTTACATCAAAACTTTGTATTTATAATGAGTAATAATCCGAAAACGACAAAAAGGTTATCAGAGCCTAGTACATCGCGAGTTGCGAGAAAAAAACGACTAAACAGTTCGGAAGTGGAAGAATTTTTACGGGACTCAGACGAAGATTTTTTTTTTTATAGGATAGGGTGACAAACGAGCACACAGTCCACCTGGTGGTAAGTGATTGCTGTGGCCCATAGACATCTACATCTATCCTCGATTACGAATTAAAATGCAGATGCGTTGTCACCTCGTGTCCAGTAATAAGGGTCTCCGGTTCTCCACACTCACCATACGAAATACAGCAGCATTAAGCTACTATTTCACGCTGGTATAAAGTTGGCGGTTTTCCACACCCGTGCCTGGGAAAGCACGTAAGGAATTTCATTCTGCGCCTGATCTCTCCCCGATCATTAACATTTCATCATAATACTAGCTTCTTACCCGCGGCTTCGCTCGCGAGAGCTTAAATTTAAAAACATCGATAATATTATTTCGTACCAAAATTAGCAAAAATATTGGCAATATTATAGGCTACAGAAACACATACTAGACTGCACTAAAAGTATCGGTAATGGAAAATTTCCACTGTTCCTGACATATTAAAATCTTTTTTAATTGAAAACCCCTTGGTTTTAAAAATCGAATATCATTTATTTATTTAAAAAAAGATTCCAAACTTGTTTAGTCGTTGAGAAAATGGAATTGACTCGAGAAAATTCAAGAGCGATGATTTATTATGACTTTCAAGTGGTTTAACACAAAAACAGTATATTGACCGATCTCTGCATTTGGTGATGAAGTCCCATCCAAAACCATAATTTATCGCTGGTTTGCTGAATTTCAACGTGGATGTGTCAAGTTCAGTGATGATCCCCGTCAAGGTCGTCCAAAAACTGCAGTCATCCAAGAAAACGTTGATGCTGTGCGTAAGCTGATTGAGAAAGATCGACATGTGACATACCGCGAAATTCAGGCAACTTTAGACATTGGCATGAGTCAAATACAAATAATCTAGCATGAACAATTAGGTGTAAAAAAGTTGTTTTCCCGATGGATACCGCATTCGCTCTGTGAAGAGCAAAGAGCAGCTCGCTTTAGTTGGTGCGTCAGAACTCTCGAAAGATTCCACGCAGGATCCTCAAATGCTGTATACAACATCGTATCAGGTGACGAATCCTGGATATACGCGTACTAACGCGAAACAAAAATCCAGTCACGAATTTGGGTGTTCGAAAATGAGTTAAAGCCAACAAAAATTGTTATACAGGGAGTGATGTAGATGATTCAGACTACATAGCCGACGAAGGTGATGCAAGTTCAGAATCTGCAGGAGACGAGGAGGAGGAGGAAATCGTGGAGGCTGTGCCTGAACAACATTTTGATGCCTCTAGTGATCAGACTCCATCGTCGCCTCCGACTGACCTTCAGCAGCCATCCAGAACAGCATCTACGACACGGACTACCGATTCTAGTTCGATGAGAGATATTTCTTTCATGAAGACAAATGAACTGCTTGTGCCACCTCCAGACAGTCCTAGAGGGTATGTTGATTTATTTCTTATTGATGGCTATCTACAAAAAATCGTTGATTCCACTAATAAAAATGCAGAAAACATGTGGAATTCTACGCAGTTTCGCAGGTCTCGTATTACGAATTAGAAACCACTAACTATAGAAGAATTGAGAATATTTATTGGTTTATTTTATCACACTGGCAGAGCGAAAATGAACCGCTTGGTTGATTACTGGAAATCGCATCGATTGTATAAGTCAGTTTTCTCTGAACATCTGTCGAGAAACAGGTTCCAACTTATTTTGCGATGCCTACATTTTGTTGAAGAAGGTGACGATCCTGCCCACATGAGTAAATGCAAAATGATAATAAATACCTTCAATGAAACAATGGCCAGGATTTATTATCCCGGTAGAAATTTGTCTTTGGACGAATCTATGGTTTTAATTCGTGGCCGCTTGATATTTCGAAGGAAAAAGACACAAATACGGAATAAAATTTTATATATTGTCAGAACCAAATGGAACTATTATAAGAGTTCATGTTTTTGCCAGTACAATGGATGAAACTTCTGGCCCAGGACACACAGAAAAAATTGTAGAAAAGTAATTGCAAAATAATTTAGATTCCGGCCACGCTGTCTTGATGGACAATTCCTATAACAGCTGTAGAATAGCTACCAAATTATTGGACAGGAATACCTACTGCACTGGCACATTGAACAAGAAACGCAAAGATAATCCATCAGAAGTGATTTCCAAAAAACTAAAAAAAGGTGAAACTATTTAACGCTATGGTAACGGTGTTCATATAGGAAAATGGAAGGACAAAAGAGAACTAAATTATATCTCATCGCAATTCGCGGATCAAATGCAGGAAATTACCAACAAACGCGGCATTGTTGTATTAAAACCATTAGCTGTCCTACAATATAATCAAAACATGTCAGGCGTAGACCTACAAGATCAAATGCTCAGCTATTACCCCTGTGAAAAAAAACTCTAAGGTGGTATGTGAAAATTTTCATACATGGTATAATGATGAGCATGATAAATGCTCGACAACTCTACAACAAATTCTCAGGCAAGCCTAGCTTATCGATATATGATTTTAGAAAAAAAGTCATTGAGTCATCTTTGCCTGAACGTCAAGTTGAACCACAAGTGTCGCAGGCGTCGCATCAATCTAAAAACCACAGATTGACTAAAAGAGAAATCTAAAGAGCGTTTTTTCAGTACTGGTAGAAAAGCTACTGTAACGGCCAGAAAGGATTGTCGAAATTGTTATTCGAATAAAAAAAGGGTAAATACTACTATGGAATGTAAGCAATGCCCTGATTCCCCCCCCGTTTTGTATTGATTGTTTTTTTGACCTGCACAAGTTTGCTGGTTTTTCTAATAAGTAAAAACAACTACCAAAGTGTAATTTTTGTTTTTCTTAGTCTATCTATAAGTTCATTGTTACCTATAAGTTACATGTTTCTACATTATTATAAATCTACCATCCTTATATTAAAGCATTACTGGCACAATAAAAACCACATCCAACGATTTTTTTAATTTGGCCATGTATGTAAGTTCAGCATTTTGGCTTGGCAATGAACGTGTTAAAAGTTGTATCAACTTACAATCACTTAGTCTTAATATTAATTAAAACTTTGTTAGTCTGTAGAAGACCAATTCTGAAAACAAGCCTCGCCACATAGTATGGATATTTGGCATAGTTACCACGCTTTGCATGAGGATTTGTATGAACAGGTTTTTATTTTTAGTCGCTATTAGGAAGACGCCGCTGACCATCACCTGTTTTGTTTTCCTCTGTTGCATCTTACGACATCCAGGGAACGATATGGGGGATATTTTAATAAAAACTTGGATGTATCTAAATAAGTCAATAGTAAAGGTCAAGGGAATACTATGAGAAATTAGTGTTTTCCTCCAGAGCAAACTTCGGTTACTTTGGCCAGTCTTGGAAAATCTCATCATCTTAATGAGGCAATTTATAAGGAAGGTCTGTAGCGAAATTTTATAGGCAGTTATTAATGAAATGAATGAATAAGAAAACTTAATAAAAATAAAATGAATGAATTAAGAAAACTATCTTTATTGAAATTCGTTTATGATTTTACCACAAGTTCGAAAAAGAATAGCATGGGAAGATCCAGCAAGACTTCTTCCAATATTTACAATAGTACAATCTGTACATATAAAGAAGAAATTATTTTGAAACGACATGGATATCATGTACTCTGTAGGACTACGGAGTTAACTAACTTAAGTTATAACTAGTTTTAAACATCCAATTGAAATCATTTTATATGCAGTCATAAAAAAGTTTTGTTACCTAAGCTTTGAAAAACTAACTTTATAGAACTAATACTGATAAACTGTGCACAATCTACCGAATATTAAGAGCCATCCCCAGCCATAGCGATCTACTCTATCTTCGAAAAATGTGGATTTTTATTACCTCAGAAGACTAGACGAAATTAGGCGCTCGGTAGCTCAGTGTTTAGCAGATAGACAGAGCGCACAGATCTATTTGTTCACAGAACAAATATTTATTTAATTGTTCAAAAAGCTATGCAAAGACCAGTATCACTGCAAACTGTAAGATCTATTTTGATCGTTAATCTAACTGTATGTAAAAAAATAGACAACAACCCCACAGTAATCTTACTGTGGGGTATTGTTTATTTTTAAATATTTTTATCTATTGAAATAATACTAGTTTTTACAGAATTTATCGCGTATATTTAACTTTTTAATTACCCGACGTTTCGAACGCTTTACAGCACCCATGGTCACAGACGGGACTGAGATGTTCAAATGTACTCGCCTGATTTAAGATCTTATCGCTTCCTCGAATGTCCTTTTTGGTTGATATTTTAACACACGTAGGAATGAGATTATGGTCACGGCATCTCTTCAAGAAATTTAAGGCTGTTAGATATCTTGCGCGCTTGGTCTTTAGATCTTCTAATCGGCGTATTTTATTTGCAATTACCAGTCCGTACTGGTTTACATAATGATTTCTTATATTTACGCGAACACTACACATTGAAATAATACTAGTTTTTACGGAATTTATCGCGTATATTTAACTTTTTAATTACCCGACGTTTCGAACGCTTTACAGAACTCATGGTCACGGGCAGGACTGAGATGTTCAACGTCCATATGTCATAGTTAACCGCGGTTACCATAGATTAAAATTTAACTTTTGTTCCGATCTATGCAGTATGAACTTATGGTATCTTGAAGTCTTGCAGTTGTATGCTTACGTTGGGATTTAATTTTATTTATTATAGGATCTCAAGCAGATGGTAACACCCAGCCATCTTCTCTATTGAAATTAGGATGTTTTTTGATTTCAATAGCCTCGCGAAGCATCCTTGGAAGGAATCGGTGTTCTTTAGCGAAGATCTGCGGTCTATCAAATCTGATGTAGTGACGAGGGCGATCCTGTACGTGTTCACAGACTGCAGACTTCCCGGAGCGTCGATTATTCACATCAGCTATATGTTCTTTGACGCGGGTTTTAATTGATCTTTTAGTTTGTCTTATGTAGGAGAGACCACATTCACAATCAAGCTTGTACACTCCTGCATCTTGCAGAGGGACATTACACTTGACCGATAGTAAAAACTGACCAATTTTCTTCAGCGGCTTGAAGTAGGTTTTGATGGAAGCGCGCTTCAAGATGTAGCCAATCTTGTCAGTGACTCCTCTAACATATGGCAGTACAGCAGGTACACGCTCGACTGTGGCCGGCTTCACTCGTTCACTGTGACGTAGGCGCGGGACTCGAAGCTTGTTGTCATGCAAAACTTGCTTGACATGGTGGAGCTCTGCAGCCAGGTGTTTACTGTCACAGATCCCTCGTGCTCTCTGAAACAAAGATTTACCCACGGTAGCTAACTGTGAAGGACGGTGGTGAGAATCACCGTTTAAATATCTATCTGTATGGGTCTTTTTTCTATACACAGTATGGCTTAAGGTGTTATCAGGATTCCGAATTACTAACACATCTAGAAAAGCTAAAGAATTGTTTGCCTCTAACTCCATTGTGAAGTGAATTTTAGAATTTATTGAGTTAAGATGGTCTAAAAATGCAGTTACTTTATCTAAAGGTAGAATTGTGAAAGTGTCGTCTACGTACCGCTTGTAGAACTTTGAATTTATGGGAGAACTAAGTAGGGCTTTCTCCTCAAAGTCTTCCATGAAGGTGTTGGCGACAATGGGAGATGTAGTGGAGCCCATCGCCACACCATCTACTTGCTTGTAGAACCCCTCCTTCCACAATAGGTAACCAGATGTAAGGCAGTGTCTGAGTAATACTGCATATTCTACGGGCATGTTGTTTTCTTCCAGCCTTCTAGTTACAATTGAGATGCAGTCTTCAACAGGTAAGCATGTAAACAATGACTGCACATCAAAACTGACCATAGTTTCATTGTCTGCCAAATGTAGGTCTTTAATCTCGCTGACAAAATGGTAGGAATCCCTTATGTGTGCTCTTGTATGTCCCCTGATTGGTGAGAGTATTTTCGCTAAGTATTGAGCCAATCTGTAAGTTGGTGAATCGATTTGGCTCACTATGGGACGTAATAGAGCAATGGGATTGTTTATTTTTGGTAACCCATACAATTTTGGTGATTTGGCGCACGTAGGTATTATCAATTTTACGTCCAGATTTAATTTTTCGGAGTGTTTTTTTATGAGGTCACTAGTTGTTTTTAGTGTGCTATTTGTTGGGTCGTTTTTAACCTTTTTATAAGCACTTACATCTGACAAAAGTTCTTGTATTTTAGAATTATAATCTGACGTATCCATGACTACCGTGGCGTTTCCCTTATCTGCGCAGAGAATCGTAAGTTCGTGTTTATTGCGTAGGTTCTTTAACGCTATAAATTCGTCTTTGGGAAGATTCGGTTTAGGCACTGAACATCGACGTAACATAGACGAGATGTCTTGACGTATCGCCTCCAAATCTTCTTTCCGCATATTGTTTTTAAATAAACAGTCCTCGACACTACAGATAATTTCTTCGTACGGTAATTTTCGGGGTGTAATTGCAAAGTTGAGGCCTTTGGATAAAATCTTAATTGTTGCATCATCCAGTGTTTGTTTTGACAGATTATAGAGCGCGATTAATCTATGATCTGTGTTTGTCAATGGTTGCTTTCGGTTCTGGCATTGATTCAGATGTTTGACATTTGACTTGTTCGTTAATTTTTGATATTTTTCTATATGTTTGTTTTTGCATTCATTATATTTACTAATTTCGCGTTTATTTAATGTTTCCATGCAAAAATTATAGTTAAACGTCGTTAAAACTTTCTTCAATTCACTGAATGATGTGTCTATGGATTCGTTTATGTCATATATATCGGAGCGTTTTTGTTGGATTACCGTCCGTAACAACTTTTTACTCGCCTGATTTAAGATCTTAGCGCTTCCTCGAATGTCATTTTTGGTTTATATTTTAACACACGTAGGAATGAGATTATGGTCACGGCATCTCTTCAAGAAATTTAAGGCTGTTAGATATCTTGCGCGCTTGGTCTTTAGATCTTCTAATCGGCGTATTTTATTTGCAATTACCAGTTCGTACTGGTTTACATAATGATTTCTTATATTTACGCGAACACTACACATTGAAATAATACTAGTTTTTACGGAATTTATCGCGTATATTTAACTTTTTAATTACCCGACGTTTCGAACGCTTTATAGCACTCATGGTCACGGGCAGGACTGAGATGTTCAACGTCCATATGTCATAGTTAACCGCGGTTACCATAAAGTGTCCGAAACGTCAGGTATTATTTAAATGTGTAGTATTTGCGCAAGTATAAGAAATCATCAGAATTAATCTCATTGTTTATTTTTCTCAATATTTCGCTATTTTGTTACTAAAATGGAGTTTTATTGACCTTTCTATTATCTTATTATTATACAAAATTTTACCAAAACATTAACAAATTGCTATTAAACGCATATAAAAAAAATTATTTTAATTAATATTTTTAAAAAAAGGTTCTGACTTGCATTTTTTCTTTTGCTAATTGCCTAACTAGTTGATAAACTCAATTTTACACGACCCTCTGGATCATAGAGGAGGCTCTTGCCATACCTTTCTAATATTTATACTTTTCCTTGTTTGAAATATATACCATTTCACTCTAGCATTAAATAATTGTCTTTATCTAACGTATTGTTGATTTTGAATAAAACTAAATTTACGGATTTTATCGCGTTCGCGATAATTAAGTTTTATTAATTAATTTTATTATTTAATTAATTAATATTAAATTAAATTTAGTTTTATTCAATGTGTAGTGTTGGCGTAAATTTAAGAAATCAGTATTGTTGATTTGTTGTATCGGTAACTAAAACATTTAGTAATCATTAATCAAACTTACTTAAAGCGCATAAAATGTTCTTAATTCTTTATTTAATTCGTATTACATGTTATGATTCCTATGTAATGCATGACTATTAGTAAGTACAAATATCTTTACTTTTCTCAGAAATCAGCATTTATAAATAACATTCGACATTTATTTCAAGAAACAATGAATGATTCAGTGAGATGTTTATCTCGAGTCACTAAGTACTTCAAAGAACTAATGAGGATGCCTCTTTTAGAGGCAAAACACGTGTCGAATTATTGTGGCGTTTCTGGGGTTCTAGAAGGAAAGAGGGCGTTATGTGTACTGATCGCAGATAACATCGAACACTACTAAAAACCCGCACTCTAAGCTTATAATATAATTTCATGATAACACATTATGTACTTAAAATCTAATATCAATAGCTTTATACTTTAATCTCAGTCTCGTTACTAAACGACGCACAAACTAACATAAGTAAAGAAGTATTACGCTTTACAAACAAAATTAAGGAGGCTCATTTTAACCAACATGAAAAAAATACTGGTTTTTATGTTAGTTTATACTTCAGGAATGGTCCTATATTAGAAAAATCCAGTTCTAAGGGTGGTTAAATCCATGCATTAATTCTAGCCTTTAAAAGTCTACCGATGAACAGAGGACTCCCCAAAAGGTAGACTCGTAGGGTGGATTTTGTTATAGTTGCCACGCATGGCGCGTGGGTTTGTAACCGCAGTTTTTATTATTATGAGCTTTTATCACAAAGATGCCGCTGTCCATTTCGTGTTTCACTTTCCCTCTGTCGTGTCTTACGACATCCATGGAGTGACATCGGGACAGTGGATATTCCTACACCACCACTCAACGGTGTAAGGGTGGTTAAATAACGAATGAAACTTGTAATGTTACCAATACTATTTGGACAATATTCTAGTTTTAACGTTTATTTTGTGATACCTCTTAGTCATTTAAATAGAGTCCAAATTTGACTCTAAATAAAATGTAAAAGCCGATTTTGAAGAACTAAAAATAAGAAATCAACTTCTACACTAATTCTTTTTCACGTAATTATCATCATCATAATCATCGAGTAGTTTATACGTATAGATATTATACACAGATAATGAAACTAACCTAGCTAACAGATGTGTAAGTATTCTAAAGGATGTTACTAAACATATTTTTATTCTTACATAGTTATTACGAAACAATGCTGGATAAAACTAATGTTGACATTAAATTCAAAGGAAAATATGCGAATGCGGTACAGCAATAACACTCACCAAAGCATTTTATTTTTGTTTCGCTTATCGCATAGCTACGGAATCTCAAAACCAATATGTAATAACGTTTGAACATAATATAAAACTCAATTTCGCAACAAACGCTAACTATCGCTTAGTTAAATTAAGCATTAAAGATATCGTATCCGTCTATCTCTTTCAATTGTCATTTAGTGAAAAAAGAGAGTGAGCCATCTTAATCATTTCATAATCGGCGTCAATTTTTATAATAGCCGTTAGTACGTAATTTCTTGATAAACAAGGTTATGCTATGCTGCAATTATATACCGATATCACTACGTCTGATGAAAGACCACGCTCTCACAAAATATCAATGTCAAATAGCAACTTAATCCTGCTCTGGTTTTTAAGGTGAAGAAATGCAGAAGAGAACAAGAAGATCTTTTCACAGTTCTATGGTATTCTATCTTAAACCTCAGGGGCGACGATGCATTTAAATTTTTAATCCTAAATCGTTGACAGAAGATATAGTTCTACTATGGGGCACAGTCACCCTTTAGCATCAGGCGGATAAAGCTATTGGTTGAGCGACGGGCCTAAGGTTACCGAATTCAAATTCCCCGGTCTAGCCTTAAGCCTATTACGCGAGATGATACACCAAATGGACTGTATAAGCGGATAGCTTCTTCCGTCTCCACAAAATGGCGACTATAGCATGCGGTTTTCCTGACAATGCACTCGCTCTTCCCTAAACGAACTGTTGCTTGCCAAAGTCTATGAAGGAACCCCGCTTGATCACGCTAGGAGAAAATGAAATTGGAGCGCATTAACTAATAAATACAATTATGTCAAGCGGGCTTATAACTGGAAGTTACTCACCGGGGTGTTGCTTCAATGCGGCTTGGGCGCTCTGTTGCTACGGTGCGACTTCTGGCGGATTCTCTGGAGCCCCAGAGATGCGTTCCAGTCCGGTGATGCGATGGAAGAGAGCGTTGCGCGACTATATCTCACACGAGGTGAGGCGTTTTCTCCCGGAGCTCGACTGCTCCGGGCTAATGCGGTTTAACTAGCGGTGCGCATGGGCAAAGGCCTTCTAGGACGCGACTGTCCTAGGCGGTGTGGTTCCAACTAGCGGGCGAAGAGAAGAGGGCGCGCGTTGGCCGCGCGCGCGTTTATATTAGTTCGGTTGCGAAGATCACGTGACATTCTAGAACTATCTTCTTTCCCCTCTTACCCCACCACCCCGGTGTGTCGAAAGGGACAACAGGTGAAGGAAAGGTCGAATGAAGGACAGATCTTGGCAAGCATACCGTCGAATAAAATAAAATTACGAATGGTTTTCCGCGCAACCATCCCCCCCGGCTTGAAGGATTTCCTTCAAAAAATAACTAAAACAACTAAAGCTAAGATCAACTAACAAAATAACTAACTAACGCTAATATTAAACCTGAATTTCGACTACAATTTCTAATCCAGAAAGCTAACTTAAACTATGGAAGAGGCAAGGGGCACAAACGGACAACAGGACGCATGTAAGCCGTGGTCTTAACGCGAGCTACCCTAATTACTCAGTCGGAACCGGGAAAAACCTCTTCGACAATCCCTAATGGCCAATGGAGAGGCGGTGTATTCTGGTGGTATCTTGGTGAACACAACCACAGTTCCTACGGTTAAAGGTTCAGATGCTGGGTTTCATTTTTGCAAGTATACGTATAGTATATAGTATAATCCGTAAATTCCATCCTCCATCGTTTCCAAAACGATTGCACTAATCGGTCTAATAATTTAAGGCGGGCGGAAATGCTAAGTTTGTTCTCGTCCATATCTACGGCGGGCAAATACTTCAAAGGCGTTAAATTCAAAAAATGTGCTGGAGTTAGAGCCAGCGGCTCCGAGGGGTCACTAGATAACGTACGACAAAGTGGGCGACTTTTCAATACGCACTCAATTTGAGCGAGCACAGTACTTAGCTCTTCGAAGGACAAAATTTGATCTCCTATTACTCGGTATAAGTGACTCTTTAGACTCTTAATATTAGTCTCCCAATTGCCCCCAAAATGACTCGCGGCTGGGACGTTCAGAGACCACTCGATGCGGTTCTCGGACTAGAATGTGAGCGAACTCCGAATTATAATACTTGCTAGCTAAGAGCTCATGTAGTTCTGATAAAATACGTTTTGCACCGACGTATTTCGTACCGTTATCCGAATACAATTTACTTACAGGGCCACGGCGGGAAAGAAATCTTTTAAACGCACCCATAAAGCCTGCTGTGCTTAGATCACCAACGAGTTCTATATGCACCACTCGATTAGTTAGACATACGAAAATGCAGACGTAAGCCTTTGTGGATCTTATACCACGCCTACTGCGATTGAGCGTGACCTTAAACGGACCAGCAAAATCAGATCCGGTGTGCGTAAAGGGCTTTACGGATTGTACTACTCGACAAGACCCAAGTTCCGCCATTTCCGGAAATGACGGCTTGGGACGTACCCGAAAGCAAGCTATACATCTTTGCACCCGATTGCGGATTAAGTTACGTGCGGAAAGAATCCAATAATTCTGACGCAAAATCGACATCCGCAAGTCGGGGCCAGTGTGAGAATTCAATTTATGATGGTAATCAACTAATAAATTCATGATATGGTCTTTACGCGGTAAAACTACAGGGTGCCGTTGGTCGAAACTCAACTGCGAGTTGGACAAGCGTCCACCTACCCTGACGATCGCATCTTGTAAAAATGGTTTAAGGCGTTGAAAAGCGCGACTACAAGCTCTATTCGATTGTAATCTTGTAATTTCTTCGGAAAAATGTGCACGTTGAAGTTCACGCAATACCAGCAACTCGGCATAGTTGTAATCGGACGCTAAGATATACGAACGTCGCGGTAAAAGCTTCGCGAACCGACAAACGTAAATTACGCTACGCAATAATTTCGACCAAGAGGACAAGCGGTTCGCCAAAGCAATGATTGGAGAAACCTCGCTCGAAACGCTCGCCACCAGAGCGTGCCTCTTCTCTTCCGGCGGTTGTGACACTGACGAAGGGTCGAAATCGGTTATTGGCCATTGCGAGGGTTCCAAGTGGACCCAAGAAGGTCCGTAGAACCAAAGCGGATGGTCCATTATTTGCATCGGGGTGAGTCCACGGTATAGGCAATCGGCAGGGTTTTCCGTACCGGACACGTGATAAAAGTTCCGCGTTTCTAACTCGTCTTGGATCTTGGCCACTTGGTTTGCGACAAACGTATCCCAACGGTGAGGTGAAGAATGAACCCAACATAAGGCCACGGTGGAGTCGGAAAAGGCAAATATCCTTTCTATGTGAACTCTGTCCCTACATGCGCTGATGACTGCGGTAATAAGCTTGGTGAGTACTAATATTGTGCAAAGCTCTAAGCACGCCAGAGAGGCAACCTTACGGGGGGGAGCCTCTCGACTTGGAACTAATGAGGCTAATCGAACTTCTACCATTATTCTGAACGTGGAAATATACAACGCCCCCCGTAAGACTTGTCGCTGGCGTCTGCAAACCCAACGACCGTGATGCCGCTATTTCTATCGACGTTTATATGATGTGGTATTTTAATATCTCTTAGTAAGGGAAGTTCTTCTATAAAACGCTGCCACAACCGAACAATGCTGTCAGGTGGCGAGTCATCCCAATCGCATTCAAATAACCAAAGTTGTTTAATCAAAATCTTAGCGTATAATACCACCGGAGCTACGAAACCCATGACATCCCTCCAACCTCGTATTTCGCTTTGCACTTCTATACGGGCAAGTTTACCTTAAGGCTAAACACCTCGGACTCTGGTGACCAACACAGACCGAGCACCTTGTGCGTATCAGAATCATCGAATTCCTTTATCGCCGAAAGACGTTGTGATAATGGGATTGTGTCTAAAACCGGACGCGAATTACTAGTCCACTTGAAAAGATCGAATTTACCCGCATTCATGAGCTTTATAACCTCGGCGGTAGTCAGGGTGGCCTCCTCCACGCTATCGACCGAGTATACAAAATCATCCATATATAATCCACTTTCAATTACCCTCTTAGCTTTAGGATAAGAGGGACTTTCATCGTGGGCGAGCTGTCTCACCGTGCGTAACGCATGAAATGGGCTCGACTTAAAACAAAAGCAAACGCGGTTAAATTCACCTTATATTTACCACCTATTGAAAACACCATTAGTGGTTCTTTTGGGTTGAAACGGTATAAAATGCGTTGGAATCTACGGTCGCATTCACGGACCCCTATGCAAAGAAACATTTGGCGAATATCGGCGGATAGTGCTATACTAAACAAACGAAAATTGGCTTTTGTATTAAATAAACTACCCTGTAAATTTTGCCCACTATAGAGGATATCGTTAAGCGACAGGTGAGTGCTAGTTTAAGCACTAGCGTCGAGCACTACACGTAACTTAGATGTAAGTTTGTCCTCCCTAATGACCCCGTGAAGTGGTATGAAATACGACGGTGTGTTCGTAGTTATCTAATTTCGAGGCCACAATTGATATGTAACCTTCCCTTATATATTCGTTAATAACGCCGTCATAAGTTTCTTTTAACTGGGGTGAAGGGAGCATCCTACGCTCTAAGCTGTAGAAACGTTTTTCCGCCATATGACGCGAATCGCCGAGAGATAAAACATCTCTTTTAAAGGGTAGCGCTACACTATATCGACCGTCGCGATCACGAACGGTCGTGTGGACGTAAATTTCCTCGCACACTCTATTATCTGGGATAACTATAGGTGGAACGTTCACCTCCTCCATCTCCCAAAATTTGCGGACTAACGACTCAAGCGGTTCGACATCCATACCACAATAAGAGGTTGCCGAAATACTATCCATGATGGGGGCGGAGCTAACGATGACATAGCCCAAGACGGTTTCCAATGCGTAAGGCGCGGTATGCGAGGAGTTGCCCCTGGCCTTATTGTTTAACAAAAGATGAGGGAAAAGCGATGCTCCAATGAGCATGTCTATGTTTCCAGGAACGGCGTAAGTTTCGTCTGCTAGAGTCAAATTTTTAAATTCAATCATTGCCGAGGTGTCAAACGAAACGGTTGGCAGCCGTTCAGTGACTTTATCTAATACTAGTGCATTTATATCAAAGTTAACATTACGTTCTATCCGAGAATAAAATTTTAAATTTATATATCCCTGGGTAACTTTACTAGTACCTCCGATGCCTTTGACTACGGGACATGAAAGTGACCTATTTATTACTAAGCCTAAGCGCTGACAACGTTGTCGCGTTATAAAACTATTTTGGGATCCGCTGTTCAGCAATGTACGGACCCTTTGTACATTTCCACGCGAATCCCTAACTACAATACGGGCTGTACCCAGTAACACGGTTGAAGGGGGCTGTGCTCCCATATTTGCCAATGAGCAGAGCGACATCACCAGGTCGATCGCTAGAATCGTTGACTTTAGTAGGGGTGAATTCCTTGTCCGCTTTACTTGACGCAGATATGTTGCTATTTTTGAAATGTAACAACGTGTGATGTTTTCTGGCGCACTTGTTACACGCGGAACTAGAATTGCATTTTGCAACTAAATGCTTATCGCTTAAACATACATAAACACTCACGCCTGTCACACAGAGGGGTAAGCAGAGACTACAGACTTCCATTTGGCACGATCCTGACACACCTCTCTCGCCTCCTTCACAACCATACGCCTACGCATACATGCTCGTCGGTTAAGGGTACTCCTAGTTTGGCCCATTTTCAATAAATCGCCAATTTGGTCGATAAATTTTCCCCTAGGACGTCCCTTTCCGACTCTGCCATTCACTTCTGCAACATAAATTTTCTTTGTCACTCTTTCCTCACTCATTCTTTCCACATGACTAAACCACCGAAGCATTCCTTTCTTAATCCTGGTAACAACAATCATCTTGCAAACCATACTCTTCTCTTATTACACAATTTCTTACCCTGTCGTTCAGATTCAACCCTAACATACTCCTCAAGGACCTCATTTCTACTGCGTTGATTCTACTCTCGTGCTTCTTCTGCCACACCCACCTTTCACTACCATACGTTAAAATAGGGACCAACACAGCATTGTGAATTGCCATACGTGCCTTTTTTGACACATTTTGACTCTTCACAATAGAGTGCAGGGCCCCATTTACTCTATTTCCCGCATTCAGTCGTCGTTCTATATCCTTATCATATCTCCCATCCCTGCTAAATACGCAGCCCAAATATACAAACTCATCTACTTGCTCGATCAACTCCCCTTCTATTCTTATTTCACAAATCGTTTTACTTTCTTCTCTTTCAAAAACCATAACCTTCGTCTTACTTGCGTTCACTTTCATACCCCTTTCTTTTAATGATCTGTTCATTAATGTAACCATCATTTGCAACTCGGCCGCCGACGACGCAAGAATAACTTGATGATCGGCGTAGAAAAGGCATTTGACGGTTAACTCACCCATTCTTAATCCGCATTCTTCAACTTTCAAATTTTGCAAACAACTGTAACCATAAATAGGTTGAACAGCACACAGCCCTGTCTGACACCTTTATGGATGTCAAACCAGTCCGAGTAGACCCCGTTGATCCTAACACAAGCACTAGAGTCCCTATAAAAAGACTCCAATGCCTGTATCAAGCCAGCGCTCAACCCAAATGAGTTCAGTGTTTGCCATAGCACATCCCTATCCACTCTGTCATAGGCCTTTTCCAAGTCCATGAACGCACAAAAAACCTTTTGGTTTTTGGCCAAAAACTTCTCCGCGATCATGCGCATGGAAAAGACTTGATCTGTACATCCCATTCCCTTTCTGAATCGCTTAAACAATTCAGACATAAGTTGTTTGTCCTTACTATTCTATAACGTTCGCTGAGTGAATGGTCGCACAATTGTATAAATTACCGTGTTGTTTATCTTTACATAGGATACAGGCATTCTGCAGCAGTACCGGTGCAGCGATTACGTACGTTAACGAACCTGCGGTTTTAGGTGATGGAGTCTGTCTACGGTCGACACCTTTCTTAACCTCCTGTCTAACGTTCGAGGAGCGCTGCATCACTTTGATTTGGTCTCGCACAAAGGATGCTAATGAATCAAAAGAGGGCATCTCAGAGCTACGGTGCTCCATTTCAAACGCACGCATGGTGTCGGGGTCTAGTTTCTTTAGTGCAACATGTAGAAACACCACGTCCATAAGGTCATTAAATTTCAAGTTCTTAAGTGCAGCCACCGATGCCACAAATTTAACTAAAAACTGCTCTAAGCCGTTGATGTTCGCGGATGATATAGGTTTAATATCAAATATTTGGTCTGAATATGAAGAGGCTAACATTCGCTTATCTTCATATTTGTCCTTAAGCGTTTCGAATATTTACAAATAATTATTTGCTGTTGGTTTGAAACCCGAGCAAATTGACTGTGCCCTGCTACTCAGTTTAATAATTAAATAATATAATTTTTCAGCGTCCGATAACGATGGATTATTATGTATATTGTTTTGAAAACTACTAAAGAAGAAGGGCCATGTCTTAATATCGCCATTGAATACCGGAATATCTATTGGGGGCAACCTAATCGAATCACGTGGGCGTACCTGGGCTTCCGGTTTTGCTTCGCTTTGAGATGGGGACTGCAGGAGCTTCGCCGTTCTTTTCAAGCGACACAACATATCTTCAAATGCTAGAAGCGGTCGGTAGTTCACTGTATATTTTGGGTCAACTTTTAATTCCAAATTATTAATTTGGTCTAATATCCTTTCGTAATCCGTCCGCAAAGTATCCACAGTTTCAATTTCACACAAAAACGTTTCCCGCACTGATTCTACGTTAATGTTCTTTACGTGATCACTAATATACTGTATACGTGAAAAGAGTACGTCCCTCTTGGCGTAAAGAGTTTGAAGTTTAATTTATTTCCACTAACTGCCATTTCAAATTACTAGAATTAATATTAGATTAATCACAAATAATCGCACAACGCTGGAGGATGGACGCAATGTAAGACACTATCTCCCAACTCTATTGTCTTATCGTGCCGTATTACGTCGTTAAATTGAACACCTGTACAACGAGCCGAGGTGACGCGCGTCGCTCGCTAAACTCACAGTGTTTTTTTTTCTTTTACGAAACGTCGGGTACTCGCGTAAACTGTGTGGGATTAAACTGTTTATAATAAATAAGTCAATTCACTCATACGAGCAACTAATAAACTTTAAATTTAAACTAAACAAACACTATTTGAATGAATAATTCTATTTGCGAGTAACTAACCAAAGTTTAAATTTAAATTAAACAAACACTATTTAAATCTATGAATTCTATTTGTGAATAACTAACCAAAGTTTAGATTTAAACTAAACAAACACTATTTAAATCTATTCCATAAATTAGAGTGCATTGTCTAAGGAATTAATCTAACAGTTCGATGATTGAATGGACGGTGCGGCTATAGCACCAGTCCAAATCCGGCATCCGTTACCGAATTCAAATTCACGCGAGATGTTACACCAAATTGACTGTATAAGCGGATGGCTTCTTCCGTCTCCACAAAATGGCGACTATAGCATGCGGTTTTCCTAACAATGCACTCGCTCTTCCCTAAACGAACTATTGCTTGCCAAAGTCTATGAAGGAACCCCGCTTGATCACGCTAGGAGAAAATGAAATTGGAGCGGATTAACTAATAAATACAATTATGTCAAGCGGGCTTACAACTGGAAGTTACTCACCGGGGTGTTGCTTCAATGCGGCTTGGGCGCTCTGTTGATGCGGTGCGACTTCTGGCGGATTCTCTGGGGCCCCAGAGATGCGTTCCAGTCCGGTGATGCGATGGAAGAGAGCGGTGTGCCACTATATCTCACACGAGGTGAGCCGTTTTCTCCCGGAGCTCGACTGCTCCGGGCTAATGCGGTTTAACTAGCGGTTCGCGTGGGCAAAGGCCTTCTAGGACGCGACTGTCCTAGGCGGTGTGGTTCCAACTAGCGGCCGAAGAGAAGAAGGCGTGCGTTGGCCACGCGCTCGTTTATATTAGTTCGGTTGCGAAGATCACGTGACATTCTAGAACTATCTTCTTTCCCCTCTCACCCCACCACCCCGGTGTGTCGAAAGGGACAACAGGTGAAGGAAAGGTCGAATGAAGGACAGATCTTGGCAAGCATACCGTCGAATAAAATAAAATTACGAATGGTTTTCCGCGCAACCAACTATATTGTCACACTCGTTTTATTAATAGATTGTTTTATAAATTATCACAGGATAGATTTCTTGAATAATAACTTCTTAATCTTCGATAATCAACAATCAGCCTAGTGAGCTGAATTCTACCCTGAATTCTACCTGGTTCTTCTAATTCTATTCTACTGGGTAGAATTCGCCACTGAGATACAGTTGGCGTAACATTAATGATACCTCGGTCTATTGACCGGTTTAGAGACGGAACGTCACAATAACCGCAAGTACAACTCTGGGTATTAAAGCCTACCATACCGCTCTACATCTCCCGTTTGGACAAAACTGCGCCGGTGGAAGACGTCCTGCGCTTTGTGGAAGACTGAAGCCGAAGTCGCATAGACGAACTTATCCTAAAACATTCGCAGCGAAGAATTTTAAATTCTACGTACTCCAGGTACCTGCAAAACACAACGAGACATTCCAAGCTCCAGATTTCTAGTTTCTTTTGGGTTGTCTTGCTGATATAGGAACGTGATAAAGAAGTATGTTCCCTAACAGTGTTATGTTTTTATGTATTTTGGTGAAGGTATATACCTTATTGCTATGGGCTTCTGTGGCGTGATCGCTTACAATGAGCTGAGCGCTAAGGACCGCGGGTTCGAATCCCGCACGTAACAAGTGTATGGCCTACAAATCATTGTTACGAGATATTTGTCCCTGAGAAATTTATGTATGTAAGCTTACAAAATACAGGAGGAAAATGCAGTGTGATGGTAGCGTTTCGAAAAACATTTAAGATTTTAAAAATAAGAAATGTTCTTAAATTTTAAGTCCTTGATAGCTGAAATGAAGATTGTCTTTTACTGTATTCGATTTTATAACTACTAAAACAAGGGAGTTTTCGCATTGGCGTAATAACACACAAATATTTGCTGAAACTTATTTTACGGATTATATCACGTTTAATTTTAACATCACTCATGATTACTGGGGGACTGACGTGTTCGACGAAAGGACGACGGACGACAGACGTGTTGGACGTTTAGCCACTTCTACTGCATATCCTCGTTACGAAATTAATCCTGCAGAGAAATTTGAGCATACCTCGTTCTTCGTTCTCGTGACTTTTAGCTTCCTCAAATGGGCAGCAGTGAAGTACCACGTGCTGTGCCATAAGTCATTATAAAAAGAACAATAGTAAAGGGCATATCCCAGCGGATTAGTAAGCTGAATCGGTAATGGGCTGGCCATATAGTTCAAAAATTTACAGAATGAACGCGTACTGTAACATGTGCCGCACAATTAAAAACTACGTAAGTAAATTGAAATTAATAAAGCGATTCATCATTATACATATAGGTAATTTCACTTAAGAGCGATCTCCACTAAGATTTATTTAAGCCACATATGAGGGATGCTTCTATACTCCTTACTAGTAAATGTTGCTATTGCTTCCGCTTGCATACACACGCAACTAATAACTTTCTATACCTTGAAGAAATACTCAGACGCCATTCCTTATGAATTCAGTTTAAGATCAAAATTATATCTTCATTGGTTTATTTTATTTTATATAAAAAAATGTGATAAACACTACACTGTTCACCTGATAGTAAGTGGATACTGTAGCCCATAGATATCGACATTTATCATTCATTATAATTCCAAATGCTGATGCATTGTCACCCTTGAGGACTAATATGCCTCGTATGCAGTAAAAAGCGTCTCCAATTATCTAAACTAACAATACTGAATTTTGATGAAGCCCCAAAATGTCCTCATGACCGAATTTTCAGTGATTTATTTATAAGATTATTTTGTCACTAAATAGATTATATGTTATATATATCATTTATATAGATTATATATATCAGGTATAGAAACGAGTAAGAAAAACTTAGCGAAAAGAGAAAATTAAAAATTAAAAAAATATAAGAATTTAATGCTAAAAAAACTGATAGCCGAAAAAAAAAACAATATCGTATCAGGATAAGAGGCAAAAAAAAAAAAAAAAACAAACAGACTGCTCAAATAGACCACTAACATCTTTTTCTTTTTTACCCATTAGATTATACAGAACTAAAAAAGGTTGTTTCTAGTATGAAGAAAAAATCTACGTTAGACATTTACGATATAATTACTAAAACATTAAGAAATCTTATTAGAAAGAACAATAATTTATTCGAGTTGATATTTATTGTCGTCGATTCGTGCTTAGTTAATGGCATATTCCCCGACGTACTCAAACCTGGTAGGGTAATTCTACTTTTCAAAAAGGGGATTCCACGGATCGCAGTAATTACAGGCCAGTTTCTAAATTGCCAACTTTATCAAAATTATTAGAAGCCATTACAAAATCTAGAATTGTAAGTTACTTTGAAGAAAATCATTTATTTACAACGGCATAATTTGGATTTAGAAAAGGATGATCAACCGAAATGGCCATAAGAAAAGTAATTTACTTCATTCTAGAATCTTTGGACAATTCCAATAGATGTACCGGTGTTTCTTGGTTTCTTGTGACCTATCAAAGGCTTTTGATTACTTGCGACATGATGTAATGTTATTAAAATTGCAGCCTTATGGTTTTCAAGGAGCTGAACTAAATATGATCAAAAGTTATTTAAGTAACAAATTGTTTCAGTAAATAACAAACCACTTATAAAGCTCATCTTGTCCTTGGATCTATATTAATGATCTTGGCTCAATACCAATTACACACATTTAAGTTTATTTGAAAATGATACACATATTGGTTTAAGAGACTAAAGTCTATCAAATTTAGACGATAAAATTAAGAATGTTATGAGCTTGCTAAAAGAATAGTTTGGCTCAAATGGTATTATTCTAAATTCTAATAAAATAATTGTAACGCATTATCAACCGAGGCTAGGCATTTGTGATAACTTGAATACAAAAGAAAATGTATTTTTAGGATATACAGTAGATAGCACAATAAACCATAAAGCTCATATTGAAAAAAATTGTAAGAAAATAGCTAGTAGTAATTACGCGTTATTTATGCCAAAGCCATTATTAGATAAAAAGTCACTCATATATGTATATTATGCCTCAATTTATTCTGTAATAAGATATGCCATTACTTTTAGGGGTAATGCTCCGGATGTTATAATTTACAAACTGGTACTTAAATGGTGAATCTCACCATCATCCTTCACAGTTAGCTACCGTGGGCAAATCTTCGTTACAGAGAGCACGAGGGATCTGTGACAGCAAACACCTGGCCGCCGAGCTTCAGCACGTCAAGCAGGTTCTGCACGACAACAAGCTTCGGGTCCCGCGCCTCCGTCACAGTGACCGAGTGAAGCCGGCCACAGTCGAGCGTGTGCCTGCTGTACTACCATATGTCAGAGGTGTCACAGACAAGATTGGCTACATCTTGAAGAGAGCTTCTATTATAACATTCTACAAGCCACCGAAGGACACATATTCCTCTACAAGATGCAGAGTACTCTCTCATTATAGGCAAACAAAGAGATCAATAACCAAATAAAAGAACACATACTATCAAGCCAGCAATATCCTATGTCCCCATTACATCAGATTTGATAGACCACAAATCCTCGCGAAAGAACATCGATTCCTACCAAGGATGATACGTGAGGCTATTGAAATTAGAAAACATCCTAATTTTAATAGAGAAAGAGGCTGGGTACTACCATCTACTTGGGATCCTATAATTAATAAAATTAAAACTAAACCCAAACATACCACTGCAAGACTTCAGAACATAGGTAGTTCATTCTGCGTAGATCGGACCAAAGGCAATAATTAAAAAGCTGAAGGTACTCCGGGTTAACTTTGATATCGGGACGTTAGTCACCTCAGTCCCCCGTGTCCATGGGTGCTGTAAAGCACCCGAAAAGTCGGGTATTAAAAATAAAATAAATAAAACGCGATAAAATCCGTAAAAGTAGTTTTAATCAATATTTACCTGTTTTATACCATATATTCAAAGAAGCTTATTTGTCTTTTCAGTTACGTTTCGATGTAGAGAACAAAATTTTCTTCATTCCATTCTAACTTCTCGTTACTAAAAAATAGCATATAATGAAATTTTTAATGGCGTTCTCTCAACGCTTCTTTTTTCAGACGCTCTCTCATTCTGTAATTATATTTGAGTTATTTAGTTGTCGCACATCTCTCGCTAGTCGTTAAAATGAAGTGTTGGAGAGAAAACTTCTTTTTAAAACTCTTAATATTGTTATAACGTATAATATACTATAATACGTTATTTCGCTACTTCACGAATTTTCATCCACTAACTATTACAAGTAATGCTCGGAGTTTCTCTCCGTTATATAATTCGAAATGATGATATCTGCAGTAGAACCCGACTAACCGAAATAGCGTAACGGATCAGCAAGATAAAGTGACATCAGGCTGGTCATATCATGGCTGGGATAAACAATCAAAAACAAAAAAATGGGGTAAATATGTTTTTGATTGGAACCTCATACCGGTAAGCATACACTTTTAAAGCCGATCGATACTAGTTGTAATATTGACCAGGTAAGAGATACAGGAAGCTGATAGATGCATGTCGTTCATGACCGAGCTTCCTTGGAGGAGGCCTATTTTCAGCAGTAGATTGTTATGTGCTGTAATCGTTTCAATGTACATAAAGCACAAAAACGTAAACAAATGTAATAATAAAATCCTACCAATAGTCCAATACTGTCCTGTCATAAAAGGATATCCGCCATAGTTGCTGGGCTGGGCAGTCGGGCCGACAACTGCAGTTTTTTATTATTTTGTACTGTTACCAGAGCGGCTGACCATCTCTTTCTTACGCTGTTTAGTGGCGGTGTCAAACAATCTACCTCCCGACATCCCTCCGTGGGAATAAAATCAACGGAAAGTTGCACGACGTCATGTTCAGATATATGATTCTCATACATTTTTATAGTTTTTATAGCCTTATTAATCGTAACTGACCTCGCTAATAAAATAGAGTTTATATTATAAGATTGTATTACAATATTATTCTTTATAATATAAATTAGTATATAGATTCATAAATACCTTAAGAATAATTTTATGGGCAAATAAAAAAGAACGTTAAAATTTTGAGCTTATCAGTGTTTGGCGAAGCAGCATCGGTTTACAAGTATAAAACTTATGGTATATGGTATATGGTGCCCTCTTTGGCCACACTAAAAGGAAGTGGACGACATGACACAAGATGCTGATGCAGTCAAAGGAACTTCATTTTGAAAGGGTAAAAATTTAATTAATTTGACGAACGAAACATCAATTTTCATGTATAATAAATATAAGGACTGCAATTCCTTTCCTTTCATTTCATGTTAAAATACTAGTTCACGATTTGAAATTTTAAAGAACATAAATAAAAATGCGTAAGTAGCCTTGGCTTTTCCACGTTCGAATAAAATTCAACACGCACTGAATCGGGAAGTGGGTACGGATATTGCGTTCAGTAGCGTACGTGCCCTGTGTCTATAATTATATCCGATTCCAACACAATTGAACAAACTTAATATATATAACATTGCAATGCATAATTTATATGAATATTGATTTTTTAGAAATATTTGGGGTCCAAGTTCGTTACAAATGACATCCAGGGTTCTCGCCATCGCTGATAAAACAAGAGATCCGTGTGGTCGCCAAGTTCGAGTACATACAATTGTTAAAAGGATTTAAAGGAATATAGAAATACAAAAACAAATATTTAATTTCGATGAATTATTCTGATGCAATTGAAATACATTTTAAGTTTTTTATACGATTGGAATACAATAGCATGGAATTTTTTTAATACAGATTACAAGAATACTTATTTAAAGTAATTAAAGGTTTACAGTTAGGTTCTCGAAATTGAACTTAAATAAATGAACTGAAAAGAAATAATTTTTTTGTGGTAGAGCCATGTTGCAGTTATATTATAATTGTAGAACAACGTAACGGCTCGATCAGGGAAAAACCACGCTCTCACAGAATAACAGCTTCAAATAACAATTTCATGCTGTTGTGTTTTGTATGGTGAAAACCGGACGCCCTTTTAACTGGATACAAGGTATTACATCTTTGTCGTCATTGGCGGCAACGCATTTGCTAATTGACTATTAATCGAGAGTAGATGTAGTTGTCTACGGGCTACAGCATATACTTAGCCATCAACTTAAATAATAAATAATTTATTACTTTGCAACCTTCCGCTAACTAATAACAATGATGTGTCTTACCTGGATTGAAGAGCACCTCCCGCCCTCCCCCAAATGCATGCACTAACTACGTCTCCACTAGTCCCAGCACCACTACTTCCAACACCACTATTCCAGGTAAGACACACCATCGATGACATTACGACACGTGTTTCGCCTCTACACGAGGCATCCTCAGGTAATGTAGACTCTACGGCGATTGACCGCTAAGTGAGCGGCGAGCCGAAACAGCTGCTATTTATACATGCCGAAACAACCACTCCTCACCAAAGTAGCGAGTGACCGCGCCGCGCGATGACAAACCTGTGGCTAATTGTTGTGATTAATATTTTTTAAATATTATTATTATTATATTTTGTACATATCTATATTCTCCCTATTAAAGAGGTAGCTTAAAACCTAATCACACGGGCAGAAGCCAAGCGTGAGCAAGTGCTAGGTGATGGTGTAAGCAGAGGTGACGGATGACGTGGTGAGGAATTTGCGTGTGTGAAGTGTGTGTTGGGGTACTTGCAAAATATCTAGACTGCGTTGTAGGCTTTTAGGTATAACTCCGGTAGATTAGATAACTATTGGGACAATATGGATGGTTTCTGCTCTCCATTGACGCTTTAGTTCTATAGCTAAATCTTGATATTTTGTAAGTTTTTCAGCTATGGTGGATTGAATGTTATGAGTGTTTGGTATGGCAATGTCAATAAGGTAAGTAGTTTTGTTATTTTTGTCATACACTGTGATATCGGGTCTATTGAAGTGAATAGTTTTATCCGTGATAATGGTCCTGTCCCAGTAGATTCTATAATTATTGTTTTCTAATATGGTGTCCGGCTTATATTTGTAATATGGTGTCATTTATTGTATGAATTTAAATTTAAGGGCAAGATATTGGTGTATTATGGAGGCAACCTGGTCATGCCGATGCTTATAATCGGTTTGTGCAAGAGCTCTACAGGCGGATGTTATGTGTTGTATGTTTTCGGGGCTAGAGTGGCAATGTCTGCAAGTATCAGTGGGGAGGTTAGGTGCACGTATTATGTGTCTACGGAAGTTTCGGGTATCGATGACCTGGTCCTGGATCGCTAACATGAATGCCTCCGTCTCTGGGAAGAGTTCACCGCGCCTCAGCCAGGCGTTCGACGCTTTTTTGTCGACATGTGACAGCTGCAGGTCGTGGTAGTGCCTTCCATGTAGGGACTTTTGTTGCCAGGAGGCCATCTTCTCTTTTACGTCAGTGATCCGTTCACTGCGTTGTGTGTTTCGGTCCGCGAGGTTAAGTCGTGTGAGGCGTTTGTCGGCTAAGGTTACTATTTCGTGGAGAAGTGAGTGTTCTGAGCGTTGATGGAAATATTGTCGAAGGGATTTGATCTGTTTATTGTATTATTATTATTATTATTATTGTTTTTATATTGATATTATTAGTTATTTATTATTATTAATTTTAAAATTATTATTAAATATTAGCCTTAAAGATGTATAACAAACGTGAATTAGAAACATTTGTTTGTTCATTAAGCAGTGCATTGTTACCATTATTATTCTTTAAAATATCCAACTGTTCCAGCACACACAGCCACAGCCCCTTACTACAAGTATGTAAGACTTCAAAAGAATGGTCGCTTACCAGGCTGTGCCCAGTGTCCAATAGATGTTTAGCAAAATGGGATTTGTCAGGATTGCAATTTCTGTACGCGGCCAAATGCTCTTTACAACGCTTCCCGAAATTGCGACCAGTCTGACCCACGTAAACGGCGTGGCATTCGTCACAAACAAGTTTATAAACACCTGATTTTTGACTATGTAGGGACACAGTATAGGTATATATAATATACTAGCTCTTTAGATTGCGTGTCCGGTGACCTATATCATGCCCATACTTATTTAACAGCTATACCTATGTATGTGTAATGCATGTGTATGTGTATAATAGATATAGGTGTGGCGGCTGCATCCGCCACGCGGGAGTCGCAAATATAACACCGTTTACTCGACACGTGTCTTCATTTATTGCAACCTTCATTGTACACCTTAATGGACTTAAGTAAATTAATTAATTAATTAAATACAGTACCCATAAAACTGTACACTGGTGACCCCTGAAGAACCGTTTGTGAATTAGTGTTGGTAAAATACGTATCCGCAACCTGGACCTGCGTCAGTTCCTGCAGCGCCTATCGCACCCGCGCCGGTACCACCGTCCACCCAGGGCAAGCAGGCGTCGACAGAGACCCGCGCAGATGGCGCCGTGGCGCTGGCGAGTATCAGCGTTACGTCTAGAATACCCGACTTCTGGACGGGCCAACCGTGACTCTAGTTCGTTCAGTTCGAGGCCGTAATAGAAAACCAGAAAATCGGGGATGCGGCCAAGCAAAATCTGGTCGTACCTAAATTAAGCAAGAGCGCTATACAGCAGGTAAGTGATCTGCTGCTGTCGCCGCCATCCGAAAGGAGGTATCAGACGTTAAAGGATCGGCTTCTGCAAGTGTTTGAGGAGTTGGAGACCAGACAATTTCAGAAACTACGAGTACTGGGGGGAGATGGAGCTCGGCAATCAAAAGCCATCGCAGCTCTTACGTAGGATGCGAGACCTCGCGAGGAATAAAATGCCAGACGCTACACTCCAGATTATGTGGACCAGACATTTACCCACGGCCGTTCAAGCTGTTCTAGCTGTCACCGAAGCAAATTACCTGGAAATCCTGGAGACGGTGGCAGATAAGGTGATGGAAGTGACCAGGCCGCCAGAAATTGCCGAAGTCAGCAGCGTTACATCCAGCAAGCTCGGCGATTTAGAGGATATTGTGAGTAAACTGCAGATCGCAGTAGCAGAACTACTTTGGTGAAGGTCGAGTCAACGCAACAATAACTCAGGTAACAGGGGGAGAACGGGGCGGTCAGGTTCGCGGCAAGGCAGCGCCAGTATGTTCCGTAAGCACCCGAAATGGTTATGCTTTTACCATCATCGTTATAGTTCCAAGGCCGTAAAGTGCGTTGATCCTTGCAATTGGGCTAGGGTGAAGCCATCTACGCCGTTCGTACAAGGAAACTAAGTACGACACAGCCAGGGGCGGAGGCATGTAGCTGTTTGCAAAATAACCGCCTATGCATTTTGGACAAAAATACCGGACTTAAGTTTTTAATTGATACGGGTGCCAACATATCTGTAATTCCGGTGGTAAAAAAGTGTGCGTCATTCCCTACCGCGAGTGATAATTATAAGTTATATGCGGCGAATGGAACGGAAATTAGAACCTATGGTATGCTTACTCTAGTTTTAAATTTAAATTTAAAGAGAGCGTTTAGATGGTCTTTTATTATAGCGGACGTTAAACAGCCTATAATCGGTGCCGACTTTCTAAGCCATTATAAACTGTTGGTAGATTTATACGTGCGGAAATCAAGAGATCAAGTTACGCATATAAATGTTCTCGCTTCGATGTAGTAACGATGACTCGTCTATTAGATAGATAGTAAAAATGAATCGCACGATATATTACTTAAGTACCCGGATTTGACTAAACCTGTGTCGTATAAGGAGACTCCTAAGCATTCCGTATGTCATTACATAGAGACGACAGGTCCACCCGTCCATGCGAAGGCTAGGCCTCTACCTCCGGACAGGTACAAGCGGGTTAAGGAAGAGTTCAAGCTCATGTTCGATCTAGGAATATGTAGACCTTCTAAAAGGGCATGGGCAAGCCCTTACACACGTAGTCCGTAAAAAAAACGGGGACATTCGTCTGTGTGGTGACTACCGTAGATTGAATGCAATAACTAAGCCCGACCGCTATCCTATACCAAGGCTGCAAGATTTTAAGTACGTGTTAGCCGGTAATAAAAAGATATTTACCCGATTAGATTTGAAACGGGCGTATCATTTCATTCCAGTGCTAGAATCGGATATTGAGAAGACTGCCATAATTACACCCTTTGGGTTGTTTGAGTTTCCACGCATGATCTTTGGTTTGCGAAACGCTGCCCAAACGTTTCAGAGATTTTGATTTTTTATTAATTTACCTCGATGACGTCATCATAGCTAGCGACTGTATAGCCAGCCATAGAGAACATTTAAACAAAGTTTTTCAAAGGTTTAACTAGTATGGGGTGACAATAAATGTTTCTAAATGTGAATTCGGTAAGGCTAAGTTAGAATTCTTAGGATATCAGGTGTCGTCGGAAGGAGTACGTCCTCTTGACCGCAAAGTACAGGCTATCGTCAGTTATTCGAGGCTGGAAACCGTCAAGCAGCTACGTCGATTTTTAGGTATGTTGAATTTTTACCGATCTCATATTCCTATAACAGCCGACTATCAGGCAGAACTTAACGCGTATTTGTATAATACCAAAAAGCGCGATAAAACTTAAATTAACTGGACTGATAAGGCCAACGAGGCATTTTTGAAGTGTAAAGAGAGCTTAAAAACGCCGCTACGCTTCATTATCCTTCACCCGACGCGGACTTAGCGTTGATGACCAATGCTTCATACACTAGTGTCGGTGCAGTATTACAACAAAAAGTAAATAATATTTGGCAACCACTTGGTTTTTTCTCAAAAAAGTTGTCTGAGTCTGAAAATAAATACTCAACTTATGATAGGGAATTGTTAGCAGTATATATGGCCGTCAGACATTATAAAAATTTATTGGAAGGTCGCATTCTAACAATTTTTACGGATCATAGACCGCTAGTGTATGCATTCCATAAAGTCGGTAACGATAAGGAAAGTCCGAGGAGAGTCCGACATCTCTCGTACATAAGTGAATTTACCAAAACACAACACACAATGTAGTGGCTGACGCTTTATCGCGCATAGAGACAGTAAATTGCCCAACAATATTACATAGATTACACGGATATCGCAATACAATAAGCTAGTGACGAATACCTACAACAAGTATTAAAAGTGTCGGATAGCAACTTGCAGTTTAAGCAGTGTCATTTGCCCGGCTGTGAGAAACCTGTGTATTGCGAAATCTCATCGAGTAATATTAGACCTTATTTACCGAAATAATACAGGCAATCAGCATTTAATTCCGTGCATAACCTCAGTCATCCTGGCATTAAAACAACCAAAAACTTAATGAAAAAAAAGGAGGTTCTTTTGGCCAGATATGGATCGCGGTATAGCAAAGTGGGCACGGCATGTCTAACCAAAAATTAAAGACGGTTAGCATTTACAAAAAATGGCACGGCGGCCGCAAATGTAACAATGATAGACCGGTGTACCCGATGGCCCGAAGCTTTTCCGGCACAGAACATTACAGCGGATACTGTAGCGAGAATAGTGTTTGAAGGTTGGATCTCTCATTTCGGATGCCCTTCAAAGCTCACCAGCGACCAGGGTAGACAGTTTGAGAGTGACCTCTTTCACCAATTAATGAAATACTTAGGGATTTACAAATTGCCCACCACGCCTTATCATCGACAGAGTAACGGCATGGTTGAGCGTTGGCATAGAGTACCAAAATTGGCTTTAATGGCACGCTTAAAATACAACAGTTCATGGGTAGATGAATTACCAGTAGCGCTGTTAGGTCTACGCGTCAGTACTAGAAGCGACAGTGGTGTGAGCGCAGCTGAATTAACTTATGGTAAATCAATCAGATTACCGGGTGATTTCTTCGAAATGGAAATGCGATACGGATTCGGAATATTTACAAAAGTTACGGGATAATATACGTAATTTGAATCCGAGATCACCGTGCCACCGTAATTCGCGTTCGTTATTTGTTCCTAATAGATTAGATAGTTGTAAATATGTGTTTGTTCGGAATGATTTGATGCGAAAATCTCTTCAACTCCCTTATGATGGCCCCTATAGCGTCATAAGCAGGAGAGGGAAAACTTTTGTCATAAAAATAGGAGAAAAAGAAAGTACTATTTCTATGGATAGGTTAAAACACGCGTACATTCTGAAGGAGAACGATTTAAGCAGTAACATTAATTTTAATGATAATAGTTGTAACGATAGTTTTGTTAGCAAAAATAACGCAGACACTTCTAGCAAAGTTTTAATTCCAAAAACAACGCGAAGTGGCCGCGATATCAAGACGCCAGTACGTTTTGAATTGTAATCAATTCTATTCTAAGTAGAGCGAATCATCGTTACTTAGGATTAGTGGTTATGATTACGATTGTTTTAGGTTCCATTTTTAACCTACATAATTAATAAATGTAATAACTTGTCAGTTTAATTTACTTAATTGTGAATTGTTTCTTTTATTAGTTGTTATGATTTATGTAAATTCTAGGTAATGAAATATGGTAATTAGAAAAGTTCCAATTTGTATTTTAAGCTTTACTGTATAACTCTAAAGAGTAAACTATATGTACTATATTAGTTGTAATTATATTTAGCAAACACTTATATTTTAATATGCACCCATCGTTATGCTACATTGTTGCGAGTTGCAAAGCATGCATTTCGCAATGGATCAAAGTACATGATTATTGAGGTAACGTTTTAGTTATTGTAGCATTTTAATTGACATGTCATTATTAGTCATTGTTAAGCATTTGTAATAAGATATATTTGTTTTGCAATGTAAAATGTGGAACAGGAGAGGAATGGTGTAGGGACACAGTATAGGTATCTATAATATACTTGCTCTTTAGATTGCGTGTCCGGTGACCTACATCATGCCCATACTTATTTAACAGCTATACCTACGTATGTGTAATGCATGTGTATGTGTATAATAGATATATGTGTGGCGGCTGCATCCGCCACGCGGGAGTCGCAAATATATCACCGTTTACTCGACACGTGTCTTCATTTATTGCAACCTTCATTGTACACTTAATGGCCTTAAGTAAATTAATTAATTAATTAAATACGGTACCCAATAAACTGTACAGACTAATATTTAACTTATCTTTATTATTACAAATATTCCTAAGCAAATTGTTTGTTTTGAATGCCACGTTAATGCCGTTTTTTCTAAGAGTATTAGCTATTTTTTTGGGTGCGCTACTTTGGTGGGGAGTGCTTGTGTCGGCGTGTATAAATAACAGCTACTTCGGCTTGCCGCTCACTTAGCGGTCAGTCGCCATAGAGTCTACATTACCTGAGGATGCCTCGTGTAGAGGCGAAACACGTGTCGTATTGTCGTCGATGGTGTGTCTTACCTGGAGTAATGGTGCCTGGAGTAGTGGTGCTGTGACTAGTGTTGACGGAGTTAGTGCATGAAATTGAGGGAAGGCGGGAGGTGCTCTTCAATCCAGGTAAGTTACATCATTGTTATTAGTTGGCGGAAGATTGCAAAGTAACAAATTATTTATTATAATGGATTTCCGCAAAGTAACGCCTGATTATATAAATTATCTACTTAAATGATATTCAACGTCTTTTCTTGGACTTTTTCATTGTTTTTTGTAAGTAGTTGCTGTACCCCATAAACAACTACATTTATGGTCGATTAATAATCAAAATGCAGATGCGTTGTCATCCCTGAGGAATGCCTCGTTTCTAGTAAAAAGGGTCTCCGTTTCTCTACACATACCAAACGAAACACAGCAGCATTAATCTGCTACTTTTACGCTGGTATTCTGTGAGAGCGTGAAATTTCACAGGTGAGGCCTACCTATTCGTGTTACAAACATAATATAGCTTTAGCGTGGCTTTACCATGAAATAATGTATAATATACAGCACATGTTGCCTCATAGGGAGCCTACAACATGCACAGCTTGAAGATCCGGACATCAAACCGATTCTGAAATGGACGAAGGCCAATGCTCCCAAGCCCAAGTGGAGCGACGTCTCAGCGGTAAGCTTGCTGATTCAGGATAGAATTCTGAGCCGTAAATGGGATATTGGTCGAGAAAACAGCT
Organism: Parnassius apollo; assembly: GCA_907164705.1. Classification (NCBI taxonomy): domain Eukaryota; kingdom Metazoa; phylum Arthropoda; class Insecta; order Lepidoptera; family Papilionidae; genus Parnassius; species Parnassius apollo. The sequence continues at coordinate 1,454,430 of CAJQZP010001016.1, forward strand.
GTCATAAGCAAAAGGTTGTCCCTAAAGCTAAAGTACGTTCTATAGCTGTACCGTTATGGTTGTTCAGGAGACCATCTGGGAGCTTAATGAACTTTACTAAGATCCGAGAAAGGTTTGACTGGGTTCACTGAAAGGGGACGTCAGACTCGTAGTAGAGGTGCATTAAAATAGTACAATGTTGGTGCACCATGGGAGAGGATATCCCTTGACGTAGCGGAGCCCATTTCGAAAAATAAAAGTGGTAACAAGTATTTAATTGTTGTAACGGATTACTTCATACTTGACACGCTTAGCAGGTGGGTTCGGAATCGCAGTTTTTTTATAATTTTACGTTGTTATCAGGAAGATCGGTATCAGTTTCTCTCGGGTCTCTCTCTCTACGGGTCGATACTGGGAATTGGATATTCTTACATACTTACATTACAAGTACTCGAAAAACATTACTCTCTTTCTGAAGCAGTCGAATAAAATTGTAATGGATATCCTTACACGATTACAATACAAGTACTCGAAGAACATTACTCATTTTCTGGAGCATACAAATAAAAATGGTAATGTATATTTTTCCATTATTGCAATACAAGTATTCGAAGAACATTACTCAATATGTGGAACAATCGAATAAAAAGGATAATTTATATTTTTACATAATTACAATACAAGTACTCAAAGAACATTACCCTCTTTCTGGAGTAGTCAAATAAAATGGTAATGGATATTCTTACATCATTGAAATACAAGTACTTAAAGAACATTACTCTCTTTCTGGAGCAGTCGAATAAAAATGGTAATGGATATTCATACATCATTACAATACAAGTACTCGAAGAACATTACCCTCTTTCTGGAGTAGTCGAATAAAAATGGTAATGTATATTCTTACATCATTACAATACAGATACTAGAAGAATCTCTCTTTCTGGAGTAGTCGAATAAAATTGTAATGGATATTCTTACATCATTGCAATACAAGTACTCGAAGAACACACTCACTTTCTGGAGCAGTCGAATAAAAATGGTAATGTATATTCTTACATCATTACAATACAGATACTCGAAGAATATTACCCTCTTTCTGGAGTAGTCGAATAAAAATGGTAATGGATATCCTTACATCATTGCAATACAAGTACTCGAAGAATATTACCCTCTTTCTGAAGTAGTCGAATAAAATTGTAATGGATATTCTTACATCATTGCAATACAAGTACTCGAAGAATATTACTCTCTTTCTGGAGTAGTCGAATAAAATTGTAATGGATATTCTTACATCATTGCAATACAAGTACTCGAAGAATATTACTCTCTTTCTGAAGCAGTCGAATAAAATTGTAATGGATATTCTTACATCATTGCAATACAAGTACTCGAAGAATATTACTCTCTTTCTGGAGTAGTCGAATAAAATTGTAATGGATATTCTTACATCATTGCAACACAAGTATTTGAAGAACATTACCCTCTTTCTGAAGCAGTCGAATAAAATGGTAATGTATATTCTTACATCATTACAATACAAGTACTCGAAGAATATTACCCTCTTTCTGGAGTAGTCGATTAAAATGATAATGGATATTTTTACATCATTACAATACAAGTACTCGAAGAACATTACCTTTCTTTCTAGTGCAGTCGAATAAAAATGGTAATGGATATTTTTATATCATGCCAATACAAGTACTCGATGAACATTACCCTCTTTCCGAAGCAGTCGAATAAAAATTGTAATGGATATCCTTACATCATTGCAATACAAGTACTCGAAGAATATTACCCTCTTTCTGAAGCAGTCAAATTAAAATGGTAATGAATATTTTTACATCATTGCAATACAAGTAATCGAAGGAAATTACTCTCTTTCTGAAGCAGTCGAATTAAAATGGTATGAATATTGATTAAAACTACTTTCACGGATTGTATTTCGCCTTTAATTTTAATTATTTTTAATATCCGACGTTTGGGGTACTTTTTAGTACTCATGGTCACGGGCGACTGAGATGACTGACGTCCCCATATCATTGTTAAACCCGGAGTACTTTCAGTTTTTTTAATAATTGTTTATGGTTTGATCTATGCAAAATGAACTCACTGTGTCTTGAAGTCTTGCAGTGGAATGCTTGGGTTTAGTTTTAGTTTTATTGATTATAGAGTTTCAAGCAGGTGGTAGGACCCAGCATTCTTTTCTATGGAAATTAGTATGTTTTTTTAATTTCAATGGCCTCACGTATCATCCTTGGTAGGAATCGGTGTTGTTTTCTGAGGATTTGTTGTCTATAAAATCTGATGTAATGGTTGGGGCCGTCTAGTATATGATCTTAAACTACAGACTTACCGGAACGTTGGTAGTACAGCAGGAACACGCTGTGGCTGGCTTCACTCGGTCACTGTGACGTGGGCGCTGGACCCGAAGCTTGTTATCGTGCAGAACTTGCTTGACGTACAGAAGCTCGGCGGCCAGGTATTTGTTGTCACAGATCCCTCGTGCTCTCTTTAACAAATATTTACCCACGGTAGCTAACTGTGAAGGATGATGGTGAGATTCACCGTTAAATTTTTTTTTTTTTATAGAATAGGGTGACAAACGAGCACACAGTCCACCTGATGGTAAGTGGTTGCTGCGGCCCATAGACATCTACATCTATCCTACATTAAAAATCAAAATGCGGATGCGTTGTCACCCGTGAGGACTGAGATGGAATACCTCGTTTCCAGTAAAAAGGGTCTCCGGTTCTCTACACTCATCATACGAAATACAGCAGCATTAAGCTACTATTTCACGCTGGTATTCTGTGAGAGCGTGGTCCTTCCCCGGTCGAGCCGACCCATTCGTGCTACAACTATACTACTAATATAACTGCAGCATGGCTCTACCACGTAAAAATAAAAATAATAAAAAAATAAAAATAATAAATATAAAAATATCGGTTTGTATGGGTCTTTTTTCTATACACAAATTGATCTATGGTCTTGTTAGGATTTTGGATGACTTATACATCTAGGAAAGTTTAGGAATTATTTGCCTCTAACTCCATAGTAAATTGAGTTTTAGAGTTTATGGAATTAAGATATTCTAAAAATGCAGTTACTTTTTCTGATGGTAAAATCGTGAAAGTATCGCCAAAGTACCACTTATCCTTGTAGATCCTTGGTGTAACAGGTGCAGTAAGGAGGGCTTTCTCCTCAAAGTTTTCCATGAATATATCGGCGATAATGGGAGATACAGGTGAGCCCAATGCAACACCATCTACTTGCTTGTATAAAACTCTTCACAATAGATAGCAAACCACCATATGTAAAACAACCAACTAACTCTTACCATATGAAACAGCATAATGCTGTTATTTTATGCTGATATTTTGTGAGGACGTGGTGTTTCCCCGGTCGTACCACCCATTCGTGCACTTCGCTACAACTACCCCAGAACTTACTGAAATCAAGTAAACGTGTGTCGCAACCAAAGTTTTCAGCGGGATTTTTCAGTACATTATTTCGGCTAAGACCCAAGTTATCCAATTTAAGGCATTCAATTTGAGCAGAATGTCGTGGCATATACAGATTATTTTCCTGAATAATGATATTATAATTCTATCTATATTTTGCATCACAAGAAATATGTACATTCATCTCACCAGTGCCTATGCTCCTACTCTTTTCTCACTCTTTTTAACAACTTCATAGGATTTTCCTCTGTGTCACACTTTCGAGAGTGTGACAACAACTTTGTCACACTCTCGAAAGTGTGACAAAGTTGAAGTTGATCCGAACCTAGTTCTTTTCCTTTATGAAATATATGTATACAAACTGTCCCTTCGACACAAGAGAAAATTTCTAGTGTGGAGGATCGTTTCTATGAGAAGAATGCTTTTTATAGGAATAAAAATTATTAAAAAAATGTGCCAAAATGTTCCCGCTTATTATCAGAGAAACCTTGTACCCCTAATTCAAACTAGAAATCTTTATTCATTACGGAAATATTTAATAAGTTTTTTCTTTTTATAATTATATAAAATACCATATATTAGATATTTTAAAATTTGTTGTATGATAAAATATCTTTTACAGTTACTCAGTTATATAGAACGAAATACAAAATTAATGTACCTAGAAACGGCATTCGTGATTCAAAGGCGCTCTAATTGAATCGTTGTGGAAATGAGAGATCTCATTACGTGAATGAAATTTATTCTGACATATATATTGTAAACAAAAGGAAAGTCCGAGATAAAACATATTTCTATTACGCATCCCCACAATTTATCTCGTACTCATCGTTAAAGGAAAACATCGTGATATCAAGTCCACCAACACGCATTGGGAAAGTACGGTGGTGTCTTTTTAGAAAGAAAAAAAAAACTAGATGAGTAAACAAAAAAACAAAATAGTATAAGACACAAAACTTTGTAATACTTGAGTTAATACATCAATTAACGAATAAACACGTTTTGAATGATAAATATATAAAACTAGTGTAAAATTAACAATAAAATATACCTACCCTTTGCTAAAGTGAGTGAAATAATCTAGAGACGTTCTAAGAAGTGATAATAAACACCAAAAGGAAAAATATGAACACAGTTTTAATTGCATAAAACGTATAAAAGTGTAATTTTAAATAAAAGTGTAATACAATAACAACAAAGACGGTTGAGAAAAAATATTGAACACAAATTAAACCACACCCACAATTATCCAAATCCTAAAGCTTAGTATAATCTTAGGAAGTACTTCATAATTTCAAACTCTCAATTAAACTCGCCGTGGTATGGCGGTATAACCTGTCTGTTCTACAAATCTAAGCCAATATATCATATTTTTGTGAATTATTAAAATTAGTATATATACAATATGGATATGGATAACATAACAATTCGCAAAAATAGACGATATGCGTCGATGCAAGATATTTCCAAATCATCTGTACTTGACACAACGATGTATAGTTTAACCAATACACCCCTAGGTGGCGCTAACAGTTGCTGTGAAAAAATGCGTGAACAAATAGGAGAACTGACTAACAAACTATTATCCGCTAATAATGAAATTGATAACTAACACGGTGAAATGAAACAGTTAAAAGATGATCGACAAAAATGCTATGACGTAATAAACATGTATAAACAGATAGCATGAACCGAAATTAGACCTACTTCTGTAAGAAAATTGAAGACTAGAAATATATATAATACAGATAATGCTCCGAATAGTGAACAACAACTGTCTTCGTCCATCACATCTTCTCCTAAGAGCAAAAATTTATTTACCTCAAACTAGAAATAAAACACAAAATAGCGAAACGCCTTTATCACGTTACAGCGATAAAAGTTTTGAACGAAATTGTAGTATAAACACAATTCAAAATGAAAATACGGTTAATACATCCCGAGACACCAGGTCCAATCCGGACGAACAAAGTAAGATACGAAATGTTGTTATACTTGCAGATCAACAAGGACGGTATGTTTGTCAAATCTTGCAAAGACTTTAAGATACTTCATTTAAAGTTACCTGTTACTTTAAACCCGGATCTAAAATAAACAACGTTCTTCAACTCAATACTTCTTTATCCGCACTGACTGTATATGACATTGTGGTAATAATTGATGGTATAAACGATACTGACCCCTATCAGTTTGAAGTTGCTTTTGGGAACTGTTTACAAACATTAACAAAACCAAAGATTATTATGTCGGAAATACCCTATAACAGGAGTTTGAATGAAAATAAATTAAACTACTTAGTCAGATATATTGCAAAAGACACACGAACATGTCATTTATTGATATGGGTTACAGTAGTCATTTACCTTATAGCAAACATTTTACCTTAAAACTTTGTAAAACATTTTTAACAGAAGTATTACATTTAGATTATAAACTGAACTTTGAATTATACAATAAAGATGTTTCTCACAAATCCTTATTAAATTAATACACAAAATAAACAAACCCAAACTGATGTAATATATTGTAATAATCAATTTAAAAAGAGGTAATAAATAATTGTACTCAGACTGACTTGGTAATTAATGCCAATAAGTTAGGTAATGATGATAACGTGTGCATGGCTGTAGATAATAATTCAAACAAAAATTCTAATTTTAACACTCAAAATAGTTTTTATCTTTTTCTCGTATAATTGTTTATCGATTTTACACCAAAATGTAAATGGTTTAATAAATAAATCGGACTTGTTAGCCTACCATTTAAATGAGCTATCACAAAATGTAAAAATATAGATGTAATCTGCATTACAGAGAATAACATGAAAAATGGTGATAATACACATTTGAACATAGCTAATTTTCAACTAGCAACATACGCGAACAGAAATAACAGAAGATGGGGATCATTTGTTTTAATAAATAACAAATTGAAATACAAAATTGTTGAATTACATCAATATTCCTACCCTAACATTGTGGAGTGTTGTGGTGTGGAATTAATAGAACACGGTATTATTATTGTCTGTTTGTATAGATCTCCAAAAGAAAGCATAAACGCCGTAAATACGTTTTTTATAACTAAAACTAAAAGAAACTAAAATTTTTGTAACACATCTTCAAGGTGTGTTACACAAAATTTTGTAAATGGTACTAATAAAAAAATCTTATAATATGTGGGGATTTTAACATAGATATTTTACAAAGTTCACGGCTTTCTACAGAATTAGAAAATAAATTGTAAAATTTTTACTTACGGCCGAGTATTTGCGAGCCTATACGTTTACAGATTGGCAAGAGTATTCATAATATAATGCATAATATAAGAGGCAGTAAAGGTGAAGTGATAGATCTGGGGATATCAGATCATACAGCTAAAGTCTTAAAATGTCCTGTTAACAAATAGTACACTATCTTTCATTGGTTCATGTTAAAACGAGATTACAGCTTAGAAAACTTAAATAAATTTAAAAATGTCATCAGAAGTCTCAGTTTTAATAGTGGTTATGAATGCCTTGATCCTAATGAAGCGTTTAATGAATTCAATGAATTATTTAAACTATTTTACGATCTATGCTTTCCGACACTTAAAATTAAAATTCTTATAAATAGAAAACTTGATTGGGTTACTAATGGTATTAAATTGTATTGTCGAAGTAAACGAGACGAAAATAAAAAAACGAAATGCTATGGCATTCTCGACTACACCCTACTAAGGAAAATAAGAGAAAGCTTAAAGTTAATAATAAACGATTAAAAAAATCATTAATTTGACGCAAAAATCGCGTAATACTTATTATATCAACAATGCGGAGAATAAAACAAAAGCCACATGGAAAGTGATAAATAAGAATAAATACAATTTCCCTAGAGATAATATTACAAAAATTTATTTTAATAATAAATATATATATATATATATATAATAAAAAAAAAAATATATGATCCGGAACAAATTGCTGAGGAATTTAATAATTATTTTATCAATGAAGTTCAGCCTATAAACGAGTTTAATAATAGCCAACAAAGTTATGCATCCATAAATAGTAGACTGAACTCAGTGTTTATGCCTGCATGTATTCCTCACGATTTATATAAAATACTTAATAAGTTAAAAAATACTAACAATGCCGGTAATGCTGATATAATCACAAAATTAGTTAAGTTAGTGGCCGTTGAAATTTCCCCAGTTCTAAGTTACGTAGTGAATTTATGTATAGAAAATGGTACTTTTCCTAGTGGTTTAAAAATATCCGTTATGAGTCCTTTATTTAAAAAGGAGGACAGACATGACCTTAAAAACTACAGGTCTGTCGCTTTGCTTCCAATATTCTCCAAAATAATAGAAAAAGTAATATATAACAACTTATATAACAACTTACGAGAAAGATGGCGCTGTTGCCACGGTTAACATCGACTCCGTAGTGATTAATTAATTAATAATGTGTTAATCCCATATAAGTGCATGAAATCATTTGAGATAAGAAGATCGGTGTCAGACTAAGTGCAGTCAGTGTTATTTATAAAAAAATATTCGGGGCCAAAAAAGTTATATTCGATTAATTATGATGAACTTAATTATGTGGTGAATTATCTATTCACGGTGTCATTCTGTAAACAGAAACTGAGTTTTTTATATCACTACGTATACAGGACCGAAATTCATGTTCATCAAGCTTGGTGAGTGAAAATTAGACTGTAAATTCAGTAAATATTATTAATCACGGACGTTACTTTTTAAACTTGACAATCTAGGATAAAAACAAGATTAGCCGACGTTCAAGTATCAATGACTCCTTATATTTTTTACGCGAACACTACACATTAAAATAATACTAGTTTTTACGGAATTTATCGCGTGTATTTAACTTTTTAAATACCTGACGTTTCGAACGCTTTACAGCACTCATGGTCACGGGTGGGACTAAGATGTTCAACGTCCATATATCATAGTTAACCGCGGTTACCATAGATTAAAATTTTAACTTTTGTTCCGATCTATGCAGTATGAACTTATGGTATCTTGAAGTCTTGCAGTTGTATGCTTGGGTTGGGATTTAATTTTATTTATTATAGGATCCCAAGCAGATGGTAGCACCCAGCCATCTTCTCTATTGATATTAGGATGTTTTTTGATTTCAATAGCCTCGCGAATCATCCTTGGAAGGAATCGGTGTTCTTTAGCGAGGATTTGCGGTCTATCAAATCTGATGTAGTGACGGGGGCGATCCTGTACGTGTTCACAGACTGCAGACTTCCCGGAGCGTCGATTCTTCACATCAGCTATATGTTCTTTAACGCGGGTTTTTATTGATCTATTTATTTATTTATTTATTTAGGTAATCATACAGCGTTTTTATCTTATTTACAATACATATTATCATATAGTAAGGCCAATAGAGATTACACAATTTTTATCAACTAATAATTAAGCGTGCGTGCGTGCCTGTGTGTGTGTTGTGTGTGTGTGTGTGTGTGTGTGTGTGTGTGTGTGTGTGTGCGCGTGTGTGTGTGTGTGTGTGTGTGTGTATGTGTGTGTGTGTGTGTGTGTGTGTATGTGTGTGTGTGTGTGTGTGTGTGTGTGGGTGTGTGTGTGTGTGTGTGTGTGTGTGTGTGTGTGTGTGTGTGTGATTATGCCCTATTTTTGTTTATAACATCACGTTTGAAGCGACTCTTGGATAGGTTGAAAATATCCAAGTCAGCGTAAAACTTATTATAGTTTTGAACAATACGACATAAAGTAGAATTTTATTGCGTAATTTGTTTTTGCTCGTGGTACGTGAAATAATGGCGTATGTCTAGTTCGGTATTTAGGTACTAGTATCGATATTTTAGATAACAGGTCTGGACAATCTATGTTACCAGACCATAAACCGTGTAGCAAAAACATATCGTGTTGAAGTCTTCTGAGCTCCAAGGTATCTAAGCGGTAAAATTTGCAAGCATCTTCGTATGAAGCAAAACTATTATGATCTTTTGATGAGATAAACTTAATGAACAGTTTTTGAATTGATTCTATTCGATGCTTATGCTTCGCATACTTTGGAGACCAGATTGTATTAGCGTATTCGAGAACACTCCTTACGTATGCAAAGTATAGAGCTTTAATGCAATTAATACTGCTAAAATCGTTGCAGACGCGCTTTATGAATCCAATTTGCTTGTAGGCTTTGTCAACAATGCTATCTATATGCTCATTGAACGTTAATTTTGAGTCCAGCCTGATACCAAGATCTCTAACTGATGATACACTCTTTATGGATTTATTGTTAATTGAATAATTGTAATCTATGAGCTGTTTCTTGCGACTGAAGGTTATTTTGACACATTTTTCACTATTGATAGTAATTCTATTTTTGCTGTAATAAGTTTCTAGGTTTTTTAAATCGTTTTGAATCAGAACACAGTCATCAATTGTTTTTATTTTTAGATAAATTTTTTTGTCATCTGCGAACATTAAATAGTTTGAATGATAGAAGCAGTCACCGATGTCAAATAAATAGGCGTTGTAGAACAAAGGTCCGAGTATTGAGCCTTGTGGGACACCAAATGTTACCATAATAAAATCACTACGAGCACTACCCAGTAACACTGCTTGCCTTCTGTTACTTATGTATGAAGTTACCCATCTGTGCAAATCACCATGAATACCCAAACTGTAAAGTTTACGTAAAAGGATGGCATGATCAACACGGTCAAATGCTTTTTCAAAGTCCGTGTATATTACATCGACCTGCTGCCTGTCATCCATGCTCATATATATATATAATTGGTTAAAGTAGCTAAATTTGTTACAGTTGATCTTTTATTTATAAAACCGTGTTGTTCAATTGGTATTGATTTTAAGATTATGGGACTGATGTGTATAAAGATAAGTTTTTCAAAAATCTTTCCAAATGTGTTTAATATGGAGATTGGGCGGTAGTGCTCAATTCTGCTTTTTGGTCCACTCTTATGTATAGGTATTATTAGAGCTTCTTTCCACTTACTAGGAAATGTTCCATAGATGTTAACAGACATATTAAAGATTATTGAGAGAGGCTTGGCCAAGTGTTTTGCACATTTATGTATAAATAGGGGAGGTATGCCATCGCTACCAGGCCCTGTATTAGTTTTAATTGTATGTAGAATACGATAAACATTTTTAGTACTAAAGTATATATTATGTAATATATCATTTGATTCTACGTTTGGAATATGGGAATAATCGTAAGAAGAAGAAGGTTTTTGAAAAACACTTTCAAAGAATTTATTAAATCCCGCACACACGTTCGTTTCGTTTGTATATGATTCATTTCCTAATTTTAATGTATTAGGGTATATAGAGTTGCTATTACGTATAGATTTTAAATAAGACCATAATATTTTAGGATCTTTTTTTAGAAGGCTTTGCATTTTATCTAAGTAACGCTCGTGGCACTGTTTCTGTAATTTCTTTTGTCTAGTACGTAGTATGCAAAATTCGTCATAATCACGGGAATTTTTATATTTTTTCCCATCTTTATGTTTTAAGAGCTTTTCTCGAATAATATGCCTTAGTGATTTAGAATACCAAACAGGGTAATTAGATGAACGGGATAAACAAGTAGGTACAAATTTATCAATTATTAGGTGTAGCTGGAAATAAAAATTTTGAACTACGACATCAATTGAGTTACCAGTTAACAAGGAAGACCAGTTGACTTCTGAGAGGGCTTTATTTATTTTATCGTAATCAACTCGGTTAAAGTTTAATTTTGATCGTGGTTTATTTTTAAAGCAGGGTATTAGCAGATCAGATGCGTCGAGCAGTAAAGAAGGATGGTATTTATCCTCAGATACAAGATATATTTGAGAACGAGTAACGTCTATGTTTATGTTACTAAACACTAAGTCTAGTACGTTGCCACTATTGTTGCTAATAATATTATGTTGATTTAGCCCTGATAAGTTGCATAGATCAGTTAACTTTATTGTAGCATTTTGTAATTCTACTGGACTTTGCTTAAGCATTACGGGACCTGAAGAGGACCAAGATATATTCGCTAGGTTGAAGTCACCGGCAATTATAAAATGATCATTTGGACATTGTGTTTATGATTTTTGTGAGCATTTCTGTAAAATTATCTAAACGCTTTGATTGATAATTATCAGGCGGTATATAAACAACTCCAATGTTTAAATTACGGCTGTCTTGACAAATTAAATATTTTCCTGGTATTGTTACCCACAAACATTCGAGATCTCTACACATCCATTCCGTCCGTTCTTGAGCTTGTAATTGTGTATACGTACAAATCATTCTTTCACCACCCTTCTTTTTATGCGAAGATGTTTTATTTCTATCATACCTAAATATGTCGTACCTATTGTCACACAATTCACCGTTGTAAATACCATCAGTCAACCAAGTTTCTGTAATGAGTATTATGTTGAAGTTATTACAAATTATACTGTCTCTAAATTGCCTAGTTTTAGTTCGCAAGCCACGGACGTTTTGATAGAATATGTGCATTGAGTTATGAGGCACTTTTAGCATGATTTAGGTACCATTGTGTTGTAATTAACTTATAAAAATTATATTTATCATAGTAATTGATAGTAATGTAGATAATAAGTATATTATGTAACAGAAATAATACAGGTTGAAGAGTCATGAGGGATGGTTTTGCAACAGACAGGAATTTTATTTTTATACAAGGTAAGAAATGGTAGATTATACATTTCTTTTGTAGGGCATATTGGTGTAAGTATTCAGTATTGATGTAAATTTTGAAAGATGTGTGTGAATGTAAGAATTTGATGTATGTAATAATGGATGTGTAAATCGTAAGTGTTGTTTTATGTGTTAAATATGTAACCACTAATATTAAAAAATAGCATGCTAATACTATCAAAATTAATCTTATCATACAATTTTTAATAAATCTTTTTCGGAATTTATAGTGATAGCGGGAGACTCCTCGTTTTTCCTTAAAAAAATGTGGCAGTTTCTGACCCAGACAAACTTATATGATTTGGCCATTGCTCGTGATTTTACTATTTTCAAGAGTTGCTTATACTCAGGGGTCAGGTGTTCGTTAACAAAAAGCCTTTTGGCTGGACCACCCAGTCCAATATCGGAAGTAGTAACTCCTTTGATTTTTCGGAGCCCTGAAATAATATTATCTTTAATAGTGCGATTCTGAAATTTGACTACAATATTTTTTGGGCGACCTCCAACATTCTGCATAGGCTGAACTCGGTGCGCAAAAACAATTTGATCATCCGTAAGCTTTATTCCTGCATGGCTGGCTATTTTGATTATTAATTCAGAAGTTGATTCTTTTGAGTTTTCTGGTAAACCAACAATCTCTAAGTTCGAAAGTCTACCCCATTGTTGTTCTTTTTTTATTTGCGCACATAATTCCGCCAGTTTCATCTCGCCATTCTGGACATTTTGTTGAAGTTTTTCAAAATTACTTTTAAGATTGTTGTAGTCATTTAGCAAACTGTTACGCGATTCTTCCAGCTATTTAAGGTTACTAGTTATTTCGTTTTTTATTTCAGTGATAAGTGATAATTTCAACTCTTGAATTATATCGAATTTTATAGCACTGAGTTTTTTGTCTAACAGTAACTCTATGCTATTAATTAATTCCAAATTATATGGTTGGCAACTACTGGTCTCAGTGATACATGTAGGCTGGTCAGTACTTTTGTTTGATGATCTATACGTAGTTTTATCGTAAACGGTGTTGGAAGGAGACTTATTAGTTCGTATCGGAGTGTTATTGTTATCACCACCTTTTCGACAAGAAGCGGTGCAAGCGGGACACTTCCATTCAGATCTTGAAGCAGTATCATTATTAAAATTTATGCACTCTGAATGGTAGTTATGCGAACATTGTGTGCATTTTATTCGTTTTTGAGTAACATTTATGTTTGCTCTGCATGCTTCACACCTTCCGCCCATTTTACTATTAAATAAAGCGTTAAAATGCAGAGAATGTAATACAAATTATAAGTACAAAAAGTGCGTCAACTCCAATATACAGTGCAGTGGACTCGATCCTCCGTCGCTTTAACTTTTAATTGATATGCACACCGTTAGGCCGTTCGACCAACACGCCTTGAACAGATACGATGACATTTTTGAACTCCTTGTACGATATGCAATAGTCCTTCAAGTTTTGTTAAAGGGTATGTTAAAATGATTTTGCTAATTTTTCTTAACTTAGATCACTTTTATCAGAACTAAGCACCAATGTATTTTGAAAAACTATTATAGTCTCACAACTATTGCACTATACCACTAAGTAACGATGTTTGAAACGTTTAACGATTAATTTGATCGGAACACTTTTTAACACGTCCACCCGCTTAATGTCGGTACTTGTAATTGACTATATTACTAATTACTACTACTACTAATTGATTGTAACTTTAGTTTGTCCTATGTAGGAGAGACCACATTCACAATCAAGCTTGTACACTCCTGCATCTTGCAGAGGGACATTATACTTGACTGATGGTAAAAACTGACCAATCTTCTTCAGCGGCTTGAAGTATGTTTTGATGGAAGCGCGCTTCAAGATGTAGCCAATCTTGTCAGTGACTCCTCTAACATATGGCAGTACAGCAGGTACACGCTCGACTGTGGCCGGCTTCACTCGTTCACTGTGACGTAGGCGCGGGACTCGAAGCTTGTTGTCATGCAAAACTTGCTTGACATGGCGGAGCTCGGCAGCCAGGTGTTTACTGTCACAGATCCCTCGTGCTCTCTGAAACAAAGATTTACCCACGGTAGCTAACTGTGAAGGATGGTGGTGAGAATCACCGTTTAAATATCTGTCTGTATGGGTTCCGAAGCTGGAAGCTTCAGGAAGCGGATACTAGGGACAAATATCACACGAGGCCGAAAAGCTTGACACCATCGATGGCAGGAAAGTATGTGTGGAGAGAACATAGAAGTATGTGGTACGACAAAAAGAGGTAGTAAAAGAAGAGATGCATGGTGGAATGATGAAGTGAGAGAAGCTTTAAAAAAAGAAGAAAAAAGCATGGTTAGACTACTTGGCCTCTAGTAACGATGAGCATATGAGAGAGAAGATGAAAGAAAGATATAAGCTGCAGAAAGTTCATGCGAAAACATTGATTGAGGAAGTACGTGAAAGGTGTAGAATAGAAGCGGACGAGAGGTTGTCGCACAACTTTAGAGAAAACTCCAAACTCTTCTGAGGTTGGAGGTTCCCGGAGTGGTGCGACAGCCTTAAGAATGAACAAAGTGCTTTCGAGAACCAATGACGTCCTCTCAGAAAAATCGGACGTCATGCAGCGATGGAGTGAATTTTATAGAGAAATGTATGCGTGTCATGATCTTAGTGAAGGATCCGGGGGTGACGCCGTGACTGACACGCCAGACACGGACCTCGATGACACTGAGGTCATCAGCATGAAAGAGATTGAACGTGCGATTCGAAGTTTGAAATGTGGTAAGGCTGCGGGACTAGGCAGAGTTACTGCTGAAATGGTCAAGTACGGTGGGCCTCGCATCTGGAACAGCTTCCATCTGCTGCGCAAATTGTGCTGGGACGGGAGATGTCCCGGATGATTGGCGATCTGCGGTCATTGTGCCTTTATATAAAGGTAAAGGTTCACATTTTGACTGCGGGTGCTATCGGGCGATCAGCTCGACCAGTTTAGCAAGTAAAGTTTACTCGAAGGTTTTGACACGTAGGATGCAAGAGAAATCGGAAAGATTCTTATGGGAGGCACAATGCGGATTTAGACCTGGAAGAGGATGCACGGATCAAATGTTTTCGCTCCGCATGATCACGGAGAAGCTTCTGAGTGTTAACCAGAGGATTTTTTGTGCTTTTGTGGATCTGGAGAAAGCATTTGATAAGGTTATAAGGAAGAAAATGTGGGAACAATTGCTGGGATATGATGTGGATGGCCGATTGTTAAGGGCTGTGCAGTCACTTTACTATGACTGTAAAGCCTGTACAATTGAGATGCAGTCTTCAACAGGTAAGCATGTAACTAGAAGGCTGGAAGACAACAACATGCGCGTAGAATATGCAGTATTAGTCAGACACTGCCTTACATCTGGCTACCTGTTGTGGAAGGAGGAGTTCTACAAGCAAGTAGATGGTGTGGCGATGGGCTCACCTGTATCTCCCATTGTCGCCGACATATTCATGGAAGACTTTGAGGAGAAATCCCTGCATAGTTCTCCCATAAATCCAAGATTCTACAAGCGGTACGTAGACGACACTTTCACAATTCTACCTTAAGATAAAGTAACTGCATTTTTAGACCATCTTAACTCCGTAAATTCTAAAATTCAGTTCACAATGGAGTTAGAGGCAAACAATTCCTTAGCTTTTCTAGATGTGTTAGTAATTCGGAATCCTGATAACACCTTGAGCCATAAAGTGTATAGAAAAAAGACCCATACAGACAGATATTTAAACGGTGATTCTCACCACCATCCTTCACACCTAGCTACCGTGGGTAAATCTTCGTTTCAGAGAGCACGAAGGATCTGTGACAGTAAACACCTGGCTGCCGAGCTCCACCATGTCAAGCAAGTTTTGCATGACAACAAGCTTCGAGTCCCGCGCCTACGTCACAGCGAACGAGTGAAGCCGGCCACAGTCGAGCGTGTACCTGCTGTACTGCCATATGTTAGAGGAGTCACTGACAAGATTGGCTACATCTTGAAGCGCGCTTTCCATCAAAACATAGTTCAAGCCGCTGAAGAAGATTGGTCAGTTTTACCATCAGTTAAGTGTAATGTCCCTCTGCAAGATGCAGGAGTGTACAAGCTTGATTGTGAATGTGGTCTCTCCTACATAGGACAAACTAAAAGATCAATAAAAACCGGCGTTAAAGAACATATAGCTGATGTGAAGAATCGACGCTCCGGGAAGTCTGCAGTCTGTGAACACGTACAGGATCGCCCCCGTCACTACATCAGATTTGATAGACCGCAAATCCTCACTTAAGAACACCGATTCCTTCCAAGGATGATTCGCGAGGCTATTGAAATCAAAAAACATCCTAATTTAAATAGAGAAGATGGCTGGGTGCTACCATCTGCTTGGGATCCTATAATAAATAAAATTAAATCCCAACCCAAGCATACAACTGCAAGACTTCAAGATACCATAAGTTTATACTGCATAGATCGGAACAAAAGTTAAATTTTAATCTATGGTAACCGCGGTTAACTATGACATATGGACGTTGAACATCTCAGTCCCGCCCGTGACCATGAGTGCTGTAAAGCGTTCGAAATGTCGGGTATTTAAAAAGTTAAATATACGGGGATAAATTCCGTAAAAACTAGTATTATTTCAATATCAATGACTCGTTACTAGATGTCATTACTCTCCATACTTGAGGTCATGACATATAACTCCATCTACATATCTTATTGAGAACCACAAGTTGTAATCGATTCTAAATATCTAAATAGCAACACTGTAATACTTCTCTTATTCACCACTACGAAGAAAAATTCTAAAACATTTGATTTATTGTACATAGTTAAGTTACGCCATCTGCAAAAATATTAAGAAATTAACTAGAAAAATAAAGTATAACAACAGAATGGCTTCTAAAGCGAGTACAAAATCCGCTAACAGAAAAGATGTCAGCTCTAGTATGTTGTTTTAAATGCTAAAAGTATGTTGATATGAAAAATACACTATTATGTTCGGGATGCGAAAAAAGATATGAATTTGACTGTACCGGCTACTCCGGGAAGCTTTACCGTTTAAAAAATCAAGAGGCGAAAACGAAATGGAAGTGTTAACTTTGTATTAAAATTATAGTAAAAAAGTATTTGACATCATATAATAGTGAATCCTCCAACGTTACTATGCAAAAAAAGAAAACACTCCAAAAGAATTGTCATTTGTACAAAGTATTACCGCGGTTTCAAAATTTACACCTTATAATACGTTTTTCTCTCAGACAATGGACTCACACGTACTCACCGAGAACGAGTTATCCGATGAATCCTATTCCACGCTAAGAAAATTATCAAGGAGTGTAGACGGTACTATACTAGAGACAGTAACAATCCAAGAGTTAAAAGAATCAATACCTCAACTTATTCTTGAACTCAGTAGTACACAAAATGAACTAGAAAACCCAATACTAGAAAATAATACTCTCAATAGACAATTCAATAAGATTCTCAATAGACTTCAGAAATAAAAATATTACAGTCATTGTGCCATACACCAGTTGAAGTTAATAAGGTTTGCAATAGTGCGAAAAAGAAACAGAGAACTTCCACGCCATGTCGTCATGGAAATTCTACGCCTTTAGCACCAAAGGAAATATCGAACAACCGTAATAATATTTATATATCTTCTCTACAACAAAAAATTACTGACTTACAGCAGCAATTGGGAAACGCTAACAAGGAGATCTCTAACTTACTAACCAAATTGATATTTTGACACACAAACTACAAATTCAAAGACCATTTTAACTGTTCTAATTTTAAGAATACATTTATAAATTTGGACAAAAAACAAATATTATGTCAACCTAAAAACAGAAAATTTATTTGGGGCAGTGCGTAGGACTGGCATCTTCTATTATACATTCAAGATAGTCGACAAATTATGAAAAATACAAAGTTTTTGCGGAAACCAAACCTAACGCACTTAGCACGGAAGTAACTAAGACATGCCTAAATATGACGTTATCGACAAACGATAAATTGGTTTTATGTATGGGTGAAAACGACAACAATGTAAAAGTTATATTATTAAACTTAAATATTTAACAAAAACAATATCTTTGTATTAAATGTTTCAAAAACTAATTATGTTAATGTTAATTGATTAAATAAAAGTATCAAAAATATATGTAATGTGTATAAAAATTGTCATTTTGTAAATTGTATCTACTGTAAAAAATTGACATTTGTAAAAAAAATAAATTACCTTATTGACTGTAGTGACTATGAAAATAAGTACTTAAATATTTGTGAACTTAAGAAAATAATGGGAGTAATAGACCAAGCAAAGATAAATCAGACGTTAAATCCAACCACTACAAAAAAGGCACAATCCCATTTTATTTTAAGCGCAGTAATATTTTAGTAACACATAGCCTTACAAAATCTACTTCGCCTGCATCAAAGATATTGCTACCAAAAAAAGGGACAAAGGCATTATTGAATTTTAAAATCTTTCATCAAAATATCGCAAGTATTTTATCAAAGAAAAACATTTTTGAGCTAACGCTAAAAGAGTTGCAAGAGGAATATAATGATCCTGACGTTATATGTCTCTCCGAAATATTTCTAAGGAAAGGTGACGATAATTATGTAAAACTTAGTGACTATGAATTAGTAACTTATTATAGTAGGGATAAACAAAGAGGCGGAACTTGCATTTTAGTTCGAAAGGGCTTACTATGCAAAGTGTTGTCCTTTGTAAAAGTTCAGGTAGTGCAACACATATTTGAAGTATGCGGCATCGAAATTACAGCAAATAAATTAATAATAATATGTCTTTATAGAACACCGCAATCAGATTTAAGATTTTAGATAGCCTTTTTAAAAAAAAATTGGACAACTTCATTTATACTTTAGTTACAAAATATAACACTAAGAAGCGCATAGTTTTAGCAGGAGACATAAACATAAATACATTAAAAAAGGTAAATTCTCTTGTGAGTTACAAGAACTTTGCCACAATTACAACTTCAAAATTCTTATCAACGCTCCTTCGCGAAAGTTATCGTGTATAGACCACATACTGAGTAATATTCCAAACGCGACAGCAACTATATTACCACTTCATCTCTCGGACCATAACACAGCACAAATGTTAACCTTTCCAGTAAAAAATAAGCTAACATCGGCATAATGCTATAACATTTTAAAGAAAGATTATAACTTAGACCATATTAAAAAATTCAAAGAATGTCTGCAAAACTTATCGTGGTATGAAATTTATGTGGAAACTTGAATAAGGCCCTTAACGCTTTTCATGAATTGATATGCCTTTTTTATTATTTATGCTTTCCAAAAATAAAACTAAAAATAAACGGTAGTCGCACAAAAAAATTGGATAAGTCAAGGGTTAAAAAAAGTTCTCGAACTAAACGGGTTTTGCGATACACATACTACAAACAAAAAAAAATACACGTATTAAAGTTAACTACTTACACTATTCAAACATTTTAAAGAAGTGTATTTATAAATCCAAACAAATTGATAACATTAAATATATGAATAATAGTAACAACAAATGCAAGGTAGCATGGAGAATTATTAGAAATGAAATTCATAACCCGATAGTTAAGAATAATATAGATATTATTAAAATTGGAAAGAACATAATATCTAATCCTATATAAATAGCTACTGCTTTCAATGATTATTTTATAGATATGGCCACTAATCATACCTCAACACAAAATTTAAATAAAAAAATACGGTTTAAGTAGAAATTCAAGAGTGAATTCGTTGTATTTAAGACCAATGACAGAAAATGAAGTTAAAATAGAACTACTATCATTAAACAATATCAATTCAGAGGGTTATGACGAAATTAACAACTAAAATTTTAAAATCATGTGCTGATAATTTAACTAAAATTTTGACACACCTAATAAATTTATCATTCTCGTCAGCAAAATTCCCAGAAGCACTTAAATTGTCAATTATAAAACCTTTATTTAAAAAAGGGCGAAAAGATGATGTTCAAAATTATCGTCCAATCACCTTAATACCTATTCTGGCTAAAATCTTTGAAAAATGTATGTATAAAAGAATAGTTGATTACTGTAATAAATACCAGATAATTAAAAGTGAACGGCTACGCTGAATGTATGTGGAGGAATGAATGATAAGATTGATGAAGTATGCGAAATGATGAATGACAGAGGAATAGATGTGTTATGTGTAAATGAGATGAAACGAAAGGGAAAGGATGCCACTGCACATGGCACGTATACCGCGTATTGGTCTGGCGTAGACGAGACCGAACGGCCATGCCAGGGTGTCGCTTTCATCCTTTCAGAAAGAATGGGTCAATGTGTGAAAGAGTATGAATGTGTAAGCCCGAGGCTGCTATGGATACGAATTAAAGTGGGCTTAAGAAAGCTGTTCCTGCTAGGGGTGTACGCCCCAGACATGTCTAAGCCCACTTACATCCGAGAGCAGTTTTGGGACATGGTAAGGATGGTGTTAAAATAAAAATATTATTATGTTAGGAGACTTTAATGGAAGGGTTGGGGTGAAGAGGTCTGGTTATGAAAGGATATTGGGAATGTTTGGTGATGAAAGTATAAATGAGAATGGTGAAGACCTCCTCACCGTATATGTGGAAAAGAATCTTTTTGTGACGAATACTTTTTTTCGTCATAAGAAGATTCACATGTATACATGGGAAAGAGGTGATGATAGAAGCGTGATAGACTTCGTAATTGTGGATGAATGAATGTGGAGCGCAGTCGTAGATACAAGGGTTTACCGGGGGTCCAACGCAGGGATGGATCATTACTTGGTCTTATGTCGAATTAATGGTCTTTTCAAGCGTTGGCGGCATCGCACATCTGTGTCTACCACTGCGTTACAGCGTATAAGAATAGAGAAGTTACGAGATGAAGATGTGAAGGAGAAGTATAAATGTAGACTGAGAGGAAATATTAGATGTTTGAATGAGTTGTGTATGAATGATATAGACTTGAATACTGTGTGGAACAATATTAAGAAAGGTTTGGTGGATACCGCCAATAAAGTATGTGGTGTAAGTAAGAGAACAAATTAAAGGAAAAGTAATACGTTGTGGTGGGATGATGAGGTACGGGTGGAAGTTGAATCAAAGAAGAAAGCATGGTTAGATTTACTAGCAACCAAAGCTGGTAATTCTGCTTGTATGAATGATGAGATTGAAAGAAAAAAGGCAGAATTTAGACGTCTAAATAAGAGAGTAAAAGAAGTTGTTGAAAGGAAAAGAAAAAAAGAAAGAACGGATAAGAATGATAGAAGGATATCTGATAATTTCCAGGCTAAAATAAAAATGTTCTGGAAACTCGTAGGAACTGCCAGGGGAAATACAAAACAGCCTATAATTAATGCTATAAGAGACGAGAATGGATGTATTCTGAATGATGAAGCTTCGAATTTAAACAGATGGAAGGAATACTTTGAAAGCGTGTTTATGAGTGAAGAGTCGTCTGAATTAAATGAACTAAAAATTCCGAAAGAAGGGAAAAGGGGTATGGAGATAAGTGTAGATGAAATAATGAAAGCAATAAAAGGCATGAAAGCAGGTAAGGCAGCTGGATATGATAGAGTATCACTCGAGATGCTAAGGGCTGGAGAGGGAGTGGTGGCAGGCCTGCTGTACACCTTGTTTAATTTATGTTGGGTATTAAAACGGGTACCGGATGACTGGTGTAAAGCAGTTATAGTACCAATATATAAAGGAAAAGGGTCACAGCAGGACTGCAAAAACTACCGTGGTATCAGCTTGCTTAGTATTGTGGGTAAACTGTATGCTAAGATGTTAATAGAAAGAGTTATGAAAGAAACTGATGGAAAAATTTGGGATGTGCAAGTGGGTTTTAGAAAGGGAATGGGGTGTACAGATCAAGTCTTTTCCATGCGCAAGATTGCAGAGAAGTTTTTGGCCAAAACCCAGAAAGTTTTTTGTGCGTTCATGGACTTGGAAAAGGCTTATGACAGAGTGGACAGGAATGTGTTATGGCAAACATTGAACTCATATGGGTTGAGCACTGGTTGGATACAGGCATTGAGGTCTCTTTATAGGGATTCTAGTGCTTGTGTCAGGATTAATGGGGTCTACTCGGACTGGTTTGGCATCCAAAAAGGTGTCATACAGGGCTGTGTAGCTTCCCCTTGGCTGTTCAACCTATTTATGTACAGGTGTTTGCAAACTTTGAAAGATGAAGAATGTGGGTTAAGAATGGGCGAGTTAACCGTCAAATGCCTTTTGTATGCCGATGATCAAGTCATATTTGCATCATCTGCGTCTGGGTTGCAAATATTGATGGTTACATAAATGAACTGAGAATTAAAAGAAAGGGGAATGAAAGTGAACGCAAGTAAGACGAAAGTGATGGTTTTTGAAAGAGAAGAAAGCAAAACGGTATGTGAAATAAGAATAGAAGGAGAGTTAATTGAGCAAGTGGATGAGTTTGTGTATTTGGGATGTGTATTTAGCAGGGATGGTAGATATGATAGGGATATAGAACGACGAGTAAATGCAGGGAATAGAGTGAATGAGGCACTACACTCTATTATGAAGAACCAGAATGTGTCAAAAAAGGCACGTATGGTAATTCATAATGCTGTGTTAGTCCCTACTTTAATGTATGGTAGGAAAGCTGGGTATGGCAGAAGAAGCACGAAAGTAGAATAAATGCTGTAGAAATGCGGTCTTTAAGACGTATGCTAGGGTTGAAACTGAATGACAGGGTGAGAAATTGCATGATAAGAGATAAATGCGGTATGCAAGATGATGTTGTGACCAGGATTAAGAAAGGAATGCTTCGGTGGTTTGGTCATGTAGAAAGAATGAATGAGGAAAGAGTGACAAAGCAACTTTATATGGCAGATGTGAACGGCCGAGTCGGGAAGGGACGCCCTAGAAAAAAGTTTATCGACCAAATTGGCGATATTTTGAAAAGGGGCCACGTTAGAAGTACCCTTAACCGACGAGCATGTATGCGTAGATATATGGATGTAAAGGAGGCGAAAGAGGTATGTCAGGATCGTGCCAAATGGAAGTCCATAGTCTCTGCCTACCCCTCTGGGTGGCAGGCGTGAGTGTTTATGTTACAATAACTAACATCTCATTCATCTTGATATAAATATAATAAATTTTTCGAGAAGTATAATATTAGGACAGATTCTTTTCCTATTATATATTAATGATATTGTTGACATTACGAATGTGAAACATAAATGTGTTTTATTCGCTGATGACATTTCAATTATTGTGACTAGTAATAAAAATAATAATACAATTAGGCATCATGAAGATGACATTAATAATACAATTGACAAATTAATAGAATGGCTTGTCGTGAATAATTTGAAAATTAATTTAGATAAATCACATTACATACAATTCAATAAATCTATCAATTCAAACCATAATATTTAACTTAAAAACTAAAAAAAGTTACATGTACAAATTTTCTGGGAATAACGTTAGATGATGATATAAACTGGAAAGAACAAATAGATAACGTA
This sequence comes from Parnassius apollo, assembly GCA_907164705.1. Classification (NCBI taxonomy): domain Eukaryota; kingdom Metazoa; phylum Arthropoda; class Insecta; order Lepidoptera; family Papilionidae; genus Parnassius; species Parnassius apollo. Next base: position 1,478,090 of record CAJQZP010001016.1, read on the forward strand.
TGCCGTAGGATCAGTAAATTTGTATATGCCCTTAAAATCGTTAGAAACATTACAAATATTAAGACGGAAATTGCAACGTACCACGCATACGTAGAGTCTTTTATTCGCTATGGAATTATAATATGGGGTAATATTACTGACCGAAATAAGGCATTCGTTGCCCAAAAAAAATGTATTCGTGCAATGTGCGGGATGTAGCCAGATATTTCTTGTAAACCAGTATTTAAGAGACTTGGTATATTACCCCTCCCGTCACTATGCATTTATGAAGTTAGTATGTTTGTCTTTTAAAATAAGTCATTGTTTATTAAAGTGTGTGATATATATCCCCGAAACTGACGTGACTCAGAAAAACTAGTTCTAGATATTATTCCTAGTAATCGTTAAATACAACAAAAGTTGCCTAAATATATGTATAAAATATTTAATAAACTACCTAATGAATTTAATTTATTAAGTGAAAGATTATTTAAGAAACATTTGTTTAATTGTTTAAAAACCGAATGTTATTATGACGTAAAAGATTTTTTAGACTGTAATTAATTAATATTGTTGATTCTGTATTTGCATGCTATTTACCATTGTTAGCGAAATACGATTGCACTAGACAAATTGTAAGATCTTTTTATACCGTGATTCTTGCAAATAAAAATTTATGATTTATGAAAATATATGATTTATTTATGATTTATATTCTTATTTAGCAATTAATAACATCTTAGCAAACGAACAATATGGTTGTCAATGTAATGTACGTAAAAGATGTCAATAGAATTGACGTCGAAACGTTAGAAAGATCTGAAGCCTTCTGACAGAAAGCTGCTGTAGACCTGGCGCTGCAGTCGTCACTTGATCTACTAAGCGCAGTGACTATGTAAAATTTGAGAGAGGTCTATGACCATTAGAGGACCGCTTTATGTTTAACGAGGATCCTATTAAATATTTAAAAATTAATAAACAAAGATCGGCGTAATAAAATAAAATGATGTATCTTACCTAGTTCGAAGAGCCCACCCACCCTCGATTGCGTGCAGCTTTATGTTCATTTTAGTGTTTTAACAAGTTTAATTAAGTCGTAAGGAGAAATAAAAACACAAAAAGAATCGCTTTACGATTGGGTCTGCATTCAGTGATTATTGGACTGTGAAAGTGAATAGCATATGCAATTAGCCGATCGTACTTAGATGTTAAAATATCGTGTAATTCATTATAGTTGAATTTAATGAACAGATAGACTAACATCCCGTCCAGACTTTGCCTGGATAGAATATATTAATGTGGTGATATTTACATTTAAGATAATCTAAGAACATTTATTTCTTTTTAAAATCAAATTGTGGCCTAGATCACATGGAATTGCTAATATTGATATATGCAAAAGCAATTATAAGTTTAATGTGATCTCACCAAGAATTTATGTATTTAATGTCTATTGAACCAACAGTGAAGGATCAAAAGGTGGACTTAATGCTAAAGCATTTTCTGGCAGTAGTAGAATTCATTGTATTATATCACTTCTCTTGTAATGTTTGGTAACTTTTAAACACCTACCTATTTCATGTGTGTATCGTATGAGGACTATTTTTCCCTTAAACGGTATGCCCTGGGTCCTGCAGCCTTCACAGATTCATCGAAATAAACTTCTAAGGGAGGGCTTGCGAGCTAGTATGAGAGCACCGAGTCCGTCCGCCGCAGGCAGGGCCTGTTTTTTGAAGTAATGCCCTTTGAATTAGGACAAGGCTCGATGTGATTCAAGAGCAAGAATATACGAACCTATGATTGAACCACAAACGCAATGAGGGAAACGGTTTGTTAACTAAAATTGCGTATTGAACCTAGTGTACGGCGTGTGTCTATGACCTCGTGTTCGTACGCAGTGAGCCTCTCTCCTGTGAGGAGAGAGGGAAGGGATCATCTTGGGGGGGCGGGGCAGCATCTTTGTTTCTGGGGAATACGTATCCGCCTGAATATCTTAAAGATAATACCCTACGATGTTACTGAATGGTGGGCATATAATACATAACCGCGGTGGAGTTCCGCGTTTCTCACATTTTTTGTGACAAGCGAGCACACAGTCCGTCTGATGGCAAGTGGATACTGTGGCCTATAGACATCTACAATTATCGTCGATTAAGAATCACAACGCAGATGCGTTGTTATCCCTGATGACTAAAATGGAATGCCTCGTTTCCAGTAATAAAGGATCTACGGATCTCTATACTCACCATACGAAATACAGCAGCATCTCGCTGCTATTTTACGTTATATTCTGTGAGAGCGTGGTCCCGCCCAAGTCCAGCCGACCTATTCGTGCTACAACTATAATATAGCTGTAGCGTGGGTCCAACACGTTAAAAAATAACACACGTAATAAGATACCCATTTTTCAATTAGTTATGGTTACATGACGAACAAAGAATAATAAAAATTTATACAGAAAAGCTGAGTTACAATTTAAGCCTGTAACGTAAATTAGTATACATAGACCGTCCACATATGAAAGTCTCGCTGCGTGAAAATTTATTAGGCAATTACTCAACGGAAACATATTTGAGATTTTCATTTTATTCATTTTAAAACCATTTTCTCTCAATTTTAATTATGAAAGTAATTACATGTAACATAGTTACAAGTATCATGTGATGAGGATGTAAGAGAATCCATCTCCCTTTTCGTCTTGTGGGTGTCATGATGCGACTATCAGTCAGAGGAAGACATAAAAATATGATGCCTTCCGATAGATAGCGGTAAAATCGTCTAGTTTATGTCAGACGTAAAATAATCAAACCAGGGACAGAGAGCAGTGTCACAGTTGACACATACAGACGGTATACTAAGCACAAGACAATTTCACTAGAGCACAGGGGAGGTTTGAAACAGAAACAAAAACTTTTTTATTCAATATAAATTATAACTAATACTTATTGAAAGTAACATTTTTTAATTTACGATAGCATTGGAAAAACCTCTGCCTGTGAAGAACCAGCAATAAACCCGGAGGGAATTTAATAAAAAAAATACAGCTTAATTAGGTCAAATTTTGTATATTTTCTGGGATATGGTGTAAAAGCCACTTCTGTTCATCGAATTTGTAGTAAATTTGGCGAATTATAAAAAAGATTTAATAATTAAAAAAGTAGCAACATTACAGAGGGCATTCGATTCCTGAGTGATAGTCCGTAGCGAAAAATAAGTAGAGGGTTCTTCCAGGTGCACGTTTTCCTAGGACTTGCTACGCTGGAATTTTTTTTATAGGATGTGTGTGCTACACAGTCCGCCTGATTGTAAGTGGATGCTTTGGCCCATAGACATCGACATTTATCCTCAACTAAAACTCAAAATGCAAATGTGTTGTCACCCCTGAGGACTGGAATGGAATGCCTCAATTCCAGTAAAAAGGGTCTGCAATTCTCCACACTCACCATACGAAACACAGTATTACGCTGCATTTCATACTGGTATTCTGTAAGAGCGTGGTCCTGCCCCGGTCGGGCCGACCCACTCGTGCTACATATCATGTAGCTGCAGCGCTACTATACCATTTTAAACATATTTAGCAAGAGCCGGCAACCAATGGTGAAGACAGAGTCTCGAGCGGCAACCCTGTTATCAATTAGCGAAGTGTAGGGTGGCCCCCCACTAGATAGAGTGACGACCTGGTAAGATACCCAGGAAGTCGATGGATGCAGTTGATTCTGGACCGGGCCTTGTAGCATTCCTTGGGGAAGGTCTATGTTCAGAAGTGGACTTGCGAAGCGTTGCCTGTGTAAAACTATGATAGTAGTGTGTTATATGTAGCATATTCTACAAAAGATATTATTTTGTGTAAACAAATTATTTAACATGCCGTGTTTCATACGAATCAAAAGTCATAATATGATAAACGTCGTGCTAAATTTACCATTAAACAAGTGTCTTAAGAAAAATTGTACAAGAAAAACTAAGTTTTCCATGAGGTAAACGTTTAATTCGATCGTTTATGTTTCAGGACTTCAAAGAAACCAAAAATAATTATGTACAAACAATAAACATACTTCAGGCGTCTGTTTCAATTTGCTTTGACTCCTCAAGCGAAAATAACAGCACAACAGAGCCTCAGATCCAGTGAATTATCCACTTAAGTCCAAGGCATAACGAAAAACACAGACGACTAAGATTTTATACCCAACTGCCCCAGAAGGGGGTGATGTTTTTCGAGAGTGCATGTATAATACGCAACAGGTCGACATGGCAATTTTCTAGTGATGTAACGTCACGTACCAGGTAGTTTGTATCGATAATTGTTTTTCGCCACACAATAAAATAAGATTAAAATTAAATAAATGAGGTTAATTATAAGTGGAATGGAAAAATATTTTATAGTTATATTTTATTCATCACAACCAATATAGAATAAACTCATACTATCATCGCTACAAGCACTTGGTGACTCTTAGTGACCACTTTCTACAACTTGTATGATAAAATTTATTCAATAATATAATTTCTAATAATTAGGAATATATAATTTCCATTAAATTATCCAATCATATATCCTTTCCACTGTTTTAATTCTCCAGTTTCTGGACATGTTTTTCGAAATTTGCTCAGTTTTATGCAGTAACTGTCGAAATTGTATTCTTTTTCTTTTTTGCCTTTATGCTGTGTCCCCTTACGAAGAATTGAACAGCCCAGGTTAAATCACTAGAACTTTTTAAATCACATATATGGAGATAGATTTATAATATCATGGCCATATATTTAATGATATTGTCAATTTTAAAATTGATATCCATTGTTTGTTCTATAATTTCAAATAAATCTGGTTTCATTATGCTGGTATTGCGCGGTCCAGTCATGACACTGCGGTCTAGGTGTGAAGTTAAAAGCTTTTCAAGTATCCATTTCTCAAAATTCTCGTCATTTATTTGTCCATGATAGTCGCCAGTAGTAGTACCAGCCTTAAATATCAAAGAAGCTCCTCTCTCTAGCTCTAGTAGAAATCCGTTGTTTCCTCTTGCGCTCACTACTATGACTCTACTTCCAGAAATTGTATCAGTGAGAAATTATTTTTAATCCATTCATTACCTATTTTCTTTTGAAAATTAAATTCTGTTATAATGTTACATATTACTGTACGATCAAAATTGTCTACACAAAATGTTGGCCTGTCTTCTTTTGTTTTGTGGGCGATTTAATTGTTTATCGGGTCCTGCTACTTATGATTCTGAGTTTATTTTGGACAAAGTTCTTTTTGATAAGCCAGTGTAAAACGCTGCCCTATCCAATGTCTGATTGAAAGGGTATATAATTGTTTTTCCGTTCAATGTCACAATTTTCTAATATTTCTCTGGCTAGTTCTCACGCTTGAGAATGAATTATGGGTTGGGTTTGAAATTAGGTCGATTGAATTTAAGAGTTCTGTCACTGTGGGACCGCGATCTGCTCGCGAAGGCGAAGGAGGCGGTGGATCTCGGGGAGCTCGGGATCACCGGGGGCCTCCGGCTCAAAGTCACCCAGACGGGGGCCCGTATGCTGGAGGTCCCCGGGGAATCCAGTGGCGTGACCGCGGACGCTCTGGCTGCGAAGCTCAGAGCGTCTCTGGACGCGGATGAGGCCCGAGTGTCCAGGCCCGTCAGATGCGCAGACCTGCGCATCATGGGTCTGGACGACTCGGTATCGGAGGAGAAGTTGGTGGCCGCCGTCGCCAGGTCCGGGGGGTGCACTACTGACCAGGTCAGGTCAGGCGCCATACGCCCGGACCAACAGGGTATGCATGCCGCCACGGTGCGCTGCCCTATTACGGCGGCCAAAATTATAGTGGAGGGCCGAAGGCTTCTGGTGGGCTGGGTCTCAGCGCAGGTTAAGCTGCTGGAGCCCAGACCTCTGAGGTGCTATCGCTGTCTCGTGGGGCACCACGTATCAGTGAGATGCGCCTCGGAGGTTGACCGCAGTGGCCTTTGCTTCCGCTGCTGTCAGCCCGGACACATATCGGCGAGCTGCTGCGCCACGCCGCACTGTGATGCATGTGCGGCGACCGGCAAGCCAGCCGATCACCGGGCCGGAAGCAAGGCCTGCGTGCCACCCGCCAGGGCCAAGGCCACGGGTAGGGTAGGGGCCAAAGCCGCCACCGCCTCTGTGGCCTCCGCCGCAGCCGCAACTGCCACTGCCACCGCTGTCACTGTCGCCGCCGCCGCCGCCGCGACACCGACGCCCGCAGAGGGGCCCCCCGTGGAGGAAGCTGAAATGTAATGCCTATAACGGCCCCATTAAGCTTCCTCCAGGCGAATATCAACCACTGCGCCCGCGCTCAGGACCTGTTGCTCCAGAGTATGGCGCTGTGGTCGATTAACATCGCTGTGGTCGCTGAGCCGTATTTTGTCTGGCCTAGGGAGGACTGGGTGGCGGACCTTACGGCTCAGTGGCCATCGTCTCTTCGGCCGCCGCCGGTACCCCGACCCTTGAAGGTGTCAGGAGGGGTCAGGGGTGCGTAGCAGCACGGTTCGGAGATTTCGTCGTTGTGGGGGTGTACTTCTCCCCGAACCGATCTCTCGCCGAGCTCCACAACTCTCTTGCAGAGCTGAGAGCAGTCGTCGTCCGAAGTTATCCCCTCCCCGTACTTGTCCTCGGGGACTTCAATGCCAAGAACTTGGCTTGGGGTTCTCGTCGTACAGATGTGCGGGGTAGGATGGTGGAAGACTGGGCTCTGGAGACAGGCCTGGTCGTCCTAAATCGGGGTTCTGTCCCCACGTGTGTGCGGATGCGGGGCGAGTCGGTGGTGGACATCTCGTTCGCTAGCCCCGCTCTGTCGCCGCGTGCCATTGACTGGCGTGTCATGGAGGGGGTGGAGACCTACCACCGGTACATCCGGTTTGATGTCTCCACCCAGCCCTCGAGCGCGCCAGTTCAACAGGCCCCGAGTGGTTCGCGTTGGGCGCTGAAGCAGCCGGACCGGGAGCTCCTCCTGGAAGCCTCGATCGTGCAGGGTGTCATCACCGGACAGGCCTGCCGACGTCAATGATGAGGCAGGGTGGTTCCAGGAGGCCATGTCCGAGATATGTGACGTGGCAATGCCCCGCGTCCGGCCAGGAAGCGCCCGGTGTCAGGTGTATTGGTGGTCGCGTGAGCTGACGTCTCTGCGCGAGGGTTGTGTCGCCGCGCGGCACCTGTACGCCAGGCATCGCAGGCTCCGCATTCGTCCACCGAATGCGGAAGCCATTGAGGCGGAGCTGTACGAGGGATACAGAGCGGCGAAGACCGCCCTCCGGAAGGCTGTCCTGCGGCCCGTGAGGAGATGCTGGAGACTCTCAACAGAGATCCGTGGGGGCGCCCCTACAAGATGGTGCGGTATAAACTCCGCACCTGGGCCCCCCCGCTGACGCAAAGTCTCCGGCCCCAGCTCGTGGAGGACGTGGTGAGTGCTCTGTTCCCTCAGAACATCCGCCCCCGCCTATGGCTCCGCCGCCTGAGGTGCCGGAAGCGGACCACCAGGACGACGCTGACGACATCCGACAAGGGACCGGGGTAGACCTAAGAGTGGCGGTACGTAGGCTCAAGGCCAGGAATACCGCCCCAGGACCCGATGGCTTGCCCGGTAAAGCCTGGGTCCTGGCCTCGGAGGCTCTCGGGCCCCGAGGGGGGCCTGGAGGGGCTCCTAAGCGCATGCTTGGAAATAGGCCAATTCCCGCTTCGTTGGAAGACGGGGAAGCTGGTCCTCATTCGGAAGCCGGGGCGCCCTGCGGACTCTCCGACCGCATACCGGCCCGTGGTGCTGCTCGACGAGGTAGGCAAGCTCTTTGAAAGAGTCATTGCAAACCGCCTCGCCGAGCACCTTGCGGGGACGGGGCCGGATCTTGCGGAACACCAGTTTGGTTTCCGCAAGAGGCGCTCCACGGTGGACGCCATCATGCGCGAGAGAGCCCTCACGACCGGGGATGCAGTGGCCAGAGGGGGGTTGTCTTGGCGATGTCTCTCGACATCGCCAACGCCTTCAACTCCATGCCCTGGAGCTGCATTAGGGAGGCACTCCGGTATCACCGGGTGCCGACCTATCTCCGTCGTATAGTCGGGGACTACCTGACGGACAGGGCCGTCATCTACCCCGGTCGCAACGGTGAGTGGAACCGGCGAGAGATGTCGTGCGGTGTCCCACAGGGTTCGGTTCTGGGGCCACCTCTGTGGAACATCGGTTACGACTGGGTGCTGCGCGCTGACCTCCCTACCGGCGTCAGCGTAGTTTGCTACGCTGACGACACGCTGGTACTGGCACAAGGGGGGGTCGTACGAGGCGGCGGCGGAAACTATGACACGCGGGGTTGCGATAGTCGTTGAGAGGATTCGGCAACTGGGTCTCGAGGTGGCTCTGCACAAGTCCGAGGCCATGCACTTTTATGGTCCTCGGAACAGGCCACCACCGGGATCCTCAGTGATGGTAGGAGGGGTATCCATCGGCGTCGAGTCGACGCTGAAGTACCTAGGACTCGTCTTCAACGGCCGATGGAACTTCGTTGAGCACTTCCGACGTTTGGCTCCCAAACTGGAACGGACCGGGGCTGCCTTCAGGCGGCTCCCGCCGAACCTGGGAGGGCCAAACGCCTCCTGCCGGAGGCTCTACGCGGGGATCGTGCGGTCCATGGCCCTTTACGGGGCCCCGGTGTGGGCGCGTGGGTTGGCGCGGCTTGCCGTCCACCACCTGAACGCGCCCAAAAGGGTGATTACCGTGAAAATGGTTCGCGGCTACCGCACGATCTCCCGCGAGGCGGCTAGCCTCCTTGCCGGATTGCCGTCGTGGGATCCGGAGGCGATAGTCCTCGCGCGCCTGCACGAATGGCGCGCGGAGGCACTGTGCCGTAGGGAAACCCCGCTGCCGCGGCAAGTTGTCGCGCAGCGGACAGACTTCCGGCACGATTTCATGGCGGCATGGAGACAGCGACTCTCGCAACCCCGTGCTGGGCACGCCACTATAGCGGCGATAAGACCACTCTTTGAGGAGTGGCTTGAGAGACGTCACGGCATCCTCACCTTCCGCCTGACGCAGGTCCTCACCGGACACGGTGTGTTCGGGAGGTTCCTGCACCGAATCGGGCGGGAGGAAACGCCCGGGTGCTCCCACTGCGAGGATGGACCGGAGGACACGGTGGAACACACCGTAGAGGTGTGCCCTGCTTGGGCGGAGCACCGCCGTGTTCTCGTAGCGGCGATAGGCGGCGGCGACCTCTCGCGTCCGGCCCTGGTCGAAGCCATGGTCCGGAGCGAGACGGAATGGGATGCCGTCACCACCTTCTGCGAAGCAGTGATGCTAGCGAAGGAGGTGGCGGAGCGGGAGAAGGAGAGAGCAGCAGCTTACCTCCCCGGCCGCCGCGGGAGACGCTCCGGGCGTCGGGGCTACGTCGTGGCCCCCGGCCACTATAGGCGCGGGCCTGTGGACGGCGAGCAATGGGTAGCTCGCCGTCCGTCGTCTAACGACGACAGGCCGTGTCGACGGCGCGTTTTGTTCCACGCGCGCCTCAAAGAGCTGTCAGCAGCGTGAAGGGGCCCGCAAGGGCCGACGCCTGGCGGGGCTGCGGGCTGTTCGAAAGAGATACCGCGGCTCCGGAACGTAAGGGCACTGAAGGAACACGGATGGTTTTTAGTCAGTAAAAGTCTGACACTCCCTTACGCTCCACGGCGTCATTAGATGATTTTCCATCCGCAAAAAAAAAGGCCGGCTATTTTGTTGACAGTGATAGATAAACTTTTCGTCATTCCGTTGTTTCCGAGTTTACGTGCATGTGCTCCCTACCTATTTTAAATACCTCCACCTCTTTTTCGACAATTTCGCTACCTCTCTGGATCCTTTTTTACAAACGGTTGTAGCTATAAATTATGTTTATAATTTAAAGTGATTATAAAAGTTAATATTTTGGTGTTTTAGTGAGTGTAACAGCGAGCGAAGCGAAATCGGGACTTAGCGCACCCCGACTCAGACAGATTTGGTTAGAAGGGATGGCGGGGTCGAGTGAGCAGGCGAAGCGATATAATAGCCATCCCTTTCGTGGTTATTTTTCTATAAACCACTCAGAAGTGGAAACCCCGCTTTGCAGTGCTCCGTCAACTGGGTTTCCCACAACTGTGCTACTTTGAGTGGCGTGGTGCTGCCCTCTGCAACTCTCTCCCCCCATAAATCAGGTTATAGTCAAAAACATTACGAAAACATAACCTCAAAATGGGATTTTTAAAAATTTATACAAAAAAATTAAAAACGTCCGGCAGGGGAGGGAAGTGATTGGCGACTCTACAACTCCCTCGGCTCCCTCCGCACAACCCTTAACCCCCTAATTCAGGCGACTTAATTGCAAACCTTACCCTGATTTATTTATTTTTTTCGTTTTAACACGTGACGAGGAAGCAGCCGAAGTTAATTTAAAACACAACAACGAGAAATGTGAGCGAGATCGAAATCGATAAACGCGGTCGATGCGGACTCGTGCATTGCAGCGCTAAGACTAAGTTGGATCGGGATATGTGTGGGTATGCGGGGTGTCTCCTCTCCCACACCTCAATTCATACCCCTATTGCCATAACGACCTGTCGCGTACTATAATAATTTATATGTCTATTTATTTGGTATGCTCTAAGCCTAAACGGTCTGATGGATTTTAACATATGAGGTATCGTTAAATTTGTCTTAAATATAGAATTGACATAAATCATACATTTTCTCTTTACATTAAACTTTTTCACGCTGTCGGCTTATTTTAATTACTTTTTTAACCTTTAAGCTTGTACTTTGTAAATTTGTTGACGTGGAAGAGCCACGCCGTAGCTAAATTATAGTTGTAGCACGAATAGGTCACTTTGACCGAGGAAGGTCCACGCAATTACAGTATACTAAAATCAATCTGTTTTGTATGATAAATGTTGAAAACCGGTTAACTTTTTTACGGGTAAGGATGCATCTACATTTTGATTTTAATCGAGGATAGATGTGGGTGTTTATGAGCCAAAGCATCTGCTTACCATCAGGTAGACTGTTTGAATATTTTACCCTTATGATATACCTGCCACTTTTACGAGGGGTTTTAAATATAGCCACCGTTTAGTTAGTAATGAAAATTAAAAATTAAACTTAACTACCAAAAACAGATTTTAGCAAATTTTCACAAGTATTAACGATGTGAAAAATATTGAAAAGTGAAGTTAAAACCTTTACACATTTCAGAGCTGGGCACAGACCTCCTCTCATTTATGAGATTTTAGGTCTTATCACGTCCGTATTGACGGACTTAAAGTCTGTAATTTTTTTTAATTTTTCATATGTGGTTTCCACACAGTGTTTTCCTTTACCGCTAAGCAAACGGTAATCAGCACTTGAAATTAATAACAATTTCGACAAGGAACGAGCACACAGTCCATTCGATTAAGAATCAAAATGCAAAGGTGCCGTTACCAAGAATACTAAGATACGACAATCTCGACTTTCGACCAACAGCGCTATCTATTATCGAACAGAAGAATTACGCTTTCTAGAAGCCCCACACTCGAACTTTCTGCGTCTGGTCAGTCGGCGCCCGTATCTACGGGAATATTCTGGATGTTTCGGTGTAAAAGGTGTATTTAAACCGCCGCAACCCGCTATCGGGGCAGTATTGAATTTTGGCGAGACAAGCGAAGCTTCGGAGCGAAATAAGTGAATCAGTGTGATTAATTATTAGTGTTTTAAGTTTTAATTGGTGGTCGGTAATAAAAGTGTAAATTTTGGTAATTCAATCTGCAGTTTATATTGTCACAAACCTCAAGCTCATAACAATTGGTGTCAGAAGTGGGATAAAATCATGCCGATTTTACCTAAGGAGGAAACGGAGGGTGTCCGTACCCGAAGTAAACGTCAGCAAGAGGCGGACCAAAGAAGATTTGGTGGTGCAACGCCGCAGACGTTGGAGAGCCAGCCGTCGGCTGCAGGCCCGTCCGTAGCTCCTACATCTGCAGCACCTGACTTAGGTGCTCTGATGGTGATGCTGCAAGAGCAGGATCGCCGACAGGAGGAGCGGGCCCGTTGGTTGAAAGAGCAGCAGGAGGAACAGGCTCGCCGACAGGAGAAGCAGGCTCGCCGACAGGAGGAACAGGTCCGTCAGTTGGAAGAGCAGCTGCGGGGTAGACAGGATGAACAGGCCCGCCGACAGGTGGAACAGTCCCGTCGGTTGGAAGAGCAGATGCTCCTCATGAAGGACCTTCACGCTACCTTCGGGAAGGAGATAAAGGAGGTGAAGGATAGGGTTGCTCAGCGTGACAACCGCCTGTCGGAAGCTGAAACCCAAATCGCAAAGCGAAACCGAAAGCTGAAACCCGAATCGACCAAGTGAACTAATCGGGTTGATAACGTGATGGCTGACGTGAAGAAAACGCTGGACGACCTCAAACTGGGGAATGGAATTATAGCTCCCGTAGTAGCTACAACACCTTCGCTACGTGGGTTCAAGGTGCCACCGTTCGACGGGACTTCTTCCTGGTTGGCCTACAAAATCCAGTTCGAAGCTGTTATGAAGGCGAACGGCTGGAATAAAAATCAGGCCATGACTGCTCTCACACTAGGCCTGCGTGACCAGGCCTTAACCGTTCTGGAAGCTCTCGGTGAGGAAGTGACTTATGAGCAGCTCCTTGAGGCACTGGAGACAAGATATAGCGATCCTCACCTGGAACACGTCTTTCGTGCGCAGCTTAAAGATCGCTTGCAGCGCATCAACGAAAACCTGCAGCAGTGGGCTCTAGAGGTGGAAAAGCTGGTGCAAAAAGCATACCGGTCTGTACCTGCGCTCATTGAAGGGAACCTGATGCAGACATTCATCGATGGCATCCGCGACCTTAAAGTCAGAGTTGCTGTGAAGTTTGGGCACAACGAGACGCTTAAGGACGCCTTAGCCCATATACTGGAGGTGGAAGCCGTGCAGCAGGATCATCGTTCCCATCGCGTTAGGGAGGTTGCAGCAGCTACAGTTCGTGACCGCAATAAAAGATACAGCCCTAGGTGCTATGGTTGTGGGGAAAGGGGCCATCTTCAATCCAGCTGCCCCAAGCGAACTGTAGAAAGGGAAGGTAATCGATCTACCTGACGGGTGCTGGCTGAGGTTTAAAGAGCCCCAAGAATCTCAAGGAGATCAATGGACTGCCATGTAAACTGACCATAGACACTGGAGCCTCTCGTACGGTTGTTAGTTCTCAAATTATAAGTCAGTTCCTTTGGGACTCCGCATACAACCGAGAACGCATTAATTTGGTCACAGCCACCGGTCAGCGTATACCCTCCGTGGAGAGAAGGAGATGGAGTTGAAGCTAGGTAACATGATTTACCTGCATTACGTCATCGTGGCTGATATAATGGACGACTGCATCTTGGTCCCAGACTTTATGAGGAAGAGTTGTTGTGAGATTGACGTTAAGCAGGGTGTTTTGAAATCTTGACAAGAGGAACTTTTCGTGGAAGGCGACTTACCAGGAAACGTGTACAGTCTTAAGAAGATTGTTCTTCCGCCGAGATCGGAAACGATTGTGCCGGTTAGTCTTCCTCAGAATCCTGGGCAACGTCATCGTTGTGTACTAGTGGAAAGGTTAGAAAATGACCTTCCATTGAAAGTAGCTCGAATCTTGGTCAGAACCACTTACATCTTAGGAGTACGTGTGCTGAACCTTTGTGACCAGGAACAGATTATATAAAAAGGCACACTGGTTGGTACTTGTGAGGAAGTGGATTGGTTGCGTCAGTGCCAATATCTATCGACTGGGACCCCCAGCAAGGATTCACAAACGAGAGTGACCACACTTTTAGATGACTGTCGCAGCGTTCTCTCCTCGAACGAAATGGTCAAGGCGAAGAAGTTATGACTCAATTATGCCAATGTATTCTCATAAAACGATGCTGACATAGGAAAGACTGGCTTAGTTCAATACAAAATAAATACAGGAGAAGAACTGCCTAACCGTCAGCGGCCAAGAAGATTGCCGGTAGCACGTGAAATGGAAGTGGAAACCATGGTTGACGGAATGGTGAAGGATGGTGTTATTGAACCTTCATCTAGTTCATGGTGTTCACCCGTGGTGCTGGTAAAGAAGAAGGATGGCAGCATGCAGTTCTGTGTTGACTACCGCCGTCTGAACGATGTTACAAAGAAGGACAGCTATCCCTTGCCAAGAATTGATGAGACGCTGGACATGCTTACAGGAGTAAAGTGGTTTAGTACGCTGGATCTAAAATGTGGCTACTGGCAAGTTGAAATTGACGCTAAGGACAAGAAGAAAACTGCGTTCTCGACGGGAAAGCGTCTGTGGCAATTTAAATTAATGCCGTTTGGGTTGTGAAATGCTCCAGCAACGTTTGAAAGGTTGATGGAGTTTGTACTTACCGGGCGAATTGGTGATGCCTGTCTGGTCTAATTGGATGACATCATCATCGTGGGCTGTACGTTTGAGGAACACCTTCAAAACCTGGAATGTGTGCTCATGAAGATTCAGAGTGCCAACTTCAAATTGAGTCCGAAGAAATGTTCACTATTCAAACGGCAAGTCAACTTTTTGGGGTATGTAGTGTCGGAAGAAGGTATCCGAGTACACGAAGATCCGGAGAAAATCGCCGCTGTCAAGGAATGGCCGGTTCCAAAAAACAAGACGCAGGTTAGAGCATTTTTTGGATTTTTGCTCCTATTATAAGACTTTGCAGATATAGCCGAACCTCTGCACAAGCTAACCAAGGAGAAGCAACATTTCTGCTGGGATGAGAGCTATATCGCATTCTAGGAGCACAAGGGCCGTCTGTGCAAAACACCTATTCTAGGATACCCTGATGCAAGCAAAGAATTTATAGTTGAAACAGATGCAAGTGATATAGGACTTGGCGGTGTGTTGTCTCAACGGAACGCTGATCGAGAGGTTGTGATAGCGTACTTCAGCAAGTCGTTGTCAAAACCGAAAAGGAACTATTGTGTTACAAGACGTGAATTGCTAGCTGTGGTAAAGTCGTAGCCACATATTATCAAATATCTTCTGTGGCGGAAATTTCACCTACGAACTGACCCTGCTACTCTAAAATGTCTATTGCATTTTAATAATCCAGAAGGACAAGTTGCGAGGTGGATTGAACTACAGCAGGAATACGATTTTGAAATCGAACATCGCAGCGGGAAATCTCATGGCAACGCAGATGCATTGTCAAGAAAACCTTGTCCTGAAGATTGCAAACATTGTACTAGGCAAGAGAGTAAGGAAGTCGTATCCGTGAAGATGCTCAGAACAGACCACCTCAGCAACAAGTGGAAGGACAGCTTACAACAGCTTACAGCACAGCAGGAAGATCCGGACATCAAGCCGATTCTGGAATAAATGAAGGCCAGTGCTCCCAAGCCCAAGTTGCTCAAGCCAAGCTATTGGGCCTAGTGGGACAGCTTGCTGCTTCAGAATGGAGTTCTGTGCCTAAATGGGAAAATGTTCGGGGAGACAGCTGTCATTTGCAAATGGTTGTTCCTAAAGCTAAAGTACCGGATGTTCTACAGCTGTACCATAATGATTTTTCAAGAGGCCATCTGGGAGTTAAACGAACTCTACTGAACATACGAGAACGGTTTTACTGGGTCCACTGTCGTAACGATGTCGAGGACTGGTGTCGCAAATGTACAAGTTGTGCGGCTGTAAAGGGACCTCAGACTCGTAGTATAGGTGCATTGAAGTTGTACAATGTTGGTGCACCATGGGAGAGACCATTGACGTGGCGGGCCGATGGAAAGAGGGCACCATTGACGTGGCGGGGCCGTTTCCGGAGAGTGAAAGCGGTAACAATTATTTCATGGTTGTGATGGATTATTTCACGAAGTGGCCAGAAGTCTTCGCCATTCCAAATCAAAAAGCTTCAACAGTTGCAGATAAACTAGTTCATGAATTCTTCTGTCGTTTTGGAGTACCTTTAGAGATTTACAGCGATCAAGGAAGAAATTTTGAGTCTCAAATATTCCAGGAAACTTGCCGAGTTATGGGTACTCATAAAACAAGAACGACTTCTTATCACCGGCAATCTGACGGAATGGTAGAACGATTTAATCAGACATTGGAGAGGTACCTGGTAAAAGTTGTAGACAATCGACAACGAGATTGGGACAAGCACATACAACCGTTTTTGTTGTCATATCGAAGCGCTGTTCACGAAAGTACATCAGTGACACCAGCTTTCGCAAACTTTGGAAGAGAATTACGGCTGCCTGCAAACCTGATCACCGGGATACCACCTGATGCCCCACGCAGTATAACCGACTAGGTAAATGACTTGCGGAACAAAGTGAATGACATTTATGAGCAAGTCAGGCAATCGGGCCAGCAAATGTCCGAAAAGATCAAAACCTGGTATGACCGCAAAATGAAAAACAAAGGGTTCGACGAAGGTTCACTAGTATGGTTGCACAATCCAGTCCGCAGCAAAGAGAAATCTCCTAAGCTTCAAGCTAAATGGGACTGCCCGTACCGGATTTTGACCAGGATCAACGATGTACCGGATACAGAAAGGCGCAAGGGGGACTCCTAAGAAAGTCCATGTGGATCGCCTGGCGCGTTATTATGGGGCCGATAATGCTCGGGACAAGCATGTCTTGGTGGGGGGGGGGGGGCAGTGTGGCGCGCCTAAGTTGACGTCAGGCACCTGGCACTAGCACTATCTAGTGTCGAGGATCAGAGCGAGGAGGGCTTCCGAGAAAATGTCAATATTGACTTTCGACCAACAGCGCCATCTAGTATCGAACAGAAGAATTAAGCTTTCTAGAAGCCCCACACTCAAACTTTCTGTGTCTGGTCTGTCGGCGCCAGTATCTATGGGAATATTCTGGATGTTTCGGCGTAAAAGTTGTATTTAAGCCACCGCAACCCGCTATCGGGGCAGTATTGAATTTGGCGAGACAAGCGAAGCTTCGGAGCGAAATAAGTGAATCAGTGTGATTAATTATTAGTGTTTTAAGTTTTAATTGGTGTTCGGTAATAAAAGTGTAAATTTTGGTAATTCAATCGGCAGTTTTTATTGTCACGAACCTCAAGCTCGTAACAATATATTATAATAACGTTTATGCCCACGAGTGCGTATGAGTGAATACCACCACCTATTTTGCCATTTTTATTGTTCTGATCTGAAGTACATGGAGAACCAGTATAATTATAGGCGATGAGGCATTCGAAATTAGTCCTTAAAAGTGACGAAGAATATGTAGCCATTTTTAAGTTGGTTTTAGGTGACTGTAGTAGAATCAAAATGCAGATGTGTCGCCACCTTAGGAGGCTGTAGTAGAATCATAATGCAGATGTGTCGCCACCTTTCAGGACTAAGACGGAATGCTTCATACCAGTAAAATTGGTCTCCATTACTTTTATATATTTAAATTAAATACAGCATTATTTCACGTCTCATGCTGGTGCTAAGAGAGCGTATCAGCTCTACCGAGGTAGGACAAATCGATAGAGTTGATCCATTCACGTTGCAGCAACAATATTATAGCATGTCTTGTTCACGTTAGAACTTTTACTTTTTGGCACTTTATTGTTTTTAAAATGAAGTGAAGAATTTGATAAGAACTAAATTTAAACTAACAATCAATAAAAAAGAAATGAATTACTATACTCTACTATGAATACTGAACTCGACTTAACTCGGTATGATGGCTTTTAGACGTATGATAAAAAATTATGCGGATAATATGTAACGGTTTAATTTCTCCGCATTTAAAATTACACCATCATTTCAAAGTACCGACACCAGCCAGAACTGTACCTGAAGGTACAGATTTTTCTTATGGGCACAAATTGCAAATTTTACCACTTAAAATGTTCGAGAAGTAACTAATTACACTGGGCTATCGTATACGTCATATTTTACCATTATGATAAGGGTCTCCATAATTTCTAATGTAAGTACACTTATTACGGTCACTTTAGTCTTCATAAATTGGAACGTTTTCTCTGAAATCCTTTACATTAATATAAAAATTTAATTTAGACATTAATGTAAGAAAATGATGACTTAAATAAAAAAAATTATATACTGAACAAAATGATTTCATAAATATATTATTACGCGAATATTATATATGGAAGTAAAAACGATTTTATGCATTTAACTTTAACTTTTAAAATACCATCGTTTATATCAATAAGTTAAAATTAATTACCTTTTACCTTTTAGGCGATTAAATTTAAAAATTTTAAAAACTCTAATTTTTAAACGATTACATACAGATAACTATTGTTGTTTTGTTTTTGTCATTAAGTGACGACAATTTATGTAATAACACCTACGCACGTTTTATGCTTAACAGATGAAATATTATATTGGAAAACCGTAAGTAGCATCTTGGATTTACGAAAACTATCATAATATATATTAAATATTGCTGGAATGAATGTGTGATGAAAAAAATAAAAATAAAAGAATAAAATACGACCGACAAAGCAGTTTTAAAGACTTATAACTCGACAAAGGGAATAGTTTGATAGTGCTCGAACAAATGTTGTATAGACTGATATGGGGTATTTATTTCGCGATTAAAAAATTACGATGGCGGATCTAAGATAGCAATCGAATAAAAATAACGCATTGAAAAAAAAGGCCTTAGAAACATATCCAGGATAACTAAAAAATAAATTAATAGTAAAAAACATTTAAAAAAATTATTTATTAAATATTTAATATTTGAAAAAGACGAAAATGAACTTTAAATTGAATCAAAACCAAAAATTTGTAACATTATACAATTTATATGATACAAGAGCTTGCCGCGGGATATAACGGTTTACTATGTAACTTGATATTGACATATGTAGGTAATACTAAAAAAATATGTTTTTTATACAATTGGTACCAAGTAAGCCTCCTAATTTCTTTTTTATTCTTAAAGTGACAAAAGAACCTTCAGCCTTGATGGTAAGCTACTGTGGTCACTTCTGCAGTCCATAGACACCTGCGGATAATTTTAAATAAAGGCTACAAGTGTGTTTTCACCTCTGAAAACTATGATGGAATGCCTAGCAGCCTTACCATACTGACACTCTATACATTTCGGATCAGAACAAAGAATTGCAGGTATCGGTTATTTGTCGGCAGAATTGGTAATAGTATGGTACCCACTCAGACGAACTACAAGGTACAAAAGGAGTCCTACCATCTAAAACTAGGCAGAGACGTTTTCAGGATAGCATTAATAACTATATTTTTTACATATGAAATGAATTTGGGTTAACCATATTTAACTTTTCGAATATTGTTCACTTTTTATATTAAATAAAAATTAAAAATTTAATCTTTTGAAATTTTTAATCCTCCGTCATATACTGCTATTTAAAATTTGATTTCCTAAACGGATATTAAATAAATTTTACCGTCTGAACATCCCACGTTGCTTGCTCTACTGAACCGAAAATTATCACTGTATAATGGAGTTATTGAGTTCTTGTCGAATAAATTCGAAGTTTGTGAAAGTTATTTTAAAGTTCATTTTGGTATATTAAATTTCGTATGTCTAATAATTCCAAGAGTATGCTTATGGTATAGTGATAGGAATACCTTCCTAACTAAGTACTAAGTTGTTATACAAGCCAAAGCCTCAATAAATGGTACGACTCTTTTTGTGCTTAGGAGACTGTCTGGATATTCAGTACCCTCTTATCACTTTCTGGCGCCAAGTAGTATGAGTAGGAAGAGATGCATTTCATCTTGAACCTCAGAAAATGAAAATGCATCTAGATTCAATTAGATAGGCTTCTAAAACAAAATTTACTAAAACAAAGACTTTCTACTTATAATAAAGAAATTTCTTAATATGAAGCATAAATGTGTTTGCCTTGTAATCGTAGTGTAAGAATATATCTACTACCCTTTGTCATCACGTGGGCATCGTGGAAGGCAAAACAGGTTACCAGTCCGCTCGCTAAGCGTGGCAACTATTACGAAATCCCCCCATGAGGCACTCTGTGTGATATGCCTATGTTCAGCACATAATTTTTATAGATTTGGTTGAACAAATGAATAAAAAATATATTTATTGGGATAGGATATTTATTTATAGACTGTGCCCCAAAAAAATGTTATCCAATTTAATCCTTCAAAATGAGAAAAGTTTGAGCAATAAAAGACTTACACTTTATTACAATCCTCCAAAGCAATTTAATTTTCTACTAGCCCGCAGAATTGCTTATGAAATATTAATTCTATGTTTAATTTGCATTTTGAAATTCATTATCTATACATGAAATGCGTATTTTCTTACCCGTAGGTGAAGTAAAAATAGAATGGGAACTTAAGGAAATATCATGACTACTGATAAATGCCGGTATAATCATTGTAATAATAAAATAACAAAATTTCCTTGTTTGGAAGAGTTCCACTATATGGCATTATTTTTATCATACATCGAATTCCACTGTAGCTTTCACCAACATAAAGTCAGCCACGATTGCGATCTCACTGACAACTTCAGTATGCAACTAACTCACTTGTACCAAACAAGTGAATTTGGAATTTTTAGATTTTTTTTAAATCTAGAATATTTTGGCTTAACATTTTATGGTCATTAGCATCGGATTAATAATACTTGTAGTTAAAATTGTGTGTTGTTGTGATAATTGGTCATTATCGTGACTTATTTGGTAAAAAATATCGTGTGTGAGCAACTTTCAATCATGGTCATGACGATGATTGGAAGACATCCACATTTATTCTAAATTGTCTAACCAAGTTTCTTAACAATTTTTTATCAATTTACTTCTAGATTATTTATTTAACTTAACTTGAGAATTTTGTATCTTTTCATATCAATCGAGTTGACAAATGAGCAATGTAGGCTGTGTAGATAGAGAAAAGGGAAAAAGTATAGCATATTTTACGGGTAATACTGTGAGTGTGAAGAGGCTTACACAATGTAAACGAATTCAGACCAACTAGCACTAGCACTGTAACAGACAGACCAAAGCAATTCAACACATATATAATTAAAATTTTCTAGTATAAACATCCGAATATTTTCAAAAAAAAAAAACATACAGATCAGAAAGAAGAAGTGAGATGACTCCATTTCATAATTTTATCTATCTTCAACTCACAGCAATACAACTTGATTAAAAAAGATTGGATAATATTAAAAGGCTTTAAAAACTATTAAAAAATAAGCTTAAGTGGAGAAGCAGAGTTTTTTTAAGGATTATTCCCATAACAAGTGACAAAACTCTGCAAAATTAGTACAAAAGCAAAAGTGTATATTTCTAGCCGCATTTTTAAGAATTTATGTACGTTAAACTCAATAACTGAATCTCATTAAAATATTAAGCTTCTGAGGATACAACAAAAAAATGTTTAATTTTTAAAAAAATGAACAAGCCAACCATAGCAGGCAGCTGCAGGAAGAACGAGTTTCTTGGTGGGCGGAATGTTGGCATTAATATTTATCATTTATCAATTTCATTGTAGCTGTTACCGTCATAAGTTAGCCACGATTTGAGAGTAGTACCACAAGTGAGTTTCAAATTTTTAGATTTTTTTAAACCTTGAATCTTTTTTGGGCTAGCAGTCCTCTAGACCGAATTTCGGTCACGGCAATTAGTCTTAACGGAGACTAGTCATCACTTTGTTCATCTTCAGCTCATATCATCATATATCATAATAAGATTATAGATGTAATAGTGGTGATAAGCGGTCCACTATTAACAGACTCCGAGTGGTTTAGTGGTGGAGAAATGAAACTACTATTTCATGTAGAGCCAAATGGAGAATGGAATGTGGAGTATTGAATGTGAATATATTTTACGTCAACCCTGCCTATATTTATATGACCGGCTACGTCGTTAGTTAACCAATAGTAACAATTTTTATTTGCCTAGCCAATTACAGTACATACATTATGACCAATAAAAATTATTTAAAATACAACTATTATGTACATTCCATTTGCCGGCGTGAGAATCGCGTTATCTTCTAGTATCTACGTCGCTGGACTGGGCTATAAAAGTTTGTACAGGCCGGTGCGCGCGCGTAATCGGCGAGCGGCGGCGGCGTGGGACACAGCTCCGGAACAGCAAGAAGAAACGAGCTGCGGCGTTGAAAAAACGGCTTTAAAATGGTCGACGGATACATAACGATAGCGGCGTGTGAAGACGATGTGGCGCTGAATGATATTTGTGGCTGTTTCTTGTTTCTTTATTAGTATGTTAAATATATACGTCAAATTATCTCGCATTAATATGCAGCCCGCAGTATCTCAGTAGCCGGGGATAGTTAGGAAATAAATGTTTTCCTCGCCTTCTGTGTTATGTTAGCAGCAGGGTATATATTATTTATTGCCGATTAGCTTGGCTGCTACATAGTGCTCAAGTATATGCTCAAGCCTATGTGCACTGCTGTGATTTGTAAGGTAAGCGTGGAGAAATAAATAAAACGTTGTGGCTGCCAGCCCACCTGCAATGTGTGGCAACTATGGCAAATATCCCGCCTATAAGGTAATCTATGTGGGGGCTATGTTTTGGCAGTGGACTTTTAATAAGCTAATACGGTATAACGGTCGTTTTTATAACATCCTTTATATTACATTATTATTTATTATTCTTCCGTTTCAGAATACAAAACTAGACAAAAAATAGCAATAACCAATACTAGATTGTATCAACAGTGTATTAAATTGCATCATCTG
Organism: Parnassius apollo; assembly: GCA_907164705.1. Lineage (NCBI taxonomy): Eukaryota > Metazoa > Arthropoda > Insecta > Lepidoptera > Papilionidae > Parnassius > Parnassius apollo. The sequence continues at coordinate 1,500,739 of CAJQZP010001016.1, forward strand.
AAAAGTGGTCTCTCACTACTGACTATATGAGGAAGCTCAAGGTTTCTCAGTGAGCTATGAAGAGGGTATGTTGCTTTTTTAATGATTTTATTTAAATTCACTGGTACGTATGTCCTGGAATTTTGCAGTCAATATTTCCTCACAGAATACAAGAATACAAGTGCAAGTGGGCGGAGACTCAATCCCCCCCTTAAAAAATTCACCCCCCTCAAAATTCCACTCGCGACTAAAATTACTCGGGGCAAACGGAGCAATATGACCAGCGTGCCCCCTGTCAAGCTATCCGTTAATTTTTGCAGCATTAGAGGGCTTCATTCCAACCTTAAAGCTGTCCACTACCATCTGGAGATAGCGAAGCAGGCCTTTCTCTTCTTAGCCGAGACTCAGGTAGGACACCTGCGGCTGATACTTTGTATTTCTCCTACCCGGGGGTATAAATAAAAACACTCATTTGTTCCCCGGGCTGGAGTTTGTGTATACGTCAGAGAGGACATCTGTTTTCGACGCCTCGGAAGTATTGAAGGTCGTCCATCGGACCTGTCCATCCTATGGCTACGCGTAAACATCCATCTCCGCGTCTGCGAGTGCCTCTATATGTCCCATAGCGGTAATTATGGCAACAGATCCCCTGCTACAGTGGATCCCATCCGCAGAGATCGTGATCCTTGGCGATTTTATAGCCGAATAGCGGATCACGTTTAACCGATCACGCGGAGAGATCTGTTTACGACTTTGCTTTGGCATGTGGTCTTACACAGCTAGTTACTTTGCCTACGCATTTTCTATCGCATTTACTACGAGAAGTGTTCTAAGGAATTGTTTGGATTAATTCCAGGCGCCAAATTTCACGAACGCACATTACGTCAAAAATCACGATATCATTGTCACCATATGGATGCTTGGCGGTCCACTAATATGCATTTTATTAGGAAATTTCTTCCTCGTACAACTTTTGTGTGGAATTGTTTACCACCGGCGATTTTCCCGGACCGATACTTAGGGCTTTTCAAGAAATGAACTGTTATTTCTAAAAGGCTGGCAATGCACCTGCAATGCCCCTGGTGTTGCGGTTGTTCATAGGCGGCGGTAGTCACGTACCATCACGTGAGTAGCGTGCTCATTTGCACTCTCTTCTATAAAACAAAATAAAAAATCACCCCTTCCACTTAAACTATTGAGCTAAAATTTAGCATACACGTTTGATTCTCTTTTTTGATTACTTAATTAACCGCCATTTTTAATCCAAGAAGGCGAACGTTACAAAATAGCAATTTATCATTACTACAGAAACCCATATAATATGCGAATTAAATGATAAACCAAACACAATATGTAAAGTGAAGTTATTCTTAATTCAATATGGCGGACGTCAAAAACTAGCGATTTATAAATCCCACATGGGGGACATATAATATGACAATGCAATATTTTAATGACATATAGTTGATCTAATGATGGATCTGAAATGTAATCATGGCTAAAAAGTTGGAAAGCAAAATGGCTGCCATACCAATTTTAAAGAGTTATAACTCGGCAAAATTAGCGATAGTTTGCTGGTGCAAATGGCAACAAGGGTCAACTGCTGCTGGCAATAAATAAATCAAAACGTCGGATCTATTTGGCGATTAAGAACTGAGTTGCTCCAATCTGCCTGTATTTTTGTTATACCGAGGTTTTTGCAGTCCCCTATTCCAATATAGGGGTCAAATTGTTCAGGTCAAATTTTGCGATTGAATTTTAAAAGTACGCTTAGCTAAGTGACGTCGAATATGGCAGACCGACCGAAATGGCGGACTAGTTATTTTTTTATACATTTAAAGTATTCCAGGTGTTCTGAACTTGCGAGTCTGTGCTAACTCATGTACCAATGATCAATAAAAATCATAAAATTAAATAATGGGACATGACGAAAACTCTTGCTGATATTATTCGCCACCTCTAGGACTATACTCTCTTTGAACTATCTCTTACAAATAAACAATATGGCCTGCTTCGTATGAATAATATATTTAATCATACTAAAATCATTAAGTAAAAAATTATAATATTGGCTTTCAATGTTCAGTGTGACACATCATCTTCATCATTACAGGCCACAGACGAACAAAGTCTCATGGAACGCCAAATAGCACAGTCTCTAGCCACCTGCATTCAAACATATTTTGCATCTCATATCAGGTGTCATTCCATCTTGTGGGAGGCCGCCCTACATTTCATTTACCGGTACGAGGTTGCTACTTGAAAACCTTTGTTGCCTGTCGGTTGTCGGTACTTTGAGCAATATGGTTGGTCCGTTAACACTTTAGCTTACTGAAATGTTTGAATAAATGAACGATGAAATCTGAAATAAAATAATGCTTTATATCAGACTACGCTATTAATATTTCACATACCGTAGAAAAGTTACATGTCTTTCTACATTTGATAGCACTCTCGCGTGTCGTTACTGAATAGCTGTAGACACGTTCTTCCTTAAATGTTTAAATTTTATAAAATGATACAATATGCTGCAGCTGATAATGTACGAAGTTATTCGAAAAATTAATTGTACTGAGTTGTTTTTTTTTTACTTTAACTTTTTTATAAATATGTAGTAAATATTTACAAAATGGGTCATATTTAAAATATTAAGTAAACGGTAAAAAGTTAAAGAAATTAAATTAGTAATAAGAGTTTTAAAAAATAAAACATGCATTGAACTGTGATGACACTTTAGAGAATACTTGGCCATTATCAAATTTTTGATTATTAAGACGTCCGAAAGTAGATCCAAACTAGCAAATATTTAAAAAAAAACTGCCTATAAGAGCAAATGGTTGCTGATGATGATGATGAATGAATAATACATAACCACGGGAATTCCATCTTATTCTTTATTTTATGAATGACAACACAACGCCTCTAGCCTTCTTTGTATAAGGTTGTCCGCAGGTGTCCAAGGACTGTTGTTGCCACACTATGAAGTAGAATGAAAACTTCATTTTCATAAAATATCTGTGGAGAATCTATATGTAATCTACGGGGGAGGCCTGTGTTTAGCAATCGTCCTTTATATTATGCTGTAATGACCGTTTAGTGGTGGTGTAAGAATATCCACTACCCCGTAACGTCCCGCGGGTGTTGTAAGAGGCGACAGAGGGAAATAAGCCAGAATATGGGCAGCAACTTCCTCCTAATAACAAATAAAAATAAAAGTAAACTCCGATTGCCAATCTGTCTACCGAGCGAAGCAATCTATTAGCTATGATCAGCAGAGGACTTTTGATACGCTATAATGGTCATGGTAATAATGATTACATTTACACACACCTACAGGTCGAGCTAATAGTAAAATTGTATTAAAATGACAGTTATACAATTTAAAACGTTTTTTTTTTAATAAAGTGGCACAGAAATTATTCCATCTCTCTTAAATACTGCGAACAAATAATTTGCTACTCCCCCACCATTGAATATGGTACGGCTTGCTACATATTAATTATTCTCTTCATCGTTAGATTCACAACATTTGATTCGTAGTGTTGCGATTTAGTTTTAAAGATAATAACCTATTGAGACAATACAGATCGCGAAATCAAAACTCAAGACATCGTGGTTTCGTATCCGCCATCAAACTGCTGTCGTGAACCACACCTAGCACAAGAATTAGCTTACCAGGAGTGGTTAAATTGAATATTAGTAATGTATATAACATTCCCATTATTTCAAAAAAAAAAAGGTAAAATTCTCAGATTCGGTATGGTGGACTCGCGACACATATAGTCAATTGTTCCGGGTTTGGATGTATATTCATTTCAGATGCTATGATATAATCTTCTTTTACTATACCTATCTAAGAATAAATTCCAATATGACAGAAATTATTTGTCGCTTGCAAATTATCGATATTCAACTACGTTTAGAACTTACAAAGACTTGAACTTGACTTGACTTGAAGACAAATTTCAGCAACATCGTAACCTATTAATGCCGACTTCATGAGAAGTGAAATTTAATTTAGAACCTTGTCAACTTAATTAGGTATGCGGTATAAAATAAGGTTTTAAGGACTACACTTCTTTAGTCACATTTTTCCTGTGATATTAAAAGAAATCCCTTTATTCCACGAAAACAATATGAAAAACATTTTTCTCATAATTTCTTATTTCCTATATTCCCATTTTTCTACACGTAATACTCGTAAATTAGGATAAGATAAGTACGGGCGTGATTTGGTTTGTCCACTCTATGTAGGAAAATGCACTAATTGATGCCAATTCGCAAGTTAGTTGTGGTTTTTTTAAAAGACACCTCAACTAGATTGAAATATTCGCGAAATTCGTTTTGAGTCGATGTAATGACTTTTTATAATTATCTATAGCAATTTAGAGCTTTAAAGATATATTAATATATAACTTTCGCAAATAAATATGGTTTATAGTCACAGACAGAACTGACTGCCTCCTTGGTCTTGTGGGTTTAAACACGATTGCTAATCATGAGGTCCCGGACTCGAATCCTAGGTCGGACCAAAATCAGTTATTGTGTTTTTCTGTAAGAAGTTTTCAATAGCAGCCTGAGTAAATAGCAGCAAAAAATCGGCGGTGTTTGTCTTCGTGCCTAGGAAAACACGTAAAGCCATTGGTTATGAGCCTAATCTCCCTGTCGTATCGGGTTTTAGGTTTAGGATAATATGTATGCCACGCTTTTCAATGCGTGTTGGTGGGCTTTACATATATTCGAAATAAATTATTTTAATTTATTAGAAATGCAGGCATTCTCGTGATAGTTTTTCTCCGCCGAGTACGTGGTAAATCAGCACTTAAAATTGTAATCAACAATGTCATTTGCGTATAGCGAACCCTTTCATTTTCTTTTTGTAATTATCACAGTACGCGAGCAACCTGCTCGCGTACTGTGATAATTACAACAAGCTCTTTGGCCATAGACTTAGCCGTAGCAGTAGCCGTAGCTGTAGCTGTAGCCATAGCTTAGAGTAGCCGCGGTAGCTCGGGGTGTAAGCGTTTGAGGAATAAAGTTTAACAGGTCGTATTCATTACTGACCAGCTCTCTAACAACGAACAACTTTTTCATCATTTAGATATTGCAACCTTTCAATGTCCATTGAACTTTGGTCTCCCCCAACAAGTGTGTAAAAACGACTCTAAGTCACTTGCATCCATCGACTTTTTTTTATTAAGTGCGAGCAGCTATGCAGGTCTAGGGAAAGAGACCAGTATCACTGCGACCTAGAAGATCTATTGTGATCGCTGCTATGGCTATAGTTCTCTGCTAAGCCCTATGTCTTCAATGAATAGAAGGAGTTGCTTAGCCGTGAGCAATTTCACTTCTTCTGGGCGAAGTACATAGTTTCCCAGATGAGTGTTACGTTTGCGCATTAAGGGTCCGCAATCAGTTAGGATGTGTAGAGGCATTTCTTCCGTTATGGAACAGAACCGACACATCCTTGAGTTGCTTAGTCCCAGGATGGACATGTGCTTTTTAAGACAACAGTGTCCAGTTGGGGCTCTTGCCAGAATGCGCAATTTATTTTTACCAAATCCCAGGGCTTCTGAAGTGAATTTACGATCAAAAGCCCGGATTAAGGTTTTAGAAAGTTTTAAGCCTGGTATGTCAGACCAAATCTTAAGTGATTTATTGTGATAGAGTTTCAAGGGTCAATCGGGATAGGCTCCTTGAGATTCCACAAAATGGCTCAGGTCCAAATTGTGTGCACTTTGAGCCCTCCCGTGTAAGTTTGTCGGCAAATTCGTTGCCTACAATACCCTCGTGACACGGAACCCATACATTGACTTTCTCCAAGTCTTCCCTGGTTGTTATATCTGGGAGACACTTGAAAAATTTTCTTTCCTTCCCATCGGAGTTCGATTTTCCGAGCTTTATTGCTGACTTAATGGAACTTCAGCTTACTGGTCCATTTAGTTATGTTAGTTAATCTAGTTCTACTGCGGATATCTGCATTACAAATTATATTAAGCAGAAAACTTAAGGCAAGTAAAGAAGAACTACCTATCGGATTGACATGTCTTCAGTAGCATTACGCACCTAGCAATTTAAGGCTGATCAGTGGACAAAAGAATCTCCTCGTTTTTATTTTACACAAGGCAGCTTTTCATAAATTAATAGAAATTCTCTTAATAGGTATTTGTTGAGAATGCGTCAGTACATCACTTTCAATTGCATAGCGGTAGCCAACGACTCCCAGTAGCGCGACGCATTACACAGATAAAAATGTCCTTTCAAAGGCACCGCGTAGATTCAACTGTCAGTGAGGAATAATAAAAGTGTTAAATACAATGTGTAGGCGTTAATGTGCTGAGATGCGGAGAAGTTTTCTTTAACAAAATATTTAAACTTGGTAACAAAGAGGCCTTGAGTATTTTCTGTGAATTTGTTGTAATAGCTCACATTTCCCCATTAACTAAGTACTGACGCTGTGGAGTTGAGAAGCTGGTATCACTAACGTTTGTTCCTGATGTTTACAGTGTTATTGTGAGTACACATTAAATTTTCTTAAATATATTCTCAATATTAATATTTTTATTTCTTTAAAATTTTTTCTGATAGTTCAAAGTAATAATTTTATTTATTTAAAATTTTCTCTGAAAGACTTTCGCGGTTTGATGTTGTAAAAAGCTCTCACACCCCTCTTCTGTAAAACAAAAATAGTTACTAAATCGGCCGCATTTCCCCAAAGCAAAATCATATAATTAAGACATTATGCTAAGGAAATTGCTGAAAAAAATAGCAGTTTCGTCACTAGTGAGAGGAAAATGCTCTCTAAAAAAAAGAAGCTAATCAAGCCCTGTAAGGAGGTGAGGGAAATCCTTAATCAGCAATCAAATGTTAAACAAGCACTTACCTATCACTACTGCAGTTCCATTGGTACAGCAGGTTTAAACTGTCAAGATATTTTGACGCGAATACCAAACATTAGTCCTTTTTTCTTCTTTTCTTATAAACGTTACACACTAGAATTTTCTTTTGTGTCACGGAGGCAGCTTACATACATAAATTTTACATTAAAATAAATACAGTCTCGGAACAATCAATGGTAGATCATACAAATACTCGTTCCGTGCGAGATTCGAAACCGCAACACACGTACAACTAGTACTACGACTTAGTACAGTATGCAGACCTTTAGTTCCATTAATATTTAAAAAAAAGTTTAAAAAGAAAAATACAATGTAACAAAGAGCAACAGGGGCCACCGGCGGACCGGAGGGGAGTAGACATACGCAGGAGTTCCCCTCTGTCAAAGTATAGGTCCTCGCGGTCCTATGTGTAAAAAGTAATAGGTGATCTTGAATTTATATCAGATCGATATTATATTAAATTTTAGTACACTAAAGCTACTTTTGTTACTAAACTATGATAGTTAGATAATCCTCCTCAGGGATTTTTTTAATAAGTATTATGATATATTGTTAGATTATGATAGTGAGTACTTTATTCAGCGCACGTTAAACATTAGACATTTATAAGTAGAAAAATTTTAAAGGCAACATTTTTCTACTTATGAATGTCTATTGTTTTTGTAAATAAGATATAGCCCAATTCCTGATAATTTAGTTTTATATTGGTAAAAAAAAATTTCAAAATCGGTCTGGTAGTTTCGTAGCTTATTCGGTACAATCAAACAAATGAAGAAAGAAAAATCTTTCCTTTTTATAATATAAATGGATTACAAGTAATTCTAATTGAATGTCCCATTCATTTGTCTCGTGAACAACAACCACTTTTACGACCATAGAATGCTATAATACATACATAATAGAACGGGAGAGTGGCCACCCACTAACATGTCAATTCACACCTATATGTCAACACAATCAAGCGTTTCCAATTTACGTGTCAATCGTAGCTGCATGCAATTTATTTAAAAATCAGTCTGTCAACACAGCGAATCGGGTTTGTAGTAGTGATAACTGATAATACGACGTAATTGCTTGTATGCGTGCTCCCGACGGCGCCGATCCTCGTTCAAAATAAGGTTGACAGCCAATATATTGTGTATTATAGTATTCTATGTTTACGACCACTAGAGTAACGATATAGTCATATATCATTATTGTACTAGCAACTGGCCCTAGATTCGCCAGGGTAGAATCTATTCACGTAGTGTAATTTAAACTAAATCATCAAAGACCATTCATTTTATGAATGCAATTATAACCTCTTTAGATTAAAAGAAGCCATTTGTTTCTATATTACAGAGAGACACTTCAATTTTATTTACATGTATACATTATCATATAATGAGATAATAAGAGAGATGATCATTGAATTTAGATTATTGAACATTGATTTTGAAATATTTTTTTTTAAATAAGGGTGACAAACGAGCAATCAGTTCACATGATGGTAAGTGGATGCTGTGGCACACAGACATCTACATTCATATTCAATTAAAAATCAAAATGCAAATGCGATTCCAGCTCTGAGGACTGAGATAGGATGCCTCGTTTCGAGTAAAAAGGGAGTCCGTTTCTTTAAATTTACCATATGAAACACAGCAACATTAAGCTTCTATTTTACGTTCGTATTCTGCGAGAGCTTGGTCCTAACCCGGTCGAGCTGACCCACTCGTGCTGCAACCACAATATAGCTGCAGCACGGCCCTACCACGTTACAAATTTCTATTTTGTGTTTCTATTTTTAATTTGTGAAAATCCATTGTTGGGTATACTTTGCCTTTTAAGTAGTAGGCATATTTCGGTGGTAATATGGTTGGCTATGGGTGTGGCTCTATGGTAATATAGTTTTATGCTTTTTCTACATGATTATTTTATCGCGTAGTGACGGTGTCAGATTACCATGTAAAGGCAGTGTAAGAATATTTAATACACATATCATCCCGTAATTGTCGCAAGAGGCGTATAAAGACAAGAGAAATGAAACGCTTGAGTGTTGACGTAAGACTGCCTGTAATTACGTTATTAATAAGTTTATATATTAGATTATACCCAAACATACATATAGGTACTAGGTAGATATATAGTATATATATAGGTTCCCAAAAGAAAAAAAGAAATGAATATGTGCATTTCTTTTTTTTATAATACAAACATTTAAAATTACACCATAATTATATTCTAATTTATAAAATGTAAACATGGGTAAAAGCATAAACAAATATTTAAAATAATATCTAGATTAATATGATTACAATTGGTATTATAATACTAAGTAATTAATATTAAGGTAAAGTAATAATAATTAATAAAACTTAATAAACTAATTTATTATAATTATAATCGATTAAGTACACAATGTCTGAAATGTATTACTTAATAACTATAATATTATTACAATATTATATATGTAGTATTATAATAACAATATAATTACAATTAAAAAAATAGAATAATATAAACACAATTTAGTTCGGTTTGTGAACAATGTAATTTTTGCCATCTCTTAGTATTTCAACATTCAGTGAGCAATCTCTACTAAATATGGACTTGAATAAATGGCGCTGAGTTTGTTACCAGTTTCTTCTTTAATTAATATCAAATCATTAATTTTATAAGTTATAGCGTTCATTTTACAATCATATTTGGATTTCCTAACAATTTTACTATTGATTAAATTTTCTCTTGCTTCCTTTTTGGGAGGTTTGTAGGCGATATTTTAACTCTAACGGATAATGTTCGTAATTATATAGGGGTTCTACGGTTTTAGTTAAATTACTGGGTAAATTACATTTTTTGCCATAAACTAACTCGAATGGGGTATACTTAGTTTCGCGGTGAACGGAAATATTATATGAAAAGCACCAAAAAAGGTATCCAAGAACTCCAAGATTCGGGGTGATTGTCTGTCTGTATATGTAAAAATGCTCCTAAACTCTTGTGGGAATTTTCAAGTGCACCAATACTCTCTGTGGTAGGCTGTGGAATTTAATTTTTAATGTAGTTTACATACCTCTTTCATAACTGTGGACATAAACTCGGTACCTCGATCTGTGGCTATCTGCTTTGGTATTCCATGGCGAAGAATGAAATTGTTTACAAAAGCCTGTGCAACCTCTACAGAACTCTTAGAAACTAACGGGTATGCCTCTATGTATTTAGACATCTCACATTGGAGTGTTAATATATATGAATAATTACAACTATCTCTATCTAGAGGTCCTACGATATCTAAGAAAATTTTCTCGAAGGGAGTTTGAGCTGTAGACGTTACAGTCATAGGCTCCCTAACGGAAATGGAATGCTTTTGTTTCTGAAATTTGTCGCACCGTCTCATAAATCCTGTTATGTCTTTTTCAATACCTAGGCAAAAGTAATATTTTTTAATGTTATTCAACATCTTCTTGATACCCGTGTGGCCACTAGTGGGGGAGGAGATGAAAGTCATTCAATATCACTCTTTGGTCGTCTTTGTCATAGATTATTTCAATTTCCTTTAAAATAATAATTCTTGGTCCGGACCAAATTTTAATACTCTTAATCTCATTTAATACTTGCTCTATAAATTTATTATTTTCTTTACATTTCATGAAGTATACTACGTTAATATTTATTTTCTTACAAAAATCAGACAGCTCCCTCACAAATTAGCCTCGCGATAATTGTGATCGGATAGCTGGATTTATATAAATAGTCATTTTCTTTAAAAGATATATAAAAGTTCGAGATTCGCATGCGCATGCGCATGCGCATTCGCATTCGATTTCATTATTCTTTCGTAATTTTTCTAAATCACTTTTATCGATAAATCTTAATTCTATCGATATCTTTGTTTGGTTTGGTTTGTTATGTACCTCTACGACTCTTGGGTGATCAAGCCAATTGTCAGTATTCACAATATCATGCAAAGAATCACAGTTCTTCCGTGTCATACTACACTTCTCTTCCATTTTTTTGAGTTCTTGTCATTACATTCACACTACACTCACTCATATCTTTCAAGTCTTTCGATGTAATACGTATTGTAGATAAAGCATCTGCAGCGGCATTTTCACTTCCTCTTATATACTCTACTATATAGTCGTATTCTTCTAAGGCAAGCCTAAATTTTAATAATCTACTTGACGGATCTTTCATGTTAAAGAGATAAATAAGGTGTTTGTGGTCAATGTAAATTTTGAAAGAACGGCCGTATAAATAACGTCTAAAATACTTGACAGCCCAAACGACCGCCAGTAATTCTTTTTCGATTGTAGGGTAATTCTTTTCTGCTCTATTTAGGGTTCGGCTAGCATATGCTATAGGCTTTCCATTTTTATTAGATAGTACGGCACCTATAGCATAACTGGATGCATCAGTATGAACTATAAAATTGTTATTTTCAGAGAAATCTGGGTATTGAAGTAATGGGGGTGACATCATATCTTGTTGTAATGCATTGAATGAACTTTGACACTCATCACTCCAATAAAATTGTAAATTTTTACGACATAATCTGTTCAAATGGAAAGCTTTCTCTGCATAATTTGGAATAAATTTACGATAGAAGTTTGCGAAGGCTACAAAGCGTTTTATTTCGTCTGTATTAGTAGGAATAGGGTAATTTTGTATAACTTTGATTTTTTCAGTATCCGGTAAAACATCATCTCCAGATACAACATTACCCAAATATAATAATTATCGGAATTTACTTTAAATTTACTTGTTTTAATAGCTCAAATACTTCAGTCAAGTTTTTATTATGGTCGGCTAAATTTCTTCCAAAAATTATAATGTCGTCAAGATAAATAAAACATTTTTCAAAAGTTAAGCCCGCCATAGCCATTATCCTAGATTCATCACCCTAGAGAAAGAATTGGGCCTGGTTTTTAGGCCCATTGGCATTCTGGTCATCTGGTATTGCCCAGAACAGAATGCTGTGTACTTACGACTATTTGGTTCTAATTCCATATTATAGAAACCCTGTATTTAAATCTAAATGTGTATAATATATACAACCTGAAAAAGAGTCAAGTATTTTTTTAACATTCGGCAAACGAAACTTATCATCTACTAATATTTAATTTACGATAGTCTATTACTAATCGCCATTTCTTATCATTACATTTCGACTTTTTAGGAACTAAGAGAATAGGGCTGGACCACTCGCTCTTACAAGGCTCAATAATCCTTTGATTTAACATTTTATCCAATTGCTTTTTAATTTCTACTTTTTGAGAATGTGTCACACCTATGCCGGTAGTTGTTGGGAGCACTATGCTCGAAGTTGTTGACGAGTACGTTTACCTGGGACAAATAGTCCGACTAGGTAAGTCCAACTTCGACCGAGAGGTCAATCGACGGATTCAACTCGGCTGGGCAGCGTTCGGGAAATTACGACACATCTTCTCGTCAGGTATACCTCAATCTCTGAAAACTAAAGTGTACAACCAGTGCGTGTTGCCAGTGATGACTTACGGATCAGAGACGTGGTCCTTCACTGCTGGCCGTATGAGGACGCTCAAGGTCGCTCAGCGAGCTATGGAGAGGGCTATGCTCGGAGTTTCTCTGCGTGATAGACTCAGAAATGATGATATTCGCAGTAAAACCAGAGTGACCGACATAGCCCAACGGATTAGTAAGCTGAAGTGGCAATGGGCCGGCCATATAGCTCGAAGAACCGATAACCGTTGGGGAAGAAAGGTTCTCGAGTGGCAGCCTCGTACCGGTAGGCGTAGTGTAGGGCGACCCCCCACTAGATGGAGTGACGACCTGGTAAGATATGCAGGAAGTCGATGGATGCAGGTGGCTCAGGACCGTGCTTTGTGGCATTACTTGGGGGAGGCCTATGTTCAGCAGTGGACTTGTGAAGGGCTGTAATGATGATGATGAATGATGATGATGTGTTAACCTGTATGGTTTTATATAAATTGGGTCTAAGTTGGGTTTTAAAGTGATTGTATGTTTATAGATATCTGTCATAGTTAAGCTGTCTCCTGGTAAATAAAATATGTCACAGTATTTTGCACATATGTTTTCGATTGAAACCTGTTCTTCCCCATTTAGATATTCCTGTAATTTTAAAATAGAAAATAATTTCTTTACGCGTTCTGCATTTTTATTCGATTCTCCAAACATATATATATATATATATATATATATATATATATATATATATATATTTACTCACTCGCTCTATGAATGCTAGGGCTAATGTCGCTCAAACAAAAATCTCTATCGGTTGTATTTATTACTCGAATAGGTAGTTTTCCTCTAACTGGACTCGCTAACATGTTGGCTACGTAAACACCTTCCGCTAACTCTTTCGAACATACCACACAATCACCTTTCATATCAGTATTTATAAAATGTATAGATTCCGTTCGCGATGGAACATGCAAAAAGTCATCATTAGTATTACTAAACGTAGGTAAATAAATTCGTTCATTATTGGAATTAATCAATGAAAAGTAATTGTTTTCATAATCTATTATCGCTGCAAACTTTTTGCAAAAGTCATCACCAATTATAACAGTAGCTTTAGTAGGTAGAGTATCAAATACAAAGAATTTATGTTGAAAAGTTCCTTGGGGCACTTTCAATTCGAGTACACTACCTCCAATACCGCTAAACACACATTTCTCTTTATGGAATGGAATATTGTAAGTGTAAACAAGTTTAAGCTCTAGCGCAGAAATTGATGCGCTGGTGTCAATTAAACAATGCAAAGTAAAACAATCGTTAAATGTAAATTCAACAAAACGTGAATCAATATAACATGAAAACATATGAACTTTAATCTCGAAAAAATTGATTATTATTATTATTATTAGCCGAGGTGGGTTGAGATTGTAAATTATTTTGGTCAATGAAGTTTACGTAACTTTGGTTTTGCCCTGCTTTTAAATTAATATTATTTTTCATACCCTATTATTCTGGTATGAGCGGGAATCACCTCGCCAATGTCTACCTCGTTGGTTGTCACGCCACATTGTTCGTTGTTAGCCTCTGCTCACTACAACGCCGCGCTGTAGGTGGGCACTGTACGATCCATATTGATGACCATGGTTATTATAACGTCCCTTGGAATTGCGAAAATAGGAATTCTTTTTATATATATCATAAAATTGGGATTAGCAGTGGTTGGTGACTCCTCATCTAACGCGGTTTGAATTGCGTCTTTTAAAGATAGAAAGTTAAGCACTCTAATTATAGTTACGGTTCTACGATTCCGTAACCCGTCAGCAGATTGCTTGTTTTCTTGCCTTTCATTTAAGGGCTTAAGCACCTTAAATGTTTCCGGGTCGTTGTCTGCTTGTAAAATTGTTAAATCAACAAACATTTGAGTAATTTGCTTACCGTATTCCTCAATGGTCAGCTCATTCTGCTAGAAGTACAATAACCGTGATTGGATGGCCGTAGCGGATTTTTTCGGCAAAAGCTCTTTTTTCATATCAGTAATTAAATCGGAAATACTGGAATAGCTTGGGTGTAATTTAAGTTTAGCTGATTGCGATAAGGGATTTTTCAAAACAAAATTTATTAATTGGGGCTAGGAATCGACAGTAAGGGTTTCATAATATTCTACTGAATCTATTAATTGTTTAGTTACAGATTAGTTACAGGGCGACTTTTAAATCAAATTTATCCATGTTTAAGGTTGGTATAGTTTGGCCTAAATTACTTATAAGTTCACTTTCTTTCGACTCAGATGGTGTACTTGAAGAATATTTTACAATATCTTTATATAACGAAAGAAATTTCTGTGAATAGTCGACTATCAACTTACTATCACTAGCGCTAATATTACCACAGCTTAGTTCATTTTGTAAGTAAGAATTTAATGTTAAATATTTGCCATACAAATTATTTGCTTCACTTAACTTAACAACGTAAATATTACCTTTTCTACGCTCAGGACCAATTTTTCTTAAATATTCTTTAATTATTTTATCTCTCGACATAATACTTTTAAATCATCTGCCATAACTCAACAAAATATGCTTATGATTAAAATTCATTATTACTAAATTTTTTTTGTTATACAAATATAATATTTTATACTTAATACTAAATAATTGTTACGTAACCTACATATAGACTTAAATATATATCAAAGTCCATCTGTCCATTTCGTTCATTACAAAGGCATGTTTTGCATTCCGGAGTCAGGTTGCTCGGGTTACATCACTTACAATACATTACTTTCTTAGAATATTAATAACTTTTCGTACAACGTAAATTCGGAATCACTTAAAATTATGTTTGTTGATCAATAACAGCTGTAAGGTAAGTTGGCCCGTTGACGTCTGGATGATCCACGGAGTATATACTGATGTATCCCCTGCTGGACCCAGCTGTGGTGCATTTTTCGGTATGCTCTCCATATAATATAGAGGATGAAAAGAGCCATCAATAGCAATATTACCAGTAGTAGAATATTTGTGGTGGACGCGTGAAATTTTAACTCCTTTATATGTGCGTTATTTTCTGCAGCAGCAGCATTTTGGTTTATAAAAATGTCCTCCTTTTCTACTTTAGAGTTACACATATATTAAAGCGCGACCAAAAGCAACACCACAATTTTGTTTTTGCACATCGAATACACGAGTCGATATCAAAACTAAGTCATCTCGCGTTACTGATGCGCCCGCTGGCAGGGTCACCATATAAGGACGAGAGAAATGGAACGCTTGAGTGTTGACGTAAGACTGCCTGTAATTACGTTAATAATAAGTTTATATATTAGATTATACCCAAACATACGCATAGGTACTAGGTAGATACTGCAGGTGACAGACGGAACAAATCAGTGCAGCAGCGTCTTCCTCATAACGACTTAAAAAAACTGGGGTTGCCCGCCCCGCTTGTCAAGCGTGGCAACTATAGCAAATATACCCCCCTATGAGGCTTTTACGGGGGGAGGCCTATATTCTGCAGTGTACTTTAATAAAATGTACTGGCGATAGTAATATGATTAATTATAACTTCTGGAAATATATTAATCCCTTTCTAGTTGTTTCTAAAGTGAATTTTATTTAAATGCACAACCAGTGTTTTTGTAGTAATTTATTACTTTTAAAAAAATCGCGCTTTTTTCCTGGTCGTTCTTTCCAGTTAGAGTAACTTTCGTTTGTGTTACTTATAATCTATATTGGAAAATGTTTCTATTCCTACTGATTGTCTGACGAGACTGAGATGTAAACTTCATCTAAATTCGCAGAACCTGAAGCCCATAACTCAAAAAATATTAGAGGAAACCTTATTAAGTACGCAAAGTTACAATAAGTACTTGTGATTTTGCGTACTTAATAAGGTTTCCTTCAATAGTGAGAATCTCAATTTTCGTAAATAAACCTATTATAGTTCTTGAAGTTTTCACTAAAAATCTAAGCCACTTCTAGGTTACTTAAAAATTCGAATTTTGGCACCAAGGTAGATCGTAAGACGTTTATGGAAATCATTACAACAAAAATTTATCAGAATTCGGTCTCGACAAAGTTATTGATGCGGTTAGTTTAAGTACACTTTTTAAGACTTACTGCACAAATAACTTAAGAAAACATCGAAGCATAAACGGAAGAAAAAAATGTTGAAGTTCACCTATTTATATGAATTAATAAAAAGAAAACTTTTTAACCCACAAAAGATCGATGTGAAAAGGGCGCAGAGTTGTTGTTGTTATGTTCAAGTTGTTGCCTTCGCCGTTAAAAGAGTTGATATTGTAACGTCTTTAAGTATATAAATATTATATTAAATATATTATATACAATTAATTTACCCCTTTTAAATTTCTAAATGATCTCTCTAAAGGTTTAATAATAGGCCGTTTGTAGTATTTTTGGCGTGATCGTCTTAGTTAGGAAACTTATTTACGTTGTGTTTGTTTAGTAACTTTATTCTTTTAGGTTTGTTTTGGAAGAATGAATATTTACTAGAGCAATTGAAAGCTGTTGATAGTGCCTTATAGCTAAGTGAACTCCGTTCACGACGACATGGCTCTGTTATACCCCATCAATATTAGGACAACGGTTAACACATCTCTTTCACGCTGGTGCGTCAGCGACATAAAGCCTATATAACCGATTTCCCGACGAACGCCAGTTAGTCTTCAGAAAGTCTTCAGTCGGTCTACAAGAAGTCTACATTTCGTCTCAATCAATCTTCAAGTCTCAGTCCAATCTCAGTCATCGTTACTAAGTCGTTACTATATCCTTACAAAATCTTTCGAAGTCCTAGTTAATATAAGTGTATTAATTTCTTATTGTGAATTTAATTGAATTATATTGTGTCGTGTATTAAATAATTTTTTAAAAAAAGCTCTATCCACGGTCCCGTATAATATTGGTGGCAGCTGTCGGACACGAAAATCCTACCCGAATACGTTTCCGAAGAAAAGTGAAAGTGGTGAATCAAAAGTGAAATAAAAGTGTAAAGAAAGTGAAAGTGCAATAAGAAAACCGACACCCAGCCTGTCATAATAACAGGCCCTCTGCATCATCCAACGACCTACCCATCATCGGGTGATCCCTGCTCATCATCACCATGCTCGTTGGCATACAAGAGTCTCTGTCTCCGACGCATAAGAAACATTAACGCAAGCCTTATCATCACTCTATCGTTGTTCCTGTAAGTGACATTCTTAAAAATAATTATTTCGATTGAACTCAGAACAAAGACATTTCTTTAATAACTTTAAGGTATATTTTATATAACACCATAATATTTCTAATATAAATCGACCCATTGTTCCGGTCATTGAATGTCACTGTGCTACATTATTAAATGTGTTTATGTTAACATTACCCTTTGTTCGTTGTTGCATACCTTAGCCGATAAGCGTTTATTTTTCGATAACCTTTTTATTATAACTAAATTACAATGAGTAAATGTGAAGAGACTCCCTGTGCCTCTAGGAACCTACTAATGCGTGGCAAAATAGAAGAAAAAACGTTGGAAATAGGTGTATTACTGAAATTCATCAAACCTTTCGATGGATCATGGGAAAAGTTAAAATTTATCTCCAATTGTCAAAATGCAAATAGTCTTGCGTCTAAATCCCAAAAACCAATATTATTTAAATATATACTAAGCCAACTAGAAGGTAGGGCTGAAACAACGTGCAGTATTAAGGAATTTGAATCTTTTGAACAATTTTTAGAATTTTTAAAACAACAATTTGGCGAAAGAAAGCACTACTCCCATCTCCTGTCGGACCTACAGGACTGTAAGCAGGGTTTAACAGAATCGGTTAATCAATTTGCCTTAAGGATAGAAACATGCCTGGCTAAATTACTGACCGAAATAAATATTTCTATTCCAACGAAAATGAAAAACGGAATTATCCGGTCGCGTAGCCGCTATGGAGGATCCACACTCTCCACACATTTGTCATAGGACTCCACCCAGGATTATCCCAAATAGTCAGGTTTCGTGACCCTGATTCTTTAAATTCAGCCGTTAACTTTGCGGTAGCCGAAGAGAAAATCCTTTCTAGCATAGGGAAAGGACCTCAACCATCACAATCCCAACATATATACAATGATAGAAGAACGCCGCCTAGCCGTAGTATTCCATCATTTCAACCCAATTACCGCCCCGATAATTTTAAGACTAACACAAACGTCTTTTGTCGTTATTGTAAAAGCATCGGTCACAGTATAAAAAACGGTCGCAAACGACAGTATAACAATAGCAGACAACAGTTTGGTGCATCAACCTCACAAGTTCCACCTCACATATTCCCGCAGCGTGGTGAAAATACGCCACGTAAAGTCCATACCGTCGAACAGGTGGTCACGGTAGACCGAGGATTTGATGAGATTGACCGCAATTTAAACGAATAAAGGGCTCTCGGCGGTGTCCCGCGAGCCCAAAGCCTCGTATATATTCTAAATAAATTATAGATGACACCTCCACTGTATCCAACCGACTTAACCTACAGGGTAACCAGCCCCAAACTGACAAATCGGTTATCACTGCATCTTTTATACAAAATCCAAAGTCTCTATCTCGTTCCACTGTATCCAACCGACTTAACCGACAGGGTAACCAGCCCCAAACCGATAAGTCGGACATCTCTGTATCTTTTGTACAAAAAACAAAGAATCTATCTCGTCCCACTGTATCTAATCGACTTAACCGACAGGATAACCAGCCCCAAACCGACAACTCGGACACCACTGTTTCCTTTGTACAAGGTCCAAAAACCCAATCAACTTATACTAACTCCACTGAATCCAATTTATGCACACAAAAATCTGTAAAAATTATAAATCACAAGGTATCCTACGCATCCGTCGCAGCATCATGTCTTCCCAAATCACCACAGACTTCCTTGCAACCTGCTAATTCGATTCCTCCGATCCAATATTCTAAGCACAATAACGTCCAGAATCAGCATAGTCCAACACGTAACCTGAAATCAGAAAAAGGACAAATTAAAGTTTATGAAGTAAATAGTAATACAAAAAAAAAGATACTTACCTCACGTTATGATCCAAACCTCTGTTGCAACCAAGCCATTATCCTTCTTAGTAGACACGGGCTCGTCTGTAAGCTTACTAAAATCTCAATCTATGTCGAATCTTCCTGTATTAAGAGATAAAATAATAGCTCTCAAAGGAATCGACCCCGGAGACGAAACGACTCCTACATTAGGCAGTTTTCCAATGAAAATATATACAAATTCTAATAAATATTTTACACACGAATTTCATGTCGTTCAAAACTTTAACTTAAATCATGACGGTATTATTGGTAACAATCTTCTTAAAGACTTCTAATGACAAATCAATTACTCTCAAGGAATACTACAAATCGGTTCCAATTCATTTAAATTGAACTTTTTCTAACCAGTATATACAATTCCTCCTCGCACTGAAACTGTAATCGAATGTACAGTCCGGAGGCTCGCGAAGGAATGATCCTAGATTAACACATTTATGATTCACTATTAATTGCAAATTGCTTAGTTAAAATAAAAGAAAACGAATGCGTCAATATTACAGTAGCAAACACTTCCGAAAAACCTGCAATAATCCATCCAAATCGTAATTTAAAATTAGAACCCATACAGCCTCAAAATATCATAGCCTTTTCCAAACCATCACTCTCCAATGTGACCGAAAGAACCAATGAAGTCCTTAACCAATTGAGAACATCCCATCTCAACAACGAAGAGAAAAGCGCTCTATTGAATATATGCTCTAACTACTCAGACATATTACACCTCCCAGATGACCAACTCACATGTACTACGGCAACTGAACACAAAATCAAAACTAACACAGATGTCCCTATCCAAACGAAATCATATAGATTCGCCGAATGCCACAAGAAAGACGCGAAAACCAAATAAATAAAATACTAGACCAAAACATCATAACTCCTTCAAATTCACCATGGTCCTCTCCTATCTGGGTCGTCCCAAAAAACTAGACGTGTCAGGGGGAACGCAAATGGCGTGTCGTAATAGACTGTAGCGGCGCTGTCATCGCACCGCAAGCGAAACACACCGAAGCCTAAATCACGCTATCAACATTCCGAATCATAAACAGCATATCTAGAACATGTCCGAACTATCACACGGAGTGTTGGCCGCTCCCCGGGCAGAACACCTTGCCCGGCGGGAGATCTCCCCTTTTCCTTCCACGGCCACAGTGGTGACCCCGACGTGATCGGAACACGCAACCAACAACCTTCGGAAACTTCAAGCTTCATCATCGTCATAGAGTATCCCACCCATTCGCTCCCGAGTAGATACCGTCTGCAGTCTTCATATCCTGCAAGCCATCTAGCTTCACAAGGTTCATCGCAGCACTGGAATAATAATGCTTCCTGTTCCTTCAAGCTACACTCTGCGCTACAGTGTTCAGCAAGGCTCTGAGCCGTACTGCTCGCCTCTGCTTTACGGCACTCTCGCAGATTACTTGCCTTCTTCTCGACTCACCGCAGACTACAAGGCAATCTCCTGGCACTTGCACATTCGTCGTCAACGAGGCTGCACTATCGACCTCCGGTCTGAGCAGGGGAGTGATGTAGCGGCGCTGTCATCGCACCGCAAGCGAAACACACCGAAGCCTAAATCACGCTATCAACATTCCGAATCATAAACAGCATATCTAGAACATGTCCGAACTATCACACGGAGTGTTGGCCGCTCCCCGGGCAGAACACCTTGCCCGGCGGGAGATCTCCCCTTTTCCTTCCACGGCCACAAGACTATCGAAAGCTTAATGACGTCACTATCGGAGAAACATATCCCATTCCTCAAATAACCGAAATCCTTGACCAATTGGAAAAAATCAATACTTCACTACTCTGGATCTTGCATCGGGATTCCACCAAATCCCAGTCTCATCTGAAGATTCACCTAAGACAGCGTATTTAGTACCCTTAAATGACTTCCAGTTCACCAGGATGCCATTTGGACTCAAAAATGCCCAAGCTACCTTCCAAAAACTCATGAATACATGCCTGTCTGGCCTCCAAGGCTCTCGCTGTTTCGTTTACCTCGATGACATAGTTGTATACTCTCACAATTTTAATTCACATATACAAAATCTCGCCTCTGTATTCGATAGATTAAGAACCTATAACCTCAAGCTTTAACCTGACAAGTGCGAATTCCTATAAGAGTTGGCTTACCGGGGACACCTCATTGGACTGGTCTCCTATTACAGACGATTCATCCCTGACTTTTCCAAATTAGCCAAACCCCTTACCTTACTCCTTAAAAAGGATACTCCCTTCAGCTGGAAGAACGAACAGCAATTGGCACTCGAAGTACTCAAACAAAAAACTTATTACTTCATCGGTTTTAGCATATCCCGACTTTTCTAAACCTGTTATATTAACTTGTGATGCTTCCAATTTCGCTATTTCAGCAATACTATCCCAAGGGAAAATAGGAAAGGACCACCCCTAGCTTTTGCTTCCCGCACCTTGAACAAAGCGGAGTGCAACTATAGTGTGACTGAGAAGGAGTGTCTCGCCATCGTATTCGGCACAAAAGCCTTTCGCCCTTACCTCTATGGACGCACTTTTACCATAGTCATGGACGATAAACCTCTACAATGGCTATTCAGTTGCAAAGACCCAGGGTCCAGATTAATTCAATGGCGACTCAAACTTGAAGAATTTGACTACATTATCGTTCATAAAAAAGGGAAATCAACACCAACACTGACGCCCTCTCCAGATTCCCTGTAAATCCCATTCAATATCCAGAGCATCAAGTTCCTAACACACAAACAGACAATTGTTCACCTTCTTCATTTGATCACATAACACCTCCATTCCTAATCCTAATAGCAACGAAATACCCTTAACTGACCTCCTCGACGATCTTGAATTTCCATTATCCAATAATCCCGACCTAGAGCCAACGAATAAAGCTAAACCTTCTACCTCACTACATCCTCAACCTTCTACAACCGATCAAATATTTGATTTCGACGATTTCGGTCTCCAAGACTTAGGCCCCTGTGATAATGACATCAATATTAACACTGATTTGCTTAATTTGCCTTCAATCCCATCTGAAAACCTACCCATCCCTCCAAATCAATTCTCCACTCCTTTCCGTCACTCGCCTATACCAGAAATACCTCCTGTCTCACCAGACCAACCCAATTTAATATCTCCAAATGTTCCCACACCTGAAACAGAAATTGAAAAAACAAACAGGACACAAAACGATAATAACTCCCAGTTTTTAAAATCCATCTCTAATAAAGAATTCATACCAAACACTAGCCTGATAGAACACAACGAAAACTTGCTAAAATCACCATACAAAACAATTATAATCCTTACATCTATCGATCTCGATGAATCAAATCCTTACATCTCCGAAATCTTTTCAAATCTAGACAAGAAAGACGAAATCTTAAAAGCTGAAAGAGAATTATTTTCGTTCCAAAAACTAACACAATCAGATAAAACAATATACTTCATGTTCACGAAGGTCCATTACTTTGAAGAAACACCATATCCTGCGATATATGAAACACTAAAACAAATAAAAAACGAAATTCTCCAAGCAAAAGAAATAACAGATATTTCAATCTCCGATTTTCGAAATCCATTCGACAGACTTTCCCATTCTAAAATATATAATATACTCACCCACCTATTCCATGACTCCAACATCTGCATTCATATTTGCCAAAACAAATTAATATACCCCCTCTTAAGTGAGAGACCCAAAATTCTCCGAGATAACCACGATATTCCAATAGCGGGACACTTAGGCTCAACCCGCATGCATAACAGAATCCAAGACCAGTACTACTGGAAGGGAATGAGAAGTGACATAGAAGACTATGTCAAGAAGTGTAAAGCCTGCCAAGAAAATAAAGCCCTCAGGAAAATAAATCTCCTATGGAAATTACTACCACATCCACTGCCCCCTTCCAACTGTGTAGCTCTAGATATCGTAGGACCTCTACCCGAATCTGGACCCGCTAAGCTCCGGTTCATACTCACCTTACAAGACGATTTAACAAAATACTCCGTGACTGCCTTATTCATTTCATCTCCTTATTTGGAATACCCAAATCAATCCTCACGGACAAAGGGACAAACTTCACGGCCGATATTTTCAAAACTACATGTCAATTTCTAAAAATTTAACAGCTTTGGTCTTCCCCTTATCATCCACAGACCTAAGGAGCTTTAGAACGCAGCCATTCCACTCTTAAAGAGTACCTAAAATCATTCGTCAACACACCACTACAAAATTCACCCCTTATGAGTTAATTTTTAGACAAAAAAATCTATATTCCAAATTCAATATACGAGACGAGCCCCGGAACTACTTATTCCGACTACATTAAAATGTTACGACACAAATTTAAATACACACGTGAAAAAGCTGTAATGCTGTAGAAAATATTTTGAAATCTAAAGAGTCTTCTAAGTCATGTTATGACTCCCACACCAGGACTCCTCCTCAATATAAACCTGGTGACTATGTCTACCTAAAAAACAATTTAAGACAGGGAAAAGCACTTTCACCTGTCTGGAAGGGGCCCTTCAAAATAATTCGTGTCCGTAACAACCATACGGCCTCACTTTTAATTTAACAGACGTCACGTAACTCATCACTTCGATGAATTCAAACCCGCCGAAGTGTCCGGGACAAATTAATATGTAAATATATATAAATTATTCATTTAAATTGTACGATAATCTATATTAATTTATAAATAAAAATATTTTCTTATTTACTATTACCAAATAAGTTTTATTTACATCTTATTTATATCCCGTTTCAGTGTCTCAACACAAGCGCAACCGGAAATGGTTCGGCCGCTGCCTTCTAGTTCCGGCATTTACTTTGATAAAATAGGGAAATTAAAAATAATAAGAGGTAAACTAGATGTTGTTAGCCACATAGACATTTCTTATATCGATTCCCACGTGACTAACCTTAACGATGTTCTAAATACAGTAAAACTTTTATGTCAACCATCAAATAATCTCTATTGCGATAACACTTTGTCCCCATTAACAACACGTTTTAATGATATCAAACGGGAATATAACTCGATTTCCCATCTAATATCTAAACATAATAAACTTTCTGCATGGTTCAGAGCAGCGGGTACAATATTCAAACACATCTTTGGCACTATGGACGAAGAAGATGCCATAAAATACGACTCCGCCATAACCTTAGTCCAAAATGACGAAAGGGAATTAGCTCGGCTCATGAAGGAGAACATCTTAATAACGACTACTTCATTTGACGCATTTAATAAAACTATAAATAAAATAAAATACAATGAAGAAATATTAAATAATGCATTAAACGGAATACTTAATAATACAAGCAATTTATTAGGCTAATCAAAGGTCCATTTAATATTTAGTAGCCTCGAAGCTTCGCTACTCGCCTTATCATTCCAATTGGAGGACGTAACCAATGCCATTGTTCTAAGTAACCAAAACATCCTACACCCCAGTGTTTTGTCCCCGTCATAATTGTATAAAGAACTTATAGATAACGATAGGCAGACCTACCTAGAGACGCAGGGATACCTATAGCTTTAAGTATAAACAATATACACGTAATTTTAAGTATTTCCGATGTTTCCTGCTATTTCCTTAATAATAAAATTGTCTTCGTCCTACAAATCCCTCTCACAAAAGACGAAGAATTCAAACTATACCATAATATAGCCCTGCCTACTCCTCATAATTCAACTAACCCAAACATATATAGCCTAATCCTACCTTCAACTCCCTACATCGGAATATCTAATGATAAATTAAGTTATTGTAATTTTGATAGCTTAAACAATTGTAAATCTATACGCTCTGAGTTCCTCCTGTGTAAAATCCAGTCCATATCATTAACAAGTCATAACCCTATATGTGAAAGTGAACTACTCACCAAGACATTCAGTGCTATACCCATTCAGTGCAAAACTAAAACACTATTCAGTGAAATGGACATTTGGAAACCACTAGTAAATAATCGGTGGATTTTTGTGCAATCTCGCCCGAATAAGATAACCATCGACTGTGGTATCTCAGGGTTAAGAGAACCTATTATAATCGGCACGGGTATTTTAAATATCCCCGCACAATGCTCAGTGTACACAAGGAGCACAAGGCTCGTGTCATATGAAAACGCTTTAAATATTAATATCCCTACACCTAGTTTAGATTTCAATATAATCAATGACCCTTGATGTAAGCTTAATGTATCCTATAGTGTTAAAGAACATACATCTCCTATTTTACTGCAAAATTTAGACCTAGATCATTTTACCAGTGACAACCAAAATTTAGAAACCTTTAACAAACTTAATAACATAATCAATAAACCCTTAGCAGTAAAATACGGGACCCATCATATAACCATAACCTCTGTCTTATTAATAATTATAATTATATTTTTAACTTTTAAACTTTTAACGTTTAAAAATAGACTTAATATGAATGTAACAACTCCGGCTCGTAACGATGATGAAAATCTTTCAACTTCCCAACACGAATATTCACAAATCCCAGCATCTCGATTGAGGGAAATTGCATAAATTATATTTCTGAAGTTCGGTTATTTTTCCGATATTCAGTTTTCCGCGGGGGGCTGTTATACCCCATGAATGTTAGGACATCGTTTAACACATCTCTTTCACGCTGCTGCGTCAGCAACATAAAGCCTATATAACGGATTTCCCGACGAACGCCAGTTAGTCTTCAGAGAGTCTTCAGTCGATCTACAAGAAGTCTACATTCCGTCTCAATCAATCTTCAAAACTCATTCCAATATCAGTCATCGTTACTAAGTCGTTACTATTTCCTTCCAAAATCTTTCTAAGTCCTAGTTAATATAAGTGTATTAATTTCTTATTGCGAATTTAATTGAATTATATTGTGTCGTGTATTAAATAGTTTTTTTTAAAAAGCTCTATTCACGGTCCCGTATAATAGCTCGAGAATGGTTTGGAACGTATTAAAACGTCCCTATTCCACTTGTATCAGGTTTACATTATTAATTATCTCTTCCCGCTTGGAAAAGGCTCACGATATATTTATACAAAATACCCGATACAAGAGCTTCGCCCTCCCACGTTTATTTAAAAAAAAATGTAGGGGGAGGCACACCTACACACCCGCCGTGCACGGTGAGCGCCAACCATTTTAATGCACTCCCCCCGTAGGTAACGCTGATTCGGGAACTGGACCGTAGTCCACAGCAAAAACTAGCGAACTAGTAAAAGAGGCTTGGCCCCTTGCTAGTGCGTAAGCACAAACATCGACCGAAGTCGCGCATGTCAATGCGTGTAAATGCCATACAGAATACGAACGAATCCAGCCACAGTGAATGAACGTCACACGGTTTAGGCAAATAGGCACACTGACCGTAAACCCTCCGTGAGCGCCACCACCTGCCAGACTGCCGCTCCTGCAGATGTGATGTAAGTGTATGGCATCACCACCAATTGCATGATCAGCACGACTACTAGTTGCAGAGCGTGTTATGACTCTAGAGCTCACCTCAAGGGAATGGGGTCCCACGTTGTGCAGCTTTCGGCCGCAGCCTTGAGAGTCTCCTCAGATCCATGTGCTCCAAACACCGGTGGCACTGGAGCACATGTGTCGACCACACAACGGCATACAAGGGCAGATATAGCCAAAAGGCTATATCTATAAGATGTTAGTAATAATTTGCCATCAGAAAGGTTTTGTGTCACTGACGTTGAGTAAAGGCGCAAGCGGCGAAAAGCCTCTTAGCCGCGCGCGCGCCGGTTTGCACCACTTTTATAGCCCAGTCCAGCAACGCAGCTACGAGAAGCTATACACGAGTCTCACGCCGGAAAATGGAGCGCACATAGTAGTTATATTTTTGATTAATATTTATTTGTCATAATGTATGAATTGTAATTGGATAGGCAAATAAAAATTGTTACTATTGGTAAACTAACGACGTAGCCGGACATATAAATATAGGCAGGTTTGACCAAAAAATATATTCCATACTCCATAGTCCATTCGTCCACCGTGTATGCTTAAGGTTTTCATTCAGTCAGTCACTCACAGCTCTTTAAAATAAGTTCACTGCCAAACATAGGCCTCCTCCATAGATTACCACTGAGTACACTTACTTTCCTGGATGTAGCAACTAATGGTATGATTAATGGGTTATTTCTACATCTAGTGAGGAATTACTCAACAAACGAATATTAGTACGAGGAAGCTCGAAGTACCGCAGCTTGATAGAAAGGCTATGCTCAAAATTTCTCTTCTAGATAAAATCCGTAACAAAAATATCCGCAGAAGAACAAGATTAACTGACGTAGCCTAGCAGATCGGTAAACTAAAGTTAATAATAAAATAATTTGAAAAATCTTAAACAACACAAATTGATCGTATGTCGTAGTGATCGTGATGATTATTTTATTTAATCCTGGTGATACTGATTAGGTTGATATTCGTATTAAGTTATTATTACATTATTGTATTCTCAATGAAGTTAGAGGCAAACAATTCTGATAACACCTTGAGCCATACTATGTATAGAAAAAGACCCATACAGATAGATATTTAAACGGTATTTCTCACCACCATCCTTCACAGTTAGCTACCGTGGGTAAATCTTTGTTTCAGAGAGCATGAGGGATCTGTGATAGTAAGCACCTGGCGGCCGAGATCCACCACGTCAAGCAAGTTTTGCATGATAAAAAGCTTCGGGTCCCACGCCTACGTCACAGTGAAGGAGTGAAGCCAGCCACGGTCGAGCTTGTACCTGCTGTACTGCCATATGTTAGAGGAGTCACTGACAAGAATGGCTACATATTGAAGCGCGCTTCCATCGAAACACACTTTAAGCCGCCGAAGAAGATTGGTCAGTTTTTACCATGAGTCAAGTGTAACGTCCCTCTGCAAGATGCAGGAGTGTACAAGCTTGTTTGTGAATGTGGTATCTCATACATAGGAAAAACTAAAAGTTCAATTAAACCCGCGTTAAAGAACATATAGTTGATGCGAAGAGTAGACGCTCTGGGAAGTCTGCAGTCTGTGAACACGTACAGGATCGCCCCTGTCACTACATCAGATTTGATAGACCACAAATCATCGCTAAAGAACACCGATTCCTTCCAAGGATGATTCGCTGGCTATTGAAATCAAAAAACATCCTAATTTCAATAGAGAAGATGGCTCGGTGCTACTATCTGCTTGGGACCCTATAATAAATAAAATTAAAACCCAACCCAAGCATACAACTGCAAGACTTCAAGATACCATAAGTTCATACTGTGTAGATCGGAACAAAAGTTATATTTTAATCTATGGTAACCGCTATTAACTATGATATCTGGACGTTGAACATCTCAGTCCCCCCCGTGACTGCCCTCGATAATAAGAAAGACGTATCTAACAAAAAGTAAATACGGAGAAAAAAATATTTTAAGTTGAAAAACGGGAAAACCCATCCTGTGATTTATTTATTGCATTTATCAAAATTCTGTGAATGTACCATTTTTCGGCCCATATCTCTTCGTATCTTAGTATTATAACATTTTAGTATTGATAATATACATATTTTTTTTTCGAAAAGAAGCGTTTCTTTTTAGCAAAAAAATCCGAAAAATTACCTAGAACTAAGTAGGAAAGCCGTAAAACACCATATGCGCCCTTTCAATATAGCACCAAAAACATCACTACAAATTCACCAATTACAACAGCTATTTTCATAATATTAAGTTAAGTATTAAGAATTAATATTAAGTATTAAGAATAAAAGGCGCATTTTATTATTTACGACTTTCATCCGTAGTACCTTAGCTGTTGCGGCTATTTAAATAATAGGATAAAGAGTTAGATACTATTACCTATCTTTCACAGCAGGTGGCACTACAAAGCCCAAGAAAACAATGTTTTTGAAGGTATAAACGTCATTCAAATTAGGGGTTAATTTAAGTATTAAATCAGAGTCGTTTAATCGGGTACATAATCAACATTTATTTATGAACGGAAGTTGTACAAATGTATCAAAAATGAAAATATTGGTTATGGCACAATCACAAAACTAAAAACTAATCCTCTTTGGAACCAAATATCTTAACTAGTAACAATTAGAACCCTGACATTAGGAGCTTGTTACCTTGTGACCCGTAATATGTCTTATGACTATACTACAATAAACAGTCTTAATCAGTCAAAATATTTCACAACAATATAAAGATGTAATCTTTCGGTGGCTTAAGCGGCTCTTCTAGCGCCTAAAATGACATAAATATTTACAAAGAGATCTGTATCTACATACACGTAAAGGCACTCTGTTACTCTTAGGAACCACATATCTTAATTAGTAAAGATTAGAACCCTGTACGTTAGGAACTTAGTCACTATGTGACCCATAAGTCTTAAAACAGTCTTAAAAGCAGTCAAAATATTCCACAACAATATAAAAGTAACAAAAAGGCTCTTCTAGCGCCTAAAATAACATATGTAAATGTTTTATGTTTACAAAGAGATCTATACGTAATTAATAGGTACTCTGTTACAGCAACCATCAATAAACAAAACAAAAAAAGGCCCGTCTTTCCGGCACACAAAAATAAGTCCAACTTAATTTGGAAATAGCAAAACGTAAAAAAGAGTTAAAAACATAAAAATTGTTATAAATTTTTTTTTTGCACAAATCACTTAAAGCTTCTCTAACTATCGTCATATTCAGTGATCAAGTTGACTGCATCATCATTAACAGGCAAATTATTCCAGAATGCCCTCCTATTCTCGGGCATTAGAGGACTTAACTTTTGAAGTATTTCATCTTTACGTTCTTGCTTTATTCCTCGGAAGTAGTTTTTGATTACCGGCGAAGATATCCCAATCTTATTGTTTTTGACTCTCAGAAAATCGAGATCCATCGGTTCTGCATCAAAATCCGTTTTGTAGACAACTGAAGTTCGGTGTCTTTGGAATACAACCTCACACATGTCACTATAGGTAGGCTCGAGCTACTCCAGGTTGCGATCTTCTTGAAGATGATCCATGTCCATGTTGCAACTTTATAAAGATGAGCAATCCTCAAATGTAATCCTCAAATGTATAAAAGTCACTAACACCCATATCTTTTACTGTGATCTTACGATGGGTATCTGCCACCGCACGATGGAAATCTTCGAAGTCATAGATTCTTTTCTTTTGCTTCATAGAAAATTCGACCTGGTGGTGTAACTCATCCGCGGACATGAAGGTATGCCCAACTTCAAAGTATCTGAGGGTGATTGTTTCTAGATTGACGTGTGTGGAATTTATTAAAAACAGAAGGTATGAAAATAAGCTCCAATTTGTTCTGCGCTGCGCAGTTATCAAGCCACAGAGTGATATGTTTCACATCTCGGTTTTGCAAGAAGAAAGCCCGAAAAACAGCTAGTAATATCATCTTTCTTTCTGCCTTGAATAGCTTCGTGCCATATGCATGCAAATGTCTCCTTTGAGCTGCTACTTTTTTATCACCGAGAGGAACGAAACTTTCATTGAAAGCTATCAGCCTCAGGCAGAATATCACTGTTTTGAAGGTGTCAATTCGTGGAAGCATGATCACCTTTTCCAGGTCAACGGAGTAGTACAAAACGTCACTGTCTGTGCCAAGGGTCATTTGAAGATTCTTATCCTCATTGTACTTTTCTCTTGCCAGTGTGAACGTTTGTAGTGATTTTCGTAATTCAAGCACTCAGTGCAGGAACGATGTCTTATTTCAGGATTAGGGTTGTGAAATTTATATTTTTCACATGTCTCGCACTCTTCATTGCCCAATTTTGCAAAAGATATATTCAGTGATTTAACAACTCTTCGATAGTGATCATAGGATACAGTACATTTTTGAGTAGGATCATTTGTTATATTATATTTTGCACAAAAGTCATTGTACATGTCCCGCATATTAATATCGGAAGGTAAATATTTGTTGTTGTATTGTTCATGTTCTCGTCTGTAATGTGATAGGGAAGGATGAAATGAATTAATGTGCTCAATTATATTCGTGTTATCTATCTTTTTAGGATTAGGATTTGTGCCTTTCTTGTCCTTCGGTTCTTCATGGTCTACAGACTTAATTGCATTTCGAACGGCTTTATCGTTAGACTTGTTAAATCCTAGTGTAGTTAAAAAAAAACTTTGCAAACACTGAGTTTTTCTCCGTTTCCGTTCGAGAAGTAATAAAAAACAGACTTTAAATGTCTCGGGTCTGAACTATTAGTTGCACATCTATCTGGATTCTTCTGAGATGTGTTACCTTTAATGAAGTATGTTTGTTCCTTCCAAGTCATATTACGAAACAATTTATTCAATGAGATTCTTTGACTTTCCGAAAATTTTGTTGAGCATTTCTTTTTACAATTTTCATCACAGCCTGGTTTAACGTAGTATTTGGATTCAATTTTTAACTTCTTCATAATTTCCTGCCGCACAGCTAGTTTTGTTGCATAATATTTCCGTTTTCTTATCGTCCCTTTCTTAGTAAGTTGAACTTCGACGTTTTGATTTTCCTGAATCTTTGACTCCGGCTCGCTAACATCTTCAGATGATGTCTCGGATATATGGACGTTATTCAGCGGCTGTGAAGACTGTATAACATCGTTTTCAGAGTCTGAATCAAATAATTGCGGATATCCTGCTTTCTTTTTTTGAGGTGGAACATAATCTTTATCTTTAACTGAATTATCCGAATCAAATTCAGTTCCCGAAGGTGAACTGCTGCTGCTACTATTGTTGCAGATTTCTTTAAGATTTTTGTCATGACCAATGTTGTCGTTGATGGTAGTAGTGCTACAACAAGCTTGATCGATGGGACTGATGCTAATACTACCGTTGGCGTTGGCGTTCATTGTCCGGATTGGCACGGATGCTGTCAATGGCGGAGTTAGAGCTGCAACAAGTTTGCTCACCGGTACCAAAATTGTCGACCGAAGTAGCCGGGCTTTTGGGTACTAAATTGTTTGATAATGCTCTTGAAATAAGGTGATAACCACGACCCGCCTTCTTCATCTTTAGTTTTATCTAAAAAAATGTAAATACATTATCAGAAGCGTGAAAGCAAACCAAACCAAAAAGCGTACGACGTAGATATACGTTATATTATAACAAGTTCACCGTCCCGATAAAATATTTATAACTACCCGCTTCTTAGGAAGGTATGTTATAGCTACGTTTGTTATAGCGAACGTAGGTGTAAACTAACCTATAGTCTATTTTTAGGTGCTTGTCTAAAGGTAAACAAAGAACTGTCACAAAAACAAATTTAATTCGACGTTTTAAGTCATAATTTGGCAACTAAACGAAATATTTGCTATAAACAAACAAATTAGATAAATTCATGTACTTATTATCTATTTAGAAGGAATAAATACATGCACCACTGAAATAAGTATTTAACGGTTGTTAACATTTAGTTAAATACCTAAAGAAATGCAGTATAAATTCGTTTGAAATTATCATTACCTGTGAAAATCCTCCGCACTTGAAAATGTTGCTCACAGGAGAGTGGTGGTGTCGGTACCGATGCTACACGCCAGACCTTAACAGCCGCTCAGGCGCAACTGAAGCGTTCCCGAACATTTCCCTTCCCCTCGCGTCCCTTTGCATACAGCGACACGAAATAGTAAGGGCACTTCTACTCACTTGCGTCTTTTTTATTAAGTATTGATTGATATATAATTTCGTTCCACGGAAAAATAAAACGCATCTACCACATACCTCTATTAAAAGAAGTGGTGTACTAAATTGAAAAGACGCAAGTGGTAAATAAGTCTTTTTCTTCTAGTATTAGCTCAGATTATCAAACGATTGAAAGGTGCAATAGCCAGTTACGTCTTTTCATAGTCACACGCAGAACTTAATGAATAAATGCGTCTTTTTACTTCTCCATCAAAGTAGTTATTCATTGAAAGATTAGACTCATCTACGCAAATACGTCTTTTCACTTTACTTCGATCAAAGTGTGTCCTTTCATCTTAGTTAAAGTATAAATGATAATGGAGAAGAGCCTTTCTTCACTGTGGTAAATCCTAAACTAAATGAGATAAAAAATTAAAAAAAATATCAGCAGGTACGCCTTTTTTTCCTCATTCGGATAATATATATAACTCAATTTTAGACAAAATGTTAGATACGTCCTTTTTACTATCGGGGGCAGGTGGGTGCTGTAAAGCACTCGAAACGTCGGGTATTTAAAAAATATATTATACGCGATAAAATCCGTAAAAACTAGTATTATTTAAATGTGTAGTGTTCGCGTAAATATAAGAAATCAAGATGCTACTAACCGAAAAAATACTGCTGTAGAGAAGTTATCTCTGTAGAGCGTGGCGACTATAGCAAATACAGAGGATATTAATGGTAATTAATGATAAATTAATATTCAAAAACTGAAAGTAGCTAGAGATAACACTGCACCGTAACCATGGATTCTTTAAAGCAGCCCAAACGTCAGAAATTATTTAAATAAGTTAAAAAAGATGCATTAAAGTTCGTAAAATGTGTTTTATTAAATGTAATAAACATCCCAATCAATGTATGTAATGTAGGCAATGTACGTGGGAAGCTTTGGTATGGTAATGCATTATGAAAATGTAGTTTATTAGTCTATACAAACTCATTGCGCTTAAAATGTCTATTGTTGAAATCGATAAAGTCTAAATCGCGAGGCACGTTCTTGCACTGAATGTGCTGCCTGTAGACACTTAACGGTTCAATGCAGGCTGAATAGAAATAACTTTGGCTTTCTAAGTCTTACACTGGCATTTAAGCTTTTATTTAATAACGTTACCCTGAAAATATAGTAATTTAGCAAGATTTTTTTAAATATTTTAAGCCAGTGACTTGCGTACGGATTTAGAAAAGAGATGACTGTGGACTTGCCACTATCTCCCATGACGGTAAGTAGTGATGTAGTCTAAGACGTTAAAGCACAGACTTAACTTGACAAAAGTTTATTTACGCTGCTGCTCTGTTCTTATAAACATATATAAGTTTGTATAAATTTATACATAGGGAACGGTGGACTTTATAAAAGTTGGATGATAAAATAACTTTATAACATGTTAACAATAGCCAATAAAAAATGTCGTTATATGTACAGGCAGCAAGAGTTCGTTGCAACATTTAGCTCGATGCGCTGCCGGTTATAGAGGTATGCCGATAGCTTAAGACATTATATCCAAGATAGATGAAATAACTTCAAAAGGCGTTCAGCTGAGATTGCAATGGGTTCCATCGCATATCGGGTTACGGGGCAACGAAAAAGCTGACATGTTAGCGAAATATGCGGTTAAGAATGGAAAAGAATCTAATATTATTTTGGATTACTCAGAAGTTATGCCTAAATACAAAAGTATATGTTATGAAATGTGGAAGGAATACTTTAACAAACGGTCACTAGAAAAAAGAATATGGTACAAAACCATACAGTATCAGACTCTTCGTGTGCCCTGGTTCGTTAATACTAGCTTGAGTAGGAAATTAGTTGTTACTGCTCATATACTCACATCTGGACACATTCCATGTAAGAAATTTACCGTCTTGATGAGAAAAACAATTATTTTATTCTTTAAGTTCTTTGAATTTGGAATATTCTAGATGCCTTCTGGCAATGCTCTTTGTATGTTCGTGAAGTTCCATTACAATCGGTTTAGACATTCTAAAAATTAGCCCGGACGGATAGAAGACAATTCCTTTAAAAAATGGCTATTCCTCTTTGCATGCGAATAACCCTCTCAAGTTAATCAAAGGCAGTTATTTCGATATTAGAGACAGACAATTCAATTTTATTTATATGCATAAATTTAATTTTTACTTGAATTTGAGACTTAAGACTTAGAGAAATAAAGCCAGGATTCGAACTAAATCAAACAAAATTTGTTTTGCTACCGTCGAAATAAAGCGGTTTATATATATCGCGTCTCAGAAATGGCAGAATATGAATGAGAGTGGATTTCAGTGTGCGTTAGTATATTAAAAGAAATAATATTGTGATATTTGGAACATTACCTTGGCCTAATAAGTTAATATAAATAAAGCAAAATATGAAATCGAAATAATTAAAGATATTCTAGTACTCGTACAGATTTGAAGTAATGCATTTAAATAATGCGACTATGTACCATCAAAAGAATGAGGAAAAAGAGTACTACTAAAAATTGTTACCGTCCACGCGTTTTGATTTTTATAGTTTGTATAGTACACTTTAAATAATCAGGATTTTTCTGTAAATAAGTGTTATAAAAAGCAGACCATTCATTATGATAAGTGAATGTTTTGGTCTATAAACCTACCATCTATTAAGAATCGAGAGAGATGGTAAGTATGCCTTATTACAAGTTAAAAAGGTCTCCTGTTTTAAAAGCTGCAATATTTTGTATTGGCATATGGTGAGAGCGAGATCCTTCCTCAGTTGAGATGAATACTGTCGTGCTGCATCCGCAATACACGATACACGATACACGATACACGATACACGATACACGATACACGATACACGTGGCACTTTTCTACAGTCAATCGTTTGTTTATTCAGGATTCTATCAGTCTGATGTTTGAAGGTATGCAGGTAGAAAACCTTTTTTTAATAAAAGAAGGAATAAGTCAGCTCAGAAAAGTTAAAAATACTGGATATTTATTTTATACGTATTTTATATGTGGTAGAGCCATGTTGCAGCTATATTATGATTGAAGCACGAATAGGTCGACCCGACCGGGGAAGGAACACGCTCTCGCCGAATATCAAAATAAAATGGCTACTTGATGCTGCTGTGTTATTCAAATGGTAAATAAGCGTTTGCATTTTGATTCTTAATCAAGGATAAAAATAATGAAGATAGGGCCACGGCATTCACTTACCATCTAGCTGACTGTTCGCCTAGTTATTACCTTTACTCTATGAAATAATTTTAAAAGGTCACAAAAGTTAAAAATACATGATTTTAATATAGCAATGATCAATAAAATTAAATGTCGTAGTTCATTTTATCGAGTAAACATTTTCATGGATGCGTCTCTATTCCCGTGTTTGAGCAAAGCAAACTTGAGCACTGCCTTTGAACTAAACGATCTTCCTGACTGTTTATTGCATATACATATTTGAACGCCAACTACAAAACAAAGCGAACGTTTTATAATTGGTCTTTGGGGTAGAAACCAGATTTACTATTTATTATTTTTGTAAAATTTTACTCCAACACACAGTTCACCTGATTGCTACTTGCAATGATTCTGTAGCTCCAGTAAGAAACAGAAACAAGTTTTTTTTTTCAATATAGACCCTAAATAATACTAACTGAAAATCACTTTTTTTATTTACCACTGGTTCAGAAGAAAACTTTTGTTCTGGGAAGAACCAGCAAGAAACCCAGCGGTACATTTAAAAAAATTGCAGTTTACGTTCATGTTTATTACAATTAATGTTTACAAATGGACGTAACAAAATAAAATAAAATAAAATACGGTCGCTTGTAAAAATGATATAATGACTTGCTAATATCTTTTCTGGTACAATGGTAAGACCTTTCTAAAAGAAGATTGCCGCCGGGCGCCCTCTGGCGCCTTGTTTTATACTGCTGATTATTAGTCGGTGTAGCCGCAACAATTAACAATACGTAACAAATTAAAAATAACTTGGTAGCGATCATCCTACCCAGGGGTTATTATCATCTATAAATTCCTTAACATTATAATAATAGTTTACATACAAACTTAGTTTAATAAAGATTTTGAACTATGTGCAAGTCAAATTTTGTATATTTTCTGGGGTTTTGTTGTAAAAGCGTATACATTTCCCCAAGAGTGAATTACTGACTCGGTGGAGTCGAGAAACTAGTACTAAGATGATAAGTGGATACTGTGGCCCATAGACATATATATTTATTCTCGATAAAGAATCAAAATACAGATGCGCTGGTTTGACTAAAATGAAAATTTCGTAAAAAAAATGAGATCAAGATATAAATATTTCTTTTTATTTATGATAAACTCTTATTGCTATCCTCCACCCACTAAAAGTATTACTCGCTGGTCTAAAGTGTATTTTATAGGTTAGAAATGCAGGTTTCCATTCAATGTTCTCCTTTACCGCCGTGCATATGAAATGAAACAAAATGCTTATATATTATTAAAATGGTGCAACACGTGGAGCAATATCATTGTAAGTTTAGGGTTTATGGATCCACTCCAATGGTTTTAGGTACTTTAATATTGTTTCAAATCTTTGTAAGGCAATAAAACTGCAGTGTGAAAATTTGTGACTTATATTTATGAAGAATTAACAAACAGTAAAAGGAGACAATCATTTTTGGGTCCACTAGAAATTTTAACGACCCTCTATAGTATCGCACACAAAAAGATACCAATTTATTATTATATATAGCCTAAAGATTTTTTGAAATTGTAAACGGAATCAACAAATGTGAAAAAAAAAGAGTTGTTTTGATTTTCGACTTCAGGACATTGGTTCTGGTAATGTAATATTTAAAAAAAATTGTATCAGAAAGTGCTAACTCGGTAAAAAATTAAAACGAGTTAACTCGAGTTGAAATTCAGGTCTCGAACTCGAGTTACACATTCCAAATTAGCTGATCGAAGCTGTGTCAATTTGTCACAAATTATTTTTATATTTTGGTCTTCCATCCAACACAATTGTTATTACTAAACTTAATAGGTAGTTATATATTTTTGGTTTGCGTAACGACAATCTTCATAAAATAATATCACTCTAACGTTATGACGTAGGTCTTAATGTTATTAATAATTTAACTGTCACAAATTATACTTAATCAATTTATATTATATATAACATAAACTGATATTAGATAGTAAACATATCACGTTATTTTAATTTATATTGATAAACTTAATGTATTAATAAATTGCTCGAATTAGTAAGTTGAGTTCATCAATAAATCGTAGACAGACACTGCATTTACCGTAAGATAAAGATTTCCTATCACCTTTTAGACTCTTTGGCCGAGATTCACGGATTATATTAGAAAGTATAAACATAAAACATAAACACTCACGCCTGTCACCCAGAGGGGTAGGCAGATACTACAGACTTCCATTTAGCACGATCCTGATATACCTTTCTCGCCTCTTCCACATCCATATACCTACGCATACATGCTCGTCGGTTAAGGGTACTCTTAATTTGGCCCATTTTTAGTATATCGCCAATTTGGTCCACAAACTTCCGCCTAGGACGTCCCTTTCCGACTCTTCCATTCACTTCTGCAACATATATTTGCTTTGTCAGTCTTTCCGCATTCATTCTTTCTACATGACAAAACCACCGAAGCATTCCTTTCTTAATCCTGGTCACCGCATAATCTTGCAAACCACACTCTTCTTTTATCACACAGTTTCTCACCCTGTCACTCAGATTCAGCCCTAACATACTCCTTAGCGACCGCATTTCTACTGCATTTATTCTACTCTCGTGCTTCTTCTGCCACACCCAACTTTCACTACCATACGTTAAAGTAGGGACTAATACAGCACTGTGAATTGTCATACGTGCCTTTTTAGACACATTCTGACTTTTCACAATAGAGTATAGAGCTCCATTTACTTTATTTCCTGCATTCACTCGTCGTTCAATATCCTTATCATATCTCCCATCCCTGCTGAATACACAACCCAAATATATGAACTCATCCACTTGCTCAATTAACTCTCCCTCTATTCTTATTTCCCATACCGTCTTGCTTTCATCTCTTTCAAAAACCATCACTTTCGTCTTACTTGCGTTCACTTTCATTCCCCTTTCTTTTAATGACCTGTTCATTAATGTAACCATCATTTGCAACTCGGCCGCCGATGACGCAAGTATGACTTGATCATCGGCGTACAAAAGGCATTTGATGGTTAACTCACCCATTCTTAACCCGCATTCTTCAACTTTCAAATTTTCCAAACAGCTGTAACATAAATAGGTTGAACAGCCACGGGGAAGCTACACAGCCCTGTCTGACATCTTTATGGATGCCAAACCAGTCCGAGTAGACCCCGTTGATTCTAACACAAGCACTCGAGTCCCTATACAGAGACTTTGATGCCTGTATCAAACCAGCGCTCAACCTAAATGCGTTCAGCGTTTGCCATAACACATCCCTGTCCACTCTGTCATAAGCCTTTTCCAAGTTCATGAACGCACAAAAACTTTTTGGTTTTTCGCCAAAAAACTTCTCCGCGATCATGCGCATGGAAAAGACTTGATCTGTACACCCCATTCCCTTTCTAAATCCCGCTTGCACATCCCAAATTTTTCCATCAATTTCTTTCATAACTCTTTCAATTAGTACCTTAGCATACAGTTTTCCCACAATGCTAAGAAGGCTGATTACCACGGTAATTTTTACAGTCCTGCTGTGACCCTTTTCCCTTATATATTGGGACTATCACGGCTTTGCACCAGTCTCCCGGTACCCGCTTTAGTTCCCAACATAAATTAAACAAGGTGTATAGCAGGCCGGCCACCACGTCCTCTCCAGCCCTTAGCATTTCGAGTGAAACTCTATCATATCCGGCTGCCTTACCTACTTTCATGCTTTTCATTGCTTTCATTATTTCATCTATACTTATCTCCCTATCTCTTTCATCTTCTTTCGCAATATATATTTCATTTAGTTCACACTTCTCCTCACTCATAAATTCGCTTTCAAAATATTCCTTCCATCTCTTTAGACTCAACACTTCATCATTCAGGATACAGCCATTCTCGTC
The DNA here is from genome assembly GCA_907164705.1 of Parnassius apollo. Classification (NCBI taxonomy): domain Eukaryota; kingdom Metazoa; phylum Arthropoda; class Insecta; order Lepidoptera; family Papilionidae; genus Parnassius; species Parnassius apollo. Next base: position 1,540,872 of record CAJQZP010001016.1, read on the forward strand.
TCGTATCGCATTCAATCTAGGCTGTTTTGAAAGTCCCCTGGTATTTCTTACGAGTTTCCAGAACATTTTAATATTTTCCTGGAAGTTATCCGATATTCTTCATCATTCTTATCCATTCTTTCTTGCTTTTTCCTTTCAACTAATTCTTTTACTCTCTTATTTAAACGTTTATATAAAGTATAATGATAATTGACAACTTTTTTTTAGTAAGTAACGTATAACAGTGAGTGTAAAGTACTTGAGAACCTTTTTCTATAAATGAGGCATTCAATCTTAGTCTTTAGTGGTTGCAACACGTTTAAATTTTAAATCTTAATCGAGGATAAGTTAAAACTTCTGTAAACCGCAGCATCCACTTACCATCAGGTGGATTATGTGCTCATTTGACATACTTATTCAATAAAAAAACGTAAGGAAAGACATCTTTGGATACATTCATATATGTATATTTGTTGTGTTCAAACCGTTGTTGATGACCAAGTATAATACGACCGGTTCTTTTTGCGTCCGACATCAGCAACAAATTAAAATGTATCGCTAGTCCTTGAAGCCATAGATTTTCGGGTCGATTCATTGACATTGAAGGCAAAAGTTTTATCTCATATCCCTTATTATTGAAAATGTCCTTCTGATTCCTAACTATATCATAAATGAACATGTTTTCTTGGCTATAATAGTGTTTGAAATGTAAATTATTACTTATTCAATACATACATACACATTTAAAAGAAAAAATAAAAATAAAAGATATATAAAATAGAGTAATAAAGAAATAAATATAGAAAAAACTATATTTTGATGAGAATTATTATTTAGACACTCTTTACAATACTCATTAACTTTCTTTAGCAATCCACTTATAACAAATCTGTATGCCTTGCAGACTGAAAGCTTGCAGAACTGCCCGTAGGCAGATAAAAAATGATAAAAGAAATATGCAAATGCAGTATATGGATACTACAGTATAATATGAAATACCTATTCTATCACAGAAAATGTTCTTCTGATTTAAGTTATTTTGGCGTTAATAATGTTTGGGATTTATACTTACTAATCAAAATGATAAATAATACTATTGAAATTATACATGTGTTTTGTTATTCTTACATAACCAGTTTAAAACGTCTTATTTCCCCACTATTTATAAGTGTGTTATAACATAGATAAACATGATATTTACATAGTCTTTTTGGCTTTAATTGTATTAAGGGTATAATAACTAATCAGTTAACCCATTTTAAAACAAAGTTTACAAACTGCGCCTGTCTGTATATACTGCTTTATGGTATGTATGTATGGTATGATAAAAACTCACTGTATTTATTATAATTATTATTAATTATTATAAATACAGTGGGTTTTTTCATTCTTATATAATCAGTTTAAAATTTCAAGCGTAATATATATATATATATATATGTATATATATATATATATATATATATATATATATATATATATATATATATATATATATATACATACTATATACATTACTAGAATTAAATAGTGTTCAGGATATGCTAACCAATTAATCAATGCAAACAATGTTCCCAAACAACAAAAGTTCCAACAAAAAAATACAGCGTAAAGCCACTGCATTATAAATGCAATGGCATTACAGCACAACCAGTTTAAAACATCTTTCTTACTATCGGTATAGCGTATGTAGGTAATATTATAAATGAACATATTATCCCTTACTCGTCTTGGCTTTATTAATGTTACTTTAATGGTATTTGAGATAAATACTCATTATCAATCAATACATGTAAAAGATAGTACCTGTTCATTGTACACAGACAAATACTATATTTTGTTGAAACTACTGAGAATTTTCCGTCTATCTTAAAATATACCTATAATTGCTGAATTTACCTGCAACTTTATACTATTAATTATTAAATAGGCTACTATTTTAACTTATAATACCAGTGAATAATACCAGACAATCGCTTTCTCAGTATTCCGTATTCCGGTAAAACTAATATTACTATTGTAGTCTATAGATCATAAGGAATAAATCAACATGCATTTCATTTCAAGGGTTACTAAAATTTGTGGTGACCCATTCTCCATACAAAAATAAATTTTCTTCTTTGACCTTTGCTTTTTTAAAGAATAATAGTGACACACAAGCACACAGGCCACCTGATGTTAAGTCTATGATGTGGATCACATACTTACCATTTATATCTGTCCTTGATTAAGAGTGAAAATGCAGATGCACTGTCACTCATGAGGCCTGAGATGGGTTTGTTTCAAGTAAAAAGAATATCCTATTTTCTACACTGACCATAAAAAATACAGCGGCAGTAAGCTGCTATTTTACGCTGGTATTCTGTTAAAGCGTGGTCTATTCCCCGATCAAGCTACAACCATAATATTGCCACGTGCTTTTTCTGCTCAACCCGTTACACAGGGCATGAGTTGGGTTTTATTATTATTCTCTTGATTGGTATGTATATTTCCATAGTGGCAATGCTAACTCCTACCATATAGCTCGATAAATCAACAATCGGTGGGGCAGAAAGTTTCTGGACTGGCAGTCTTGTAACAGCCCACTAGTAGTGAGTGAATATTTGGCAAGAGATGCATAAAATCCATGTATGCAGGCTCAGGACGATGTTTTATGGAATTCCTTGGTATTGATGACAATGAAGATGATGATGATGATGGGCTGAGCGTTGGCTAATTTACATACGAAGGATTTTCCGTAACTGCAACTCAGAACTAAGATTACAATCGCAGTACCATTGAAGGGTACGACAGTTTTAATATTACTTTAACTTAATTGTAATCACGCACGAGATGAGTTTTTACGTCGTTTGTATGATAAAATTACTAAACCATTATTTCTATAATAGCATTCAGAATAAAAGCGTATACATCAAAGTATATATCCACTTGGATAGATAAAAGACACGTTCATTTTATCTTTGCGACTGAAATTATCTGAACTAAGTGAATTCCTCCGCTTTACGTCTCGAGGAATAAATCAGAAGGTCCACTGAATACATACAATATACCTGAATGCCTCGTGAAGTATTTATTACACGTTCATTCGACTGCTTGATTTACGAAGCGGATTGGGTTTACTTGTATTAATCTATCAGTCTTTGTGATATTTTTCTACAAAGGACTAAAAATTTTATGCATTAAATTTTCAACTATATATTACTGAACAGAAACAGAAATAAAAAGTTTTTTATTAAACATAGATTGTAAACAATACTTATTGAAATTAACTTTTTTCAATTACCACTAGCTCGCAAAAAACACCTCTGTCCTGGAAAGAAGCAGCAAGGTAAAGTAAAGTTAAATATACATTATTTTTATTTACTATTCATATTTAAATTTAAGTTATATACCATTATCACCTATGTAGACTCTATGACCTATGGGTTGGCTGAGCATAGGCTTTCTTTCATTTGAGAGAGTTATGAAGCAACTAGGCCGCTACTCTGCTCTTATGTCACACTGTTAGTTCCCTCACATGCATTTTTATTTACTTATGATATTTTCCATTACCACCGAGGACATGAGTCTGCTCGACCGAGGAAAGGCCACGCTCTCACAAAATACCAGCGTAAGGTAGTATCTTAATGGTGCTGCGTTTCGTAAGGTGAGTGTAAAGAAACGGAGACCTTTTAACTGGTAACGAGGTACTTCACCTTCGTCCTCAGGGATGAAAAAGCGTCGATGTTTTGATTCTTAATCGAAGACGGATGTAGATATCAATATCCATTTACTATTAGGTTTACTGCGTGCTCGTTTGTCAGCCTTATTTTATTACAATAAACTTCGTAAATAAGCACGGTGTCTAGACCTGAATAAAGCTGGTGAATCAAAAGGTATACGGTTTTTAAGAATAGGTATATAGTTTTAAGTCTTGTGAAATCGACTTGCCTCCTGTGCTGACACGCTTGTTCCGCCCCGCCCAAAAAAAGGCAGCCGTGTCGGTCTCCCTTGTCAATTACCACCATACTCTGCAAGATTATGGAGCGTACATTTACAGATCGCTTAATGGCATTTCTAGAATAGAATGACCTCCTCAGTTACCGAAAGTGCGGGTTTCGATGAAATCGGTCCGCTGGGGACCTTTTAGAGTAAGCTATGCAAGTATGGGGTGAGGCAGTCGAGAGTAGTGGGGAAGCTCAAGCTGTATTCCTTAATTTCTCATAGGCCTTTGACTGAGTTGGCACACTAGCCTTTTGATTAGGCTTCCAGCTTACGGCTTATTCCCCCCCTCTGATTGACTGGAATTTCTAAGTGAAGGTCTCTCTGGATTATCGCCGATGGCTGCTCATTCGCTCCTGTGGGTGTCCCTCAGGGTCTGTTTTCACCGTTACTCTCTTCCTCCCGCATATTATTGATACGCTTATGCCCGGTATTTACGAGTACGCAGACGAAAGCAATGTCGTGTAGATATCCCAACCAAGTCCTGAGGCCAGTCGCGATCAAATCATATCCGAAAGAGAAGTTATGTTTGAGCGTGTGAATCTCACACTACAGACAGTCTCGAAATATGTCATTCTTGTAAAATTCATTGCCTCCAAAACACAAGTGTGTCCCTTGACTGCAAAAAAAAGCCAGCTCACCTTAGCTCCTTTCTCAAATGTATCACTGGTATACATCAACCTCCTTCTTCTTCTCCTTCTGTTGTTGGGGATTTAGATATCCTCAAGTATGCGTTTCGGAGAGTGTTCGTAGGAATTATATAAATTAATTCCTCCCTCTTCTTTCCACAATCGCACAACAAGACTTTTGGCCAGTCTATCTTTTGTTGTTGAATTACCACGAATTTGTGAAATAATTACCAGCATCTGTTTTTTCCATCCAATTACAATGCGGGTGTCTTCAGGGCAAAAGTGGATTGGCTTTTGTTAAGTGCGCTTTACCATCTTAAACTACATCACCACGTACCATTACGTAGGATCGCTTTAGCATAGAATAATTAAAAAAGACTTATAATTTCAGCTTATAATTCCAATGATGCCGATGGGTATTAAAACCAGATTGATCGTCTACGTTGAAATGTATGGTGAGCGCTTAGCGGTGAAGCTAGCATAGATAATATTTAAAGAAAATAAGTTATATTTAATGTTATGGACGAAGTGATTATTCAAGGAAATACTTATATAAAAAATAAATAATTTAATTGAATATAAGAAAATTTTAATTGGGCTTCGTAATTTATACTGATTTAAACTTCATTACTTATTATATTGTGTGGCTACTATAAATATTTTTACGTAACTTTTGCGCAATTCCATATAATCTGACCTTCAAAGTTAATCAATTTTAAGACAATAGGTAATAATGTACCAAATCTGACATTAACAAGTGTAAAAATGTGAAGGAAGAAAAACTTTTTTACGGTATCAGATAGCGGCAATTTCCTTAACGTTAAAAAGAGTAAACACCTTTGATATAAACTTTATTCCCATTGTGTTTAATTAATAAACATAATATATATAAAACCTACCTGTATACCCCTATAATCGATTGGTAATACCGTATTATTAATTTTTATTAAATGTTTAAAAAAACTAACGATGGATACAAAGATTTTCATCGAAAAAGTATTAAGTAAAATCTTTTAAAAAACCCCGACTAAAATGAAGTAAGTCACAAAAGATAAAAATAAAAAGTGTTTTAGGTATAAATCGTTGATTTCGCGAGGTCTGTCATAATAAAAAAATAATAGCGACTTTCCTTAGTCCTTCCTACCTTTTTATACCTATTTGTGTATGGCAGCAAATATCACAGCAATAATATCAAACAAAGGTACTACGAATATTCCCTTACCTATTAGGTAATATAATTGCAAACCCAAGAAAACCAGTTAGGACTTAGGACTATCATTCCCTGTCCTGAAATGAACTAATATTTTACATTTTTATGTATTTGTGACTAAATTAAATTACTTAGGGTACCATAATAAATATGATTATTAATAAATATAAACTGATGCATCTCTTAGATTTTGTATATTGATATTTGGAACAAAGATCATAATGACAGCCCCGACGGATTTTTTGGGTTTTTAATTAAATAACCTAATAGGTAGTTGAATATGTGTCAGTTCAGTTCAGTATCAATCCATTTTATAGGATAGGGTGTCAAACGAGCACACAGTCCACCTGATGTTAAGTGGTTGCTGTGACCCATAGAGATCTACGTCTATCCTCAATTACGAATCAAAATGCAAATGCGTTACAATCCATGAGGACTAAGATAAAATGTCCCGTTTACAGTAAATTGGGTCTACGGTTCTCTATACTTATCATACAAAACACAGCAGCATTAAGCTACTAATTTACGTTGGTATTCCCTGAGAGTGTGGTTCTTACCCGGTCGAGCCGACCAATTCGTGTTACAAATATACAAATACACTTGGTATATAAGGGTAACAAACGCAGTTTATCTGATAAAGCGAATAAGTACTGTGGCCCATAGACGATTTGAGAACTTGTTTAAAAATCAAAATACAGAGGTGTTATCATCCCTGAAGAATAAGATGGAATGCCTCGGTTCCAGTACTAAGGTTTCTCTACACTCCACGTATGAAACATAGCAACAATAAGTTGCTATTTTACGCTGGTATTCTGTCAATATATTTAGCTATCTTTGTTTGCAGATGGTTGCAGGCTTGCAGGTGTCCATGGGCTGCAGTTTAACATCACTTTGAATTGAGTATATTTGTACGTCTTTTTTAAAAATATTTGATAGGAACATAATATATTATTGTACCTATTTCCTAAAAAAATTTCTCCAGCTATCGCCCCGTCCAATGTTTTACATTTCTAATAAATATGCTGCATGGAGATTTTACAGGCTTTTGTATTTTAAAGGTTATCCGCAGCATCCCGAGACTTCAACGCATACAAATTAAACGCCAAAGTGATATATCGTTGACGCAAGATGTTATTTGAGTAAGAATCATTTCAATCATTATAAATATTATTTATATTATTATGTTATCATAATAATTATTTGTAAACATTTTCGAATTAAAAACTATACTCATCTAATTTTATCGCTTTTTTCTTTATAAGCATTACCTCCACACTAGGATTTTCTCCTGTATCGTTGGTCAGTTTATACATAATTTTCACGAGGATAAATATTCAGATTCGGAACAATTGTAAGCAGGCCATAAATATTTGTCCCATGCGGCATTGAATCCGTGACACATGACACTGCAACTCATTTCTCTCCTTTGCTTTCATTTCTTTAAAAAAAAAATGCTTTGGAATTGCACCACGGAGCCGTCTTACTAATAGGAGAAATAAAAGTCAAATCGAATCAATTCGAATCAAATACATTTATTTGCATATAACGGGTATAAAAAATGTTACAGAAAATTGGAATATGTACACTCTATTTTTAACTAATAAGGTGTGCAAATACACTCCAGTACCATGCTACGTATTACTAATTCAATAATGGTGTGTTGAAATAAAATAAAATATGATAAAAAAAGACGTGTGGCACTCGGGGACTGCCGCGGTAAAGCTATTGCGTAGCATTTTGTATCAACTTATGCAATTATAATTATTTACTTATTTTATTTATGCAGTATTTCTTTTTCTTTGATATTAATTAAAGTTACACTTTTTGAGCATGGTGACCGATAAGAAAACAATTTTTTTTTTATTAAATAAATAATAAATGCACTTTGTTCATTCATATTCGAAACACTTTATACACAAATTTTACAAGTACAGCTATTCACTGTTGTACATAAATACCTATACACCTATATACTTTCTCATAAACAACTGCTTATATATTCGTCCGATTTCGGAGCAGCTCGTCTCGATTCGTGCGAGCTTCGTAGAGTCGTACACAATACGTCTAGTTGCACGCACACAAACACCGTGTCGAAGACTGCCGAAAAGAAACGACGTTAGACAATGCACGGCCTTCAAACCACACCTCCGTGCCGTCGGAGTGGGGAGCGTGAGGTTTTTTCGTTACGGAATTTCTGGATTCGGTCCCCGCGCTCAAGGCCCGCGATAGAAGCTATGCAATAGCTTAAAAATATTGTCAACAGTTAAGTTGAATCTATAGTGATAATTATATTCATTCTCACACACACTCAAAATTAAATATCTTTGATAATACGTACAATCAAATTCAAAATATTGCCATACAAATTAAATGTCAAAATTATAACTTATTATACTAACATTAACAAATTATTAAATTATTACAATGTGTCGCATCAAGTCATCTCTAAAGAAGCTTCCATTTGAAAATCAGAGATATCTAAATACAAAAAAAAAATACTAGAAAATAATTGATTATAATCAAATGAAAAACGAATGTACGGACCACATGTACGAGTATAACTAATGTACGACTTGGACACCTGTAAAAAAATAAAAATAAGTGGCTAAAGATACGTTGTCTCAACGGAGACTAGCCATCTGCGCGCGTCCGGATCGTAGTGTTCGAGTATATGCACAAGCAACGGTGCACCCTATTCCCTTACTAGCATACTGATCAGGTGACAATCCGACACAACCAGAAAGAGATCAGGCACAGGTTTACGTGCTTTTTGAAGCACGGGTAACAAACACCGCCAACTTCCTGACTCCAGGCTGCTACTGAGAATTTCATACAGAAAAACTCAATAACTGATTTTGACCCGACCTGTGATTCGAACCCAGGACCTCATAATCAGCATTCGCGGTCTCGACCACTAGACCAACGGTGTAAGGTATTTGATATATTATTTTGCGACTGCTTACTTTATTTTCGTAAGCGCAACTGCTGATCCTTTGGTTCCTGTTTCTAATCCCGGTAGCGAATTATTGGAGTATTCTGTCAATATTTTTTTTCAGTAGTAACACGACGTCAGGAAATGCATAGTGTTTTACCCCCCGTACCTCGGAAATCATTTAAAGCCGATTATCCTGCACCAGTCTCTGCAATCTCCCCAGTCGTGTCGGATCGCCGTTCCATCGGACTATAAGAGTGCGCCTGTGCTTGTGCGGTTATTTGTGCAATCAATTCCTGTCCTGTACAAGTGGTAGTCTCCTTTAAGACTGACCCTCATGACCAAAATTCGGTCTGGAGGACATTATTTTTACTTTATATATCTCGAAAAAGTTAATACACACTAGATTCAAAAGAAAGACTTGTGCTTGATTATGTAGTTATTTTTTTCAATCTGACTCGATTCAAAAGTAATGTAATTTAGTTACCTAACAGCTTACCTTTACCTAACAGTTAAGAAGTTTCAAGTTCTTTTCCTAAACTCGTTATATTTAATTTAATTTTCTACCCTCATTCCTAACATAGTAATAATGAAGTATTTTTGAAGAAGATGTGAGTCTTGCCCTTACAGTGTCAGTTTACTAAGCAAGACCGACATTTCGTCAGATCTAGTTTCCACTCACGTGTTTGGTTCATTTACCGAGTGTTTGCTCTTCAAGGGTTCAGTTAAAGTTGTTTACTGCACATATTAAATAACTTTACGTGTAACTTATCGCTCCGTGCTTGTTTTGTATAACATGTATTACACTTGAAGTTCTGGACCTGTATAAATTAGTGAATAGAAATTTGAGATATAACCACGAATTTCATTTTCTTTAATGAGCCGTTTTACGGTAAAAAAGTGCTTAAAAACCTTTTTTACAACGAAATAACAATTCAACTATTTATGAAATATTTATATATTATGTTTTCTTTCAAGTCTTCTTCCCTCTCGTTCTTCTTTCTATCTTAAGTTGAATAGTGAATGAATATTTTGTAGTATAAACTATTTTTAATATTGTATTTATAAAACGAATCATTACGGAGAACGTAACGTTTCTCGTATATCGAAATCGGGAATCAATAAGAAACAAGATTGAAGATTTGACAATTGAGATTTAGACATTTAAACAACGAATCTTTTGAAAGCCTTATAACGATGGTGATCAATTATGTAGTAACGGCTGACACTACAGAGGCTTAATAATTAAGGATCTGAATCCACTAAGCTATACAGGTTGTTTTTTTTATAATTTAAGTTAGATCTAGCTCTCCATCAGTCCTTTACGAACATATTAATTAAGCTGAAATTTTACATTTAAATTCACTTTATTTTGAGATTATTTTATTCAAGTTACCTATTTTGTAGAATAAGTGTGACAAGCAAGCACAAGTTCCACCTGATGGTAAGTGGACCCATGGACATCTACATTTATCCTCGATTAAGTACTTAAATGCAGATGCGTTGTCACCCCTGAAGACTAAGATGGAATGCCTCGTTTGGAGTAAAAAGGGTCTCCGGTTCTCTACACTCACCATAATATGATGCACAGCAGCATTAAACTGCCATTTTACACTGTTATTCTGTAACACCATTTTCCTTCACCAGTAGAGCCGATCCATTCGTGCTACAACCATAATATAGCTGCAACGTGTGTGATATAACATTTCTGGTTCATTAGCAACCTTTTCACCTAATTTTTTACCAATCGTTTTGAACGTTACGAGACTATAGACGTGCCTGTAAATCAACTAGACTTTTACGTGTGTATTACATTCCAAGCACGTTGAGCCCGCCGTAGTAACACGAGTGAAACTAGAATGACTTACGAAGTTTTCATTATGTATTATACTGTTGAATTTTGGTCAATATTACACTTTTCTTATAAGATTTCTTTCAAAGATGTTGTTCATTGATAATATTTTTAAAAATATTACAAACATTTTCTTTATACAATTGTGAATAATCCATAGGAAAAGTCCCTAACACAGCGTGGCCCGGATCCTGTTATATTTGCAATTTCTTTATAATTTTAAAAGGTTAATTTTACAAATATTTGGCGGTATAAGTGCGGGCGTTCGTGCATGCGTGCAATTGTGCGTGTGTGCGTGCGTGCGTATGAGCAGTGCGTGCGTGTGTGCGTGCGTGCGTGCATGAGCGAGCGGCTTGCGTGATTGTGCGTGCGTGTGTGCATGCGTGCGTGCGTGCGTGGGTGTGTGAGTGCGTGCGTGCTTGCGTGCGTCGCGCGCGCGTGTGTGTGTGTATGTGTGTGTGTGTGTGTGTGTGTGTGTGTGTGTGTGTGTGTGTGTGTGTGTTTGTGGTAAACCTTTCATAACTTTTGACCATACCTACGTATGTAATATAATTTGCACATTTAAAAACAATTTATGGTAATAATTAATTGTTTCTAAATGTGCAAATTATAATAATAACAGATTTATTAAAAAAATATTAATAAAATCTTACCTTGGTCAAGTATGTATTGAAATTGGTTTTTGTAATATTTTGTATTCCTACAGCGATCGATATTTTTCATCACGAGCCACTGTAAACAAACGATACAACAATCCACTCACGAAGGCAGCCTAGCCCGGAATGACTCAAAGTGTATTTGGTAAAATATGTTATAACAGGGCTGCTCAAGACACTGAAAATCAATGAATATCCACTACACAATATTATCACATCATGGGTGTCGTTAGAGGCGACAGAGGGAAATAAATCAGATGTGTAGCAGCATCTTCCCAATAACGAATAAAAATAAAAACTGCGGTTACCAAACCAATTTTTGAGCGTGGCAACTGTAACAAATATCCCTACTACGAAGCAATCTATGAGGGAGCCCTATGGTCAACAGTGAACTTTAATAGGCTGTAAAGTTATAGGTAAATTTTATTAATTGCTCCCATCAGGAAAATTTACCAACCCTGCCGAGTTAAATTTTAACGCTCCATTGCGTCTTCTACTACGAGAAATGAATTCTTTGTTCTTCTGAAACTGTTTAGATATATGAATGTGCGTATCGTCGCATAATGCCACGTAGCTGAGAGGGAAACGTCACAATACGTACAGAAGTTGCATAAATTTACCTCAACCGTGCAGAGAACAACAGCGAATTAATAAAGCGAAAATAGCGTAATGTTAGTGTGTGGATCGTGAACTCAAAGGCGTGGTAACAAATCTGTTATTCGACTTCTTTTGTAAACAACTACTAACACTAGTATTGCACGCTTCGAAACATTAGGGAGTGCTCTATCCTTAATATGTGGCCATATGTCAATTTCGCTACATAAAATCATTCCTATACTTTTAGCTAGACATCAAATCCATATTACTATTAACGTTACAATAACTACAGACATACCTTACATTTCCCCTGCCGGTATGAGGCTATAACTCTAGAACCTTTTACCCCCTTCGTTTATCGGTTTTTTTGAGCTATGTGTTCGGACCATCCTTAGTTTATCACGCAGAAAAACTCCGAGCATAGCCCTCTCCATAGCTCGATGAACGACTTTGAGCTTCCTCATACGGCTGGCAGGGAAGGACCACGTCTTAGATACAAAGGTCATCACTGACAACACGCACTGGTTGTACAATCTAGTTTTGAGATTTTGAGGTATGCCTGACGATGTGTCGCAATCTCTTGAATGCTGCTCAGCTGAGTTGAATCCGCTGATTTGTGTAGAAGTTGAACTTAGCTAGTCGGCCTACTTGTCCCAAGTAAACATACTAGTCATCAACTTTGAGTTTAGTGCTCCCAACAACCACCGACGTAGGTGTGACGTGGAAATTACACACGATTTTCGTTATGTCCATGTCCATCTTAAGACCTATCCGTTGGGAGACAACTTTGAGGTCATATAAGCATAGTGCTAAGGTCCTCCAACAATTCTGCTATAAGGACTATGTTGTTGGCAAATCGAAGGTGAGTGATGTACTCGCCATCGACGTAAATACCGTATCCTTTCAAGTCCAGTAGCTTGAAAACGTCTTCTAATGATGCGATGAAGAGTTTCGGGGATATTACGTCACATTGTTTTAAAACTCTCTTCAGTTTGATAGGTTTCGTACTCTGGTTCTGTACTTGGATAGCCATCTTAGCCCTATAAAAATAATACCTAAAGCCTATAAGACATCAACTTGGCACTCTGAACGGAATTAGCCGCCCAAAATTAAAAGGAAAAAAGCTTCATAATAAAAACAATAATAATATATTTATTTGCTTAAAACATGGTATGAAAAAGATTTTACAAATATTATACAATCGAACGACATGTTTTGCTAGAGTTACACATAGCATGCAAAAGATTTTTATCGTACATTAAGACTTATGATTAATATAGTCCATAATGCTTTAGAAATTATTCTTAACTAGGTATTCCAGCAATTTTTTTTAAATAATCTAGTATTTAACATTTTAATATTATTTGGTAACTTGTTATATAAACGTACACACATAGATAGACAGCTTTTATTATATTTACTTATACTCGGATTATCATCTAATATGAGTTTGTATGGGTTTCGCTGGATCCGAGGATTTACATCATCCGTCGTGTTAAATAAATATTTATGCTTCCATACAAACATACATATTTCATAAATATAAAGACATGGGGGTAATAAGTCAAGTTTTTTAAACACCTGTTGACATTATTCAGTTGGTTTAAGCTCACATATTGCTCGAATCAATTTTTTTGTGCACGAAATGCTCTATTTTGATCCGTGCTATTACCCCAGATTATAAGTCCATTAATTTATCGATAGTGTTATTTATGTCAGTCTCATGATCATTAATAGTATTATCTTTTTTATTAGATGTCACAATTATTGAAATATCATCTGCGAGTAATATGCATTTATAATTTGTTATATTAACAATGTCATTTATATATAATAGAAATAAAATAGAACCAAGCACACTTCCTTGTGGAACGCCATACCTATTGAATCTATATTCAGACATCTATATTCGGTATGAAATACTTATTTTCATCTATTTTCATAATTGTAACACATTTCTGTCAGTTACTGAGGTATGAAGACTTGGGATTAGAGGGTCCACTGAAGAGTAGGCCCTACAATCCCAAGCTTTTCGAGTTTTTGTAGCAGGAGGTCGTGTGAAACTAAGTCGAAAGCTTTATATAGGTCAAAGAAAAGCCCTGTAGTTGAGTGATTATTATTAAAATTTGATAGTATTATTTTTAGAAGAGAAAAAACGGCCAACGTAGTATATTCGTCTTTTTGAAATCCGTATTGTTCGTTAATATGATTTGATTATTCTTTTTTACATGCACTTTTCATAAATTTTGGACATAATAGGTATCAATGTTATTGGGCGAAAATTATTAACGATATGTTTCTCTCATTTTTTATATAGTGGTTTAACAATGGATAACTTTAATGGATCTGGAAAAGTTCCACACGAAAAGGATAGGTTTGCTAAAAGGGTCAAGATTCCTGTTATTGTCGATACATTTTTTTATAATTTTTGTACTTATGTCGTCATAGCCTGCAGAACTAGTATTTTAATGACATTATCTTTCTTCTAACTTCGTTTCCCGACATGGGTTTGAGAAACATAGTGTTGATGTTATGAGTGTTGTTTGGTAATTTTTTGTTTTTGTTTGTGTTGTTTCGTGCGTCGAATTAATATAGTGATTATTAAATGCAGAGGCTATTTCTGTCGGGTCCGTCAAAACATTATTATTATTTATAATTTTTTCTATGTCATTTTTGTCATGTGAGCTACCTATTTCCTTTTTAATAATATTCCACGTGGCCTTACACTTGTTGTCATTTTTATTTATAAACTTTATGTTTATTTTTTAGAATTATGAATATATTTTTGTAATAGTTTGGAATATGTTTTAGAACTTGCTTTAATCCCTTTACTTATCCAATTTTGTTTTTTATTAATATTTATATCTACTTTAATGCGTACTTTTGAAAACATGTTCATGAATACTACTGAAAGCTACGTTGGCATCATTTGCCGCATACGCATCTGACCAATACATTTTTGTAAACATTCTTTAAATTTCCTAATATTATTTTTGTTATAATCTCTTTTATAAATATAATATATCGCATGATTTTTTATATCGCGTTGTAAAGAAAACAATATATAATATGGATAACAATTGTGCTGTGTCGTGATCAAATAGATGAAGTGGTAGTACTGCTGCAGTTGCATCCGGAATATTACTTAAAATATGATCGATGCAAGATGACTTTCGTATGGGTACATCAATGTGTATTTTTAAATTGTAGTTATAGGATAAATCTTGTAGTTCATTTGTGATATTGTCTCTTTTTAATGTGTTTATGTTAAAATCACCAGCCAATACTATTTGTGCTCTAGGTCGGTATTTCATAGTTAAATCGTGTAAGAGATTATTTAGTTAGCGTAGAAACTGGGTCGGATCTGATTGGGGTGTTCTGCAGAGACCGACAGTTATTAATTTAATACACGTTAGTTCAATGCCCCAGACTTTGAACCTATTCTGCTACGCATATTTTTTTGTTAACGATAGTTCATTAAAAATCAATCCTTTTTTAACTAAGATACAGGTTCCCCCTCTTTGTTTCCTCTGCAGAAGCTATACTCTACACACACTTACATACACTTCATTGAGACTTCTAGTAATAGTTGTTTTCCCTTTGGTAGTCATAACATTCTCTCATTTCGCAAATCAAATCTCATTTTTTTGTCGAAACGTCGGGGCTCGTTCAGGTTACTTTCTGTGGGGCTGCTTCTGAAAAACAAAGAGTTTATCATCAAGAGTCCCTCTTTTTCCATAAAGTTGGCCAGCTGCTGGCCCCTTGGTTTCCATTATCCTATCCCCAATTTTCATACTTCCAGCCAACCGTTCTTATTTATGCGTTAAATTCTCCCATTATCTCCGTTTT
Source organism: Parnassius apollo (assembly GCA_907164705.1). Classification (NCBI taxonomy): domain Eukaryota; kingdom Metazoa; phylum Arthropoda; class Insecta; order Lepidoptera; family Papilionidae; genus Parnassius; species Parnassius apollo. The sequence goes on from CAJQZP010001016.1 coordinate 1,556,557, forward strand.
GTGGGGTTTGAAGGAATGCATGGCACTAGAAATATCCTTATATATTTTTTCCACTTCCTCATTGGGATGAGCCGAGATTGATGTGTAAACCTGAATGACCTCCAGTTAATACCGTTTGGTGATTCTAAGTATAACTCTCGTCAACGCAATCCCAATCCTCACAGCGTTGTTAGTGAGAGACTTTTGGACGATAAATCCGACAACTACTCGGGATAGTGTTCACCTTTCCAGTGTTAAAACATATTTCCAGATTCTAGAATTACCGTGTACCTTGCCCTCTCTTTGGACCTCAGATAATCCTTTAATATTCTTACGCAACTTATCGATCTTTTCTTCCAGATCCAGGATCTTCACTTCAATCCTCAAGGTGCGTGTGTTATATGTTGCCAGGTAGATTTTTTGCCTGCATCAGACTAACTACTACCACGAACTGATCCACGACACTGCTTTTTCTAGAATCTTAGCACGCATTGCATGATTTCAATCTTAGAATGACTCAAGCGGAATATTCTGTGCATGACGGCTAAATCAATATTTATATTGAATAAAACTAAATTTACGGATTTTATCGCGTTTATTTCACTACACTTTTACTTATTTTTAATTCCCGACGTTTCGGGTGCTTTACAGCAACCATGGTCACGGGGCAGGGATAGGTCCGACCATGGTTGCTGTAAAGCACCCGAAACGTCGGGAATTAAAAATAAGTAAAAGTAGTGAAATAAACGCGATAAAATCCATAAATTTAGTTTTATTCAATGTGTAGTGTTCGCGTAAATTTAAGAAAATCAATATTTATACCTTTGTACTGCACTAACCAGTGGGGAGATTTGATATAGCCTCAATTCCATCAAAGATATGAGGCTCAGCTAAAGTGTTACAACTTTTCGCGCACATCGACCTAACCGGTATTTTATACACAAGTCGACAAATATCGTGACCAGTTTTACAAGTTATCTAGTACTACATTTTGTCAATTACATAATGGAGCAACTCAAAGTTTCCTAAATAGTTACATTAAAATTAGGAGTAATTTTAAAACAAAAATATTTTTACAATTTAAGGCTCGTGCCACGGAGCCATCAATAGTAAAAAGTAGCTTAGAGTTGCGGTGCTGAGGATCACCGGATCGAACTCCTCATAATACAAGTATATATATAGCCTACAGATTTTTGGATCTGGATGTTTGCCTTATGAAATTTACGTATACAAATTGCCTTCTTGATACAGGAGTAAATCGTAGTGTGAGGTTAACGATAACGAAATTTTCAGAAAAGGAGACCAACATGTTTTTTTTTTATAATATGCGAGCAGCTATGCAAGTCTAGGTAAAGAGACCAGTATCACTGCGACCTATAATATCTATTGTGATCGCTGCTATGGCTATAGTTCACTGCTAAGCCCTATGTCTTCAATGAATTGAAGGATTTGCTTAGCCGTGAGCAATTTCACTTCTTCTGGGCGGAGAAGATAGTGTCCCAGATGAGTGTTACGTTTGCGCATTAAGGGTTCGCAATCGGTTAGGATGTGTAGACGCATTTATTCCGTTATGGAACAGAACCGACACATCCTTGAGTTGCTTAGTCCCAGGATGGACACGTGCTTTTTAAGACAACAGTGTCCAGTTAGGGCTCTTGCCAGAATGCGCAATTTATTTTTACTTAATCCCAGGGCTTCTGATGCGAATTTACGATCAAAGGCTCGGATTAAGGTTTAGAATGTTTTAAGCCTGGTGTGTCAGACCAGATCTTAAGTGATTTATTGTGATAAAGAGTCTCAAGGGTCAATCGGGCTAGGCTTTTCGAGATTCCGCAAAATGGCGCGGGTCCAAATTGTGTGCACTTTGAGCCCGCCCGTGCAAGTCCGTCGGCAAATTCGTTGCCTACAATACCCTAGTGTCCCGGAACCCATCTTAAAACGACCCTGTTGTTACAACCCAGGGCGTTTAAACAGTTCACGCAGTCTCCAACTAGCTTTGAGTTCACTAAGTTTGATCTCAGCGCTAGCAGTGCTGCTTGACTATCAGAGTTTATGTAAATTTTATGACGATCTGCAAAAAGAAACTATTTAATATATAGGTAGAATCGTATATATGAGGCTACCGTCATAAGCGAACTATATTATAAAATTTATACAAAAAGATAAGACCGGTGATTCCTTAATTGAGTCGAGCATGGATCTCAATCTGTAGGAGAGCAAGCTCATGGGCGTAAATGTTAAACAAACTAGCTCTCGCCTCCTTGTCTAGATAGAGATCTAAGGGCGTTAGGCATAGAAGTGCATTAAGAGCCGCTCCAGGCGATGATCGCATAGCTCCAGTTGCCATTAGGCAGGCAATCTTTTGTAGACTATTTAGTCTGTCCGCAGTCGCCTTTTGGTTGGCCTTGTTACACCAGACAATAATGGCGTAAGTGAGAATCGGCACGCACCTAAAGCAATTTTTGCCTTGTGGCATACGTTGCTAAGGTGAGAGTTCCACGTTAGTTTTTGGTCGATTGTTACGCGCAAGTACTTAACTTCCGTGGAAAATGGTACTTCTTTACTATTAAGTTTTGGTTGGACTAATTTGTCCAACCGTCTCTTTGGTAAAGGGTAATATAACAGTTTTATCAGCATTAACTGATAAACTGCTATTCCTACACCAGTTATTTATGGTGTTTAGGGCTCTTTGTATTATTGACGATAAAGTACTTTGGCAAAAGCCCCTCGCAATGATCACAAGGTCATCAGCATAACCCAATGTATCAATGAGTAGGTTTTCCATTTTGCACAATAGTTGGTCAACCGCAAGAGTCCAAAGAAGGGGTGACAAAACACCTCCTTGTGGGCAGCCTCTTGTGGTTGCAACCTCAATCGAAGTTTGAAGCAGCGCTATTTTTGCCTTTCTGTTTGAGAGCATCGACTTCACCCATCTGATGGTTGTGAGGTCAACATTTTTAGATGTTAGGCCCCCAATCAGCAGTCGAAGCTACTGTCGAAGGCGCCCTCAATATCTAGAAAGGCACAAAGAGCTATTAGTTTATCCTCCAGTGCTTTTTCGACCCTGTCAATGACACTGATCAGGGCTGTTTCCGTAGACTTGCCTCCGCGGTAAGCATGCTGGTTGTAATGTATGGGCCTCGTAGCTAGAGCTACATCCCTTATATATCTATCTATAACCTTTTCCAATGTCTTAATAATAAAGGAAGATAGGCTTATACCAGCCTTAGGTATAAATAGAACCTTGAAAATTGCCCATCGTTATGGAATATATCCCCATGTAAAACTTGCTCTGAAGTTTTTCACCAGATAAGGAAGAAGAATTTCGATACCCCTCTGTAGTTGGATGGGAATTATTCCATCCTCCCCGCTTGATTTAAATGGTTCAAAGGAGTCAACAGTCCACTGCACCAGGTTTTGCCTTATTATCTTTGCAGCCCTTCGCCAGTCCTCATTGCAAGGCCTTCGTAGGGCTCTGAAAGAGTTCAAGGCTGAAGTCTTGTATTACCCTGGTAAATGGGTTGACGCTAGTAACTCCAATGTTTCTGTTTCACTGAAGTTACCATCCGGCTTTTTAAGAAGCCCGATCTGATTAGGTTTAGCTTTCGATAGCATCTTGTGTAGTTTTGCAGTGCGAGGCAAAGACTCAACTACCTCGCATAGCTTCCTCCACGATGCTCTCTTGGATTTCCTGATTTATTTATTATATTCAGTTAGGGCTGCACTATAAATATCCCACTCTTTGGTTTTCTTAGCCCTATTAAATAGTTTCCTGGTCTTTTCCCTAAGGTCTTTCAGTTTAGAATTCCACCAAGAAACTTTTCGTGTTGAGGTCTCGGTTTTGACGGGACAACTGTCCTCGAAGGCTTCACGGATACCTACGGTTACTGTCTCCGTCGTTAACTCCCGACCTTCAATTGTTTTGATGATTTTAGGAAACGTTTCCAAATTTCTCCTTAGGCTATCTCTGTAAATATCCCAGGAGGTCGCTTTTGTATCCCTAAAAGTAACGGTTTCAAAGGTTGGTGATGCTCTAATCACTAACTTAATGTGCTTGTGATCAGACATCGAGTTTTCGCTACTAACATGCCAGCCATTTATCAGCCTGGACATGTTATTGGTAGCAAAGGTTATGTCTAACACTTCTTGCCTAGCACGCGTTGCAAAGGTTGGTGTACAACCTAAGTTTAGGCTCACCAGGCGGTTGGAGGTGAGAAAATCATATAGTTGCTCACCTCTTTCGTTGATGTTGGTTCTTTACCAGGCTGTGTGGTGAGCATTAGCATCACAACCCACCAGCCGTTCTCGCCGGGAAGATAGGCTGAGCAAATGATTAGAGACCAACATAATAAGAAATACTGTATACTGTATTTTGTTTGTTTACCTGCGTCGAGTTTCAAATCAGACCGATCCTAAAGAAGTTTTTACTTAAAAATATTTTCTTTATATTTGAACTACTATAACGTTTTTCCTCATTACACCAAATCATCTAAAATTATGTTAACACAAGTCAGCACCATTAACCTTTTAATAGTTTAATCGAAACAGTTTCTAAATTTTCCACAGTGAAGTTAGTCCACATATAGAATCAAATCATTGGAACTATACCTCAATCGAACGTCACGTCGCGTAAGGATAGTAACGTAAAAGCGAATACTGTATTGCAGTCAATAGTACGAACGTGATACGTTTACCTAATGTAAAAGGTTTGGAAATGGACGACTCTGTTTGACAGACTGTTTTAGTAGTTGGGAGTATAGATTCATAAGGTAACGTCATACAGACTATACATGACACTGCTTAACAGCCTCCTGTCATTTCTGAGAGGGTTATGGGGTCGTTGTTTTTGCGCTTGTTGCCAAATTTTATGTTTATTTTCAATATAATAAGGATGACAAAAGAGCTCACAGTCTACCTGACAGGAAGTTGATAATGTGGCCCACAGACATCTATCCTCAATTAAGAATCAAAATGCACATTATGCTTTTTCACACATGAGGACTAAGATCAAATACCTCGTATCCAGTAAAAAGGGTCTTCGGTTCACTCATCATTATAAACACAGCAACAGGTACCTGCTATATTAGGCTGAACTTCTATGAGAGCGTGATCCTTCTCCAGTCGAGTCAATTCATACGTGCTACAACCATATTAAAGCAGCAGCTTGGCTCGACCTGGTACTGAACTTAATTTTGCATGAATTATTTTATTTCACTCTAAACGTACAAGTCCTTGAAATATTTCTTTGATATAAAAGTCTCCTCACAATTTATTTTACCACGGAGTTTGTGATAAATTTTCATTTAAAGCTGCCACGGTTATTATTATTGGGGTATCTATATAATTTTCTCACCTGGTTGGGTTCTATAAATATATAATTATAAATTAAAATGAAAAGATAAATGTACATAAATATCAATAAAATAAAATAAATACAAAAACTACATAAATAAATAAGATCCAACCAGATGGAAGCCCTCGGCAGGGGAGACCAGACGGCCGAGGGTTAGGGGGAAAGGGAAAGAAACCGGCGGACGATGTGGGCGGTATCGAGGAGCACCGCCTTCTGCATTTGAGCCCGGAGTGGTCCGTCACGGAGTCCCAGTCGCCTCACATGACCCGATAGGCTGACTGGGATTAGCCCATTCGCAGAGACGACTACAGGAATAATTTCGGTCGACACACCACCCCACATGTCGGTCACCTCGTGAGCCGGGTCCAGATATTTTGTTTGTTTATCTGTTTCGGCTTTCACGAGGTTCTCCTCATACGGAATGGTAATGCATAAAATATCCTTCTCAGGCTTATTCGCAGACCTCGTGATGATGGGTCCCAAAGAGCCTGCATAAATTTCAGTTTACGAGAATTACAGCATACGGTAACTTGAAGAAGATTTGTATTATTTCAGTGTTCCAAAACACACACATACACGCTCAGTTACTGAGTTTTCTATCAAGAGGGTCTCAAAAGTAGCCCGAAGTCATGAAGTTGTTTGTTCGGTTGTTGGAATGCACAGCAGTTGGTACCGCGTTTGATTTCTCTACGGTCGTGCAGGATTATCATCCCATTAGACTTTGAGAATGAGGATAAAGGGAGGATAAAAGGAGACACCTGTGTTTACGCATGCATTTGAGCGCTATAATCCTGTCCTGCGCAGATTGCTAGTCTACGCTGGGAGCTAATTTCTGCAAGATCCGCGCAGAAGAATACAAATCACACTAGATCTCATGACTGTTGACGAATGAGTGCAATCGTCAACGTCAGAACACAGTCAGATCTCCAAATGCATGCGGCGAGACCTACGCAACTTTAATACTGCTCGTATTAAAGAAGCGATCGAGCGGAACCAGGGCTCCAAAGTCTTTGCCAGAGATCTGTCTGCCAGTAACAGCCAACTGTCAAATCTGAAGACTGAGTGTGGCAGCATCGTTTCCGGGACACCTGAGATCTTAAGTGAGATTGTGAGGTTCTATGGGCAGCTGTACACATCATCGTTGGAGCCACACGCAAGTGTGAGTAACGATCCAAGAGCAAGTCTTATCCGATACTATTCCGATGATATCCCGGACGTCAGTCTAAGCGAGATTAGAATGGCTCTCCAGCACCTTAAAAACGGCAGGGCCCCAGGCGAGGATGGAATTACAGCGGAGCTTCTGAAAGCGGGTGGAACACCGGTACTTGAAGTCCTTCAGAAGCTCTTCAATTCCGTCCTCCATGGTGGCACTACTCCAGAGGCGTGGAGCAGAAGTGCGGTGGTCTTGTTCTTTAAGAAAGGCGACAACGCTCTCTTGAAGTACTACACACCGATTTCCGTTCTGAGCCGCGTCTACGTGCTGTTTTCGAGAGTCATTACGAATCGTCTCGCACGCGGAATCGACGACTTCCAGCCTTCTGAACAAGCCGGTTTCCGAAAAGGCTTATAGTCGAAGTTGTTGACGAGGCCGAATTGTACAGAAGTCCGAAGAGTACAATCTGCCACTTTGCCTAGTGTATGTGAACTATGAGAAAGCCTTTGATTCCGTCGAAATTTGGGCGGTGCTACAGTCCCTTCAGCGATGCCAAGTTGACTGTCGGTATATCGAAGTGCTGAAGTGTTTGTGTAGTAGGGCTACGATGGCTATCCGAGTACAGAACCAGAGCTCGAAACCTATCCAACTACGGAGAGGTGTAAGACAGAAAAAAGGGTGACGTTATATCCCCGAAACTCTTCACCGCTGCATTGGAAGACGTTTCAAGCTACTGGACTGGAAAGGATACGGTATTAACATCAATGGCGAGTACATCACTCACCTTTGATTTGCCGACGATATATTCCTTATGGCAGACTCGCTGGAGGACTTAAGCACTATGCTCAATGACCTCAATAGTGCCTCCCAACGGATAGGTCTTAAGATGAACGTTGACAAAACAAAGATCATGTTTAATGTCCATGTCACACCTATGCCGGTAGTTGTTGGGAGCACTATGGTCGAAGTTGTTGACGAGCACGTTTACCTGGGACAAATAGTCCGACTAGGTAAGTCCAATTTCGACCGAGAGGTCAATCGACGGATTCCACTCGCCTGGGCAGCGTTCGGGAAATTACGACATATCTTGTCGTCAGGTATACCTCAATCTCTAAAAAATGGATTGTACAACCAGTGTGTGTTTTCCAGTGATGACTTACGGATCTGAGACGTGGTACTTCACTGCTGGCCGTATGAGGACGCTCAAGGTCGCTTAGCGAGCTATGGAGAGGGCTATGCTCGGAGTTTCTCTGCGTGATAGACTCAGAAATGAGGATATCCGCAGTAAAACCAGAGTGACCGACATAGCCCAACGGATTAGTAAGCTGAAGTTGCAATGGGCCGGCCATATAGCTCGAAGAACCGTTATCCGATAGGAAAGAAAGGTTCTCGAGTGGCAGCCTAGTTCCAGTAGGCGTAGTGTAGGGCGACCCCCACTAGATGGAGTGACGACCTGGTAAGATATGCAGGAAGTCGATGGATGCAGGTGGCTCAGGACCGTGCTTTGTGGCATTACTTGGGGGAGGCCTATGATCAGCAGTGGACTTGTGAGGGCTGTAATGATGAAATGAAGTGTGATGTATTTTTATCGGAAAAGGTTTTTGTAGTAATTTAGCATTTGGAGGTAAATTACAAATTAAAAACAAAATATTGATGGTAATTTTTCTTAGTGATGCTCCAATGAGGTTTTATTTTAACCCAACACGACAATTTACAAAATCACTTAATTTTATCACACAAAATAGACAATGAAGGTTTTCTCTACCCGTTAAGAAAAATTACTGTAAAAACTGTTATCTAAGTTCGTATAGATGTGTGCATACATCAATATTGATGGTTTGCACCAACAAAAAAAAATAAGTAGTGTAAGAACATCCACTACCCCGTATTATTCCGTGTGTATCGTTAGAGGCGATAGAAGGAAACAAATGAGTAGATAGGCGACATCGTCTTATTTACAATGACTTTTGTATGTGACAGAGCCAAGCAGCAAATATGTTGCTTTTGCCGTGTAGTTGTGGTTGAGAATATCCACTACCCAATATCTGAAACTATAAAACCAAAAAATTGCGATTGCCAACCCGAAAACGAGACTGTACAACCAGTGCGTGTTGCCAGTGATGACTTATGGAACTGAGACATGGTCCTTCACTGCTGATCGTATGAGGATGCTCAAGGTAGCTCAGCGAGCTATGGAGAGAGCTATGCTCGGACTTTCTCTGCGTGATAAACTTAAAAATGAGGATATCTGCAGTATAACCAGAGTGATAGACGTATCCCAACGGATAAGTAAGCTGTAGTGGTAATGTGTCGACTATATAGATGGAGTGACGATCTGGTAAGCCATGCAGGAAGTCGATGGATGCGGTTGGCTAAGCACCGTGCTTTGTGGCATTCTTGGGGGAGGTCTATGTTTAGCAGTGGACTTCTGAAGGGCTGTAATGATGATGATGAAGTAAGATATGTTGGCTCGACTAGGATAGGACCACCCTCTCACAGAATACGAGAGTAAAATAGCAGGATAATGCTGCTGTGTTCCTTTTGATAATTGTAGAGAACCAGAAACCCTTTTTATTAGAAATAAGATGGAATAACTCGTATTCCATCTTATTTCTCAGGGGTGACAACGCATCTGCATTTGATTTTTAATTGAGGATAAATGTAGATGTTTACGCATCACGGCATCCCCTTAGGTGGACTGTATGCTCATTTTTTTACTTTTAATACATAAAAAAAGACTAAAAATAAAATCTGCGGTTACCAACCCGCTTGTCAAGCGTCACAACTATGGCAAATATCCTCTTTAGAGACAATGTAGGGGAGTTCTATGTTCAGAACTGGACTTTAGTTGGCTGTAACCGTAACGGTATGCACTAAACAAGCAGTCTATTCACGAGTACCTACTCCGCTTACACAACACAAACAAATACTGAAGTGATTCCATATTTGTACTGTTTGTAAACAATATACCTTGAAACTTTGTCCAAAGTCTCATTTCCTTTCACCATTCGCAACATAATAGCAAAATGACGTCCCTAGTTTTAGAATTATAATATTACGCTTTATGACATTATTGCACCTTAATAAGAACTAATGTAACATTGCAAAATGTAATTTAGTTAAGTAATGTTCAGAGCGGGCAGTATTAGGAAATTATTTTGGTGGCCGCGGAATTGTCCCCGCTCGCAATAATAACTAAACGGGCCTTCTGCAAAATATTCTTTAAGAGTAATGTGCTTTATTGCGTGTTTTTACTAGTGTCACTAAGATTATTTCAAGATAAGTTTTTTATGGCTGAATTTAAAGCTTGTATTAGCTTGACTTGAGTGTAAGGTATGTATATATGTGTTAATGTAATGCAATTTAATAGTTCAGATTTCACCTACTTCTAAATGTCAATTAAATTGAAATTTTGCAGTTACACTTCTGCAAAATATAAAAGAAAATCACTTTTTACAGATCTCTTGCGTTTGACTTAAATTAAAAAAAAATGTTGATTCATAATGCCAGCACAAGTGCAAATTTATCTCAAAAGGGCTTCGTATAGCAGTATTAAATTTGCGGTGAACTTAATATACTCGAAGTACTACAAACATAGAGCCTACTATTTAAAGCCCTGATTAACAATAGTATCTTTCGCTGAATTTCTTTCTGCAATTCTGACAACATGAATAGGGAGGCGTGCCTGCTGATCATGAGGTCCTAGGTTCAAATCTCAAGTCGAGTCTGATTCAGTTATTAGGTATTTCAGTCAAGACATTGTAAGTAGCAGGTAGCAAGAAAAAATACTCTCTTGACTCGGTAACCCATATTTCCTGCGCTTTGTCTCTTTCCGGTTTTATCAGATTACCGCTGAATCGGAGTGTCCCAACTTCGGCAGTCTGGACAGGGCTGGCAGGTTTGGACGTTTGCAACGGTTAGGAATAATTTCGTAAAGCCGGTTACGAACGATAATGTATTTAGGGAATGTATGAAATCTGCCAATATGCACTGGAGCCTATCAGAAAGAAGAGAGCTCTGTCTGTCTTGATCGGCTGGATCAGGTTTCCCTTCACTTCATTGGGCTTGGAGAAAATAGTTCGCCATGCATTTGAAATGTGTATTCACAGATTTAAAATCACCTCTTTTTCTTTTGAATCGTGAGGGCAGTTTACATTCATACATTTTAAAAGGAAAAAAATCCAGACCTATAACAATTATTTATAGGCCATTCAAATACTTACTGCGTGCAAAATTAGAACCCGCGGCCCTTAGGAGCTGTATATAATTATTCCTTTGATATATATTTTTAAGTCACGGAATTACAAGATTACTCACGATGTTTTCTTTCACCGTCAAGCACGTGATAAATTAGCACCATACCATACGTAGCTATTGATAATTTTACAGGTGCCGGCGGGGATTGAGGGGAAGTCGCTAGTTGTGTTACGGTATGTAAGGCGAGTGCTTAGATTTTGAACTATCATGGTTCTATGCATTTAGATTTATCGTTTATATTGAATTAATGTATATTAGTTATAATTTTATTAGTTTATTTTATAGTAGTTATAATTTCTATGATATTTTCAAACTACGTCTGCATCAGTGCTTTAATTGCGCCTAATACATTAAATTTTGAACTATTCCTCTGACACTCAACGAGCAACACCAACGGTTTGGCAACGTTTTGCGCGTTGTTTCCGCTATAAACAGCTTTATAAATCGTTTCACTGCTCTAGCAAATAAACGCTGGAATCACATCTTTATTGCTGTCTGGGGAAATAAGGCTCATTTAAAAGGACGTTTATAAAAATTATATGGTTTACTTATTTTATGATGCTTAACTCATTAAAATTTTCTTACGTTTTTAGACATAAACATATGCTTTGTTTTCTTTCATAAGCTGTAATAATCCAGTGTGGATGGGGCGCAAAAATATCGACCTCCTAGAGAAAATAGATACTAACTATTCGTATATATGTTGATATACGTATGTGAACATGTTTAAGTATGTGTGTAGTTATCTTATACATGTATTTATTGAGTTATTAATCACGCCTGACGGGCGAATTAACAAGAGGTATCGGACCTTTCGCACCATTGGGACTGCTTTCCATCGCCAGTCTGGGCATCTTACAACTGACGCAAAAGAGATGCTTAAATGGCCATATTATATTTTTTGGCATATTCTATAGTCGCTTCTTACCTACACCCACGGCAAAAAATAAAGTAGTGCATTGCCTTACTCCGCCTCCACTCGGCGGTGGTTTTCAGTGTGCTAAATGTTCTGTGCTATCGGTCATTATTCCTTAATTAATTTTTTTAATTTTTCTCGGGAATATCATTTTTTGAGAATTTTTCTCTTAGAACACTACACATAGAAATACATTTTAATTATTGAAAAGTTTCCTTATTCAATTTTTAAACTATAATATAACACCTCACGTGAAGTTTTCGAAAAATAATTTCCTCTTTACTATACTAAGCCTCCCAACATACGTTGTAAAACCATGCTAAAGCTATATTATGGATATAGCACGAATGGGTCAGCTCAAGCGGGGAAGGACCACACTCTAACAGACTACCAGCGTAAAGTAGCAGCTTAAATACTGCTGTGTTTTGTATGGTGAGTGGAAGAGTGAAGGTGCTCCACCTTCCTTACAGGAAACATTATAAATAAAGGACATTTATCGACCTAATTATATCTAATATCGTAACAAATTCTATCACAAAGAGAAACAGCAAACAACGCTAGCTTTATAATTACAATAAAAAATATTTTTGCGTATTGAAGAGTAATAAAAAGACAACTGCTTGTTGTTTCGGTGTTGTAAAGAGAAACAAAAGCACGATACAGAAATAAAAGAAAGCATAAAAACGGGTGCATTGGCTAAACCGACTCAATTTATAGAGAGGCTACTTCCTGATTTTTTACAAATAAGATTTTTATTTTTAATGAAACCATAGTACAACTAAATTAATCGTATATTTTTTTTTGTGAAAATAAAAGGAATGATTTTTTTCTGAGCGTGATGTTTAGCTCGGGGACCGGTTATGTGCAGAGTTATTTGGAAACTACGATAGCGTGATTAAGACTTGTGTAGTTTTTGGGCCAGTGTATTTAGCTGGAATAAGCAAAATTATAACCAAATGGAGTGGGGTATTGATAAGACGTGCAGGAATTCAATGGAAGTAGATGGTTTAGAACCCTGTTTTATGGAATTACTTACGGGAGACGTTTATATAGCAGTGAAAATGTGAAGGACTGTAATGATGATCATCATCATCACAACCCTTCACTTGAACTAAAACTTCACTTAAAAATCACATCTTGGCCATCGTAACGTTGATTTGCTGTCAGTGCGCTCCGCAAATTTAATTCAAGTTGTAGAACTGTATTTTTGTAGCTCATGTTGTTGGGAAACTGCATGTTTATTGTAGTTTATAGTCTAGTATACAACACACGACGACACATCTAGTCAGAAATAATAGTAAAAAAAAAATCGCTATTTCAATAGAATGGCATAAATTATAGGTACGTATTAAGATGAAAAATTTTCAACAAAATCATAAAAATCAAAAAAAAATATTAAAAGTGTAAAAGTATTATTTTAAAAGTTTTTTGGCAGTTCTTATACGGCAAGATCTCATCTCTTGCCATATTTAGTTTAAAATACTAATAACAGGACAACCTGTATGTAGCGAATTGCGTAAAAAAATTATGTAATTAAAGACAAAGGAATTCAGCTGAATCAAAAACTTAAATTTGATTTATATATAAATGACTGACTGCGTACTGAAAGAAACAAGGATGCTAGGATTTGTATTATGGGAGTGTGGGGAATTTTGAAAAACCAGACACAGAAATAATATTGTAAAACTAACTAGTAAAGAATCACCTGGATTATTGCAGTTTAGTTTGGTCACTCAGTTACGGAATACATATAGACTGCATTGAAAAAGTACAGAAATAGTTTCTATGCAATTGATTTTATGCAATTGATTCGTACCTGCGATAAACTAGGGCACTTAAGTCTTATGAGGAAAAAAATCTCATTCTAAGATCCAGAAACGAGAATAAAAATTGTTGACTTGGTGTTTTTCTCCTTTCAAGAAATCAGTTACAGGATTTTTAGACTGTCGTAATCTTTTTTAGTAAAATAAATTTCTGTGGTTGTTTAGATCCTGTAAGAACAAATTACTTGTTACACCCAATGTCAAACCATTAAGATCACATTGTTCCTTAACAAGAATATGTAATGCAAATGTATAATGTTTGCGTTATATAAAGAATATTTGCGTTATATAAGGAATACTAAATCAGATTAGATTTATTCTTTACTTCGATAGCTGACTTTAAAAAGTAGTTATATCGCCGAATAAAACAAATGTTTCAATGGAAGTTTCGTAAATATAAGCTTAAATTTTAATTTTATTGCAGTTAAATTGTACCTATTTATTATTGTTAAATCAATGCAACGTTTTATTTTCATTTTTTTTGATAATGTATGTGGTCTCCTCCTTTAAGTAATGGGACACTTAGTTATAATAATTCTGATTTCATTCCATATGTATGTAACAGTGTACTCTTGGGTAATTTTATACTATCGCGGTCACCTCGTTTTTTGGCTCTAGAAAATCGAAAAATCATCTGATTTCGATGATTTTTTTGAAATCTTCGCTTTACGGCGGATTTATGGAAAAACAATACGAAACTATCTTACCTCAAGATATCATATAGCAATATGACTTTAAATGTGATCATAAAGGCACTTCTTCGAATATATCATTCATAACATTCTTGCACACTGAAACTTAACGTTAAGTTGGAGAGGCTTCGTCTAATGAAATCAACGCTCCGTCCCCCTCGTGCTCTAATCCAGAATCCCGAGACTTTTCAGCTCGAGTTACGTAACCGCTTTCAATGCCTAGAAGATTGCAATGCAGTGGACGATATGAATGACAAGCTCGTGGAAACTGTCCATGCGGTTGGAGCTAAGTTCTGCAAGACCCGCCGCAGAAGAACACAAAAACTCTCCGATCACACTCTTAATCTCATGGCTGTTAGACGGGAGATGAGGCTACAATCGTCAACAGATTTGACAGCATACAGGCAACTGAACAGACAGATCTCCAAATGCGTACGGCTAGACTTACGCAACTTTAATACTGCTCGTATTAAAGAAGCGATCGAGCGGAACCAGGGCCTCCAAACTCTTTGCCAGAGATCTGTCTGCCAGAAAGAGCCAACTCTTTCAAAGTTGAAGACTGAGTGTGGCAGCATCGTTTCCGAGACACCTGAGATTTTGAGTGAGATTGAGAGGTTCTATGGGCAGCTGTACACATCATTGTTGGAGCCACACGCAAGTGTGAGTAACGATCCAAGAGCAAGTCTTACCCGACACTATTCTGATAATATCCCGGACGTCAGTCTGAGCGAGATTGGAATGGCTAATCCAGCACCTTAAAAACGGCAGGGCCCCAGGCCAGAATGGAATTACAGCGGAGCTTCTGAAAACGGGTGGAACATCGGTACTTGAAGTCCTTCAGAAGCTCTTCAATTCCGTCATCCATAGTGGCACTACTCCGGAGGCGTGGAGCAGAAGTGCAGTGGTCTTGTTCTTTAAGAAAGGCGACAACGCTCTCTTGAAGAACTACAGACCGATTTCCCTTCTAAACCGCGTCTACGTGCTGTTTTCGTGAGTCATTACGAATCGTCTCGCACGCAGACTCGACGACTTCCAGCCTCCCGAACAAGCCGGTTTCCGAAAAGGCTTCAGTACCATAGACCACATACATACCCTGCGGCAGATTGTACAGAAGACCGAAGAGTACAATCTGCCACTTTACCTGGCGTATGTGGACTATGAGAAAGCCTTTGATTCCGTCGAAATTTGGGCGGTGCTACAGTCCCTTCAGCGATACCAGGTTGACTGTCGGTATATCGAAGTGCTGAAGTGTTTGTACAGTAGGGCTACGATGGCTATCCGAGTACAGAACCAGAGTTCTAATTCTATCCAACTGCAGAGAGGTGTAAGACAGGGTGACGTTATATCCCCGAAACTCTTCACCGCTGCGTTGGAAGACGTTTTCAAGCTACTGGACTGGAAAGGATACGGTATTAACATCAATGGCGAGTACATCACTCACCTTCGATTTGCCGATGATATAGTCCTTATGGCAGAATCCCTGAAGGACCTTAGCACTATGCTTAATGACCACAATGGTGTCTCCCAACGGATAGGTCTTAAGATGAACTGGACAAAACAAAGATCATGTTTAATGTCCATGTCACACCAATGCCGATAGTTATTGGGAGCACTATGGTCGAAGTTGTTGACGTGTACGTTTACCTGGGACAAATAGTCCGACTAGGTAAGTCCAACTTCGACCGAGAGGTCAATCGACGGATTCAACTCTGCTGGGCAGCGTTCGGGAAATTACGACACATCTTCTCGTCAGGTATACCTCAATCTCTGAAAACTAAAGTGTACAACCAGTGCGTGTTGCCAGTGATGACTTACGGATCAGAGACGTGGTCCTTCACTGCTGGCCGTATGAGGACGCTCAAGGTCGCTCAGTGAGCTATGGAGAGTGCTATGCTCGGAGTTTCTTAGACTCAGAAATGAGGATATCCGCAGTAAAACCAGAGTGACCGACATAGCCCAACGGATTAGTAAGCTGAAGTGGCAATGGGCCGGCCATATAGCTCGAAGAACCGATAACCGATGGGGAAGAAAGGTTCTCGAGTGGCAGCCTCGTAACCGGTAGGCGTAGTGTAGGGTGAACCTCCACTAGATGGGGTGACGACCTGGTAAGACATGCAGGAAGTCGATGGATGCAGGTGGCTCAGGACCATGCTTTGTGGCATTGCTTGGGGGAGGCCTATGTTCAGCAGTGGACTTGTGAAGGGCTGTAAGGATGATGATGATGATGATAACATTTTTGCAAATCGTTAAACGAAGTTTGTGTATTTTTATTGTTAATCTACACACAAAAAAAAAAACAAATAAAAAACATTGAAATATATTTGTTTATTAATTTCTTATCTCACTTTAAGTCTTTGACTTTAAATGTTATAATAAACGCTCTAGAAAATCGAAAAATTATCCGATCATTCAATTTCAATCATTTTTCTTAATCTTAGTTTTTACGGAAAAGACCAAAATGAAAGGAATTAACTATGTATTATATTCAAAAATAAATCAAAAATCATATAATCCTGGAAAAAAATCTTGTAACAAAATGAAAAATTATGCAATCTTTGACAGTGATTACAATATGTTAATCTAAACAGACTAAGATTTAGAAATCACTGTGTTTTTGTCTCTTAAACTAGCACATTTTAAAAAATTGAAAAAAAGATTTGAAAAAAAAATCACGTAATAATGTTTATTTATTATTTTTTAGCGTAGCGAGTTCGGGACTTAGGGCATCCCGTCTCGGAAGGTTTAGGTTAGAAGGAGATGGCGGGGTCGAGTAAGCGAGCGAATATACCCCACCATCTACTTCGTGGTTATTTTTTTATAAACTACCCGAAGCAGGGCTCCGTTGATCCGGGTTTCCCTCGACTGCGTAACGTTGAGTGGCGTGGTGCTGACCTCCCCCATTTCTTTCCCGTAGCCTTCTACTTCTAATAATATAATTAAATTAATAAAAATGATGACGATTAATATAAATATAAATATTAAGTTAGAATATTACTTGCTCAACATGAAAAATTAATTTTACTAAGACAAAAATACAAAATTCCTTGTTAGTACCATATTCTTACGTATATCTGCCGCCAATCAATAGTACTAGCTGGGTACCAAGCAGCCAGTTGTACCACTGAGTTCCGAGTTAAGTGATACAGACTCAGTACAAAGGGAACACTTATTTTTATGCGATACAAATACTTATCGGCGTGGTATTCGAACCCGCGGTGCCCAGCGTCGCGACTCATTGCTAAGCCATTGCACCACAGAACCACAGATAAATCATACAGCCGTATAGTGGCTTTGTAAAAAAATCCACTAACCCATATAATCCCGTGCGTGTGGTTATGGACGACAGAGAGAAACAAATCAGGAGATGCGCAGCAGCGTCCTCCTTACACTGTTACATACAAATAAATCCTAATAACGACCACAAATTGAAAAGTGGGGTTGCGCTTGCCCAGCGTGGCAACTATGGCAGATATCCCTTATGAAGCAATCTATGAGGGAGGCTCACTGGACTTTAATAGGCTGTAACGGCACACATAAACATGGAAGCTATTTATCCCACGCCAACATGCAACAAATTCATGAAATACCAAAACTTATGAACTTTGCCTTATTAAATTCTCATACGGCATTAAATCTATACTTAAAAATAAAATTGAAGGGTCTGTTAATAATATCGGAATAGCTTTCGCTTATTGAGCTGGTGGTTTGCATGCAATTTGGACATGACTTCAAATTACTATAGAATTTTCGTCTACCTGTCTGTCTGTCTGTATTTCCAGACTAATCTTCAGATTGGCTTAACCGAGTGTGAGAGCAATGGCAGGTGGGGTAAATGCTACATTTCTTCTTAAACATTGATAAAATAAATATTCTTTTATTATATCAAATGTACGTAACGCAACTTTAATAGAAGGGAACATTAATAGTCTATCCAGGCGAAGTCAGAGCGGGTCAATAATACCATATATAACTCAGCAGATTAAGAATTTATTTAAGAGATCTATTAATTAGCGAACCGAGACGTTTCGTAGTTTAATTAAGCTACAAGCTAGGAGCTTTGCTCACTCATCTAAGTAAATATTGTTTCCACCTACAGCACTGTGCTGTTAATATCCTTGTAGGTAAACATATACGCAGAAGCTACTATAGACAATATGAAAATCAAAAGCCATGTTACTCAGAGAATTAGAGGTTATTAAATTATTTCTTAATAATACGTGTTTTACCGTTTACTGAACGGAGAGTAAACCAGGTTTTGGAGAGAGATCAGGCGCAGAAATAACGGCTTTACTATATTTCAAAGCCATGATTGTGAAACACCGCCAACTTCCTGACTGTTGGCCGCCACTTAGAATTTCGTGAAAAAGCCAATACATGATTTTGTTCCGATTCGGAATTCGAACTCGTGACCACATAATTAGCAATCATGCTAACGGCCATCAGTGTACTGATCGAGGCGCATATTATTGCTTTTAAACTTAAGTTTGCGACATTCGTTTATTAAATGGCCTTTCTTTTTGCAATATGTACATATTTTAACAGGATTAAAATTAGAATTAGGTTTATTATAATAATTATTTGGATTATTTGAATTTTTATTCAGCAATTAATTCGAATCAGCGTTAAGATGGTGGACGTTAGGATAGGAAACCTTTGATTTATTTTTATAGCACACGGAAGAAGTATGTCCGAGTTTGTGACAAACTGAGCACGATTGGGATGAGCGCTGCGATAATTTATTTAATTTAAATAATTTTTCTTCCCCGATAGCATGTATAATCGCATCAGATAAAGTTCGAGGGTTCCTACAGCGTACAATATGCGAATAACTAGGATTCATGGCCAATAAGAAAGTATTTAAAGCTACGTCTTCCATTGCAGCAAGTCTACCTAAAAGTACTTTTTCATCCTCACGGTGATTCAATACTTAATAAATATTGTGTCACATCTTTAGAAAGCAACTGTTTACAATTTTGTAGGTCTACGAGTAAATGCGTCGAATGTTTTTTTTCTCTCCGAATGACGATTTAAGAAATTGTTTTAATTCAGGCTAACTACTAAATTTCAATAAGCAACAAGCCAATTCTGCTTTTCCTTAAAGTTGGGACACAATATATTTAAAACAAAACATTCTGTTGGTCTTTACTTGCTAATGAAATTGAATTTTCGCAATTTGTAAGAAATACGAGCAAAGACTCGCGATCCCCATTCTAGGGCTTAATGAATTTGATTAGGACTGAATTCATGAAATTATTGATTTTATTATTAATTTGATTTTTTCGGACATTTTTAATTTAAAATTTTTATATGTTAAATTGGCTTCTGACAGTGAACTATCATCTGAGGAGTCAGAATTTGAAATTTTAATTTCTTCAGCTTTTACCTTTTTAGAGGAAATTAATTAATAGGGAATATTTTTGAAATAGAGTACAGATCATCAGAACACAACAAAATATGTTAAACAAAGTATCTCCATAAAATTCCCATGCAATCGCATGCGTCCGTCAAATCCCGAGCGGTCGCATGCGACCACACGCACCCACAGCGCTTTGTACCAATAAAACTTATATTTAGAGACTACTTTTCTATGAAGAAGTTTTGCATTACAGAATTAATACAAAATTCTCTATTCTGTGGTCTAAATAAAAGTCAGTTACTCTATGTATTTTTATTTTTACCCATTACATTTTTATTTATATTTATCTTTTTTTATTACATCATTTACATTTTTTTATACAATTATCCCTCTGAATTAAAGGTACGAATAGTAAGACTCATCTACAAAAAGGGGTCGCACTGTGATTATGACAATTATAGGTCAATTACAATACTTCCTCTTATAAATAAAATTGTTGTAAATTGTAATATGTAATCAGATACAAAACTATTATATATAGAATAATGTTTTGTCCAACAATCAGTTTGGCTTTCAAAAAATGATTCAACTACTTCTTTATTATCAAAATTGACCCATGAAATTATAACTTATCTAGACAACAAACAACACATAATTCTTTTATTTAGTGACTACAGCAACGCGCAAAAAATATTAATTTTTGTTCTGATCTAGGCAAAGTTAATAATTTTAATCTATGATAACCGCGGCCAACTATAACATCTAGACGTTGAACGTCTCAGTCTCCCCCCCCCCGTGACCATGGGTGCTGTAAAGTGCTCGAAAATTTTGGGTATTTAAAAAAATAAATATACGCGATAAAATCAGTAAAAATTAGTATTATTTAAATATGTAGCGTTCGCGTAAATATAAGAAATTAATTAGTAAATAAGAGTGTTAATTATTTCTCATCACTAGTCGTGATCAACTAACAGACGTCTGGATCGTTCGTTTGCCGCACTATAACTAAGCTTATGTATACTCTAAACTACTATGGCTTTTAAAGTAGAGCTCGTATTACTTAATTATTTACACTATCATATCTCTTAGGATATAATAGCTCTTAGGACATCAAAACAAGAAACTGAGTAAGAATTTAGTCGTTAAAATTCGAGTTGATTACAGGAGATTTCGGTTAATCGACGATCGGTCGTATAGAATTATAATAAAAAAGTAACAATACTGCTGTGTGTGACATACTTACTCCCTGTATATCCACTACTCCGTATCATTTCATGCGTATCGTGAGAGGTGACAAAGGGAAGTCAGGAGATAGGCTGCAGTGTCTTCCTAATAACGACTAAAAAAACTGCGGCTACCAACCTGCTTATCACTCGTGGCAATTATAAAAACATTCAGCAATGAAATTTAACAGTAACGGTGTTTACTAAGCAAGCATTCGTTCCACTAGTCGCTCAACACAAGAAATACTGAAGTGATTAAGTATCTGTACCGTTTATAAACACAGAACATACAAACTATGTCCAAAGTATCATTTTCTGTGACCATTAAGAACATAATAACAAAATAATGTCGCTAGTTTTAGAATTATGATAGTACACTTTATGATATTATTGCGCCTTCATAAGAACTAATGTAACATTGCAAAATGTAATTTCGTTAAATAATGTTCAGAGCGGGCAGTATTAATAAATATACGATAGTGACGACGGAATTGTCCCCGCTCGCAATATTAACTAAATGGGCCTTCTGTAAATGTTTTTAAAGATCAATACGATATATTACACGTATAAAAAAAAAAAAAAAAAAAAAAAAAAAAAAAAAAAATATATATATATATATATATATATATGTTTCATTTGAATTATATAAATGTTTGTTTTATGACTGAATATAAAGCGTTTTTTAACTTGACTTCAATGTTATGTATGTTTGTATATACTCGTATATGAGAATTTTTACGGCATCAAATCTATTACATATATGTAAATAAAATTGAAGGGTCTGTTTGTAATGTCTGTATCAATGTATTTTATCCCAAACATTAATAAAAAATAGTCTTTCATTAGCTCAAATCTATGTAACGCAACTTTAAAGAAGGGAACATTAATAGAGTCTACCATATATAACTTCGCAGATTAGGAATTCATTTAAGCGACGAGAGATCTATTAATTAGCGAACCGAGAAGTTTCGTGGTTTGATTAAGCTACAAGCGAGGAGCTTTGCTCACTCATCCAAGTAAATACTGTTTCCACATACAGCACTGTGCTGTTAATATCCTTGTAGGTAAACATATACGCAGAAGCTACTACAGACAATATAAAAATCTAAAGCCATGTTACTCAGAGAATTAGAGGTTTTAAATTGTTTCTTAATAATACGTGTTTTACCATTTACTGAACGGCGAGTAAACCTGGTTTTCTAAGAAATGAAATATTTTGAGGACATGTAATCTTTTCCAACACACACTGGAGTAGTTGGACCGTATACGCTGTAACTTTACGTTGTTTTATAAGTAGTTTATGTATTGTTAGTTTTATGCTACATTTAATTTAAAATGACTTAAAAAATTTAATGTGACAAAAAACTTACAGTCTACCTGATGCTAAGCGCCCATTGCAGCCCATAGGCATCGTTATACGTGGTAAGCCACGCTTCAGCTATATTAATGTTGAAGCACGAATAGGTTGGCTCCACCAGGGTAGGACCACGTTCGCACACAATATCAGTGTAAAATTGAAGCGTGTTTCATGTGGTGAGTGTGAAGATCCGGAGCCCCTTTTTATGGATAAGAGATATTCCATCTCAATCCCCTGGGGTGATAACATGTCAGCATTTTGATTGTTTATTGAAAATAAGTGTAGACGTCTATGTGCCGTGCTACCAATTACTAACTAGGAGGGTTACAGATGCATCATTTAGGACTGAGATTGAATGCCTCACAGCCTGTTGTCATACTGAGTCTCTAAACCCTCTGTCTAGAACTGAATAGAGAGAGAGAGAGAGAGAAAAGTTAGTTTGTGAAAAGGTTATTGGATAATCTACCGCCACAAATCACTTGAGTAATTAATTGAAATAATTAGGAGTTTTTTAGCAGAAATCCATTAAATTAAATATTTTAAAAATTTATTATTTAAAATCCTTGTGAAATAAGTAAGAAAATAAAATGATGTGTTTTACCTAGTTTGAAAAGCACCGCCCAATCTCCATTAATTGCCTCTATGCCCGTCACCGCTACTCCCAACACCACTACACTAGGAAAGACACACCATCGACGATAATACGACGCGAATCTTACCAAATTTATTTTTAACATCTTAAGCTTCCGTAATTGTTTGTTCGAACATATACATGCAGTTTTTCAGGAACTACAATTAGTGTAATCTAGATTATACGGCAAACAACTATTGCTCGAACAATGAAGGCTTTATTTGACAAACGAATTTCCCCCTCAAATGAAGTTGGGCTTACGCACACAATGGGTTACTTCCGACTTTGTGAAGGACAATAAGTATCGCGATGGTTGTATCGAAAGGGAGGAAGGAAAATGTAATTTTATTTGTTTTTTAAAGACGAAATATGGTAATAGAATACGAGGCGCTAATTGTGACTACTCACATATGTACAAATATACAAATCCACAGGAAGGTAGAGCACATAAAATAGCGCAAACTTCGTTAATACCTATAGTTTCCCACAAATTCGCATTGACGGCACATTTTCTTCTTGGTGTGATACCATTGCTGATGTCCCGCAGGGAGGCGTAATATCTCGCTTACTTTTCTCAATTTTTATTGAGTCTATTAACCACTAAAATTACTTATTACTACCACCTATACGCGGATAATCTTCAAATATATATGTGTGTTATGTTTGATGTTATGTTTGACTAGTGAACTATCTGTAGCTATTAGCAACATAAAATTTGACCTTGAGCAAATATCAGATTGAGCAAAAACGTATGGCTTGAAGATTAACCCTCTAAAGACTCAGGTCATTATCATTGAAAGTTCGAATGTGATTAGAAAATCTGACATATCTCAAGAACCTAAATTTGTTTTTAGTGGAAATTTTATCCCTGTTAGTGAAAAAGTCAAGGACTTGGGTATTTATATTGGTAGGAACCTATCATGGGGTCTTCAAATAGTTAGGTTAGTCGTAAACCTTTTACAGCTGCTCGATCGTCGTTTCGACACGTCGTCGGACAGGTCGTTTACTATCTAAGCAGTCCGTCTATGGAATGCCCTACCTCTGTACCTGTTTTTTAGAAACTTGTGCACAATCACTATCTTAATCGTTGAGTTCGTGACATCTATATACCTATGTATATAGTGTATTTAGTGTATTTATTTGTTATTTATTTTTATATAAAATATGGACATATTTATAAATGTTATTTCTGAATCACCAAATCACACAATTTACTGCTTTTTGCGATCTTGTCCATCAGAGGTTGTCTGAAAGAAATCTATCTTGTCCATCAGAGGTTATCTGGAAGAAATCGCTTTTAGCGATAAGAGCGCCCATTTTGACACTATTTTTTTCTTCTTCTTTCGTTTATATATTTATTTAGTGTACAATAAAGAAATCTACCTATCTATATTCACACAAGTTAGAATGGTGGCGACATGGTCACGAAACAAGCGAAAAACACCGAAATCTAAATCGCGCTATGAAAGTTCCGAAACTATCGTGCTATATATAGAACAGCGCAAAAAACACATGGAGCATTGGTGGCTCCCTGGGCTGAACACCTTGCCCGGTGTGCATCGTCACTGTGTAGTGCCGGTATAAGAATAGCCAGAATTCAATATCGTCCCCTGGGTATCGTAAGAGGCGACAGAGGGAAACTGAAATAGCAGGCGGGAAGCAGCATCTTCTTGATAATAGTTTAAAATAATAAAAAAAACTGCGGTTCACAACCCGTCTGCCATGCGTGGTAACTATGGCAAAATCCTCCTATGAGGCAATCTATGTGAGAGGCTCATGTTCAGCAGCGGACTTTCATAGGCAATATTGGTAATGTTCATATGTGGTAGTTGGTAGAACTTCATTCTAGCCGAAGAATTCGTCTAGTTAGGTTACCAGCATTTTACCTATTTCATCCGGCAAGCAGCATTGAATGCACTGCTGAGTTTTGGTCTGAAGGATAAAAGAGCCAGTATAAATACACACCGTGAGGCATTCCATCTTAATCCTCAGAGGTGAAAATACACATGTAGTGTTTTGTTTAAAATTGGCTGCAAGTACATATAGACTACACAGCAGCCACTTACCATGAGATGGACTGTAAGTTCATTTGTCTCCTCAGTTATTTAAGCGTGAAATAGCAGCATGATGCTGCTGTGTTTCGTATGGTGAGTGTGTAGTACCGGAGACTTAAGACTTAACTTAAGACTAACTTTGAGACTTACTTACTTACTGAAAGCTAGGCATTCCGCCTTAAGCTTGGCATTGACTACAGCAGAAACGCGTCGAATCGAAGCGAGTTGCATTGATTCCTAGTGCGTCCATCTCTGAAGAATTGAATCGCTTGGTTCACTCATCGCAAACTCTTCATCAAATTAGATCATTTTTGCATCATGGACAGCTCGGATGAAGACACGTTTTTATTTCTCATACTTTTTGATGAAGAAGAGCAGAAAAGAAAAAAGAAACGGTGTGCTCACATATACTGATCACAAATTAAAACAACTATAGGGAATATTTGATTTTTTAAATTTTTAATTGAATCCTGTTAATTTTTTTTAATATTTTCGTTGATCCTATGAAAAATTTCAAGTTTTGCTAGAGTTACTTGAACTGTGTAAAGAAACTGCAAGATTCATAAGGCCCATTCCACCGGAATAATGACTCGCTGTTAGCCTTAGTATTTAAATTTATATTGTTGTGTTGAATAAAACTATTATTTACGGATTTTATCGCGTTTAATTACTTTAATTTATTTTTATTATTATCCCGACGTTTCGGGTGCTTTACAGCACCCATGGTCACGGGGGGGGACTGAGATGTTTGACGTCCCAATGTCATAGTTAGTCCGGCTACCTTCAGTTTTTTTAATATTAATTTTTGGTCCGATTTACGCAAAACGAGCTTATAGTATCATGAAGTCTTGCAGTGGTATGCTTGGGTTTGGGTTTAATTTTGTTAATTATAGGATCCCAAGCAGATGGTAGCACCCAACCATCTTCTCTATTAAAATTTGGATGTTTTTTTAATTTCAATAGCCTCGTATATCATCCTTGGTAGGAATCGGTGTTCTTTTGCGAGAATTTGTGGTTTATCAAATCTAATGTAATGGTGGGGATGATCTTGAACATGTTCGCAGACTGCAGACTTCCCGGAGCGTCGGTGCTTCACATCAGCTATATGTTCCTTCACGCGGGTTTTTATAGATCTCTTTGTTTGACCTATGTAAGAGAGACCACATTCACAATCTAACTTGTACACACCTGCATCTTGTAGAGGAATATTACATTTGATGGACGGTAAAAATTGACTAATCTTCTTCAGCGGCTTGTAGTATGTCTTAATGGACGCTCGCTTCAAGATGTAGCCAATCTTGTCCGTGACTCCTCTGACATACGGTAGTAGAGCAGGCGCGCGCTCGACTGTGGCCGGCTTTACTAGTTCACTGTGACGTAGGCGCGGGAACCGAAGCTTGTTGTCTTGCAATACTTGCTTGACGTGCTGAAGCTCCGCGGCCAGATGTTTTCTGTCACAGATCCCTCGTGCTCTCTGAAACAAAGATTTACCCACGGTAGCTAACTGTGAAGGATGATGGTGAGATTCACCATTTAGATATCGGTTGGTATGGGTCTTTTTCCTATACACAGTGTGACCAATAGTGTTATCAGGATTTCGGATGACTAAAACATCTAGGAAGGCTAAAGAATTATTTGTCTCTAACTCCATTGCGAATTGTATTTTAGAGTTTATGGAGTTAAGGTGGTCTAAAAATGCAGTTACTTTGTCAGATGGTAAAATTGTGAAAGTGTCGTCTACGTAACGCTTGTAGAACCTTGGATTTACAGGAGTAGTAAGAAGAGACTTCTCCTCAAAGTCCTCAATGAATATGTCGGCGACTATGGGAGACACAGGTGAGCCCATCGCCACACCATCTACTTGCTTGTAGAACTCCTCCTTCCACAATAGATAGCCATAAAAAAGCCATCCTTCTTCCTTAATAGATATATTGTTGTGTTTTACAATTTTTAACATCGTGGAAAATCTTATTTTATTCGGCCCTTTACTGTTCAACTGTTAGGCATGGGCCTTCTCTCAGGAAGAGTGGAAGATAGGATGTCTTGACCATTAGCCTATCGTTACTGTTTATTAAATAGAAAAATAATAAGAAAAAAAGTATTTTTTCTTCTAAATAAAAAGAAAATAATAAGAAAAAATACTTTTTTCTCTTATTATTTTTAAGATCAGTAATAATGATAATTATCCCAATTTTTTTAAGTATAATAATAAATATGTTTTTCATTACGTTAGGGATATTTATAGGAACTTAAAGCACTTTGGGATAATCGTTATTAACTTATTATCTACACCTACTTTATAATTTATATAACTTCCACCTATGTAATTATACATATTTTCTAGGAAAAGTAATTGATTTCTCGAATTGCGCCTACGAATCAGTTTGTGGCACAGAGATTTGTGATCTGGATAAAACAATTGGTGAACTAGTTACATCTTGCGAATTAATTTGTGGTGTGGATCAAACTGCTGGTGCACTAGTTACATTTTTCGAATTAAGTAGATGAGTTGGCATATTACTTTGTGAGACGTATGTAGATGGGAGTTGAGAAGTGGCTCTAACAGGTGCTGGTTGCACACTCGTGTATTGATAGAATGATGTGTTTGGCATAGTTAATGGAGCATCTCTGGTAATCATCCCTTCTTCGGCTTTACTAACAATACTAAAAATTGCTTTCTTCGTACGCACTCGCACAGATTCGCCCTACTTATTAAAAAACTATATATTGAGAATGTTTTCCCAGTATGGTTAAAATAATGACTGTGAATTTGTAAAGGTTTCTTGTATTTCTTTTTGGTGGTACTATTGGTTGACACGGTTTTATCTGGTAATCCAGTTGTTGAGGGCGGTGATGTCATGTTTTTATTTAAACAAAAAGATTTTTATGAAAACGAAATAGAAATTATTAAAAATATGTTGGCGCGCATCCAATTCTCCGCGTCGACTGCGGCGTGCCGAATTGAATGAAATCTCATCGGCAAATAAATTCGCCTGTCAAGCGATTCGCGCGGTCGATTTAGTTCGATGCACTATGGTTCGTCGCTAATGGACACAAATTCATAGTAAATATATAGGACCGACTTGATGCGATTCGATTAGACTCGGCTTGGCGAGCCTATTGGACGTGGGCCTTTAGTCCTCAGGGGTGACAACGCAGCTTCATTTCGATTTAGAATCGAGGCAAAATTTTAATAACTATGGGCCACAGCATCCAATTACCATCAGGTGAACTTTGTGCCCCTTTGTTACACTTATTCTATAAAAAAATTGCCATTAAAAGCTTACTGTTCATATAAGCCTCTATTATATTGATTTGTCACAACTAGCGACGGTGACAATTTTGAAGCATTTTTAATATAGCATAGTATATAGTATAGTATAGTATAGCATTAAATGACCGACACAGCCCTACAGATTAGTAAGCCTAAGTGGCAGTAGGCCGGCCACGCAGCTCGAACAACTGACAACCGATAGGGAAAAAAGGTTCTCGAGTAGCAGCTTCGTAACGGTGGCGAAATGTAGGGCGACCCCTCACTAGATGGAGTTGTCCTGATGACGTCGATGGGAGCAGGCGGCTCAGGGCCGTGCTTTTTAGTATTCCTTAGGAGAGGCCTATGTTCAGTAATGGACTTGTGGAAGGCTGTACTTAACGACGATGGCGATAACAGTAGTATAATGTGAAAAATATTCAAATTTGTAAATGTTAAAATTAAACATAAAATAATGAAACCATTTTAAATTTTAGCCCCGAAACGTATTCCGCAAGCTGAAAATTTTTATTTGGAACCTGATGTCTGCATATGGGTAAATTTATAAAATACAAAATTATTTATAAAATATAAAAAAATCGACCTCGTAGTGATGCTGTAAGAATATCCAATATCCCACTATCCGAGGGGTGTCTTAAAAGGCGACTGAAGGCGACACGTACACCTATACATACCGAGATGGGCAGCGGCGTCTTCCTATTAAGAACTGCAAAATAAAAAACTGCGGTTGTTTAAAACGTTTAATTAATATTCTCCTTATTGGGCAATATACGTTCGCCAGTGAATTTTACAAGATATTATACATTTACCATAAGCTCGTCCATAAAGGTAAATGGTGCAGAAACCTTCCTCTGAGAGGAATAAAATATTTCGACAGCATTAAATTCGGACAACTACAGAAACAGGGCGGCGTACAAATCGCTCCATACCCCTCTCAGAAGTGAGAAGATTATTATAATAATATTATCTGTAGACAAAAGGCAGTCTCTTTTGGTTTTCCTTTTTACTAATTTAGGATTTAAAAAAAATCATCTAACATTCTCAAATACAAAAATGTTCATTACATAATCTCGTGACGAAGATAATTAATCATTCAATTCATCTAAAAAATCTGTTTATGTGTTTTTTTTTATGGTGTCACGCGTATTGATTAATTTTAACTCATTTTTAAATCCCCGCATTTCGGGTGCAATAGAGCACCATTATTAATTTTTACAAATGAGTAGAGTAGTATTCGCATAAACATAAGAAGTCTTTGTAATTAAATACTTGTTTTTAAAGGTATACAATAAAATAACAATATATTTTTTAGATACGAAAACAAAACTAAAGACAGTCGGGTAGAAATTTTAGAAAGACTCAAGTTCCGTCGAACATAAGAAATTCGGACACTAATATATCTTAATGAAAATAAAATAAAAGACACTAATAATATAATTTTTTTAAATGCTTTTGTGAAAGGCAACTTATAGATTTTAAAGTGAAACTTTTTTTAGAATTACCATTTAACCGAATATCAAATTAAAACTTTACGTGGTCTAAATTCGAAAAATGACACACGGTAATATGTAATTCTGTGGCTGTAGCCATACCTCATAGGCGCGGTATTTGCCATAGTTGCCACGAATGAGTTATATTGAGTTATTTTCTTAAGGTTTAAGGTCAAGGAGCTCATCTCTCATCATAAGTTGTGGGGAAACCGCAACACTGATTTTTAGTAATAACTAAAAACCTTGTTGTATACATCTCCGAGTGGAAACAAAGTAGTGAAGGTTTTACGATTAAACTATTGTATTGTGGAAGATATTTCAAAATGTTATGTAATAAGTACGAACTCACTTTATGATTTTCTCTTGCTCTGTCTGATTTTTTTATAGAATAATAGTGACAAATGAGAACACACTCCAATCGATCGTAAGTGGATTCCGGGGCCCTTAGGCATTACATCTATCCTCGATTAAGAATCAAATACAGATGCGTTGTCACCCCTGAGAACTAATTTGGAATGCCTGATTTCCAGTAAAAAGGGTTTCCGGTTCTTTACACTCACCAAATTAAACACAGCAGTATAAGCTGCTATTTTGTATAAGTAAGTAAATAAATAAAAGTTTGATATTTAAACACGTAATCTTCTTGCATGTTTATTCACGAACGTAGTTCTTAAATACTTCGTTTATTAAACTTGCACAAAGCATTTAAATCGGAGCCTTATTTGGCACGGTCCCAAGAATATAAGTTAATCGTTTTTCATGTACGAAAATTCTAATTTATTAGTTCGTAGCACTGAATTAAAGATAAATAAATTTTATCATCATCACTAAAAAAATGTTTCTCTGATGGGTGTTTGTATTCTTAATTATTAGATTTTGAAGATTTTTAATGGTTTATGTAAATTGAAAAAGTTACTTATTGTCTTTAGGCATGAGGCACCCCACACCCCGAAAGGGTTCCCGCCTTTTCGTGGCGGGGAGGCTTAGTAGCCATGGCTTGGTCACCCGCGGTTAACAAAGAGGAACCCACATGGCTGACCCGGTGTGTGAACGGTCGGTCCGACGTGGCCACCACGAGTGTGCTTGGCAAGCCCACTTCGGATGTGTGTTGGTGGGCTGTGGTGAGAGGGGTCTCCCTCTACCGCTGCAGCCAAGGTGGAGTCACAGAGGAAGAGGAGTGTCAGTATGGCAATGTGCCACTCCCTCTATTCTCCGCAATCCAAAAGGCGCCGCACCATAGATGCGGTAGTGGTGGGGTTGCGGGGGGAGAGTAGTGCGATATTGTTGCGAGGCACCACTCTCCCTATCCTCCGCAGCCGAATCTTGTTTGGCGGCGGAGCCATAGACCAGATCCGCCGCTGGGGTTAGGCCAGGGCTTCTGACCGCTAGTTTTTTCCTGGCCCCATGGCTTTCGCGCATCGGAAACGGTGGCGTCCGTTGCGCACTTTCAGTTGGAGGCTATGGAGGAAGGCGCGCCATGTGTTGTGGTGCGCCATACTTGAGAAGGAGAAAGGGGTGGAGTACTTCTCTTCCGAGGAGGTGGCGCCATGGGGCAGCTGGCGCTAGTGGGGCCACGGATGTGTGCGAAAGCGTTCCCAATATGCGACGAAGGTGGAACACCATGGGGTTTTAGTCACCATTTGCGAGGCCTGTGTTCAGAAGTGAACTTATATAGCATAAACGCAGCAGCATTATTCTGCCCTTTCCTGCTCATATCTGTGGGGGCGTAGTCTCACCCCGGTTAAGCCGACCCATTCGTGTTGCAGCGATGTAAAGCTAACACCAGTAGCGCTAAGACATAATTCTTTCAGTTATCTGTTACTCTAGTATTATTGCGGATATTTCTTCTTTACGGGTTTTATCACATGGAATCCAGTATAATATAGCTTTTATAGTTCGCTGAGTGAATTTTGCGATTATTACGCCATACCTCTAATATTGCAAAAATTTCCTTGAATGCAATGCTAATTAACTGTATATTCACAGAAGTCTCATAATGAATAATTTACATCACGTTCGATAAATTGCGAGCACGCAATGCTTTCCTTTTATATTTATTTATTACTCAACGACATTTCTATTTACGGCGGACCTTTTGCTATTCCAATTTCATTTAGCTTCTGATTCATGAAACCTGTACGTCGTAGAGAGAAAATTGCTTTCGTTACTATGGTAACGCACACAGCAAGACTAATAAAATACATTTTAAATATGATATTAACTGGAAATAACAACTCTTCTCGTCTCCTGCTGATTTTGATGCCTTTGAAAATAGTGATGTCTCATAAACAATTGATATTATATGTTTTCTGTTCTCTCACTTAAACGAAACTACCTCGTTGACATGGCGGTGCGTTGTAAGTGAACCCGTGTACGTTACGAAACCACCTCACAATGGTGGTGCTCCCCCTCCTCCTCCCCTGCGCACGTTGCTTAACGCTTCACACTCAACGTAGCGAATTTTTTGATACTTTAGCTATCGAGTGCTGTAATTAAATTTTGGATTTAGATAATAAATAATATGTATATGTAGCTGCAACACAAAATTGTATTTCGTTATCATCAGTTTTCAGTTTTCGGAATCGCCTCCCACTACGGAATCAAATTTAAAGACATATTTCCGTAAAAAGTTAACTCTGAAATGTAAGTAGTCCTCCCATTTTCATTAATAGAGTGTAGTACTAAAAGCAAATAATACCATGCTCATATGTGGTAGAGCCACGCTGCAGGCATATTATAATTGTAGCCCGAATGGGTCGGCTCGACCGGGGAAGGACTACTCTCACAGAATACCTACTTAAAATTGCTGCTGTTAAAGTTGGTAAAAATAACTTCGCCCACAACCGCTCAATAATTTATTGAACAGATATGGGCGAAGTAATTTTTAACAACTTTAATATAATGGATTTCCTTAGTGTAACGACTGACTCTATTAATTGTAGCTGTGTTCTGTATGGTGGATGTTGAGAACTGGAGACCATTCTTGCTGAAAACTAGGCATTCCATGGTATATCTTAAATATGACGACGCGTCTGCAATATATTCTGAATCAGATAAATCTTCTTCCTCTTTATTATCCCGTAAAAGTCCATTGCCGAATATGGGCCTCTACCGTTGTAGAGAATATCTGCCTTAATCGTTTTTGCAGATGTATTGACGAATAAAATGGAATAATATGGAATAGAAACCAATAGAATAAAAAAGAATGATTTAAAATGGAATGGAATAAAACAAAAAAGAATATTTTTAATTTATATAAAAGTAATTTATTTTAATTTTACCACTCGTCTGAACGTTCGCAGTACCTGTAGGATCTGAATGTATGACGTTAAATCACCATCTTTCAGAAGTCATAAAAAATGTCTAGCATTCCCTTTAGTCACCTTTTTCTCTTCAATCACAATTTTGACACCAGCAGAGTAAAATTAAAATAATACTAGTTTTTACGGAATTTATCGCGTATATTTTAACTTTTTAAACTATGACATATGGATGTTGAACATCACAGTCCTGCCCGTGACCATGAGTGCTGTAAAGCGTTCGAAACGTCGGGTATTTAAAAAGTTAAAATATACGCGATAAATTCCGTAAAAACTAGTATTATTTCAATGTGTAGTGTTCGCGTAAATATAAGAAATCATTACGTAAACCAGTACGGACTGGTAATTGCAAATAAAATACGCCGATTAGAAGATCTAAAGACCAAGCGCGCAAGATATCTAACAGCCTTAAATTTCTTGAAGAGATGCCGTGACCATAATCTCATTCCTACGTGTGTTAAAATATCAACCAAAAAGGACATTCGAGGAAGCGCTAAGATCTTAAATCAGGCGAGTAAAAAAGTTGTTACGGACGGTAATCCAACAAAAACGCTCCGATCTATATGACATAAAGAAATCCATAGACACATCATCCAGTGAATTGAAGAAAGTTTTAACGACGTTTGACTATAATTTTTGCATGGAAACATTAAATAAACGCGAAATTAGTAAATATAATGAATGCAAAAACAAACATATAGAAAAATATCAAAAATTAACGAACAAATCAAATGTCAAACATCTGAATCAATGCCAGAACCGAAAGCAACCATTGACAAACACAGATCATAGATTAATCGCGCTCTATAATCTGTCAAAACAAACACTGGATGATGCAACAATTAGGGTTTTATCCAAAGGCTTCAACTTTGCAATTACACCCCGCAAATTACCGTACGATTAAATTATCTGTAGTGTCGAGGACTGTTTATTTAAAAACAATATGCGGAAAGAAGATTTGGAGGCGATACGTCAAGACATCTCGTCTATGTTACGTCGATGTTCAGTGCCCAAACCGAATCTTCCCAAAGACGAATTTATAGCGTTAAAGAACCTACGCAATAAACACGAACTTACGATTCTCCGCGCAGATAAGGGAAACGCCACCGTAGTTATGGATACGTCAGATTATAATTCTAAAATACAAGAACTTTTGTCGGATGTAAGTACTTATAAAAAAGGTTAAAAACGACCCAACAAATAGCACACTAAAAACAACTAGTGACCTCATAAAGAAACACTCCGAGAAATTAAATCTGAACGTAAAATTGATAATACCTACGTGCGCCAAATCACCAAAATTGTATGGGTTACCAAAAATACACAAGCCCAATGCTCCATTACGTCCCATAGTGAGCCAAATTGATTCACCAACTTACAGATTGGCTCAACACTTAGCGAAAATACTCTCACCACTCAGGGGTCATACAAGAGCACACATAAAGGATTCCTACCATTTTGTCAGCGAGATTAAAGACCTACATCTGGCAGACAATGAAACTATGGTCAGTTTTGATGTGCAGTCATTGTTTACATGCTTACCTGTTGAAGACTGCATCTCAATTGTAACTAGAAGGCTGGAAGAAAACAACATGCCCGTAGAATATTCAGTATTACTCAGACACTGCCTTACATCTGGCTACCTATTGTGGAAGGAGGAGTTCTACAAGCAAGTAGATGGTGTGGCGATGGGCTCAACTGTATCTCCCATTGTCGCCGACATATTCATGGAAGACTTTGAGGAGAAAGCCCTGCTTAGTTCTCCCATAAATTCAAGGTTCTACAAGCGGTACGTAGACGACACTTTCACAATTCTACCTTTAGATAAAGTAACTGCATTTTTAGACCATCTTAACTCTATAAATTCTAAAATTCAGTTCACAATGGCAGTTAGAGGCAAACAATTCCTTAGCTTTTCTAGATGTGTTAGTAATTCGGAATCTTGATAACACCTTGAGCCATACTGTATATAGAAAAAAAGACCCATACAGATAGATATTTAAACGGTGATTCTCACCCCTATCCTTCACAGTTAGCTACCGTGGGTAAATCTTTGTTTCAGAGAGCACGAGGGATCTGTGACAGTAAACACCTGGCTGCAGAGCTCCACCATGTCAAGCAAGTTTTGCATGACAACAAGCTTCGAGTCCCGCGCCTACGTCACAGTGAACGAGTGAAGCCGGACACAGTCGAGCGTGTACCTGCTGTACTGCCATATGTTAGAGGAGTCACTGACAAGATTGGCTACATCTTGAAGCGCGCTTCCATCAAAACATACTTCAAGCCGCTGAAGAAGATTGGTCAGTTTTTACCATCGGTCAAGTGTAATGTCCCTCTGCAAGATGCAGGAGTGTACAAGCTTGATTGTGAATGTGGTCTCTCCTACATAGGACAAACTAAAAGATCAATTAAAAACCCGCGTTAAAGAACATATAGCTGATGTGAAGAATCGACGCCCCGGGAAGTCTGCAGTCTGTGAACACGTACAGGATCGCCCCCGTCACTACATCAGATTTGATAGACCGCAGATCCTCGCTAAAGAACACCGATTCCTTCCAAGGATGATTCGCGAGGCTATTGAAATCAAAAAACATCCTAATTTCAATAGAGAAGATGGCTGGGTGCTACCATCTGCTTGGGATCCTATAATAAATAAAATAAAATCCCAACCCAAGCATACAACTGCAAGACTTCAAGATACCATAAGTTCATACTGCATAGATCGGAACAAAAGTTAAATTTTAATCTATGGTAACCGCAGTTAACTATGACATATGGACTTCGAACATCTCAGTCCTGCCCGTGACCATGAGTGCTGTAAAGCGTTCGAAACGTCGGGTATTTAAAAAGTTAAAATATACACGATAAATTCCGTAAAAACTAGTATTATTTCAATGTGTAGTGTTCGCGTAAATATAAGAAATCATTAGAGTAAAATTACTTGTTGAAATTATGAATCATATAAATTTTATTGAATTAATGAAATGAATGATTCGCTTACTTCAGCACCGCACAGCAAGATCGACTTACGTAAAACAAAAACGCTAATGGAAAGTTAAACAAAAGTTTTAATCTCAAGAACGAATTTAATACGCACCATTAGACATGAAATACTGCCAGCCTCCAGTCGAAGTCGTATCTTCAGCCGCAGAGTTATCGTCACGTTCCCAGATTTAATAATGCTATTGCAAACCCACTCTTAAATTCTACCTTGAAAAATATCTAAATGTTTGTCTGTATGTGTTGATGTGTTTTCTTGTGTGCATGTGTTGATGTAGTGTTTACGTACATACGTTTATGATTTTACATTATTTTTAAAAACAACTCAAGTATATATGTTATGAACCAAATGATTAATAGGGCATTATTAATATTATCTAGACAGTTTAAAATACGCCAACTAAGAATTAATACGCCGATCAAAGAAGGCAATTTGATAAAAAAAACTTTCTAAAAAAATACGTGTGGCACTCGGAGATTGCCGCGGTAAAGCTATTGCATAGCTTTTTTATCAACTTATGCAATTATAATTATTTATTTATTTTATTTATGCAGAATTTTTTTCTTTGTTTTTTCTTTGATATTAATTCAAGTTACACTTTTTTGAGCGTTGTGACCGATAAGAAAACATTTTTTTTCTTTTATTGAATAAATTAGAAATTAATATTGTTTAAAATATTTTTAATATCTTACAATACATGAAGGTTATTCAGGAATTTTTATCATTAAAACTATAGGTTTATGGTAATTAACGAGTTCTTCCGACAAACGATAATTTTCTATAAAGTCTGTATTTATTAAAAATACTCTAAATTCACGACAGTCTCTAGCATGACGACGACTCATATAAATCCAAAGAATATGGTTCTTTCAATAAACTATATCATTGTTTAAAATATTTTTATTATCTTACAATACATGCGACTAGTCTCCATGCATACGTCTAGTCGCACGCACGTAAACACCGAACCGAAGTCTGTCGAACTGAAACGACGTTAGACGATCTTAGGTTTTGGGGTGTTAGGTTTATTTTCGCTACGGAATTTCTTGATTCAGTCGCTTAAAGCCCGCGATAAAAGCTATGCAATAGCTAAAAACATTCGAGTTTTTTCTAATAAAATAAAGCCTGGATATTAAATCACAATCTTTTTTAGCAATTTCGAAGATTAACTCGGATAGACAGGCAGACAAACATTTTAAAAATGATCGTTTATGTCTTAGTTGCATGTAAATAACCCCCTGAACTCAATTAAAGCCAGTCATTTCAATACTACAAACAGACAATTAAATTTTATTTCAATTTTCACATTTAGATTACGTGAATATTAATTTATTAGTCATGCTTTTACCACGAGTTAGGAAAAGTTTCTGTACTGGAAAGAACCAGTAATAACAGTAAACGGGAATTATTTTAAAAATAAGTAAGGTATACTCATTCATCGAAACCAATTGAAGACCAGCCTTCTCACTTGACGGAGGTTGCGATGAATAACGCACTGTCGCATCGGACTGCAAGGTGTACTCCCTCTGTCGTGAGTTTTATACGTGTCAAGAAATTCCGTTTGGGAAATATCTGAAAATGTTTTATTAGCAACTAACTTTTAACTGCGACTTCATCCGCGTAGAACTGCAAATAGAACAAGAAATCCGCAAATCGACTCTAAGTTCAGTTTGTTATCTCGAAAACTATCTACAATATGGGATAATGTTTAAAAATATATTCTACAATTTTACTACCATGGTAAAAAAATATAAAACTTCAAACTTAAATTATCGTACAGTACAAGTTCCCGCGATATATTGTAAAGAACGCTGGATGCGTTCTTTTTGAGCAAGAAATAATTCAGATGTCATCACCAGCAGCGATGACCAGTCACGGATACAGCTCCTTAGCGATCTGTATCCTGCGTGGATTTCACGGATCGATAATCTCCACAGCGAATATGTAGTAATCTCTCAGAGACTCAAATTTACACCAATTACTTAGTTCAGCTGTCCGTGATGAATCATGTTTATAATAAAAATATTGAAGATCTACTAATATCACGTACAAACGTCTAATCATATTTTTCTTAAACATCTTGTATATAGAGGTCAGTGGGCGGAATGTTTAAACGATGTGTCAAAATAAATGTTCAACTTTAACGTATTATGAATTGAAAGAAAATAAGTAGCGGTTTTGTATTCAAATGTGTTGATGAGTGTTAAAGTTTACGGCAAATACTCGACGGCTGATAGGACATGGTCAGGTACACCGCTGCAGCCTACTGCTTCTCAACGGATATAACGATAAGACAATTCAAACGGCTGCCGAATACATGGTGTGACTTTTGATTGACGTGACAAATGGATGTCTGTTGCTTATTCAGCTTTTGTTGCGAGTGGTGAGTCATGTCACGTAGATATCTATCCGATCGAGATGACTCGACCAAGTCCACTAGAGTGAGTGCGGCGCTACGCTACGCGAAAAGAAACGACACTTAAGCATGTGTGCACGTAAAATCGCTTGCGGCTATGTGTGGGTGTCGGGAGGTGGGCGGGGCCTTTAGAGGCGCGCGGGGCGTGGAACGGGCAGTCGCCGACTGCCCTGGCCGAGGGCTAGTAGTAATGCCGATATTTGTCGGTATTAGTTAATATGAATATATTCGTCAAGTGATATAATATTTCAATTAATATATGAATATTACCGATATCTTAATGTACATATTACTATTCTATTCATGTAGGTATTAAGTTTATGTTACCAAGTAACGTTATTAGTTTTTATAGCCGTGTATGCTAGGTTTATATGCTTTGAAAAATATTTTTGTTTTTATTAGATAAATGATATTATAGTATATGTATAAGTATTACTGAAAGTAATTTTAAGTGATTACAATTAAAATAAATTCCACTGCACAAAACAAGGGCCCTTGTTTTGTTAGTTTAATTTTTAATAATGTTTTATGATACCTAAAAATATATGAACTCATTTTAATGAAAGTCGATATGATCTTGACAAGAATTATGGGGAAATACCATGGCAATAAAACTAACATATCGCCAATAATTTTATTATATTACATTAACTGAAATATACACTATTAAAAATACCACTAGAGAGTCAAGAAATTTTAGATATCTATAAAGAGTTTTTGTATTTGTTCATTTATTTATGGATTATTTCATTAGAAATAGAAATGACTTATCTCCTCAACACATAGGGCCAATTTATTGGCCGCTATGTCCAGGAAACCTGCATACCTACCTTTGGATTTTCTAAGAAAATATACATGCTACGAATTTTTGCAATTGTTAGAAATAATAATGAAAATACAAAAATATATAAGAGTAAATTATTTTTAAAGGATAGTAGGTAATACCGATTATCGCGTACTGAAATACTAAAAGTTGGTTAATTCTTTAAGATTACCATTAACTGTCTTGCATATTTGGTTTTGTCGGAAGTTTTAATAGTCCTCATTCAATAAAAGTTGATTTAAAATTGAACGCATCTTTCACTACCTAAATACATAAGTTTACATAATATATAACACATACCTACTGTGTATCTTCTTTGGCACAAGTCTATAATATTTCATTTCGGTTCGATATCAACCCTAGTGTTACACGCTTCGACTCAAGGTCACCGGCGCTAAGCTCTCACGTACAGGGAGTGTCACCGCTGTGGCTACGGCTCGCTGCTGGCGCTGCGCTGCGGCGCGCCTTATGTCCTGTTGTTTTAACAGCCACGTAAGTTTGCTTAATGGCAGGTACCTTTGTCGTGTGCTGTGTTGTTTGATTAGCCACGTGCGCTTGACTCATGGCACCTACCTATGGCTTAATATATTCCATTTAAAATTTTTAACAAATGTAAAATGGATCACTAATGTACGGTTGATAATGAAGGAGCAGGGTCTCGTTAAACGGCCACTATTTCATCATGGATGTTATTTTGAGGTTTTTCTTATTAAGTGAGGAATTTAATCACCGCAAGATGTTTGATTTTTGGAACATTGTCGAGTCAGTTATTCCCGTCGTCTATAATTGAGGGTTTTAAATAAGAAGTAATGAAGTTATCAAGACGAAATTTCTTATTTATACACTCAGCTAGTCTCGTTAGCTAATTATTTTTTTAATTATCCACATTATTAGCATATTACCCTAATACCGAGAAGTCATTGAATAATAATTAAGTAAGCTTTATTAATTATGTTAAGCAATGCTTCCTTTTATATTAAGTAATTAATTAAGTAATTAACTGTATTTGGCTTAAACTTTTAACCAACTGCAATAATTTTGTTGCTATTTGGTATGGTTAGAATTTGTGTTGCTATAGCATCTAAAAGAGGTAATTAATGTTGATCTTATAAATACAGTTAGCAACGTGAGCTTTAATATTAATATAATAAGCGATGCTTCCCGCCAGTTACTAAATGATATATTTAAACTTAAAATGCTAACTTTCGGAATTCGCCGCCTCAATCACTACGTTGCTGTCCATTTAGTTTATTTTGATTTAGGTGAAATTGATTTAGGAAGTGACCGATAAATTAATTCATTGATTAAAAGGGACTAAAACAATGACATGGGTAAGGAATCCTATCCAACGTTATAGTCAGCAGTAATTTCCTTGACCACACATTTCTTCAAATGTAAGTTCTTTTTATATTTTTGCCCTGTTTTCGTCTTAAACAATTTTATATAGCGTAATCGTTACAGTCTATCAAAAATCCATCGCTGAACACAGAACTAACACATAAATTGCTTTAAATTGGACATTTGGCGCAGTTGTCACGCTTTGCAGGCGAGTTGGCAATCGCAGTTTCTTTTACACTTTAGTTAATATTTGGAAGACCTTGCTGCCCAAGTTTTTGGTCCTGGTTTGACTCCTGGTTTTACACATTGAATAAAACTAAATTTACGGATTTTATCGCGTTTATTTCCCTACTTTCACTTATTTTTAATTCCCGACGTTTCAGGTGCTTTACAGCACCCATGGTCGGGGGGGGGCTGAGATGTTTGACGTCCCAATGAAATAGTTAGTCCGGCTACCTTCAGTTTTTGAATATTAATTTTTAATTTTTGGTCAGATTTACGCAAATCTAGCTTATAGTATCATGAAGTCTTGAAGTGGTATGCTTAGG
This sequence comes from Parnassius apollo, assembly GCA_907164705.1. Taxonomy (NCBI): domain Eukaryota; kingdom Metazoa; phylum Arthropoda; class Insecta; order Lepidoptera; family Papilionidae; genus Parnassius; species Parnassius apollo. Next base: position 1,597,558 of record CAJQZP010001016.1, read on the forward strand.
TTTGGGTTTAATTTTGTTAATTATAGGATCCCAAGCAGGTGGCAGCACCCATCCATCTTCTCTATTGAAATTTGGATGTTTTTTAATTTCAATAGCCTCACGTATCATCCTTGGTAAGAATCGGTGTTATTTTGCGAGGATTTGTAGTTTATCAAATCGAATGTAATGATGGGGACGATCTTGAACATGTTCGCAGACTGCATACTTCCCGGAGCGTTGGTGCTTCACGTCAGCTATATGTTCTTTCACGCGGATTTTTATGGATCTTTTTGTTTGACCTATGTAAGAGAGACCACATTCACAATCTAACTTGTATACTCCTGCATCTTATAGAGGAATATTGCTCTTGACGGATGGTAAAAATTGACTCATCTTCTTCGGCGGTTTGTAGTATGTTTCAATGGAAGCTCGCTTCAAGATGTAGCCAACCTTGTCTGTGACTCCTCTGACATATGGTAGTACAACAGGTACACGCTCGACTGTGGCCGGCTTCACTCGGTCACTGTGACGAAAGCGCGGGACCCGAAGCATGTTTTCTTTGCAATACTTGCTTTACGTGCTGAAGCTCGGCGGCCAGATGTTTTCTGTCACAGATTCCTCGTGCTCCAAAATAACCGTGAAGATGATGGTGAGATCACCATTTAAATATCTATTCTTTTCCGAACACAGCCAATGTTTATTAGGATTTCGAATGACAAACATTTAGGAAAGCTAAAGAATTTATTGCCTCTAACTCCATTGTGAATTGTATTTTAGAGTTTATAGAGTTAAGGTTGTTTAAAAATGCAGTTACCGTAAAATCTGTAAATTTAGTTTTATTCAATGTGTAGTGTTCGCGTAAATTTAAGAAATCATCCTGGTTGTACAACTAAACGTACATAACAACTGGGCGATATGGAACAGTGAGTATTTATATACGATCATTATACAATTAGTATTTACGATTATTAATAAATAATTAAATTTCGCATAATATCATTGTGTAAATTTTCGATTCAGACCACATTTTTAATGCTTGTAATGCTTTAAGCACACACGGGCGCATTTTTTTTTTGCTTAGACAAAAGATGGTAGGAATATTCTTTTCACGAAGTCTTTCTGGTTGTCTACTAACCCCTTATTTATTTATAATACCAACCGGCAGTATCTTAACTACTGCATCACGGTCGGATATAGAGAAACAACAGACTTTGCAACGTTCGATCATCATTCTTTGTTTGAAGTTGGGTGCAGGTCATGGACACCTGGATTTGCAGTACACACTTATCATCACGTTGATCACTATGAGCAACAGCAACTAGGTACATTTTATCGAGTAAATTGTATGCTCTAAAACATAGTAGGTAGTAGAGACCCGGATACGAGGCATTCCATCTTAGTTCTCAGGTGTGATATCGCACATACGATTTTATTTTCAATTGAGGATAAATGTAGACGTCTTTGGGCCACGGGCGTATTAGGTGGATTTGTGCTCATTTAATAGCATTATTCTATAAATAAAAATAGTAGTAAACCTTTGGTCCCTTGAGAGACAAGTAAAGCCCTAGTGCCCTCTATCTACCTCTTTTAGAGCCGGCGAGGCATCAGAGGCAGCTGAGTCAAATAAATGGCGCAAATATTTGTTTTTCAGAAATCACTACATATTTATGTCATTTGCTGTAGAGACTATCGGTCCGTGGGGTCCACGTGCGGTGGAGTTCCTAAAGGAACTGTATCCGCGACTGGTCGTCGCTGTTAGTGATAAAAGGGCTGGGTCTTTTCTCACTTAAACGCTAAGTGTAGCTATTCAGCGAGGAAATGGATATATTTTTTAATATTGTGTGTACACAATTTGAAGTTAAATAATAAAATAAAATAAATTTAAATATAATAAATAGAGATTTTTTTTAATAAATAACTAGATTTAAGTACTAACCAATAAGTGCTTTTATTAGTTTATCGATAAATGGAATATGAAAACGAAATCAAAACTCGAAATGTCTTTGTCTAATAATTCACTTAAAGAGAACCGTAAATAAAAATAGCATATGGTTCAAATATATACTAACCGTTGGTAATGTCGATAAAATTAATGCAAGTAATTCGTACTGTGCTATTTTTCCCACACTCCTAAAACTTTGTGGTCACAAAAAATTAGGTTTTGCGTCACGAGTACGAGTTGGTTATACCGCCATCTATCAGAGACCACAGAATCTTCCAGACATTTCCACAAAATTGTAATAATATGACAATGTAAGTCGCATAGGTTGACGAACATAATTCACCAAATGTGATTTAGTTGTGCGGGGAAGATCGTACGTGAATTTTGGTTATTATAAATTTATAATGATGCACTGCAGCATAATCAGTTGCAAAACTCATCAAGGACGTATAATTAAACTAATAAAGGCATAAAATTTCATCAGTAGGTTGATTATTTACTAATTATCATTGTTTTAGTTAATTTACATCTAAATGAATACTTTATTACGACATTTACCTTTGCAAACTCATTTATTACTTTTTGTATTGTACAATTACCATTGCTGCTTTTGTTCTAACCTAATACATAAAAAGGTAACCGAATTGGCCATACTAAGTACTAACTACTATCTGTTTTAACTTCAAAAAGTGTTTATGGAGCACCGTGGGAACACCAAAATAATGAGATCTGTCATTATCTACACTGTCTACACTGCTAAATATTAAAATTTTTTGTTGTTATCAGAAAACAAGTCTCAAACTACGACTGTTAGCCAAGTTCAAAAAAGAAAAGGGTTGACGCACCAGCAGTATATATAAAAATATATATATATATATACACGACCGAGTTCACTGTTTGTTTCCATATCTCAAAATTTTACTTTTTAAATTACCACACTTGAATTTTCGTATACCTAATGTATAACTAGATTCCCAGGTTTCATGAATAAACCAATCTGGCATTGAAGTTTTGTATTAACAACGAAGACTCTCTTGTGCATTTTACTATACCTTTATTAAATTATTAAGGTTAACTAAATAGTGACGGAACTAATATAATAAAATAATATAATAAAATGATAAAATGAAATTGGTGATTACGCCAATTTCATTTTATTATTTTAAGTCGATATCAGGTGTAGTGTACCCCTATCTCATATTTCATTTCCATCTGTTGCCTTTAACGACACCCACGGTATACAGGTTGTTAGTATAAACACCATTATCCTTGAAACCAGTGGTTTGGTTTCACTTGTAGAACGTGAATTCAATGAAAAATTACAAAATTTTTTTTGTAAATTCTTAATTTTTGCTCAATTCCTCAATTTTTGCCTGTCCTAAGCCAAGATGAAAGTATGAAGGAAAAGTTACATCATAGGTTATATGTACCTATTGTGTTTTTATTGAAATGTTGTGTAGGTAGCTAGCGCGGGCGGTGATCTTTACAGTAATTACTACCCCCCGCATAATCCATGAATTTACGGACGGTGTCGGACAGTGACTTTTTAAATTTTATAAAAGAAAATAACGTTTTTTTAAGTCAATGAATGTACGTTCTATAAGTGAAACCAAACCACTGGTTTCAAGTATAACGGTGTTTACACTAACATCCTGTATAAGCTCAGTGAATAGTCTTACACCAACATTACACGGTATAAAACTTTTAGGTATCTTAAGCGTTACAGCCTGTCTAAATCCACTTCTGAACATAGACCTTCCCCATATGTTGCTTCATGGGGGTGTTTACCATAGTTGTCTTGATTGGAGCAGGCGGGTTGGAAATCGCTTTTTTTAATGTAATAGAAAGACGCTGCTGCCCATCTCCTAGTTTATTTCTCTTTGTCGCCTCTAACGACACCCACGTCATGACATTGGATAGTAGACATTCTTACACCACCACCACATGGCAAACAATATAATATAGATATCAATATAATATAGAAAAGAATTGAAATAAAAGAGTTATTTTCAGTGAGATAAGCTGCTATGCATTTGATTTCACTGTTGAATTTTTTACGTATGTATATTATATAATATATTTGTTGAATTATCATTAATGAATAAGTGTTTTCCACTGTTTGCTGTCCCAACTAATTTAGTAAAAAAAAAATCTTAACTTCAAATGTCATTTGAATCAAAGAAAACAAAATATATATATAAAAACCACTGTTTTGCATTGTGTCTCGTTTACACGAGATTCTAAACAGTTTTGAGATAATAGCGTAATCTTCTAAAACAAAGTTTATACCCACTTCATATATGCCTAATATATAGATCTCTTTATATATTTTGGTTATATATCACTTCACACCTTGTAAAATTTTATGAAAAAAGTGTCTTTTTTTTTATCCGCGTTTCGGGGCTAAGCCCCCCCCCCCCCCCCTGTGTTGTGTGGAAATAAAAAATGAAGTCATTGGCATGAAACTAAAACAACAATTACAGCCTATCAATTATCCACTGCTGAACATCCTCTCTCCCCCATAGATTTCCCCATATTTGCTCAGTTACCACTCTTGGAAAGCGGGTTTAAACCGCCGTTATTTATTTGTGTATAATATTCATCTCTTATCAGAAGATTTTTTCCCATCCCCTGGTTTTTTTTACATCTAATACCCACATACGACACCCACGGGATGATATGGGATAGTGTACATGCTTACGCTGCCACTGTACTGTCGGGTGCATGAAATTAAACCATATTAAATATTCAAGGAAAGTAAAAATAAAATTTACTATCGCGTTCATTCACCAAACGAAGTAATATACGCTTGATAGCGGCGTCGCTTCCAGGTCAGCGCGTCTCTACTTCAGCATTCAATAAGACCTAATTAACATGTAGCATTATTCACCTGGATAATTACTGCCTGAATTGCTTTCCTTATCGTCTCATGAATCCGTTGCAAAACGAGATTTAAAGGAAACAAACTATTTTATCTAAGGAAGGCGGTGTTTAATTAAAATTTAATAATCTTTAATGTTTAGCGTCTCTTTTGTCTGTGCAAGCGAGGACTTACTTTTAATTAAAGTGGTAAGGAAATTAAACAAGTTAAATATTCCTTTTTATGTCACATTATTTAATTTGATTTTTTAAATATTTTTTTCAAAGAATTTTAGCTTACAACATAGGATTTTTTAGGTTGAAACTTACATCATAGGTGAAATTTTTCTTATCGAAATAGGTTAAAGGTTATTATCCAGACTCACCCTTAGGCTGAAAATTAGTCCTACCATCTAGCTAATATGAGATGATATGCGGGAAACGTGGTTTATCATAGAGTTTTAGATGGTGCTAGTCACACTTAATATGATCTTGCCTCCACAAGACTAGTCTAATAAAAAAACTAGCACACAAATTACCTGACTGTAAGTTGTTGCTGTGGCCCATAGACATTTAAATATATCCTCGACTGACAATGAAAATGTGGAATGCGATTTCACTAAGGACTAAAATGGAATATCGCGTCTCTAATAAAATTATATCCGGTACTCTTCACTCGCCGTACAAAACCAGCTGCTATTTCACCCTGGTATACTTTTAAGCGTGGTTCTTCCCCGATCGAACTGATCTAGTCAAGAACATAATAATATAGTTGCAGCGTTGCTCTACCTCGTAAATGATATAAGACCAACATACAACAAACAATGCAATCAGGAAGTGCACGCCTATAAATAAGTTAGTACGTTGTACGTGCCTATAATGTATCATAGCCAGCTTTTGCAGTTATGACAGTACGTTATTGTAGAATTCAGTGCGTATCCAACGTACGAAACAAAGCTTTGATACTGTATCAATGCATCGCTTATTACAGCCAAATGTACACAGGCATTTGGTTCATATTACTGTAGAAATGTAGGTAACAAAATTTGTGAGACATACGTAATATAAGTTAATATAAGTTGTTGAGGACTTAAGTTGGAATATCTCGTTTTCATTAAAAAGGGTCTCAAGTTATCTGCACTCACCAAACAAAATAAAACATAATTAAGCTCGTTTTTTGCATGATAGTGGTTGTTCTCCTGTCAAGCTTCAACCATTTTACCATATTTTCAACTTTATATACACGCATCGTGTCTCCACCACGTATTTCATTTATAAATCCTCTGTATTCATTTGTTTCTTTAATCGTCACATATTACTTTGGAGCGGGCTTTGAACTAAAACAGAGATGAGACGTATTTTGATACAAATGACAGACGTAGCAAACTACCGTTTTGCTCGACTTATCATTTTTATGAATATAACAATGTGATGAATGTTTATAACAGAGTGAGTTCTATTTCGAGTGTAGATTTTAAAATAGAAAATAAAATAAAAATTTTTTTTCTTAAATTAATTCTAGATATTTAAAATAGCGACCTAGTAAAGAGTGGTTTCTTAAAAGGTTCAAAATTACGTAAACGAACCACGTTCGTATTGTGAACCGCACACGCTGTCTTTGTTGTCGCCTTTACGTTCCAGTCTTACTACGTGGTGCATGATTGAGAAATAGTTCGGGCGCTTTGATGTGTTATTAACTTAACTATAGATAATTAGGAAATGCTTTTTGGTTCAATTTATACACGTTTAACATAATATACAACAGTAGATACATATTTAATCAGCCTTTACTTAAAGAAGGAATATGTTCAGCTGTGAACTTGTTGATGTAAAATAACTTAAACACATTTAGTTTAAATATTAATAAAAACTTAGTTAAATTCTATAAAAAATTGTCAAAGCAATTATAACAACTTAATGCTGATGTGTTTCATATGGTGAGTCTAAAGAACTGGAGACCCCTTTTACTGAAAAGATGCGTTCAATCTAAGTCCTCAAGGTGACAACGTTTATATGAATTTTGATTCCTAATCGACGACAATTGATAATACCTATGAGCAACAGCATCTAATTACCATCAGGTTCTTTTTTTCATCCATAATCGATAAAACAGTCCATGGCTGAAAACTGGCCTCTCCCACAAATTATCTCATGGGGTGGATACATGGCATAGTTGCCACGTTTGACAGGAGGGTTAACAATCGCAGTTTTATTTTATAGTTGCTATAAAGACGACACCGTTGTACATCTCCTGTTTGTTTCCCTCTGCCACCTTTTACGACGTCTACGGGACGATATTGGGCAGTAGATTTTCTTTCACTGTACAATAGTTATTACAATAATTGAAAATTAAAGTATTATAATATAGTAAATATAAATGTCATTGAAATCATACCCAAGCGTCACCCAAGAACCACTCGATAAAAAGAATTAGTAAAGGTAAGAGCTAATCCTGACCTACAACACCAAAATTTACTCTTCATCACCACCCAATATAAATCCCATTCCCTCCGGACTTTTGTAGTAGACAGACGAGTTAATAAAACCTATCTTTTCAAAATAATTTAAATTAAAAATAACCAGTACATAAAATTAAATAAATAGGAGCGCATAGAAACAAGGAGACCCATTGCAATACGAAACAATTAAGTCAAAATACCCTCATAAACACGTAAGTCGCTTAAATTTATCTATTGACAGATCTAGATACAGTGAACAGTTAGTGTTATATACGCAAAACGACCATTGGGTCCAACATACGTTACCCTTGCTTGCATCGAGAGTCTGGTTATAGCGGACGGAAAGCGTCACAGTTCTCAGACACCGCTTGACGTCCAAATCAATAGACCTCTCTAAGAGTTACGTCAGACTTGCGATAGTTTTAACATTTATGTTAGCCCTGGTACCTAAACAACAGAATTTTATAACTCGAAAATATGCAACGATCACCGCCATTACGACCGTTGGCTGCTCGTAAAAATGATTATAATGATGCTGAACCTTATTTTCCTATTATGCAAAACTCCGACTCTTCATAAAATGTATCGGTGCGTAGTAAATGAAAGCGGTGTAATAATGATTACTCAGACGAATTAAACTTATTAAAAAAAGAAATTGATGATATGTTTACCAGTTTTCAAAGATATCAAGAGGATACAATTACTACATTTTTAAATATCATAAAGGAACAAAATACTGCAGTGCAAAATTCAATAAATTTCTCATCAGAAAAATGCGATGATTTGATTAAAAAACTTGATAAATTGGAGGCTAAGAAAAAAATTAACATGCAATATATTCAATTACTAGAAAAAAGTTGAAAAAATTGAGCGGAACCACTCTTCTACACGTTAAGAAATAAAAAATATTTCAAACAAATCATCTAAGACAGAGGAAACCCTCTCTGATATAGTTATTACTTCAGGACAACAACTTAAACTAGACATTAACAAATCTGATATTAAAGATGTGATTAACACAAAATCAGCGAATAAACTGATAATAGTAGATTTCATCAGTGTATTAATATGAGATCGTTTTATTGATGCTTTTAAGAAATATAACAATGGACATAAAAATAATAAATTTAACACTAAAGACGTACAAATTGACGATCCATCCGAGCATATTTACACATCAGAGTCCCTCACAAGCAAAACGAGGAATTTGTTTTAACTTCAAGAAAATTTGCAAAAGCAATTATGTTTTTTTGTTGGACTACACATGGCATAAGTCGCTCGGGGGGATAGGTCGCTCGCGTCCGTAGGCTTTGACCACCTGTTCCTAGGCCCACCCTACACGTGTCCCCCGGGTGGTGCTAAATGAGCGACATGCCGATACCAAAGACTCGGCTCTACGCCGTGGTAAATATACCACCCCATTTCGCACCGTGAGGAATCGAATTAAAGAAATGGACTCGAGTTCCCGGCGCCCCTTTAATGGGGCAGGGGTGCGAAGAATCTCCGGGAGGAAAACCGGCGACAAGGTTCGCCACCCGTCACGTTCTGTCTCCCGGAGAGGCGAAAAGTGGATTGCAGAGGCCCGTCTGGCTACGTTGAATGTATGTGGGGCAATGAATGATAAAATGGATGAAGTATGCGATATTATGTATGATAGAGGAATAGATGTGTTATGCGTAAATGAGACGAAAAGGAAGGGGAAGGATGTCACTACAAATGGCATGTATACCGCATACTGGTCTGGTGTAGACGAGATCGAGCGGGCATGCCAGGGAGTAGGTATCATCCTTTCAGAAAGAATGGGCCAATGTGTGAAAGAGTATGAATGTGTAAGCCCAAGACTGCTATGGATACGAATGAAAGTGGGCTTAAAGAAGTTGTTTGTGTTAGGGGTCTACGCCCCAGACATGTCTAAGCCCACTTATATCCGAGAGCAGTTTTGGGAAATGGTAAGGATGATGTTAATGAAGTGTAAGGGAAATGAAAATATTATTATGCTAGGAGATTTTAATGGAAGGGTTGGGGTCAGGAGGGTTGGGTATGAAAGGACATTGGGAACGTTTGGTGATGAAAGTATAAATGAGAATGGTGAAAGTCTCTTCACCGTATGTATGGAAAAGAATCTTTTTGTGACGAACACTTGCTTTCGCCACAAGAGGATTCACATGTATACTTGGGAAAGAGGTGACGATAGAAGCATGATAGATTTCATAATTGTGGATGAATGATTGAGGGGCGCAGTGGTAGATACGAGAGTTTACCGGGGTTCTAACGAAGGAACGGATCATTATTTAGTTTTATGCCGAATTAACAGTCTATTCAGGCGTTGGCGCCATCGATCGTCTGTTTCTACCACTGCGTTACAGCGTATTAGAACAGAAATGTTACAAGATGAAAGTGATAAAAAAAGTTCAAATGTAGACTGAAAGAAAATATAAGTGGTTTGGATGAATTATGTATAAAGGAGTTAGACTTGGAGAATATATGTCAAAATGTAAAGAAAGGTTTAGTGGATGCAGCTACCGAAGTATGTGGTGTTAGTAAGAGAAAGAATGAAAGGAAAAATAATACGTTATGGTGAGATGATGAGATACGTATGGAAGTTGAAGCAAAGAAGAGAGCATGGCTAGATTTACTAGCAACAAAGGCTGCTAATTCTAGTGGTACGAATGGTGATATTGAAAGAAAAAAGGCAGACTTTAGACATCTTAATAAGAGAGTAAAAGAAGTAGTTGAAAGAAAAAAGCAAGAAAGAACGGATAAAAATGGTAGCAGAATATCGGATAACTTCCAGGCAAATATTAAAATGTTCTGGAAACTTGTAACAACTGCCAGGGGACATTCAAATAAGCCTATGATGAATGCTATAAGAGACGAGAATGGCTATATTCTGAATGATGAAGTTTTGAGTTTAAAGAGATGGAAGGAATATTTTGAAAGCGTGTTTATGAGTGAGGAGACAACGTGTGTACTAAGTGAAGTAGAAACACCGAAAGAAGAGAAAAGAGGTAGCGAGATAAGTATAGATGAAATAATGAAAGCAATGAAAAGCATAAAAGCAGGTAAGGCTGCCGGATATGATAGAGTTTCACTCGAAATGCTAAGGGCTGGAGAGGAAGTGGTGGCAGGCCTGCTGCACACCTTGTTTAATTTATGCTGGGAACTGAAGCGGGTACCGGTAGACTGGTGCAAAGCCGTGATAGTCCCAGTATATAAAGGAAGGGGGTCGCAGCAGGACTGTAAAAACTACCGTGGCATCAGCTACTGATTGAAAGGATCATGAAAGAAACTGATGGAAAAATTTGGGATGTGCAAGCGGGATTTAGAAAGGGAATGGGATGTACAGATCAAGTCTTTTCCATGCGCATGATCGCGGAGAAGTTTCTGGCCAAACACCAAAAGGTGTTTTGTGCGTTCATGGACTTGGAAAAGGCCTATGACAGAGTGGATAGGGATTTGCTATGGCAAACACTGAACTCATTTGGGTTGAGCGCTGGCTTGATACAGGCATTGGAGTCCCTTTTTAAGGGACTCTAGTGCTTGTGTTAGGATCAACGGGGTCTACTCGGACTGGTTTGACATCCATAAAGGTGTCAGACAGGGCTGTGTGGCTTCCCCGTGGCTGTTCAACCTATTTATGGACAGTTGTTTGCAAAATTTGAAAGTTGAAGAATGCGGATTAAGAATGGGTGAGTTAACCGTCAAATGCCTTTTGTACGCCGATGATCAAGTTATTCTTGCGTCGTCGGCGGCCGAGTTGCAAATGATGGTTACATTAATGAACGGATCATTAAAAGAAAGGGGTATGAAAGTGAACGCAAGTAAGACGAAGGTTATGGTTTTTGAAAGAGAAGAAAGTAAAACGATTTGTGAAATAAGAATAGAAGGGGAGTTGATCGAGCAACTAGATTAGTTTGTATATTTGGGCTGCATATTTAGCAGGAATGGGAGATATGATAAGGATATAGAAAGACGAGTGAATGCGGAAAATAGAGTAAATGGGGCCTTGCACTCTATTGTGAAGAGTCAAAATGTGTCGAAAAAGGCAATTCACAATGCTGTGTTGGTCCCTACTTTAACGTATGGTAGTGAAAGTTGGGTGTGGCAGAAGAAGCACGAGAGTAGAATAAAGGCAGTAGAAATGCGTTCATTAAGGAGTATGTTAGGGCTAAATCTGAATAACAGGGTAAGAAATTGTGTAGTAAGAGAAGAGTGTAGTTTGCAAGATGATGTTGTGACCAGGATTAAGAAAGGAGTGCTTCGATGGTTTGGTCATGTGGAAAGAATGACAAAGAAAATTTATGGTGCAAAAGTGAATGGCAGAGTCGGAAAGGGACATCCTAGGCGAAAATTTATCGACCAAATTGGCGATTTATTGAAAAAGGGCCAAATTAGGAGTACCCTTAACCGACGAGCATGTATGCGTAGGTGTATGGATGTGAAGGAGGCAAGAGAGGTGTGTCAGGATCATGCCAAATGGAAGTCTGTAGACTCTGCCTACCCCTCTGGCTGACAGGCGTGAGTGTTTATGTTATGTTTATGTTATGTTACACATGGCAAAGTCTACCTTCCAAAAAAAGAAGGAACACCCTTAGTTTCCATAGAAAGTGAAGCTGATTTGGAAAAAATTAGAAAAAAGTGACTAGTATTTCACGCATCATATTATATTCCGAAAGTTTTTTATTTTATGTTTGTTAATGATATTCATTTTTATTATCTCTTTACTTTTAATGAAATTATTAAGTTTTTTCTTACTGTATTCCCATTTAAATGTTAGGTATAAACAAAAATATACACTACAATACACAAAACACATTTTTTTATTGATTTTATTATACTTTTACACTCTTTATACAAATGAAATCACATACGCGTTCAAGAAACGTACATCTTAACCCTTCAATCACAAAAAAATACATACCAAGAGGATATTGGTAGCGTGAAAATCACAGTTATTTCTATATATTACTCGAAATTATTTACGTAAAAAGATAACATGTATTCACACAAAAAACCTTCATTAAAATTTCATAGTAAAACCCTATACTACAACACTAATAAAACACTAGAAAAATCCAAAAATCAACACAATAACATTCACACGAAAATGGCGTACGAAATGAATGTAGATTATAAATAGATATCCACAGACTAAGTGACTTTTTATTTCACTACATGATAGAAAATTTCATATTGATTCCATAATGCTAAACTTTTTCGGAGAAAAGTTGACTCTAAACATAAGTATTTATGGGTTAGAGTGGTATGGGTGGATGCGGTCACATTTGACCTCTTGAATTTTGACGGAATATCGAAGCGGTTAAATTTGAACGCTTGTCGTTTGAGAGGTTAAAAGGATAAACAACGTGTTATATTACTTTCACACAATTCACAATTCTAAATTTTATCATAATCTTAATACATATAACAATAAATGGTTTATAAAACTTACTACTATTAAAAATATAATCAAACTTAATATACTGAGTTACATAAATGCACTGGATTTACACATATCGATCTTAATATATATAATATTAACAATATTATAGCAGTGGATATAGATGAGTATCACAATATTAATTGCACATTTTCAAATGATCCAACAACTTATCAATCCAAAATTTTCATTTATATCATAGATTACAAATATCCACCCTATAAGGCAATTTATTAGCAGCGGACTTATGTTGGGCTGTAAGAAATGAAATGAATGTATTGATTACTAGGATACTACTTGTTGAAAGCTGCTTATTCTTTTACCACGAGTAGAAAAAAATATTGTTACGCGCTAAAATCGGCGCACTAGCGCCATCTAGTCTCGAACCGAAGAACTAAACTTCTTGAAGGTTAAAACTCGAACTCTCGGTACCTTGCGCGTGTTTACTTAAACATTCTGGATATTTTGCTAATTTATATAAGTAGGCACTGCAAGATGCGATCAGACAGAGTTGATTTGACGAAAGAAGCGAAGCTTCGGAGCGGAATTAAGTGAATGAGTGTGTTTAATTATTAGTGTTTTTAACTTTAGTTTGTTTAAAGTAAATTAAAGTGTTAATTTAGGTAATTTTATCGGCAATTTTTATTGTCACGAACCCTCAGCTCGTAACAATTGGTGTCAGAAGTGGGATAAAATAATGCCGATTTTACCTAAGGAGGAAACGGAGGGTGTCCGTACCCGAAGTCAACGCCAGCAGGAGACGGACCAACGAAGATTTGGTGGTGCAACGCCGCAGACGTCGGAGGGCCAGCCGCCGGCAACGGAGGCCGGTCCGTCAGTAGCTCCTGCATCTGCAGCACCTGATTTAGGCGCTCTGATGGTGATGCTGCAGGAACAGGCTCGTCGGTTCGAAGAGCAGCTGAAGCGCGGACAGGAGGAACAGGCCCGTCGGTTTGAAGAGCAGCTGCGGGGCGGACAAGAGGAACAGGTCCGTCGTTTGGAAGAGCAGCTGCGGGGCGGACAAGAGGAACAGGCCCGTCGGTTGTAAGAGCAGATGCTCCTCATGAAGGACCTTCACGCTACCTTCGGGAAGGAGATCAGGGAGGTGAAGGATAAGGTTGCTCAACATGACAACCGCCTGTTGGAGGCCGAAACCCGAATCGACCAAGTAAACAATCGGGTTGCCAACGTAATGGCTGACGTGAAGAAAACGCTGGACGACCTCAAACTTGGGGATGGAACAACAGCTCCCGTAGTAGCCACAACCCCTTCGCTACGTGGATTCAAAGTGCCGCCGTTCGACGGGACCTCTTCCTGGTCGGCCTACAAAATCCAGTTCGAGGCCGTCATGGAGGCGAACGGCTGGAATAAAAGCCAAGCCATGACTGCACTCACCCTAGGCCTGCGCGACCAATCCTTAACTGTGTTGGAAGCTCTCGGTAAGAAAGTGACCTATGAGCAGCTTCTTGAGGCCTTGGAAGCGAGATATGGCGACGCTCATCTAGAACACGTCTTTCGCGCGCAGCTTAAAGATCGCGTGCAGCCCAGCAACGAAAACCTGCAGCAGTGGGCCCTTGAGGTGGAGAAGATGGTTCGAAAAGCATACCAGTCTGTACCTGCGCTCATTGAAGGGAACCTGGTTCAGACATTCATCGACGGCATCCGCGACCTTGAAGTCAGAGCTGCTGTGAGACTCGGGCACCACGACACGCTTAAGAACGCCTTGGCCCATGCACTGGAGGTGGAAGCCGTGCGGCAGGATCATCGTTCCCATCGCATCAGGGAGGTTGCAGCAGCTACAGTTCGCGACCGCAACAGAGGATACAGCCCTAGGTGCTATGGCTGTGGGGAAAAGGGCCATCTTCGATCCAGCTGCCCTAAGCGAACCCTAGAAAGGGAAGGTGAACGATCTCAGGAGGATAGTGCGGCCAACAGCACCGCCCTGCAGCAGCAGGGAAACGAGTAAAAGCCAGAACTGCGGGGCGGGTGCTGGCTGATGTTAAAAGAGCCCCAAGGATCTCGATCTCACAAACCCATAATGGGAACAGTCTAATCATCAAGGGTCAACGAGGTCAACGGAATGCCGTGTAAACTGACCATAGACACTGGAGCCTCTCGTACGGTTGTTAGTTCCCAACTTATAAATCAGTTCCTTGGGGACTCCGCATACAACCGAGAACGCATTAATTTGGTAACAGCCACCGGTCAGCGTATACCCGTCCGTAGAGAGAAGGAGATGGAGTTGAAGCTAGGCAACGTGATCTACCTGCATAATGTCATCGTGGCTGATATAATGGACGACTGCATCCTAGGCCTAGACTTTATGAGGAATAATTGTTGTGAGATCGACGTTAAGCAAGGTGTTTTGAAATGTGGACAGGAGGAACTTTTTATGGAAGGTGCGTTACCAGGGAACGTGTACAGCATTAAGAAGATTGTTCTTCCGCCGAGATCGGAAACGATTGTTCCGGTTAGTCTTCCTCGAAACGCTGGGCAAGCTCACCGTTGTGTACTTGTGGAAAGGGTAAACAATGACCTTCCATGGAAAGTAGCTCGAACCTTGGTCAGGACCACTGACATCTCAGGAGTACGTGTGCTGAACCTTTGCGACCGGGAACAGATTATAGAAAAAGGCACACTGGTTGGTACTTGTGAGGAAGTGGATTGGTTACGTCAGTGCCAATATATATCGAGTGGGACCCTCAGCAAGGATTCAGAAACGGGAGTGACCACACTTTTGGAAGACTGTCGCAGTGTTCTGTCCCCGAACGAATTGGTCAAGGCGAAGAAGTTGTTACTCGAGTACGCCGATGTATTCTCATCAAACGATGCTGACATAGGAAAGACTGGTTTAGTTCAACAAAAAATAAACACAGGTGAAGAGTTGCCTATCCGTCAGCGGCCAAGACGATTGCCGGTAGCACGTGAAAAGGAAGTGGAAACCATGATTAAGGGAATGGTGAAGGATGGTGTTATTGAACCTTCATCTAGTCCATGGTGTTCACCCGTGGTACTGGTAAAGAAGAAGGATGGCAGCTTGCGGTTTTGTGTTGACTATCGCCGTCTGAACGACGTTACTAAGAAGGATAGCTATCCCTTTCCAAGAATTGACGACACGCTGGACATGCTTACAGGAGTAAAGTGGTTTAGCACGATGGACCTAAAAAAGTGGCTACTGGCAAGTTGAAATTGACCCTAAGGACAAGGAGAAAACTGCGTTCTCGACGGGAAAGGGTCTGTGGCAATTTAAAGTAATGCCGTTTGGGTTGTGCAATGCTCCAGCAACGTTTGAAAGGCTGATGGAACTTGTACTTGCCGGGCTAATTGGCGATGCCTGTCTGGTCTACTTGGATGACATCATCATCGTGGGCCGTACGTTTGAGGAACACCTTCAAGACCTGGAACGCGTGCTCATGAAGATTAAGAGTGCCAACCTCAAGTTGAGTCCGAAGAAATGTCTATTCGAATGGCAAGTCAACTTTTTGGGGTATGTAGTGTCGGAAGAAGGTATCCGCACGGATCCAGAGAAAATCGCAGCTGTAAAGGATTGGCCGGTTCCAAAAGACAAGACGCAGGTTAGAGCATTTTTGGGTTTGTGCTCCTATTACCGACGTTTTGTGAAGAACTTTGCAGATATAGCCAAACCTCTGCATAAGCTAACCGAGGAGAAGCGACATTTCTGCTGGGATGAAAGTTGTAACATCGCATTCCAGGAGCTCAAGGACCGTCTGCGCAAAACACCTATTTTGGGATACCCTGATGCAAGCAAAGAATTTATAGTTGACACAGACGCAAGTGATATAGGGCTTGGCGGTGTGTTGTCTTAACGGAATGGTGATCAACAGGTCGTGACAGCGTACTTCAGCAAGTCATTGTCAAAACCGGAAAGGAACTATTGTGTCACAAGACGCGAATTGCTAGCGGTGGTAAAGTCATTGCAGCATTTTAGCAAATATCTTCTGGGGCGGAAATTTCACTTATGAACTGACCATGCTGCACTAAAATGGCTATTGCAGTTTAAAAATCCAGAAGGACAAGTTGCGAGGTGGATTGAACTACTGCAGGAATATGACTTTGAGATCGAACATCGCAGCGGGAAATCTCATGGCAACGCAGATGCATTGTCAAGAAGACCTTGTTCAAGATTGCAAGCATTGTACTAGGTAAGAGAGTAAGGAAGTGGTATTCGTGAGGATGCTCAGGGCAGACCACCTCAGCAACGAGTGGAAGGACAGCTTACTACATGCACAGCAGGAAGATCCGGACATCAAGCCGATTCTGGAATGGATAAAGGCCAGTGCTCCCAAGCCCAAGTGGAGTGACGTCTCAGCGATGAGTTCGACCACTAAAAGCTATTGGGCCCAGTGGGACAGCTTGCTGCTTCAGGATGGAGTTCTGTGTCGTAAATGGGAAAACGTTCGGGGAGACAGCTGTCATTTGCAAATGGTTGTCCCTAAAGCTAAAGTACCGGATGTTCTACAGCTGTACCATAATGATTGTTCAGGAGGCCATCTGGGAGTTAAACGAACTCTACTGAAGATCCGAGAACGGTTTTACTGGGTCCACTGTCGAAACGATGTCGAGGACTGGTGTCGCAAATGTACAAGTTGTGCGGCTGTAAAGGGACCTCAGACTCGTAGTAGAGGTGCATTGAAGTTGTACAATGTGGGTGCACCATGGGAGAGAATAGCCATTGACGTGGCGGGGCCGTTTCCGGAGAGTGAAAGCGGTAACAAGTATTTCATGGCAGTGATGGATTACTTCACTAAGTGGCCAGAAGTCTTCGCTATTCCAAATCAAGAAGCTTCAACAGTTGCTGATAAGCTAGTTCATGAAGTCTTCTGTCGTTTTGGTGTACCTTTAGAGATTCACAGCGATCAAGGAAGGAATTTTGAGTCTCAAATATTCCAGGAAACTTGCCGAGTTATGGGTACTCATAAAACAAGAACGACTTCTTATCACCCGCAATCTGATGGAATGGTAGAACGATTTAATCAGACATTGGAGAGGTACCTAGCAAAAGTTGTAGACAATCGGCAACGAGATTGGGACAAGCACATACAACCGTTTTTGTTGTCATATCGAAGCGCTGTTCACGAAAGTACAGCAGTGACACCAGCTTTCGCAAACTTTGGAAGAGAATTACGGCTGCCTGCAGACCTGATCACCGGGATACCACCTGATGCTCCACGCAGTATAACCGATTATGCAAATGACTTGCGGAACAAAATGAATAACGTTTATGAGCACGTCAGACAATCGGGCCAGCAAATGTCTGAGAAGATGAAAACCCGGTATGACCGCAAAATGAACAACAAAGGGTTCGACGAAGGTTCACTTGTGTGGTTGCACAATCCAGTCCGCAGCAAAGGGAAATCTCCTAAGCTTCAAGCTAAATGGGACGGCCCGTACCGGATTGTGACCAGGATCAACGATGTAACCTACCGGATACAGAAAGGCGCAAGAGGGACTCCTAAGATCGTCCATGTGGATCGCCTAGCGCGTTATTATGGGACCGATAATGCTCGGGACGAGCATGTCTTAGGAGGGGGCAGTGTTACGCGTTAAAATCGGCGCACTAGCGCCATCTAGTCTCGAACCGAAGAACTAAACTTCTTGAAGGTTAAAACTCGAACTCTCGGTACCTTGCGCGTGTTTACTTGAACATTCTGGATATTTTGCTAATTTATATAAGTAGGCACTGCAAGATGCGATCAGACAGAGTTGATTTGACGAAACAAGCGAGCTTCGGAGCGGAATTAAGTGAATTAGTGTGTTTAATTATTAGTGTTTTTAACTTTAGTTTGTGTAAAGTAAATTAAAGTGTTAATTTAGGTAATTTTATCGGCAATTTTTATTGTCACGAACCCTAAACTCGTAACAATATGATGGGTAGATCTAGCAAAAAACCCAGCAAGACCCAGAAGAAATATTTACAATTTAATAAGTTGTACAAATAAGAAAACATTTAGAAACGACATACTCGTAACAATCACATACTCCTTATTGGTATAAAACTAGCTTTAATTATAATAATTTTATGAGTTGACGAAATAAATATTTTTTGTAGAAACCAAGAATGTTCGTTATCGTATAGAAGTAATATAAACAAACTGCGCACTATATACCGGATAGTAAATGATGCTTATAACCACCTACATCTATACTCAAAAAATGCGGATGCGGTGTTGTTACCCCAGAGCACTAGATGATATTAAAATGAGCGCATAGAATTAGTTCCTCACTGAAAAAATATTTGTTCATTTGCAGTTTATTTAACCAAGATATATCAAGAGATGATCCTATCGTGGGGGTACTTTTTTAAATAATGTAAACAGCTATGCAAGTAAGACTAGTGATCGTTAATCATGTTGTGTGAAAAAAAATAGACAAAAACCCCACAGTAATCTAACTGAGGGGACGCATAGGAGGGTAGTGGAGGTATGTAGGTTTGTTCCTTTGTGGCGCTCTAGTTGCTCTGTTCTAGCGCTCTGTTTGGTATAAACACGTAGGCTGATTTTGATATTTTTTACGTCAGTCATTTTGTTTAAGGGTCAGTTCACACCGAAGTGTTTTTTATTTAATACTCAAAAAGATACACATTTTATTGAGATAATTCGAAAACGCCCCGTGTTGCCCGAGTGCCTCGAGATTTCTCGTAGCGTAGTGCGACTCATCACGACGTAGCGGTGCTTCGTCGGTAGGCGCAGCTTGTAAAAGCGAAGCTACGCATCGCGGTGCCGTGAGTCACAGCCTTCGTGACGACTCGTCTTGCCTGTACTATTTTCGCGCTGCACCGTACGGTGTCACGTTGTGCAGCGACGCGTCGCGCTGCCATGATGCGCCTCGTGACGTCACAGTACGTATCGTGGCAGCGTGGCGCTGTACGGTACGAAAATGCCATATGTTGTAAAAGAAAAAAATTCAAGTCGACGAACTATGTAAAGTGGGGTTTCATTAAATAAGTCTTTGTAAATCATCTTTAGGTTTCTCGAATCATTTCGAATGGCCATTCAGGATCTATAATAATATAAAGTTGTTTAGCAACCATTCTCACTAACATTTTCATAACTTATTATATAGCTATGACAACATTAAAAATGTTATAAGCCTTAATATTACCGCGACCGAATTCGGCCGCTTGGTAGCTAAGTGGTTGAAAAATTATTATTCACTTTTCAATAAACTGTTTTACGCAGCCGGGTTTTTTACTTACTGTTTAACCATTAAGCTTGTTTTCAAATTTTATTAGTATCTTATAAAAAAATATTCATATTTGTGCCCGTTATAACAAATGGTTCTTAAGTAAATATTTTATGTGTATAGCTATCATGTACACGACAAGAACGAAAGGAGCGCTGACCTGGAAATGTTGCCGTTGTTGGCCGGATATTATGCCGCGTACAGGACGAGCTGTTCATTTCGGCACTAGTAAAACATGCCTTGGGTAATTTCCTCTCTGACTGATATTACATTCCTTCATCTTGATACTTCAATTAAATTCTTTTTTATTACTTATATGTTATTTGTTTCTTGGGGACGACTTTAAGGGTTTAAATGAAATATTATATTTACTCTCCAACTTTTTCTAAACAGGTATAATCCGTAACAAAATTATTATTTTCTTTCCAACACTGTGAGAAGTTTTTTTATAGGATAGGGTGACAAAGGAGCACACAGTCCACCCGATGGTAAGTGGTTACTTGGCCCATAGTCATCTACATCTATCCTCGATTACGAATCAAAATGCAGATGCATTGTCACCCGTGAGGACTAAGATGAAATGCCTCGTTTCCAGTAAAAAGGGTTTCCGGTTTTCTACACTCACCATATGAAACACAACAGAATTAAGCTACTATTTTACGCTGTTATTCTGTGAGAGCGTGTTCCTTCCACGGTCGAGCCGACGCATCCGTGCTACAACTATATTACTAATATAACTCGACCGAAGTCGACGGTGAAGTCCAAACGCATAATTCGCTACAAATAACTCTCATCGACTTTATTCTCATGTTGAATTTAATTTGTAAGCTGTCATGTGTATTTCTTATTTGTCTCATTATTATTGAAAACAACTGGGCATATTTGTTATGATACTGTAATAATGGCAACATAATAACTTTTATTTACCTACATATCAAGTAATATTTTTTTAATTTTTTTTTACTAACTGGCTTTTCGGCTCCAGGTACTAGCCCTTCTGAGCCTAAGTAATATTTTGCTGAACTAAGACCATAAATAACATAACTAATACATAATATTCACAGATGTCAGATGACATAGACAGATGGTTATGTTTAAAACACTTTTGGCTTTGGTTACATGGTCTTCTGCCATACTAACTACTATTGACAGAATGTACACAAGTTATACTTGATTCAACTTTAGTTATATGTAATAATCTAACCTAATTAATTATTATTTTGTTTTTTATTATATTTTCTTTAGTTGTTTACTTTTAAATGTTTTGCTCGTTTACTGATTTTCTTTTTCTGTTTTGTTTTAACTTGGCATTTGTTTTCTTTTATTTTCCTTGTGTTATTCTTAATATTAAAAACAGTTAGCCGGAGGGTGATGTATGGAGATCTATTTTTATTCCACTTGCAACAGCTCCTCTTCTCTTTTACTTGTTGATGCTTCGGATGAGCCTGCCATGCTACGTACGCTAATATACGAAGAATCTCAAAAATTGTTAAACTGTTTTCACATTTGCCATTTAAATGCACAAAGTATTCCTTAACATCATACGGAGCTCCTGGATACTTTCTCTTCTAATGCAGTTCATGCTATACTCATATCTGAAAGGTTCTGGCTCAAGCCAGAACTCTCTTCCACGTCTTATAGTCTTCCACGTTATATTTTACTCCGTAACGACCGCACTGGTAAAAGTGGAGGAGGTGTCGCTATCTATCTGCGTAGTAATTTACCTTATAAAATATTAAATATATCTTCTTCCCTAAATTCCGGTTCAATGGAATCTATTTTTGTTGAAGTTAATGTCAAGAGTGTTAAAGGGTTTCTTGGAGTTGTCTACTGTCCACCTCTACTACTTCTTCGATTTGGAAGTAAATTTATCGTCTTACAGTTCTGCCTACTCACATCACATTATCATGGGACACTTTAAGAATAACTTATCCGAGTTTTCTCTTAAATCTTCCAAACTGAGGTCGACCATGTTTTCGCACAATTTTACTATTTTGCCTCTAAATGCAACACATCACAACTTCCACTCTGCTGACACCTGGATAGCCGTCTCCTCCGTTGATCACTTTGTTAATTATAGACAATTCCCTGCTTCTGGATTTTCACGGCATGACCTGCTTTATCTGTCATATAAATTAAAGTCTCCCAAGCCTTTATCTGTGTCCATCTCTATTCGTAGTCTTGCTAGAATAAATATGGATAAGCTTATAAGCTTAAATGCGATGCGGATGCTATTAACTGGTCATCTGTATATACTGCTTCCACAGTTGATCAAAAAGTCGAAATCTTTAACAGAAACATATTAAGACTGTATAATGAACATGCCTAAACGTGTTGTTCGACTGAAGCGTCCTCCTGTTCCATGGATCACGATTGGGGTAAGAATGGCTATGGCTAAACGCTATAAAACTTTCCGTGCTTTCAAGAAGAATCGCACTGATGTAACTTATTTTAGGAAAACTGTCTTAACTGTCTTATTTTAGGAAAACATAGTTTATAGAGTAATGTGAAAAGGCTAAAGAATTCGTCAAACGCTTTATTTAAATCAGACTGAGCATAAACTTCACAAAATGAAACGCATTTTAAATATTTTTTAAATCTGTCCATATTTTCTACGGAATAATGTCGAACGAAGGAATATATTAATTTTGGTGTGATGTTCTTGTTATTTTTTTTTTTCAGTAAACTTTAGTACCTGTGCAGTATCATGATCTGACAACCATAGTGAACGCACAGATCCAATTGCGTCGTCAATGTTACTAATAATAAGATCAAGACACGATTTGCCTCTAGTTGGTTGTTTTATATCAAAATGAAGGTTATATTTTTTCACAATGTCCTTAAGACATATGGCGTAATGACTGGATTCAAGTATATTAATATTCATGTCCCCATTAATAATTATCTTCTTTTTTGAATGTTTTATTATATATTTATTAATAAGTGAGTCAAATTTATCAAAAAAATATTCTAAATGACTTTTTGCTTTTGACGGAATTCTATAAATGCAAACAATAATTAAATTATTATTAATAAGATTTATTGCACAACACTCAAAGTGGTAAGTCATAGCAAGAGCATCGAAGTACTCTATTTTCTTATAATCAAGACCTTTTTTTACTAATATACAACTACCCCCTCTTTTAGATGATCTTGAAAATGATGTGGCTAATTCATAATTATTTATGAGTATGTTTTTTTCTTCACCTGTTTTTACAAATGTTTCGGTGAAACATAGTACGTCGGGACTAATATGGTTTTTTATCTCCAAAAGGGTCATTTCTATTAGTTCTCTTTTTGGAGAGCAATCCATGTATATTCTGGTGAAAAAGTGTAAAGCACTTGCTATTTGCTTTGAAAAAACATGTCCTTGTTACTTTGAAAAGAATTTAGCGTATTTTGAATGTCTACGTTACTTTCTCGACTTAGAGTATTTATTTTTTGTTTTTTTGGTAAAATTACGAAAATAAAAAGGTATTGTGCCTTTTTTGGGTATATGGTTAGGACTTAGGATATTATTACATTGAATCGGAATGTTCTCTGTTTGTTTTTGGGACATAATATGAAAATAATAGGGTATAGTGCCTTTTCTAAATAATTTGTTGCATTTATTTTCCTTCGTTTCTGTTTCATTAATTATAATAGGTGACCTTTTTAAAAATTTCTTAATATTTTCAACCGTTAAAATTGTTTTTTTATATTCTATATAATCGATGCATAAATTAATTTTATTACAAATGTTTTTTAAGAAATTAAAAGCATTTAAATATTTAACATTCATATTTATCAGTATACAATTCTTAAAATGTTTAGTCCATGA
The DNA here is from genome assembly GCA_907164705.1 of Parnassius apollo. Classification (NCBI taxonomy): domain Eukaryota; kingdom Metazoa; phylum Arthropoda; class Insecta; order Lepidoptera; family Papilionidae; genus Parnassius; species Parnassius apollo. The sequence continues at coordinate 1,621,260 of CAJQZP010001016.1, forward strand.
TTTTATATTTAATGTATTTTTGTCAAAATAAGGATTATAGCATACAGGCGTTAGAAAGACAGAGACTTTACTTAACTTGCTTAAAGCTATACAAATATTGGAGTGTAATTTATATATATTTTTATCATTGTTACCTATACTTAAAATCACAATGTCATTTACTGTCAATTTTTCATTAATAATGTCACAGTATTTTAATATTTCAGTACTAGTTGCTCCGGACAGGATTGATGCCGAGGGAATATAGATATCATTCCACTTGCCCTGCCTGGTATTTATAAGTGAAGCTGACAATCCCTTTAGTTGTTCATCCCCAATAATTTAAATAAATCTTTTTTCATTTTGCTTTTGTGTATTACTGCCATCTATCGGTGTTTCGCGAATACTGTTAGAGTGAGAGTTTTTATAGATTTGTTGTTCTGTTTGATTAATATTATTTGTTTCTGAGGTAGATGGCACTGATGTACTAACATGTTTAGTTGATTCTCTTTTATTGTGATTAATATTTTCCTCAATTTGAGAAAAATCTAACTTCATTTTTGTCAAACTTTTTTCCCTCTTTTTAGCACTTTTTTCGTCGTGGATTTGCATATATAAGTTAACTGTTTAATTTTTAATTCGTATTCGGAAATTCGTTTAGTTAGCATCTGATTTTCCGATAACAAATTTTCGATTTCATTTTCTGCTATTTCCAGTTTTTGTTCTAATTTGTGAGTTTGCTCTTTTAATTCTTCAATTTTATAATTTGGATTTCTTTTTATTTCTGTGTAGCTTCTATTTAAGGTATTAATTGGGGTTGAAGTAAGGGACGAGTAATCACCTTCTGTTTCTTCATCTGATAGTTCTTTAAAGGAGTTAACCGTATTAACGTTAAATTTATATTTATTGCGTTGGGTAACATAATCCTGATGCTCTGGCGATATGGTCGTGGATCTTGGGGATGTTTGTTTATTACATAAAGGTGAAAGGCATGCGTGACATTTATAATTTTTCTTCCTGTCATGCGTCATTAAAACAAAACGTTGATACGAGACACTAGTGTAATCTAAATGGTAATATTTTTCACAAAGAACACAAATTAGAAAATCCTTTTTAGTTATTATTTCCTTGCCGCATTTTTTACAGTTTAGTGTCATCTTGTGGAGGATATTAGAAACTGTGTTACGGTCGTGCGTTAGATAAGATATACAACTTCCAAAGGATCAAAGTTCAATGTGCATTTGAATATAAACGAACGTTTGTTTTGATTTATTAAATTGAAATTTGCATAAATATCTTTACTGCTCACTTTATATGTTTGTAATACGATAAGATTATAACGATATTGTCCAAGTAATAAAAGTATTATACTTTTATTAAGATATACTTAGTAAAGTTTTAAACTTACGTAACGTTATATCTTATTCCTTTTAAAATTATCTTGTTCTTTATCACAAAACACTTGAATAACACTGTCACAATAAAACCGCACTTTTTTTATCGATATAAATAAACTTTTTGGATATTTCGCTAAATAAACATTTTATTTTGATTTTTATATAGAGAGCTGTGTTTACATGTCACGAGCGACATCTACTCCCCCACAAGCTTCGTCGATATTACACTCAATTAAGAATCAAAATGCACCCCTCAGGAATAAGATGGAATGCCTGATTTTTTGTAAAAACTGTCTCAGGTTTTCTACACTCACCGTACGAAAGACGGCATGAAGTTGTTACTTTATGCTGGTATTCTGTGAGGGCGTGCTCCAACTCTATTCAAGTTGACCCATTCGTGCTACATAAGATGCGATTTTTTTAGTTTGGCGTTCGTAATCTATGTCAAAGGAATAAATTCTGGAAACACGTTTAATAAACGCACCAAAATATGTTGTAAATTTACAACGCCGGCAGATGGAATCATTTTGCTGAAATCACAAATGAAATTTCTGCGACATATTTTTGTCCAACCTGGCCTTAAGCTAAAATATAGTAAATTTACAATATGGCTCTACCACTTAATTCTCTACAATTCACCACTGTTAGCGGCGGCAAAGTGAATTCGAACATTTAATCTTAATTATTCCTTATCAGTGATTTAAAACTAAGTGATAGTATTTAATCTTAATTGTTTCCTATTCGTAAAATAAAGCTAAGTGTAAAGACTGATAGTGCTGAAAACAGGAAAGTAAATTAAACACTTCTATTCTTATCTTAAAGTAACTTATATGAATCTATTTAATATTATTTAGGTCTGATTACAACATTAGACGCAAGTATAAGCTTATTTTCTAGTAAGATTTTTTTTATCATAACTTTAAGAGCTATTAACATATAGGTGATTAATATAATTCTTTTTCCTTTAAAATAATTCAAAAGAAACATTAATATGTCAATTAATCACTATATAATGTCATTTCATTATGAGAAAGATTTAAATTTTATGAAAAAATATTGTATAGATTCTTAAGCATTAATCCTGAAAAAGTGTTGTACGTTCCTACCTCTTGGCGGCGCTACTTGTATGTGTCGGCAAAAAATACTATCCTACTCCGGAGCTAAACCGTGAAGCGACCGCGAAGCTATTTTTATTTTTTATAAGTGTAAAATAAAGGTTTATTGAATAATTTAGGTTTAGAATAATAGAAATAAGTTGTATCTATCGTTAGGAATAAATATAAATGTTGTAAGGTATGTTTTACCACGTTTATTAAGAAAATTGTAAATCTCTCTTAGAAAGGGTTATTCTGTGCTTTGATTGGTCAATAGATTCACTAATGCCATGTGCGATTTTTTCTTAATTATGATTGGTTACAGCCGCTTATAAAAAAGGGGCGTTTTTTCGTGGTAAAATATTCCAAATCCGGCAATGTAATAATAAGGAATCAAGAAATAAAAAAAGAAGAAACTCTCAAGAAGTGTTATTTATTGCTCATCTAACTGCTACTGTATGCTCTCCAGTTAACATCCCGCCAGCAAACCCGCTCTATTTTATCGACGCTCCCTTATACGAGCTATTACATTGGTCCTTCGAGAAGCCGGATCGGGTTTAAGGAAAACTAGGAAGATGCCTTCAAATACAAGATCAAAATCAGTGCAGTCGAAGACTACGAGTGAAAGTAACGCCACTACGGGTACCAGTACGACGGATTGGAGCATGAATACGCCGAGCGATTCTACAAACACGACGGCTACTAACACGTCGACTTCAGATCGATCGACGCTTACAAGAGCATCGCCCAGCAGCGTACACAGACAACCCGTACTTCTTAACAAGAACATTGCCGGAAAAGAATCAACACCGGGGGACGTAACCCATACCACCCCCCGACACGCACCGTCGAAGCGTCAGTTCCTCACCAAGAAGAAAGTCATCCAACGCCGCAGATTCAAGAAAGAAGTGTCGCAATGAAGACTCTGCAGCAGCCTCACCCTAAGAAGACGACCCGCGATCCAGACATGCTTTCCGTTCGCTCGTCGCATAGGAAGAGAGCAGAAGCGCAAGCAAAGATGACAATGGCATTAAGGGAACTAGAATTGGCAGAAGCGCGGTCAAAAGTTGCTCAAGCGGAATTAGAACTTCTTACCGCGGAATCAGAAGAGGAAGATGGTACCGGAGAAGAGCTGTTTGAACTCGAGAAGTCGAACGCTGGTTCATCCAGACCGGAGACATGCCTAATAAGAACCACAAACCAATAGAGGCAGAAGAAAAGAAAAGTGACATCCAGGAACTAGCTTCAGTCATACTAAAGCTATCAGAAAAATCACGTGACACCGTTTCACCGAAGCACCTCGAACTCCCTCACTTCAACGGGGCCTGCGAAGAATGGTTAGCCTTCAAAAGATCATACGAGGATACGGCTGCTTCTTTCAGTAGCAATCAAAACCTAGCGCGCCTTAGAATAGCGATCCAAGGAAAAGCTAGAGTAGCCGTCCAAAGCCTGCTGTTCACCGCCGAAGACCCACGCGAAGTGATTAAGGGACTGGAAGCAAGATTCGTAAGACCTGGAGCACTAGCATTAGCAGAACTAGAAAAAAATGAAGAACCTCCCAAGAGTTGGCGAAAACCCGAGCGACATATGCATATTTGCAAGCAGAGTAAAGAACGCAGTCGAGACAATTAAAGCCCTGAAGAAACCACAGTATCTCAGTTCACCTGAAATGCTGAGAGTTATAGTAGACAAGATGCCGACGTCAATGAAGTTCCGTTGGTTCGCCTACCACAGAAGCAGAAGAGATGAGGAAATTCAGGAGCTATTACTTATCGAAGCGTTCCTAGAAACAGAAGCCGACATGTGCGGAGACTTTGCCCCGCCCGAAGCATCCTCAGAACAAAGAAGAGGAATAAGAAAACCCGTTCATTTGGTTCAAGAAGCGTCAAAAGAGAAATATAAGAAGTCGTGTCCGTTCTGTGGAAAAGAACACTTCGTATTAGAATGTAAAAGGTTCAAAGAAGCCAACCTGAATGAAAAATGGGATATGACCAAGAAGGCAAAGATATGTTTCAAGTGCCTTCGATTCAGACACTCAAGAATCAACTGTAAAGCACCAGTCTGCAAGCTGTGCAAAAGATGGCATCATACCATCTTACATTCTGACAAACCACCGGCGTCGATAGAAAAAGAAGCAAAAGACACCAATAGCACCTCAGAAGAAAAGGTCGCCTCAATTCATAACGCCAAAGGAGAAGAAAAGGCCTACCTAAAGATGATCCCCGTGAACCCCTATGGCCCAAAAGGACAAGTTCGCGTATTGGCACTACTAGACGAAGGGTCAACGGTCACACTCTTAGACGCATCAATCGCTGAGAAAATCGGAGTCGAAGGAAAGAAAGAAAAACTCACGATTGAAACCGTCGGCGGAAAGGTGTTAAGAAAAGATAGTTCACAGAAGATCGAGTTCAAAATAAAAGGGGTTCATAGGAAAGAAAAGAGAACTATCGTAGCAAGGACCATCGACGACCTGAAGCTGTCTGAACAATGCATAAACAAGGACACCGTGAGAAACTGTAAGCACCTGAAGGCAATTGAAAATCAACTCCTCTACGTCACCGAGAGGCCCAAGCTACTGATAGGCCAAGACAATTGGGGACTGATAGTGACAAGAAAACTGAAGAAGGGCAAACCATCAGATCCTGTAGCTTCCCTCACGAACTTAGGGTGGGTGTTACACGGATGTGAATCAGGAACAACTGCCACAAAACACTTCACTCATTATGGCAAAGCGACCACTGGCGAGGAAGACATAGAAGACCTCGTCCGAGAACACTTCCAACTAGAGTCTCTAGGGATCCAAAATCGTTCACCATCTAACGACAGCGACAGAAGAGCATTAGAAACCCTCGAGAAAACTACCAAGAAACTACCAAGCGGTCAATATGAAACGGGTCTCCTGTGGAAAAAAGAAAATGAACGCCTGCCCAACAACTACAGTCAAGCTGTTCGACGCCTGGTCAGCATCGAGAAAAAATTGGATCGTGATCAAGAAGCAAGAAAGCACTACGAGGAGCAAATCCTGAATCTAATCGAAAATGGATACGCAGAGAAGGCTCCAGAAACCTCTAACAAAGGAAGGACATTCAACCTACCCCACTTCGCTGTTGTACACCCAGTCAAGAAGAAGCTAAGAATAGTGTTCGACGCAGCTGCCAAGTACGAAGGAAAGAGCCTCAACGACGCCTTGCTCTCGGGCCCAGACTTGCTACAATCACTATTCGGAGTACTGCTGCGTTTCAGAGAGGGACCAGTAGCCGTCATGGCAGATATACAAGACATGTTTCTCCGAGTAAAAGTCAGAGAAGACGACCGAGACAGTCTCAGGTTCCTGTGGCGCTGAAACCGAAGAACCGGCAAGCCTGAAGAGTATAGAATGTCTTCAATCATCTTCGGAGCAGCGTCATCACCTGCAACAGCAATATACGTAATGAACAAGAACGCAGAGGAATTTAAGAACACTCGTCCTGAAGCAGTGAAAGCAATTAAGAGAAATCACTACATGGACGACTATCTGCAGAGCTTCGCATCTACAACCGAAGCAAAGAAGATATCCAAAGAAGTAAAAGACATTCACGCAAGAGCAAACTTTCATCTGAAGGGATGGGCCAGCAACAACTCGGGGGTAATATCAGAGGTAGAAGACACAAACAAAGAAAACTCCTTACAACTGACCAAGGAAGAGAAGACTCTGGGATTAAGATGGCTGGTGAAAGAAGATGCATTAGCCTTCAACGTCGGGCTACGCAACACGCCGGAAGACCTGCAAGACGGCAGAAGGACTCCAACAAAAAGAGAAGTCACAAGCGCAGTAATGTCCACATTCGATCCAATGGGTTTTGCTACACCAGTTCTAATACAAGGGAAGAAACTAATCCAAGACATCTGGCGAAAGAAAATAGACTGGGATGAACCAATCAACGAACATCAAAAAGAAGCCTGGATGAAATACCTGGAAGAAGTTTCAACATTAACAAGGCTGAAGATCTCGAGATGCGTCTCACCCAAAGGCAGAAAAGGTCAGCTACACACGTTCTCCGATGCGAGTGAAGAAGCCTATGCAGCAGTAGTCTACTGGAGAATAGTAGAGCCCGGAGGAAAGGTCCATGTCTCCATGATCGCCGGCAAAGCAAGGGTAACGCCGACGAAACCTGTGTCAATTCTGAGGCTAGAGCTACAAGCGGCCTTACTCGGAAGCAGACTAGCCGCCACAATCGAAGAGGAATCAGAGCTCGACATATCGAAGAAGGTTTACTGGACCGACTCTAGCACAGTACTGCAGTAAATAAAGTCAGAACCAAGGAAGTTCAAAACTTTTGTGGCCAACCGACTCGCCGAGATCGAAGAAAGGTCCAAGCCAGAAGACTGGAGATGGGTGCCAACCAAGGAGAATCCAGCGGACGACGCCACGAGGGGAACCCCAATCGAATTCGACCACAACGCCAGATGGTTCAAAGGCCCGTCATTTCTCCGCCGACCAGAAGAAGAATGGTCATTCCACGACTTCAAACCAGAAATTGTTATGCCAGAAGAAAAAGCAAGCAAAAGGTGTTGGCAACAATGGCAGCAGAAGACACTCTACTAAACCTAGAAAGGTTCTCGAGCTGGGAGCGACTGCTGCGCACTACAGCCAGAGTGATCGCCTTTACACACCTACTAAAGAAGAGCCGTAAAGCGACCACCACCGCCGCACGCCAGAAGGATGAGTCCTGGAAACCACAAAAAATCCAGAAGAAAAAAGCACAAACCTCGATCCCGTCGACCAGCAGAAGTGAAAATAAACGCCTATACTCACCCATTGAAGCAGAACACCTAAAAAAGGCCGAAGAGATATTAATAAAAATAAGCCAGAACGATAGTTTTGCATCAGACATAAGAAAACTGAAGTCAGAAAAGCCATTAGAAAATTCGAGTCGACTCAAGAAAATCGACGTTTACATTGGAGACGACGGAATAATTAAATTAAGGAGCAGAACAATGAAATTCCACGATCAAAACGGAAGAATAATGAACCCTATCATTTTAGACGGAAAACAAAAGATAACTCGTCTAATAATACAACACTATCACAGGAAATTCCTTCACGGAAACACCGCTACAGTAATGAACGAAATTCGTCAAAGGTTCTGGATCTTGGGTTTAAGAGCAACTCTAAAAGCGGTCGCACACAGCTGTCAATGGTGCAAGACAAAGAAGAGTTCACCAGAGATACCACCAACGGGAGATCCGCCGAGTGAAAGATTGCAGCATCATCAATTTCCGTTCTCCTGCACAGCTGTAGACTACTTCGGGCCGATGTAAGTCACCATCGGAAGAAGGAACGAGAAGCGCTGGGGAGCCTTATTTACCTGTCTCACAACTAGAGCAGTACATTTAGAGCTGGTACCTTCTCTCAGCACCAGCTCAATGATCATGGCACTCCGACGAATGGCAGCCAGAAGAGGAACTCCGAAAACCATATATAGCGACAACGGAACTAATTTCGTCAGAGTGAAAAGGGAATTAGAAGAGGCCGCACAGGAAAAGGGCATCCAGTGGAAGTTCATCCCCCCCGGGAGCTCCAAACATGGGAGGCGCCTGGGAGAGGCTCGTACCAACAGTCAAAACGGCGCTAGCAGTAGTCCTCAACGAGAAGAGCCCGCCCGAGGAAGTACTCCATACGCTAATGACTGAAGTTGAACACATCGCCAACTCGAGACCTCTCACTCCGATCAGCATAGACCCAGAAGACGAGGAAAGCCTAACACCGAACCACTTACTGCTGGGAAGATCATGCGGAGCTATGGCGCCGGGAGAGTTCAGCGACACGGAGCTCATCGGAAAGGCAAGCTGGAGAACCACCCAGAGACTCGCAGACCACTTCTGGAAAAGGTGGATTAAAGAATACTTACCTCTCCTGATGCCAAGGAAACTCGAAGGCAAAGAAACCAGAGACCTAAGGGAAGGAGACATCGTGCTAATAGTAGACGCCACATTACCGCGAAACTCATGGCCTCGCGGTGAAATCGTCAAAACCTATCCCGGACCAGACGGAAGAACCAGGGTGCTGGACGTGCGGACATCAGGTGGAATACTTCGCCGTCCAACTCGACGTGTCATCGTGCTGGTGCCAGCGGAGTCGTCGCCTCCAGAGGATGCAGTGCTACGCACCGTGGGGGAGAATGTTAGCGGCGACAAAGTGAATTCGAACATTTAATCTTAATTATTCCTTATCAGTGATTTAAAACTAAGTGATAGTATTTAATCTTAATTGTTTCCTATTCGTAAAATAAAGCTAAGTGTAAAGACTGATAGTGCTGAAAACAGGAAAGTAAATTAAACACTTCTATTCTTATCTTAAAGTAACTTATATGAATCTATTTAATATTATTTAGGTCTGATTAGAACATTAGACGCAAGTATAAGCTTATTTTCTAGTAAGATTTTTTTTATCATAACTTTAAGAGCTATTAACATATAGGTGATTAATATAATTCTTTTTCCTTTAAAATAATTCAAAAGAAACATTAATATGTCAATTAATCACTATATAATGTCATTTCATTATAAGAAAGATTTAAATTTTATGAAAAAAATATTGTATAGATTCTTAAGCATTAATCCTGAAAAAGTGTTGTACATTCCTACCTCTTGGCGGCGCTACTTGTATGTTCGGCAAAAAATACTATCCTACTCCGGAGCTAAACCGTGAAGCGACCGCGAAGCTATTTTTATTTTTTATAAGTGTAAAATAAAGGTTTATTGAATAATTTAGGTTTAGAATAATAGAAATAAGTTGTATCTATCGTTAGGAATAAATATAAATGTTGTAAGGTATGTTTTACCACGTTTATTAAGAAAATTGTAAATCTCTCTTAGAAAGGGTTATTCTGTGCTTTGATTGGTCAATAGATTCACTAATGCCATGTGCGATTTTTTCTTAATTATGATTGGTTACAGCCGCTTATAAAAAAGGGGCGTTTTTTCGTGGTAAAATATTCCAAATCCGGCAATGTAATAATAAGGAATCAAGAAATAAAAAAAGAAGAAACTCTCAAGAAGTGTTATTTATTGCTCATTTAACTGCTACTGTATGCTCTCCAGTTAACATCCCGCCAGCAAACCCGCTCTATTTTATCGACGCTCCCTTATACGAGCAATTACAACCACGTCCCTTTATTTTATTATGAAATACTGCCTGCAACTTTACAAGGCTCAGGTTTGGCCTTACATGAAATACTGTTCCTATCTCTGGCCTGCGGATACTCAGTGCCAGCTCCTTTTCTTTGATCGCATCCAGCGTAGAGCGGTTCGAATCGTCGGCAACCGAACTCTTTCTGATCGGCTTGACTCACTGGCACTGCAAAGAGATGTTGCATCTCATCATACCATCCCATCATACGACTCATACCATCCATAACATATGGATGATTGGCGGTCCACCATTGTGAGATTTACAAGAAGTTTTCTTCCTCTAACAAATTGTGGAACAACAACATGTGGGATCGACCAGCAATTTTTCCAGACCGATATGATTTTGGGACCTTCAAGAAAAGAGCTTACTCTTTTAAATAGGTCGGCAACGCGTCTGCAATTTTCGTGATGTTGCAGTTGTTCATAGGCGGCGTTAGTCATTTATCATCAGGTGAGTCACATGCTGGTTTGTCCCTCCTTAATAATGAAAAAAAGTTAAAACCACGGATTTGCGACCCCTACCAATAGTACATTTTTATTGTTAACAATGTTTTAAATAAATCTAAAATAACTTGATCAAATAGTTTTGTAGTTTTGTTGACAATTCTACGTTACCTGATAGCCGTTCGAAATCTAATCGGATCATCAATTTAGTAACACCGCTCGTTTCGTCAAATTAATTCTATTACACTGCTGTTTTCTGCTGTTTATGTTTATCCGCCACTACTGTAATAGTTAAAGGTACGGAGTGCAAACTTGAAAATTCTAGGTTTGAATCCATCACTCGAATAATGTTCTTTTTATAAAATCAAAGTGGTAAGCGCAGTCTATGGACACCTGCTATCAACCTTAAACAAAGATGCGTTATCACCACTGAGAGCTAAGACTGAATACCTCTCAGCATATTATACTGGCTTTCTCTAACTTTTCTTCGGCCCTCGAACTGGAAGAAAGAAAAAATCGCGGTGCAGTTTGGTAGCAGACATAGTTATGAGCACCTATCCAGACTAACCCCAAGACAAAAAATGGCTTCTACCACCTTGTAAACAGCACGCCCTGTCCATGAAGTTAAGACAAGTAGCAAATTTATCCCTAAATATTTACAAGCTAAAGTACTTCGTATAGTATAAGCCGACATTAGAAACAGAAAAAGAAAAACTTTATGTTCTATTTTGTATTTATCTTAAGTTAAATGCTAACAGATTTAATGATTTTTTGTTAAATATAAACTTATAGTTAAAGGACGGTCACGTTTAAATTATGAGAAAGTAAATCCACCCGTAAGGGTGGAATTTAAGCGACATTCTAGTTGTAACCATGAGCTTGTGATATATGAAAGTAAAAACTGACTTGAGTAAACCAAAAAGATATAAAACAATATCCACATAATGATCACTGAAAATTTCGTCGCGGCTAATTTCAAATGTTGAGGATTCCCAGATGGACGCGGCAATTAACTATATCAATTAAAGTTAAACATGACGAAGAGCAAATGGCCAGGGCACGATGGCCTCAGTACTGAGCATCTTCTGCACGCTGGGTTGCATCTCTCCGGGCTTTTAGCTACTTTCCACACCCTTTGTATTAGACGTTACTATCTTTCCAAACAGCTGATGAGAAGTTCGTGCAGCGCTCTCGCTCCGATCTTTCAATGAGTCATTCTTACGTGCAGCCGGTTTTTATCGATTTATTAGACGTTGTCACGTCAAAATTCGTGTGAAATATTCTTACCAAGCATCTTACTCAAAATTTTTAAATACTGGTATACGTATAGCCCATACAGATATTTGTTCCGTGTTGAATTTGAACGCACGGCTCTCATCGCCGCAGCTTATTGCTGAGCTACTGCGCCACGGAACCGTCAAATATAAATATCCTAGAAATATGAAAAAGTGAAAGAAGGAAGAAAGCTTTTTCATAGAAAGTCACCCGTGCTGCCACTCTAATTTTATTATGAGCTATTCAATTACAGCCCTGAGTGCATCTTATACAATTCCGTTGAAAAGCCTTTTCTGCGTGGTGTGTTTAAAATTAAGTGCCGCTTTTGTCCGTTAATGGACCAGGCGGAGAAACGTAATCAATAAAAGCTATATAAAACAATGATTTGCATTTGTCACAAAATTTTTCACTAACACAAATCTTCTTTTCGCTTCTTAACTGCTAATTAGAATTATTGTTGACCAATAATATATAATTATAGCTTAGCAATAATGCTATAATATGCACTTTGGACACGGATTACAATCCCAGTACCAAATATATCTCGCACCTTTGCCGCCGCCTCAATGGTTAACTAAGAAAATTAAAATTATTTCGGCTAATATTTTAAGTGTCTTACTTAGAGTCCCGTCAGTGCTCGACAAGTACATAAACGTTTACGTTTATAATGAAAAAAGAAAGAATAACTAGAAATACTACGTCATCATCATCATCATCATCATTACAGCCTTTCACAAGTGCACTGCTGAACATAGGTCTCTCCCAAGTAATGCCACAAAGCATGGTCCTGAGCCACCTGAATCCATCGACTTCCTGCATGTCTTACAAGGTTGTCACTCCATCTAGTGCAGAGTCACCCTACACTGCGCCTACCGGTACGAGGCTGCCACTCGAGAACATTTTTTCCGTGCGTACGTGCATACTATAAAATAAAATTTTCTTGATTCTAAAATCATCTTCAGTTTCAAAGTTTATGCCGATGGGTGGTATTCGCGTTATAGTGTTGATAGTTGCAATTTTTTGCACTAATGGACCCGCAGTATTGATACGAGTATACTCGCCAGTAGTACTTGCATACCATGTGATTGTTTGAAGGAAATAATCATAGTGGAACCAACATGTCTGAGCAGTTAAAAAAAATCATCAAGTTATACATACCATTATTGCTGGGATATTTCGCCTTCTCGCTTCTATAAACGTTAAGTGTCGTACTTTATAAAATTTATTATATTATTTAAGTAAATAATTCTTATCAGGTACGGTTCAGGTACAGGTAATATGACCGATACGGTATTGGACTATATTTTTTTTTTAGATTACTAATCGTCTTTCTAATTGCAACTAAAAGTCAAGAACTGTGGTTCCCAACTCGCCTGCTAAGCGAGAATCAACATTTGAATAAACAAATTGACTTATTTTTCACCATTTCCATATAACAATGCACAGTGAAATTTAGAAAATGACGAAAAAAAAAACATTATTTTTAAGTATATTGGAGCTACAAAACGGCTATTAAATTTGCAGTTTTTCTTAGTTAATAGTTTTGTAAATAATTTTGTACATAATTATTATAATTAATTTCTACAAAATAACGCACAATTTTAAAAATAATATAAAATAATACAAAATAAAATAAAAGGATGTATCGCCAGAATGTGTAATTTGCACATTTTGGAGTTAAACAAGCTACAAAAAAGAAAAACTGAGTTTTAGACACTCCTTGGTTCCGAAGGACATAAATTCAATACTCTATAAATATTAAGGCAAACTTTTCCTTACGAGACTTCTGCTTTGTACCATTTTTATTAAATTAAGGAACTGTAATTGAAACAGAGAATTTAAAGTTATTCTTTAAGGAACACAAGGGCTGTAATATTTGCAGTTTCTTACTTTTATGAAATTTTAACTGTAGTGATGTTGAAGGGTTTCACTGTCTATCTTTATTTTCAACTGTATCACTATATGTCACCAACCACGGCACATGGAAAATCACTTAAAATTGCAATTTAAAATTTCATGATTCGAATCCAAAGTTACCTGTGTACTGTATAATGTACAGCGATCGCTGAGCTACCACGGGTTGAAACTTTAGTAAAATATCCCTCAATTGAGAATACTAGCGTGAAATAACAGGTAAATGCTACTACGATTTTAGTCTTCAAGGATGAGAAAGCATTCTGCATTTTAATTCTAAATCAAGAATAGATAAAGCTGTCTCTGAGACACTTCATCTATTTATCATCAGGTGGATTGTGTGCTCGTTTGTCCTCCTTATCCTTTAAGTAAAATATAAATATATTGTACTTGGTTGTTCTATAAGTTTTTGGTAACGCAATAAAACTGTAGGATAAGTAAATTGTATTTATTTTGCAACTTAATCGCATTTTAAGCTAATAGAACTTGAATAGCGTTTTGCAAGTAAGTTGGTTCCCTTGAATTGATCCTGGGACTTGAAAAAGGCCTTTACAGCACACTTCAACTCATTATCGAACGGTAATTAAAGTTCAGAAGCGAAGTCACTCTTGAGTCTTAAGATTGAATACCTCGTTTCCAGTAAAAAATGTCATCGGTTCCCCAGACGCACCATACGAACATCAGCAGCATTAAGCCGTAATTTTTCGCTGTTAATCTGTGAGAACGTGGTCGAGCCGACCAATGTATAGATAGCTTATAAAATCATAATATAGCTTCAGCGTGGCTCTACCATGTTACTTTTCTTTTCTCTTTCTTTTCTGATTTGGAGTCCGTCTGTGTTAATACTTTATTGCAATAAATCTTGGCTTTCATTGCAGAACACCTTGGCTTTCGTACGGCTGAAGATACTCCCATATACATAACTGATCATCTAACTGCTAAAAGTACACGATTACACTTCCTAGCTCGAGATCTGGTCAAAACAAAAAAATACAAATTTTGTTGGACTGCCTACGGAAAAGTTTATATTCGCAAAGATGAGACATCTCAAATAATAACCATAAAGGACGAAGCCCAGGTTCACCAGTTATTGCATAACGCGCGACTAGAACAGAACGCGCAATTTTTTCTAAATAATGAAATTACTTTATTTTTTTCTATATTTCTTTTAGTTCGTAAGTTTTTTCTAAGCATTGTAATTAATTCACTTATCATCAGTTCTTATATGTATTACACCCAACTTATACATTCTTACACACAGCTTACACTTGCTTTTATTAAAACCCTATCACTATCACAAAAAATGATCATATATAATACTATCATTAGTATACAGCTCACTCTTAAAATGAAAAATTCTAATAATCTAGAACCGTATACGAGAAAAGCAATTTACATATTAGCATGCAAACATATCTTTTTATCTATAAATCTATCATATTATATTATGTATTTACACATATGTATACATATACAGACGACAGCTAATACTCCTACTTCTGAAATGGACAGTTCTTTAATTACCTGGAAAGAATTGGATAAAATTGAAATTGCAAACGCTATTGAGTGCGACAATGAAGACCTCTCAAATTACATTACTGTGAAAAATAATGATTTAACCATAATATCTCAAAATATAAGAAGTGTGTATAGTAACATAGATGACCTAAATTTAACACTATCTTGTTTAAAATTTAAACCTGATATTTTGATTTTGACTGAATGCCGACTAAGCCTCAACAAAACAATTCCATGCATTACTAACTATACTAATACAACCTGTCACCTCAACCAGAGTGATGGAGTAGTAGTGTATATCAAAAATGCTATAAATGCTAAGGTTAAAGAAGTTAAATTAGAACACGCTTCATGCTTACAAATAGATGCATACAACAATACAATCTTGGGAATATACCGCTCTCCTTCAAATACAAACGCCAGTAAGGACCGAGGACGTTGTCGAGATCCAGAAATCACCCATGTGAAGCCGGGGCGGTGAAAGGCGGATTTCTAGTTTTATATAAAAATAACTATATAGACACAAAATTTTGCGGCCCATTAATTTTATGCTTGAATTAAGTCTAAATCGAGAGCGTAGCTCGACAAAAAGAAACCAATCAGAATTAATGGTTACTCGGGATATCATTATTTGACAACGGCTTCCCGCCTCTCTGGGGAGCGAATTAATATCCGCTTGAAAACGACGTCATTTCTTTGTTGAGTTGTTGAGATATGTGGCTTTTATTTTTAAAATAAATAGCTTTCCTTAACCTTCTGCAACTGAGGTGACTTTGTCATTAACATTCGACTGAGGTGTAGTCTGTCAGACGTCACGTTATAGAGCATGATTATGTGCAAAACTTTCGGAAGTAATAAAACTTTAGTTTTATTTCATGATTAACGGGTTTATATATAATGAAAAACAAATTAATACGTATTCTCAAAATAAAAAAGGCGGAGTACTTGCAATCATTTAATGAGATAATGTTTTAATGATTTTTACGCTTAAACATACAAAAATATTAAAAAAAAAAAAACAAAATAATGATACTTCTATAAAATTGTTAATGTTTATCTTTAAAACGTTCTCCTGTAGAATTAAATCAAAAAACACAACAAGATAAAATGGATGAATAAGGCACAAATCAGTCTCAAATTTGACCCTAAATCTATAAATTAAGTTTACAGTCTTGACAAAGTGGAGAGGAACATTGCAGGCAAATTGGATTTTTGCGTGAACAGCAGTTATATCTTGTTTGCCTTTTAATTTTCTTGGACATATGCTGCATAGTTTCCTTCCAGCAGGTCCTGGAAGCTCAGCCACGGGCTTAGGGGGAGGCAAGTCATTGCCTAAAACTCGCGATATAGTAAGACGGAGTTCTCTGGGCAGTCTGTCATTATAAACGCGTTCTTTTAAGCTCGGAATTACCAATTCTCGTGCTAAATGTAGCAAAAAGTCCCCTCTCCGTAGTTTGGCACCTAAACAATTTTGGTATAAAACAAATGCATTAGTACCAGCTAAATCCAAAATTCTGAAAAATATTGCCATAGGCCATTGACTTGTTTTGCGACTGCTGGAGTAGATCGAGCATTTTTTATCAATTTCGTCGACTCCACCTTTTGTATGGTTGTAATCAGCGATCATTGTTGGCTTCTTTGTCTTATCATCTGTACTTTCAGAATGGTGAGATGATGAAATCAATATTACGGCCTTCTTTTTCTTAGGTACGTAGGAAAGTAAGGTAAAGTCTTTAGTAAACCCATATAAAAAGCTGCCTGGTTCTCTTCTTTTATCTGGCAAAAACTCCGGTGGAATCTCCCTTTTATTCTTCTTTAAAGTTCCCAGGTAAGTCAACTTCTTATCTTTTAAAAGCTGCATCAGTTGAATGGAACTGAACCAATTGTCGGCAGTTATATTTCTGTTGCTATTTTCGATTGGTTTCGATAGTCTAAGAACGGACTGAGTAGGAACTCCAAGATTTTTTTCAGCAAGTGACAGACCTTCTCCATCAGAACCTTTACCCGTGTAAATGTATGTATATGCATTGTATGTATAGTACGTTTCAGCATCAGACAATATAAGTATTTTTATCCCATACTTAGCGGGTTTGTTAGGCATATATATAACGAATTTGCATCTGCCCCTGAACGGTATAAGCATCTCGTCAATACAGGTATTAGGTCCCGGGACGTAGTTTTGTTGAGAGTTTAAAATAAATTTATCAAATAACCATGATATAGCTGCTATTCGATCGGACTTCAAACGTTCTTGGCGATCCATTCCGTTGTCAAATCTCAAGCAGTTGATTAATGTACAGAATCGGTATTTAGACATCACACAGCGGAAAATTTCATGCCCGGTGCCATCTGTAGCAAATAAATAGTTAGCGTCTGCGCCATTGCATTTAAATACTGAGCTGTAGTACAAAAGGCCAAACAAACTTCGCATTTCAGTTTCATTTGTATCTTTGAGTTCCTGTCTGTTTGTGTTGCGAAAACGTTCTCGATAGGTTAGTAATTTTTGGTTGGTGTATAATACAACTGTCTCTACCATTTGAGAGTCAAAAAATTTTGACCATAGGTCGTCAATACTTCTGAAAACAAGCTCCTCTGTTGAACATGTATTTCACATGAATAATATTATGTGCAGGAGTTCTGCTTGTTCTCGCTATTTCCTTCTTAGACCATAAAAATCCATTTTTCCCAATGTAGTTTTGACCACCTTGATCCCGAGAAGCTAAAGAGCTAAGGGGCTCTTCCTCTTCAGAGTCGAAATTACTTTCATTCGATTGGGCATTCTGTTCCTCAAATTTTTCGAGTACCTCTTGCTGCTCGAGAACATTCCCTTCCACATAATTAGGATCTTCTACCGAATCATCAAAATCGCTAAACTCGTTTTCTTCTTCTAATTCTTCAAGCCATTCCTCAATCTGCAAATCATTAATTCTATATCTTCTACTGCTAACCCGTTTTGGTGGCCTGCCGTCTTTACTTTGAGTCTCCATCTAAAAAAATAATTAATAAAATATCTTTAGTAAATTAAACATGAGGTTATGTCTCAGAGACAATATGGTAGTATTAATATTTTACTGATAAAACGACTTACAGACACTATGGGTTTAAAAACATATTAGTGAGGTGACGTCTATCAGAATCAACGTTAATTGCTGTACTTACGTCTGTGGGACACCGGAAGCTTGAAACTCCACACGTGTGCACCGCGCATTCACCCGCGTCTCACTGACCATTAGAGCGAGCCGGTAAGGGAAGGTACTGAGCGAGACAGAGATACATCGCGCCACGTTGCGATCTGGCAACGTTTTTTGTGTTAGGTGGTTTCCAATAGACTACCACCTCAGTCGCAGAAGGTTAAAGTAAAAGAAATATATAGTGTTATTTTATACATTTAGGGTGACAAAAGGAAGCATATTCTAACTGTGCGAACCGACCCACTGATGCTCCAGCAAGTAATCCCGATAATAATACATATATCTGTAGTGTACCTCTAACCCATAAATATTGTTCTTAAAAAAGATATGATTACTGATCAGTAGTATCAAAGTACCGTTGTAGTGGCGGTGTAAGAATATCCACTCACCTATATCATCCCGTGTGTGTCGTTAGAGACAACAGAGGTAAACAAACCAGGAGTGGGTAGCAGAATCTTCTAATAAAGACTTAAAAAATGCAGTTGGCAACCCGCTTGCCTAGCGTGGCAACTATAGCAAATATCGAAATATGAGGTGATCTAAGAGTGAGACCTATGTTCAGCAGTGGACTTTAATAGGCTGTAACGGTAACGGAATGGAGGTAGTTTAATGTTTGAATAAAGTAAAAAAGTAAAGTTACAGCCTATATACGTCCCACTGCTGGGCACAGGCCTCCCCCTCATTTCTGAGGGGGTTTTAGGGCAAGGAAGTGTCCGCCGCGATGCCCCAATGCGTGTTGGCGAAATTCACTTGTCTTCGAAATATTTTTTTTCTTATTCCTCAGACATGCAGGTTTCCTCACGATGTTTTCCTTCACCGCCGAGCACGTGGTAAATCAGCACTTAAAATTGCAATTAACAATTTCATTGGTGCCGGCGGGGTTTGAACCCGGGTTACTTGCGTTCTGTTATATTTACAGCGAGCTACCACGGCTCTAATGTTTGAATGTCCTGATATAATTGTTCACTAATCATATCAGGAAGGTAGCAACCTGGTTTACAACACAACAAAATTTTAAATGAAAATAAAAGGGTAAAGAAATAAAAATAATGAAATAATATATACAAATAAATAAAAATAAAGTGCCTGTTTGTAATGTCAAAATAATGGCTTTTTAATAAATGTATATGAAAGTTTATTACAGTATAAAACAGTACTCATAACAAAGAACAATTTTTCTCATTTTTGTCTTTATCTCTGTCGGTCTGTTTGTTTGTTCCAGTTAATCTCCAAAATGGATGAACCGATATTAACAGGACTTTGTCTGGCAGATAGCTGATGTTGCATTGTAAGGGTTGCGCACAAAAGAATTAATATCCCTGAAATCTAAGCGTAAATAATTCCACGCGGACGAAGTTGCGGGGGAACGACCAGTTTTCACATAACTGTATCTTATATCGGTGTTAATACTTGGTGTATAGATGAATATATGTATATAATGTATAAAAAATAGTATACCACGTTTTTCCAAATTATTGTCTTTTTCATACTTTTACAGTATCGCCCGATTCTGAGCTATGTTCAAACTTTCAAATCTCTAGCTCATCGGGAAGTTAATTTAAAATCAATTAATTACAGTTATAAACGAAAGCAAGTTAAAAAACGTGGTGGTAAAAGTTTAACTACAGAAGCTATTCTGTGTAAATTGTTTAAGTCGTTTAGAAGTCCGCTCTAATTTCTTAATAAAATATTTTTTAAATTTACTTGAGTGTAGCAGTGCAAGCACTTTTACTTGTCAGCAGAAATAGGTAAAAGTGTGATTCCCACCCGGACAGACGCCTAGCCAAAAAAGAAGTCCTACGACCTTGTGAAATTCACTCCCAATCATACTACTAGTTTCACAATAATGAAATATTAGTTTATCTTTGTGCTATTTTTTTGAATGTTGTAAATTTACTTATAATTAAGTAAAGGTATACTGTTTATGTTGGAGCTATTTAAATTTATTTAATTGGATCAATGTACATGACGCGTACTGAAATCAGAGTTATAGTTACCGTTTTGTGTATTTTATTACATCCCTGCTGAGTAGAGGCCGTTTTATTTCCCAAATTATATTATTGCTACTTAATCTTCGTTGTACGAAAATGTATAAAGGCGGAATTAACGCATTAGGGTTCTCTCTACCAGTCAACCTAAAAGTAAGCAGATTTATAATATTATTAGTGAGAAATGTTACTTATAAATGAATATATGTTATTTATAATACATTTTGTAATCTAGATCGTTACAAATTGCCGCTTTTCCATGATATACGTACAACGTAACTAATTCTGTTTGTGTCCGAAGCTTTTGTTTCTCGACGTTTACTGGCAGTGACTCAAAGCTACAACGGATACAAATTAAACACTCCGACGATGCATGACTGGTGAAGGGGACTTTATTTAAATAATTGAACAAACAACAGCTAATACCATAAAGCACCGCAACGTGGTGTCAGCTAATAAAATAAAAGAAAATTATGAGTATTTTACAGTAACGGTTTACTATGTTATCGCTTTGTGATAGACGATTTACTGTTTTTATTTTATAGTTATGGAAATTAAATTACAAATCTTCTCCATATAAGGGGTGAACCATTTAAGGTTTGGTATTGGAGTCAGCTATAAAAAAGAAACTAATAAATATTTTATCGAAGTTATGATTTAATTAGAAAGATTTAACATTTTCATTTAAGAATGGAAGACAACATCATTCAAATGACAGCCATGGCTAGCCTAAAAAATACTCCATACGATCAATACAATTTTTTGTACATTTTCTTTTGTTTGGAACTCTATATCATCAATGCCAACTTCGATTTTATGTTTATGTAACTCATCGATGCTGGATAGTTAGCATAACACTCGTCTTTAACGGTTTATAACAAAAAAAGTCCTACGGAGTCAAATTGCAGCTTTGAGGTGGCCAATTAACATCAGCATTTCGGTTGAATATGCGATTTTCGGAAACAGTGCGCAGTAGATCGATGGTTACGTTGGTTATGTGGTATATTGCGCCATTCTTTTGAAACCAAATGTCGTCTATGTTATCTTCTTCAATTTTGATAAACAAAATTTGCTTATCTTAGCGCGTTAGCGATCTCCATTCACTGTAACGACGTTTTTGTTGCTCATCTTCGAAAAAAAAATTACCCAATAATGCCGCTAGACCAAATTCTGCAGCAGATAGTCACTGGTTGTGGATGCATTGGTTCCATCTAATCTTTCCATGATGACATGTGGATTTTCTGTACTCCAGATACGATACCTTTTATTATTCACGTATCCTCTGAGGAGGAAAGGAGCCTTATCAAAAGAGATGATTTTTCGGTAAAAATGCTCATCTTTTATCAAGCGGTCTTTGTTCAATTGAGAACTGAAAACGCATCACTTGTTCATGTGGCTTCAGCTCTTGCTCTAATTGAACTTTCTACATATTCACACTGAGATCTTTATCCAAAATTCTTCTCAAATAAGTGCATTAAAAACGTTCCATTCTTGAGAACAATGACAAGTTGATGTAGATATTTGTTTACGAATACTGAGAAACAGCAACGATTTTTTCAGTTAAACGCACTGGACGAGTAGGTACACGGGTTTTTCTTCCAACAACGATCCAGTTTCACGAACTCGCTTGACAAATTGATCCACATACTATGTTTTTGGCACCTCTTAAGTTTAAGTAAAAGACATCACCATTTTGGAAATAATTTTTTAATATTTCCCAACTTTTTTGCAAGCGAAAAAGACATTTTATAAATGTGGAACACAAATCTAACTATCTAATATCCGAAATGTCATCAATTTAAATAATTTAAAAAGTTACCTCCACCCTAGGGTTTTCTCTTTCGTGGAGCCAGTTTACAAAGGAGTACATACAATTCACAAGAATAAACATCCAGACTTAGATCAAGTATTTGTATACCCTACAAATACGTAACCTGTGCAGAATTTAAACCCGCGGGTTTTAGCACTACAACTAATTGCTTTATTTTATTTTATTGCAATAAAAACAACAGCGCCACGGAACCGTCCAATTAATCGTAAACGTTTACACACGTAAAATTTAAATTTTTGTGTGCCTTCGAACATATTTTTTTAAATACCAGGATAGTCTGAAAAGTTTCCGACCTTATCGTCCCATCTTCATTGCAGCATTGGTCAATAAAAGCTAGTATGTAGTTATGCGTCTTTTGACAGTTTTTTAATAGCCGACACGTAGTCGTTTTTTAACAGCCGTTTGTGTGAGTCAATGTGAATATTTGTGAAAATGAAAAAAATTGAGTATAGAGCTGTCATTAAAATTTATTTTTGAAAGGCCATACGCCTAAACAACTCAAAAATGAGTTGGACTCTGTGTACGGGCTCTGCTCAAATGAAACGTGCTCTGCACAGCTGAATTTAAACGTGACCGTGATAGCTTGGGAGACTACTTTGTATAATTTCTTACGCCTGTTAGTTGTGGCGTGTTATTGTGTTGATTTTTGGATTTTTTAGTGTGTTATTAGTGTTGAGTATAGTATTTGTTATAAAAGTTTTTGTGTAAATACAATTTATCTTCTAATATAAATAATTTCGAGTAATATATAGAAATAATTGTGATATTCACGCTACAGTCCTGCGCTGTGTATGTACTTTTTTACTATGAAGATACAATTAAAATCTATTTGTAATGAAGTAAAATCACTAAAACAAGTAATATAACATAATAAATAAACGCAAACCAATATTATATTGACATTTATAATGAATTTTGTTGAAAATAAATGTACGACAAATTCCATGTTAGGTTATATTTAGCAACGCTGCGTCACCCGAAGCACGCCAACGGTGTCGAAATTTGAGCTCGGGACTCAGGGGTTACGAAATTTTTTTTGTATTTTTGTAAGGTTGGAGACTTTTCAGTTTATCCATGTATGTAGATACTTTTAAATACTACAAGTGCGTGTGAAAAATGACGTTGCCTCTATTCAAACCTCGCTGACACACTGTCGCTATCCATATTTATATCCGCAAGTAAATACTGCAAAAAATACGTAGCGATATGCGTTTCTTAACGTTCTATAACTTCCGTCTAACTTGTTATTAGAATCAATTATAACGAAATGCCATAAATTACAAAAAAAAAATCAGTCTGGTTTCGCTAATTTGCGAGCGAGGCGCGTTCTGTGAGTTTTTCATAATTATTTTTGATTTTGTTTAATATTTTTGTATCAAAATATTGACATTCCATTGAGACATAAGTGAACATTTTCAAAATTTTCGTTTGTCTGTCCGTCCAAGCTAGTCTTAAAAATAGATGAACCTATTGTAATGAAATATTACGAGTAATTCGAATCTAGATTAAATTAGATCTGAAAAATTTACACTATTAAAATAAAAATATTTATAAGATAAAATAAATGGCCTTTAATGATTATCTTGTTAAATAACGTCACATTTATAAATCCTATCGATACGAAAACAGAACAAGTGGCAAGTTATAGATGTTATTTTGAAATTAATATACCTACTTGCGTATACAATTCTATTCAAATATTTTTCCGTTAATAGAAATTTTTTAAATAACCGAATAAACAATACACCGTTATTAGCAGGTTTTCGCCATCGGGACTGTACATGTTGACGGTGCGGGTTCGACGAGCCGCTATTTCTAATCTCATTCTTTATCTGTACGGGCTATTGTAGGATATCATTTGTTGTGTATCGTGACCACCGATTTCAGAAGCTAAACTAACTTCAAAGCTATTCATCATTACAGACCTTCACAAGTTCACTTCCCTCAAGGAATGCCAGAGAGAACGGTCCTGAGCCAGCCTAATAAATCAACTTCCTGTTCTAAACTTCGCCTCAGAGTATCCGCTCGACCGCGGAAGGACCACACTCTCACAGAATATCAGCGTATAAATAATAGCTCAATGCTGTTGTGTACTATGGTGGGTGTAGAGAACCGGATACCTTTTTTACTGAAAACGAGGCATTCAATCTTAGTCGTAACGTGTTACGATACGTCTGCATTTAGATTCTTATTTGAAGATAGATGTAGATGACTATGGATGGGCTACAGTATCCACTGACCATCAA
Organism: Parnassius apollo; assembly: GCA_907164705.1. Classification (NCBI taxonomy): domain Eukaryota; kingdom Metazoa; phylum Arthropoda; class Insecta; order Lepidoptera; family Papilionidae; genus Parnassius; species Parnassius apollo. The sequence goes on from CAJQZP010001016.1 coordinate 1,645,310, forward strand.
GTGAAATTTTTTAGAGGCCAAATTGGCCTCTAAAAAGCTTGGCGTGCTCAGCAGAGCGGAGCAGTATTTCATTCCGGCACACCGCATGCAACTTTACAAGGCGCAGGTCCGGCCGCACATGGAATACTGTTCCCATCTCTAGGCTGAGGCTCCCCAGTACCAGCTCCTTCCACTTGACCGCATCCAGCGCAGAGCGGCTCGAATCGTCGACGACCGAGTGCTTTCCAATCGGCTCGATTCACTAGCGCTGCGTAGAGATGTTGCATCTTTTTGAATTTTCTTTCGCCATGGAGAGTGCTCTGAGGAATTGTTCGGATTAATCCCAGCTGCCGAATTTCATGAACGCACTACGCGGCAAACGTCCCGATACCATCCACATCATCTGGATGCTTGGTAGTCCACCACTGTACGTATCAAAAAGAGTTTTCTTCTGCGTTCAACCTCTCTGTGGAATAGTTTACCACCGGCGATTTTTCCGGACCGATACGACCTGGGGACCTTCAAGAAAAAGAGCGTACTCCTTTCTAAAGGGCCGGCAACGTATCTGCAATTCCCCCTGGTGTTGCGGTTGATCATGGCTGGCGGTAGTCACTTAACATCAGGTGAGCAGCATGCTCGTTTGCCCCTCTTCTATAAAAAAAACTGCTTCCTTGAGACAGAAGTAAATCCTATTGTAAGGGTAATGTTTTTGTGGCCTTGGAAGGAAAAGGGGAGATCTCCCGCCGGGCAAGGTGTTCTGCCCGTGGAGAGGCCAACGCTCTGTGTGATAGTTAGGAGATGTTCTATATATATTTTTTATGATTCGGAATTTTAATAGCGTGATTTAGGCTTCGGTGTGTTTCGCTTGCAGCGCGACGACAGTGCCGCCACATCACCCTCCTGCTCAGACCGGAGGTGGATAGTGCAGTCGCGTTATCGACGATGTACCAGGAGATTGCCTTGTAATCTGCGGTGAGTCGAGAAGAAGGCAAGTAATCTGCGACAGTGCCATGAAGCAGAGGCGAGCAGTAAGGCTCAGGGCCATGCCGAACGCTGTATAGCGAAGAGAGTAGCTTGAAGGAACAGGATGCATTATTATTTCAGTGTTGCGATGAACCTTGTGAAGCTAGATAGCTTGCAGGATATGAAGACTGCAGACGATATCTGCTCGGGAGCGAATGGGTGGGGAATTTTATGACGATGATGAACCTTGAAGTTTCCGAAGGTTGTTGGTTGCGTGTTCAGATCACTTTGGGTGGTCACCACTGTGGCTGTGGAAGGAAAAGGGGAGATCTCCCGCCGGGCAAGGTCGGCCCGGGGAGCGGCCAACACTTCGAGTGAAAGTTCGGAGATGTTCTATATATACTGTTTATGTTTCGGAATTTGGATAGCGTGATTTAGGCTTCGGTATGTTTCGCTTGCGGCGCGACGACAGCGCTGCCACATTTTTAAAGTAAAATAGACACGTGTGCTGTTCACACTCGGTAGAAGTGAAACGTTCAGAAAAGGAGACCGACATGATACGATACACTGTATATTATATTCTATGTCATTCTCTCGACGGCTAAACCCTATAGATTAATATATTTTTCTCTTTTTTGTATCTTAGCTTTGTTATCATTTATTGTATCAAATCACCTAAAGTTCAGTTATATTTACACAAGTCAGAAACGTTCACCTTTTATTAGTTTACTTAAAACAGTTTCTAAATTGTCCACAGTGAAGTTAGTCTAGATATAAAATCAAAGCATTGGAGTTATACCTCAATAAAGCGTCACGTCTCGTTAGCTCAGTAACATAAAAGCGGATACTGTATGCGCAGTCAATAGTACGAACGTGATATGTTTACCTAATGAAAATTTTTAAAAATGGTCGAGCCCGTTTATTTTTTATATTTTACACTTGGAAGTATAGATTCTTAAGATAACGTCATACAGACTCTACGTAACATTGCTGATTAACTAAAAAATTATTAACCCGATGAAGCTTTACCCGATGTAATTTCTGAGAGGAATATAGGTCAGTTGCTGAAAATTCTAGCGGTGGTCAAAGAAAACAAAACGGCGGAAAACAAGATGGTCTCCCTACAAATTTTTATGACCTAACTCGGAAAATGTTATGAATAATTTGGTGGATTGATGAGTTAGATTTAATTTAAAGTATATTTCGTTCTCATCAGAGTATTTAAATAAAATCTTGACTTTAAAAATGTTTTTAACTAATGATTTATTTATAATATATTTGTGTTGAGCTAGAACAGATTGGTAAAATGTATGCATACGTGTACGAATTGTAAGCATCATCATCGTTACAGCTCCTTACAAGTTCACTTCTGAACATTGGCTTTCCATAAGAAATGCCATTAAGCACGGTCCTGAGCCACCTGCACCCAACGACTTGCTGCATCTTTGAACAGGTCGTCACCCCATCTAAAGGTCACCCTACACTTTGCTTACCGGTACGAGACTGCCACCCGAAATCCTTTTTTCAGACGAATTATAATATTTAATAAAATGAACTCATATTTTTCCAAATTTAAATAAAAAAAAACTTTTACAGTAGGCATCATGTCACTATAGTGCGGTTTTCAAAATTAACATAAATTAAACGGTTTTTTTTTGTGTTTTTTTTGCTGCATTAGTGGACTCAAGATCTCGTCCCTCGAGAGTAAAAATATCCTGATAAAACCCGAACAAGCAAGGCAGCGCGCCGCTGCGAAATTGCGACGAAAATTACGAAAAAGATTGTTTCTTCTCAAATTGAATTCTATTGTTCTTCGTAGTCCTTACTGTACAGGAAAAATGAATAATCTAAAATGTTTTCCGCTATTGGTTGGTAATATTTATCTTGTTTTTATTTATTTATTAAATATTACCGAGTTTTAAAAAGCATATTATAAGAATTTGAGTGCAGTGATCCAATATGATATTTATTTATTTATGTATATAGTTTATTTTAACAGAAAGTTTAAATTAACAAGCTTGAAATCACAGCAAAAACAAACTGAAATAATGGGAAACATTAAAAAGGCTATGCTATTAACGTTACCCAAATTCCCTTTAACCATCCTTAGTATATTTAAAAATAAAAAATGCATGTGTTTCAGACTTACATTGTTTCGAATTCACGGTCCGCTCCCTGCCATTACGCTGTTTGTCGCATACTACACTGTATTCTTTCTCATTCCCTCGCAGGTTTAATCCTATAGGTGTATACGTTTGTCTTTTTTTAGTGTCGCTTTTTCGTTTTATCCAGTTTCAAATCACAACAATGATGGAAAGGTTTTCACTTCAATTTATATATATCAATTACTGTCTTTTAAATTACAGTGTAGTGGCGGTGTAATAGTACCCACTATATTACAGTGTAGTGGCGGTGTAATAGTACCCACTACATTACAGTGTAGTGGCGGTGTAATAGTACCCACTACATTACAGAGTAGTGGCGGTGTAATAGTACCCACTACATTACAGTGTAGTGGCGGTGTAATAGTACCCACTACATTACAGTGTAGTGGCGGTGTAATAGTACCCACTACATTACAGTGTAGTGGCGGTGTAATAGTACCCACTACATTACAGTGTAGTGGCGGTGTAATAGTACCCACTACATTACAGTGTAGTGGCGGTGTAATAGTACCTACTACATTTTATCGTCCCGTGGGTGTCATAAGAGGTGACAGAGAGAAACGAATCAGGAGAAGCTCTTAGCAAGCAGGTTGGAACCGCTGTTACTTATTTTATACAATACTCATCTGCTCAGGAAGATTTTGCTGCCCATCTCCTGGTTTTTTACCTCTGACGCCCCTTACGACACCCACGGGATAGTATGGCGTAGTGTATATTCTTACACCGAGACTACACCATTGGGGACATGAAATTAAACTGTATTAAATATTTAAGGAAAGTAAGGATAACATTTACTATCACGTTCATTCATCGAACGAAGTAATATCCGCTTGATAGCGGCGTCACTTCCAGGTTAGTGCGTCTTCTCCTCAGCATTAAATGATACCTAATTAAAATGGTGCAATATTAAACTGGATAATTATCACCTAAATTGCTTTCTTTACTATCAAATGAAACTGTTGCGAAATGAGATTTTAAGAAAATATTTTTTATTTATGGTAGCAGTGTTGAAACAAGATTTACTATTCTTTAAAGTCAAGCGTCTCCTTTGCCTGTGCAAGCGAGGACTAATCTTTAATTAAAATGGTAAGTAAACTAAACGAAACAAATATTATTTTTATCAGGCATTATTTAATTTTATTGTTTTTTTTTTTCAATAAATGAATTTCACATCATAGAGGTGATTTTGGTCACTAAAATAGAAATAAATGTGGTGCTTACCCATATAGACTCCTAGGCGGAAAAGGAGTCCCACCTTCTAGTAAATATGAGATCATATGCGGAAATGGTGGTTGATAGGATTTTAGTTATTGCTAGTCAAACATAATACAATCTTAATAAGACTAAGGGTGATTTATATATTTCCTTGATTAAAAATCAAAATTCGGAATGTGATGTCACTAAATACTAAGATGAAATTCCTCGTTACTTTTCGAATACGAAACAGAAGCATTAAGGTGCTATTTCATGCTGGTATTCTATAAAAGCGTATTTCTTCTCCAATTGAAGCGACTTATTTATGCTACAAAGATAATATAGTTGCAGCGTGGCTCTACAACGTAAACGTATAGGACAGACATGCAACAAACAATGCAATATGAAAGTGCATACCTATAAGCAAGAGAACACGTTGTTTTCTATGCTCATAATGTATCATAGCCAGCTTATGCAGTCGTGGAGGTACGTTATTGTAGAATTCAGTGTGTATCGAATGCATCAAACAAAGCTTTTATGCTGTATCGATGCCTTGTTTATTACAGCCCAATACACGCAGGAATTTGGTTCATATTACTGTAGCAATATAGGTGATAAATCGTCTATCTAAACGTCTCTGAACTACTTCAAACACATCAACGGCTCTGACCGACGTCTATGATACGACTGTTAAGTTGCGTGGTAGTTATGAACAAAGAAGTATAATACAATAGCATTGATAGGCAGGGTGCACAACAAGTAATAGATAAGAGAGGCAATGTCGGCTGAACAACAATGGAACGTAATGAGGGCCTAACGGATATCGACTAGAAATTAGTTAACTGATCTGCACATCTGCTGAACTGCGCATCCTACGCAAACAAAAAACAAAAAAAAACAGATTCATGATCAGAGCATGCCAAAACCTTTTTTTAGGATGCGTCGTTCCACCATCAGCCCACGTCGGGCTGAGGAGTGAGCCACTATAATGCCATAAAATCTTAAATACAATTCAAAATAAATTTAGAGCCAAATAATTTTTTAGCTTTCCTAGATGTTCTCGTCATCATAAATCCTGATAACACTAATGGTCACTCTGTGTTTGGGGGAAAAAAACCATACGAAACGATACTTAAATGGTGAATTTCATAAGGAACATAATAATTTTTCTTCTTCGTCATCAGCCTGACAAACTTGCTAGACTTGGATACTCACCTATTGTGGAGATGATTTGCTTTCATTGAAGACAGAAATGATTGAAGACGACGGACCATAAGTTACGCCAAGCAAAAGCTTCTGCCTGTCACGTTCTGGGTATTAATTTACACTTGGTGCAAAGAGCCGATATTTGTCGTAAAACTTACTATTATAGTATATTCCATAGTGAACTCCTGTGATACCCAAAGAAAGACATGGGGTAATAAATCTTCTTATGTTATGACTGTACAGCAAAGTGATTCCGTTTCTTCATAAGGAATCAGTAATCATTTTAGAGCTGTTAACCTCTCAAACCCCAAGCGGTCGCATGCAATCGCAGCCATATTCCGTCAAATCCCTAGCGGTCTCATGAGACTGCACCCACCCGCACTACACACAGCACTTTAACCCCTAAAAACTTATATTTACAGACTACTTTTCTATGAAGTAGTTAGTGTACGCCTACTTCGTGTGCCATATTATTAAGTTGATTTTTAGATTTTTCTGTTTTGAAACTGAAACAGAAACGGAAACTTTTTTATTCAATGTAGATTATAACAGTACTTATTGAAAGTCACTTTTTTTAATTTACCACTGGTTCGCAAAAAAAGCCTCTATCCTGGGAAGAACCAGCAGGAAACACTGCGGGACTATTTTTTTCCAATAATAGCTTACAATTATGTTTACAATAAACAACACAAGACAAATTAGGAATAGCTTGGTAGCGATCACCGTTCCCAGGGGTTATTATCATCCATAAATTCCTTAATATTATAATAACCCTTTTTATACAAACTTAGTTCAATAACATTTTTGAACTTCGTGTATGACAAATTTTGTATATTTTCTGGGAGTTTGTTGTAAAAGCGTATACGCCGCCCCAAGTATGAATTACTGACTCGGTGGAGTCGAGTAACTGGTACTACTAGCTTGTGTCTGTTCCTAGTATTTACAGAATGAATATCACTTATTTCGCAAAACTACTTTTATTTTTGTGTACGTACATTGTTGCATTTTCATAAATGTATTGAGAGGCCAGAGTTAATATATTAATTTCCTTAAATTTTTGTCTCAGTGACTCTTTTGGTTTTAAATTATATATCGCTCTAATGGCCCTCTTCTGTAAAATAAATATAATTTCAGTGTCAGTCGCGTGTCCCCATAGCAAAATACCATACGACATAATGCTATGGAAATAACTAAAGTAAACTATTCTAGCTGTTTCAACACTGGTAAGAGTTCTAATCTTTTTCACAGCATATGCTGCAGAACTAAGTCTGCTAGCTAGTTTTGATTTAAGGAGGAGTCATTGAAGCCTTGCGTCCAGTGTGATTCCAAGAAAAATGGTGGTGTCAACAAGACTCAGTTCCCCCCCATTTAAAATTAATGTAATTTTTTGTATTGTATTGACAAGTTTAACATTAGGAGTTACGAATTTCATACATTTAGTTTTAGTTCCATTCAAATGCAAATTATTAACATTAAACCAATTGACTAACTTAGCTATAGCATTATTTACTTCGTCGTAATTTGATAAATGTCGTTTTAATTTGGAAATTAATGAAGTATCATCAGCAAATAATACTATATCATGGTTATTCCCTACTATGTAAGGTAAGTCATTAATATATACTAGAAATAGAAAAGGGGCCGAGAATTGAGCCCTGAGGCACGCCCATTTGTACAATCGACCCGAAAGAACTCATACTATTAATGACAACTTTTTTGCGTTCTGTCACTTAAATATGAAATAATTAATTTAAGAGCTTCGCTTCTAACACAGTAGTGTTGAATTTTCCTGATGAATGTTTCATGGTGAACACAATCGAAGACTTTGGATATGTCACAGAATACACCCAAAGCATCCTGTGAATTCTTCCATGCATCAAATATATGTTTAATCAGCTCAACACCAGCATCAGTTGTCGAGCGACCCCTTGTGAAACCAAATTGATTGTTATGAAGTAAATTATTTACATTAAAAAAATTTAACATTTGATCAAGAATAATTTTTTCAAAAATTTTACTAAGTTTTATTGGTGTTTAGTATAATTTTTTATTATAAAGTTTTTATAGAAGCTTTTGTGTGAATATAATTTATCTTTTTACGTAAAAAATTTCGAGTAATATATAGAAATAATTGTGATATTCAAGCTGCCGTTCTGTGCTGTGTAAGTACATTTTTAACTATGAAAATACTATTAAAGTCTACTTGTAATGAAGTAAAAGCACTAAAACAAGTAATATAACATAATAAAATAAACAGAAGCAAGTATAATATTGAAATTTATAATAAATGTTATTGAAAATAAATGTAAAATAAATGTACGACAAATTCAAGGTTGGGTTTATTGTTAGCAACGCCACGCTACGCCAAGCGAACGAGCGATGTTAGTCATTTTAGCTCGCGGTTGAGAAATTAATATAACAAATCATAAATAATACATTATATTCGCGGATTACATTCAATAATTATGACTTCTTATGAAAAATAATACTATTAATGACCATGAGATTGACATAAATAACACTATATAATTTAATTGAATGACTTGACATTAATGATTTAAAAATAAATCTTGACAAATTCGTATTTATACAATTAAATAATTTTAATAAAAAAGACGAATAATATTAATACTATTTTACATAAAATAAAAGCACTAACAATTTCAAAATTTTTTAGAAATAAATATTGATGAAAATTTTTACTGAAAATTGCATGTAAACGATGTATACTACGAGATGAAATAAACTTACATAAGATCTTAAGCATTAAAAAATCGCATACGTTGAGTCTATACTGCGCTATGGACTTATAATCTGGGGTAAAAGCACGGATCAAAATAGAGCATTTAGTTTACAAAAAAAAAAGATGCATGTTTGTAACGAAACATAAATATTTAATTAACAAGGAAAATGATGTAAATTCTCGGATCCGGCGAAACCCATACAAGCTAATTTTAAGTTCCTTTAATAAGTAAATATAAAGAAGCTTTTTATAGATGTGTGAACGTTTATATAACAAGCTTCCAAATAATCTTAATATGTTAAATACTAAATTATTTAAACAAAAATTACAGGAATACCTAATTAAGAATTATTTCTTTAGCATTATGAATTTTATTAATCATAAGTTTTTATGTGCAAAAACAATAATTTTTCATGCTATATATAAATGTAGCAAAACATGCTAATCGATTATGTAATAATTGTTTAATCTTTTTCTTACCGTGTTTTAGGATAGTGAATATATTATCGATATTATTGTCAGTTGCTAGACTCTTCAGAATTAATATTCCTTTATTAGGCAACGTATACGTTACAAAATTCCAGAAAACGTTCAAAGTTTGTCAATAGAAAGAAAAAATCTAAAGGACCTACATGGATTATTTCTATTAAAATTCATATAAAAATTGTCCACATTTTTGTAAAGTGATATATGTAAAAAAAATTATCCCGCTGGCTTCTTGCTGGTTTTTTGCAATACAAAGCTATTTTACAAACCATTGAATTAAAAAACGACTTCATTTACTATTTTTTAATAATTTGTATTGAATAAAAATTGTTCTTACCTCTTCTATACTATGATATCGTCACTTAGCGAAATTCTTTAGATGTTGGCAATACCCATAGTCACCTATTACAACGCCTGTGGGAAGAAATGGGGAGATTAATTTTGATAGCCCGCTACTAAACGGTGAAGTTAGATCTAAGTTAATTTATTTTAATAACTTTAATTAAGTAGAATAACATTTCTTTCAAAATATTTAAATTACAAGAAACAAAAGCTAAGGAAATTGGTTAAGTAAATGGCTGCTGTTAATGAAACTGTCACTGAGCAATAAATAAAGTTTAATTTTCGTCGTTCATTACAGCTTAACATAAGTCAACTACTGAACATGTACCTTTCGCATGGACAAAGCAGCACGATTATCCAAAATAGCGTAAGAACCAAAAGAGGGGAAATGAAACGGGAAATGCGTAGCAGCATATTTCTGATAACAACTCAAAATAATTTAAAAAAAAAACAGTGGTTGTCAACCCCCATGACAAACAAGTCAATACGTTACAAGTCTTCCCAAAGATATAGATCTATTGGAAGCCCTGTTATGGAGTTTCGATAGGCTGATGTATTTTATTTTTAACATACAATACATATATACATATATATTTGGATCACTGCACTAAGCTTCCTTTGTGTGTATACTTTTATATACAAACTCAGTATTCTTCAAATTCAAAAAAAGCTGGATAAACATAACCACCAATAACAACAAACCTTTCAGATTATCATTTTTCCTTCACAGTTTTAAGAACTTCGAAGAACAATAGTATTCAAATTGAGAAAAAAAAACAATCTTCTGTCGTAATTTTCATCGCAATTTCGCAACATCGCGCTGCCTTGCTTGTTCAGTTTAATCAAGATATCTTTATGCTTGAAGGACGAGATTTTGAGTCCTCTAAACCAGCAACCAAAACCCAAATAATAACGGTTTATTTATTAAAATATTAAAATTTGAGCACCATACTGTGTTAGACATAACACATACTACAAATGTTTACTAACATGCCAATTTACTGTATTCAATAGCAAATTTATTAGAATTTGGGAAAACAGGAGTTCGCAGGACATTTTATGAAATATTGCAATTTGTCATAAGAATTATTCTCGAGTGACAGCTTCTTACCGTTAAGCGAAGTGTAGGGAGTCCTCTAGGTGGAGTGACGACCTGGTAAGAGATGGAGGAATTCGATGGATGCAGGTGAGTCAGGCACTACTATGTGACATTACTTGGGAGAAGCCTATGTGCACCAGTGAACGTGTGAGAAGCTCTAATGATGGTGGTGATTACAATTCATTGCAATATAATTTTATTGAAAACTGAAAGTAAAAAGATAATATAACGTACGCTTTTATTTCCTAATCTGTTTTTAATTCAACAAAAATGTATTACAAAAAATTAAGTCTTTACCCCAACCTAAGAAAAGCGTAAGAAGTTAAAATTCCTACTGATTAACGTATTTTACTTAATCTATTAAAAATTAAAATAAGATCCTCTGGAGATTTTAAAAAATATCAATTTGTGCGGGCTCCTCTGGCTATCGCAGCTCATAGACACCTGAAACAAAAACGTCTGCAGATGCATTTTCATCTCTGAGGACCAAACGACGCATTTAGTGGTCACAGCCTATAAGAAACTGCCCCTACGTGAAGTATCACCGCAGGTTTGTAAGGACACCTATTAAATCTAGCAAATGCCTTGGCTGTGGTCTCAATGAACCGGACAAAATTAAGGCTCGAGAAAAGTAGCCACACTTTCCTTGAACCTTAATTTTGGGCGGTTCATTGAGAGAGCTCAGATTTACTACTTCTTTCGGCATTACCCTTAACATACAGGTAAATAAATGTAGAAATTTTTCCTGTTCGGTCAAAGTTTTAAAACACAAACAATGAATTATTCAAGTAAAAAATATTTATTGGCCATACCGAATGTCCTTTAAATGTGCCGTAATCAAACGGCAAGCGTTCTTTTGTGATTTGGATAAACATTTGTACTAGTTTCACAATACTTACTATTACACTAATTACAAAAACCCAACGGTTTCGCTTTACGGCATATGAGAATATATGAGAATAACGGTCATAATATACAAACATATCTGCAATTAATGACTTGGAGAATAAGCGTTTACGTAACTTCGCATTCAAGCCGTTATTTTATACTTACATACCGCAATACCTTGTACGTATTGGAGTAATCAGTGGTTGTGTGCGTAAGCTTGTCGTAAATTGAAGGGGAAACCTTTGTCAAACAAAGCCTACAGTAATCATAGCTTGAAATTGATGATGGAGTAATTGTAGTACATACTAAATGTTTTTCTAAGTCAATATAAAATGTGTAGCGAAGTATATAAAGTTATCATAAAAATATTCGCGTGCTTTTAAAAATTTGAAACGACCTTGCTTATTTATACTATAGGAAAGTGATAAATTAACTGACAGTCCACCTGATAGTAAGTTGAGCGCATAGATATCCGCTAATAACATCAAATAAAGACACCTTCAGATGCGTTGCCACCTCTGTGGTCTGAGGACTAAGATATAAATAGGAACCCCGCCAAGTCGAGCAAAAATGCGCCACGGCCATACCAACCTTTTCTCGAAGCAGTTCGGGCCATTTTCAACCCCCTATAACTTCGTAGTAGATAAAATTAGAAGCCTTAATTTTCAGTAACCAAGCAAAACATTATGATAAATATTATAAATAAATATATACAGTCACGCATGTTATCCAGAAGTATTAGTCACAGACATCTTTCATTTGGCACGATCCTGATACACGTTTTCGCTTTTTCATATCCATATACCAACGTATACATATACTCGTATGTCGATATAACCAATTAAAACAGGTACACAATTAAAACAGGTACCTACAATAGTAGAGATCCATGACCAACTGTAAACAATTACTGGCCGATTTAAAAATAAAATGTGATTATAAATCTAATCAAAAATTTGTACTCTTATTAAATATTAGAACAACATAGTTTATTATATCAAAGTAACTATAGACGCGTTTTCATTACTAAATGGATTTAATACGAAAGCAGATCACTTTGTTGACTTGACTATAAATTGGAACAAAGCTCGCTTTGTAGTAGATTAAGGAGAGAGGATGAAACAGTGCAATGACTGGACCAACTCAATTTATATTATGGTTTTTATCGTGCTTTCAACAAATTGAACGTAGAATGAGGAATAATCTTTGCCTAAAAAATTATCTATCTCAATTATAGCAAGAGATTATTCCGTAGTTACATGTACGTTACAGTAATTTTTATACAATTAGTGTAACAAACAAACACACAGTCTACCTGTGATAGTAAGTGCATGCTGTGGTCCCGCATGAAATACCTAATTTCAAGTAATTGGGTCTTCGGTGCTTTACGCTCACCATACGATTATAACCCGTATAAGGTAATCTATAAGAGTCCTTTGTTCAGCAGTAGACTTATGATTAGCTGTAATGGTGTTACTGGCGGTACAGTAACTATAGGAACAAAAGGTTGGTTTTTGGTCGTAGAGACACACTGTAGCTATATTATGGTCGTAGCGCGAATGGGTCGATTAGACCGAGGAAGGCTCACGATCTCACAAATTACCATAGTAAAATAGCAGCTTAATGCTGTTGTATTTCCTATGGTGATTGTAAAGAATCATTCCAGTAAAAAAGAGTCTGCCTTTTTTCTCACACTGCGAAACAGCAGCATTATGCTGCTATTTCATACTGGATTTCTATACATATACTAAATGCCGTTGTCCAACTGAGAACTATACTGTCGATGTTATATTGATATAAAAGTTTCTTTATCAAATTAACCACCACCATCGTTCACGGTACATTCAAAACACTATATGTTACATTGTAAGCCATCATTATTAAAGGATTCTCAATTAGATAGGTATGTCATAATGTTTCTTTTTGTCGATTTTGTACCGATTTTGAGAATTCTTTTTTATTAAATAGGTATTTCAGGGATAAATTTGGAGAAAACATTTCTATCATATAGAAAGCAAATAGGGAATGTAGTTTCTATGTATCTCGACGACATTGACATTAAAAAAATATGTTCAAAATCCTAAACAATCTAATTTAATATATGCATTACTTGTGAAAATCATTGTGTTTTCATGCGATGGCCCAAGTCAATCTATTTATTAAAAACATAAAAGATTTTAATATTGATATAGTCACAATAAGATGTTGTTAGGTTAGCTAATTACGTAATAACTTAAGACAGAAGGACCCTTAAGTATGGACTTAAGAAATTAACCGACTCGGTGTTACATGGATCTCACAACTATTTACGGTAGAAGAACTGAGTTGCGAGACTTTTTTTTACAAGTTATGATTTTGATGGCATATATATTTACACGACTGAGTCCACTATCAATCCCCACATATTAAAAAAAAATTAATACCTAAAAACTTGTATTTTTGTATATCTAATAGGAACCTTGCATAACTTGAATCCCAAGTTTCATGAATAAACCATTATGCCACTTGTATGTCATACTATCTTACTGAAAACCTAGACCACTACTACGTGACTTAGAAACTTAAAGTTGGGCACTAACAACAACATCAAAATCTTATGCACATTTCACAGTACCTTTATTAAATTGTTAAGGTTGATGATTTAGTAACGGAGGTGATGATGTTGATGTGATGGTGATAACCTTAATCTAAATCAAGTTTTTTTTAAATGTAATATAAGGACACTGTTTCCAATCTCGACATGAGGAAGTGGATATTTTTACACCATCACTACATATCAGCAATATAATATAGACCTAAATAGAATATAGCAAAATTAAACAAAAATATAACAAATATTTTTGGTAAAATAAGCTATGAATTTCATTCCACAGTTGACCCAGCATTATCATAAACGGATAAATGTTTACCACTCTTTATACTCAAGACCAATTTTGCAGATTTTTTTGCTAACTTCCGATTTGACAGCACTGCAACTGACAGACAGGCAACTGAACAGACAGCTTTCCAAATGCATGAGGCGAGACTTACGCATCTTCAATACAGCTCGTATTTAAGAAGCGATCGAGCGGAACCAGGGCTATAAAGTTTGCCTTTGCCTTTGCCAGAGATCTGACTGCCAGAAAGAGCCAACTGTCGCAACTGAAGGCCGAATGTGGCAGCATCGTTTCCGGGACACCTGAAATTCTGAGTGAGATTGAGAGGTTCTATGAGCAGCGGACACGTCGTCATTAGAGCCAAACGCAAGTGTGAGTAACGATGCAACAGCAGGTTTTATCCGAGACTATTATGAAAATATACCGGACATCAATCTAAGTGAGATTAGAATGTCTCTCCAGCACCTTAAAAACGGAAAATCTCCGAGCGAGGATGAAATTACAGCGGAGCTTCTGAAAGTGTGTGGAAAACCGATTCTTAAAGTGCTTCAGGAGCTCTTAAAATCCGTCCTCCATGGTGGCGCTAATCCGGAGGCGTGGCGTAGAAGTGCTGTGGTATTGTTCTTCAAAAAATGTAACAATGCTCTCTTGAAGAACTACAGACTGATTTGTCTGTTTTCGAGACTGTGCTGTTTTCGAGAGTAAGTACGAACGTCTCGCACGCAGACTCGACAACTTCCAGCTTCCTGAACAAGCTGGTTCTTTGAAAAGGTTTTAGCACCATAGACCACACCCCTCGGCAAATTGTATAAAATTCAAATAGTATAATCTGCCACTTTGTCTTCCGTGTGTGGAACATAAGATAGCCTTTTATTCCGTTAACATTTTAGCGGTGCCAAGTTGACTGTCAGTATATCGAATTACTGAAGTAGAGTAGGGATACGATAGCGTTCAAGAAATTACGACATATCTTTTCGTTAGGTGTAGCTCACAACCTCAAAACAAGATTGTACAACCAGTGCGTGTTGCCAGTGATGACCTATGGATCTAAGACGTAGCCTTTGACTGCTGGCTGAATGACATTGAGCTGCCTCATATGGCAGCACATTCAGCGAGCTATCGAGAGGGCTATGCTTGGCGTATTTCTCTGCGTGATTAACTTTGTGAACTTGATGATTCTTGATCTTGATTGATGATGATGACGATGAAAACTTAATGAAGATATCCGCAGTTGAACCAGATTGACGGACATAGCCCAACGGATTAAAAACATGAATTGGCAATAAGCCGACCATATAGCTCGTGAAACGATAACTGATGTAGAAAAAGGTTCTCGATAGCAGCCTCCTGCCGGCATGCGAAGTGTAGGATTCCCCCACTAGATATAGTAACGACCTAGTAAGAGCAGGAAGTTGAGCGACGTGTAGGATTCCCCCCACTAGATATAGTAACGACCTAGTAAGACATGCAGGAAGTTGAGCGACGTGTAGGATTCCCCCACTAGATATAGTAACGACCTAGTAAGACATGCAGGAAGTTGAGCGACGTGTAGGATTCCCCCACTAGATATAGTAACGACCTAGTAAGACATGCAGGAAGTTGAGCGACGTGTAGGATTCCCCCACTAGATATAGTAACGACCTAGTAAGACATGCAGGAAGTTGAGCGACGTGTAGGATTCCCCCACTAGATATAGTAACGACCTAGTAAGACATGCAGGAAGTTGAGCGATGCAGGTGGCTCAGTATTGTGCTCTGTGACATTTCTTTGGGGAGGCCCATGTTTAGCAGTAGACTTATGAAGGGATATAAAGGTCATAACGATTATGAATGATTCATCAGTTATCAGATAGATTTTACTGCCCATCTATTGCTATTTTTTTCTAACACTCCTTGCGGGTTGATATGGGGTAGTGTATATTCGTACACTCCACTACACTGTCGGAAGCTTGAAATTAAATCTTATTAAATATTTAAGGAAAATAAGGATAAAATTTACTATCACGTTCATGCACCGAACGAAGTAATGTCCGCTTGATAGAGCCGTAGCTTCCATGTCAGCGCGCCTCCACTTCAGCACTCAATAAGACCTAATTAAAATATAGCATTATTCATCTGAAATATTACCACCTAAATTGCTTTCATTATCATCTAATGCAACTTTTTAAACGAGATTTTAAGCTATACACAAATTTTTTATTTAAAGTAGGCAGTGTTGAAACAAGATTTAACAATCTTTAAAGTAAAGCGACCCCTTTGTTTGTGTTTAATTAAAAAATTTTAATTAAAAATGGTAAGTAAATTAAAGGAATTAATTATTCTTTTTATTTGGCATTACTTTAATCCATTGTTTATTTATCAATTAATATTTTTTTCAATAATTGTTCATTAATGGTGCTTACGCAGACAGACTCCTAGGTGTTAAAGGAGTCCCAGCATATAGTAAATATGAGATCATATGCAGGAATGGTGGTTGACAGGATTTTATTTATTGCTAATCAAATATAGTACGAACTTACATGATATACGTTTAATATGTTACACGAAAGTAGACTTGCAAATAGTTGTAATGATGATGATAATGGCAAAATGGACGACTGAATGTTGGATCCACACTCATTTGTTTTATATATTATTTAAAATTTAGAAGTCTATCAAACTAATTTGTCAAGGTTTAATGCTACTGTGTTTCGTATGGTGAGTGTAGAGAACCGAAAACCCTTTACTGGAAACGGGGCTTGCCGTCTTAGTCCTCAGTGTGACAATGCTTATGCATTTTCATTATTAATAAAGGTTTAATGAACATATCTGTAAATAAACACTTTATGATAGATAAACGTATTATTTTAAAAAAGAGGGGGCAAACGAGCATACGGTTCACCTGATGTTAAATGAATACCGCCCCCATGAACATCCGCAATAACAGAGGAATTCAGCAGGTGCGTTGCCGGCCCTTTAGAAAGGAATAAGCTCTTTTCTTGAAGGTCAACAGGTCGTATCGGTCCACCACCAATAAGAAAAATTGCCGGTGGTAAACTATTCCACAGAGAGGTAGTACGCGGAGGAAAACTCCTAGTGATACGTACAGTGGTGAACCGCCAAGCATCGAAATGGTATGGATGGTATCGGAAGGTTTATCACGTAGTGCCTTCATGAAATTTGGCGGCTGGGATTAATCCGAACAATTCCTCAGAGCAGTCCCCGTGATAGATGCGATAAAATACGCAAAGAGATGCAATATCTCTTCACAGTGCCAGTGAATCAAGACGATCGGAAAGCACTCGGTCGTCGACGATTCGAGCCGCTCTGCGCTGGATGCGGTCAAAGCGGAGGCAGCTGGCACTAGGGAGCCCCAGCCCAAAGATGGGAACAGTATTCCATACGCGACCGAATCTGCGCCTTCAATGTTGCAGGCGGTGTGCTGTCAAGAAATACTGTCCAGCTCTGCTAAGCACGCCAAGCTTTTTAGGGGCCAATTTGGTTTTCACTTCCAAGTGACCACAAAACTACACGTCACTTGATATGTCAACGCCGAGGATTCCGATACTGGCTGAGACAATAAGAGGAGTGCCTTGAAACTAAGGAGGTTCGACAAAGGGGTTTTTTTAGCGGTTAACGTGCAAACTTGCGTCTTCTGAGGGTTAGATTGGACTAGATTTAGTCCCCCCAGTCCGAGACTTTGTTCAGCAAAGACTCGACTTCAGACACAAGTTTGTCCCGGTACTCGGAGACGTTTTTCCGAGAAATATTGGCAAGGCCGGTGTACAGAGCATCACCAGTGCTGTTATCTGCATAGTGTGACGGCCCAATATTATTATTAATAATTAAATTCAATATAAAGGGGCGTCAAAAATAGTCTTAAAAGATATATATTAAGCAATTAAGTTAAATTAATAAACATAAAGTTAATATATTTCAGACATTATCCCAATAATATAGTAAATTAAAGGCAAAATTATTGTTTTTCGTAATAAATAAATTTATTTAAAAACTTGAAAAAAAATTTAAAACAAGGTAAATAGTAGAAATACAAGTCAAAAAAATATTATAAAATTAAGTTAAATAACGTTTATCAAATAATTAGAAAATTTGTTAAAAATTGTTTAAGTCATGGGAGATGTTCATGTATAAAAGAAAATTTTCCTAAGTTGTGGAAGGAGTTCACGTATAAAAGAAATTTCCAAGTTGTGGAAGGAGTTCACGTATAAAGGAAAATTTTCCTAAGTTATTGAAGGTGTTCATGTATAGATGTCTTGTATGGAGGAGCTGCCGGAGATACATTCCTGCAATTGTACATATGTATGGGGTGGTCGGGAGCCCGACTGCCTGAAGAACTGTAGCACAATGACTAGTCCTATATTAGGGACTTATGATATTAAACTCAATGATACAAAAGCAATACTAAAGAAGGTCTCCATGATGAATTTGCATTACAATAGTAGGGTCGTGGGTTCGAACCCTATATATTAATGACTTATGAAAGTAAGGTCTATGATCCAAAAGCAATATTATAGAAGGTCTCTATGATTAATATGCATTACAATAGTTGAGTCGTGGGTTCGAATCCTATATATGAATGACTTATGAAAGTAAGGTCTATGATTCAAAAGCAATACTATAGAAGGTCTCTATGATTAATATGCATTACAATAGTAGGGTCGTGGGTTCGAATCCTATATATACATGACTTATGAAATTAAGGTCTATGATACAAAAGCAATATTATAGGAGGTCTCCTTGATGCATAAGCATTGTATGGGGTGGTCGGGTGACTGACTGCTCCTAGTACTGTAGCAAAATGACTAGTCCTTATTAGGGACTTGAAAAGGAATATTATGGTGGCGTGTGTGCTGCTTCACGAGCAATTGGTCCGAGGTAAACTTGGACTCGCTAACCGATGTGTCCTAGACATATCATCTTAGTGCCGGTGGTAAGCGGGTTTGTTGTAGCAATACGGCTCTCCCGTGGACATCGCACACCCATACCGTTTGTGGGCGACGTCGTAGATTAGGATGATGAGTGTGTTTGGTAGCACTTTTAAGTGTAACAGGCATACTCAACTTCATGTCTTAGTGCATCAGCGCTATGATACGTGGAGTTTTGTTCATTGGCGTCTTAGTAGCGTGCTACTATGATACGTTGGTGATATTTTTTATATAACAATAATAAAAACTTTGTTGCCAAAATCGATAGGAGTCATGTGGGTGTGTTGTGAGGGGGCGCCACCCGTATGATAGTTGCATTGATGCTTACTGCTACTTGCGATATTGCGTCTTGTGATGGATTTGCGGGTGTGCTGCACCTGATTCGACGCATTCCTGTGGTTCTAGTCGATGGAGGTATACAATTAACATCTAAGTGCCGATGGTAAGTGGGTTTGTTGTAGCAATACGGCTTTCCTGTGGACATCGCACACCCATACCGTTTGTGGGCGACGTCGTAGCGTATAGCGATGCGTCGTCTGTCTTTCGGATTGGGATGATGAGTGTGTTTGGTAGCACTTTTAAGTGTAACAGGCATACTCAACTTCATGTCTTGGTGCATTAGTGCTATGATACTTGGAGTTTTGTTCATTGGCGTCTTAGTAGCGTGCTACTATGATACGTTAGTGATATTTTTTATATAACAACAATACAAACTTTGTTACCAAAGTCGATAGGGGTCATGTGGGTGTGTTGTGAGGGTGCGCCATCCGTGTGATAGTTGCATTGATGCTTACTGCTACTTGCGGTATTGCGTCTTGTGATGGATCTGCGGGTGTGCTGCGCCTGATTCGACGCATTCCTGTGGTTATGGTCGATGGAGGTATACAATTAACATCTAAGTGACGGTGGTAAGCGGGTTTGTTGTGGCGGTACGGCTTTTTCCGTGGACATCGCACACCCATACCGTTTGTGGGCGACGTCGTTGCGCATAGCGATGTGTCGTCTATCTTTGTCGTGTTTGGTAGCACTTTTAAGTGTAACAGGCATACTCAACTTCATGTCTTAGTGCATTGGCACTATGATACGTGGAGTTTTGTTCATTGACGTCTTAGTAGCGTGCTACTATGATACGTTGGTGATATTTTTTATATAGCAACAATACCAACTTTGTTACCAAAGTCGATAGGGATCATGTTGGGTGTGTTGTGAGGGGGCGCCACCCGTACGATAGTTGCATTGATGCTTACTGCTACTTGCGGTATTGCGTCTTGTGATGGATCTGCTGGTGTGCTGCGCCTGATTCGGCGCTCTCTTGTGGTTCTGGTCGATGGAGGTATGCGGGTGGTGATGTCTGCTGGGATGTATGGGGGGACCTTGGGAGGGTGTAAGCCCGACGATAGTCGTATTGATGCTTGTTGCGTTCTGCAACATTGCGTCTCTGCGATGGTTGTTTGGTGGGACGCTATTCTCAATGGCGCTCTCTGCGTCTTGGTTTGACTCACACCTAAGTAGCTTTGCCCAAGTCGGGTCCCTTCATTGCGGGGCTGCAGACTGTCTGCCCTCCACGATGTTTTATATAACAACATAATATTATATCTCTGTAACTTTCCCACCTTTGAATGATTGAAGGCAACTTGTTTGTGGGTGAGTCAACGTCAGTGACACAAACCCTTTCTGATGGCGAATTATTACTCTTATCTTATAACTGCCTTTTGGCTATATCTGCCGTTGTATTGGTTGGTGGAGCATATGTGTCGACCTCATGCGGGTGGTAGCTGGCGGGAGGATCTGAGGAGACTCTTAAGGCTGCGGCCGAAAGCCGCACAACGTGGGACCCCATTCCCTTGAGGTGAGCGGTAGACTCATGACACGCTCTGCGGCTAGTAGCCGTGCTGATCATGCAATTGGTGGTGATGCCATACACTTACATCACGTCTGCAGGAGCGGCGGTCTGGCAGGTGTGGCGCTCACGGAGGGTTTACGGCCAGTGTGCCTATTTGCCTAAACCGTGTGACGTACATTCACTGTGGCTGGATTCGTTCGTATTCTGTTTGGCGTTTACACGCATTGACATGCGCGACTTCGGTCGATGTTTGTGCTTACGCACTAGCAAGGGGCCAAGCCTCTTTTACTGGTTCGCTAGTTATTTTTCTGTGGACTACGGTCCAGTTCCCGAATTAGCTTTCACTTCGGGGGGAGTGCATCAAAATGGTTGGCACTCACCGTGCACGGCGTGTGTGGGACCGTGTACCTCCCCTACATTTTTGTAGGAGAGCGAAGCCCTTGTATTGGGTATTTTGTATAAATATATTTTGAGCCTTTTCCGAGCGGGAAGGGATAATTAATAATAAATTAATAATGTAAACCTGATACAAGTGGAATAAGGTCGTTTTATGTCTTAACCTTTCTCGAGCCCTGTCTTCGTGAACGGGGTTCACTTAGCTTATAAGGCACTACCAACAGCTTTCAATTGCTCTAGTGAATATTCATTCTTCCAAAGGACACCTAAAAGAACTAAGTTACTAAACAAACACAACGTAAATAAGAGTCATAACCAAGACGATCACGCCAAAATATTACAAACGGCCTATTATTAAACCTTTAGAAAGATCATTTAGAAAGATCTAAACATAATTTATTAATCCTGGTCACATATATATAATTTTTAATATAAAGGGGAATATAATACATTTAGTATTTTATATATTTATTGTTATGAGAGGGGGGAAGTATTACAATAGCAATGAATGTTGCCGGTTTCCAATATATCATTGATATGCAGAAGAAACAGCGTTGGTGATAGCTTGTGGAACACCGCCCTTAATAGGCTTGTAATCGGAGTTTGCACCATCTACAACGACCTAGATGCTCCGATCTGCAAGAAAGCTGGTGATTCGATTGCACAATTTCTCGGGAAGCCCATACGCAGGAAGCTTCGAAAGAAGCGCTTTGTGCCAAACCCGATCGAAAGCCTCCGCGATTTCCAAACTAACGGCCAGTGCCTTCCACTTGGACTCTACTGCCGCCGTCCATCTAAGAGTCAGGTAGACAAGAAGATCACCAGCTGATCGACCACGCCGTAAACCGTATTGGTGATCACTAATCAGCTAGTGATGCTCAAGGTACCTCATGAGCTAGCAGTTCACGATGGATTCCATTGTTTTGGAGAAGAAGGAGGTGATGGCGGTAAGCCTGTAGTTGGACGGATATGAGCGGTAACCTTTTTATGTAGCGGATCAAGTGGACGAAAGCCGTCTTCCATGAATTTGGGGCTGCGTCTCGAGAGTATGAGTACCGGAAAAGACGCGTTAAGACCGGTGCTAACTCTGGAACACACGTTCTCAGGTAAATTGGAGGGATACTGTCGGGTCCACTCGACTTGTAGATGTCCAGGGAGAGGAGTGTTTTGCGAACCGAGCGCTGTGTGAGCCGCACCTCTTGCATGGAATACTCACACCACGGGCTGGTCGGTGGCATCGAGTTGGACGCAAAGAAAGAGCCCAGCAGGTCGGCTTTCTCCTTTGCGGCATGGGCCAGTGAGTCGTCCTCCCTGTGAAGAGATGGAAGAAATAGTTGCCAGAAATTCCCTTGGACAGCCTTGGCGAGAGACCAGAAAGCACGGGTTCCAGAAGTAAGGCGAACAAGTTTCTCGCCAATTCTGGCGATATGTGCCGACTTTTCCTTGGCAGTGACTATTTTAAAGGACCTGGAAGCGGAATTATACTTCTTTTTTAGAGCGCTGGTGTTTACATTCCGGGACGTTGATGCGTCAGCCCCGGTTTGTTAACACTCCTGCTTATAAAATTATGCTTTTTTTCAGGCGACCAAACCATGTCTGAGATTTGCCTCTGATGGGCACCACAGGAGAAGCAATAAAAAGTTCCATACCCTGAAGTACCACATCAGCGACAAAATCAGTAACAACGTTGGGATAGACCGCATCCCATCCTAATCAGCTGACCTATAGTTCTAAACAAGGCTGCATCCTGCAGAAAGCAATCGCGATTTCAGCGTGAGTGGCATAACACTCCGGACAAGACAATGGTTCGAGGTACCTAAAGAGGCGTCGACGGAAATCTGGTATCTATCTGGATGAGAGCTCAGTAGAAGGTCCTATAGGGAAGGCGCATGATACTCCACATCAGGAATCCGCGTAGGCGAAGAAACCAGTTATGTTAGACCGTACGCCAAGGCAAAATCGTGAACAAATCTCCCCGCATGATCAGTTGAACGTGAACCAAGCTATTCAGCGTGATGGGCGTTACAATCGCCGAGGATCATGATCTCTGCGAAGAGGGTCTGCTGTATTAACGAATCTGTAGCCATTTGGACGTGGTTGAAGAGTCTGTCTGTTTTGTTATTACCGCTATGGGATCTATAGAGGCAACCATAGACGCGCGGATGGAACTTGAGACTTCAAGACAGAGCTGAGCAAGTTCATTCTGCATAGATTAGACCATAAACAACAATTAAAAATCTGAAGGTACTCCAGATTAACATTAACATCGGGACGCCAGTCATTTCAGTCCCCCGTGACCATAGATGCTGGAAAGCAACCAAAACGTCGGGAATTAAAAAATCAATTAAAATTAAACGCGATAAAATCCGTAAAATTAATTTTAATCAATAAAGTTAATAGTTAATAAACAAAACTATCGAATAGAGTGTTAGAAAATTAAAACAACATACATTCGTCATGCACAGCGATGACACTTTAGAGAATACTAGGCCATTATCAAATTTTAGATTATTAAGACGCCCGTATGTAGATATAATCCCCCGTATGTAGATACAAACCAACAAAAAAGCCGCCTAAAACATACAATTGATGTGAAATACGAACGCGCCAGGAAATACATAGTGCATGATCATATCCTAAGCAGATCTCACCATTACATCAGATTTTATAGACCACAAATCCTCGAGAAAAAAAAATCGATTCCTACCAACCAATATACGTGAGGCTATTGAAATTAAAACTCATCCTTATTTTAATAGAAAAAGAGTTTGCGTAGTACGAACCGCTTTGGATGCCGTAATTAATAAAATTAAAACCTAATGCAAGCATACCACTTAAAGAATTAAAGGTACAGGAAGCACATTCTGCATTTGTCGGGCATAGAAATAATTAAAAGGATAAAAGTACCAGAGTTCTTTAACATAGGGATGTCACTAAACCTCGGCAATTAAAAATGAGCAAAATTAAACGTGTTGAAATACGTCAAAATATTTTTATTCAATTATTCAAGGTCAAAACTTCAATTGAAAATTCCTTTACATTCATATTTAAAAATAGGAGTTAAGCCTTAAGCTTCGGTGAGGCAGATCTGTAAATTAAAATCTACAGTAAATTGTTTTAGGTTTGGACGCTTATTCATGTTGAATTGATGTATGCTACTGTGCGTCGCTGTCATCGCGCCGCAAGCGAAACACACCGTGTGCGCGGTCACACATTGCGCCACCACACTACCACAATATAATATTCTTCTACTATATCTAAGAATCTAAATAATATAAGAATAATTATAATAATAATAAGAAGAAAAATTATTTGTCGCTTGCAAAGTTTCAATATTCAACTACGCTTGGAAATTACGAAGAATATTTTCACGTCGCTATAAACCAATTTCAGCATCGTAATCTATAATGCCAGCTTTATGAAAAGTAAAATTAATTTAGAACCTTATCAACATAATAACGCGGTATACGAGTACAAGAAAGATTTAAGGGCTACACTTCTATAGCCAAATTTTTCATGTAATATTACAAATAATACCTTATTCAGTGAAAACGTTATGAAACACATAATTTTTTCTCACTATTTCTTAATTCATTTATTCCCATTTTCCTTTTCGTAGTACTTGTAAAAAAATTATTATAAGATAAAATAATTACGGGTATGATATGGTTTGTATTTATATATAATATTATTACATCTAAGGAGTGGCCTTATTTGATGCCAATTTGCAAGTTTGAAGATCTGTGGGAATTATTTCCTACGCCTGTCAAAATTGTAGCACCGATTATGTTCCGTCCAAGATGTGTCACACGCAGCCTTTTCCCGTTACATAACCGTGGAGCATCTAAATTTCGCATTAGCATGACTGGGACGCCTAATTTTAATTGAAGCTTATGTGAGGGCACACCTGACAACTCTAGAGAATTAAGAAACTCTGCGGGATATGAAGTGCTCTGTTCTGTGTCCATAACTGTGTCTACTGACAAATACTCTGTTATTTCTCCTACTACTTCGCTTAATATATCTGAATTTATTTTGTTAACGCTCTCATTTTTTGGTGCAAGAATCGCCCTTTCACATAACCATTTGTCTTCATGCATGTTGTTCGTTAAATCTGAATAAACGCTCACAATTAATTCGGAATAACTCTGTACGAAATTACAAAAATCTCTCTTCAATTTAACGCAGCCCTCAGCATCTGTTTCCAACCGGCTATCGCCAATTTTTAGTAGTGTGTCAGCATAGTTTCCAGAATTGATATCATTATACAAATGCACTCTCATATTCGTTCTTAAACTGAATTGTGTCACCTTTTTCCATAAAAAAGACAACTTGAGGTGTGCTTTAATTTCATCTGCAGGTGTGCTCTTTTGAATGACAGGTAAAGTTTGGCGAAAGTCACCAGCCAGTAAAACCACCATTCCTCCCATTACATCAGTATTGATGCGCAAATCCTGGAGCGTTCGATTTAGTGCTTCTACAGCTTTTTTTATGCGACATTGTACTTTTGTCCCACACTAAAAGTTTGCATTGTCGTAGCATTATACCTCGTGCACTATTTGTGCTAATGTTGCAGATCGGCGATTCTTCCTGGGCTAGATTTAGAGGGAGTTTTAAAACAGATGTGCAGGTAGCCCCCGCTTAGCAGCGTGGCGGCTATACCGGAGGAAGCTACGGTCACAGCAATGTTTTTATCTTTCCGTACTTACGCTAATAATAAATTTAACAAAAATGTCTTCCCAGTTTCTCCAGGGGCATCTAAAAAGAAAAGCGTACAATTTCCAGATTCAATTTGTCCTAATACTTTGTGAAAAACTCGTTTTTGTTCGGGAAGCAAGCGGGGTACAAATTCGGCTACTTGCTGCTGCAAAGCTGGTATATCGTAGTTTGTTTCATGTATAATTTTATCATTTAGTTCATTTTCGGTTGTTCCCTGAGAGCTTATCATTCCAAAGTCACTTAATTTTTTGCCTACCATTGCCATTACTTTATCTTCAATTTTTTCAAGTGCTTCATTATAAATGTGTTCATTGTATATCATGTTCGCGTGTGTCTGCTGTAACGTTCGCAAAATATCTTCCGCCATGTATTCTTTATATTTGTCCCACAATTCATGTGCATTAGATAGCCCGCAAGATGATGTGAGAGTTGAATAAAGATCCCTAATTTTGGCTGGTGACCGGCACTGCACAGCTGCCTCATTGGTTTCATCCCAGTGATTATCATTTTCTAAAAGATGCAGAGCTTCACATGCTGCTCTATAAGTTGCGCATTCCTGACCGTTGACAGTTTTAATGTCTTTATATCCTGTAGGACCCCGAACATAGTGCAGCAGCAATCGTAAACAGAAACATTCAAAGTTAGTTACATGGACGGTATACACACGACCAAGGGCATCTTATGACTGTACACCGGGCCAATTTGCAACAGGCGCGCCTTGAATACGGCGTTTCCACTCCTTCCTAGATGTGTTCAAAGTATAATAGCGGGGGGACTTCAGAATATAACAACGTTTTAGCAAAGGGGTCGGCTTGACAAAGTTGAAAGAAGGCTGTTAGTGTAGTTTTGGCGGTGATGCAATTCTTTCTTGGAAATTTCTTTCGGTGAAATATACACGCTCTCCATTTTATAAGTACACAGCAAGGTGAGTAACTGTTGGGTGCTTTTCGTGTAAAGAGAAGCCAAGGAGACGCCACGCTGCCTCGTTACTGCTGACATAACGCCCTGCTTGAAAGGTCTGTACCTCATTAACGGGATTTGCCTCACCTTCAATCCTGAGATTAAACATTGCTTGGTCGCTTCCTTTATTTATGTACTTACAGATATACTTTATTGCGCGGACAGAGTTACGTGCTTCTACATTAATGTGGGCATTAAACATTTTACATAGAATGGGCGAATACGGGACAATCCAGCTGTTATCTAAGGTTTCGAACGCTCCAGAGCGAGATTTGATTGTAACTTTCCTGCCACCATCTTCAGGAGCTCTGCGTCTGTATAAAGGGTAGCCATTGTCATTGTGCACTGTTTCTTCTTAGCTGTTTAGGGAATTTCTTTGTACATTTTCCTTATTTGCATGCCCAAAAAGGCCTTAATGTAACTATGAGCTGGCTAACACATAATAAATTAATGCTAAATGTCTCTAAAACTAAATATATCTCATTCACATTTAAAAAAACTTAACACACTTATTTCACCTAATTTCCATATAAAAGCACATATCTGTTATAATTATAATAATGTTATTGACTGTTCTTGTCCTTCGCTCCAAAAAGTAAATAAAACAAAGTATTTAGGTATGGCTAGATTTACTAGCAACAAAGGCTGGTAATTCTAGCGGTACGAATGATGATATTGAAAGAAAAAAGGCAGTCTTTAGATATCTTAATAAGAGATTAAAAGAAGTAGTTGAAAGAAAAAAGCAAGAAAGAACGGATAAGAATGATAGAAGAATATCGGATAACTTCCAGGCAAATATTAAAATGTTCTGGAAACTTGTAAGAACTGCCAGGGGACATTCAAAACAGCCTGTGATGAATGCTATAAGAGACGAGAATGGCTATATTCTGAATGATGAAGTTTTGAGTTTAAAGAGATGGAAGGAATATTTTGAAAGCGTGTTTATGAGTGAGGAGACAACGTGTGTACTAAGTGAAGTAAAAACTCCGAAAGAAGAGGAAAGAGGTAGCGAGATAAGTATAGATGAAATAATGAAAGCAATGAAAAGCATGAAAGCAGGTAAGGCTGCCGGATATGATAGAGTTTCACTCAAAATGCTAAGGGCTGGAGAGGAAGTGGTGGCAGGCCTGCTGCACACCTTGTTTAATTTATGCTGGGAACTGAAGCGGGTACCGGTAGACTGGTGCAAAGCCGTGATAGTCCCAGTATATAAAGGAAGGGGGTCGCAGCAGGACTGTAAAAACTACCGTGGCATCAGCTACTGATTGAAAGGATCATGAAAGAAACTGATGGAAAAATTTGGGATGTGCAAGCGGGATTTAGAAAGGGAATGGGATGTACAGATCAAGTCTTTTCCATGCGCATGATCGCGGAGAAGTTTCTGGCCAAAAACCAAAAGGTGTTTTGTGCGTTCATGGACTTGGAAAAGGCCTATGACAGAGTGGATAGGGATTTGCTATGGCAAACACTGAACTCATTTGGGTTGAGCGTTGGCTTGATACAGGCATTGGAGTCCTTTTTTTAAGGGACTCTAGTGCTTGTGTTAGGATCAACGGGGTCTACTCGGACTGGTTTGACATCCATAAAGGTGTCAGACATGGCTGTGTGGCTTCCCCGTGGCTGTTCAACCTATTTATGGACAGTTGTTTGCAAAATTTGAAAGTTGAAGAATGCGGACTAAGAATGGGTGAGTTAACCGTCAAATGCCTTTTGTATTCCGATGATCAAGTTATCCTTGCGTCATCGGCGGCCGAGTTGCAAATGATGGTCACATTAATGAACAGATCATTAAAAGAAAGGGGTATGAAAGTGAACGCAAGTAAGACGAAGGTTATGGTTTTTGAAAGATAAGAAAGTAAAACGATTTGTGAAATAAGAATAGAAGGGGAGTTGATCGAGCAAGTAGACGAGTTTGTATATTTGGGCTGCGTATTTAGCAGGGATGGGAGATATGATAAGGATATAGAAAGACGAGTGAATGCGGGAAATAGAGTAAATGGGGCCCAACACTATATTGTGAAGAGTCAAAATGTGTCGAAAAAGGCACGCATGGCAATTCACAATGCTGTGTTGGTCCCTACTTTAACGTATGGTAGTGAATGTTTGGTGTGGCAGAAGAAGTAAGAGAGTAGAATGAACGTAGTAGAAATGCGGTCGTTAAGGAGTATGTTAGGGCTGAATCTGAATGACAGGGTAAGAAATTTTGTAATAAGAGAAGAGTGTGGTTTGCAAGATGATGTTGTGACCAGGATTAAGAAAGGAATGCTTCAGTGGTTTGGTCATGTGGAAAGAATGGATGAGGAAAGACTGACAAAGAAAATTTATGTTGCAGAAGTGAATGGCAGAGTCGGAAAGGGACGTCCTAGGCGAAAATTTATCGACCAAATTGGCGATTTATTAAAAACGGGCCAAATTAGGAGTACCCTTAACCGACGAGCATGTATGCGTAGGTGTATGGATGTGAAGGAGGCGAGAGAGGTGTGTCAGGATCGTGCCAAATGGAAGTCTGTAGTCTCTGCCTACCCCTCTGGGTGACAGATGTGAGTGTTTATGTATGTATATGTATGTATTTAGGTATAATAATTGACATTAATCTGAATTTTTAAGCACACATTAATCTTCTAACTAATAGGTTGCGCAAGTTGATCTATATTTTTAAAAATCTTCGACATGTGGCAGACGAAACAATAATAAAATCAATTTACTTGTCACTTTGCCAATCATGATTACCTATTGCATAACAGATTGGGGTTGGTACCTCTAAATCACATCTACTTAAATTAAACACACACACACACACACACACACACACACACACACTCACACACACACACACACACACACACACACACACACACACACACACACATACACACACACACACATACACACACACACACACACACACACACACACACACACACACACACACACACACACACATACACACACACACACACACACACACACACACACACACATACACACACGCATACACACACACACACAGTGGCAGTGGCAGACGAAACAATAATAAAATCAATTTACTTGTCACTTTGCCAATCATGATTACCTATTGCATAACAGATTGGGGTGGTACCTCTAAATCACATCTACTTAAATTAAAAAAACACACACACACACACACACACACACACACACACACACACACACACGCACACGCACACGCACACGCACGCGCACGCGCACGCGCACGCGCACGCGCACGCGCACGCTCACGCACACGCACACGCACACGCACACGCACACGCACACGCACACGCACACGCACACGCACACGCACACGCACACGCACACGCACACGCACACGCACACGCACACGCACACGCACACGCACACGCACACGCACACGCACACGCACATGCACACGCACACGCACACGCACACGCACACGCGCACGCGCACGCGCACGCGACACACACACACACACACAATATTTTACACAACGGCAGCTTTTAAAACATTAGTAGAAATTCTCTCAATACATGTTTGTTGAGAATACGTCACAATATCGGTTTCAATTGAATGGCGGTAACCAACAACTCCCAGTAGCGCAACGCATTAGATAGATTAAAATGTCCTTTCAAATGCACCGTGTAGATTCAAATGTCAGCCAGGAATAATAAAAGTGATAAATTCATATAATGTGACTGCACTATTGTGCGGAGATGCGGAGAGAATAACAGAGCTGGCATTTACAAAAAGGAAAACATTAACGAAAAATGTATTGAATTTAACTTACGCTTATGTGTGGTTCCCGCCGACGCATTTGATATTGAATACCGTACTACGTTTTTAGGCATAGGCGTGAAATAAAACCCTTAAATGTCCTTTAAGCAACTGCGTAATATTTACATAGTACATCTTGTTGCGACAACACACACAGTTTAGTTAGTTAGATTAGCCGCCACTAATTACCTGCCTTCTCACTTCCGTTCCAGGCACACTCGCCGAAAATGAAGGGACGTGCGATACCATCGTCAAGCAGTGCTAACAGTTTCATCATGCCAGTGGCATTCGAGCCACATAACAGTACAGAACCTACAAACCTTTGACGTGGACGCAAGTTAACCACAGTGGCAATGTCATTTTGTCGTGCACAAGTGCAATACAAACAATTCGTCGTGACCGCTCGCCCAGTGCATTTTTCATCATAGTTTCATCGCCTCGAGACTTTAGAGAGAGGCCACTAGAAGATACCCCAGGTTGTTGTTTCCTTTCCGTAGCAGCTCATGTTTTATTCGTGCCCGCTAATGTAGTGAATCGAAGTTATAGCAAGTATATTTGTCCAAAGACTTCCACGTGCCTGTCCGTTTTGGTTTATAACGAACAACATAGGTAAAGTTTAACTATTTGTTCAATCTGCAATACCTTTCGTCATTCGCGCTCCAATAGTTTAGGGGTCATTAGTGCTGAAATCGAACCAATGACCCTGTGGGCTAACCATATTTGTGGTGCCTCGATCTAAATTCGAATTAGCAACCATTAGTTCAACCATTAGTTCAACCAATATCTTTACAAACCAATATCAGTATAAAATGAAGTCGTTTCCGCTGTCTGTTCCCTTATATCTTATAAACTACTAATCTAATTTTAACTGAGTTTTAGCAATAGATAAATCAATTCAAGAGGAGTGTATAAAACATACATATTATAGTACAGAAAAGCCGAAAAATGCAAAGATTTGTAAAGTGATGTTGTAGCAAACACACACTAAAATTGCAAACGCTAGATACACCTTACGAAATAAATCAAGTTGAAGTACTACGGAATTATATATCTTAAATAAAACGATAAAAATTTCGTATATATTTATCTCATAAGGATAACCCACAGTAACCATTTTTATCTTTTACATATTATAAAAAATGTGTGTTATTTACCAAGGTATTTTATATAAAACAGTCTTATTCCTTATCCAATTAAATACATTACAAACGTTGTGCATTACATGTAGATCAAAACTGCCCTCAACAGTATCTTAGGAGATATCAGAGATTTAAAAAGCGGAGGGAAAGCGGCTGGCGGGCCGTAGGTTTCATCCCGGTTGGCAGTGGTCGACGGCTGCAGGGTGTGTCGTGTGCCTATAAACAGCGCAACGATGACCGCGAATTATAAAATAAATATAAAAATAAAACGTGCTTTGCAGCGCGACGCTATAAACCGCAATTATCAGTGTGACTTTTAGTACGTTGCGTTTTTGTATAAATAACATTAAAACCCTTTTCTATTCAAATTGTAGATATTAGGAGATGAAATTGAGATTTTAGTATTTGAATAAATACTAAGGTAAATTTATCTATTAATAGATATCCTGTAGTATAGACTAATCATAATATTATTAATCACTCACTGCCCTATATTAGTATCTACATTGCACCCGTGCGAAGCGGGGCGGGTCGCTAGTTATGATTATAAAAATATGTTATAGTACGAAACAATTATTTATAGGCCATACATATACTTGTTCCGTGTGGTATTCGTACACGCAGCCCCCAGCGCAGCAACTCATTGCTGAGATATTTGAGAGAGCCGTAAAATAAGTCAAAAACATCCAAAAGTTAATGATATTACGCCTACATTCTATAAAAAGATTCTTTTAAATTATTCCATAGAGAGGATATTTGCCATAGTTGCCCCGATGGGGAGGCGTCACAGTTTTTTTTTAAATTGAGTTGTTATGAGAAATATGCCACTAATTTTCTGTTAACCCTCTGTCGCTTCTTATGACAACCACGAGATAGATGATAAGTTGATTCTCTTGAGCTGGCAAAACACGGCTGAAGCTTTCATGACGCGACAGTAAATAAGTTAGAAACTTTTAACATCTGTTGACTTTTGGACACTGAAGGAGCCAGTATTTAGTTTCAAAAATATTTATCAACTACCATTGTATTTGAAAGCTAACTTTAAAATAACCGGTGCGAAAATATCTTCTAGAGCTACACTGCAGGTATATCATGGTTGTAACACGAATGGGTCGGCTCGACCAGCAGCTTTATGTTGCTGTGTCATAGTCCTCAGGGGTGGCAATGCATCTGCATTTTGATACTTAATCGAGAATGAATGTAGATGTCTATGGGCCACAGCATCCACCTACGATAATGTGGACTGTGTGCTCGTTTTTTACCCTTATTCTATTAAAAAATACTACTGATTATATTTGATTTTTCTTAATTTAAAATATTTATCGATCGTTAATGATAATGATATCTTATATTTACGCGAACAATAAGGAATTCTGCAGTCTGTGAACATGTTCAAGATCGTCCCCACCACTACATTAGATTTGATATAGCACAAATCCTCGCTAAAGAGCACCGATTCCTACCAAGGATGATACGCGAGGCTATTGAAATTAAAAAAACATCCAAGTTTCAATAGAGAAAATGGATGGGTACTGCCATCTGCTTGGGATCCTATAATTAACAAAATTATACACAAACCCAAGCATACCACTGCAAGACTTCATGATACCATAAGCTCGTTTTGCGTAAATTGGACCAAAAATTAATATTCAAAAACTGAAGGTAGCCGGACTAACTATGACATTGGGACATAAAACATCTCAGGCCCCTGTGACCATGGGTACTGTAAAGCACCAGAAACGTCGGGATAACAAAAAATAAGTTAAAGTGGTAATTAAACGCGATAAAATTCGTAAATAATAGTTTTAATCAACGATTATCAAATGATGTCATAAACACACTTTTATAAGGATCACGTGTAATCTATCTATCTTATGTAATTTTCACCAACTCCTTCTTGTGACCTACTGATATTAAACGATTATTACTTGTATAAAATAAAAAATATTTTAAAAGCATTTCAAACCTGCTCTCTTACACTGCTCTTTATTCCAAAATCGTAAAAGTAATTATCTTGTCATGGCGTTCTAGGTTAGCAAATGCGCTACAATTTCACGGTCGACCACTCAGCTGATCCCAAATGTGACCCTCGTTGGAAAACTTGTAATATACGTAGCCTAGTGTGTAATATGAAATTTAAGTTTAGTAGGAACAAAACATTCGCAAGTTAAATAGTATAATATTTTAAAACCATCAGATTAACGAGATGACTTTTATACATAAAATAATGTGTAGGGGTTTGGGCGGGAACACTGAAACAGCAATCAACTACCCATATCTTCTTGTGGGTGTAGTAAGAAGTAAACATACATAGGAAATTGGAAGCAACATATCTTTCATAACCCGACTGACAACTATGGCAAAATCCCCACTATGAGAAAATTTTGGTGAGGTGCATCTTCAGAAGAATACTTATAAAGACTGTAATGTATAGATAGGAGATTGGGGTGTGGTATACATATAATAAAACAACGTGCTGCAACGGAGATTTCGAACGACTAATTTATTCTAAGAATAGAATACATGGTCAAATGAATTGTTCAGAAGTTTGTCACAAGATGGTGCTAGTAGTATCTATATTTTGTCATTTAAAACACTCCCACTCTAAATACAGATCGTATTAAACTTATAACAGATACTTAAATAAAACTATACTTTTACAACTCGTAGAGCATCCAAATGTTTATAATGTTTTACAGCACTTAAACTTTTAGTGAGTATATCTGTAGTCATATCTGGTGCACATAATTTAACACTAACAATGTTTTCATTTGTCATTTCTCTGCAATAGTGATATCTGACATCAATATGTTCATTTTTATTGTGGAATACAGGATTTAGTAACAATTTCTGCGCACTCATACTATCATTACAGGAAATCATTGTCGTACAAGGGAACACAATAAATTCTTTTAGTAACTACATATTGTAAGTTTCTTGGATATGCTGCCTCTTTGCAGGCCTCTGATATTGATACATGTTCTGATTCTGTACTAGAGAGTGCAATACACTTTTGCTTGCTACAGCTCCAAGATAGCAGAACCTGACAACATACAACAACATCCTAAATATGTTCTCCCATCATTAAGATATTGATACATGTTCTGATTCTGTACTAGAGAGTGCAATACACTTTTGCTTGCTACAGCTCCAAGATAGCAGAACCTGACAACATACAACAATATCCTAAATATGTTCTCCCATCATTAACATCATTGCTCCAGTCTGTATCAACATATACTTCAATATTAACATTTACCCTTACTATATTTCAAACCTATATCTTTTGTTCCTTTTAAATATCTTAATATTTTTTTCGCATAAACCCATTGTTCTTCAGTATTAAAATTATTCAATTAACTAAGATTGACACTGCATAAGCTATATCGGGTTGTGTAAGCACAACTAAATACACTAAGCTCCCGAGTAGCTGATTATTAGGGATTCTGACTATTATAACTATCCTCCTTTTTGCATTTCAGATTTGCCTACATTGGAGTATTCACTGTTTTACAATCAGTCATATTGAACTTAGACAGTAACAATATCAATATATTATCTCTCTTCAACTTCTACTCAAAGTAACAGTACCATTATTTAAATCAAAATCAACTGATATGCCAAGACATTGTTTTACAATCCCTAAGTCTTTTAACACAAAATCCTTACTTAACATGCTCTTAAGATGATTAGTTTCACTTTCGTTATTTGAAAAAACAAAAAAAAATCATCGACATAAAATGTCACAAAATAAATAAATAATACTAGTTTTTACGGATTTTATCGCGTATATTTAACTTTTTAAAAACCCAACGTTTCGAGCACTTTACAGCACCCATGGTCACGGGGAGGACTGAGATGTTCAACGTCCAGATGTCATAGTTAACCGCGGTTACCATAGATTAAAATTTAACTTTTGTTCCGATCTACACAGTATGAACTTATGGTATCTTGAAGTCTTGCAGTCCTTTGCATGCATTTTTGGAGAGTATCAGGAGTGTACAAGCCTGATTGTGAATGTGGTCCCTCCTACATAGGTCAAATTCCCCGGTCGAGCCGACCCATTCTTGCTACAACTATACACTAATATTTAATATAAAAAGTTAGCTGGCAGAGAAATCAAATGAGAAAGTTTGCCTTTGTACCAAATTGTTTTTGTTTGAGTGCAATAAAGAATTTTCTATCTATCTATCTATCTATTTAATATAATTGCAGCATGGCTCTACCACGTATAAAGTAGAGCAGTGTAGAGTAGTGGCAGGCCTGCTGTATACATTTTTTTAGTTTATGATCGGAACTCAAGCAGGTACCGGGAAACTGGTGCAAAGCCTTTCAATATAAAAGGCAAAACGGGCACGGCAGGACTGTGAAAACTACAGTGGTTAGCATTATAAGTAAACTATATGTTAATGTGTTAATTGAAAGAATTATGAAAGAAACTGATGAAAAATTTTGTGTAACACACTACTGTGTAAGTCGGTATATGTTAAAAAAGGCACGTGTGGCAATTCACAAATCTGTGTTAGTCCCTACTTTAAAATGTATGATAGAGAAATTTGGATGTGGCAGAAGAAGCACGAGAGTGAAAGAAAAATCTGGTATGCGAGATGATGTTGTAACCAGGATTAAGAAAGAATGCTTCCGTGGTTTGGTGAGAGTGACAAAGCAAATATATGTTGCAAATGTAGATTCGGGAAGGGACGCCTTAGGCAAATAATTGTGGCCGTAGAAAGGAAAAGGGGAGATCTCCCGCCGGGCAAGGTGTTCTGCCCGGGGAGCGGCCAACACTCCGTGTAATAATTCGGAGGTGTTCTATATATACTGATTATGATTCGGAATGTTGATAGCGTGATTTAGGCTTCGGTGTGTTTTCGCTTGTGCTAGTGGCGCGACGACAGCGCCGCTACATAATTAACAACCAGATTGGCGACATATTATCGATATAAATGGACCAAATTAGGAGTACTCTAAACAAATGAACATGTATGCGGAGGTATATGGACGTAAAGGAGGCAAGTGTGTCAGGATTGTGCCAAATGGAAGTTCGTAGTCTCTGCCTACCCCCTGGATATCAGGGGTGAGTGTTTATATTTTTAATGTTATAATAAAAAGGTTACAAAAATTAATTTTTGATATTCCACCATAAGATCTATGTGAAAAGGACGCCAAGTTGTTGACTTTGCCGATAATTGAAATAAGTTATGAACGTATCTATGTTCCTACAGATCCTATGACAGAAATAGTAATAATAAGACAATAGAAATGAATTAGCGCTCGAATACTTCCAAAACCGATGTCGCCATATTTTAACACATACGCATTAAACGACCGATGCCTTTTTTTTAACATGGGCAAATGCCTAGGCATACCCGGGGGCAAGGACGAGTTATGTCGGACTCGCACTGATTAAAACCCCATGGTGTTCCACCTTCGTCGCATATTGGCAGGGCTACGGGAACGCTTTCGCACACATCCGCGGCCCCACCAGCGACTGCCGCCCCATGGCAGCACCTCATCGGGAGAGGAATATTCCTCCCCGTTCTCCTTTCCAAGTAAGGCGCACCAGAACACATGGCACGCCTTCCTCCACGGCCTCCAATTACATCAGACGTCCCCGCGTCCGATGCGCGAAGGCCATGGGGCCAGGAAAAACGAGCACTTAGAAGTACTAGCCTTACCGACCCCAGCGGCGGATCTGGTCTATGGCTCCGCCACCAACCAAGATTCGGCTGCGGAGGATAGGGAGAGCGGCGCCTCGCAATACCGACAATCCTCTCCCCCCGCAGCCCCATCTCCACCGCATCAACGGTGCGGCCCCGTTTGAGTCGCGGAGGATAGGGCGAGTGGCGCATCGCCATACCAACACTCCTCTTCCTCCGCGACTCCACCTCGGCTGCAGCGGTAGGTGGGGAGGACACACCTCTCACCGCAGTCCACCAACACACATCCGAAGTGGGCTTCCCAAGCCCACTCGGAGTGGCCACCTGGGGCCGGCCCTCCACCTCGGACCAGCCATATGGGTTCCTCTTTGTTTCGCCGTGGGTGACCAAGCCACGGCTTCTAAGCCCCCCGCCACGACAAGGCGGGAACCCGTTCGGGGGGGAAACGACCGATGCCTGCATCCTTATTATAAACTTTATTTTTTTAAATTTTACGCAAAGCACAATGATATCTAATATTTCACATTACATTGCTTGGCGCGTTTGTCAACGTCGCGTGCGTTGCGTATTACTGTAGACAAAAAGCAGCAATGGTAATTACGATTGGTACATTAAAATAAAAATACGAAAATTAAATGAAGGTTTACAAAGCTAAATATCATAGTAAAGTATTCATCTATATGTATATTATTTAAAACAATTATAATTACGAGTAGTAAATAATCATCTTACCGAATAAATGTTATGCCTTTATTAGTTGAATTACTCATCTTGATTAAGTTTTACAAATGATTATGCTGCAGAAGACAATTATAATGATATAATTATGACGTAAAATATTTACATCTGAGAGCAGTTTACATATCAGGTAAAGCGGATCCATACGTGTAGTAGCCATATATGTATGTATATGTAATTATGACGTAAAATATTTACATCTGAGAGCAGTTAATTTTAGCCATGTCTGTGCTAAGATCTGTTAGGTGTAGCGAAAAACTCGCAAAGACGCAAAAAAAGAGATGGAATACCACTATGTACAGGTAATCTTAAAAATGTTTGGCATTTCCCATTATTATCCTCTTACGACACCCCAAGGGAGTAATTGAGTGATATATTCTCTGACTCACTTTCACCATTACACGGCGTAACGTAACATATACATAACATTAATACTTATTTGCAAATCTATAATAAGTTCATATGAAAAAAAAAAACAATAATACTAAAAAGAAAGAAATCACGAAACATTGTGATGAATTCACTTGACAGTTATGATTTCAATAAAAAAATGTAAATGAAACCGTCACTCTCAAACTGTAGCACGATGTGCACAGGTTAGCTTGTCATGATAACAATTGGGAAAACAAATTCATTTATTTAATCCATAGTTTAAATTAACTCTTGATTACATTTCTCATTATACTAGTATTTTAATAAAACATTAGTAAACAATAATAATATATATTTTTAAAAAAATATTTTCATCAATCATCTTATTACAAAAAGATATTTTTATTTAGACTCAAATTTAAAATATAATTTAATTAAAAAAGCAGTACCGTCGAAAATATTCGAACTAAAATATTAAGTATGGAATTTGGCAGCAAAATGACAATAATGTGAAGAATGACTCCATTGAACTATATCTTTAACCCCAGAACATTAATAAACTGTTTTGTAAAAAGACAGTATGGGTATCATTATTACAGAAAAGGCAGGAAGGTGATTTATTTAACAAAACTTAGTATATTTATAAAATATATGTATAAAGCTATAGCTTCCTAAAAGAAAAACATAATTTAAAACGAAAACATTACCATCATAAAATAGAGCGCTTTATGTAAATTATAACAATATAGCTCTGAATGTTAATAGCCTGTGAAGCCTCAGGGCGGGCGAAAGCAATAGAGTCATGTTTCGCTAAAATAACAGAAATGAAATAAGCTTAGAAAATTCAAGGGAATTTGTTGTGACTGCATTACACTGGAAAATTGAAGTGAATATTCAGGATTCAAAAAACGTTTTTATGTTTTCAACAAGCCTACTAACTACTAATCATTCAGAGTGCCCATTACATGTAACTAAGACCAGTTCTGAATAAACTAAAGTTAGTTATCTATACAGATTATCTAGAACTCTTCTAATAAAACGAAAAGTTACCTACGAAGACGTCTACGTGGGCTAGAAGATGCTTATCCGCTCTGGTTTTCAACAGATCGCATTGTGCTAATTCAAGCACTAAACTAAAACTAGTGGTAAAAGCATAATTGATATTCAATAAGTATTCTCATGATGTATAT
The DNA here is from genome assembly GCA_907164705.1 of Parnassius apollo. NCBI lineage: Eukaryota > Metazoa > Arthropoda > Insecta > Lepidoptera > Papilionidae > Parnassius > Parnassius apollo. The sequence continues at coordinate 1,684,942 of CAJQZP010001016.1, forward strand.
TGAATAAAATTTTTCTATTTTATTCTATTCTAAACCGAAGGGCCTCGAAAAGATGTCAATAAACCACTTTATTCAAGTCATTTTGTCTATAAAACACATACACATACACACAAGGCGCAATCGGATCGGAGTCAAAGGTGCGAGTTATCTGGTATTGGCATTGTTAACCCGCGTGCAAAGTGCAGCGTTGCGGCCAATCCTTCGTACAATTGTGGGAATCAATGTTCAGCAGTGTAGCTTCTGTTAATTTTAATTAAGACATTCATTCACTACAGCCCATCAAAAGTATACTGCTGAACACAGAGAGAGTGCGCGAGCGTGAATGCGTGCGTGCGCGCTCGTGTGTGTGTGTTTTTTTTTGTGTGTTTTTTTTTGTATTGTGTGTGTGTGTGTGTGTGTGTGTGTGTGTGTGTGTGTGTGTGTGCGTGTGTGTGTCTGTCTTCTGTCTCATGCAACGATAATTGCTAAAAAAAAAGACGTACAAATATCCATTGAGCTACTCATCCGACAGACAATAGTCGTGTGGATGAAAAGACAAAAGAATCCTAGGATTCCGATATAATATATTATAACCGATGTTTAAAATAGGAAATAAAATATAAAGTAGCATAACTTTAGCCACTAATTAACAAGTCCTCTTTAAATAAAAAATAAAATAAAAAATATCTTCTGAATAAAAAATAACAATAGTAACAGGCCGAAACTCTTACATTGTATAAAGATTTATTATATTTACGCGAACACAACACATTGATTAAAACTATTTAATTTTGTTTGAGTTGGTTCCTGGATGGTTCCAATTGCGAATCTACAGTTAGGTTCTCAGGAACCAGAATTGACTGACGTCCCGATGTCATTGTTAATCCGGAGTACCTTCAATCAATGACATCGGGACGTCAGTTATTTAAGTCCCCCTGTGACCATGGGTGCTGGAAAGCGCCCGAAACGTCGGGAATTAAAAATAATAGTCAAATAAACGCGATAAAATCCGTAAAAAAATAGTTTTAATCTTACATTGTAGTTAATACCTATATCATTCGTTGTCATTAAGTTAGTTATAACTTTCATGTGCAATTCTGGTTCCTGAGAACCTAACTGTAGATTCGCAATTGGAACCATCCAGGAACCAACTCAAATACAAACAAAAAATTTCATCAGAATCGGTTCAGCCCTTTCCAGGAGTTCAGAAGAATGCATATCGTAAATTAATAGAATATCATGAAATTCATCATTATTTCTTTTAATCTTAATTAACTTTAATTGTGGATGAATGTAAAGACTAAAATGTAAATAACGCAATTTTGGTCCCAAGATATCTTATTTCTGTTATGGATACATCGTAAGACACTCCCGTTTAAAAAAAATATGTTTATAGATATTTGATACTAATGCAATTTTATGAAAAACTTATTCACGTATTTCTGTAGTATACGAGTATTATGTCAATACCAAATATCAATCATCTACGTCTTTACGTCTTTGTGAATTAAGAAAAATCCTTGATGAAAAACAACACAGTGGTGTCTAAAACAGTGATTAAATTTTGATTAATTTGGTAGGGTAACTTAAATGATGTTTTTAAATTAAAGCCCACGCGAGCAGTTATTAATTACGCACCAGTACTATGAGTAGGTTATAGCATTGTCCAACATTAGGCTGTTGAAAATAAAGTGTTATAGATAAAATATCTAGCCTTGCAAATCATTAGGCATTTACGAAAGTGAAAAGTAGATTTATGTTAATGAAAATAACTGTGAAAAATATAAATAGCCATTTTATACAGATTCTATGTATTATGTTTCCCTGCTAGGTCCATTTGAGGACGAAGGCGGCACTTAATTTTAAATACACCACACAAAGAAGGCTTTTCAACCGAAATGTATAAGGAGCACTCAGCGCTGTAACTGAATAGCTCACAATTAAATTACGAGTGGCAGCACGGGTGACATTCCACTGAAAAGCTTTCTTTCTTTTTTTACGTCTAAATGCATTTAATTATAATTGCTTTATTATTTAAAAATAAAATAGGGAAAAAACATATCACACAACGCACCACCGGGGGCATATGCCTCCTAAAAGTTCTAGGTAAAGTGGGATATTTATATTTAACGGAGGTGCAGAGACTCAACAATAAGCCACGGTGCCGAGAAATAAGTAGTTGTAAGGCCTACAAATAATTGTTCTGGGTCTAGAAGTAAACATGGATCATGTACTTTGACAAGAAAAATGACTTTACGCTGTTCCCATTGTGACGGCCCATCATTATTATTAACAATTAAATTCTATATAAGGGGCGAAAAATAAATATATAATTAATCATAAAAGATACACATTAAACAATAAAATTACTTTAATAAGCATAAAGTTAAAATAAATACATGTCAGCCATTAAGTATTATAGTAAATTAAAGAAAAAAAAATTATTAAAAACTCCTGTAAAAATATTCAAAATGTGATAAATATAGAAATACGAGTCTAAAATATTATTAAAATAAAAATAAACAACATAAATAAAATAATTGGAAAATTGGTTAAAAGTTATCTAAGTCTAAGGTCTAAGGGAGGTCGTGTATAATAGAATTTTTTTAAGTTACGGAGGGTGTTCATTTTCAGATAGTTTGTATGGAGAAGCTGCCGGAGACGCATACCCAAGGTCGTACAATTATATGGGTTGATCGGGTGACCGACTGCTTGAAGTACTGTAGCACAATCAATAGTCCTATATTAGGGACTTATGATAGAAAGTTCTATGATACAAAAGCAATACTATAGAAGGTCTCTATATTGAATTAGCATTATAATAGTAGAGTTGTGGGTTGAAATCCTATAAATGACTTATGATAGTAAGGTCTATGATACAAAAGCATTATTATAGAAGGTCTCTATGATGAATTAGCAGTACAATAGTAGATTTGTAGGTTGAAGTTACATATATTAAAGACATATAATAGTAAGGTAATGATACGAAGGCATTATTATAGAAGGTCTCTTTGATGCATAAGCATTATGATAGAAGAGTTATAGGTTGAAGTCCTTTATATTGTTATGAGTTTAGGATTCGTGACAGTAAAAAAGTTCCTTTCGTTCCGAAGCTTCGCTTGTCTCGCCAAATTCAATACTGCCCCGATCGCGTATTGCAGCGCCTATAAATACACCTTTTTCACCGAAACATCCAGAATATTCAAGTAAATACGCGCGCCAACCGACCAGGCGCCGAAAGTTCGAGTGTAGGGCTTCTAGAAAGCTTAGTTCTTCAATTCAATACTAGATGGCACTGTTGGTTGAAAGATTAGTCACGTCATTTTCTGGAAAGCTCTCCCCGCTTTGTTACCTGACACTAGATGGCGCTAGTGCCAGACGTCAACTTAGGCGCGCAACAATATTAAAGACATCTAATAGTAAGGTCTATGAAATAAAGCAAGTATGTGGAAGGTCTCAAATAAACAAAAACATTACATTAATAGAAATGGGACTTATAAAGGATTATTATAGTGGCGGTATGCTGCTTCACGAGCATCTGAGACCGAGGTAAACTTGGAGTTGCTAACCGAAGTGTCCTAGACATACAATCTTAGTGCCGTTGGTAAGCGGGTTTGTTGTAGCAATACGGCTTTTCCGTGGACATCGCACACCCATACCGTTTGTGGGCGGTGTCGTAGTGCATAGCGATGCATCGTCTATATTTCGGATTGCAATGAGTGTATTTAGTAGCACTTTTAAGGGTAACAAACGTACTCAACTTCATGTCTTAGTGCATTTGCACTAAGATACGTAGAGTTTTGTTCACTAGCGGCTTAGTAACGTGCTACTATGATTCTTTGGTATTATTTTTTAAATAATAACATACAATTTTGTTACCAAAGTCGATAGGGATCATATGGGTATGTTGTGAGGGAGCGCCATCCGTATGATAGTTGCATTGATGCTTACTGCTACTTGCAGTATTGCGTCTTATGATGGACCTGCGAGTGTGCTTCGCTTTCGATTTCGATTCGAAGCATTCTTGTGGTTATGGTCGATAAAGGTATGTAGGTGGTGATGTCTGCTGGTATGTATGAAGGACCTTGGGATGGTGTAAGCCCGATGATAGTCGTATTGATGCATGTTGCGTTCTGCAGCATTGCGTCTCTGCGATGGTTCTTTGGTGGGACGCTTTTCTCAATGGCGCTCTATGTTTGATATCTTGGTTTGACTCAAGCTTAAGTAGCTTTGCCCAAGCCGGGTCGCTCGATTACGGGGCTGAAGACTATCTGACCTCCATGATGTTTTATATAACATCATAATAATATATCTCTTTAACTTCCCACTTTTGAATGATTGAAGGCAATTTGTTGGTGGGTGAGATAAACATGATCGAAAATGCATTTACTCAACGTCAGTGACACAAACCATTTCTGATGGCGAATTCTTAATCTTGTCTTAAAACTGCCTTTTGGCTATATCTGTCGTTGTATTGGTAAGTGGAGCATGTGTCTCGATCTCATGCGGGTGACTGCGGAAACTTTCGCGAAAGCTGCACAACGTGGGACCCCATTCCCTTGTGGTGAGCGGTAGACTCATGACACGCTCTGCGGCTATTAGCCGTGCTAATCATGCAATTGGTGGTGATGCTATACACTTAAATCACGTCTGCAGGAACGGCGGTCTGGCAGGTGGTGGCGCTCACGGAGGATTTACGGCTAGAGTGCCTATTTGCCTAAACCGTGTGACGTACATTCACTGTGGCTGGATTTGTTCGTATTTTGTACGGCGTTTACACGCATTGACCTGTGCGACTTCGGTCGATGTTTGTGTTTAGGCTCTACGAAGGAACAAAACCCTCTTTTACTGGTTCGCCAGTTATTTTGCTGTGAGCTACGGTCCAGTTCCCAATTTAGCGTCTCTTTGGGGGGAGCGCATCAACATGGTTCGCGCTTACCGCGCACGGCGTGTGTGGAGCCGTGTGCCTCCCCTACATATTTTTAAATAAATGTGGGAGAACGAAACAATTGTATCGGGTATTTTTGTGTATATACATATTGTGAGCCTTTTCCAAACAGGAAGGGTTAAATAATAATCAATTAATAATGTAAACCTGATACAAGTATAATGGGGACATTTTTATCTTCTTTACCTTTCTCGAGCCCTGTCTTCGTGAACGGGGTTCATTTACCTTATAAGGCACTACCAACAGCCTTCAATAGCTCTACTGAATATTCATTCTTCCAAAAGATACCTAAAAGAACTAAGCTACTAAACAAACACAACGTAAATAAGGGTCCTAACTAAGATGATCATGCCAAAAATATTTTAAACGGCCTATTATTAATCATTTAGAAACATAAAACATATTTTTTTATCCTTGCCACATATATATAATTTTTATTTAAAAGGAGAAATTAATTATAAATAATATATATATATATATATATATATATATATATATATATATATATATATATATATATATATCCATCTCTTCCATCTCTGCAAGTGGAGGACGACGCAATGGCCCATACCTCAAAGGAGAAAGCGGATCTGCTAGGCTCTTTATTTGCGTCCAACTCGACTTTCGATGATGGGGGAGTACGCCGCCGACCATCCCGCGGTGTGAGTGCTCCATGCCGGAAGTGCAGTTCACACAGCGCTCGGTTGCCGTAGCACTCCCTCTCCTTGGACATCCACAAGTCGAGTGGGCCTGATGGAATCCCCCCAATTGTGCTGAGGACGTGTGCTCTAGAGTTGGCACCGGTTTTAACGCGTATTTTCCGGTACTCCTACTCCCTAGGCGTAGTCTTAAAATCATGAAAGACGGCTTTCGTCCACCCGATCCCTAAAAAAGGCGACCGCTCAGACCCGTCCAACTACCGGCCTATCGCCATCACCTCCTTATTCTCCAAAACAATGGAGTCTATTGTTAACTACCAGCTCATGAGGTACCTTGAGGATTACCAGCTGATTAGTGATTGCCAATACGGTTTTCGCCTTCGACGGTCAGCTGGTGATCTTCTGGTCTACATAACTCACAGATGGGTGAAGGCAGTAGAGTCCAAGGGGGGGGTCATTAAAGTAAAGGTAAAGGGGGGGTAAGTCATTGGCCATTAGTTTGGACATTGCGAATGCCTTCGATCGGGTATGGCACAAAGCGCTTCTTTCGAAGCTCCCTTCCTATGGGCTTCCCGAGAAATTGTGCGATTGGATCACCAGCTTTCTTGTAGATAGGAGCATCAAGGTCGTTGTAGATGGTGCAAGCTCCGATTATAAGCCAACGCTGTTACTTCTGCATATCAATGATATGTTGCAAACCCGTAACATTCATTGCTATGCAGATGACAGCACTGGTTATGCTCTTTATACTGGCCGTGGCAATATTTCTCGGGAAAACGTCTCCGAGTACCGGGACAAATTTGTGTCTGAAGTCGAATCCTTGCTGAATAGAGTCTCCGATTTGGGGCGACTAAATTTAGTCCAGTTTAACCCCCAGAAGACACAAGTTTGCGCGTTAACTGCAAAAAAAACTATTTTGTCGTATCTCCTCAGTTTCGAGGCACTCCTCTTGTTGCCTCAACCAGTATCGGAATCCTCGGCGTCGACATATCGAGTGACGTGCAGTTTCGTGGTCACTTGGAAGAGAAGGTTAAATTGGCCTCTAAAAAGCTTGGCGTGCTCAGCAGAGCGGGACAGTATTTCATGCCGGCACACTGCCTGCAACTTTACAATGCGCAGGTTCGGCCGCACATGGAATACTGTTCCCATCTCTGGGCTGGGGCTCCCCCAGTACCGGCTCTTCCAGCTTTCTTGGTCACTTGACCGCATCCAGCGCAAAGCGGCTCGAATCGTCGACAACCGAGTGCTTTCTGATCGGTTCGATTCACTGTTGCTGCGAAAAGATGTTGCATCTCTTTGCATTTTCTTTCGCATGTACCATGGGGAGTGCTCTGAGGAATTGTTCGGATTAATCCCATCCGCCAAATTTAGTGAACACGCTACGCGGCAAACGTACGTTTGTGCCATACCATCCACACCATCTGGATGCTTGGCGGTCCACCACTGTACGTTTCAAAAGGAGTTTTCTTCCGCGTACAACCTTTCTGTCGATCGATCACATCGATCTGGGGACCTTCAAGAAAAGAGCTTACTCCTCTCTAAAGGGCCGGCAACGCACCTGCAATTCCCAAGGTGTTGGGGTTGATCATGGGCGGCGGTAGTCACTTAACATCAGGTGAGCCGCATGCTCGTTTGCCCCCTTTTATATATATATATATATATATATATATATATATATATATATACATATATATTAAGAGCAGGACCCTATCAAGAGATCAGCTAGCTGTCTCTTCATTTATTTCAGAAAATTCAAAGAATCGAATCGAAAATTACGAGCGCAAGCGTGCTAGGCGGCCTTGTTTTTTTGACTTTATTTTACAATTTATTTTTTAAGAATAATCGCTATTCAAGCAAGCTATTCTTAAAAAATAAATTGTAAAAGTCAAACTGTTTTTAACCTTAACCTCATAACATAAAACTAGTAATTAATATTACGCTATTGCATTGTGATACTACTTTTTGCTCTGCGCGTGACCAGTTGACGACCGGCGATAACCGCTCCTCACCCCATCGGGTAAACGCTACGGGCTCCGATTTTTCGACTTGTTCTGACATCTCAGTGCGTGCGTCATAGAAACCAAAGTGTTTGTTATGTTGAAGTAATCATGAATGTTTTCGATCACCTACTGGCAGCGACACGAACGTTTAGCGTAGTGGTTTCCAACCAAACCTATCAAACATGCCCAGTGCGTCGATCTCCGAACCGTCAACGATTACTTTTCGTAATAAATGCTAGCATTCCGATGGTGAGTATGATCAGGTCCACGGTCAACTCTCTGATATTCAGAAAAAAATGACAGAAATGATGACACTCTTAACTTCATCAATTAGTGCGCAGAAAGAGAGTGCTAATGAAATCAGGAATAACATCGCTATGATACGACGTGAAATTCAAGACATCAGAGATGCTGTGCGGTCGACTGAGCAACGGATAACAAACCTAGCCACAAATCAAAGTAACATTCAAGGCGAAATACAAAGTCTCAAAAACTTTGCACAATAAGCTGGGGATACATTTGTGTAAGAATATACTTATTGCTGGTATTCCCACCTCTGGGCTGGGTCTCCCCAGTACCAGCCCCTTCTACTTGATCGCATCCAGCGCAGAGCGGCTCGAATCGTCGACGACCGAGTGCTTTCCGATCGGCTCGATTCACTGTTATATATTTCTCTAAATTTGTTATTGCTGTGGTTATTTATTAATTTCCACATCTTGGCTGGATTGCATTTATAATCTGTAAAATTCATGTAGTAGTACTGTTTTTTCATTCTTTAAATTTCGTTAGCCAATAGGTTCCTTTGTTTTAAAAAGTTGTCCTTGGCGAGCTTATTCTCTGGATGGCATTTTTTTTGTTGCCAGAGTATGTTTTATAAGTTATATCCTTAATTATTCCCTTGTTAATCCGAAACACGGATAGTTAATCCATTCCATTCAGGAATGAATTTCTAACTTAGACTTTAATAATCCTACAATTATCGATACTTTTCATTAGTTTTTCCTTAAACTTATTTTTTTATATATATAGAACAGGCTGACAAACTAGCACACAGTCCACCTGATGGTAAGTGGTTGCTGCGGCACATACACATCTACATCTATCTTCCATTACAAATCAAAATGCAGATGCGTTGTCACCCGTGAGGACTGAGATGGAATGCCTCATTTCCAGTAAAAAGGGTCTCCGGTTCTCTACACTCACCATACGAAATACAGCAGCATTAAGCTACTATTTCACGCTGGTATTCTGTGAGAGCGTGGTCCTTCCCCGGTCGAGCCGACCCAATCGTGCTACAACTATACTACTAATATAACTGCAGCATGGCTCTACCACGTAGATATATACTTATGTATTCTTTGTTATCGGTACATTCTAAGTTTGATTTTTATAGCGTTTCATATAATTTTTTGTAACCTAATGCTTCATATTCCGTTCTTTTTTAGGTTCTGGTTGGTATTCTTTTAATACAAAAAGGATCTGCTTCTCATCTGACATAGATTATTCAACAATCGCCAAATGAAATTTGTTTTCCTATAAATATGTAAATATATGATCAAGAAAAGTTTTACTTTTTGATGTTTCACGTATATATTACTGGCGATATTCTATTAGTTATTGAGTAGCCGCATTCTAGGAGTATATTTTTATATTTTTCACATGAGCTGTCCAGGTTAAGCAGGTCCAGATTAAAGTCGCCAAATACTACGGTTCTTTTTTATGATGTAGTTTTAATGAAAGAGTTTTTAGAAATTTGGTGAAAAACGTCACCAAATTTCTAAAAACTCTTTCATTACAACTACATCACAAAAATTCTAAAAATATACAAAGATACTAAAATACTTAATATAGAACAATCATACAAATACTTTTCCTGCGTACTAATACGAAAAATCTTAAATAAAAACATATATCCTGACTTAACGTTTACAAAAAAGAAAAATGTACTAACTTAACAATATTTATGTAATGTATGCTAATATTTAAAAAAAAATAGTTAAAAATAGCCTACAAAATCACAAACTATAATAACACCCTAACTACTTCTAAACAAAAAATAACTATGAAACAAATAAATATATAATAAACGAATAAATATGAAAAACCGTCACTACGGTTATTAAACATCAATAAACATTCATATAAATAATTAATATAACAATATTACAATAGGTCTCATTATAATGGCTAGTCAATTTTAGTAAAGCATCTTTAAATCCACGTATCCGTGTTCGTCTGCACCCTTTGTTTTTGTTTGCACGGGCGATATTCAATCCTGTTATGATAGTAAAATTTCTACTCGCACTATTTATATATTTTTGTAACATAAAATATTTGTGTACTTTGCTACTTAACACTCATTATGTATTTTGTTTTTAATGCATTTCTCATTTAAGTGATTTTTTGTAAATTCCTATGAGAATAAATGTCTTTGATCCCGAATCTATCCCTATTATTGGGAATAACTTTCACAGTTTTTGATAATAGGGTTGAAGACACTTGTGAGCTATCAAACCTTATTTTTGTACGCACATTGTAAAGGAGTTGCAGTAAAGAACGCTACAGTTTAAATCTTGTAGTCATACAAATAATACAAATCCTACATTTTATTTATAAACTAACGCACTTAATTTTAATGTTATAAAAATAAGAATATTGTACGAGCAAGTACATGATATTTCAACAGTTTAGAAAATAATGCTGATATCGCGCCTGCGCGCGCGACACGTTCACTATAATTACATTTTTTATTCATAAGTATTTTCAGTACAATAAACGCTCTCTACGGAAACGGACACAGTTTTAATTACCACATCCCGTAACGTAGAAGATACAACCTACATTAATATACTACATATCAATTATATGTAGAGGGTCACAATTCACAAAATACCCCCTACATTTTGGTCCTTCGAGTTTTCGACGTGAACTAAGACTTGCATATTACGTCTACAATAGTTCAACAGTAAAGTGTATTTGAAAAAAAAAAAAAAGAGTTATTCGTGATTCTATCTGTAGTGTCACTTTGGTTGCTGGCCTCCCACAAGCGGGTCTCACCAGCTTGATTGAGGTGCATACTACGGTAAGAGTCGCAGTCACACGTATCTGAAACCAACTATTTACAACATCGTTCTTAAACCATGGAGAACCTACTTCAACAACAGAGAACAATCATTGAATCTATCCTTAAAATTGAGGCTAACTTCAAAAAGGATTCTGATTCACGTAATGAACGATGATTCACGAATGCTCAATGGGAGGTGTTCAACATGAATCATGGTGTTCTAAAAAAAACAGACAGTGACTTGGATGACGACTATTTCATCAATGATACCTACACCACCACAAAGAAGCGGTACGAAGCGATTCGTGACATGCTGACGAACTACGAGGTGAAAACTGCGGAAACTGGAGTACCATCAAGGTCTGATGAGTTCATTAGCCAACAACGCACTAATTTCCGGGCGCTCTCTAGGGTGATTAAAAACATCAACACCAAAGAGTTGACAGAAAAGTGGGAAATTTGTGACAAACTGAATTCGCTGCAGTCTCGCTGGAAACTGATCGACGAGCTCCACTGGCAAATCGATAACCTGACTTCTGGCGGTGATGTAGGCTACGAAGAAGAGTTTTCTTCATACGAAACCTTGTACGAAACTACAAAAAGGGATTTGAATCGTAAGCTTAACTCAGTATCTCAACAGCATCAGCAAGTGCCTACAATTGAGATTCCTTCTTTTTCTGGTAATTATACCCAGTGGCCTACATTCATGGACCTCTACTGTGAAGCCATCCACAACAATGTCATGTTGACAAAAACGCAAAAGATGCAGCACCTCAAGGGCAAACTTAAAGGCGAGGCGGAGCGCATCGTACAGCATCTTACAGTATCAGCTGATAATTACGACACCTGTTGGGAGATACTCACCCATAGGTACAACAACCGACAACTTTTGTTTACAAAACATATACAAACCCTTATGGGACAACCGGCGTTGCAAACACAGAATGCATACGAGCTGAAGAAGCTACATGACACAAGTGTCGAGACCATACATGCTATTCACAATCTGGGCATCGACACAACGACTTGGGATCCGATCCTGGTGCACATTCTCACTGGCAAATTGGACTCCGACACGTATGCAGCCTACATGGAGATCAGAAAGGCTCCGAGAGAGCTACCTTCCTTGGATGAGCTGATAAACTTCTTGGAAAACAAGTTTACTGCGCTTGAACCTGTTCAAAAGAAGAGACAGACACCTAACAAGTCAAACAATTCGACCAACAAGGAGGCAACAGCTCAATTTAAGAAGGACTTTAACAACACCAACAGGCGTAGTTTTCTTCGAGCATATCATACAAGCACAGACAAAAATTGCCCACTGTGTAAAAACAATCATATTTTACTCTACTGCAAGTCGTTTCAAGACATGTCACCGGAAGACAAAATGAGGTCAATTTCGCAACTACATATTTGTCGCAATTGCCTGTACTTACACAACGACAATAAATGCAACTCCAACAAAAGATGCCGCGTGTGCAAAGAAGCACACCACACAACATTGCACGATATTTACCGCAAAGTTGAAATCGCGGTCTCAAATAACGTTATACCTAGCAACAAGCCACATACGTCACAGCAAAAGGCAAACCACGTGTCTGGAAATTATAACGAAGTCCTACTAGCGACCGTTCAATTAAAGGTGATGGCAGCTGATGGATCGACTGTTCAATTGCGATGCCTTCTCGACCAAGGATCACAGATAAATCTAATAACTGAAGATGCTGCGCAACGGCTGGGACTGCAAAGACAAAATCGAAACGCCACAGTCTCAGGCATAGGGACGTCAGCACATCATAGCAACGGAACCGTACGGTTAGACTGTGAGTCTTTGTACGGAGGCCATTCATTTACAATCGAAGCCGTGGTAATGGCCAACATGCTCAGCAACCTGCCTAATTACACCTTCGAAAAACAAGACTGGCCACATATTCAGAACATACAACTGGCGGATCCCGACTTCAACATCTCGAGACCAGTGGACGTTCTGTTAGACGCTGGAGTGTATGCTGACATAGTAATGAGTGGTATGCTACGAGGACCCTCACACGCACCCATGGCTCAACAGACAAAAGTGGGCTGGGTACTGCTGGGCAATATCAAAACCTTCAACTGCCACGTGCTCATTAATCTTGACGATGTATCTCGATTTTGGGAGATGGAGGAGATAACCGAAACCAATCACAATCTAACATCAGAGGAAGAATACTGTGAATCTATTTATTCAACCACAACAACAAGAAAAGAAGACGGACGATATGCAGTCAGACTTCCAATGAAAATAAACTACGAACAAACCTTGGGCACTTCTAAGCCACAGGCAATCGCACAATTTCGGCAGTTAGAAAAACGATTGGCCAAACAGGAAACATTTTCTACGTCATACAAGAAGTTTATTGACGAATATCTACAACTCGGCCACATGAAGCCATGCACTGAACACCATAAGCCAAGCTACTTCTTACCTCATCACGGCGTACAAAAGCTGGACTCAACAACTACAAAATTGCGCGTAGTCTTTAATGCCTCTGCCAAGACAAGTACAGGACAAAGCTTGAACGATCTCATGGAGTGCGGGCCTAACCTCCAACAAGACCTACAATCGATGATTCTACGTTGGCGAGCCTTTCAATACGTCTACACTGCAGACATTGAGAAGTTTTACCGTCAAGTACTGATACACGATGAAGATCAACACCTGCAAAAAATTGTATGGCGTGACTCTGCTACAGATCTCATCAAAGAATACCAACTGTGCATTGTAACATATGGTACCAAAGCTGCACCATTTTTGGCAATGCGCACCATAATACAACTCGTAATGGACGATGGACACCGCTATCCTCTCGCGGCAGAGATCCTTACTCACCAGCTGTATGTGGATGACCTACTTGGTGGCAGCAACGACATGTTAGAAGCACAAGACGCTCAAAACCAATTGATTGACCTGTTAAAAGGCGGTGGGTTCAATCTTCGCAAATGGGCTAGTAACCACCCCAGATTGCTTCAAACTTTACCTGAACATCTCATAAGCCAGAATATGTTTGACTTCAAGGACGCAGAGAGTAACAAAACACTCGGCTTAACCTGGAATCCGCACACTGATCAGTTTACATTCAAGGCGCCACTTAGTAACACACGTGACGTCACAACGAAGCGGACATTGCTCTCTGATCTATCAAAATTATATGACCCACTTGGTTGGCTGTCTCCGGTAACAATGAAGGCAAAACTCATATTTCAACAAGCTTGGCTTGCTTCAACAAATTGGGATGAACCTCTTCCGGAAGACATACAACAAGAGTGGACAACCTTTCAACAAGAATTGCCCACTATCAATACCATCGCTTTACAACGCTGGATTGGTAACACTAAACAGCCCATCGAGTTACACGGATTCAGTGACGCCTCCGAGAAAGCCTACGGCTGCGTTATCTACTGTAAATCTATTAGTGAAGAAGGGCAACAAATTATCACGCTGGTGGCGGGAAAAACTAAGCTCGCACCATTAAGAAAACCCCCGTCTTTACCACGGCTTGAACTATGCGGTGCCCTACTACTGTCTCGACTTATGAAAAAGGTCATAGAGTCAATAAACTCACAGATTGTAACAATACATGGTTGGACAGATTCTATGATCGTGATGGGTTGGTTATAAGGGGGGCCTTCAAGATGGACTACATTTGTGGCTAATCGCGTAACACAGATCACTGTCATCATGCCATCGGGATGCTGGAGGCACGTCAAGTCTGAATATAACCCAGCAGATTGTGCCAGCAGAGGCCTAACTCCACTACAACTGGCGAATCATCATTTATGGTGGGGACCTATTTGGCTAAAAGACAACGATCTCCCACTTCAAGACCAATTCCACACAACTGTTGAAGAGAAAAAGGTCAAACAAGTTTGCGTGTCACAAAGGTCGATGCCATTAATCGGAGAACTTTTAAACAAACACAGCTGTATGGCACGCGTAACTCGAATCCTAAGTTGGATACTTCGGTTCATAAACAATGCACGTGACGTCAACAATGCCATGCGGTCATCGTACTTAGCAACGAGTGACCTGCAGAACGCACATAATGCAATTATCAAGGCTATACAAACTAATCATTTCGCCGACGACATTGCACAACTCAATAAACATCATAAAGTGCGAATAACAAGCAGCATTTTAAACTTAAATCCATTCCTGGACAAACACGAAATCTTACGTGTAGGAGGACGTCTGGAAAATGCCAACTTAAGTCAAGAACAAAAACATCCAATTATCTTACCTTACAATGACAGGTTAACGGAGTTACTGATCGACCAAGCGCACAAGAGGACCCTGCATGGTGGGGCCAGACTAACTCTATCATATCTACGCAACAGATATTGGATTATCAGCGGTTTGAGAGCAGTGAAAAAACGACTTATACGGTGCATCACGTGTCATCGCTTCAAAACTATCAACAACAACCAACTTATGGGTGATTTACCTCCTCCACGCGTCACACCATCAAGGCCTTTCACACACACCGGTGTAGATTTCACTGGGCATGTGGAGGTAAAGGCTAACAAGGGCAGAGGAATAAAGACAATGAAGGCCTACGTAGCTGTATTTGTGTGTCTGTGCACAAAAGCTCTTCACCTCGAACTTGTCTCCGATCTCAGCACAGTGGCTTTTCTGAACGCCTTGAAACGAATGTGTGCCCGCCGAGGAAAGCCCCGTCACATCTACAGCGACAACGGCACCAACTTCGTGGGCGCAGCAAGAGCATTGGAAAAACAACGAAAGGAGGCATTACAATGCTACATAAACAATGACGTCATAACTAACATGTCAGAGTGGGGCATTGAATGGCATTTTAACGCCCCCTTCCTGGCCTACTGCTGGTGGACTCTACGAAGCTGCAGTAAAAAGCCTGAAACATCACCTCAAACGAGTACTTGGGGATCAAAAACTTACGTTCGAGGAATTTTCTACACTGTTGGCGCAGATTGAAGGATGTCTCAACTCTCGCCCCCTGGTGGCGTTGTCAGAGAATATCGAAGACCTTGACTGCTTGACACCAGCTCACTTCCTAATCGGCGAGCCTTCTCTAGAATCACCACTATCCGCTGAGGGTAATGACATGACCTTCTCTACAAGATGGCAACTTACGGAGAAAATGTACAAGGACTTCTGGAGAAGGTGGTCTACTGACTATCTTCAAACTCTACAAACTCGAAGCAAATGGCACTTCCCTACTAAAAACTTAGAAGTTGGGGACGTCGTTATCGTCAGAGAAGACAACATTCCTCCTGCCAAATGGATCCTGGGACGGGTGTTGGAGACTCACCCAGGTGCGGACGGCCGGGTACGAGTCGTCACACTGAAAACTAAAACAAGTAATATGAAGCGACCGATTACAAAATTGTCACGCCTTCCGTTGGATCCGTCATCTTATACAACTGCATCTTCTGACGTTGACACTACGAAGCCTGCAATAAATACACAAAGAAAACGAAGAAACAACAACGGCAAAAAACACTTCAACAACCTTTTTTGTACGTTACTACTTATATTTTCGATGTGTGTTGGACCTACTACGCAACAAATGATCAACATAACAAGGCTTAGCAGTTCAAGAGTCGTTTATTTTGACAAGGTGTCTGATGTGCAGATTATTCAAGATAAGTGGAAAATGGTTGTATACTACAACATGACGACATATTGGCGGAGTTTGGACAACATACAAAACTATGTCAACCATTTGAACACATTATGCAAGAAGGAAGCAGCCTATCTTACAATTTCATCCCAGTTTCAACACGAACTTAACGAAATTCAACACTATAACGATATCTTACGATCAGAACATGGACCGTCTCGAAGAAAAAGAGGACTAGTGAATGGAATAGGATACCTAGCAAACTCCCTTTTTGGTACTCTGGATGAGAGATTTGCCAATCAGTACGTGAAGGATATCAACATAATCCAGTCAAACGAAAATCATCTATTGAATCTCTACAAAAATCACACATCGATCATCGAAAGTGAATATAATCTTCTAAAAAGAAACGAGGAAGTAATGAACACACAATTTCGTATCATCGACAATCATCTCGCTGAAACGGAAAAACGCATACAAATCAGCCATGACAATGCTATGTACATAACAGCTACCGCTCTGGCCGTGAACTTGATCATTTCAAACATACGACAAATACAACAGCAACTCCTAGACCTAGTAACTGACGTGAAGGACGGGAGAGTTGACACCCATCTCATCAAGCCCAACCAATTTGAAGATCAGCTCAACATCATCTCCGGTCATTTACCAAGCGAGTTATCGCTACCCTGTGTGAACACACGCCATTGCACGCGAAGCCTATACAAGCTGGCGCGAGTGCACGTGCGCTTAACAAGTGCATACATAATATTCAAAGTGAAGCTACCGCTAATAAACAACGAACAATATGAACTTAACCACATCATTCCTATTCCGCAAATAACTGGACACACAGAGAAAACTATAGTACTCACATCTGAATACCTTGCTGTAAACCTAAAAGGGGACATGATAATACCCTTAGAAAACCGAGATGTATCATCATGCTTAAATCTGCAAGAAAACAAAATGTTATGTGCTATCAATCAACCTATTTACAACATTAAGGTAGCCGATACATTATGTGAAGCGCAAATATTAAACAATGGCGACTCATCAACATGCCGCACAAGAGTATTGGATTGCAACGACAGGTGGGTGCGATTACACAATCGTGGCGCGTGGCTGTTCTCCTGTTGCGAAGACTGCACGATGCGCATTTTCTGCCCAGCTGGAGTGACGTCACAGCACTTACACGGCACGGGGATTATGTTACTCGGACTTGGGTGTATGCTCAAGGGAGAAAGCTTCATCATTCATGCTCACAACGACTATCACAGCGAGTTGAAACTAACAGGCAGTGAAGAAAGAATGTACATGCGTGAATCAAGCCTGAACCACATACTGACAGACTTTAATCATACATTTGGACCTGAAGATCATAAAGACGCCTTACAAGAGCTGAAAAACAACATTGATAAGGTCAAGGAACAGCAACAAACACTGAGTGTACAATCACTCACACATGACACACACAACTATGTGTTGTACACCGTAGTCGGATTTATTATTGTAGCCTTCATTGCATGGGGGACATTCCGGCTGAAAAGAAGATGTCAAGGCTGCAGCGTGAATCTTCGCGACAAGCCAGACCCCAACAATGTCGAGCAGCCAACCCAAGGACATTCATCGGAGCATGGGGTCTCGGACATCGATAGTGTGGATGCGGTGATCGCAACGGCTGCCCGTAAACTCAATAGGAGTTCATCGCCTTAAACTTTCTTCTTGTTTATAAAATTGGCAAGATGTACGAGCAAGTACATGATATTTCAACAGTTTAGAAAATAATGCTGATATCGCGCCTGCGCGCGCGACACGTTCACTATAATTACATTTTTTATTCATAAGTATTTTCAGTACAATAAACGCTCTCTACGGAAACGGACACAGTTTTAATTACCACATCCCGTAACGTAGAAGATACAACCTACATTAATATACTACATATCAATTATATGGAGGGTCACAATTCACAAAATACCCCCTACAAATATTATTATTTTTTCTGGACTCACCCAACGTAACTTTATAAAAAATCTAAAGAAGTGATGAAGATTGACTCTCAAATAAAGTTTTTCTAACGCTTTTCTTATTTACAGAAAGGTGTTTTTTTATAGATTTATTTTATATTATTGGCCAGCTGTATAGCGTTTTTCGTTAGCTGTTAAAATAAAAATACATTAGTTTTAGAATTCAAAATTGACATACAGGTTTCTAAGCGAATCATTTACTCGCCACTAATCACTAGGCAAATCACCAGATAAAATTACAATACTTTATTTCAGCGATAACGGTGGGGACTAAAAACTGTTTGCTAAAATACAATGATATTTTGAGTTGTATACACACTGAAATAATACTAGATTTTACGGAATTTATCGCGTATATTTAACTTTTTAATACCCGACGTTTCGAACGCTTTACAGCACTCAAGGTCACGGGCGGGACTGAGATGTTCAACGTCCATATGTCATAGTTAACCGCGGTTACCATAGATTAAGATTTTAACTTTTGTTCCGATCTATGCAGTATGAACTTATGGTATCTTGAAGTCTTGCAGTTGTATGCTTGGGTTGGGATTTAATTTTATTTATTATAGGATCCCAAGCAGATGGTAGCACCCAGCCATCTTCTCTATTGAAATTAGGATGTTTTTTGATTTCAATAGCCTCGCGAATCATCCTTGGAAGGAATCGGTGTTCTTTAGCGAGGATTTGCGGTCTATCAAATCTGATGTAGTGACGGGGGCGATCCTGTACGTGTTCACAGACTGCAGACTTCCCGGAGCGTCGGTTCTTCACATCAGCTATATGTTCTTTAACGCGGGTTTTTATTGATCTTTTAGTTTGTCCTATGTAGGAGAGACCACATTCACAATCAAGCTTGTACACTCCTGCATCTTGCAGAGGGACATTACACTTGACTGATGGTAAAAACTGACCAATCTTCTTCAGCGGCTTGAAGTATGTTTTGATGGAAGCGCGCTTCAAGATGTAGCCAATCTTGTCAGTGACTCCTCTAACATATGGCAGTACAGCAGGTACACGCTCGACTGTGGCCGGCTTCACTCGTTCACTGTGACGTAGGCGCGGGACTCGAAGCTTGTTGTCATGCAAAACTTGCTTGACATGGTGGAGCTCTGCAGCCAGGTGTTTACTGTCACAGATCCCTCGTGCTCTCTGAAACAAAGATTTACCCACGGTAGCTAACTGTGAAGGATGGTGGTGAGAATCACCGTTTAAATATCTATCTGTATGGGTCTTTTTTTCTATACACAGTATGGCTCAAGGTATTATCAGGATTCCGAATTACTAACACATCTAGAAAAGCTAAGGAATTGTTTGCCTCTAACTCCATTGTGAACTGAATTTTAGAATTTATAGAGTTAAGATGGTCTAAAAATGCAGTTACTTTATCTAAAGGTAGAATTGTGAAAGTGTCGTCTACGTACCGCTTGTAGAATCTTGGATTTATGGGAGAACTAAGCAGGGCTTTCTCCTCAAAGTCTTCCATGAATATGTCGGAGACAATGGGAGATACAGGTGAGCCCATCGCCACACCATCTACTTGCCTGTAGACCTCCTCCTTCCACAATAGGTAGCCAGATGTAAGGCAGTGTC
This sequence comes from Parnassius apollo, assembly GCA_907164705.1. Classification (NCBI taxonomy): domain Eukaryota; kingdom Metazoa; phylum Arthropoda; class Insecta; order Lepidoptera; family Papilionidae; genus Parnassius; species Parnassius apollo. The sequence continues at coordinate 1,704,848 of CAJQZP010001016.1, forward strand.
TGAGTAATACTGCATATTCTACGGGCATGTTGTTTTCTTCCAGCCTTCTAGTTACAATTGAGATGCAGTCTTCAACAGGTAAGCATGTAAACAATGACTGCACATCAAAACTGACCATAGTTTCATTGTCTGCCAGATGTAGGTCTTTAATCTCGCTGACAAAATGGTACGAATCCTTTATGTGTGCTCTTGTATGTCCTCTGAGCGGTGAGAGTATTTTCGCTAAGTGTTGAGCCAATCTGTAAGTTGGTGAATCGATTTGGCTCACTATGGGACGTAATGGAGCATTGGGCTTGTGTATTTTTGGTAACCCATACAATTTTGGTGATTTGGCGCACGTAGGTATTATCCATTTTACGTCCAGATTTAATTTTTCGGAGTGTTTCTTTATGAGATCACTAGTTGTTTTTAGTGTGCTATTTGTTGGGTCGTTTTTTAACCTTTTTTATAAGTACTTACATCCGACAAAAGTACTTGTATTTTAGAATTATAATCTGACGTATCCATGACTACCGTGGCGTTTCCCTTATCTGCGCGGAGAATCGTCAGTTCTGGTTTATTGCGTAGGTTCTTTAACGCTATAAATTCGTCTTTGGGAAGATTCGGTTTAGGCACTGAACATCGACGTAACATAGACGAAATGTCTTGACGTATTGCCTCCAAATCTTCTTTCCGCATATTGTTTTTAAATAAACAGTCCTCGACACTACAGATAATTTCTTCGTACGGTAATTTGCGAGGTGTTATTGCAAAGTTCAGGCCTTTGGATAAAACCCTAATTGTTGCATCATCCAGTGTTTGTTTTGACAGATTATAGAGCGCGATTAATCTATGATCTGTGTTTGTCAATGGTTGCTTTCGGTTCTGGCATTGATTCAGATGTTTGACATTTGACTTGTTCGTTAATTTTTGATATTTTTCTATATGTTTGTTTTTGCATTCGTTATATTTACTAATTTCGCGTTTATTTAATGTTTCCATGCAAAAATTATAGTCAAACGTCGTTAAAACTTTCTATAATTCACTGGATAATGTGTCTATGGATCTGTTTATGTCATATAGATCGGAGCGTTTTTCTTGGATTACCGTCCGTAACAACTTTTTAATCGCCTGATTTAAGATCTTAGCGCTTCCTCGAATGTCCTTTTTGGTTGATATTTTGACACACGTAGGAATGAGATTATGGTCTCGGCGTCTCTTCAAGAAATTTAAGGCTGTTAGATATCTTTCGCGCTTGGTCTTTAGATCTTCTAATCGGCGTATTTTGTTTGCAATTACCAGTCCGTACTGGTTTACATAATGATTTTTTATATTTACGCAAACACTACACATTGAAATAATACTAGATTTTACGGAATTTATCGCGTATATTTAACTTTTTAATACCCGACGTTTCGAACGCTTTACAGCACTCATAGTCACGGGCGGGACTGAGATGTTCAACGTCCATATGTCATAGTTAACCGCGGTTACCATAGATTAAGATTTTAACTTTTGTTCCGATCTATGTCGATCTATGTCTATATGAAGTCTGCAGTCTGTGAACACGTACAGGATCGCCCCCGTCACTACATCAGATTTGATAGACCGCAAATCCTCGCTAAAGAACACCGATTCCTTCCAAGGATGATTCGCGAGGCTATTGAAATCAAAAAACATCCTAATTTCAATAGAGAAGATGGCTGGGTGCTACCATCTGCTTGGGATCCTATAATAAATAAAATTAAATCCCAACCCAAGCATACAACTGCAAGACTTCAAGATCCATAAGTTCATACTGCATAGATCGGAACAAAAGTTAAAATCTTAATCTATGGTAACCGCGGTTAACTATGACATATGGACGTTGAACATCTCAGTCCCGCCCGTGACCATGAGTGCTGTAAAGCGTTCGAAACGTCGGGTATAAAAAGTTAAATATACGCGATAAATTCCGTAAAATCTAGTATTATTTCAATGTGTAGTGTTCGCGTAAATATAAGAAATCATTATGTAAACCAGTACGGACAGGTAATTGCAAATAAAATACGCCGATTAGAAGATCTAAAGACCAAGCGCGCAAGATATCTAACAGCCTTAAATTTCTTAAAGAGATGCCGAGACCATAATCTCATTCCTACGTGTGTCAAAATATCAACCAAAAAGGACATTCGAGGAAGCGCTAAGATCTTAAATCAGGCGAGTAAAAAGTTGTTACGGACGGTAATCCAAGAAAAACGCTCCGATCTATATGACATAAACACATCCATAGACACATCATCCAGTGAATTAAAGAAAGTTTTAACGACGTTTGACTATAATTTTTGCATGGAAACATTAAATAAACGCGAAATTAGTAAATATAACGAATGCAAAAACAAACATATAGAAAAATATCAAAAATTAACGAACATGTCAAATGTCAAACATCTAAATCAATGCCAGAACCGAAAGCAACCATTGACAAACACAGATCATAGATTAATCGCGCTCTATAATCTGTCAAAACAAACACTGGATGATGCAACAATTAGGGTTTTATCCAAAGGCCTGAACTTTGCAATAACACCTCGCAAATTACCGTACGAAGAAATTATCTGTAGTGTCGAGGACTGTTTATTTAAAAACAATATGCGGAAAGAAGATTTGGAGGCGATACGTCAAGACATTTCGTCTATGTTACGTCGATGTTCAGTGCCTAAATCGAATCTTCCGAAAGACGAATTTATAGCGTTAAAGAACCTACGCAATAAACCAGAACTGACGATTCTCCGCGCAGATAAGGGAAACGCCACGGTAGTCATGGATACGTGAGATTATAATTCTAAAATACAAGAACTTTTGTCGGATGTAAGTACTTATAAAAAGGTTAAAAACGATCCAACAAATAGCACACTAAAAACAACTAGTGATCTCATAAAGAAACACTCCGAAAAATTAAATCTGGACGTAAAATGGATAATACCTACGTGCGCCAAATCACCAAAATTGTATGGGTTACCAAAAATACACAAGCCCAATGCTCCATTACGTCCCATAGTGAGCCAAATCGATTCACCAACTTACAGATTGGCTCAACACTTAGCGAAAATACTCTCACCGCTCAGAGGACATACAAGAGCACACATAAAGGATTCGTACCATTTTGTCAGCGAGATTAAAGACCTACATCTGGCAGACAATGAAACTATGGTCAGTTTTGATGTGCAGTCATTGTTTACATGCTTACCTGTTGAAGACTGCATCTCAATTGTAACTAGAAGGCTGGAAGAAAACAACATGCCCGTAGAATATGCAGTATTACTCAGACACTGCCTTACATCTGGCTACCTATTGTGGAAGGAGGAGTTCTACAGGCAAGTAGATGGTGTGGCGATGGGCTCACCTGTATCTCCCATTGTCGCCGACATATTCATGGAAGACTTTGAGGAGAAAGCCCTGCTTAGTTCTCCCATAAATCCAAGATTCTACAAGCGGTACGTAGACGACACTTTCACAATTCTACCTTTAGATAAAGTAACTGCATTTTTAGACCATCTTAACTCTATAAATTCTAAAATTCAGTTCACAATGGAGTTAGAGGCAAACAATTCCTTAGCTTTTCTAGATGTGTTAGTAATTCGGAATCCTGATAACACCTTGAGCCATACTGTGTATGGAAAAAAGACCCATACAGATAGATATTTAAACGGTGATTCTCACCACCATCCTTCACAGTTAGCTACCGTGGGTAAATCTTTGTTTCAGAGAGCACGAGGGATCTGTGACAGTAAACACCTGGCTGCAGAGCTCCACCATGTCAAGCAAGTTTTGCATGACAACAAGCTTCGAGTCCCGCGCCTACGTCACAGTGAACGAGTGAAGCCGGCCACAGTCGAGCGTGTACCTGCTGTACTGCCATATGTTAGAGGAGTCACTGACAAGATTGGCTACATCTTGAAGCGCGCTTCCATCAAAACATACTTCAAGCCGCTGAAGAAGATTGGTCAGTTTTTACCATCAGTCAAGTGTAATGTCCCTCTGCAAGATGCAGGAGTGTACAAGCTTGATTGTGAATGTGGTCTCTCCTACATAGGACAAACTAAAAGATCAATAAAAACCCGCGTTAAAGAACATATAGCTGATGTGAAGCATCGACGCTCCGGGAAGTCTGCAGTCTGTGAACACGTACAGGATCGCCCCCGTCACTACATCAGATTTGATAGACCGCAAATCCTCGCTAAAGAACACCGATTCCTTCCAAGGATGATTCGCGAGGCTATTGAAATCAAAAAACATCCTAATTTCAATAGAGAAGATGGCTGGGTGCTACCATCTGCTTGGGATCCTATAATAAATAAAATTAAATCCCAACCCAAGCATACAACTGCAAGACTTCAAGATACCATAAGTTCATACTGCATAGATCGGAACAAAAGTTAAAATCTTAATCTATGGTAACCGCGGTTAACTATGACATATGGACGTTGAACATCTCAGTCCCGCCCGTGACCATGAGTGCTGTAAAGCGTTCGAAACGTCGGGTATTAAAAAGTTAAATATACGCGATAAATTCCGTAAAATCTAGTATTATTTCAATGTGTAGTGTTCGCGTAAATATAAGAAATCATTATGTATACACACTGCTTCAGATGCGAATGCGAGTAGCATCTAAGCACAAACTTTGAAGATTTAGACCTAATTTGGAGTCGATTGTGCCCATAAAAGTCCAATGCTGAAGATAGGCCTTCCTCAAAGACTACCTCATAAAAAAAATTATAATTTTGAGTTGTTATTTGATGGATTACTGTTGGCCATTTTTTATTTCTTTTACCGTCTGTTGCCCCTAGAAACTGTCGTAGCTCAGATGGTTAGCGATCATTTTAAAGTCGTGTTATGCAAGCAACCCGGGTTCAATCCCCGCCGGCACCAATGAAATTGTTAGTTGAAATTTTAAGTGCTGATTTACCACGTACTTGGCGGCGAAGGAAAACATCGTGAGGAAAATTACATTTCCGAGAAAAAAAAATTCGAAGACATGTTAAGTTCGCAACACGCATTGGGGCAACGTGGCGGACACTGCCTTGCCCTTAAAACCTTTCAGAAATGAAAAAAGGCCTGTGCTCAGCAGTAGGACGTATATAAGCTGTAACTTAAAACTAACTTTTACTGATACCTCTTAGAACACCCGCTGTGGATGGTATGGGTAATGGATATTTTTTTATAGAAGAGTGGGATATTATTCTTTCTTTGTTACAAAATTGAGTTCATTTCCTGACGCAAATATATAACCCAGTGGATATTAACATGACGTGTAATTTAATCAATCAACTTAATATATAACAACGGTTTTGTCTGTTTTTGATAACGGATAGACCTAGGAAAGTAAATCATCTATGAAATCTAAGCTTTATAACTTCTTACCGTGAACTATAACAATAATGTTCTCAAACAATAGACTCCTTTAAAAAGGTGTTAAGAAACATTATCAATGTATATTTACGTATTTATATAATATTTTATGTACACTATATATAAGTATTGTGTCTCACAGATATTAACAATTGTCTTTAGCACCCAGGGTTGACTCGCAGAGAATACAACACTGCATTAAGTCTGACCTATGTACCCCTTTACTTTAGGGCGTTACATTAAAGTTTTAAGTAAATAAAAAATATCGTTTATGATATATTTATATTAATTTTCTGCACATCAATGGCACACTAGCTTTCAAATGATTATGAAAATTAAAAACGTACGGTAGTTGTTTGTTTAATGTACACAAAATAGAATCCTTCTTTGTGGTACCCTTGTGCTTCTTGCAACTTTACATGGTACAAGTTTGCCCTCACGTGGAATACTGCTCACATCTCTGGGCTGGTTCACCCCAGTCAGCTCCTTCCACTTAACCGTATCCAGCGCAGAGCAGCTCAGATCGTCGATTATCGAGTGCTTTCCGATCCGCTTGATTCACTGGCGCTGCGATAAGATGTTCCATCTCTTTGCATTTTCTTTCGCATCTACCACGGTGAGTGCTCTAAGGAATTGTTCGGATTAATCCCAATCGATGAATTTCATGAATGTACTACGCGGTAAAATTCCCGATACCATCCACGCCATGTTGATGCTTGGCGGTATACCACTGTACGTTTCACAAGGAGTCTTCTCCCACATACGACCTCTCTGTGGAATTGTTTACCACCGGCGATTTTTCCGGACCGATACGACTTAGAGACCTTCAAGAAAAAGAGCTTATTCCTTTCTAAAAGACCGGCACCTGCAATTCCCCTAGTGTTGCAGTTGTTCATGGGCAAAGGTAGTCACTTGAAATCAGGTGAACCGTATGCTCATTTGCCCCCCTCTTCTATCAAAAAAGGATAGTAACATAAATATATACATAAATAACATAGGCATAGTACTAGGAAAATTATTTCGAAGATATCTCCTGGATATCAAAGGCTACTGAAAGATTATTTGGTATTATGTCATATTATTTATATTATAATAAATCCCACCATAAATTTAAATGTTAATAGGGGCAAAGTCAATGCAAGCTACGTTCGGGGTATCAATAAATCATAGTATCTATAGAAGTAAACAATGGTCATGGAATAGAAATTTATTCATTTATTTATTAAAACTAACAACAATCATGACAGGAATTATCTAATGTGACAGTGTAATTCTTTTTATGCATAACAAAAATTTGGTAATTACAAGTAGGAGTCCTACAGTTTGGAGCGAGGGAGGGGGTTGAAAGTGGCTCTAATTTATGTTTATATTTATATACTATTTTCTAATGGGATTGTTACTAATTTGATATTACAAATTGGAGGCAATATGCATAAAAGCGTTTTAATAAACCTTACATGACATCCGCTGTACCGATACTGTACCTTGCTTTAGAGCTCTTAATTAAGTTTGTCAATGAAGCCGGAAGCACACAATTAGAGAGTGTTGTAGCATCGTTCATTAGATTACCCCTAAGTTATTTCTGAGGTACGCTCCGTTTCACTTTGATTTTAATTGATTCGCAAAATTTCACTTAGTTGCCTTAACATAACTTACCGAGGCGAGATGGTGGTCTTGTGAAGAAGAGTTGGTTATATTGCTCTATATCGGAAGCTATAAGACCTTTGAGGTATTGCCATAATAGCTCATGTGACACCCAGGGAACTAAATAGAGCGATGAATTCCCCCCCCCCCCTCTTGGTAATTTTTTACTTAAATAATCACACACACAACCCATAATTTGACGTCTCTAAAGCACAGTGGCTTAGTTTGGCTTTGACTGAGTTTCGGCGCTGAGGGCCGCGAGTTCTAATCCCGCAAGGAACAACGGTATTATGTTTTCATTTTCTATATTCTACGCTAGAAAATATTGCAACCTGTTTATTATGTTCTGAATTTTTCAAGTGAATGCTATCTACGAAGTAGTCATAACATACGCCATAATCTATGTATGTATAGTATTGCCATCTAGCAGCGATACAAAAGGTCATTTACCTTAAAAACGACTGTGGAGTTGACAATCTATTATCTACCTCTTTCATTCTTGTGTATTTTTCGTAATGTCTTGATTTCCCGGCAAAAACACGTCTGGGTCAAAACGGGTTCACCAACATTCGGGAGGCCATTTTAATAGTTGTTGTTTATTTAGTTATTATTATTTTGTTTTGTTGATAATTGTTTTTTATTAAGAGTGGTTAATGATCAAGCCACAACCAAGTACGTCGAGAGATAAACCAACAGAATTTACTTTTCCGAGAAAGAAACGTCCAAAGTTATGTATAGGAATAGGATATATATGAATGTGGTTTAGTAGTTTTAATAAAAATTTCTTAGTTCGGAGTGTACTTTAAATTAAATGTACTTTAAATATCTTAAAGTTATTTAAAAAACAGCAACTGTAATAATAAAAATTTCCCTTAATTTATTAAAGATTCTTGTAAGTAAAGTATCTGAATCATTTAAATTTAATTTTTAATTTTAGGTGACTAGTTTTACCGTAAATGAAAAAATATGGTTATTAATACCTACAAATATGTTAACCCTCCGTTAGTCGCGCTTTTTTTGTAAAGTCGTTCATCGCGTGGGATCTTTGAAAGCCCCTAAAATAAATTGATTAAAAAATACATACATTTATATATTTACCTACATTACTTAATATCTTAGTCTTAATATAACATTTCGTACGCTTATTTACAAAAACATATAAACTTTGACGTATTGAAAAACTTATTAATTTTCAATACGAACACATTCAGTACACGCTGTTTTAGTATCTGTTGGGCAAATGTTTCCCTTACAAAAGTAACAAATAGATTTAAACTTCCTGTCTGTTCTTCGTGGACAGTGAATACATCGCTTTCTCATTGACACGACTTTTACTTCATCTTGAACATCCTGAGGTGGTGGTACAAATCTTCTTCAACTGCCTGTCTCAACTAACGCGGCAAATTCGTAATAGTTGCCCTCGAATGTTGTTTCGCTCCCTTTTTTAGTATGTAAAAGTTACTGGGCGAAATATTTATCAATGGTTCTTCATCCCCATCACTGAACGCAAATTCGAGAGCTTCCATAGATTCGTTCACAAATCCTAAACGCAAGTGCTCTTCGTTTGGCATTTCCAAAGATTCATCATAAGTGCTGCATAAATTCATGAGTGGTGCTGGGACTAGTGGTGACGGAGTTAGTGCATGCAATTGAGGGAGGCCGGGAGGTGCTCTCCTATCCAGGTAAGACACATCGTTGTACTTAGCTAGCGGAAGGTTGCGAAGTAATTTATATTTTAATGATATCGCAGAAAGCATTTACTTCATTTAAATCTACATTATACAATAATTCAAATTATAGCAAAATTTATAAAAAGTCTATTTTTTGGTTTGCTAGACTTTTCGGTTCTTAAATGATGAAAGATGAAAGTAGCCTTGTAGCCTCGTACCAGTAAGCGAAGTGTTGGTATTTTATTCTATTTATTTATTTCTAAACAAGATAAAGTCTGGGTTTTTTATGTCTGGCATTAACTGTATGATTATTCCTTCAACTGTAGAAGGTTATGAAGTCATAGTGACATTTCTCATAGTCACCTCATACGACACACACGAGACTAAGGGGTTGAATGATTACTAAGCCGCATTCACTGTGGAAACTATGTCTAGACTGCGTTTTACAAAAATTGCTACAAATTATTGATAAAATATTTTCTAAAAGGTTTAGAAACAAAATGCCAATTAAACACGGCATAAGCTATTATGGTCAATGTTTAGTTTAGCAAAATTTTACGCAAACATCACAGTTACCAAATCAATATAATATTTTTAAATCAAACCAAATCAAATGTTATTTAGCGATTGACAAAAAAAACCTAAGTAAAGTCTGCTTAATTACAAGTGAAGCGTTCGCAAAGAGGAAAGCGGTAGCTTGTCGCAATCAAATCTGCGGCGAGCGCGGCCGATGCAATCAGTCTGCCTGTTTAGTATGTGTTGTAAGGTAATAAAAGCCTCACTAGTATCGCTAGAAAACGAATCCTGTCTCGAAAGAACATTAAATTAAAAATAGCAGCAAATAAAGATAACATCATCATCATCATTACAGCCCTTCACAAGTCCACTGCTGAACATAGGCCTCCCCCAAGTAACGCCACAAAGCACGGTCCTAAGCCAACTGCATCCATCGACTTCCTGCATGTCTTACCAGGTCGTCACTCCATCTAGTGGGGGGTCGCCCTACACTTCGCCTATCGGTACGAGGCTGCCACTCGAGAACTTTTCTTCCCCATCGGTTATCGGTTCTTCGAGCTATATGGCCGGCCCATCGCCACTTCTGCTTACTAATCCATTGGGCTATGTCGGTCACTCTGGTTTTACAGCGGATATCCTCATTTCTGAGTCCATCACGTAGAGAAACTCCGAGCATAGCCCTCTCCATAGCTCGCTGAGCGACCTTGAGCATCCTCATACGGCCAGCAGTGAAGGACCACGTCTCTGATCCTTAAGTCATCACTGGCAACACGCACTAGTTGTACACTTTAGTTTTCAGAGATTGAGGTATACCTGACGAGAAGATGTGTCGTAATTTCCCGAACGCTGCCCAGCCGAGTTGAATCCGTCGATTGACCTCTCGGTCGAAGTTGGACTTACCTAGTTGGACTATTTGTCCCAGGTAAACGTACTCGTCAACAACTTCGAGCATAGTGCTCCCAACAACTACCGGCATAGGTGAGACATAGACATTAAACATGATCTTTGTTTTGTCCATGTTCATCTTAAGACCTATCCGTTGGGAGACACCATTGAGGTCATTGAGCTTAGTGCTAAGGTCGTCCAGGGATTCTTCCATAAGGAATATATCGTAGGCAAATCGAAGGTGAGTGATGTTCTCGCCATTGTTGTTAATACCGTATCCTTTCCAGTCTAGTAGCTTGAAAACGTCTTCCAGTGCAGCGGTGAAGAGTTTCGGGGATATAGCGTCACCCTGTCTTACACCTCTCTGCAGTTGGATAGGTTTCGAGCTCTGATTCTGTACTCGGATAGCCATCGTAGCCCTACTGTACAAACACTTCAGTACCTCGATATACCGACAGTCAACTTGGCACCGCTGAACGGACTGTAGCACCGTCCAAATTTCTAAGGAATCAAAGGCTTTATCATAGTCCACATACGCCAGGCAAAGTGGCAGATTGTACTCTTCGGTCTTCTGTATAATCTGCCGCAGGGTATGTATGTGGTCTACGGTACGAAGCCCTTTCGGAAACGGGTTTGTTCGAGAGGCTGGAAGTCGTCAAGTCTGCGTGCGAGACGATTCGTAATGACTCTCGAAAACAGCACGTAGACGCGGCTCAGAAGGGAAATCGGTCTGTAGTTCTCCAAGAGATTGTTGTCGCCTTTCTTAAAGAACAAGATCACCGCACTTCTGCTCCACGTCTCTGGAGTAGTGCCACCATGGAGGACGGAATTAAAGAGCTTCTCAAGGACTTCCAGTACCGGCGTTCCACCCGCTTTCAGAAGCTCCGCTGTAATTCCATCCTTGCCTGGGGCCCTGCCGTTTTTAAGATGCTGGAGAGCCATTCTAATCTCGCTCAGACTGACTTCCGGGATATCATGAGAATAGTGTCGGGTAAGACTTGCTCTTGGATCGTTACTCACACTTGCGTGTGGCTCCAACGATGATGTGTACAGCTGCCCATAGAACCTCTCAATGTCACTCAAAATCTCAGGTGTCTCGGAAACGATGCTGCCACACTCAGTTTTCAACTTTGACAGTTTGCTCTTTCTGGCAGATAGATCTCTGGCAAAGACTTTGGAGCCCTGGTTCCGCTCGATCGCTTCTTTAATACGAGCAGTATTAAAGTTGCGTAAGTCTCGCCGCATGCATTTGGAGATCTGTCTGTTCAGTTGCCTGTATGCTGTCAAATCTGTTGACGATTGCAGCCTCATCTCCCGTCTAACAGCCATGAGATTAAGAGTGTGATCGGAGAGTTTTTGTGTTCTTCTGCGGCGGGTCTTGCAGAACTTAGCTCCGACCACATGGACAGTTTCCACGAGCTTGTCATTCATATTCTCCACTGCATTGCAATCTTCTAGGCACTGAAAGCGGTTACGTAACTCGAGCTGAAAAGTCTCGGGATTCTGGATTAGAGCACGAGGGGGACGGAGCGTTGACTTCATTAGACGAGACCTCTCCAACTTAACGTTTAGGTTCAGTGTGCCTCTAACCATTCGGTGATCGCTGCCGGTTTTCACCCTTGAGATCACTGAGACATCACTGAACAGTTGGCGTCTGGTCGTCATAATGAATTCAATCTCATTTTTTGTCGAACCGTCGAGGCTCGACCAGGTCCACTTCCTGTGGGGCCGCTTCTGGAAGAAAGAGTTCATCATAAAGAGTCCCTCTTTCTCCATAAAGTCAGCCAGCTGAGCCATAAAGATAACCATTATTCAATGACCGAATATTACCCATGTAGTTGTGGTGTATAAACATTCACTGGATACACTTACCAAACAAAATGGGGTATATTATGCCAAATGTGAAGGCATCGTCAGGTGAATTAGACTCTGCGGTGGCTGAACGCTAAGAATCTACTTCGCCTGTGGATGCCTAGCGTAGAGGCGAAACACATGTCGTATTATCGAAGGTAGTGTGTCCTTCCTAGTGTAGTGGTGTTAGGAGCAGTAGGGCTAGGATTAGTGGTAAAATTCAATAAGTGCACGGTACCACGCCAGAATCAATCCTAAATTTAAAACCGTCAAAACTCCCCTAACGGCGATCGCTCTGTCTATTGTGTACAAGCAAAATAAGTAGCTAGCCACACGGGCATCACCGTAGGTGCAACGCGCAAGTGTGTAGTGCACGTGTTATTTACAAGAATTCTGGCCAGCCACAGAGGCGCTACCGCACGTGTAACGGCGCGGGCGATATCACATACATAAATTTCACAAATACAAACATCCAGACCTGGAAAAATTATTTGTAGGCAATACAAATACTTGAATCCTTCAGATTTAGAACCCGCGGCACTCAACTTTTTTCTTATTAAGTTTTCTTTTTGTTAAATTATTTAGCCACTGCGCTACGGAGCCGTCTAGCTATAACTAGGTAAATGAAAGTTACCTCTATAGTACATTTCATTTGTAAATCAAAGTTATCTAAATAGAAAAAAAATAGAACATAATTAAATATACCCAAATGATAAACTAACATACTGACTACCTGATGGTAAATAACTATTGTAGACTATGGACACCTTCAACGAACAACAAAAAATGAAGCTAAAGATGCGTTGTCACCTTAAACTGGCTCTTTATATTTTCAGACTGAAGTACGACAGTACACATACTGGCGATTAGCTTTAGAAATAGGTAAACGGCTGCTACCTTTTCTTAAACATGGTAAAATGCCTATACATACCCACCTCGCAGGGGCAAGAACGGGTTATGCCGGACTCGCACTGACTAAAACCTCATGGTGTTCCACCTTTTGCACACAACCGTGGCCCACCAGTGCCAGCCGTCCCATGGCGGCTCCTCCTCGGGAGAGGACCACTCGTCCCCCATCTCCTTCTTATGTAAGGCGAACCAGAACACATGGTGCGTCCTCCTTCGCGGCCTCCAACTTCACATGCGCAACAGATGCCCCAGTGCTCGACGCGCGAAGGCCATGGAGTCAGAAAAAACGAGCACGCAGAAGCACAAGCCTTCTTGACTCCAGCAGCGGATCTGGTCCATGGCTCCGCTGCCCACCTAGATTCGGCTGCGGAGGGTAGGGAGGGCGGCGCCTCGCTATACCGACACTACTCCCCGCAGCTCCACCACCACCGCATCAATTAACGGTGCGATTGGCGCATCACCATACCAATACTCCTCTTCTCCTCTTCCTCCACAACTCCACCTCGACTGCAGTAGTAGAGGCAGAGGGCACCCCTCTCGCTGCAGCCGACCAACACACATCCGAATTGGGCTTGCCAAGCCCACTCGAAGGAGCCTCCTCGGGCCGGCTCTACACCTCGGGCCAGCCATATGGGTTCCATTTAGTTCAGCATGGATGATGTAGCGGCGCTGTCGTCGCCGCCACAAGCGAAAACACACCGAAGCCTAAATCGCGCTATCAACATTCCGAATCATAAACAGTATATATAGAACACCTAATTATCACACGGAGTGTGAGCCGCTCCCGGGCAGAACACCTTGCCCGGCGGGAGATCTCCCTTTTCCTTCCACGGCCACAGTGGTGACCCCGACGTGATCTGAACATGCAACCAACAACCTTCGGAAACTTCAAGCTTTCATCATCGTCATAAATACCCCACCCATTCGCTCCCGAGCAGATATCGTCTGCAATCTTCATATCCTGCAAGCCATCTAGCTTCACAAGGTTCATCGCAGCACTGGAATAATAATGCTTCCTGTTCCTTCAACCTACACTCTGCGCTACAGTGTTCAGCAAGCCTCTGAGTCTTACTGCTCGCCTCTGCTTCACGGCACTCTCGCAGATTACTTGCCTTCTTCTCGACTCACCGCAGACTACAAGGCAATCTCCTGGCACTTGCACATTCGTCGGCAACGATGCACTATCGACCTCCGGTCTGAGCAGGGGGTAATGTAGCGGCGCTGTCGTCGCCGCCACAAGCGAAAACACACCGAAGCCTAAATCGCGCTATCAACATTCCGAATCATAAACAGTATATATAGAATACCTCCTAATTATCACACGGAGTGTGAGCCGCTCCCCGGGCAGAACACCTTGCCCGGCGGGAGATCTCCCCTTTTCCTTCCACGGCCACAGATGACAAGCCACGGCTACTAAGACCCCCCTCCGCCGCCAAATATAAGATGGGAACCCGTTGGTACCATCTTTGAAGTATAATTTATTGATTTTATTTGTAACAATAATGTCCTCCAGACCCAATTTAAGTCACGTCGGTCAGTCTTAATTAGACTAGATAGCCGCGCAGGTCAGGATTATAGTGCACGAGTGTATGTCTCAGCACAAATGCACTCTCTATTCCCTGACTCTCATACCGATGGAATAGCAACCCAATACGACTGGAAGAAGATCAGGCGTAGGAGTATTTTACGTGCTTTTCGAGGCCCTGAGAAGAAAAACCGCCAACTTTCTTCTTGCCGGGTGCTACTGAAAATTTCATACAGAGAAATACAATAACTGATTTTGACATGACTCTGGATTCGAAACTAGGACCTTATGATCCGCAATTACGCTTACGAGCACTAAACTAACGAGTTAACTTATATATCGGCACACCAACAATAGTTCACAAGCCATTAATTATTCACTGTTTGATTATTACAATTTTAATATCTTGTGATTTACATAATTCAATACTCAATTTAAACTGATGTACACGTGTCCGCCACGGTATAAATAAGGCCGCACAAAGCGCGCTAAGTCAGTCTCACTTGGGCGGTCAAACAGTGTAAACCTCTCTAAGTACTTCGTTACGCTCTCAGTCAAATAAACGAGGATTTCAGTATACTTGTAGTGTCTTCTTTAGAAGATTGAGGAAGAGTGATCACCATGAAGGCAACATTAGTGATGTGCTGACGTCACACTTTGAGCTTGGTACTCCATTATTTAGGATAGAAAATAATCATCAAAATTGGTTCACAATTGACGAAGATATCGCGAAACATTTATAAAAAAATAACAGACGAAGTGTGGGCCACTTCCTTTATGAAAGTTGGCAAATATACTCGTTGATTGAATGACACACTAATTCAGGCTACTTGCCTGCACCATAATTTATTTTTGCAACTGCCTCATTGATTTAGTAGTCGTGGGTGCGACTGCTAATCATTTGGTTCCGGGTTCTAATCCTAGCTCAATCCAGAATGAATTATTAAGGTTTTTTGTCAATAATTTCTCAGTAGCAACCCGTCGGGAGTCGGGAAACAGGCAGTGTTTCACCCTAGTACCTCGAAAATTTCGTAAAGTCGATTGTCCTGCACCTGATCTCCTCGATCGTATCGGATTACCGTCCCATCGGACTATAATATGAGAGAATGTAGAGTGCACCTGTGCTTACGCGAATACTTATGCACTATATACCCGCTTGCATAGATGGCTAGTCTCCTTTAAGACTGATTGGCAACTACTTATCCTTAAGCAATTTCAAGTTCTTCCCTATATTTGTTGTACTTTATTTTATGTTATACCCTCATTTATTTTGCAGTTATACCAAGTTGTTCAAAAAGTTTTTGGAAACACAATGAAACTCTAGAATGGGTATGTGTAAATTGTATATATTTTTCAACGTAACTGCCTTTTAAGCTAATACAACTTTTACAGGTTAGTTAATTCCTTTAGAAAGAAAGGTTTGATCCTGGGACTCGAAAAATGCCTCTACAGCACACACCACCCGTGTGTCGCCTTCGAATTTTATACCACGCATGTGCTTTTTCGAGTGAGTAAAACGTGAAAATCACTCGGAGCTAGGTGATTTATCGCTGCGTGCTTGTTTATAACTCTCCAAAATTTAAACTGGTGCGCTGTATTTTAAGAATTAACCATTAATGTAGGGTTACTCTATTTATCAACTATTCGTTTTTTTTACCAACAGCTGTTCATGTTTTGAAAAGCTAACGTCAATAACTACTTTAATTACGCACGATTAGCAATATGTTGTAGTCAAGTAGAGCTGTATGTTCAATAGAAGTAAAAAAAATCAAGAACATTTTAAGACCGTGAACAGTTGTTAAACCAAGGCGGATTCTTCCTTGTCCCAAAACTCTGTCAATTATTTATTATTTTTTACATAGGGTCGCGCTTTCCATTCAGTCCTTTACTAAATTAGCTGTAGCTGTAATTTTCCTTTTAAATTTACTGAATTTCGAGAGTTTAATTAAAGTTACTGTTTTTAACAGAATAACTGCCGCACTCAGAGACGTTTAATGATTACTTAGGCCGTCACTAAGTAAAGATTTAAAAAATTTGACTCTCAGAGTGAGTTAATGGTTCATTAGTAGGCCTAAGGAACCGTTAACTTTAAGTAACGCTCAACCCTTACTTAACTTCGTAGTGAATGATTTTGAAAGGTCAATTTGCGTGGTTATTTTCTAGGATTTGTTTATTGTGATCAAATTGTGATATTTTGAGAAAATGTCAGATTATGAAGAGTTTGTTGATTTTGTGGAATACGCAAGAAGATTTAGGGAACCAGGACTAAGATGTTATTTGCGTGATTATTCGGATCCATTTCAGAAATATACTGGTCAAGAATTTTACTCACGATATCGCTTTACCCCCCAAGCAATAAAAAATACCATAATGCCAATGCTAGAACCACATTTAAAAAAAACCTAGCAGCAAAGGTCTGCCGTTTGCTCCAGAAATAATGATTCTCGTTACGTTGAGGTACTATGCTACTGGGAGTTTTCAAGTAAGTAAAATACTGTGTGCTATTGACCTTTAATATTAGGTACCCCTTATAAATTATTGCTGCACAACCCAATCACAATATCTGCAAACCTCACTGTAAAGTGATGTTATAGCAAGGCACACAGGATACTGTGACTGAATTAAATAAATCCATCACTTATGCAAGGTACTTACCTGGTCTCATATTTTATCAGAAACTAGATGGGGATGTCATGAATATATGCCAACAGTCAGTATCAAGAATTATAACTACTGTGTCTAATTCAATAGCACTACAAATGAAAATGTTTGTAAAATTTCCATCTACAGTGGAAGATATCAATCAAGTAAAGTATGTTCATGATATAAACATGCTAATAGACATTAATAAATATTATACATATTCTACATTCAACATACTTTTAATAGTAACATACTAAACTTCTGAATATTTCTTGCAGACAAAAGTTTTTTGAAGTGGCACAATTTCCTGGAGTGATAGGATGTATTGACTGTACACATATTAAAATAAGAAGTCCTGGTGGAATGTCTTCTGAAGTGTATAGAAACAGAAAGGGTTTTTTTCAATACAGTACAGGCAGTAACAGGACCTAATTTAGAATTTTTTGATTTGGTTGCACGTTGGCCAGGCAGCACACATGACAGCTTTATATATAATAGCGGTTCTGTCAAACAAAGGTTAAGCATTGGAAATTTACAAGGACAGGGTATGCTACTTGGAGACAGTGGATATGCAGTTAGCAGTGTGTTGCTAACACCATTTTTGTCACCTAATAGTATTAGACAAGAACTGTATAATAATAGTCATATTAAAACACGGAATACTGTTGAAAGGACCTTTGGAATTTGGAAACGGAGGTTTTCTTTTCTCCAGATGGGAATGGGGATCAAAAAGGAAACCGTTGTGGCAGTGATATGTGCATGTGCCACACTGCACGATATTCAACAATGTTAGACGATGTCATGATGCCTTCTACTGATGACAATATATTAATCAGTAACATCGATAATGTTCCTGTACAAGAAAACAGTAATGGTTTTTTGGTCAGACAATCTGTTGTCAATAGATTTTTTTCTCAATAGTAAAAAAAAAATTTAAACAAGGTTAAAATAAAACGTAATTTAACTAATCACTTGTTTTATTTTGTAAACTGTTTTTTAAAATCTTCAATTCTAATGTAGCTTTTTCCGAAAGAATTTTATTTGTCTGTAATTCTAGTTCTGCTGCCTGTTGTTTGATTTCTTGAGTAGCCAACTCTAAAAGAAAATAATATATATTAGTTTACAGTTAGTTATTGAAACTACTTATTACAGTTATGTTATTTTATAGAATGGGTGTGACAAACAAGCACACAGTCTATCTGATGGTTAGTGGATGCTGTGGCCTATAAACATTTACATTTAAATTTAAAAAAAGAAAATAACCTAAAATAAAAATAACAAACTAAAATAATAATCTAATGTGAGTTTGCTGTACGCTAGCAATGTTTTCAAAAAGCTGATTTTAGGGTAGCTAGTAAGGGGTGCGAAGTCAGAAGTCCTCCACGTGTGCCTGGTAGTCACGAGTCCCTCTCGATACGTCTGGAGGGAAGAGCAGCAACTGGGCCGGTGCACCCTGGGCGCGGCGGTAATCTTCCTCGAGAAATGAGAAGAAATTCTTATTCCTTGGGGAATGTTGCTGCCGCGGCTAATTATTCTGACATGGGGGGGTCCATCCCGGACCAACAGTGCGTTCCTCTGCGTGACCCTCTGATCAGCAGAGGGCATAGCAGAGGAGCGAGGGCGGGCTCGGTGTGCACTTACCCTGCCTCCGGGCAGACAGTGAAGGATTCATCCTTTGCTGTCACCGCCGGTCTCGTAATCCTAGTCGAAGTGTCGTGGATCATGTCTCGCGGCTTTGATAAGGACCGAGGGTCTTGGCTTAATCGCCCGGACCGCGAGGGAGAAAACCTCTATAAAAAGTTACCCCGAATCCCAAGCGGCGACGCACCGCGAGGGGATGGATGGCTGACGGGGTTCTATGAACAAATCAGCCGCAAGTGCGGTCCTCGCCAGGGTACCTGCAGACCCCCTGGCGAGTAATAAATCCTCTAAATCTGCTTACCTTGGTACAGGGGTCTCTGCCAAGGTGGACGTTTAATTCCCCCATAATCGTGGGTACAAATATGGAAAAAAAAAACAAACAAACAAAAAAAGTAGAGGAGAGGAGGAACGATGCGGGGACAGAGTCCGACGCCGCATCGAGCAGCGTGGGAGGCCCAGAGAGCTCCCGACGTGTGGGGCCTGGGACCGCGGAGAACAGTAAGTTCTTCCGCAAGCGGTCCAGGCGGGATGGCGACCAGGGGCCATCATCCGGTGAAGACGAGGTCTCGGCCCGGAAAATCCCCACCAACGGGCGGGGCGGGCTGAGAGGCAAGGGGAATGCCAATCAGAGGGCCGAACGAGCGGCAAAGCTTGCCGAGGAGGGGCGCCACCCGGGCGATACGGTATCAGGCGAAGAGACGAGTGCGACTGGCGGCTCCGATGTGGAGCGTAAGGCCAGATTCGTAAAGGAGGTGGAGGCCGCGATCAAGGTCGTGGCCAACAAGCAAAAGCCCGCCTCGAAGTTTAAGGCCATTCCCGGGGCCTCCGCCTCCATCATGGCGGCTGCGGAGGCCAACTTTGCTGGCGCCGGGCCTAATGCGGACGAGGTGGCAAAGCTGCGGGCGGACGTGGCCCGCCTGACGTCCGCCATGGAGACTCTCCAGAAGGAGAACGAGAAGCTCCGCGCAGACCTGGCCAGTCTACGTGAGCCTGCCTCTCGCGCGGCGCCCCAGACGCAGTGCCCAAGCCGGCCCGTGCCGGTGGAGAACCAGGTTCTGAACCTGGTCCGGCAGGAGCTGGCTGCCTTCCAGCACCGGTTCTCCGTGCTGGAGGGCATCGTCCTGCGCCCCCCTAGGGGCAAACAAGACGGCAGCGAGGCCGGCAACGGTCTCGTACGCGGCGGCCACGGCTGCCGCATCCAGGCCGGGGCCGTCTAGCCAGCCCTCGGGCAGGGCTGCAGTTGCCCCCTCCCCCCTGAAAAGCCGGCTCTGGCAAATCCGGTACCGGCTGAACCGGCTCCGGCTAAGCCGGCGACGGGAAAGGGAGGCAAGACGAAGGCGAGAAAGGGCAAGGCGGCAGCACAGGTGGTGGCTGCACCAGCCCCAGTGCCTGCGGCGAATGTGCCAGCGCCAGCGGCAAGCCAGCTGCCGCCACCGTCACTGCCCCCCAGCTCCCTACACCTCCCGCGGCTGAAGCCGGTTGGCAGGTGGTCGGGAACAAGAAGAAGGGTAAGAAGGCAGCCAAAAAGGCCAAAGAGCAGGAGCGGCAGCGCCAGTTCAGGGCGCGCAAGATCGCGGCTAGGCTCCGCGCCCCGAAGACCGCAGCTGTAGTGATTACACTACAGCCGGACGCGGAAAAAGAAGGGCGTTACCTACCGCGATCTGCTCGCCGAAGGCGAAGGAGGCGGTGGATCTCGGGGAGCTCGGGATCACCGGGGGCCTCCGGCTCAAAGTCACCCAGACGGGGGCCCGTATGCTAGAGGTCCCCGGGGGAATCCAGTGGCGCGACCGCGGACGCTCTGGCTGCGAAGCTCAGAGCGTCTCTGGACGCGGAAGAGGCCCGGGTATCCAGGCCCGTCAGATGCGCAGACCTGCGCATCATGGGTCTGGACGACTCGGTATCGGAGGAGGAGTTGGTGGCCGCCGTCGCCAGGTCCGGGGGGTGCACTACTGACCAGGTTAGGTCAGGCGCCATACGCCCGGACCAACGGGGCATGCATGCCGCCACGGTGTGCTGCCCTGTTACGGCGGCCAAAACCATAGTGGAGGGCCGAAGGCTGCTGGTGGGCTGGGTCTCAGCGCAGGTTAAGCTGCTGGAGCCCAGACCTCTGAGGTGCTATCGCTGTCTCGTGGGGCACCACGTATCAGTGAGATGCGCCTCGGAGGTTGACCGTAGTCGCCTGTGCTTCCGCTGCTGTCAGCCCGGACACATATCGGCAACCTGCTGCGCCACGCCGCACTGTGATGCGTGTGCGGCGACCGGCAAGCCAGCCGATCACCGGGCCGGAAGCAAGGCCTGCGTGCCACCCGCCAAGGCCAAGGCCGCGGGTAGGGTAGGGGCCAAAGCCGCCACCGCCTCTGTGGCCTCCGCCGCAGCCGCAACTGCCACCGCCACTGCTATCACTGTCGCCGCCGCCGCCGCCGCGACACCGACGCCCGCAGAGGGGCCCCCCGTGGAGGAAGCTGAAATGGAATGCCTATAACGGCCCCATTAAGCTTCCTCCAGGCGAATATCAACCACTGCGCCTGCGCTCAGGATCTGTTGCTCCAGAGCATGGCGCAGTGGTCGTATTAACATAGCTGTGGTCGCTGAGCCGTATTTTGTTTGGCCTAGGGAGGACTGGGTGGCGGACCTTAACGGCTCAGTGGCCAT
Source organism: Parnassius apollo (assembly GCA_907164705.1). Taxonomy (NCBI): domain Eukaryota; kingdom Metazoa; phylum Arthropoda; class Insecta; order Lepidoptera; family Papilionidae; genus Parnassius; species Parnassius apollo. The sequence goes on from CAJQZP010001016.1 coordinate 1,726,154, forward strand.
CATCTCTTCGGCCGCCGCCGGTACCCCGACCCTTGAAGGTGTCAGGAGGGGTCAGGGGGTGCGTAGCAGCACGGTTCGGGGAGTTCGTCGTTGTGGGGGTGTACTTCTCCCCGAACCGATCTCTCGCCGAGCTCCACAACTCTCTTGCAGAGCTGAGAGCAGTCGTCGTCGGAAGTTATCCCCTCCCCGTACTTGTCCTCGGGGACTTCAATGCCAAGAACTTGGCTTGGGGTTCTCGTCGTACAGATGTGCGGGGTAGGATGGTGGAAGACTGGGCTCTGGAGACAGGCCTGGTCGTCCTAAATCGGGGTTCTGTCCCCACGTGTGTGCGGATGCGGGGCGAGTCGGTGGTGGACATTTCGTTCGCTAGCCCCGCTCTGTCGCCGCGTGCCATTGACTGGCGTGTCATGGAGGGGGTGGAGACCTACTCCGACCACCGGTACATCCGGTTTGATGTCTCCACCCAGCCCTCGAGCGCGCCAGTCCAACAGGCCCCGAGTGGTCCGCGTTGGGCGCTGAAGCAGCTGGACCGGGAGCTCCTCCTGGAAGCCTCGATCGTGCAGGCCTGGGTGTCATCACCGGACAGGCCTGCCGACGTCAATGATGAGGCAGGGTGGTTCCAGGAGGCCATGTCCGAGATATGTGACGTGGCAATGCCCCGCGTCCGGCCAGGAAGCGCCCGGCGTCAGGTGTATTGGTGGTCGCGTGAGCTGACGTCTCTGCGCGAGGCGTGTATCGCCGCGCGGCACCTGTACGCCAGGCATCGCAGGCTCCGCATTCGTCCACCGAATGCGGCAGCCATTGAGGCGGAGCTGTACGAGGGATACAGAGCGGCGAAGAACGCCCTCCGGGAGGCTGTCCTGCGGGCCCGGGATCGGGCCCGTGAGGAGATGCTGGAGACTCTCAACAGAGATCCGTGGGGGCGCCCTTACAAGATGGTGCGGGATAAACTCCGCACCTGGGCCCCCGCTGACGCAAAGTCTCCGGCCCCAGCTCGTGGAGGACGTGGTGAGCGCTCTGTTCCCTGCGCGACGGGAACATCCACCCCCCGCCTATGGCTCCGCCACATGCGGTGCCGGAAGCGGACCACCAGGACGACGACGACGACATCCCGGAAGGGACCGGGGTAGACCTGAGAGTGGCGGTACGTAGGCTCAAGGCCAGGAATACCGCCCCAGGACCCGATGGCTTGCCTGGCAAAGCCTGGGTCCTGGCCTCGGAGGCTCTCGGGCCCCGACTGGAGGGGCTCCTAAGCGCATGCTTGGAGAGAGGCCAATTCCCGCTTCGTTGGAAGACGGGGAAGCTGGTCCTCATTCGGAAGCCGGGGCGCCCTGCGGACTCTCCGTCCGCATACCGGCCCGTGGTGCTGCTCGACGAGGTGGGCAAGCTCTTTGAAAGAGTCATTGCAAACCGCCTCGCCGAGCACCTTGCGGGGACGGGGCCGGATCTTGCGGAACACCAGTTTGGTTTCCGCAAGAGGCGCTCTACGGTGGAAGCCATCATGCGCGTGAGAGCCCTCACGACGGGGGATGCAGTGGCCAGAGGGGGGTTGTCTTGGCGGTGTCTCTTGACATCGCCAACGCCTTCAACTCCATGCCCTGGAGCTGCATTAGGGAGGCACTCCGGTATCACCGGGTGCCGACCTATCTCCGTCGTATAGTCGGGGACTATCTGACGGACAGGGCCGTCATCTACCCCGGTCGCAACGGTGAGTGGAACCGGCGAGAGATGTCGTGCGGTGTCCCACAGGGTTCGGTTCTGGGGCCACCTCTGTGGAACATCGGTTATGACTGGGTGCTGCGCACCGACCTCCCCTACCGGCGTCAGCGTAATTTGCTACGCTGACGACACGCTGGTACTGGCACAAGGGGGGTCGTACGAGGCGGCGGCGGAAACTATGACACGCGGGGTTGCGATAGTCGTTGAGAGGATTCGGCAACTGGGTCTCGAGGTGGCTCTGCACAAGTCCGAGGCCATGCACTTCCATGGTCCTCGGAACAGGCCACCACCGGGATCCTCAGTAATGGTAGGAGGGGTATCCATCGGCGTCGAGTCGACGCTGAAGTACCCAGGACTCGTCCTAGACGGCCGATGGAACTTCGTTGAGCACTTCCGACGTTTGGCTCCCAAACTGGAACGGACCGGGGCTGCCTTCAGGCGACTCCTGCCGAACCTGGGGGGGGGCCAAACGCCTCCTGCCGGAGGCTCTAACGCGGGGATCGTGCGATCCATGGCCCTTTACGGGGCCCCGGTGTGGGCGCGTGGTTTGGCGCGGCTTGCCGTCCACCACCTGAACGCGCCCCAAAGGGTGGTCGCCGTTAAAATGGTTCGCGGCTACCGCACGATCTCCCGCGAGGCGGCGAGCCTCCTTGCCGGATTGCCGCCATGGGATCTGGAGGCGGTAGTCCTCGCACGCCTGCACGAATGGCGCGCGGAGGCACTATGCCGGGGGAAACCCCGCTGCCGCGGCAAGTTGTCGCGCAGCGGACAGTCTTCCGGCACGATCTCATGGCGACATGGAGAGAGCGACTGTCGCAACCCCGTGCTGGGCACGCCACTATAGCGGCGATAAGACCCCTCTTTGAGGAGTGGCTTGAGAGACGCCATGGCATCCTCACCTTCCGCCTGACTCAGGTCCTCACCGGACACGGTGTGTTCGGGAGGTTCCTGCACCGAATCGGGCGGGAGGAAACGCCCGGGTGCTCCCACTGCGAGGATGGACCGGAGGACACGGTGGAACACACCGTGGAGGTGTGCCCTGCTTGGGCGGAGCACCGCCGTGTCCTCGTAGCGGCGATAGGCGGCGGCGACCTCTCGCGTCCGGCCCTGGTCGAAGCCATGGTCCGGAGCGAGACGGAATGGGATGCCGTCACCACCTTCTGCGAAGCAGTGATGCTAGCGAAGGAGGTGGCGGAGCGGGAGAAGGAAAGAGCAGCAGCTTTCCTCCCAGGCCGCCGCGGGAGACGCCCCGGGCGTCGGGGGGCTACGTCGTGGCCCCCGGCCACCGTAGGCGCGGGCCTGTGGACGGCGAGCAATGGGTAGCTCGTCGTCCGTCCGTCTAACGACGACAGGCCGTGTCGACGGCGCGTTTTGTTCCACGCGCGCCTCAAAGAGCTGTCAGCAGCGTGATGGGGCCCGCAAGGGCCGACGCCTGCCGGGGCTGCGGGCTATTCGAAAGAGATACCGCGGCTCCGGAACGTAAGGGCACTGAAGGAACACGGATGGTTTTTAGTCAGTAAAAGTCTGACACTCCCTTACGCTCCACCCAGAGCGAAAGGGGTCATTAGATGATTTTCCATCCGCAAAAAAAAAAAAAAAAAAAAAAAAAAGGGTAGCTAGTAAATTATTATAATCGGCGACGAGGTTCGCCACCCGTCACGTTCTGTCTCCGGAGAGGCGAAAAGTGGATTGCAGAGGTCCGTCTGGCTACGTTGAATGTATGTGGGGCAATGAATGATAAAATGGATGAAGTATGCGATATGATGAATGATAGAGGAATAGATGTGTTATGTGTAAATGAGACGAAAAGGAAGGGAAAGGATGTCACTACACATGGCATGTATACCGCATACTGGTCTGGTGTAGACGAGATCGAGCGGGCATGCCAGGGAGTAGGTATCATCCTTTCAGAAAGAATGGGCCAATGTGTGAAAGAGTATGAATGTGTAAGCCCAAGACTGCTGTGGATACGAATGAAAGTGGGCTTAAAGAAGTTGTTTGTGTTAGGGGTCTACGCCCCAGACATGTCTAAGCCCACTTATATCCGAGAGCAGTTTTGGGAAATGGTAAGGATGGTGTTAATGGAGTGTAAGGGAAATGAAAATATTATTATGCTAGGAGATTTTAATGGAAGGGTTGGGGTGAGGAGGCTTGGTTATGAAAGGATATTGGGAACGTTTGGTGATGAAAGTATAAATGAGAATGGTGAAAGTCTCCTCACCGTATGTATGGAAAAGAATCTTTTTGTGACGAACACTTGCTTTCGCCACAAGAGGATTCACATGTATACTTGGGAAAGAGGTGACGATAGAAGCATGATAGATTTAATAATTGTGGATGAAAGATTGAGGGGCGCAGTTGTAGATACAAGGGTTTACCGGGGTTCTAACGTAGGAACGGATCATTATTTGGTTCTATGCCGAATTAATGGTCTATTCAGGCGTTGGCGCCATCGGTCATCTGTGTCTACCACTGCGTTACAGCGTATTAGAACAGAAAGGTTACAAGATGAAGGTGAGAAAAAAGAAGTTCAAATGTAGACTGAAAGAAAATATAAGTGGTTTGGATGAATTATGTATGAAGGAGTTAGACTTGGAGAATGTATGGCAAAATGTAAAGAAAGGTTTAGTGGATGCAGCTACCGAAGTATGTGGTGTTAGTAAGAGAAAGAATGAAAGGAAAAATAATACGTTATGGTGGGATGATGAGGTACGTATGGAAGTTGAAGCAAAGAAGAGAGCATGGCTAGATTTACTAGCAACAAAGGCTGGTAATTCTAGCGGTACGAATGATGATATTGAAAGAAAAAAGGCAGTCTTTAGACATCTTAATAAGAGAGTAAAAGAAGTAGTTGAAAGAAAAAAGCAAGAAAGAACGGATAAGAATGATAGAAGAATATCGGATAATTTCCAGGCAAATATTAAAATGTTCTGGAAACTTGTAAGAACTGCCAGGGGACATTCAAAACAGCCTATGATGAATGCTATAAGAGACGAGAATGGCTATATTCTGAATGATGAAGTTTTGAGTTTAAAGAGATGGAAGGAATATTTTGAAAGCGTGTTTATGAGTGAGGAGACAACGTGTGTACTAAGTGAAGTAGAAATTCCGAAGGAAGAGGAAAGAGGTAGCGAGATTAGTGTAGGTGAAATAATGAAAGCAATGAAAAGCATGAAAGCAGGTAAGGCTGCCGGATATGATAGAGTTTCACTCGAAATGCTAAGGGCTGGAGAGGAAGTGGTGGCAGGCCTGCTGCACACCTTGTTTAATTTATGCTGGGAACTGAAGCGGGTACCGGTAGACTGGTGCAAAGCCGTGATAGTCCCAGTATATAAGGGAAAAGGGTCGCAGCAGGACTGTAAAAACTACCGTGGCATCAGCCTTCTTAGCATTGTGGGAAAACTGTATGCTAAGGTACTGATTGAAAGGGTCATGAAAGAAACTGATGGAAAAATTTGGGATGTGCACAGATCAAGTCTTTTCCATGCGCATGATTGCGGAGAAGTTTTTGGCCAAAAACCAAAAGGTTTTTTGTGCGTTCATGGACTTGGAAAAGGCCTATGACAGAGTGAATAGGGATGTGCTTTGGCAAACACTGAACTCATTTGGGTTGAGCGCTGGCTTGATACGGGCATTGGAGTCCCTTTATAGGGACTCTAGTGCTTGTGTTAGGATCAACGGGGTCTACTCGGACTGGTTTGACATCCATAAAGGTGTCACACAGGGCTGTGTAGCTTCCCCGTGGCTGTTCAACCTATTTATGGACAGTTGTTTGCAAAATTTGAAAGTTGAAGAATGCGGATTAAGAATGGGTGAGTTAACCGTCAAATGCCTTTTGTACGCCGATGATCAAGTTATACTTGCGTCGTCGGCGGCCGAGTTGCAAATGATGGTTACATTAATGAACAGATCATTAAAAGAAAGGGGTATTAAAGTGAACGCAAGTAAGACGAAGGTTATGGTTTTTGAAAGAGAAGAAAGTAAAACGATTTGTGAAATAAGAATAGAAGGGGAGTTGATCGAGCAAGTAGACGAGTTTGTATATTTGGGCTGCGTATTTAGCAGGGATGGGAGATATGATAAGGATATAGAACGACGAGTGAATGCGGGAAATAGAGTAAATGGGGCCCTGCACTCTATTGTGAAGAGTCAAAATGTGTCGAAAAAGGCACGTATGGCAATTCACAATGCTGTGTTGGTCCCTACTTTAACATATGGTAGTGAAAGTTGGGTGTGGCAGAAGAAGCACGAGAGTAGAATGAACGCAGTAGAAATGCGGTCGTTAAGGAGTATGTTAGGGCTGAATCTTAATGACAGGGTAAGAAATTGTGTAATAAGAGAAGAGTGTGGTTTGCAAGATGATGTTGTGACCAGGATTAAGAAAGGAATGCTTCGGTGGTTTGGTCATGTGGAAAGAATGAATGAGGAAAGAGTGACAAAGAAAATTTATGTTGCAGAAGTGAATGGCAGAGTCGGAAAGGGACGTCCTAGGCGAAAATTTATCGACCAAATTGGCGATTTATTGAAAACGGGCCAAATTAGGAGTACCCTTAACCGACGAGCATGTATGCGGAGGTGTATGGATGTGAAGGAGGCGAGAGAGGTGTGTCAGGATCGTGCCAAATGGAAGTCTGTAGTCTCTGCCTACCCCTCTGGGTGACAGGCGTGAGTGTTTATGTATTTTATGTAGTAAATTATTATATATAATGTATTAAAAAAAAACTTTGAATTTAATATCTTTGCCTCCAGTCGTTTTTTTACTTCCAATTTTTTTATTCTCAAAACACCTTCTCTTCTTATATAATCGGCAGGCTTTCGAGGAACACAATCAGTTGGGCTAAATGGAACGTTTTGTTCATCTTGAGTTCCTGATGAAAAAATATATATTAAAACATGTAAAATACACACAAATAGTATTTTATATATTAGCTATAGAAATGAAATTTTTTCTTTATATGTATTACCTGTGTTATTTATAACTTGAATTGGAAATTCAGTGGTGAGCGTTTTTTCAGACTCTGCAAGATGATATTTATCTGGTTCATTGTCAAATGTTTAGATGATTTAGTTCATATTTTTTTTTAATAATATAAAGTTATAATTTAACATAGCATACCTATTTTGCAATCACTGGATTTCACTTCCTCCTCTTCAAGTGAACTTAATAGGCATCCATCACTATCAAATGAATTTTTCACTTCACAAATTATAACAGGTTCTGTCTAAAAAAATAAAGTTATTAAAAAAGCTGCTTCAGCTTTATATTAAAAACAAAATTTATAATTATACCTACTTCTCCTACCATGGTTATAATGGCTCCTTGGTGTGGTGGCAGAGTAGGTATTACGGGTCCCCCTCCAGTTTTAAATAAACTACCACGTTCAGCTGCACGAGCTTTACGTGTAAAAGCGTTCATGTTATCCCATGCCCTCTTTGAATTAACGAGAAGTACAAGAGCATAACAAGTAACAAACAACACTTCATAAAAGTAATTTATAGCTTAAAACTTAGCCAATAGCTTATAAAATGATAAAAGAAAGTGTAAGTTTATGCACCTTATAAACATAAGCTTGGCAATTAAACTCTTGCGTTATGGACTCTCATGCAGTTTCCTTTTTATCAACTGACTTGCCGTCAGTTGCTTTCGACTCCACAATTGGTTTACTCTTTATTAGGGCTGCTAACAAAGCCTTTTCATCGCTGGTGAAATTAGGCACTCTTGAGCGTGGTGTTTTCGGCTCCTAAAATGAAACGCACATTAATTTTAATGCTTAATCTCGTCTGGTATAAAAAGCGTAATTTAGTACCTAGTGGAACTACTTACCATATTTTTCTTGTCACTTGTTATTTATCCAAAATATATGTTGGATATGGTGTGCGGGTTCCGTTGAAATAACAGGTAGGGATCACTGAATACACCACGAGAATCCTATGCTACTAGTACGACGAATTAATAACAACTAAACTAGGAGTAGTCTCCGCTAGGAGTTTATTTACACAAAGCTCTGAGGTATATATAGAATAGAAAGTTTGTTTAACAATGAAATTCACTCCTGACATCTGACTGGCATCTGGTGTCGATTGCCACAATAAAAAATAAATTTGTAATTTCAGTTATTACGGTGCTGTGTACGGTTTAAAAATACTTTTTACTGTTATGTGTTGGAAAAATCACACTGAAGTGTTTACTAATATGTATTAATATGTTTGTACTGAATAAAGACGAAAATCTATTATTTCCGGAAAGCAATTTATTTACATAGCAACCCTTACGACTTATCGACATCTATCGATATTGCTTAGCACGGCCACATGTGTCCTAAAGTTACTCATTAGCTAATGAATCACTAAATTTAGTCTCTGGGACGTATCACTCATTAACGAAGATAATGGTAATTTGTTAATTATTCGTTAGGGTGAATTTAATGAAGCACTCTGAGTGCGGCAGTAAGAGTACCAAGCAAGCACACAGCGCAGCTGATGGTTAGTGGATGCTGTGGCCCCTATATCTACATTTATCTTCGATTAAGAAAAATTCAATTAAATAATTAATAGAATCAGGCGTTAATTTGCGGAAATCCGTTATACTAAAGATATTATAGTTACTTTGCAACAGCTATTAGCGGTCAGCCACCTCAGAGTCCACATCACCTGAAGATGCCTCGTGTAGAGGCGAAATACGTGTTGTATTATCGTCGATGGTGTGTCTTTCCTAGAGTAGTGGAACAGTTCAACACCTACGAATAACTGTAGTGTAAATCCCATCCAAATCCTCTGACAGGTTTTTGCGTGATACTTGTCCCGACAGATAGACAGACAACGTTTCCAAACAAAATTTTTTTGGCATCTGTAACGATAATACAGTATACCCAAATTCAAATTTCAAAAAATAAATCAATGTACAGAAATCGTCTTGTTAGAGTTTTATTATTAGTAGTATAGATATAGATTGATTTGGAAATGTTTAGTTTATAAATATTTTGTCGTATTTCTTATGACAAATTTGTAGCTTAATTATAATATAACAGTGTTACTTTTACAATAATTTTTACTTTTTGCTATACATAAGTACAATCCCGTAACATTCATTGCTATGCAGATGACAGCACTGGTGATGCTCTTTACACCGGCCGTGTCAATATTTCTCGGGAAAACGTCTCTGAATACGGGACAAACTTGTTTCTGAAGTCGAGCTTTGCTGAGTCTCGGATTGGGGGCGACTAAATCTAGTCCTGTTTAACCCCCAGAAGACAAGTTTGCGCGTTAACCGCTAAAAAGTATCCCTTTGTCGTACCCACTCAGTTTCAAGGCACTCCCCTTGTTGCCTCAGCCAGTATCGGAATCCTCGGCGTCGACATATCGAGTGACGTGCAGTTTCGTGTTCACTTGAAAGCGAATGCCAAATTGGCCTCTAAAAAGCTTGGCGTGCTCAGCAGAGCGGGACAGTATTTTATACCGGCACACCGCTTGCAACTTTACAAGGCGGAGGTTCGGTCGCACATGGAATACTGTTCCCATCTCTGGGCTGGGGTTCCCCAGTACCAGCTCCTTCCACTTGACTGCATCCAGCGCAGAGCGGCTCGAATCGACGACCGAGTGCTTTCCGATCGGCTCGATTTACTGGCGCTGCGAAGAGATGTTGCACCTCTTTGCATTTTCTTTCGCATATACCATGGGAGTGCTCTAAGAAATTGTTCGGATTAATCCATGTATCTATATAATAATCCATACTAATCCATGTATAAAGGAGAGGTCCCGTAAGGTAAAGTGTGCCTTGATATTTATTATAGAGTATTGAATTTATAGTCCCTTCACATACTTAGAAACCAAAGAGTGCTAAAACTTAGTTTTTCTTCTTTTTAGCTTGAGTAACTTCAACACGCACATATTAAATATTTTGTGCAATATAGTTTCTTTAAACGTTTCTTTAATTTTGTTTACTTAATTATAAAACAGAATTATGCATTACTTTTCTGAAACCAATTGTAATAATTTTGTAAAAATTATTACCTAAAATTCGTGGGCAAAAAACTTAATTCAAATTTTATTTCTCCTTTGTAACATCAATAAATTTGTAAATATAGTTTCTTTTTTAGTCACATTCTAAAATTTGAATGGCAATGGTAACCAATAAATCAATTTGTTAATTCTTTCGTTCATTCCCGATTAGCAGGCGAGTTGGCAATCGTAATACTAAACTTTTAGTTGCAATAAGGGAGACGATTTGTAATCTAAAGAGAAAATAAATTGTAATTGAAAAGATTATTATTAAGTGTGGTGTCACATTAACGTCGTGGTTGCATTCAGCAGGCTATCGCCGTGTTTGGTACTAAAGGTCAGCCGATTGGGATAGGATGCGGTCTTTTTAGCATCCTACCCTTGAGGGCAAGATTGCCTCTCGCCGGCGATCCCTGTATTGTTGTTAACTCTGTTGCTGATGGCGATGGTACGTCAAAGTATGGAACTTTTTACTTCATCCTCTATGGTGCCAATCAGAGGCAGATCCCAGCCATGTTTTGGCCGCTCCTGTAAAATAGCATTACGCTATAGGCAGGAATGCTACCGGGACTGTGCTGACGCATGAACGTTTCAAGATGTAAATACTAGCGCTCTTAAAAAGAAGTATAATTCCGCCTCCAGGTCCTTCAAAAGAGTTTTTGCCAAGGCAAGGTCTAAGTACATTGGCAAAATTGGCAAGAAGCTAGTTCGCGTTCCTTCGTGAACCCGTGCATTCCGGTCACTCGCTAAGGCTGTTCAAAGGAACTTCTGTCAGTTATCTCTCCCATTTCTGCACAGAGTGGACGATTCACTGATCTATGCCGCAAAGGAGTAGCCGATCTGTTAATCTCTTTTTTTTGCATCCAACTCGACTCTCAATAAAAGAGGAACACATCGCCAACCATCCCGCGGTTCGAATGCTCCATTGTAGATGTGCGGCTTATACAACATTCGGTTCGCAAAGTATTCTTCTCCCTGGACGTCAGAAAGTTGAGCAAACCTGATGGAATCCTTCCCATTGTGCTGAAGACCTGTACTCCGGAGTTGGCACCGGTTTTAAAGCATATTTTCCTGAACTCCTAATCCCAAGGAGTACTCCAAAATTCTTGGAAACAGCTTTGGTCCACCCGATTCCTAAAAAGGCGACCGCTCAAACCAATCCAACTAAAGGCCTATCGCCATTACCTCCTTGTTCTCCAAAATAATGGAGTCTATTGTAAACTACCAGCTCATGAGGTACCTTGAGAATCACCAGCTGATTAGTGACCGCCAATATGGTTTCCATCGTAGTCGATCAGCTGGATATCCTCTGTTCTATCTGACTCAAAGATGGGCGGAGGCAGTAGACTTCAAGGGGGATGCTTTGGACGTTAATTTGTACATAGCGAAGGTCTTCAATCGGGTCTGGCACAAAGCCCTTCTTTCGAAGCTTCCTTGCGTTTTCTTACTGATCGAAGCATCAAGGTCATAGTTGATGGTGCATACTCTAATTACAAGCCTATTAACGCTGGTGTTCCTAAAGGCTGCATGCTTTCATTAACGCTGTTTCTTCTGCATATCAACGATATGTTGCAAACTGGTAAAATTCACTACTATACAGGCGACAGCAGTGGTGATGCTTTATTCACCAGTCGTGTTAATATTTCTCGGCAAAACGTCACCGAGTACCGGGACAAACTTGTGTCTAAAGTCGAGACTTTGTTGAACGAAAACTCCGACCTGGGAGCGACTAAATCTAGTCCAATTCAATCCACAGAAGACAAAAGTTTGCGCTGTTACCACTAAAAAGAACCCCTTTGTTGAATCTTCTCAGTTTCAATGCACTGCTGCCACAGCTAGCATCGGAATCCTCGGCGTCGGCATATCGAATAGCGTGCAGTTTCGTGATCAATTGGAGGGGAAGGCCAAATTGGCCTCTAAAAAAGCTTGGCATGCTCAGCAGCACAACTTTACAAAGCGCAAGTTCAGCCCCACAAGGAATACTATTCTCATCTCTGGGCCGAGGCACCCCTGTCACCCCGGGGCACACTAGGCCGCATCTAGCGCAGAGCTTTGAATCGTCGACGACCGAGTTCTTTCTGATCGGCTCGATTCACTAGCGCAGCATAGTAATGTTGCATCTCTTCGCATTTTCTATTGCATCTACCACAGGGAGTGTTCTGAGGAATTGTTCGGAATTATTCCAGCCGCCAAATTTCACGAACGCACATCGCGTCAAAATTCACGGTACCATCCTCACCGTTTGTATAATTGGCGGTCCATCACGTTTACCCACACTATGAGTTTTCTGCCTAGTAAAACTTCTCTGTGAAATTGTTTACCACTGACGATTTTTACGGATTGATAAGACTTAGGGACCTTTTCAGAAAAAGAGCTTACTCCTTTTTAAAAACGCACGCACCTGCAACTTCCCTGGTGTTCCCTGGTGAGCCGCATGCTCGTTTGCTTCCTTTTATATAAAAAAGATTATTTTTCTAAGGGCCTAAACTTTATTTAAAAAGCCGGGAACTCATCTGCAATTTCCCTGACGTTGCGATTGTTCATTGGCGGCAGTATTCACTCACCATCAGCTGAGCTGCCAGCTCGTTTGCAACCTTTAGTACATATAAAATCTAAATTGGAAAAAAATTAAAAATGTAATAATCGATTAACTATGATCTCAAAAGAATTGATTGAATAATAATATTGAATCTTGAATTATATAATAAATACGCGATACCTTACGTTTATATTACTCATAGTAAACGAGAAGACGAAATATTCTACACTTTTCACTACATAATGTGTTTGCTGGAAGTGATGCAATATACTGACGTTACGTATCTCAAGCTTACGTTTAAGACATAGCAGGGCGTGCGAAATTTGTATAAACTTTAATTTTTGTTTCATTAATGTCGAGTTAGTTTACAGATTTATTTGTCCCACTGGCACAAGTACTAATTTCTGAGAGCATTATGAATTATGTCCTCCAGACCGAATTTCGACAACGGTAGTCAGTCTCAACGGAGAATAGCTATCAACACATGACAGGATTATAATGCCCGAGTGTATGCCCAAACATATGTAGGTGCACTCTCTATTCCCTCATTCTCTTAGTCCGATGGGACAGTAATCCGAGATGACCGGAGTAAGATAAGGTGAAGGGACACCGGCTTTACGTGCTTTCCGAGAGAGGGGTTAACAACGTACACTTCCTGACTCTGGGCTGCTACTGAGAATTTTAATGACAATAAAAACTCAATAACTGATTCCAATCCGAGACCTCATGATCAGTAACGATGAGTAGATTATAACAATACTTATTGAACGTCACTTTTTTAATTTACCGCTGGTTCGCAAAAAAAACCTCTAACAGGACAGTTAGGATTAAAGAGCAATAAGTTTATATTTAATAGAGCCACGCTGTAGCTGATTGGTTGAAACGGGATGGGATCGCATTCTCGTAGTACACCAGCGCAAAATAGCAGCTTTATGCTACTGTGGTTTCGTATAGTTAGTGTAGAGAACCGGAATCCATTTACCGTCAGGTGAACAGTGTCCTCGTTTGTGACCCTTTTTCTATTAAAATAGTCCGACGTACTGTTTTAATTTACTGTTCGTAGATTTGACTTGTTCTCAAAATTCCTTAAATATTGAGCACATAATAAAATTAAGACTTAAAATCGCAATTTTCAATTTCATTGGTGCCGGCGGGTACTGAGCCCGGAGGTTATTTTTACTGTGATTTTTATATCGAGCGCTTAGTCTCTGATCTAACATACCTCTCTCAGCTTTGTTTCATTAATTACAGCAATTTGTAAGTCCAACATGCAACTTTATGCTAATTAATCATGGCCATCATCATCAACAGGACGTTTTTGTGAAACTTTCTCTCACCAGCGGTATAAATTCCGGTACGATTATGATATCTTCTTTCATGTTTTAAAATAAACTTAAGCGTCGGTCTTTAGTTATAGCCTCGTTTTACTACTGGAACAAGACTTTCTGTTTCCAAGAGATTTTTTAACCTTTAAGTAGTGATGTGGGTTGGATGACTCATAAATGGTGATGTGACGTTTTATAGACGTCTACGCAATTTATGTCAATAGTATGAACTTAATTATTAATTAAAAATTTTTTGTATAAAATCAAAATAAAAACCCTCTTTTTAATGATATAGACTAAAATTAAACCCAATTTAAGCATTAATCAACATTTATTAGGACATTTGGCAAAAGTTACGAAAAAATCACATTCTATAAAAGACGTACTTATTAAGTGTTATGATTATTTCATACATATACAAACAGACTTATTTTTTAACAAAAAATAAAATTTCTTACTTCTTCAACTTAATTACTAAAATAATATAGGAACTACCACAGAAACAGACTTCTCATTTCAGTCTCAGTCAGTACAGTCGCTGCAGATTGTTTTGGAACAGCCTATGCATATAGGCTTATGACATGCAACGCATTTGTACCTTGTGCGTCGCTTCAGCCTTGCTGGACACACCTTACAAGTCTTTTTGTCATTGTCACCAACAGCTGACTGAATGCGGCTAGGTTCTGGCGGTAAATCTTCGCCAAGAATTCGTTTCATTGTCAGTCTTAGCTCTCTTGGAAGAAGTTCATTGTAGATTCGTCGTTGTAAATGTGGTAAAACTAATTCTCGGGCAAGATCCTGTAAGAATCGTCCTCTTGATATGTCTAATACGTCAGCACACTGCCTATAAAGCACAAAGGCATTCACTCCGCTCAAGTCTAGCAATCTGAAAAATAATGCTAAAGGCCATCTGCGAGTGCGGCGGCTACAGGAATAGTTCGAACATTTTTTTTCAACTTCATCAACCTCACCCTTTGTCTTATTATACTCCATTATGATAACCGGTTTCTTGCTAACGGGATCAATTTCGGACGTGTGATGCATGGACGAAATCAGTAAAACTGCTTTAGATTTCTTGGGAACATAAGAAACCAAAGTAAAGTCTTTTGTAAATCCATGCAATGCTGTTTCAGGTTCTCTTGTTTTGGACGCTTGAAATTCAGGTGGAATGTGACGTTTATTTTTTTTAGAGTTCCAACATAAGTCAAACCTCTCTGTTTTAGCTGCTCCATTAGCTCATAAGAGCTGAACCAGTTGTCAGCAGTGATGTTACGATTGGTGTTCTCAAAGTCTTTACAAAGTCGCAAAACAGACTGTGTAGGAATTGCAAACTTTTGTCATCTTCTGGTAAACCTAAACCGTCGAATTCCTTACCACAGTAGATATAAGCATTATAGACATAAAATGTCTCAGCATCACAAACTAACAAAATTTTAAGTCCGTATTTTGCTCGTTTTTTGGGCATGTAAATTATGAACTTGCATCGGTCTCTAAAGGGAACAAGCATGTCATCTACGCATAAGCATAAGCACCGGGTACATAAACTTTTTTTGCAATTAGATATAAACTTTCAAGTATATCCGAAATTGCTACCAGTTTGTCAGTCTCTAGTCGTTGCTGTCTGGTTTCTACATCGCCAAAGCGAATGCAGTTCAAAAGTGTAAGAAATCTATACTGAGACATAACTGCACGAAATATCTCTCGGCCTGAACCTAAGTAGCTAAGATACGAGTGTATTTGGCATTCTCATAGTTAGATTTGAAGACAGATGAGTAAAATAATAACCCGAAGAAAGCCTTTCATTTCTTCTGCGTCCGTGTTCCGAGGCTCAAATTTTTCCTGATTTTTATATGTTACCCGTATCTGGGCGAGTTTTTTTGTTGATACATTCAATTTATTTTGTCAGTAATATCGTCATCCATAAAATGTCTCCACAAGGTTTCTAGGTTGGTGAATGCTCTAGGCTGTTATATAGATATGTCAGCCAAGTTGTGGCTTAGTGAACGACAGTTACGCATCACTGGTTCATCGCTTGACCATTTAAAACCATTACTACCTATGTAGTATCTTTGGGATTCTGTGTGTATATTATCTTGTATTGAAGATAGACCTGAATCTTGCATCGCAACTGAACTGCGGGGTGATCTTTGTCGTTGAGATTGAGTTTCTTCATCCTCAGATTGTTCTGAAGCCGAGTCATGATCACTGTGCAAACAGAAATCTGGATCCACTTCTTCATCGTCCACAACACTGAACTCTCGCTCCAACTCAGCCTCTATCCACTGACTTAAGATCTTTTCTTTTGTCGAAGTATTTAGAGCTACTCGCTTTCGCTTATTTCCTGAAGGTCCAGGTTTATCCATCTAAAATAATAACGTACACAGTGAGGTGACGAATAAGAGACACTTAGAAAAAAATACACTAATACTGTAGTGACGTCTAATAAATCATTTACGCAAATACTGACTTCACGTCTCAGGGACACCAAACGGTCGTACAGGTACAGGTGTTGCTGCTACGAGCGCGAGCACTCGACTGACCGATCACATCACCGAAACCCGAAGGTAGCGGGAGGGGGCGGGAGCGTCTTTAAAAAATTAACGCCACGAGACTGATTTTTGCATCGAGGACGTCTGTGAGACACCCACGTCACTACTTAAAGGTTAAATATCATATAATAAGTAATGCTAAAACGAAGCAGTAATAATTGTTTTCAGAATAATGTGTTTAACTACTTTAGCGAGATGGCGTAAAAATTAATTTCGTTCTTATTAAATTTCATTTTACCGTGTTGTGGCGGTGTAAGAATATCCACTACTCAGTAATTAATAATTTTTTTATTACATGTCACAAAGTACAATGTTGGTATAATATATTAACGGAGTATATAACTCCCTGTAAGGGGGGTAGCAGTTTAAGATAGAGTTTTAATGTTAATTAATATATAATTAAAATATTTAAAATACACATTCATTTTAAATTAAATTCCAATAAATACTATAAGTCAACTATTGTTTATTCGAATCAGTAAATATCAGTGAATATTAATACCGTAGATGTCGTTAGTCGCGACAGAGGGAAACAAATCAGGAGATGGGCAGCAGCGTCTTCCTAATAACGACTAAAAATAAGAATCTGCAGTTACTTACCTAATCGTCAAGCGTGGCAATGACTATAACAAATATCCCCCCCCCCCCCCACCATGCAGCAATATATGTGAGAGGCCTGTGTTCAGCAGTGGACTTTAATAGTTTAAGTAAATTTTAATAAATGTATGCTTCCGTCTCGAACAGATACCAACCCTACAGAGTTATACTGTAACGCTCTGTTGCCTCTTCTACTACGAGAGACGAATGCTTTGTTCTTCCGAAACGATTTAGATTTATGAATGTGCATATCGTCGCATATTGCGCGCCACGTAGCTGCAAGTGCAACGTCACAATACGTGCGGTAGTTGTATAAATAGATCTCAACCGTGAAGAGAATAACAGCGAATTAATAAAGCGACAGTAGCGTAATGGTAGAGTGCGGACCGCGAACTCAAGTTTGTGATGACGAATCCGCTAATCGACTACTTTAAGCATACCATTAATGGTTGAAGGAAATATTGGTAATGAAAATAAAAATAATTTATTTGACGGATTACAGATTCAGCCTTTTTCAATTTCTTCCTTATTTAAGAGTGCGACGTAAACATATCAGTAAAGAAGTGAGAGTGTTATTTTGCATTACAATTAAGCAAATTTTTTAAATATCATTCTAAAACAACGTGGTTATAAACAACTTTCAAGTGTTCAAAAAACAATTAATTACAAACTTACCAAAACTTTATTAACATTTTTTAAAACTGTGAGTGAAAACAAAATTTGAAATTGGAAAATTTGTGTAAAATGATTGTTGTGTTAATTGTAATAATATTGTAAATACGGTGTTACTAAATTTCAAATAAACTCATTATTTCTACGTTTAACGAAAGTTTTGATAACTAGAACGTTATTTTGACTTCAATATTATGTACTAGATTGGATTAATGGATTGTAACACATATGGTTACCGAACGATTTCAAGAAATCTGAGTTCTAAACCAGCCTAATTAGTTTATAGACTTTTTTATCAGACATAGTTTTTACTAGTTGTTTAATGTTGTAGTAATTTAAAATTTATGTTTAAGTCTTAATTTCACTTAATTTACCTTTTATTTCTTGTTTATACTTTGTATAATTTTGAACACTACTTCTGTTATTTATTTAATTATTTTTTTAATTTGATATTTGTTTGACTTTTTATTTTACATTGCAAAGTTCTTAGATAATTGACATTGAATAAAATCGAATAAAATTATGGAAAACATTACAATGAGAAGACGAAAGAGAACTTTCTCTGATGACCCTGAGAACTTCCAAATAAGTCAGTCGTTAACAAATTACTCTCTGTTTGATACAACTGGTCACAGTGACCACATAATCCACGCCCTAAATAAATCAACTGTCGATGAGTTAAGCCTACAATTGTCCTCAGTAAAAACGGAACTAGAATCAGCACACAATGAAATTGCAGACCTAAATTCGCATATTCAATTATTTAATAAAATTACAAGAGAAAGACAAAACTATACACTGCTTGAAAAACCTTACTGGTGATGGTAAGATTACTTGCACACCCATTGCAAAGCGAACACCTATTCCATTAAGGAAAAAATGATTTATTTGCAAACTAAGACGCCTAGAATATCACCACTAAGTGCCGTGTAGTGGCGGTTGAGAATATACACTACCCCATATCTTCCCGTGGGTTTCGTAAGAGGCGACAGAGGGACACAGAAAGGAGATGGGCAGCAGCATCTTCCTAATAACAACAATAACATAATAAAAAACTGCGGTTGCCAACCTGCTCGCCAAGTGTGGCAACTATGGCAAATATCCCCCATGAGTAACGACGCAAATTAACGACCCCCAGTCCCCGGCGACCCCGCTATTCCTGGCTACGTTGGCGACCATGGTAACGGCGGGGCAGGGGGTGCTAAGAATCTCCGGTGGAGGTTCGGTTGCCACCTACGACGACTCGACCTGGCAACGTATAACGCACGCAACCTGAGGACTGACGAGAAGATACTGGAGCTGGAAGAAGAGGTAGACAAGTTGCGCTGGCATATTATTGGATTATCTGAGGTCCGAAGAGAGGGGGAGGACACGGTGATTCTCGAATCCGGCAACTTGTTCTATCACTGGGAGGGCGACCATCTGTCCCAAGGAGGTGTCGGATTTATCGTCCACAAGTCTCTCGTCAACAACGTTGTAAAGATTGGGAGTGTGTCGACGAGGGTCGCGTACCTGATACTCAGAATCACCAAACGGTATTCGCTGAAGGTCATACAGGTCTACGCACCTACCTCGGCACATCCCGATGAGGAGGTGGAGGAAATGTATGAGGATATTTCTAGAGCCATGCATTCCTCCAAAACCCACTACACGGTGTTGATGGGAGACTTAAACGCAAAACTAGGCACAAGAGAAGGCGGTGAGCTGAAGTTATGGAAATTTGGAGTAGGGCAACGGAACCGTAGGGGCCAGCAGCTGGCTGACTTTATGGAGAAAGAGGGACACTTTATGATGAACTCTTTCTTCCAGAATCGGCCCCACAGGAAGTGGACCTGGTCGAGCCCCGACGGTTCGACAAAAAATGAGATTGACTTCATTATGACGACCAGATACCAACTGTTCAGTGATGTCTCAGTGATCGCAAGGGTGAAAACTGGCAGCGATCACCGAATGGGTAGAGGCACACTGAACCTAAACGTTAAGTTGGAGAGGTCTCATCTAATGAAGTCAACGCTCCGTCCCCCTCGTGCTCTGATCCAAAATCCCGAGACTTTTCAGCTCGAGTTTCATAACCGCTTTCAGTACCTAGAAGATTGCAATGCAGTGGATGATATGAATGACAAGCTCGTGGAAACTGTCCATGCAGTCGAAGCTAAGTTCTGCAAGACCCGCCGCGGAAGAACACAAAAACTCTCCGATCACACTCTTAATCTCATGGCTGTTAGACGAGAGATGAGGCTGCAATCGTCAAAAGATTTGACAGCATACAGGCAACTGAACAGATAGATCTCCAAATGCGTGCGGCGAGATTTACGCAACTTTAATACTGCTCATATTAAAGAAGCGATCGAGCGGAACCAGGGTTATGAGAAAGCCTTTGATTCCGTCGAAATTTGGGCGGTGCTACAGTCCCTTCAGCGGTGCCAAGTTGACTGTTGGTATATCGAAGTTGTAAAGTGTTTGCACAGTAGGGCTACGATGGCTATCCGAGTACAGAACCAGAGTTCGAAACCTATCCAACTGCAGAGAGGTGTAAGACAGGGTGACGTTATATCCCCGAAACTCTTCACCGCTGCGTTGGAAGACGTTTTCAAGCTACTGGACTGGAAAGGATACGGTATTAACATCAATGGCGAGTACATCACTCACCTTCGATTTGCCGATGATATAGTCCTTATGGCAGAATCGCTGAAGGACCTTAGCACTATGCTCAATGTCCTCAATTGTGTCTCCCAACGGATAGGTGTTAAGATGAACATGCACAAAACAAAGATCATGTTTAATGTCCATGTCACACCTATGCCGGTAGTTGTCGGGAGCACTATGCTCGAAGTTGTTGACGAGTACGTTTACCAGAGTTAAATAGTCCGACTAGGTAAGTCCAACTTCGACCGAGAGGTCAATCGACGGATTCAACTTGGCTGGGCAGCGTTCGGGAAATTACGACACATCTTCTCGTCAGGTATACCTCAATCTCTGAAAACTAAAGTGTACAACCAGTGCCTGTTGCCAGTGATAACTTACGGATCAGAGACGTGGTCCTTCACTGCTGGCCGTATGAGGACGCTCAAGGTCACTCAGCGAGCTATGGAGAGGGTTATGCTCGGAGTTTCTCTACGTGATAAACTCAGAAATGAGGATATCCGCAGTAAAACCAGAGTGACCGACATAGTCCAATGGATTAGTAAGCTGAAGTGGCAATGGGCCGGCCATATAGCTCGAAGAAGCGATAATCGATGGGGAAGAAATGTTCTCGAGTGGCAGCCTCGTACCGGTAGGCGACTACGCCTACCGGTAGAGGGGGTCGCCCTACACTAGTAGGGCGACCCCCCTAGATGGAGTGACGACCTGGTAAGACATGCAGGAAGTCGATGGATGCAGGTGGCCCAGGACCGTGCTTTGTGGCATTACTTGGGGGAGGCCTATGTTCAGCAGTGGACTTGTGAAGGGCTATAATGATGATGATAATGATATAAATCCTACTAATACGGGTATAACAAATGAATACAAAATTGAAAATGAACCCAAAGATAAAGAGACTTCAGACCATGTACATGCAAAAATGGAAAAAATTACCATAAAGAAATTGAAAATACTTCGTCAACACCAAAAATCATAATCTTAGGAGATCAACAAGTACGAGGGCTCGCTCGAGAAATGTATAAGCAGAGATGTAAAAACAACTGGAACAATGTTTACTCTGTTTCTGGAATATGCAAACCAAATACAACCAGTGCACCTGCATATTAGTTAGGAAGGAATTAGATTATCAACTCATAAAAAACCTACCGAACTCGCTAATTTATACATTTGAATTTTGTGCTATTGAGATAGTTACACTAGGTATTTGCGTAGTATAATAATAATAATAATAATAATAAAAAGGCGTAGGGAATTGACGACCCCATCGCCCGCTGACGTAACAGTTAAGTGACAAAACTGCTACGTCAACGCAGTCAGTCAGCGCCTTGCGAGAGGTGTGAGCGCCGTGCCTCGGCAGAATTTAGGTGCAGAGGCCCATTCGTGCTTATGGCTACACACGAAACGGTGCCGGGCCTGGGCGTCTCCCGTTAATGGACGCCCAAATAGTGGATGATGGATAAGAAGATAGTGCGCGAAGGGCCGCTGCCTGGGGGTCGTCGGGGCGCGTCTGGAGCTGGCGCTGGACGCGGCAGCATGCGGGCCGCCAGCCAAGCGCGAGGAGCTCCACGGTCACCTAGCAGCCCTCCACATCCATCATCCCCACCAGAAGGCTGAGGGTCGGCTGGGTCTTCTCGGACTCAGCAAGCGGCACCCACCGCTGGTGGAGCACGTCGCATGCATTGGTCACAAGCAATGAATGCAAACGCACTGCGGGCGTACTTTAGGGAAAAAGGGAAAGAAACTGGATGTTTGGCGTATCGGGCTAGGATACATCGTCTTTTTGCTGAGCTGGAGCCATCTTTAACCGTCACAGAGCAAAACCTGGCAGACCGAGTTCGGTATATCTTGCGCTCAAATATATTTGATGTCGCCGAACTCGAACGGCTACGACGTGAGGCTGTTCCCTCGTCGGATGAGAATGCTACTTTTGTATGCTACGGCTACAAATGGTAGAGCAACCCGCAAACGTGGATGCCGCCGTGAATACCCCAGTTGTGGTTGATTCAAACGATGATGGAACAGTCGCCCAGGAACTGGAATTAGAGCATATGAGGAGTACATTGGAAGAGGCGATTGTGGAAACGCGCAGTACGCCTCTCGAAAATCGACCGCGACTTCCCCGCATAGCCCTAAGCAAGCGGAATCGGGCTGTCGTGAGAGCTCTGAACCCAATGCTGGTGACCTATTTGGAAGCCAGCCGGGACCTTTGCGAGACGGACTCAATTCTTTTTGGCGCCGCGCTGGCAGTCTGCCGTATCATAGGCGCCAAGGTTTCCACGGCTGGACGCGCTACTGGCCATAGTAGCGCTATCCCAGCATGGAGAAGAAGAATTGAGGAACGTATCGCAAAGGCTAGAGCTCTCATCGGCAGACTGATATGCTTCAGATCAGGCAATAACAGGCCAAGAATTATGCGCACCGTCAGGATGGCGTTTGCTGGGACAAATGTCAGTTTGTCCCAGCCGGATATAACGCAAAAACTGACGGAGCGCATAGATGATCTGAAGCAAAGAATCGCTGCTTGGGGAAAGCGTATCGAGAGGTCGACACGGTTCAACCAGAATCGTCTCTTCCAGAGTGATCAGAAGAGGCTCTATGAATCATTGGAGCGACCAATGGTAAGTGGAACGGGTCCAGCACCGAATCAGGCCGACACTGTAGCATTCTGGCGCGGCCTGTGGTCAGAGCCCGTAAACCACAGCGGGGGCCCTTGGACGGAAGTTGTGGCGAATCAGTGTGCGGGTATTATGCCGATGGACCCCGTCATCATAACGCCGGATGACGTAGCTGAAGCGGTCCGTAGGGCCCCGAACTGGAAAAGTCCGGGGATTGACGGGCTGCATCACTAATGGCTGAAGGGGTTCATGGTGTGTCACTCTGTGCTCGACCGACAGTTTCAAGAGGCTCTCAACCAGAAGTCGCTCCCAAGCCTCTTCACTACTGGGATCACTCATTTGGTTCCTAAAGATCAGGGTGCCACATACCCGAGCAAATACCGCCCCATCACGTGTCTACCGAATATATACAAGACACTAACATCCATTTTGAGCGCGAGAATCGCTCGTCACCTGGACTCAAATCAGGTGATGTCGCGCGCTCAAAATGGATGTCAGGGCGGCGGTCGTGGAACCAAGGAACCACTTCTCATTGACGCGGTCATTGGCAAAGTGGTGAAACGCAACCGTCGGAACTTCTCCGCCGCTTGGATAGATTACAGAAAGGCATTTGACTCGGTGCACCATACATGGCTAAAGAGGGTCCTCGAGCTGTACAAGATTGACTGTACAGTTCGAGACTTCCTCGGGCAGTGTATGGGGCAGTGGATTACGATCCTCTGTCATCTGGGCGAGCGGATGACGGCTGCGGAAAGCTGCATAAGGATAAGAAGGGGTATATTCCAGGGCGACTCTCTGAGTCCAATCTGGTTCTGCCTCTCTTTGAACCCTCTCAGTACTTTACTGGAGGGCTCCGGGAGGGGATTTTAGCTTCGAAAGGGAGGTACAAAAGAGACCCACCTTTTCTATATGGATGACCTCAAATTATTCGCCTCCAGTCGCTCCCATCTTATGGAATTGCTAAACATCACTTGTGAATTTAGCAATTCTATTGGAATGGAGCTGGGGACGGATAAGTGTGCGGTACTCCATGTTTAAAATGGAAGGGTTGTTTACTCTGAGGGCGTAGCCTTATAGCCCTTTCCGAGGCTGAAACATACCGATACCTGGGTGTGTCACAGAACATCGGTATCGATGAGGCTGGTATGAAACAGTCAGTTTGCGACGTGTTTTATGCACGCTTGACCAAAGTGCTTAACAGCCTCATGTCCGGTGTGAATAAGACACATGCATATAACGGTTGGGTCATGCCTGTCCTCATACCTTTGGCATACTCAGGCGGAGTCAGACTGAACTTAACGCCCTGGATAGAAAAGTCCGCACTACAATGACGTCCCATAGGATGCATCATCCGAGATCGTCGGTAATGAGGCTGTACTTGCCGCGAAAGCATGGTGGGCGTGGCTTCCTGAGCGCGCTCACCATGCACAATCGCGAAGTGTGCAGCCTCCGTCATTACTTCCTGGCGAGATCGGATGATCCATTCTATAATGACGTCATTTGTAGTGATAAAGGACTTACCCCTCTATCCTTAGCCAACGAGCAATGGCAAGACCCGGCAGTACAGAGCATTTCTGACCGGGAGACCGTATGGAAGGAGAAGGAGCTCCATGGGAGGTACTACAGGGCTCTACATGAGCCTCACATAGATACAGCCGCCTCCCTCAACTGGCTACGTTTCGGTGACCTCTTCGGGGGAAACCGAGGGTTTTGTCTGTGCAATACAGGATCAGGTTATTAAGACCAACAACTATCGGAGATACATCCTAAAGGATGGCATTGTCGACGTCTGTCGAGCTTGTCGCCATCCCGGGGAGTCACTTAGGCATGTCATCTCCGGTTGTTCGGCGCTTTCTAACTCTGAGTACTTGCACAGGCACAACCTAGTATCCAAAATTCTACATCAGGAGCTCGCTCTGAAATACGGTCTCGTGGACCGGAAATTGCCGTATCACAAGTACTTGCCGGAAGCCGTGCTCGAAAATGACCGTGCCAGGCTCTACTGGGACCGGGCCATCATCACAGATAGGACTATTCTTGCGAATAAGCCTGATATTGTGCTGATGGACCGGGCGCAGTCAAGAATATTTTTGATCGACATTACCATTCCGTATGACGAGAACCTCGTGAAAGCCGAAACAGATAAACAAACAAAATATCTGGACCTGGCTCACGAAGTGACCGACATGTGGGGTGGTGTGTCGACCGAAATTGTTCCTGTAGTCGTCTCTGCGAATGGGCTAATCCCAATCAGCCTCTCGGGTCATCTGAGGCGACTGGGACTCCGTGACGGACCGCTCCGGGCTCAAATGCAGAAGGCGGTGCTCCTCGATACCGCCCGCATCGTCCGCCGGTTTCTTTCCCTTTCCCCCTAACCCTCGGCCGTCTGGTCTCCCCTGCCGAGGGCTCCCATCTGTTTGGATCTTATTTATTTATGTAGTTTTTGCATTTATTTTTAAGCTATAGCATAGCTTCTATCGCGGGCCTTGAGCGCGGGGACCGAATCCAGAAATTCCGTAACGAAAAAACCTCACGCTCCTCACTCCGACGGGCACGAAGGTGTGGCTTGAAGGCCGTGCATTGTCTAACGTCGTTTCTTTTCGGCAGTCTTCGACACGGTGTTTGTGTGCGTGCAACTAGACGTATTGTACGACTCTACGAAGCTCGCACGAATCGAGACGAGCTGCTCCGAAATCGGACGAATACATAAGCAGCTGTTTATGAGAAAGTATATAGGTGTATAGGTATTTATGTACAACAGTGAATAGCTGTACTTGTAAAATTTGTGTATAAAGTGTTTTGAATATGAATGAAAGTGCGTTTATTATTTATTTATTTAATAAAAGAAAAAAAATTGTTTTCTTATCGGTCACCACGCTCAAAAAGTGTAACTTGAATTAATATCAAAGAAAAAGAAATACTGCATAAATAAAATAAATAAATAATTATAATTGCATAAGTTGATACAAAATGCTATGCAATAGCTTTACCGCGGCAGTCCCCGAGTGCCTCACGTCTTTTTTATTTTGTTTTATTGATATTTATGTACATTTATCTTTTCATTTTAATTTATAATTATATATTTATAGAACCCAACCAGGTGAGAAAATTATATAGATACCCCAATAATAATAATATTAATAATAATAAATTTATTGCCTCTAAAACACACAGTTACATTCACGTTAAAACAAAAGAACATTATAATTATTTGAGACAAAAGGAGACGACTCAGCTTTGTCTGTAACGAGATACAAATTTCATACAGAGCTGTTTTTCACTCCCTCCTCCCTGAGGTGTTGTGCGGGAGTCCAAAATAGCAGGCTCCCCATTTACCTGACTTATAATTTTAAACTACGTACAAAGTAATTAAATATTATATCAATATAATTTTTTTTAATTAAAAAAAATTTTATATTAATATTAAATCGCAAATACAAAAAAAAGATTAAAAACATTAAAGACAAAATAAAAACATTTAAAAATATGCATAAAACAACCATTACGAAATGAACTAACATCAGATTCAAAAACAACACGAGAAATAGAAAATATAAAATAAACTTTCCTTTCTTTGAACTTATATGTGTGTATTTGTGTTTGGTGTGTGTGTGTGTGTGTGTGTGTGTGTGTGTGTGTGTGTGTGTGTGTGTGTGTGTGTGTGTGTATGTATCCTTATTAATTTTTGACAAAAAAGTCCCGTAAATGTAAAAATTTAACATAGGGATGTTTCAAATTCTCTGCAGCGAGTTGTCTTTTTAACAGAGCCAATTTATACTTGGCTTTGAAGCAATCTATTGACATTTTCTTTCTCATTGGTCACATTTCAATTCTCGCTGCAGTGAATTTGAAACAACTTCTATATCTTGCTGTTTTGTGTGCGGGTGTGTGGAGGAGCATTTGTGCGTGAGAACGAATACTTCGACAGGAAATATCTTTGATCCAGGTGAGTTTTTCGAAAAGGTATTCTGGATTTTTGTTCCAAATTACCTTTTGGACTATCGAAGTATATATCTAGTGTATATATTGGATTCCAAATTCTAATATAAAATTATTTTTTGAAAAATTTGCTCAACTTCTAAATAAACTTACTAAGAAAAAATAATAAAAGAATTATAGTTTGTGGAGATTTGAACATAGATATTTTGAAAAATGATATTCATTCTAAAGAACTTTATTCTATTTTATACAATCACAACTTAAATAACCACATTTTTAAACCAACTAGAAAAATGTCGTGTATTGATTTGATTGCCAGTAATCTTCCTAATGTACAACCAAATATTCACTTTTTAGCACTATCAGATCATGAAACTTGTCAAACAATAACTTTTCAGGCAAACACAAATAAAAGTCATATTAGGAAATCGTTTTGGTTTGAGGAAAAAGAGACCTTAGTAGTGAAAACGTGAAAAAATTTCTGTCCTATATTTCGACCCTATCATTTTCTGATGTATATGAGGCTGAAGATACTAATTTGGCTTTCAACTACTTTCATGACACTCTTACCTTATTTTATAATTTGTGT
Source organism: Parnassius apollo (assembly GCA_907164705.1). Lineage (NCBI taxonomy): Eukaryota > Metazoa > Arthropoda > Insecta > Lepidoptera > Papilionidae > Parnassius > Parnassius apollo. The sequence goes on from CAJQZP010001016.1 coordinate 1,753,339, forward strand.
TTCCCTAAAATTATCGTAAAAATAACAAATAAATCTATTAAAAGTAAGTGGATTACACGGGGTATTAAAAATGTAGCATTAATAAAAGACGTTTGTATTTGAAATATCGAGTTTCGACAGCAAACAAAAAAAGATTTTTGTTATAGGATAGGGTGACAAACGAGCACACAGTCCACCTGATGGTAAGTGGTTGCTGCGGCCCATAGACATCTACATCTATCCTCGATTACAAATCAAAATGCAGACGCGTTGTCACCCGTTAGGACTAAGATGGAATGCCTTTTTTCCAGTAAAAAGAGTCTCCGGTTCTCTACATTCACCATACGAAATACAGCAGCATTAAGCTACTATTTCACGCTGGTATTCTGTGAGAGCGTGGTCCTTCTCCGGTCGAGCCGACCCATTCATGCTACAACTATACTACTAATATAACTGCAGCATGGCTCTACCACGTTAAAAATTGGAAAATATATTACAAATATACAAACATTTTAAGGAAATGCATTCTGCAAGCCCAAAAACTCGAGAATATACGCTATCTACTTAATTCTAACAACAAAAGTAAGGCAGCTTGGAAAATAATAAAAAACGTTAATAATGGTGTGGCAGTTATTAAGGTACCGTGGACATGTTAACATGTTAACATGTACACGGTATACACCGTTGAGTACCGTGGACATGTATTCATGTCCGCATTACGTGCTGCTATTTTCGTCTTAATTGATATAAAAATACAGTATATTTTTAATTGAACACTATTTCATTCGATTCTGAACGAACTAAAAAATATTCTGAAGAATTATATTTACTCGGTTACATAGACAAAATCAAATATAACAGCCACTCGCTTTTGCGCTGCTGTTGCGGTTAGTTGTGTAATCGTTGAAGTTTTGTGATTGTGATTTTAGTTGGATTTTCTTTCAAAAAACGGTAAGTAATGTTATTTATCTTTACTACGTAAAGTTTTTGAATGATCTAAGTTACAACAACAGTAACTTTTTATGTTTCAATTGATAAAAAAGTAGAAACAAAAAACCTCTACGCGAACAATTCATAACGGTCAAGATTTCTAATAAGATAATAATAGTATATTTCTTATTCGAATACCATAGTAAATACTTTTACTAGGAATTGCTAAATGTTATATCTATATGATTGTATAAGAAAAATAAAGGAAGACGCTATAATATATACACAAAAAGGTTTTGAAAATGAGGTGAGGTTTTGAAAAAGCGCGCGCAAACTGTCTATTGTCGAATTTTTAGCAAATGTTTGCAAATGAAAAAGTAGAATTATTATAATTGTTACATGCATAATTTTGATTCATTTAGGAAGAATATGTTGTATTGATTGTAAGGACATAAAAATAAAAGAAAAACTTACGATATTTCATTCATAAAACAAAATTTATTGTCAGTAAGTACACTTTATCAAGATCCGTTAGAAACAAAGAGCTGTACATAATAAAATAAACATTTAAATGTTATGGTTATTGTTTCTACTTATCGAAAATCTTATCGGCTTTAAATAACTGTAACTAAAAACTCTTTAAACATAAATGAAAAGTCGTGAGAAACATAAATATTTAAAACAAGTGCCGCCAGCTGAGGTGATGACAGAGGCCGCCGTACAAAGCTGTTTTTTTGTTATGGCGGGCGCAGTAAGGGAAAGGTTAATGACATTACTACAATAACCTCTAATGGCAATACATATTATCAGCCAGATAAAATAGCGGATGTATTTAACAATTACTTTATAAATTTAAATAATTACATTAAAACACCAAACAACATAACAACCAATAACCACTATACATCTAAATTGCCATTTTATCCCAATTCTATATATCTAGGTCCAATACATAACATTGACATTATAAAAATTATTAACTCTTTAAAAAATACAAATTCTACAGGTTGTGATGATATTAGTACTAAAATCTTAAAACAATGCTGCAAATATTTGTCTTTCCCACTAACTTACATTATTAATTTATCTTTTGTTCAAGGCATTTTCCCAACTAGACTAAAATTTTCTGTCGTAAAACCACTACACAAGAAAGGTGATAAAACTGACATAAACAATTATAGGCCCATAACATTGATATCTGTTTTATCAAAAGTGTTTGAAAAGGCCATACATACCAGAATCTATAACTTCTTTAACAAACATGAAATATTAAAAACAGAGCAATATGGGTTTACAAAAAAAAGTCAACCACCTTAGCATGTTTCAACTTAATAAAACTAATAACAACTAGCGTAAACAATAAAATACCTATAACATCTATTTTCATTGATATGTCCAAGGCATTTGACTTTGTTAACCACGAATTATTGTAACACAAACTAAGCAGATATGGTGTAAGAGGAAATGCATTAAAATTAATGCAAGATTATTTAAGTCAACGAAAACAATGCGTTGAGGTTTCAAGTTACTCAGGACGCCACAGAAAAAATTATAGATCACAAGTATTGCGAAAATAAATGCGGAGGGCCACAAGGAAGTATACTAGGATCTTTATTATTTATAATCCATATCAACGATCTTTGTAACATAACTACTCATAAATGTATGCTATATGCTGATGACATTACTATTAATATTGAAAACAATAATAAATGTTTTGACTACGAACATGAAATATATAGGACCTTGGAAACAATAATAGATTGGTTAAGACATAATAATTTACAAATTAACATCGAAAAAACTAAGATGATAAGGTTTCAGACCTATAATAGTAAACAAGAACCACTTAAAATTGATTATGGGAAAAACATAATCGAAAAAGATGACTATACTAACTTTTTAGGTGTAACAATAGACAAGTTCTGTAATTGGAAGACACATATTGATAGCTTATGTAAAAAGTTAGATAAATTTGTCTTCGTTTTATATCGGTTAAGACGAGTGGCTATCATGGAGGCCGCACTCTCTGCCTATCATGGATATGTTTCTTCGATCCTACGTTACGGCTTTTGGGTAGCGTTATGGGGTAATTCTGTCGATTTCATTAGAGCTTTTCGTGGACAGAAAAAATGTGTAAGGTCTTTATGCGGAGCACACCAATTAGATAGTTGTATTCCCCTTTTTCGCAAACATAAAATATTGCCGCATATCTTTGTTCACAAAAATAGTAATTTATTTGAAAAACACAACGATGTTGTAATTAGCACTAGTAGAGATATACATAAATTGTATGTACCAAAGCAAAGAATACAACTCTATTCAAAAAATGTATATTGTATGGCAATACATGTTTACAACAAATTGCATGTTTGTTTCAAAAAGATGAATATAGGAATCTTTAAAATTAAATTGTTTCGATTTCTTTTAAATAAATGTCATTACTCAATACATGACTTCTTAAATGATAAATTTGACTCGAATTGTATTTATTGAATTGCTGAATTTAATTTTTTGAAATGTTTTAACTAAAAATAACATGAATTGATTGATGATTGTTTCATATAGATTTAATTTCTTGTCTTAGTTTTCTACTTTATTCGAAAAATTATCTATCTGAAAATATTTGTACGCCGAAAACGGCAGAATATTTAGGATCGAAATTCTTTTGTAACAACAGTAATGTAACATATTCTGACAAATAAATCATCTTATCTTATCTTATCTTATCTTTTATTAATAGTCTAGAAACATAAATATATATTTATACCCACTAACATCTTCATATATATATATATATATATATATACAGAGTGTAGAACGTAATTTCAATAAAAAATAACAACATTTTTTTAGTCAAATCTCAATTTTTACTTACAATTATTTCACCCTAGGCATATACAAAATTCCAATCAACATATCGTAGCGCGATCTCGCGCGCAGCTGAGCGGTCAAGGCCATCAGCCCACAGTCCATAGCGTAACTGTTTCAGTGTGTCAGTCGGTCTAGCGAGTGTCTAGCGAGTGCACGTTTAAATTTGATTTAACCCCTCCGCGCCCCCCGTGCCGATATTCAACGCAAGCGGCGTTTGTTTGTGCGGAGTGTGTTTTAGTTTGTAATTATGTCGTAGACAAACGTGCAGTGGACTGAAATGGTCCGACTTTATGCCGTAGCTAGTGACAATGTGAACGAGGCTCGACGAATGTACGCAGAACTATTCCCTGGACAACCTGTGCCAAACTTTGTTGGCGGCCACGCAAAGATTACGTAGCTATGGACAGTTTACCGTGCCGGTTCATGCTCAGGGGCGTGGCAACCAGCAGCTGCCAGTTACCCTTCAAGAACGTATCTTGGATTTCTTCGCGGAGAACCCAGAGGAGAGTACCAGGCGGGCGGCCTGTATTTTCGGTGTTTCTCACTCGGCAATTTGTCAACAAACATCCGTATCACTTTCAGACAGTTCAAGAGTTAAATGAAAAGGACCACATAGTGTGGGTGGTATTTTCGCAATGGCTTATTCAAAACTTTGATAACGTTCCTATTTTATTTACGGACGAAGCAGTGTTTACAAGGTCGGGCATTTACAATGTTCATAATGAACATTACTGGAGTCAGGTAAACGAACACCGAATACGGCAAAACAGTTTTCAGCACCGTTTTTCCGTAAACGTGTGGGCAGGAATTTTAGACGGCAAACTTCTTGAAATCTATTTTATTAACGGTCACTTGAATGCACAGTCGTACATGGCTATTTTACGACATGTATTCGGCAGGATGTTGTAAAATGTGCCTCTTCGTTCACTGAGAAACCTTTACTACCATCATGACGGTGCCCTGCACATTTTCAGCTACAAATCAGGGCTATGCTGGATGAGGAGTTTCCTGGGCGATGGATACGACGTGGAGGGCCAGTGGCGTGGCCAGCGCGTTCGACCGACCTTACCCCGCTGGACTTTTTATCTTTGGGGAGAAGTGAAGCGCCGAATGTATGCAACTTAGTTCCGTAATAAGTCGGAACTCAAAACGCGAATTCTTAGTGTGTTTCGAGACTTCAAAAATGACACTGTTGTGCTTCCTAGAGTGCGTAACAATCTACGAAAACGTTAAGAGGCATGCGAGGCTGTAAATGGATCCCAATTTGAACAGCTTTTACGATTAATGTAAAAGCTGATCAAAATGGGATCCGTTTACGAGGATTTTATTTAATAGGTAAGTGTAAATAATCAATCAATCAGGCTACACATCAAGCTGAAAAACCAGTTTGTCTTGGCCTCGCTTTGTATGATCTTTACCTACAATTAACGGTCAGCTTATGCTTCAAATGTCCTTTGCGTTCCAGGGCCGCGGTATCTATAGGAATCTCTATAGGAATTTGGTGATTCTGGGCACCAGGTACGCGACCCTCGTCGACACACTCCCAATCTTTACAACGTTATTGACGGGAGTCTTGTGGACGATAAATCTGATACCTCCTTGGGACAGATGGTTGCCCTCCCGGTGATAGAACAAGTTGCTGGACTCGAGGATTACCGTGCCCTCGCCCTCTCTTCGGACTTCAGATAATCCAATAATATGCTAGTGCAACTTATCTACCTCTATTTCCAGCTCCAGTATCTTCTTGTCAGTTCTCAGAGTGCGTGCGTTATATGTTGCCAGGTCAAGTCGTCGTAGATGGCAATCCAACCTCCACCGGAGATTCTTAGCACCCCCTGTCCCGCCTTTACCATGGTCGCCACCGTAGCCAGGAATAGTGGGGACGCCGGGAACCGAGGGCCGTTTGTTTGCGTCGTTATTCATGGAGTGATATTTGCCATAGTTGCCACGCTTGGCGAGCGGTTTGGCTACCGCAGTTTTTTATTATATCACTGTTGTTATCAGGAAGATGCTGCTTCCCATCTCCTGCCTGTCTCCCTCTGTCACCTCTTACGACACCCACGGGAAGATATGGGGTAGTGGATATTCTCAACCGCCACTACACGGCAACTACACACTTTATTACACCACAGAACTTTATTTACGTAAAAAGATAAATTAGATTGACACAAAAACTTTCTTTACAATATTATAATAAAACACTATACTAAAACACTAATAAAACACTAGAAAAATTCAAAAATCAACACAATATTATTAACATGAAAATGGCGTACGAAATGAACATAGATTATAAATAAATATCCATAAATTAACCGACTTTTTATTCAACTAGATGTTAGAAAATTTCATATTGATTCTACAATGCCAAACTTTATGGAAGAGTAGTCTCTCAACATAAGTATTGATGGGTTAAAGTACTGTATGTGGGTACGGTCACATTTAACCTCTTGAATTTTGACGGAATGTCGAAGCGGTCATATTTGTACGCATTCCACTTAAGAAGTTAAAAATTAGCGCGATTCTACAATTTTTATGAGATTCTGTAATAAAATCTTAACTTCATCAGATACACAATGGAACTTCATTTCCATTGTGTATCTGATGAATAATAAAAGTGACCAAATCTACCTAAATTACAAAGGAAACACTAATGCGTCGTGGAAAATTCCAGACCGCAGCGTGTTAATGGATATATATTGTTGCGCGCCTAAGTCGACGTCATGTACCCGGCACTAGCGCCATCTAGTGTCAGGGACGGGAGCGAGGGGAGCTTTCCATAAAATGACATCACTAATATTTCAACCGACAGCGCCATCTAGTATCGAAACGAAGAACTAAGCTTCTAGAAGCCGACACTCGAACTTTCGGAGCCTTGCCGATTGGTGCGCGTATTTACTTGAACATTCTGGATGTTTCGGTGCTAATGTGTATTTATAGGCGCTGCAAAATCGGGGAAGTATGAAATTCGGCGAGACTAGCGAAGCTTCGGAGCGAAACAAAATGAATCAGTGTGATTAATTATTAGTGTTTTAAATTTTATTTGGTGTAAAGAAAATTAAAGTTAATTTTAATTTGTTAATTTTGGTAATTCAATCGGCAGTTTTTATTGTCACAAACCTCAGGCTCGTAACAACTGGTGTAAGAAGTGGGACTTTGCGGTGTGCTGTCTCAACGGAATGGTGACCAAGAGGTCGTGATAGCGTACTTCAGCAAGTCGTTGTCAAAACCGGAAAAGAACTATTGTGTCACAAGACGCGAATTGCTAGCTGTGGTAAAGTCGTTGCAACATTTTAGCAAATATCTTCTGGGACGAAAATTTCACTTACGAACTGATCATACTGCACTAAAATGGCTATTGCAGTTTAAAAATCCAGAAGGACAAGTTACGAGATGGATTGAACTACTGCAGGAATATATGACTTTGAGATCAAACATCGCAGCGGAAAATCTCACGGCGACGTGGATGCATTGTCAAGAAGACCTTGTCCTGAAGATTGCAACCATTGTACTAGGCAAGAGAGTAAGAAAGTGCTATCCGTGAGGATGCTCAGGACAGACCACCCCGGCAACGAGTGGAAGGACAGCTTACTACATGCACAGCAGGAAGATCCGGACATCAAGCCGATTCTGGAATGGATAAAGCCCAGTGCTCCCAAACCCAAGTGGAGCGATGTCTCAGCGATGAGTTCGACTACTAAAAGCTATTGGGCTCAATGGGACAGCTTGCTGCTTCAGGATGGAGTTCTGTACCGTAATTGGGAAAATTTTCGGGGAGACAGCTGTCATTTGCAAATGGTTGTCCCTAAAGCTAGAGTACCGGATGTTCTACAGCTGTACCATAATGATTATTCTGGAGGCCATCTGGGAGATAAAAGAACTCTACTGAAGATCCGAGAACGGTTTTACTGGGTCCACTGTCGAAACGATGTCGAGGACCGGTGTCGCAAATATGTATGTATGTACAAGTTGTGCGGCTGTAAAGGGACCTCAGACACGTAGTAGAGGTGCGTTGAAGTTGCACAATATTGGTGCACCATGGGAGAGAATAGCCAATGACGTGGCGGGGCCGTTTCCGGAGAGTGAAAGCGGTAACAAGTATTTCATGGCTGTGATTGATTACTTCACTAAGTGGCAAGAAGTCTTCACCATTCCAAATCAAGAAGCTTCATCAGTTGAAGATAAACTAGTTCATGAAGTCTTCCATCTTTTTGGAGTACCTTTAGAGATTCACAGCGATCAAGGAAGGAATTTTGAGTCTCAAATATTCCAGGAAACTTGCCGAGTTATGGATACTCATAAATCAAGAACGACTTCTTATCACCCGCAGTCTGATGGAATAGTACAACGATTTAATCGGACATTGGAGAGGTACCTAGCAAAAGTTGTAGATAATCGGCAACGAGATTGGGACAAGCACATACAACCGTTTTTGTTGTCATATCAAAGCGCTGTTTACAAAAGTACATCAGTGACACCAGCTTTCGCAAACTTTGGAAGAGAATTACGGCTGCCTGCAGACCTGATCACCGGGATACCACCTGATGCCCCATGCAGTATAACCGATTATGCAAATGACTTGCGGAACAAAATGAATGACATTTATGAGCACGTCAGACAATCGGGCCAGCAAATGTCTGAGAAGATGAAAACCCGGTACGACCGCAAAATGAACAATAAAGGCTTCGACAAAGGTTCACTAGTGTGGTGTCACAATTCAGTCCGCAGCAAAGGGAAATCTCCTAAGCTTCAAGCTAAATGGGACGGCCCGTATCGGAATGTAACCAAGATCAACGATGTAACCTACTGGATACAGAAAGGCGCAAGAGGGAGTCCTAAGATCGTCCACGTGAATCGCTTGGCGCGTTATTATGGGGCCGATTATGCTCGGTACGAGCATGTCTTAGGAGGGGGCAGTGTTGCGCGCCTAAGTCGACGTCATGTACCCGGCACTAGCGCCATCTAGTGTCAGGGACGACAGCGAGGGGAGTTTCCAGAAAAATACATCACTAATCTTTCAATCGACAGCGCCATCTAGTATCGAAACGAAGAATTAAGCTTCTAGAAGCCGACACTCGAACTTTCGGTGCCTTGTCGATTGGTGCGCGTATTTACTTGAATGTTCTGGATGTTTCGGTGCTAATGTATATTTATAGGCGCTGCAAGATGCGATCGAGGAAGTATTGAATTCGGCGAGACAAACGAAGCTTCGGAGCGAAATAAAGTGAATCAGTGTGATTATTGATGTCTTGTCAAATTTTCGTCCTGTCGTTGAACTACGAGAATGAGGGATTAGAAAGTGAACTTGTGCTAGCACATACACTCTTGTGTGATAATTAATTATTAGTGTTTGGTGTAAAGAAAATTAAAGTGTTAATTTTGGTAATTCAATCGTCAGTTTTTACTGTCACAAACCTCAAGCTCGTAACAATATACATACATATATATATATATATATATATATATATATATATATATATATATATATATATATATTATAGATGGAAAATTGTGAAAGATGTGACGGTGGTAGAGCCACTAGAGCCACGCGGCAGGTTTGCTGTTGCACGTATGGGCTAGCTCAAACCGGGGTGTTACCACTACCTCACAGACTACCGGCTTGAAGTGGAATCTCTGCTTCCGCGTTTTGTCTGGTGAGTTTAGGTGGCCGGAGGTGCAATTCCTCTCCCCCCTTAGCATGGTAGCGGAAGTAAGTGAAGATCTACCCCAGGAGGGTACCAGTACCCCTGGTGAATCCCTCGCTGAGCATCCACGACCATGTTTCTCCACTCCTGAGCGTGGGTGATCAGGCTGCCCCGCGTATTCGGAAGGAGGGGGTGGGGCAAAATTCCGCTTAGTACTACAACTGCTAGGGGCATCCTGAGCAACAAGACCAAGGTGACCCCTGCCACACTATCCGTGAATTACTGCAATATCAGGGGACTTCATTCTAACCTAAATGCCGTCCACTACGATCTCGAGACGGCGAGGCCGGCTCTGCTCTTTAGTACCGAGACGCAGGTGTCCTCTCCGGCTGATATCTCGTATCTCTCGTGCCCGGGGTACAAACTGGAACACTCCTTTGTGCCTCGGGCTGGAGTTTGTGTATACGTCAGAGACGACATCTGTTCTCGACGCCTCGGCAGTCTTGAAGGTTCGGACCTGTCCATCATTTGGCTACGCGTAGAAAGTGACGACCATCCGCGCATATACGGGTGCCTCTATAGGTCCCATAGCGGTAATGCTGAAACAGACCGACTCTTCGACTACGTCCAAATGGCTACAAATACGTTGCTACAGCAGATCCCCACCGCAGAGATTGTGATCCTCCGCAATTTTAACGCCCACCGCGCCAAATGGCTTGGTTTTCGTTCAACCCATCATGCGGGAAGATCTGTTCATGATTTTGCCTTGGCATATAGTCTGACACAACTGGTTACTTCTCCTACGCAGATTCCAGATTTGGAGGATCATGCACCTTCCCTGCTGGATCTTCTACTGACCTCTCATTTGGACGGATATCAGATTTCCGTCGACGCCCCTTTAGGCTCCTCAGACCATTGTCTTGTCTTCGACGGCGTCTTTTCCGGTACTCGTACTCCCTAGGCGTAGTCCTAAAATCATGGAAGACGGCTTTCATCCACCCGATCCCTAAAAAATGCGAACGCTCAGACCCGTCCAACAACAGGCCCATCGCCATCGCTTGTTCTCCAAAACAATGTAGTCCATTGTAAACTGTCAGCTCATGAGGTACCTAGAGGATCATCAGCTGATTAATGATCGCCAATACGGTTTTCGTCGTGGTCGATCAGCTGTTGACCTTCTGGTATACCTAACTCATAGATGGGCGGAGGCAATAGAGTCCAAGTGGAAGGCATTGTCCGCTTTACATTGCAAAGGCCTTCGATCGGGTTTGGCACAAAGCGCTTCTTTCGAAGCTCACCTTCTATGGGCTTTCCGAGAAATTGTGCAATTGGATAACCAGATTTCTTGCAGATCAGAACATCAAGGTCGTTGTAGACGGTGCAAGCTCCGATTACAAGCACATTATTAGTGGTGTTCCACAAGGCTGCGTGCTATCACCAACACTGTTTCTTCTGCACATCAATGATATGTTGCAAACCGGCAACATTAACTGCTATGCAGATGAACGCACTGGTTTACCAGGTTCTGGATATCGGCCTTGCCAACATTTCTCGGGAAAACGTATACGAGTACCGGGACAAACTTGTGTCTGAAGTCGAGTTTTTGCTGAACAAAGTCTCGGATTGGGCGCGACTAAATCTAGTCCAATCTAACCCTCAGAAGACACAAGTTTGCACTAAAAAGAACCCCTTTGTCGTATCTCTTCAGTTTCACGGCACTCTCCTTGTTGTCTCAACCAGTATCGGAATACTCGGCGTCGATATATCGAGTGACGTGCAGTTTTGTGGTCACTTGGAAGGGAGGGCCAAATTGACCTCTAATAAGCTTGGCTTGGAGCTAGAGAGTATTTCATGCCGACACACCGCCTGAAATTTTACAAGGCGCAGGTTTGACCGTACATGGAATACTGGTCCCATCTCTGGGCTTGGGCTCCCCAGTGGCAGCTCCCTCCACTTGATCGCATCCAGCGCAGAGCGGCTCGAATCGTCGACGACCGAGTACTTTCCGATTGCCTCTATTCACTGGATCTGGAGCATCTCTTTGTGTATTTTATCACATCGATCACGGGGAGAGTTCTGAGAAAATGTGCGGATTAATCTCAGCCGCCAAATTTCATGAATGCACTACGCGGCAAATTTCCCGATACCATCTGGATGTTTGGCGCTTCACCACTATACGTTTCACAAGGAGTTTTCTTCCGCGTACGACCTCTCTGTGGAATAGTTTACCACTGGCGAGTTTTTCGGACCGATACGACCTGGGGACTTTCAAGAAAAGAGCTTACTCCTTTCTAAAGGGCTGGCAATGCACCTGCAATTCCCCTGGTGTTGAGGATGTTCATAGGCGGCGGAAGACACTTAACATCAGGTGAACCGTATTCTAGTTTTCCTCCTCTTCTATAAAAAAGAACTACCCCTAAGCCTACAGAGATAAAACCAAATATATTGTAGTTACGCCTTTTCATTTGATTGTAGATAAATAATTGAATCAGGCGCATCTTGCTAATGTTAAAGATGTTAAAAATTAACAATCTAAAATCCGCGGAATTAAAAATATGTGTCTTACATAGTTAAAGGATCACATTTTACTCCTCCATATTGCGTGCATTATCACCACTAATCCCAACACCACTTGGTATACTAAGGAAACACACAATCATCGATAATACAACACGTATTCACCTCTATACAAAGCTTCATCAGTTGAAATAGACTGTGCGTTGACTAACCGCTAAGGTTGGTTAGTTCGTCACCTTCCTAGGATTCTGCTGGATTATTACCTCCTTTTGCCTGCTTCTGCTGCAAAGTAATAGTGATATGTTTTTGTATGAAGTGCAAAGAAAGCGAGGAAAATTAGAACCAGGAATTGTATCTTATTTGTTCCTAGAGGTAACAACGCATCTACAACCTTCTTTGTTTGGAGTTACTTTTAGATGATAATAGTCACTTAACATCAGTTAAACTATATATATATATATATTTATTTATTTATATGCGTTTATCATTAGATTATTTTATAAAATTTAAAATATAACCACAAGCTAAACAATTCATTTATTTTCTACTTGAATTGAGTCTAAATCAAGAGCATAACTCAAAAAAAAAAACTACGGCCGCTAGCCGACTTGCCAAGCGTAGCAACTAAGGCAAATACTTAATATAAGACAATCTAAGGAGGAGAGCTTTGTTCAGCAATGGAATTTAATAGACTGTAAAGGTGTACGGAGGATAACAAGCTGATTTACAACACAACTAAACCTTAAATAAAAATGGAAAACAGATTTGAAAGAAATAAAAATAATAAAATAATATTCGCATAATAGTTTCTTAAATCAGTGCTAAAACTTACTCTAGAGAAAAATACAAAATATTATGGTAAAAAAGTTAGTATACTACGTTTTTCTAAATTCCTTTGTGTTATTTCATTTTCTTTCATTATTGTCCGATTTTGATGTATGTTCAAAATTTCAAGTATCTAGCTCATCTAGGGTTACCAGGCCTAAAAATGCAAAATCCTGTCTGACATGTCTAAAAATCCTGATTTAAAAAAAAAGTCCGGTCACGCACCTGCATTAAATAAAAATCATAGTATTTAAGTACGCTTTCATTTTCTTATATTATTTAGACCCATATTTTGGTTGCTAGCAATCGCATGCAAAAAGTTGTTTTTTCCAGCTGACTGCAGACTTCCATGTGTGTGAACATGTTCAAGATCGTCCCCAACATTACATCAGATTTGATAAACCACAAGTCCTCGCAAAAGAACACCGATTCCTACCAAGGATGATACGCGAGGCTATTGAAATTAAAAAACATCCTAATTTCAATAGAGAAGATGGTTGGGTGCTGCCATCTGCTTGGGATCCTACGAGTATAATTAACAAAATTAAACCCAAACCCAAGCATACCACTGCAAGACTTCAAGATACTGTAAGTTCGTTTTGCGTGAATCGAACCAAAAATTAATATTCAAAAACTGAAGGTAGCCGGGCTAACAATGACATTGGGACGTCAAACATCTCAGTCCCCCACGTGATCATGGTTGCTGTAAAGCACTCGAAACGTCGGGAATTAAAAATAGGCAAAAGTAGTGAAATAAACGCGATAAAATCTGTAAATTTAGTTTTATTCAAAGCGTTGTGGTTACTGGCAACGGTTGACAATCCAAAAAACACAATGTCTTCTAGTTTTTTAAGAAGAATTTCGATAGTATACGGCGCAATGATATTATTTATAACAGCCTCTGTTTTGGTCCTTTCGCAGGCTAGATTTTTTGCCAAATCAGAATGATGAAATTGATTTTTTAGTAACTGCGAAGTACAATCCATACTTTTGTAAGATTGGTGGTGTTTAACTACATAAAAAGCAAGCGTAGCATCAACAGCACTACTTTTGTTACTTTTTGGGTAATGAAAGTATCAATCTTACTTGTACTGGCGCACAATCGGTTCTTCTTTAAGTGCTTTTCTGTTTTTAAATGTTTTTCTATGTCAGCTCCACCTTTGTATCCAATCGACACAAAACAATCACAAATAATACACTTCACTTCTTGGTCATTTCAACCCTCAGTAAAAGAAGGATATTTAGATTTTAACACATCCGTGAATTTACAACGTTTTTTGTTTGCGGACGCCATTATTACGATGCGTGCGTACGACGAGAAATAAACACAAGTAGCTTTGTTTACATTAATTAGCGGTCCGTCTGTGCGATGCAATCATGCAATGGAGGGTAGCGAGCAGGGTGCCGCGCCGCCCGCGCCCGCACAGTGCGGTGTGCTTGCGTTCCGGGATCAGTGAGTGAGTAGGTGCGTCACCCGTTGCTTGAGCGGGCGGGAGGACATGCAAGTATGACAAAAATCCGGTCTGACGTAAAATACGGGCGAAGTCCGGTCTAACAGGTAAAAATTCGGTCTAGACCGGCTTTATCCGGTCAGATGGTAACCCTAAGCTCATCAGAAAGTTAATTTAAAATCATTTTTTTACACCAAATACATTAATAAAAACGTGGTAATAGAGGTTGGAATATAGTAGCTGTTCTGAGTAAATTTTTCCGAGGCTATTGTAATCACAAAATATCCTAATTTCATTAATGATAGGCTGGGTGCTATCTGCTTGGGACCCAAAAATTAAAAATATAAAAACCCGACCCATGCATACAACTGCTAGACTTCAAGATACTATAAGTTCATAATGCGTAGATTGAAACAAAAGAAAAATTAATAATTTTAATCTGGAGGTAACTGTGGTTAACTATGACATTTGAGTTGTTAAGTGTCCATCGATACTTAACAGCACCCATGGCCACTTAACAGCTCCAATATCATAGTTAAACACAGCTACCTTACATCACCTTACATACCTTAATCACAGTTCGGCACATCTGTCATAAAAAGTTAATACACGCGATAAAATCAAAAATTGATAGGGGCGTACTCCGATGGTTTGGGCACATTGAGCGAATGAGTGAAGACCGAATGGTGAAGAATATATAGCGCGAAAGTAAATATTAAAAGGTATCAAGGTAGACCGAGACTAACTTTCGAAGACCATGTGAGCAAATTACTCGAAGAGGGGAAGGTCAAGTGTACTCGGATACATAGACGTGCATACAAAGAAGTTAATGAACCTGAAAGAAGCGAAAAAGGTATGTAAGTATCGTGACACTTGGCGATCTGTTCTCTCTGGCTACCCCGTTAGGGATTGTGCGTGAAGATAAGTAAAATAAAATTCGTGAAATCTAGTTTTCTTTAAATCTGTAGTACTGTACTTAAAATCAGCGTTATATTTACGGCTTTGTGGATTTTATAACATCCGTTCTGAGAAGACGCCATTTTAGTTCCCAGATTATTTTATTGAATTTTTTTATTTAACCTTCGTTTTACAAAAATGTATAAAGTGGACTTAACGTCTTAAAGCTTTCTCTACGAGTCAACGTATAAGTAAGAGCAATTTTATATTGTATTACATTTATTTATGGTAGTAAATTTAGTAGTAGTAATATTAATATTATGTATATTAATATTAATAAATGTAACTTATGAATGAATATAAGTTGAAATAATACCAGATTTTACGGATTTATCGTGTATTAAACTATAAATACCCGACGTTTCGAGCGCTTTACAGCACCCATGGTCACGGGGGGGGGGACTGAGATGTTCAACGCCAATGTCCCGGAGCGTCGATTCTTCACATCAGCTATATGTTCTATAACGCGGGTTTTAATTGATCTTTTAGTTTGTCCTATGTAGGAGAGACCACACTCACAATCAATCTTGTACACTCCTGCATCTTGTAGAGGGACGTTACACTTGACTGATGGTAAAAACTGACCAATCTTCTTCGGCGGCTTGAAGTATGTTTTGATGGAAGCGCGCTTCAAAATGTAGCCAATCTTGTCAGTGACTCCTCTAACATATGGCAGTACAGCAGGTACAGGCTCGACTGCGGCCGGTTTCACTAGTTCACTGTAATGTAGGCGCGGGACCCGAAGCTTGTTGTCATGCAAAACTTGCTTAACATGGTGGAGCTCGGCAGCCATGTGTTTACTGTCACAGATACCTCGTGCTCTCTGAAACAAAGATTTACCCACGGTAGCTAACTGTGAATGATGGTGGTAAGAATCACTGAAAAGCTAAAGAATTGTTTGCCTCTAACTCCATTGTGAACCGAATTTTAGTATTTGTAGCGTTAAGATGGTCTAAAAATGCAGTTAATTTATCTAAAAGTTGAATTGTGAAAGTGTCGTCTACGGACCGCTTGTAGAATCTTGGATTTATGGGAGAAGTAAGCAGGGCTTTCTCCTCAAAGTCTTCCATGAATATGTCGGCGACAATGGGAGATACAGGTGAGCCCATCGCCACACCATCTACTCGCTTGTAGAACTCCTCCTTCCACAATAGGTAGCCAGATGTAAGACAGTGTCTGAGTAATACTGCATATTCTACGGGCATGTTGTTTTCTTCCTGCCTTCTAGTTACAATTGAGATGCGGTCTTCAACAGGTAAGTATGTAAATAGAGACTGAACATCAAAACTGACCATAGTTTCATTGTGTGCCAGATGTAGGTCTTTAAACTCGCTGACAAAATGGTAGGAATGCTTTATGAGTGCTCTTGTATGTCCCCTGAGCGGCGAGAGTATTTTCGCTAAGTATTGAGCCAATCTGTAAGTTGGTTAATCGATTTGGCTCACTATGGGACGCAATGGAGCATTGGGCTTGTATATTTTTGGTAACCATACAACTTTTTGCGATTTGGCGCACGTAAGTATTATCCATTTTACGTCCAGATTTAATTTTTCGGAGTGTTTCTTTATGATGTCACTAGTTGTTTTTAGGTGTGCTATTTGTTGGGTCGTTTTTAACCTTTTTTATAAGTACTAACACCCGACAAAAGTTCTTGTATTTTGGAATTATAATCTGACGTATCCATGACTACCGTGGCGTTTCCCTTATCTGCGTGGAGAATTGTGAGTTCTGGTTTATTGCCTAGGTTCTTTAACGCTATAAATTCGTCTTTGGGAAGATTCGGTTTAGGCACTGAACATCGACGTAACATAGACGAAATGTATTGACGTATTGCCTCCAAATCTTCTTTCCGCATAATGTTTTTAAATATACAGTCCCCAACACTACATATAATTTCTTCGTATGATAATCTGCGTGGAGTTACAGCATAATTGAGGCCTTTGGATAAAACCTTAATTGTTGCATCATCCAGTGTTTGTTTTGACAGATTATAGAACGCGATTAATCTATGATCTGTGTTTGTCAATGGTTGCTTTTGGTTCTGGCATTGATTCGGATGTTTGAAATTTGATATGGTCGTTAATTTTTGATATTTTTCGATATGTTGTTTTTGCATTCGTTA
The DNA here is from genome assembly GCA_907164705.1 of Parnassius apollo. Taxonomy (NCBI): domain Eukaryota; kingdom Metazoa; phylum Arthropoda; class Insecta; order Lepidoptera; family Papilionidae; genus Parnassius; species Parnassius apollo. The sequence continues at coordinate 1,770,639 of CAJQZP010001016.1, forward strand.
TATTTACTGATTTCGCGTTTATTTAATTTTTTCATGCAAAAATTATAATCAAACGTCGTTAAAAATTTTTTAATTCACTGGATAATGTGTCTATGGATTTATTTATGCCATATAGATCGGAGCGTTTTTGTTGGATTACCGTCCGTAACAACTTTTAACTCGCCTGATTTAAGATCTCAGCGCTTCCTCGAATGTCCTTTTTGGTTGATATTTTGACACACGTAGGAATAAGATTATGGTCTCGGCATCTCTTCAAGAAATTTAAGGCTGTTTGATATCTTGCGCGCTTGGTCTTTAGATTTTCTAATCGTCGTATTTTATTTGCAATTACCAGTCCGTACTGGTTTACATAATGATTTATTATATTTACGCGAACACTACACATTGATTAATACTAGTTTTTACAGATTTTATCGCGTATATTTAACTATAAATACCCGACGTTTCGAGCGCTTTACAGCACCCATGGTCACGGGGGGGGGGGACTGACATGTTCACTGTCCAAATGTCATAGTTAACAACGGTTACCATAGATAAAAATTTAACTTTTGTTTCGATCTACACAGTATGAACTTATGGTATATTGAAGCTCTTGCAGTTGTATGCTCGGGTTGGGATTTAATTTTATTTATTATAGGATCCCAAGCACACAGTAGCACCCAGCCATCTTCTCTATTGAAATAAGGATGTTTTTTGATTTCAATAGCCTCGCGAATCATCCTAGAAAGGTATCGGTGTTCTTTAGCGAGGATTTGTGGTCTATCAAATCTGATATAGTGACGGGGGCGATCCTGTACGTGTTCACAAACTACAGACTTCCCGGAGCGTCGATCCTTAACATCAGTTATATGTTCTTTAACGCGGGTTTTAATTGATCTTTTAGTTTTTCCTATATAGGAGAGACCATACGTGGCTATGGGTGCTGTAAAGCGATCGAAACGTCGGGTATTTATAGTTAAATATACGCGATAAAATCCGTAAAAACTATATTATTATAAGAATTATTTTAATGTATAGTGTTCGCTTAAATATAAGAAATCATTATGAATATAAGTTATTTATAATATATTATATAACCAAGATAATAAAAAATCGCTGCTTTATCATAATATACGTACAACGTAACCAATTCTGTTTGTGTCCGAAGCTTTTGTTTCTCGACGTTTACTGGCAGTGACTCAAAGCTACAACGGATGCAAATTAACTTATACTGCGGCGATGCATGACTGGTGAAGGGGACTTTATTTGTATAATTGAACAAGCACCAGCTAATACCATAAAGCACTGAAAGCGTTGCAAGCTTATAAATTAAAAGAGAATTATGAGTATTTAACAGCAACGGTTTACTATGTGATCGCTTAGTAATACAAGATTTACTGTTTTCAACCGACTTCAAAAAAGGATAAGGTACTCAATTCAACTCTTTGTTTTTTTTTATATGTGTTACCTCAGAACTTTTTCTGGGTGAAACGATTTTGATGAATCTATTTTTATTTGAAAGCTTGTGTCTCTCGTGTGGTTCTATATAAATTTGATCAAGATTTTCGAGTTATCGTTAATAACGCGTATTTAATTGACATGTAATACATTGACGATGTTCTCTTATTATTTATATTGTATTCGATTATACTAAATTTTAAATTCTACAACTTGTTGTTTCACAGTTACATAAAATAATTTACAAATCTTCTCTGTATATAAAAATCAATTGCTTTCCGTTAGTCTCGCTAAAACCCGAAAACGGCTGAAATGATTTTAATGAATTTTTTGTGTACGTTTGAGTGTGTCCCTGGATGGTTTAGATTCACAATTGGACCCAGATACAGGTGGTGGTAGGTGGCGTTGTTGTTGAGATACAGAAATAACCTTTGCGATGTTGGGATGCATGGCTAATTATAATTAATTCATATAATTAAATGGTTAAACGAACTTACCTTAAGTGAAGTTCAACCATAATTATACGAAGCTCCTTGTCCTAGACATTCTTAACAATTGTAGGACGCCGCATTCCATGCCAGCATCACAATTTATCCAAGCTCCCTAAAAATTTTTAAAGCAGTATATCTGGCAACATTGTATCAACTCGTCCGTCAATGCAATTTCATTATGTTTGTTAGCAAGGAATTAGATGAGCAACCCTAACCCAGGAAGGGTTGGGCCGGGACCGGGAGTACCGTCTAGGACAAGGAGCTTCGTATAATTATGTTTGAACTTCACTTAAGGTAAGTTCGTTTAACCATTTAATTATACTCCCTCCTAGTCCTAGACATTCTTAACAATGGTAGATGTTTGAAGACAGGGTTGCGAATTCATAATACCAATGAAAATGATGCAATTTCCTTTATTTTATAAAAAAGTTGAACATATTGCCTGTATAGTAATTTTAAATTAATAACATAAATAAATTATCGTTATTTCATAACATTTCCTTATACACATAAGGCAAGTTTGATTGCAGCAGAAGTGGCCCTGTGGAATAATTATGCCTGAAAAAGAAAACAATCTGGAATATCTATTCCAGTTTAATTTATAATAAATTTTAATTTAACATCTTATAGCTTACTAACTAACTTAAGAAATACTATTCTAAGTGGGTTCAATTTACCACTATCTTGTGTTCTGTTTTCTATTAAAATATTCACAAGAAAGGCCTCTCAACCCCTTCTCATTAATTTTTCCCATGCAAACCCTGTTGAAGTCAAATTCTATCCATATCTTAACTATACATCTGAGCTACCGTTTGAATAAATATAATATTTGTTGAAGGACAATGTATGTATATTATAACTTATAACTCATCACTGCTCAGCTTGTTACTAGTTTTTGTAAATTTCTGTATTCTCAATATTTATGGCAATATTCTGTAGTTAATAATCTAAAAGTAACTTATTATTAAGTCTATTTTATAACTCAAACCTAAGTAAAAGCACAAAAGCCCAGGAAGGAATTTCATTACACTTACTACAATTTGGTACGATAAAGCATTAATTATTTCATTATTTTATAATTTATAGTATTTGACACAGGAGAGTTCACTATAATTCTTAGTATGAATTTTGGAGTGAATCTTGGAGTGCCATATTTTACAAAATACTTCACTAATAGTAACCAATGATGTGTATGAGATGTTTATGAGATGACTGTAACATGACACAGTAATATGATTATCTTTATATAGGCAGTGTTAATAATAATTTGTTTTTTTATTCAAAATAAATAATTCATTTTTTCACATTTACTGGTCATGTGAAAAAAGACGTGTGGCACTCAGGGACTGCCGCGGTAAAGCTATTGAATAGCATTTTGTATCAACTTATGCAATTATAATCATTTTTTATTTATTTTATTTATGCAGTATTTCTTTTTCTTTGATATTAATTCAAGTTACACTTTATGAGCGTGGTGACCGATAAGAAAACAATTTTTTTTCTTTTATTAAATAAATAAAAAGTTAATATTGTTTAAAATATTTTTCTTTTTAGCTCTTTACGCTTTTCTTCTCTATAAAACGAAAATATCTAGGTATAAATAATAGGTATAAAAAATTAGGTATAAATAGTGTAATGACACACCAAAACAAATATATTCATTTAAAAAAAATAACGATATTAAGAAGTGATTATCGAATTTCGCGCGATGCACATTTATATAGATATAATATCATATATACTTTCTCTGCGTGGCATTCATGTGCATTATCTATACACCAAAAACAAAGGTACTGAATAGTACACGTGCTTGGTTCGATGGCTTCTGTTATATACATAATGAATCGCTCATTTTAACATCAAAAATTTAGGTCATCTTTATAGCAGTATTATATTTTCAATTCAAAATTAATACTGCATTTGTGATAATAATAAAATGTATGTATATAGAGTACTCACTCATTTTTTTTCACTAATTTTTCGTGACTTTCTTCATTAATAATAAATGCACTTTGTTCCTTCATACTCAAAACACTTTATACACAAATTTTACAAGTACAGCTATTCACTGTTGTACATAAATACCTATACACCTGTATACTTTCTCATAAACAGCTGCTTATGTATTCGTCCGATTTCGGAGCAGCTCGTCTCGATTCGTGCGAGCTTCGTAGAGTCGTACAATACGTCTAGTTGCACGCACACAAACACCGTGTCGAAGACTGCCGAAAAGAAACGACGTTAGACAATGCACGGCCTTCAAGCCACACCTCCGTGCCCGTCGGAGTGGGGAGCGTGAGGTTTTTTTCGTTACAGAATTTCTGGATTCGGTCCCCGCGCTCAAGGCCCGCGATAGAAGCTATGCAATAGCTTAAAAAAATATATATATGGTTTTTTGACTCATCGACATTAAGAGGAAATACATAAAAGAAGAATCATCCCCCAATCTAATATAACTACCATGGTTTCTAGGTCATGCCTACAGAACCCCATTGTTAAGTATATAATAATTTTATTATTTCTCGTTATTAATTTGATCAAGTGTTAGCTTTGACACTGCTTTATGATCTTGTTGAATAGACTTGAAAGACTTCCTCTGACTGTTTTTTGTTTACTTGGCTCAATTTTAGATTGTATGTTAAATTTCCATATTTTTTATTTAATTTAAAGATTGAATCCTCAATAGTTAATGAATAGAACCCTCTCTATCTTGTTAATATATGAAGCAGGATTTTTATCAACTCTGGGTAAAATTGAACAACATAAGTATTATTTAGTTGTAGTAAGTTTACTATTCATTATAACTATATTGTTTTGCACAAAGTTTTGTATTGTATTCTACCATTCCCAAAAATATAAGCATATACTACTTTAATATCGAATAATATCTATGTAATTTACTCTCAATGAAGGACTAAAACCCAAATTTTGTCTCATTCCATTGATTTTTCTCCATCCAGTTGAGAAGTGTCAATTTATATTTCAAGTATTTTTACATAATTCCCTCTTATTACAACATTTTTTTTTTGCTAACATATTTTGGCAGTCAGTGTGTACATCTGTCAGCATAACTCTATTGTGCTTTAACCATACCTAGTTTTAGTTATGAAGGTGATAATAATAACATGATAGGTATGAATGATACCATACTTAATTTTACCGAATAATTCCATCTTTATTTTATTTTTTAATTATTACTTCACATATTACTTATTTTTAACTTGTCATAACTTTTTAATATCTTACAATAGAAAATTATTTCCTATAATTATTTTTAAATTTCTTTTTAATTCTTTAATTTACCACTGTTTTAATTAGTGAAGTATGTAAGTTTTATATTTTCCCAGATTGATAGTTTATGTGTCGCTGTAGGCCATTAATGCATTTGCAACTCATCATTCTATTTAAACCTAATGATGCTAAACACTTTCTTCTTTCTTGTAACTTAGGTTATTTATATTACATAATACAGCTCGAACGCAATAATGTGCCTTTGTTTAATTTCAATTACTTTATTAAGGCCAAATTTTTGTTATTTAATTGCCTATCAGCAGAAATTTCTCTATATTATTTTTCGTCTTATTATATTAATTGTTACATAATAATTATTATATTATATTCGTTTTACTATCTCAATGATAATAATTTATTGTTTACCTTCTTTACTGAGTTTTTTAATTATATTTTGTTAATTTTTTAAAATTGACAATAATCTAAGTCATGAACATTTTATAGGCTATCTGTTGTCTTTTTATTATTCTTTTAATAATTTAACAAATTTATTGTAATTTAATCTGATGCTTACAATATATTTTTTGTTTTGAATATCTGTCAAATCTGATCTCATTCGCAACGTGTGGAGTCAAATATATCACAAGCGATATAATTTGAATAATAGGTTTGGTTCCATTTTTCAGATTTTTCTAAACAGCCTAAATTCTTATTTTTTACTCACTTTTTGCTTACTTATATTTTAAGTGTATTTAAACTTGTAACCTTTCAATATTCCACATCAAGGTAAAACAGTTCTCATATCACATTTTTTCTTACTTTCATGTCACGTTATCCATCCATCCATTGCAGTCTATAAAAGTCCACAGCTGCACATAGGCCTACCAACACCCAAATGCCTGATAGAGGGGTGTCATATTATGTAGCTTTTTATTTTATTTTATGTGTCTACAAAATAATATGTAATAATATACTGTCTTTATATTTAAAAATGCATCTATTAGATCACATTTGTTTGGGAATTAACAATTTTTAGTTAATTTTTTTTTTATTTTTTTAAGGACTAGTAAACTGACTCTCCCTTACACACTGGATAATTTTGTCCCAGAATTCAGTTATTATTTCTAACCTGTTCTGCTAATTTTTTGTGGACGTTAAAGGTTTGCATAACCTTAATAAAACCATGAGTTAAGTTTATTTATAGTACTTATTTCTTTTCATAATCAGGATTTTCTGATACCTAAAGAAAGTTTAGTTGTGATCTCAGGGTATACAACTAAATCTCAGGGTGTATAATTTCTGGGTCTGCTGCCCCAATTTTCAAATCATTGGTATGTTGGTATATTTTGCTACCTTGATGTCCGGTGATCATGTGGGGTTCCCTTACGTTGACAATTTTTGGACTTCTTTTGCCAAACCCTTGTGAGACTTTCTAGTACTTTTACATCTATAATTTGTAACAAGTTTTTTATTACTCATAATATTGAGCCCTTTGTAATAAAAATTATACCATTAATTATCTTTATTTGATTGCTTCTAAATCACAGTACCGCAAAATGTTTTACTTTATAGTGACAGCGCTTTAATGTTAATTCAAAACCTGTCTAACCTCAAAGTGTTAGCTCTAAAAAGGTCTGAATAGTTAACCGTGTCTATCCTCTATGTGATAGCTGTAACGGTTTAAAGCCTGCAGTGATTTTTCCGAGTCATAGTCCGTCTTAATGTCTTCCTTCAAGTGGTAATGCTTTCAATTCAAATCTGTCTAACCTCAAAGTGTTAGCTCTAAGATTTGAATAGTCCACTGTGTCTATCCTCTATGTGATAGCTCTAACAGTTTAGAACCTGCAGTGATTTCTTCCGAGCCGTAGTCCATCTTAATGTCTTCCTTAAAGTAATATTGCTTTCAATTCAAACCTGTCTAACCTCAAAGTGTTAGCTCTAATGTTTGAATAGTCAACCGTGTCTATCCTCTATGTGATAGCTGTAACGGTTTAAAGCCTGCAGTGATGTCTTCTGAGTCCTAGCCCATCTTAATATCTTTCCACTAATGATAGCATCTTATATGTGAATTAAGACCTGTCTACCTTCTAAGTCATAGCGGTAAGGTCTGAATAGTTAACCATGTCTATCCTCATAAATGATAGCTCTAATGCATAGCATTTTAAATAACTTGTGCTAGATATTCTCTCAACAGTTTTAAGTTTACAGTAATTACTTCAGCCTCTCTGCACCGCTTAATATCTACCAGTAGTATTTTTCGTTCTTATTTTATTATATATACATAAATCCATGTATATATTCTAAGTGACAATTCTAACGGTCTGTATACAGCATCTATATAACTCCTGTTAGATATTTTTCCCAGCAGTTTTAATTCAATAGTGCTTTTGCATCCCTATCTCCTCAGTATTATACTTTTCCTATTTCTTCAATACTGTCCGAAACTAGGTGCATGTCAAAAGTGGGAATAATCTTGCCCAATGACTGAAACTTCTCAACGTATCTCTGTACAATGTATCTCAACCCACATTTATAGGTTAAAATACTAATTTACTGTTTCATATTATATGAGTGACGAGGTTATGTTATTAACCCCTCATAGTGAATTTGTTCAATAATTTATCATACTTGTTAATAAATGGGCACGGTGAATCTGATTTTATTATTTAATAAATGTTTTAACTTTATTTATTTTATATAAACGTGCACCTACCTCGAACAATAGGATTTTTGTTTACCTTTGATCGGTTGGCTCCATTTTAAATATCTTCCTTTCCCAAGTACATAATCTAATTATTACCACGCAGATACGTAATAAATTTATTTGTAGTAGGTTTTGGATACAAAATATTTGATTTTACACTAAATATATTTAATTTTTACAACAAAAATTATAACAACACACCGTGATAGCTGGCACAAAAAAACGTAATGAAATTGCATTGACGGGTGGGTTTATACAGTGTTGCCAGATATACTGCTTTAATTTTTTTTTAGGGAGCTTGGATAAATTGTGATGCTGGCACATGGAATGTGGCGTACTACAATTGTTAAGAATGTCTAGGACAAGGAGGGAGTATAATTAATAAAATAAGTTCATTATCATCCATTATTGAATATGAAAGAATAACACTGAAATTAGGCTTCTCGTTCGTAAGATGAAAATCCTTAGATGATACGTAAGATGAAAGGATTTTGTTGTCGATCTCAAGCTTGGCACTTTGAAGAAAGGTGCTGCCACCCATGTCTTGCTTCAGTTTCCCTCAGTCGTCTATTACGATACTCCTCCGACTATATGGGCTAGCAGATATTCCTTCTGAATAAAACACCAACATTCATTTGACGAAAATTGACGATGTATTTCGATAACATTTATACCTTATGGATAAGGACAAACCAAATGATTTCACGATTCTCAAAGTGATAGCGCCATCTAATGAGAGTTTTAGAACTAATATAATTGTACTGCGTACAGTGTTAAATGTGGTTGGAAACTATAAAACTATCTGTTTACAACGAGTTGATATTAATTTAATCTACAATAATTAGGATATTTATTTAACAACTAGACATTCCGCCCACCATGGCCAGAATGGTCATTATTCCCGCCCACCATGAATCAACGATCAAAGAAAGTGGACTGTAAATAGATATTAGCAAATAATACAATTTATGTTACAGCATATCACTTTTATTTTATCCGTTTATAACTCACAATTTATTTATCGTACAAATAATCACTGTTACTTAGTACCTTCACTATATCTTTACACCAAAAACTGTCAAGTCTCTTAAGTCTCAATACCTTAGAACTGAATAGAACTGAATGCCCCGCTTGGGTCGTGACGGCCATATTTATCCTCTTTTGTTAGGAGTCCAATCCGAAACTATTACTATAAAAATCTTACCAGAAATTCAAAGCCACAAAAGCGGAAATCCGATTTACATTTATTAAAGTTAGATGGATATTTCAAGAGATAACTACATTAAAATTAGGATCATTCAATATGTTATGCTTAATTGTTCTTTATACTTAATTGCTAACAATCGGCCTTTCCCGACATTTTCACGTCTCGTAAAAGGAAAGTATAAAATGTATTGTCATATTAAGTTAATATTATTTGTAATTTTACAGTTTATTTTAAATTAATGAAATTACAATGCAAAGAATATTGAAACCCAATTCATGTCTTCAATATTTACCTGCATGAGACCCCTTCATGTTCTCAACAAGTAAGAAATAAGTATAGAATACTGAAGCCCTATTCATGTCTTCAATATTCACCTGCATGAGACCCCTTCATGTTCTCAACAGGCAAGAAGTAAGTAAAGAGTACTGAAGCCCCATTCATGTCTTCAATATTCACCTGCATGAGACCCCTTCATGTTCTCAACAGGCAAGAAGTAAGTAAAGAATATTGAAGCCCCATTCATGTCTCAATATTCACCTGCATGAGACCCCTTCATGTTCTCAACAGGCAAGAAGTAAGTAAAGAATACTGAAGCCCCATTCATGTCTTCAATATTCACCTGCATGAGACCCCTTCATGTTCTCAACAGGCAAGAAATAAGTAAAGAATACTGAAGCCCCATTCATGTCTTCAATATTCATTTTCCTAATAAATGATGACATTAATATAATGTACTATGATAAACAAAAATAATTATAAACAAATATCAATATTGTTTTTTTTTACAACTAAAATTATTTAAATTGTAACTAACTAAATCAAAAATATTATTTATTTCTAATCATTACATAAAGGAAGAAAATGATCCTTGCAACACTAATAACAAATTATTTGTAATTGATAGAATCAGGCGTTACTTTGCGGAAATCCATTATAATAAAAAATAAAAATATAAATTTCTTTTGCAACTTTCCGCTAAACATATAAAATGATGTGTCTTACCTGGATTGAAGCGCACCTCCCGCCCTCCCTCAATTGCATACACTAACTCCGTCACCACTAGACCAAGCACCACTACTCTCAACACCACTATTCCAGGCAAGACACACCATCGACGATAATACGACACGTGTTTCGCCTCTACACGAGGCATCCTCAGGTAATATAGACTCTACTAGCGGTCAGCTGCCGTAGTATGTTTACACTTAAAATATTGGTGTCCATCCTCACCAAAGTTATTACATTTTGGTACAGTTTTAATACCAGAACTACCTTGTACCGGCTTAAAGACTTTTGGCCGTCTGTTGTCAGAAGTGCTTGCTTGAATTGTGGTGTTTTCCTTTCAGGCCTCCTAACAGTTTTAACATTTCTTAGGAAAATTAATAATTTATCTAGTTCCGTAAATTGAGCCGCTTCGGCACTTGTTCTAACAGACCTATCCTCAATGCCAAATAAAATACAGTCTGTAGCATTTTTACCAAATATTAAACATCTGTTCAATAAAACAATCTTTTCATAAAAAATACTCTTCTAAAGACTCGTCAAATCGAGTCTTACGCGCAAGCATTTCTGTTAACAGTCGGCCATAATTTTGAATACTTGGAAATGCTGACCTTAGTTTATCCTGCCATTCAGACCAAGAAAACATTAAGCTTGGCAAACCTTGACACCACTTTTGCGCTAAACCAACTAATTTCGGAAGAGCATAATAAATTATCTGACGTTCTGATCAACCATAAACAGCCGCACACTCGGTTCACATTAACAATCCAGGTATCAACGGTTTGATTACTCTTAGACGGATCGAACTCTGGAACAACGTTTATGGCAGGATAACGATCGCTACTATTATCAGGTTTAATCGCATTAACTAGTTCTTTAAATGTATCTATTAAGTTATTTGCAGAAAGACACGACGTAACACCCTCATTGATCGGTGAACATCGGTGTTTTTTTTGCACTTCTTACTCTATGTGTGTCCTTTGAGCGGTCGGGGGTATACCTCGATGTACTGCGGTCACGCGGCGCATACGCCTGGAGGCGCCGCGCTTATTCAGCGAACATTTGGAACCACTTCGCCCGCTGCATCGCAAGTGCTTGCGTCGAGTGGTGCTGGAGTCAGTTCGATATGTTGATCTCGACTGTCGCTCGGCCCCACTGCTAGACGACATTGGTGATGAGCTCTGGCAAGACCTCGTGTTCATACGCTTACGAGGTCGTCGGTCTCGTCCCATGTTTTTTGTCACTGAAACATTAACAAAGACTAGAAAGCAAAATGTTTTTTTTATAATTTCTGTTTTATTTATTATATTTGATTGTTTAATATTAAGAAAACATTATACATGTAGCTACAAATTAAAAGTAATTAATTGGGTTGCGTATGTGAACAATACAGGTTTCAGTTTTTTTTTATTTAGTTCTGAACACAAAATAAATAGAAAATATCTTAAATACTGATACAGTATTAGATTTAAATAGTTTGGCTAGTACGCTTATGTGAAGCCAAAAAATGTTACTATAGAAGGAGAAAAGAAAAGTGACATAATTTAACAATTTGAACCTAACTTGAATATTATTATAAATCAACAATGAACGATATGGATAGATGTTAACACATTATAAATTGTGTATAAAGTAGAGGGAAATAAAACTTACCTATTTATGTTTTGCCCAATGAGTCCGAAATACCGAGTTATCTTAGCTCGATATAATCCAACTTCTGATTTGTTAGCAAATAATACAATTTATGTCACAGCATATCACTTTTATTTTATTCGTTTATAACTCACAATTTATTTATCGTACATATAATCACTGTTACTTAGTACCTTCACTATATCTTTACACCAAAAACTGTCAAGTCTCTTAAGTCTCAATACCTTAGAACTGAATAGAACTGAATGCCCCGCTTGGGTTGTGACGGCCATATTTATCCTCTTTTGTTAGGAGTCAAATCCGAAACTATTACAATAAAAATCTTACCGGAAATTCAAAGCCACAAAAGCGGAAATCCGATTTACATTTATTAAAGTTAGATGGATATTTCAAGAGATAACTACATTACAATTAGGATCATTCAATATGTTATGCTTAATTGTTCTTTATACTTAATTGCTAACATAGGTAAGATAAAACAAGAAATAAAAGATTAAAACTACTTTTACGGATTTTATCGCGTTTATTTTTACTTTTTATTTTTAATTCCCGACGTTTCGGGCGCTTTCTAGCACCCATGGTCACGGGGGACTGAGATGACTGACGTCCCTATGTCATTGTTAAACCCGGAGTACCTTCAGCTTTTTTTTTTAATTATTGTTTATGGTCCGATTTATGCAAAATGAACTGACTATGTCTTGAGTTCTTGCAGTGGTATGCTTGGGTTTAGTTTTAATTTTATTGATTATAGGATCCCAAGCAGGTGGTAGTACCCAGCCTCCTTCTCTATTGAAATTAGGATGTTTTTTAATTTCAATAGCCTCACGTATCATCCTTGGTAGGAATTGGTGTTCTTTCGCGAGGATTTGTGGTCTATCAAATCTGATATAATGGTTGGGGCCGTCTAGGATATGATCACAAACTGCAGACTTCCCGGAACGTTGATGCTTCACGTCATATATATGTTCTTTTACGCGGGTCCTAATTGATCTTTTGGTTTGTCCTATATAAGAGAGACCACATTCACAATCAAGCTTGTACACTCCTGCATCTTGTAGAGGAATATGACACTTGACGGATGGTAGGAACTGACTAATCTTCTTCGGCGGCTTGTAGAATGTTCTAATAGAAGCTCGCTTCAAGATATAGCCAATCTTGTCTGTGACACCTCTGACATATGGTAGTACAGCAGGCACACGCTCGACTGTAGCCGGCTTCACTCGGTCACTGTGACGTAGGCGCGGGACCCGAAGCTTGTTGTCGTGCAGAACTTGCTTGACATGCTGAAGCTCGGCGGCCAGGTGTTTGCCTCGTGCTCTCTGTAACATAATCATGTGCAATGTTCGCGTAAATATAAGAAATCATTAAGAAATAAAAGATTCAAATGGTTGAATCATGGTGCATAGACAACAACAAAAACAAATAGGTAATTCTTAAAATCCTAAAAATCTTATTAAATAAAGAATTCAATGATAATTAAACTAAAGATTTACGTTTACAACATGCTCAAATTGACAAAAAAAAAAAAACACAACTCTTAAACATTAATAACAATAAACGTGTCAGGCGTTGACTGACACTAAAGAAAAATAAAAAAGTAGGCATTATTCTGCCACTGGCAATACACACAATTTTACAATAGGCCTTTTAATTATGACATCCTTGCATTTGAGACTTACAACCCGCGTAATATTGTCCAAACCCTTGTGTTTTTTCTGTGATAAGCCATTGTTTTTTTTTGCCATTGCGAATGTTATAAGCCATTTTGCTGGAGGAAGATCATCCTCCTTAACTAAAACTACGTCCCCAATTTTGGGCTCTGGTGTTTGGTTTGCCCACTGGTGACGTTGTAAAAACTGAGTCAAGTATTCACTAGACCACCTTCGCCAGAAGTTCTGTAACATTTTCTGTGTTAGTTGCCAGCGTTTCAGAGAAGATATTGACGAAGTTTCATAATTGGCATCTGGAACTAACACCAAGGGTTCACCGATGATAAAATGTCCCGGTGTGAGGGGTGTTGGATCCTGTGAATTGGTGCTAACCTGTGACAAGGGCCTGGAATTAAGGCATGCCTCAATTTGATACAGCAGGGTAGATATCTCCTCGTAAGTTAGAGTCTCTGTGCCTATGACACGCTTCAGGTGATGTTTTGTGGACTTTATCCCGCTCTCCCAAAGTCCACCGAAGTGAGGGAGCTCTCGGTGGGATAAAATGCCAGGTGGTTCCAACAGTAGCTAAACTCTTAGCGATTTCCCTCGTCATGGTTGAATTTTCCCGAGCTACTAGAGTCCTCAGCTCACACGCAGCGCCCACAAAATTCATTTCATTATCGCTGTAGAGGTCAGCGCAATGGCCACGTCTAGAAACAAACCTTTTGAAGACCGCGAGGAATCTCTGTGACGTAAGATCGGTTACGGCTTCCAAATGTACGGCTCTTGTAGCCATACATACGAATAGGCATATGTAGCCCTTGTACGCTCGATGATCTCTTCCCTTAGAAGTCCTTATATGGATGGGTCCAGCATAATCCACACTGCTTTGATAAAATGGGCGAATTGGAGTAACCCGAGCTACAGGTAGTTGTCCCATGAGTTGATGTCTACATTGCGCTGCATATCGTATACAAGTGACACATTTGCGTACAAATAATTTGGTACGATTTTTCACATCGAGGATCCAATATTTGGATCGTAGGTAATTGATCATCAATTGAGGACCTCCGTGCAGGGTTCTTTGATGGGCATCTGCAATAACAAGATTTGTGAAATGAGATTTCGACGGCAGAATAATCGGGTGTTTTTTGTCATCACTTACATCAGCTCTCTCAAGACGACCACCAACTCTCAAAATGCCTTCACCGTCGAGAAAAGGTGTCAAAGTAGTAAGTTTGCTTTTCTTATTAACTGCACCTCTAAGCTTAATATCTTTGATTTCCTGTGCAAAATACGCCGCTTGACACGCCCTTGTGCTGATTTGAATTGCTTTTGATAGCTCTTTGCTAGTTAACCAACTCGGAAACGTTTTTGCTTCAGTAGATTTTTTCGTCTTTGATATATATCTCAAACAATAAGCTAAAACTCTGGTCAATTTCTGTAAAGACGAAAACTTGGTCCACAATTCAAATTCATCTTCCTTGGTCACATGACAAACTTTCTTTCCTTTCTCTTCCAAATCCGTGTCATTCACCTCCTTCCTGTTATATTCTATATTTGTGTCCTTTAACCACGCAGGTCCAGTTTTCCACAGGGGAATTGCTTCACATTCCGACGGGTTGACTCCACTGACTGCCGGGTTATCGGTAGACGACACATGTGACCACTGATCTCTGTCCAAAATGTTCAAAATTTCTGAAACTCGATTTGCAATGAACGTCTTCCAGCGGCTTGGATGACTGCTCAACCAAGCTAAAACTATTGTGGAGTCCGTCCATGCATGTAGATTTGTCTTCGGTACTTTCAAAACTTCAGAGACTTCCCTTAATAATCTCGCCAATAGAACGGCACCGCACAACTCTAGCCTCGGGATAGACACTTGTTTTATTGGGGCTACCTTGGTTTTACACGTAATGAGTGTAACCCTAATATTTCCAGATTCATCTACCACGCGGGCGTACACCACAGCAGCATACGCATCAGTAGAGGCGTCGATGAATCCAGTGTTAACTCCAGTTTCATACATGTCTTGTTCATACCAATCCAACGTGGCAGGCGAAATTGAGTAAGTGCTGTAAGTGCTGTAAGTTCACCTCGGTAAATAATCCAATCATTGAATAGTTTTGGTGGGAGCTCTTCATCCCAACCGATCCCTGCTAACCACAGCTGTTGAATGAATATTTTTGCTTTTATGATGGCTGGAGCAATCCATCCCATAGGATCGAACAGCTTTGCAATATCTGATATAACCCTTCTTTTGTTACAGGTTCCACGAGTGGCGGTAGCTGCACTGAGTATTCGAAGTCGTCGGTACGTCGATTAAAGGTAAGTCCGAGTATTTTAATGATTTCATCTATTTTGAGTTCCAAATTGCTTTCTGTTGTTTCTGTTTCCTTGCTTATTTCCTTTAACAGGGTTTCATTGTTGTTTGACCATTTCTGAAGTTCAAACCCCCCTTTGCTTAGTAATTCGTTGATCTCTTTATAGATTTGTTTTCCTTCCAGGACTGTTTCGCAACCGGTAAGTAAGTCGTCCATATAAAAATCATTCAAGATTCTTTCAGATGCTAAAGGAAACAGTTTTCCTTCATCGTACACGAGCTGGTGCAGTGTTCTAACTGCGAGATATGGGGCTGCAGCAGTGCCAAATGTGACTCGCAACAATCGAAAATGTTCAATAGGTTGTTCTGGCGTGGCTCGCCAAACCAATCGTTGGTAATCTACATCTTCACTAGCCATCAATATTTGGCGATACATTTTAACAATGTCAGCGACCAAACATACAGGGTGCAGTCTCCACCTCATCACCAAGTGACGCAGATCCGATTGAAGAGTTGGACCTACCACCTATAGAGCGACCCACCGTTGCTGTCACGACATGAAGCGTCGAAGACAACTCTCAGTTTTGATGTTGTTTTGTTGAGTTTCACTACGGCGTGATGAGGTAAGTACACACTGTCAGATTTGCTGACTTCATTGTTTGGTACCTTTTCCATGTGGCCGAGTTCCAGGTACTCATCAATAACGTTGGAATAGAGATCTTTGAGCGGTGGTGACCGTACTAAACGCTTTTCTTGCATAAGGAATCTGCTCACTGCAATTTCCCGCGAATTCCCTGATTTGCAGCTCGGGTTTTCCTCCTTGAATGGTAGTTTGACGATATATCGTCCTGAAGGATTTCTTGTAGTTGTTTATTATAAAATTCTTCACATCTTTGTTCCTCAGGTGTGTGGCGAGGTTTGTTGAGAAGACATCGGTCAGATTCGATTTCCCAAAATTGTTTAAGATCAAATTCTTCTTCAATAACTTGAGTGTGTAAAGTGGCTATGGAGTTACTACAGCTTGATTCCGTTTCACGACCATCAGATACTTGGCCCGACAAAATCCAGCCAAGTCTAGTGTTTTGCGCTATAGGGGTTCCTATTGGACCCTTAAGCATCCCTTCTAATAATATCTGGCAATAGACCTCTGCACCCAACAGCAAGTCTATTTTGTTTGGAACGTTGAAATTTGGATCTGCCAACCTCATTTTTGGCATATAATATAGCTGTACGTTAACCTGTCGTTCAGGAAGAAATGTGGTAAGTTTGGTAAGAACGTGCGCCTTCACTTTAATGTTAAAGGTTGTATCATGGGTCGATTGTAGATTAATGTGTACTACATATTTATAGTTGATCATGGTGTTGCAGTCACTCCCTACTCCAGATATAACACTTCTGCTTATTTCCTTCTTCAGCCCAAGTAATTGAACTACATACTCCGTTATAAACGAAGCCTGTGATCCTTTGTCCAGTAAAGACCTGAGTGTCATAAAATATCCGTTATTTGTTTCAGCTTTTACTACAGCGGTTGCTAAAAGAACTTGACTCTTGTTGTTAGAGAAACAAGTGGTAATGTTCGTCTGATTATTTTCGTCTGATGCTGTCAATGTTGCCGCGACAACATTGTCACTATTCGATTGAGTGGTTACTTTTACATTGTTCGACTGAACGTTGGTGGTGTTTGAATGCAAGAGCGAATGGTGTTTCTTTTTGCAAATTCTACATCTGGTGGGCAAACGACACGTTATGACCGAATGTTTGGCGCCTAAGCAGTTAAAACACAAGTTGGAGGTTTGGACAAAGTTACGGCGTGCTAATAGAGTTTCATTTGCGAACTTCTTACAATTACCGAGCTTATGATCATTATCAGAACAGTAGAAACATGGAACAGATACCTTGTCATTATTTTTAGTAACTACGTGATGGGATTGAGTACATTTTGTGATTTTAAGATTCAAAAATTCGAGCAACCCGTATCTGTGTTCTAAAAACTCTATTAAAATTGCTTTAATGTAGGCAAGTCGTTTGTAAGGTCACAAATTTTTGCTTCCCACTGCTTGCGAGATTCACTATCTAATTTTGAGGACAAAAAGATAAATCACAATAATATCCCAATTTTCAGTTTTTACATCAGTATTTTTAACGCATTTAAACACTCATTAGTAGTATCAAACATTTCTTTAAGAGCACTTGAATTTTCATGAGCAATATTTTTTTGGCTAAAAAACCTTTTTAAGATACAGTTAGTTACATATTTCTTATTGTTAAATCTTTTCTCCAAAAGATCCCAACACACTGAATAATTGTCACTTGTTATTGGTAGATTGCGCAATAGTTGTTCCGCTTCACCGGTTACATAGCTTTTTAGGTAATGAAGTTTTTGCACCTTTTGTAATGAATTATTATTGTGAATGAGTGATAAGAAGAGGTCACTAAACGTGGTCCACTCTGAGTACTTTCCAGAGAAACTAGGAATGGAAATCTTTGGAAGCTGCACACTAATTTGCTCTTCATTACTGCGCAATGCGTCCTGAGTTTTGGTCGGTATGTAAGTACATTTTTCCAAGCTTGCTTTTAACTCTGTTTTGTAATCTGCGTCTTATAATTCTTCTGTTTTGGTGTAAAAGTCCTTAACAAAGTAATCTAATTCTTCATAGTCAGTATCACTAACTTCATTAACAAGTTGTTCATGTAATTTGTTAAAAGTTTCCCACTGTCCATTCAAAATGTCAATTCTAGTTTCTATGTAGTTTGAAGTTAGCCTATCTTTTGGAGATTTCTTAAAATTGATTCTAGCTTTTTCCATTCGGTTGTACATATCTCACTGAGCTCTTATTTTGCTCGATTTTCTCGATTCTCAAAGTGATAGCGCCATCTAATGAGAGTTTTAGAACTAATATAATTGTACTGCGTACAGTGTTAAATGTGGTTGGAAACTATAAAACTATCTGTTTACAACGAGTTGATATTATTTTAATCTACAATAATTAGGATATTTATTTAACAACCAGACACCTTCACTGCCACTACACGGTACACATTTCAATGAGAATCTGCTTATTGCAATAGATATAAGACACATTTTATAACATTTTAAGTATTAGAAATTTCTCCTGTATCGTGGGAGAATTTTACATATAGTATCAGCTGCATGTTAATCAACATATATTTGGACACCATAAAAATATATGGAGACACCATAGTTACACTCCTTATTTAAGGTTATTTAACCAAAAGATTTAAATCGTTAGATGCACCTTCACCTTGAAAAACTGTCGCATTATTTTTGAATGTGTGCGTTTGCAAGATGCTGACGCGCGCACACTAATGCGTACGCTACCACGGCATTTCCGTCCGTTTATGTCTATTTATAGATGACCCCTTTGTAAACCGCATCTTTGGTATATCCGAGTATCTAACTGACACTTTGGGCTTTATTTATGTTCCTAGAATTATTATTGCACATTCGAAAGGCACATTGTGGCATTCTGGGAGTTTATTTTTTGGTGAAATCAGTGCGTTAGATCCAATGTGCAACGTTTGGCTGTCACCGCGCACAAATGATAAATGATTGCGTATAAGTGAGCTCACTCATTTGAGAATGAACACATTTCGAAGTAAAGGCGCATCTAACGATTTAAATCCTTTATTGAACCAGCAATCCTCAGCAGACCAACGCTTACCTACTGCCCCACTGAGCCGTCGGTCGTCACGTTGTAATCTTGTAATATTTTGTATAGATTTTTATTATTAAAAGAGGAAAACGTTACCTACACACTAGGATTTCCTCCTCTCCAGTTTCGTGGAGGTAGTTTATATATGAGTACATACATAGAACAAAAAAACATCCAGACCCAGATCAAGTATTTGTACATGAACAAGATATTACGTGAAAAATTAAGATTAGTCCTATAATAGGAGGAATAAGCGGAGTAGCATTTTTTTATACAGTAAATGTGACAAACGAGCACACAGTCCACTTGATGGTAAGTGGTTACTGTGGCCCATAGTCATCTACATCTATCTTCAAATAAAAATATAAATGCAGATGCATGATAGCCCATGAGGACTAAAATGGAATGCCCTGTTTCCAGTTAAAAAGGTCTCCGATTCTCTACACATTCCATACGAAACAAGGTACATTAAGCTGGTATTTTACGCTAGTATTCTGTGAGAGTGTGGTCCATCCGCGGTCGAGCCGCTCTACTCGCACTGCTACTATAAAAATGCTGCAGCATGGCTATACACTAAGGTGAAGGGTAGGACAGGATGTCGATGGATATAGGTAGCTTGGGAGAAGTGGACTTGTGAAGGGATGTAATGATTTTTTTATATGATAGGGTGACAAACTAACACACAGTCTACCTGATGGTAAGTTGTTGCTGCGGCCCATTAACATCTACATCGATCCTCAATTACAAATCAAAATTCAGATGCGTTGTCTCGCGTAAGAACTAAGATGGAATGCCTAGTTTCCAGTAAAAAGGGTCTCCGGTTGTCTACACTCACCATACAAAACACAGCAACAAAGAGGCTGCTATTTTACGCTGGTATTCTGTGAGAGCGTGGTCCTTTCCCGGTCGAGTTGACCCATTCGTACTACAACTGTACTACTAATATAACTGCAGCATGGCTCTACCACGTATATAATATACGTATAGCTTTGAAGTTAGTGTAAAGAATGGGATTAGAAATGGCGAGTCATCGAGCCCGTAACGTCTACATGCACTGTACAGATAGCAAATATCTGCTAGTAACGGTATATCGTTTAACCGTTTTGTTAGAAAGTTTCTATTACTAGGAAAATATTTGAATATAGTTGTATACACACGTAGGTAGATTAATTGGTGAATAAGGGCGATACCATTATTAATCCCATTCTTTAACTGCACGGTAGTATTTTTATAAGTATCTACCAATTTTATAAAATATGCTTGAATTCGAAGGCTCCGTGGCGCAGTGAGTTACATAGCTAAGAGCCGTGAGTTTGAATCCCGCATGGATCAAGTATATGTATGGCCCACAGAGTTCCTGATTTTGAAGTTTTTCCTTGTGAAATTTATGTTTGTAAACTGCCTCCTTGATACAGAATTAAATCAAATTTTGAGGGTTACGTTTTTTAAAATAAATAAAAGACGTATGCACTTCACATGAGGTAGAAGTGAAATCTTCAAAAAGGGAGACTGACACGATAAGAAACAATATATACTGTATTCTATATAATTCTCTCGAATACTCATCATTATCATCATCATTACAGCCCTTCACAAGTCCACTGCTGAACATAGGCCTCCCTCAAGTAATGCCACAAAGCACAGTCCGGAGCCACCTGCATCCATCGAATGTAAATGTCTAAATCCTGTTAATCTATATGTTTGTCTTTTATTAGTGTCGCTTTTTGTTATCCTATACCTTTAAACGAGCAATTATTGTGTTATATATATGTATTATATATATATATATATATATATATATATATATATATATATATATAATCGAATCTCGGAAACGGCTCCAACGATTTTCATATAATTTAGTGTCCAGAGAGCTTCGGGGGCAATAAATCGATCTAGCTAGGATTTATTTTTAGAAAATGTCCTTTTGTCCGTGTTTTCAGGCAATAAAAAAACTGCTACAATATAAGAAGGTAAATTTTGACAGACTACTAATGATCGTAATAGCTCAGGTGGGATGTCGGTCGGGCGTGATATCGGAGTTCCGTGGTTCGCGTCCCGTCTTGGGTCCGACTTCTTTTTCCTTTTTTTTTCAAATTCCCTTCTTTTGTTAGAAAATCTATTATTTTGAGCCCTTTTTTTAGTAATTTTTAAAAATAAGAAAAATTTTAATTAAACTAATTGCACTCATGATTTTCATTCAAATAACCAGTTCAGTTTTATTCTATTATGTCAATAAGATCAAAAAATATTATTCATTTAATTTGCATCTAAATGTAACTTAAAAAAAACTGAGCAAAGCTCGGTCATCCGGGTACTTTAATAATATATTAATAATTTTAACATTCAACCTAACTTTATCTATAATATATAATAATCTAAAATTAACTTTAAAATTAAACATTTTCTAAATGGTCCACAGTGAAGTAAGTCCAGATATAGTCTCAATCAAGCGTCACGTCGCGTTAGCATATTAACTTAAAAACGTACTGTGTGTGCAGCCAATAACACGAACGTGATACTTTTACCTACGCTTAATATAAAAGATTAGGAAATGGACGGGTTTGATTGAATGTTTTAGAGTTGGAAGTATAAATTCGTAATGTAACGTCATACACACTATATGTGATAGTGATGGACTGCCTGATGTAATTTCTGAGAGGCTTATAGGTCAGTTGCTTCGGTGCGCGTTGCCGGACTTCATTTAAAAAAAAAATAAGGGTGACAAACGAGCTCACAGTCTACTTGATAGTAGGTGGATGCAGTGGCCCATAGACATCTACATTTATCCTCGATTAAGAATCGTATTAAGTAACAAAAGTCTCAGGTTCTACACACTCATTTTATAAAACACAGCGCAACACTGATCACTAAAGAGTTTACTAAAGTTACGCATCCACTGGCACGCGATGGACGCATTTCACGCACGGCACGCAACATATTTTAGTTTGCTATGTATGATTTCACATGGCGCTGCGTCCACTATCCGAGCTGCATGCACGGAACGCCGGCATTTATGAGCAAAAAATGCGTTGCGTTTCGGTGACGTTACTCAAATCAGTTCGCCGCTGGCATCGTCTACTGCCTCATGTGTTGGTTTGTTTTGCTTAAGCCTTATCCAGTCCTAGCTAGTTTCTTTTCTTTTGAATGTTTTTTTGGTAGAATATAAGGATATAAAAATAACAATACCATGATTTTATTCTGTTTGCCAATCCTGAAAATAACCCTGTGATCTCTATATGACCACCACTACTACTAAAAAAATAATGTGTTCCGTATATTTTCAGTGTCCGGAAAGTCATCTGCCCAGCTATTAACGGTTAGACTACATCGTAGTAAAATATTCATAAAAAAAAAAAACAACACTTGGACCTAAAAATATGTTTATTTTTATATTATTGGGAATAATTACCTCAGATACTTACACATTATTTTGACATATTTGACATTATATTCTACACATAATCTCTGTGGATTTTGTCTTGTACTGCAGTGTCTGCATCGTTTCCTGGTGCCCTCGCATGGTGCCTTTTTTATCAAATAGACAGAAGTCATATGAGGACCACAAATTTTCACAGCATTTATCTCCGAAAATATTATTACTAAGATAAATTAAAAATAATATGAATAAGTACACTTATATAATTACATAAAAAGATATAAAATAATACTAAGATCAGGTGGGGTAAGAGGGACATTCTATATTTTCAGTAAAATATTTTGACTGGTAGGAAGAACAGCTAAAGTCTTTTAAGATCTTTGAGCCAAACAAAACTTGCTTTTATGTATTAGCTTCACGTGTGCAAAATGTTATTACGCTAGTATCAATTTTTACTACGATATTGACGTAAATGTCAAGATTAAGTAAACGTTCCTCTTACCCCACGTGAGGGGGAAGTTTAGGGAAGAGCGAGTGCATTGTCAGGAAAACCGCATGCTATAGTCGCCATTTTGTGGAGACGAAAAAAGCCATCCGCTTATACAGTCCATTTGGTGTAACATCTCGCGTAATAGGTTTAAGGCTCGACCCGGGAATTTGAATTCGCTAACCTTAGGCCCGTCGCTCAATCACTTGGCCTATTTCACATAAGATTTTTTATACTAATATCAAAGATGAAGAAGACGACGAAGAATTTTGATAAATAATCATAAAACCTCTTGTTATGATTTTCACAGGAGAGGAATGAAAAGTCACAAAGTATTTTCGTTTCTGAGTTATTGTAACTTTAATATTCTTTATTTGTGGTTCTCCAATCAATTGCGTTTGAATAATTAAACGATCTTCATCTATGAATGAATACAATACCGATGGATATTTACATGACTTTTTTATAGTCCCTTCCCTTTTTTAAATATAATTGAGTGGTTATACATTTTACACATACAATTTCTTATATATTTTATACACTCAAGAACCAAATACCCAACATCATAACTTTTAATTAAATTTGGTAAAACAGTGAATGAATTGTATAAAAAATTGCATTGATTTGTCAATTCAAACTTCTTATTTTTTTGAAATGAAAATATCTTTAGCATCGTCGTGTTTTGAAAGTCTATGAAATGAAAAGGCGACAGTAAAATAGACAGACACATAAATTCATAAAATTTAACGTGAGAGGAAATGATAAAGGAAGCATTATAGATTATAGCTCAATGCTCGCGAGAAAAAAAATTCGTAAACGCCGCCGAAACGGCGTCCATTACGCGTTTTGTTCAACAAGGTACGAAGGTATCGTGTGCTTATGGAATAAACATACGAATAGCCGATATATAATACGAATGGTTCGGCTCGACCGGGGAAAGACCACGCTTTCAGAATACCAACTTAAAATGCAGCTTAATACTGCTGTGTTTTGTATGGTGAGTGTAAAGTTCCGGAGACCTTTTTTAACTGGAAACGAGGTATTCAAGACCGACAATGCACATTCGTTTTGATTTTAATCGCGGATAAATGTAAGATGTCTATGGGCCACAGCATCCACTTACCATCAGGTGGACTGTGTGCTCGTTTTTCACCACTATTCTATAAAAAATATCTGTTGAAATCATGCTCGAGCTCATTAAAAAGACGTATATAGAATTATATATTTCCCTATTTGTGATATTTAACTCATTAAAACTTTCTTAAGCTCTAGACATAAAAATCTTCTTCTTTCTTTTCTTTCACAGCTTGCAATAAATCAGTATGTTAAAGGTGTAGGAAGAGGTGTAAAGAAACAAATAACCGTTCAGTCGACCCGGATTTAACAATCGATGGATGGATGGAAGCTACTCATTGAAATAATACTAATTTTTACGGAATTTATCGCGTATATTTAACTTTTTTACCCGACGTTTCGAGAATATACGCGATAAATTCCGTAAAAATTAGTATTATTTCAATGTGTAGTGTTCGCGTAAATATAAGAAATCATTATGTAAACCAGTACGGACTGGTAATTGCAAATAAAATACGCCGATTAGAAGATCTAAAGACTAAGCGCGCAAGATATCTTACAGCCTTAAATTTCTTGAAGAGATGCCGAGACCATAATCTCATTCCTACGTGTGTCAAAATATCCACCAAAAAGGACATTCGAGGAAGCGCTAAGATCTTAAATCAGGCAAGTAAAAAGTTGTTACGGGCGGTAATCCAACAAAAACGCTCCGATCTATATGACATAAATAAATCAATAGACATATCATCCAGTGAATTAAAGAAAGTTTTAACGACGTTTGATTATAACTTTTGCATGGAAACATTAAATAAACGCGAAATTAGTAAATATAACGAATGCAAAAACAAACATATAGAAAAATATCAAAAATTAACGGCCAAATCAAATGTCAAACATCCGAATCAATGCCAGAACCAAAAGCAACCATTGACAAACACAGATCATAGATTAATCGCGTTCTATAATCTGTCAAAACAAACACTGGATGATGCAACAATAAAGGTGTTATCCAAAGGACTAAATTACGCTATAACTCCAAGCAGATTACCGTACGAAGAAATTATCTGTAGTGTCGAGGACTGTTTATTTAAAAACAATATGCGGAAAGAAGATTTGGAGGCGATACGTCAAGACATTTCGTCTATGTTACGTCGATGTTCAGTGCCTAAACCGAATCTTCCCAGAGACGAATTTATAGCGTTAAAGAACCTACGCAATAAACCAGAACTTACGATTCTCCGCGCAGATAAGGGAAACGCCACGGTGGTCATGGATACGTCAGATTATAATTCTAAAATACAAGAACTTTTGTCGGATGTAAGTACTTATAAAAAGGTTAAAAACGACCCAACAAACAGCACACTAAAAACAACTAGTGACCTCATAAAGAAACACTCCGAAAAATTAAATCTGGACGTAAAATGTATAATACCTACGTGCGCCAAATCACCAAAGTTGTATGGGTTACCAAAAATACACAAGCCCAATGCTCCATTACGCCCCATAGTGAGCCAAATCGATTCACCAACTTACAGATTGGTTCAACACTTAGCGAAAATACTCTCACCGCTCAGGGGACATACAAGAGCACACATAAAGGATTCCTACCATTTTGTCAGCGAGATTAAAGACCTACGTCTGGCAGACAATGAAACTATGGTCAGTTTTGATGTGCAGTCATTGTTTACATGCTTACCTGTTGAAGACTGCATCTCAATTGTAACTAGAAGGCTGGAAGAAAACAACATGCCCGTAGAATATGCAGTATTACTCAGACACTGCCTTACATCTGGCTACCTATTGTGGAAGGAGGAGTTCTACAAGCAAGTAGATGGTGTGGCGATGGGCTCACCTGTATCTCCCATTGTCGCCGACATATTCATGGAAGACTTTGAGGAGAAAGCCCTGCTTACTTCTCCCATAAATTCAAGATTCTACAAGCGGTACGTAGATGACACTTTCACAATTCTACCTTTAGATAAAGTAACTGCATTTTTAGACCATCTTAACTCTATAAATACTAAAATTCAGTTCACAATGGAGTTAGAGGCAAACAATTCCTTAGCTTTTCTAGATGTGTTAGTAATTCGGAATCCTGATAACACCTTGAGCCATACTGTGTATAGAAAAAAAGACCCATACAGATAGATATTTAAACGGTGATTCTCACCACCATCCTTCACAGTTAGCTACCGTGGGTAAATCTTTGTTTCAGAGAGCACGAGGGATCTGTGACAGTAAACACCTGGCTGCCGAGCTCCAACATGTCAAGCAAGTTTTGCATGACAACAAGCTTCGGGTCCCGCGCCTACGTCACAGAGAACGAGTGAAGCCGGCCACAGTCGAGCGTGTACCTGCTGTACTGCCATATGTTAGAGGAGTCACTGACAAGATTGGCTACATCTTGAAGCGCGCTTCCATCAAAACATACTTCAAGCCGCCGAAGAAGATTGGACAGTTTTTACCATCAGTCAAGTGTAACTCCCTCTGCAAGATGCAGGAGTGTACAAGCTTGATTGTGAATGTGGTCTCTCCTACATAGGACAAACTAAAAGATCAATTAAAACCCGCGTCAAAGAACATATAGCTGATGTGAAGAATCGACGCTCCGGGAAGTCTGCAGTCTGTGAACATGTACAGGATCGTCCCCGTCACTACATCAGATTTGATAGACCACAAATCCTCGCTAAAGAACACCGATTCCTTCCAAGGATGATTCGCGAGGCTATTGAAATCAAAAAACATCCTAATTTCAATAGAGAAGATGGCTGGGTGCTACCATCTGCTTGGGATCCTATAATAAATAAAATTAAATCCCAACCCAAGCATACAACTGCAAGACTCCATGATACCATAAGTTCATACTGTGTAGATCGGAACAAAAGTTAAATTTTAATCTATGGTAACCGCGGTTGACTATGACAGCTGGACGTTGAACATCTCAGTCCTTCCCGTGACCATGGGTGCTGTAAAGCTCTCGAAACGTCGGGTAAAAAAGTTAAATATACGCGATAAATTCCGTAAAAATTAGTATTATTTCAATGTGTAGTGTTCGCGTAAATATAAGAAATCATTATGGAAGCTACTCGTTAATACTACGCTCAGCAGAAAACCATCCTTTTTATTTTTACGAAAGTTGTATTTAATTTACGGATTGATTGGAGATAAACTTTTTTATTGGTAAAAACAGAATGAAACTTCTCTATAAATTGCCAATGCACCTATTTTATTCCATCTTTTATTTCTGTGCTGCGATGCTTTTTTATCTCTTTACAACGCCGAGCTAAAAACCACTTCGCTTTTTTTTTAAGTGTTTCTGATGAATGTTTGTTATGCAAGTATGTCAAAAAATGTTTACCCTCAAGTTCAAGAGGGTAATTCATTATGTTTAAGTGCACCATGACGAATTCTTTAATTTTTTTGTTGAATCGGGTCATTTGAGCGACTAAGTTCACATTTTAAATTTGTGTGTTGTGAAAAGTTTACTGTAAGGTTATTCAATTATTGTGATCTTGTGTCTTAATTAAATAACTAGGTGCTTTAAAGCCAATAAAAATGCCATTAACACCAGCAAAAGTTGCACAAGCAGTAGCATTAATTGACCAAGGGCTGACACAGCGTGAATTTGCTATTGTACTTAACGTACCACGGTCCTCAATGCAGTATTCACTGAAACGATACCAGGAGACAGGCCGCTACACCCGCAGGCCATGCAGTGGGGGCGTAAGGTGCACATCGGCCCGGGACGATCGTTTTATTGTTATGGAGATTTTGAGAAACCGCTACCTGACCGCTGTTGAGATACGCCAGCGGCTCCAAATCGCAAGAGGCGTTAATGTTAGTGAGCGTACAATGAGAATACGAATGGAGGAAGTGAATTTAAAAGCTCGTAGACCAGCACGAGGTCCAGAAGGTCTCAGACAGCACCGAGTAGCCCGACTTCAGTTCGCAAGAGAACATGTCAATTGGACCCACAAGCAATGGGCTAGAGTGTCATTTAAACTTAAATAATAGTTTTATTAAATTTTAATAAAACTATTATTTACGGATTTTATCGCGTTTACATACTACTTTAAATATTTTTATTATCCCGACGTTTCAGGTGTTTACAGCACCCATGTTCACGGGGGAGGAGACTGAGATGTTTGACGTCCCAATGTTAGTTAGTCCGGCTACCTTCAGTTTTTGAATATTATTTTTTTGGTCCGATTTACACAAAACGAGCTTAAAGTATCATGAAGTCTTGCAGTGGTATGCTTGGGTATGGGTTTAATTTTGTTAATTATGTATAGAATCCCAAGCAGATGGTAGCACTCATCCATCTTCTCTATTGAAATTCGGATGTTTTCTTTTTTATAATATGTAATCCGGATAATTATCGAAAAGTGTATCGTTAATTTTTAAAAAAAAATGAAAAATGAACGAATGAACTTCACCTTAATAAATTCTCACACGGCAACAAATCTGTATATATTATAAATAAAATTGAAGTATTCATCTATAATATTAAAATAAATGACATTTATTTAGCTGAGGATGTTATTTTTTGGGTATTTAGACATGAATAATGAATAACTGCGGAATAGCTGAACCAATTGTGATGAAACTTTACAAACAAAGAGACCAGTGTCATGGTGGAGGATCTAGGCTTAATTTTATCTGAAAAATAATATAAATAAATAGTCTTTGATTATCTTAAATTTACTTCACGCCATATTTATAGATTCTATCCAGACGATGCCGAGGTAGGTCCTAGTAGTAGTAAACATAACTCAGCAGATTAGGAATTCATTTAAGCGAAGACGACAGACCTATTAATTAGCGTACCGAGACGCTGCGTGGTTTAATTAAGCTACAAGCGGGGAGCTTCGCTCACTCATCCACGTCAATATTGTTTCCCCCCTTACAACACTGTGCTGTTAATATCCTTGTAGGTAAACATATTCGCAGAAACTACTATTGACTATACAAAATCTATAGCTGTGTTACCTTAGAAGCGTAGAGGTTACTAAATTGCTTCTTGCAATTTAATGTGCTTTACACCATTTACTCAACGGTAAGGAAACCTGAATATCTAAGAAATGAAATATTTTGGGGATATGTAAAATCCGTCAATACACATTTGAGCAGTGAGATCGTATAATATAGAATAAAGTAGAATAGAATTGAATAGAATAATTTTTATTCAATATACATTATTACATAATACTAATAGTAAGTCAATTTTTTTCCACCGGTGCGGAAAATATCTCTGTCCTGGGAAGAACCAGCAGGAAACGCAGCGGGACTTTTTTTAAAAACATATTTCACTTTACTATGATTTTGTTTGTATAATTTTAAATGAATTTTAATAGAATGTTGGTGATAACCTTATTCCCAGGGGATATTTTCATTTATTCGTTCTCATATATTGTAATAATCTTTTTTTGTACAATTTTTTCTTTAATAAAACATTTAAACTTGTTTATTAACACATTTTGTACATTTTCTGGAATTTTTTTTGTAAAAAAGCTTGTACATTTCCCCATAAATGATTTCCTAATTCTGTGGAGTCTAGTAACAGGTATAACAAGTTTATCTTTGTTCCCAGTGTTTAAAGTAAGAACATCTTTATTCTTATCAAAGCTATTGGTACGGGCTGCAGCACGTACATTTTTGTGGCGTCGGCAGTTGACAGCAATACCGGTGCGCGTGCTCGCAGTATCATTTCCCATCTATCCTTAAATTAGATTTAGTTGGTTCTATCAATAAACTAACAATTATTAACTTCCCAGTATTGACTATCATTTACTGTCAACCGCAGCCCTTACACTATTTATGTTTTTTTTAACTTACATTTTCATAAATATATTGCGATGCCAAAGTTAATAATATATTTGTTTCTTTAAATTTTTCTCTAAGCGACTCTTTATAATTTAAGTACATAAAAAGTTATGAATCGCCCTCTTTCGCAAAATAAATATGGCTTCAATGTTAGTCGCATTACCACATAACAAAATTCCGTAAGGTGTAGGCTGTAACTGTAACAGGTTCTTTACTATGTTGTCAATGTTTTCTTAGTTTCATGTTTTATCCAAATCAAAATGACTTAAACTATTACTACTACTTCTAATGCAGCTCATGAACATCTTTGTGCGCAGTAGATTCACATTGAAGCTATAATATGGTTATGAATGCGTCGGCTCGACTGAGGAAAAACGACTCCCTCTCAGAATACCAGCGTAAAATAATAGCAGCTCAATGCTGCTGTGTTCATATGTACTCACCTGTATAAAGAACTAGAGACCTTTTTTATTGGAAACAAGGAATTTCACCTAAGTCCTCTGAGGTGATAATGCATTGCGTTTTGATGTTTTATTGAAAATTAATGTACATGTGTATAAGCAACAGCATCTACTTACAATCAGGTGCTTTAAGTTCGTATGTCACCCTTATTCTACAAAAAGATTGCTACTTATTACTAAATAGGAAGAATAAAGACGCGTTGTCACCATTTAAGACTGAAATGGAATCTTCACAGCTTGCAAATATACTATATATCTAACCATACCGACCGGAATTAAGCAATGTACACATTGTTATTTGGCAATAGGAAAAGTTAAGAAGGTTGTAATGTCTTGTTTCCAACAGATGACAAAATTACTTCTTGTTGTACACTAGACCTGCATTTCTAAACAAACTTCCTTGAGTCATTAATTAAAACTATTTTTGGTCACGGGGGACTGAGGTGACTGACGTCCCGATGGCAAAGTTAACACGGAGTACCTTCAGCTTTTTTAATTATTGTCTATGGTCCAATCTACGCAGAATGAACTATGTTTTAAAGTCTTGCAGTAGTATGCTTGTGTTTAGTTTTCATTTTATTAATTATAGGGTCCCAAGGAGGTGGTAGCACCAAGCCTCCTTCTCTATTGAAATTAGGATTTTTTTAATTTCAATAGCCTCGCGTATCAACCTTGGTAGGAATTGATGTTTTTTCGCGAGGATTTGTGGTCTATCAAATCTGATGTAATGGTTGGGGCCATCTTGGATATGATCGCAAACTGCAGACTTCCCGGAACGTTGATGCTTCATGTCAGCTATGTGTTCTTTTACGCGGGTTCTAATTGATCTCTTTGTTTGCCCTATATATGAGAAACCACAATCACAATCAAGTTTGAACACTCCTGCATCTTGTAGAGGAATATGACACTTGACGGATGGTAAGAACTGACTAATCTTCGGCGGCTTGTAGAATGTTCTGTATAGAAGCTCGCTTCAAGATGTAGCCAATCTTGTCTATGACACCTCTGACATATGGTAGTACAGCAGGCACACGCTCGACTGTGGCCGGCTTCACTCGGTCACTGTGACTTAGGCGCGGGACCCGAAGCTTGTTGTCATGCGGAACCTGCTTGACGTGCTGAAGCTCGGCGGCCAGGTATTTGCTGTCACAGATCCCTCGTGCTCTCTGTAACAAACATTTGCCCACGGTAGCTATCTGTAAAGGATGATGGTGAGATTCACCATTTAAATATCGGTTTATATGGGTTTTTTTTCCAAACACACTATGACCTATGGTGTTGTTAGGATTTCGGATGACTAACACATCTAGGAAAGCTGAGGAATTATTAGCCTCTAACTCCATAGTAAATGGAATTTTAGAGTTTATGGAATTAAGATGTTCCAAAAATGCAGTTACTTTGGCTGATGGTAAAATTGTGAAATTATCGTCTGCGTACCGCTTGTAGAATCTTGGGGTAATAGGTGCAGTAAGTGGGGCCTTTTCCTCAAAGTCTTCCATAAATATATCGGCGACAATGGGATATACAGGTGAGCCCATCGCAACACCATCTACTTGCATGTAAAACTCTTCCTTACAGAATAGATAGCCAGATGTAAGGCAATGTCTTAGTATAGACTGAGCATCAAAACTGACCATGGTTTCATTATCAGTAAGACGTCGGTCTTTTATCTCACTGACAAAATGGTATGAATCCTTAGTATGTGCTCTTGTGTGTCCTCTGAGTGGTGATAATATTTTGGCTAAGTGTTGAGCCAATCTGTAAGTTGGCGAATCAACCTGACCCACTATTGGACGTAATGGAGCGTTAGGTTTGTGTATTTTGGTAACCCATACAATTTTGGAGGTTTTGCATACGAATGTATCATCGAATTGACGTCTAGAATCAATTTCTCGAAGTATTTCTCAATTAGGTCAGTTTTGATGTTCAGTCTCTATTTACATGTCTACTTGCTGAAGACTGCATCTCAATTATAACTAGAAAACTAGATGAAAATAACATGCCACCAAAATATGCAGAATAACTAAGACATTGCCTTACATCTGGCTATCTATTGCGGAAGGAAGAGTTTTACAAGCAAGTAGATGGTGTTGCGAGGGCTCACCTGTATCTCCCATTGTCGCCGATATATACATGGAAGACTTTGAGGAGAAAGCCCTCCTTACTGCACCTGTTACCCCAAGGTTCTTCAAGCGGTACGTAGACGATACTTTCACAATTTTAACATCAGACAAAGTAACTGCATTTTTTGGAACATCTTAATTCCATAAACTCTAAAATTCAATTTACTATGGAGTTAGAAGCAAATAATTCCTTAGCTTTTCTAGATGTGTTAGTCATCCGAAATCCTAAC
The DNA here is from genome assembly GCA_907164705.1 of Parnassius apollo. Classification (NCBI taxonomy): domain Eukaryota; kingdom Metazoa; phylum Arthropoda; class Insecta; order Lepidoptera; family Papilionidae; genus Parnassius; species Parnassius apollo. Next base: position 1,803,587 of record CAJQZP010001016.1, read on the forward strand.
AACACCATAGGTCATAGTGTGTTTAGAAAAAAGACCCATACAAACCGATATTTAAATGGTAAATCTCACCATCATCCATCACAGTTAGCTACCGTGGGCAAATCTTTTTTACAGAGAGCACGAGGGATCTGTGACAGCAAGCACCTGGCCGCCAAGCTTCAGCACGTCAAGCAGGTTCCGCACGACAACAAGCTTCGAGTCCCTTGCCTACGTCACAGTGACCGAGTAAAGCCGGCCACAGTCGAGCTTGTGCCTGTTTTACTACCATATGTCAGAGGTGTCATAGATAAGATTGGTTACATCTTGAAGCGAGCTTCTATGAGAACATTCTACAAGCCGCCGAAGAAGATTAGTCAGTTCTTACCATCCGTCAAGTGTCATATTCCTCTACAAGATGCAGGAGTGTACAAGCTTGATTGTGATTGTGGTCTTTCATATATAGGGCAAACAAAGAGATCAATTAGAACCCGCGTAAAAGAACACATAGCTGACATGAAGCATCAACGTTCCGGGAATTTTGCAGTTTGCGATCATATCCTAGATGGCCCCAATCCTTACATCAGGTTTGATGGACCACAAATCCTCGTGAAAGAACATCGATTCCTACCAAGGATGATACGCGAGGCCTTCTCAGGACCCTATAATCAATAAAATTAAAACTAAACCCAAGCATACTATTGCAAGACTTCAAAACACAGTTAGTTCATTCTGCAGATTGGACCAAAGACAATAATTAAAAAAGCTGAAGGTACTCCGTGTTAACTTTGACATCGGGACGTCGGTCACCTCAGTCCCCCGTGACCATGGGTGCTGGAAAGCACCCGAAACGTCGGGTATTAAAAATAAAATAAATAAAACGCGATAAAATCTGTAAAATTAGTTTTAATCAATGTGTAGTGTTCGCGTAAATATAAGAAATCATTATTTGAATCAATTCGAAAAGCATGGTGACAGTAGATTGACGCCGATAAAGATGAAAGAGAGGGATAAAAAAATTAAATTTTGAAAGAGTATATAAAGAACCTACCGCCAAAAAATCACCTGCGTAATTAATTAATAACATCAGGCGTTATGAAAATACATTATATTAAATATGTAAAAAAATTCTAGCTAGGATCCGCGTGAAAAAAGTAATAAAATAAAATCCGTACCTCAATGCGTGAACTATTCGCATATCACCATTTGGTGTAGAAAATAATCTTGTTTAAAAATGAATGGAGTTTAAATTAATTGGTAACCGGCGAATGGAGAACGCACTAACCTGGTAACGTCCGGTGACGAATCTGGTACTGCTCAAGTTTGATTTTACCGATACACTCCAAGTTGTATTGCACAGTTACACAAATTTAACACAGTTCACGGCCCTGGTTTTCAGTTTATCATAATTTAAACAAAGGAACAAGCGAGCGGAGATAGTCATCAGACGCACTATCATACTGACAGCGTGCGTGCGAGTGAATGATGAGGATCGGTAGCAAACGAATCAAATGAATGGTTTAGAGGAAATGTGATTTGTCAATGTGATTGACTTGATAAAAATGCGGGAATATTTCAATTTGAGAATAAACCAAATATGGCGGTAACACTACTACTCCCAAAACCATTACACTAGAAAAGACACACGACCGTCGATATTACGACGCAGATCGTAGCTAATTGATTATAAAGATCTTAAATTTGCATAATTGTTTGTTGTAACTTGTAAATACAGTTTTACAACCATTCTGGATGCAATAATTGATTTCAAGCTACAATTAGTGTAGTCCAGATTCTACAGCAAACAATTCTTGCTCGAACAATGAAGGCTTTGTTTGACAAACGCAATCATCAATTCAAGTCGGGATTACGCAGACAATCAGTTTATTCAGACGTTGTAAAGGACAATGAGTATTGCGATGCAATTCAGGAAATATAAAGGAATATATTATTTTCTGTGTATATTAAAAGTAAAAAATTGAAATGGGATACGAAGCATTAATACTGGCTACTAATATGTGTACATATATACAAATCCACTGGGATGTGCCACACATAAAAGAGCGCAAACGTCGGTCATACGGATAGTCTCAAACACATTCACACGTTTGCCTTTGATAATATGTAGGTCTTATGGTAACGATTAGAGTTCCTTTCCTGCCTAAGAATTGGTCTGGGTAGGTACCACCTTCTTATTTTAGCAGCCAAGCAGCATGTGTGTGTGTGTGTGTGTGTGTGTGTGTGTTTGTTTCAGTCTGAAGGGTATACGGAACCAGTATCTATAATTACAGGCTGTGAGCCATTCCATCTTAGGCCTCAGAGGTGACGACACGCTTTTAGCCTTTTTTGTTTAAAATTTCCTGCAAATCTCATTAACTGCTATAGAAATTGTTAATTTCAATTTGGTTGTGGGAAAACCGGCATGTTTGAGAAATAGAGGTGTCACCCGGATGGAACGAAGTTTCTTTATACATACACACACACACACACACACACACACACACACACACACACACACACACACGTATATATATATATATATATATATATATATATATATATATATATATATATATATATATATATATATATACTATACATGCGGATTGATATTGTAATATTTTAAAATATAATTTGCTTTAAAATTTATTAAAGTTATGACGCGGACACTTGCTAAACACACAATAATGGAGAGATTATAACGCGTATGATTTGGTTAGCACAATAGTAAAGAGAGGTTATAATGCGTACTTGTTAAAAATACATAAGCATTTATTATTGTCTGTATAAAGCCTCTACTTACCTAACTCCATCAGCAATATCCGGATCTTGTGCAGAAACACTGTCAGGATTCATTATTGTTATTATTTCTTATTATTTATTATGTAAAAAAAACCTGTTTACACTCAACAAAAATAATTGTCGCGACACCACACTGTTCCATACGAGATAGAAAAACGAGAGAGAGAGAGAGAGAAACACGCGCACGCCGCACGGCTTACAACTATAGCAAAAGTGTCGTTACATCTTTTGGTCTTAATTTTTTCCGTCTAGCCCCTTTCGTTTCTTTGCACCAAAACCTTCTCACCAATAAGAGTACAGGCCTCGTACCTGCAGTGGCACGTATATATGCTGTAACTTTAAAACTTAAATGACGATCGTGTTTTTCCCCTATTCCACATTTATAAAAAGTTTCCGCATGTACATTGGGATAGGTTATAGATCATTAGAATTATAAATACTTAATATACAAATATATTTGTATTTTACGTACATGGTATAGACATTTCTAGACTTTCGATAAATGATAATAACGCATGAGACGGTAACACAATGCCTATTAAATATTGTCGTGAAGACGAATACAGAAAGACAGACATCTAAAAATTATTCTATACCTTTGCTATACGTATAACAAGAAACACAGCAAGTTTTTTCGATTGAAAGTGTGGAATAATAAAAACAAAGAGCTGGAGAACTGGTTATCCAACTATGCGAAATGGAGGGTGGAAAACAATCATAAATATCCTAGACAACAATCAAAATAAATTATGATGTGTATAGAAAAACAATTAACTAAATGTGGGGTAGAGCCACGCTGTAGTTACACTATAGTTGTAGCACGAATGAATTGGTTCGGTTGGTAGCGAAATATCACATCCTAGTCCTCAGAAGTGACGTTTTCCATTTTGATTCTTAATTGAGGATAAATAAAGATATATGTATATACGCCACAGCATCCATTTGACTGTGTGCTTGTTTGTCACCTCTATTCTATTAAAATACCCGTTAAATGCTTACTGCTTACACAAGCCTTTATCATATTGATAAGTCTATCTGGCAATAATCCTTCCTCCACATTTATCGCATACGCGTTGGTTTCGAGAAAATTAGTGCAATTTAATGCCACTGTATTAAAACAGCTATCGATTTTGACACCGGGGTCACGGAAAATCTCCGCTCTACATGTAATATTATTACTTTATTCTTACGTACTATAGTAGTAGTATATGTCGACGCCGTTACGAAAGCAACGACGTTTTCGCGGGGAGTACGAGAAGTGCGGGGGTTTTCCTCACCACCGCGCGTAAGACCGTCACTCGCCGATAGCTCGCGACCCGATCACCATCAAATTAGTTTATACTTTGATAATTAAAAAAAAACAATTTGCCTATCCTGTGAGTTGCCTATTTTATTCATGATGGAAAGAAAGGTTTTCGAGTGACAGTCTCATAATGGTAGGCGAAGTGTAGGGCGACCCCCCACTAGATGTGGTGACGACCTATTAAGACACCCAGAAAGTCGATGGATGGGGTGGCTCGGATCCTTGCTTTGTGGCGTTCCTTGGGAGAGGCCTATATTCAGCAGTGGACTAAGTGAAGGTCTGTAATGATGATGATGATTATGGTAGTATAATATAAAAAAAATGTTGTTTTAAACAGTCTTTGATTTATTTTGAAAATATTATATATTTTTAAAGCTTTACTCTCCAATCTTATTCCCTCAAGACAAATATTCTTATTTAGAAGGTCGCCCAAATATTGAAATACAGACAATATATATAACTTCATTTTATAAATGTATAAAATATAAAAATTATTAAATAAAATGTATTATAAAATATGATATAATTAAAAATAAATTCAACCGTGTAGTTGCGGCGTAAAACTATCTACTTTGCCACTGTCCCAGCTGTATCGTAGGAATCGACAGAAGGAAACAAAGAGATAGATGGATAGATGGTCTTCCTATTAACATTTACAAAATAAAAAACTGCGGTTGCCAACTCGCCAACTAAGTGTGGCAACAACGTCTGCTTTATATTCTCCGTATTAGGCAATCTACGTTCAACAGTGGATTTAAGAAGATATTATAAATTTACCACGACCTCGTTCACAAGGTGAGTAGCGAATATTTTATTCATCTATTTGGGGGGAATAAAATATTTCAATAGCATGTGAAATCCGACAACTACAGAAGCAGGGCGGCGTACAAATCGCTCCATACCCCTCACAGAAGTGAGAAGAGTATTATCTAATACCTTTAAACGAGCAATTCTTATATATATATATATATATATATATATATATATAAGAATTGCTCGTTCGGAATCTCGGAAACGACTCCAACGATTTTTATAAAATTTAAATCGATCTAGCTTAGATTCATTTTTATAAAATGTCATTTTATCCATGTTTTCAGGCAATGAAAAACTGCTACAATATAAGAAGGTAAATTTTGGCAATGTCTTAATGATTATAATAGCTCAAATAGGATATCGGGCAGTCCCGAAATTATAGTACCCTGGTTCAAGTCATGTCTTGAGCCCGACGTTTTCCTTTTTTTTCAAGTTTCCTTCTTTTGTGAGATTCTATTATTTCGAGCCCTTTTTTTAGTATTTTTTAAAAACACGAAAGTTTAAATAAAACTAATTGCCCTCATGATTTTTTATTCAAATAACAAGTTCAGTTTTTTCTATTATACCGGTAAGATCAAAAAATATTATTCATATTTCATCGGTATGTAATTTGTATCTAAATATAATTTCCAAAACACACGTGTGTCTTCAATTAAAACGGTATCTTTAGTATTATCTAAGTACTATAAAATATATTATGAGAATAACATCTGTGACAAAACACAGATGTTATTCTCATAATATAACAGGTGTTCTTTTTTACTAAATTTAGCATCTAACAAAAAGGCGTCAAAAATTCTCAAATGCAAAAATGTTTATTACATAATCTCGTAACATAGAAAAAAATACGTTGAAAAAACTAATTTTGTGTATTTTATGCATAGAAATCTTAATGATAGACAATAGAAGTCGCATAGACGCGTGACCTTGTAGCTACTATTATGTATTGACGAACATAATTCACAATTTTGTGATTTAATTGCGCGAGAACGTCGTACATGAATTTATGTTATTATACATTTATAATGGTGAACTGCAGCATAATCAGTAGTAAAAACTCAATTAGGACGTGTAATCCAACTAATAAAGACTTATCATTTCATTGGTAAGTTGATTATTTACTAATTATCATTGTTTTAACTTATTTACATCTAGACGAATATTTTACTATGATGTTGAAACAATACTAGTTTTTACGGAATTTATCGCGAATATTTAAGTTTCGAACACTTTACAGCACTCTTATTATGATATTTACCTTTGTAAACTTCATTTATTACTTTTCGTATTGTACAATACCATAGCTGCTTTTATTCTCTATCGTAATACGCGACGCACGCGACGTTGACAATCTCGCCAAGCAATGTAATGTGAAACATTAGATATCATTGTGCATTGCGTATGTTTATAATACGGTAAGGTGTGACGACATCGGTTTTGAAAGTAATCGAGCGCTAATACATTTCTATTGTCTTATTATTACGACTTCTGTGATTTTATGACATCTCGCGAATTGACTAATTTTAACTATGTTTTAATTCCTCACGTTTTGGGTGCCATACAGCACCCATATTAAGTTTTAAATGAGTTGGTAGTATTTGCGTAAACGTAAGTCTTTGTTATTAAATAAATTAAAAATATAAAATAAAATAACGTTATATAATCTAGATAAAAAATTGTTTATTTAGAATTTTAAGAAAACTCAAGATTCCGTCCCTCAGGCATAAAGATATCTTGATGAAAAGAAAATGAAAGATACGGTGCGGTGCAAAATGAGCGAGGATTTTTGTTTTTAAATGTTTCAGAATGCTTTTGTGAAAAGCAACTTTTAAATTTTAAAACGAAACTTATTCGAGAATTGGCCTTTAACCGAGTATTTAATTAAAACTTTATGCCGTGGTCTTACCTCGACCAATGATACAAGGAATCACATATCAACTTATAACCACGGTATTTCTCATAGTTGTCATGCTGACAAGAGGGTTGGCAACTGCAGTTATTTCATTATATTGAGTTATTTTTATGAGCTAATGGCGTTAAGAAGAAGATGTCATCACTTATCATGAGTTGTGGGGAAACCACAAAGCTGATTTTCAGTTATGACCAAAAATCTTGGAGAGTACAGCTCCGAGAGTAAGCAAAGTAGTTAAGGTTTTACGATTAAATTACCGTCTTGTTGAAAGATATTTCATTATATTATGAAATTAGTACTTACTGTATTATTGTCTGTATGTTTTGTTGTGTGAATATAAATAAATACATAAAAACAGATTGATATATTAACACGTAATGCTCTTGAAAATCTAATCTGAAACGTAGTTCTTAAATACTTCGTTTGTTAAACTTGCATAAAGCATTTAAATCTAAAACTTGCCTGGCACGGTCCCAACAATATAAGTAAATCTTTTATCATGTACGATATTTCTGATTAATTAGCTGGTAGCACTGAATTAAATATAAATAATTTTTATGGTCGTTATCATCATCACCGGTTTTCTTCATAATTAGTTTTTTGAAGATTCTAAGCTGTGTAAATAAAGGATGCGATTATTTTTCATTTAGATACGAGGCTGACAATTGAGAAGGTTTTTTTCAACGGTTGTCGGATCTTTGAGCTATACGGCTGGTCCATAAGACTTAAGCTGAAGATACATACAAAAATATAAACAACTGATAAAATATATATATATATATATATATATATATATATATATATATATATATATTAGAATAAGTTGTAGTTACAAAAGGAATGCTTGTAACATATTACTTTTAAATTACGTTAGTTTTTTTTATAAAATAAGGGTGACAAAGGAGCACTTAGTCCACTTGTTATAAGTGAATGTTGTAGTCCATAGACATCTACGTCTCTCGTTGATTACAACAGAAAATACAGATGTGTTGTCACTCCTGATGACTAAGATGGAGTGCCTCGTTACTACAAAAAGGTTCCCTGATTTTTTTTACATTCATTATATTGTAAATCTAGAGGAGCCGAGTACAAGATGAGCACGAGCCGAGCACTAATTTGTGTAGTGTGGATTGACTTACAAGCCTTGAACGAGCGCGCTTCGAGCGTTTGGCTCCGCCCGCCTGTTGTCGGTGTTTTGACGAACGCTCACGTACGTATTGAGTGACAGACGTTTCGCTCGATTATCATGAAAACGTGGACAGAACATGATTGTGTGCAATTAATTGAATTATACCAAAATAATCTAACGATATGGGACCCGACACAAAGTTTACTATAAAAAATAAGAATGGTGTCGTATAGCCCAAGACAAGTTCATATCCGCCACAAGCCGCGAGCTCACTGCGAAACACTACGTTCGAGGAGAGTGATTTTTGTAGTCTCCTTGTACTTCCACCCATAGACATAGACCCACCATAAGAATATCCACTACTCTGTCTCTAGGGTCTGTCCCGAGGGTGTTGCATAAAGCAGCAGCATCTTACTGACAGCAACTCAAAATAATAAAAAATTGCGGTTGCCAACCCGCTAGCCAAATATGCCAAATTCCACCCATTAGGCAATCTATTTGAGAGACCTATGTTCAGATGTAGAGTTTAAACATGACATCATCATTCTACTGTTTCATGCTAAGTCTGCTGGTCTCACCCCGGTTAAGCCGGCCCATTCGTGCTGCAGCTATGTTAATCTAGCAGAAGTAGCTCTAAAGAAAGAAATAAAGAGTTCTTTGAGCTGTCTGTTACTCCGGAAACTTGCGGAAATTTCTTCTTTACGGGTTTTATCACGTGAAATTCGTCAGTATAATAGAACCTCTAGAGTTGCTTATACCGCCATCTATCAGAGACTACAGAAACTTCCAGACAATTCTATAACTTGCCTCTCACGACGCTGACGGTATGTAATAAGTGGATGGATTCCTAAATGCTGCTATAAAACAACACTAAATAGTTGTGTTTTATAATTTTTAATAGTTTTTTAAACATTTTATGAATCTTTGTACAAGATATAAAAAAAACCGCGAGAACAATCACAGTATGGAAAATATGAAACATGCACACACATAGAAAACTTAAAGTTTAATTCTAATTATGTGAAATTCTCAACGATTAGAAAAAAATAAAGTTGGCCGTTGGTGAAAAAGTGGAGATCTACCGCCGGCAAGCCAGACAAGTATGTAACAACTTTTACACGTGGTAGACTCATGCTGCATTTATATTAGCAGTATAGTTGTAGCATGAATGGGTCGGCTCGACCGGGGAAGGACAACGCTCTCATAGAATACTAGCGTAAAATAGCAGTTCAATGCTGCTGTGTTTCGTATGAGAATCAAAGAAACTTCTTACTGGAAATGAGGCATTCCACATTAGTGCTCACGGGTGATAACGCATCTGCACTTTGATTCGTAATCAAGCATAGATGTAGATGCCCATGGGCCGCAGCAACCACTTACCATCACGTGGACTGTGTGCTCGTTCGTCACCCTCTCCTATAAAAAACTGACATAATGCAAAATAACTACGAAGTAGTGTTAACTTTATTCTGTATTTTGACGTGAAACGTCTTTTAAATCCCACTAAAATATGCGGGTACCAGGTTAAAAAAATGAACCGTAAGAGAGAGGTTTATATCGTCTTTCCTCAATAATTTCAAAAGTGTTACGCATAGCTCGCTAGTTTGCATCAGGATCAGGAATGGCGGAAATGGGGCAACGCACAGATTGACCAAAACCGGCGCCCTCTCTCTCCTTTTTGATGCTAAAAGCGACTTGCTAACATAGACGTTTCACGTTAAACCAACAGCTATGTGCCCTGACGCAACCCTAGCTTATATATTTTTTAATTTATTTCAGTTAACAAACAATGGGAAAATAAAGTATTTAAAAAGATAATATTCCACTCTCTAAGTTTATCTTAACCGAGTTATTTCCGAACCCTGTGCGAAGCTCGGTCACTAACGTACTATGTATGTGTGGCGGCGCTGTCATCGCATCACTTGACCACTCTATATATGAATCAAGAGCTGCAATGTCAGCGCTATCACCCATCGAATTTCACACAACAATATATACTGGTAAACTTGGAGACTAAAACATTATCTTTTTTTAACTCGTTCACCGTCCCCATGAATTTCCGTAAAATGTTTAGCCGAACCGTGTTCAAAAAACTACTTACAAGTATTAAATATATTTATACTCTTAAGAATATATTAAAGACATTTTTACGTTTTTATTAATACTTATGTATTAAAATTCAATTGTTTAATATAGGCCCCTTCAAAGATTATTTATTCAATTCAGTGTTCGTACTTTCTTATAAGCCAGGCTTAGCTAATAACCCTGAATCCTGAACACACAGACACTAAACAAACTTTCTTTTATCTCATAAAGATTTTTTAAATTGTTTCGTAGTCGAATACCCTTTTCTATTCATATTATGAATAATAATTTATTCAGATTGCTTTCAGTTTTATTAAACGTCAACAAAACATTAAATAATAATATTATAATTAAAGAAAACTTAAAAAAGCATGCACTGATCATGAGGTGTGATGGTCACGATAATTATTTTATTTTATCCGGTGATTCTGTTCAGGACTCTCGCATCACGTTGTGAAACTGTTGTATTGTCATTAGTCTGTGTCATTGAGACCATAGCCCCCCCCTGACCATGGGCGCTGTAAAGCGCTCGAAACGTCGGGTATTTATAGTTAAATATACGCGGTAAAATCCGTAAAAACTAGTATTATTTCAAAAATACGGCTGTTGCAAATTGGCAAACATTTTTGATATAACATTTTTATCTAAGAAATAAGATAAAACATTTCGAAGACGTGAAGTTCGCCAACACACATTTGGGCAACATGGCAGACATTTCCTTGCCCAAAACCCTCGTAAAAATGAGTGGAGTCCTCTGCTCAGCAGTGGGACGTATATAGACTGTAATTTTAATATTTAAAATTACTTTTAATCTCAATGTACATATACTCATTATAAACGTGTTATTAAGAAGTATGCGAAGATTAAAAGAATTGTGAGTAAGAATTTAAAAATTGTTTTTTACGATTAAACAACAGTATAATTAAGTTTTAAGCCAAAAGCAGGACTCCCTAATTGTGTAAGTGTTGCTTGTCAAGCTTGCGCCTAATCGTTTTTCTTATTGTTACGGCTCTAACTACCAAGTTTCCGTACGCAAAAGCTTAATATAGTGGAAGATGGAGTCAGAGAATGTGGCTTGGCCTTGGAGGCTTGTGACTCGTGTTGCATGACAGTTATGATGATTTATGCGTATATATCCAAAAAAAAAAAAAACATTTAGTCAAGGAATAATTGTTTGAAAATAAGCATTGTATTTTTCTTCATTTGCTATGCTGCAGTCATATTATGATTGAAATACAAATGTGTAAGCTCAACTATCGTAAGAACATTTCACGGAATACCAATACAAAATATTAGACTAATACTTTGTAATTCATATGGGGCGTGTAGAGAACCTGAAACCCTTTTTATAAGAAATGAGGAATTATTCCTTAGGGGTGACAAGGCGTCATATATTCCACGTTTGATTTTTAATCAATGATAAATGTACTAGGTTGCATTAAAAGTATCGGGAATGGAATATTTTCACTGTTCCTATCATATTAAAATCTTTTTATATGAAAGTTCCTTGGTTTTAAAAATCGAATACCATTTATTTATTTCAAAAAGATTCTCGGTCTTGTCACAAGGTTTTGTCAAACTTGTTCAGTCGTTGAGAAAATGGAATTGACTCGAGAAAATTCAAGAGCGATGGTTTATTATGACTTTCGAAGTGGTTTAACACAAAAACAGTGTGTTGACCGGATGATTTCCGCATTTGGTGATGAAGCCCCATCTAAAACCACAATTTATCGCTGGTTTGCTGAATTTCTACGTGGACGTGCCAAGCTCAGTGATGATCCCCGTCAAGGTCATCCAAAAACTTCAGTCACCCAAGAAAACGTTGATGCTGTGCGTAGGCTGATTGAGGAAGATCGACGTGTTACATACCGCGAAATTCGGGCAACTTTAGACATTGGCATGAGTCAAATACAAATAATCTTGCATGAACAATTAGGTGTAAAAAAGTCGTTTTCCCGATGGATACCGCATTCGCTCTGTGAAGACCAAAAAGCGGCTCACATTACTTGGTGCGTCAGAACTCTCGAAAGATTCCATGCAGGATCCTCAGATGCTGTATACAACATCGTATCAGGTGACGAATCCTGGATATATGCGTACGAACCCAAAACAAAAAACCAGTCACGAGTTTGGGTGTTTGTAAATGAGTTAAAGCCAACAAAAATTGTTCGTTCACGGAGTGTTGCAAAAAAATGGTGACCACGTTTGTCTCCAAAACCGGTCATGTTACGACTATTCCTCTTGAGGGACAAAGAACGGTTAATGCAAAATGGTATGCTAGCATTTGTTTCCCACAGGTCGTTTCTGAACTCCATAAAGAGAACTGTAACCGCCGCATTATCCTCCATTACGACAATGCGAGTTCTCACACCGCACACAGAACAAAAGATTTTCTAGAGCAAGAAAACATAGAATTATTAGACCATCCGCCGTACAGCCCCGACCTAAGCCCTAATGATTTCTATACTTTCCCTAAAATAAAGAATAAATTGCGTGGACAGATATTTTCATCACCTGAAGAAGCTGTGGACGCCTACAAAACGGCCATTTTGGAGACCCCAACTTCCGAATGGAATGGTTTCTTCAATGATTGGTTCCATCGTATGGAATAATGTGTCAAATTTCGCGGAGAATACTTCGAAAAGCAATTAATACATTTTTAAATAATAATGTTGTGACACTTCCTTTGATGACACACCATCCACTTATCGTCAGTAATACCTTTTGCTTTGTTTGTTACACTAATCAAATTTTTTTATTATATTTTCATATCTTATTTTTAGATGATGTGAAACGACAACTTCAACAGCTTCAAATAAATGGAATGGCTGATTGGATTTTCTATTAAACTAAAATCATGACAGGATTAGAGAGCTTTATCAGCTGTCAATTTTCACGAGGCACCCATAATGTGCTTGTGAATATTTGACGCGTTAAACAACTCAACATATTTGGCTGGTACATACGTACTCGGGTGTTATGTTTATATCGAATAAAATGGATAAATATTTAAATTAAATTAAATTTTCATAATAAAGTATTGTATTATTTTCACTTATATAGCCAGTAGTAAGATCCAGTGGACACAACACCACCTGGTGGTAAGTGATGAAGCGCCAGGTGGTAAATTGCATTGTCTAAGCGTAACTAAAGCCTGTTCTCTCTTGTGTTGAAGATGCTCTGATTTTAGTCTTATCAAATTTTTGGAATAACAACAACAATGTTATTCCTGCGCACACTCTCCGGAATGCATTCCATAGTATACCAAAAGTCTGGTAAGATTAATTCCAGCCATAGTTTATAGTTAATTTGCGTTAAGATGCAAGATGACTACATATTATGCCTCGTGTCTTATTAACGCAAGAATATAATACAATAGAATCGTTTTCGTTCAATATATATTAAAATAATACTTATTTAAAGTAATTTAAGACAGTAAGTAATTTACCACTGGCTCGGAAAAAATACCTCTGCCCTGAGAAGAACCATCAAAAAATTCAGCTTGATTTTTTTAAACATTAATTTAATATTTTATGTATCAAAACATTTAGAAACAGCATGGTAGCGTTCACCTCATTCCCATCGGCTATTTATTAATCATGTGTTTAGTAGCATAATAACTTTTATTAAAGAATTTTAGCTATATGAAAATTTTAAACTTTTTGTCTATTATGAAAGGTCCTGAATATTTTCTGAACATCACTATTTTTATAATTCTATATTTATTTTGCAAGTGAAGCAACGAACCAAATATATCCTTTAGGATACTAAAAAAAGGAACGTCTACAAAAACATGAAAACTATCTGTTTACACGTTGCAAATGTAATATGGCTGCAGCACTATAGTCCACCAGATCTAAGAAATACCTTTTGACGTTTCTAATTAATCATTCGGCAATAACTTTGCACCAGCGTACTTACAGGATTTAAAATAATCTTTTACGTAAATTCGAAGAATTACGAAGTAATTTATATTTCATAACAACGTGTATAGTTTTTTATCACAAATTTAATTAATCAACAAAATATTCAAATAATCGGTAAAAATTTTCAAATAATCGAATCATTAATTTTTTAATGTACGAAGGGTGATCCAAAAGTAATGATAATGAAAATAAAACACGGTAATTAAAGTTAAAATAATAATTTATTTTTCTACATAGTCTCCTAACAAATCAATACATTTAGTCTATCTTTTTTCTAAACCCAGGATTCCCTTTGAAAATTCTTTGTCTTGACCCTTCCAAAACGCTTCAACAGCGGCCATTACTTCGCTATCGTTTTCGAATTTCTTGCCTCGGAGGCGTTACTTGAGCCGAAGAAAGAGGTAGAAGTCACTAGGAGCTAACTCTGGCGAATAGGGAGGGTGTTAGAGCAGTTCGAATCCCGTTTCTTGAATGGCAGCCAACGCAACTGCGGCTTTGTGAGCCGGTGCGTTGTCTTGGTGAAACAGCACTCCAGCTCGCAGTTTCCCGCGTCTTTTTTCCTTAATGGCCTCCCATAATCTTTTTATTTGGTCTGCGTTGTAAGAGCCCGTAATAGTGGCTCCCTTTTCCAAATATTCCACCATAATTATGCCTTGAGCGTCCCAAAAAACAGATGCCATAACCATTCCCGCCGAACTTGAAACTTTGAATTTCTTTGGCGTCGGTGAGTAGGCTCGCTTCCAAGTAATCGATTGTTGTTTCGTTTCAGGATCAAAATGGTGGATCCAGGTCTCGTCCATAATTACAAAACGGATCAAAAAAATTTCTTGATCTGCTTGGAACTTTTCGAGATTGACCCCGATTTTTCTTTTGCTCCTCGGTTAACATTCTGGGTACCCAACGCGCAGAGACCTTTTTCATATGTAACTCGTTTGCAAGGATTCTTTGAACGCTGCCATATGAGATCCCTATGAACTCAGCTACATGCCTGATGGTCACTCTTCGATCTGCCAACACAACATCTACTTTTTTCACGTTGTCTTCAGTGGGGGACGTGAATGGGCGTCCTTCGCGATGTTCATCTTCAGTGGATGTTCTGCCCAGTTTAAACTCCTTGGCCCAGCGTGTAACTGTAGAATATGGAGGAGCAGAGTCCCTCAATGTTTCCATTAACCTTTAAGTAGTGATGTGGTTTGGATGACTCATAAATGGTGATGTGACGTTTTATAGACGTCTACGCAGTTTATGTCAGAAGTATGAACTTAATTATTAATTAGACGTTAATTTGTATAAAATCAAAATAAAAACCCTCTTTTTAATGATATAGGCTAAAATTAAACCCAATTTAAGCATTAATCAACATTTATTAGGACATTTGGCAAAAGTTACGAAAAAAATCACATTCTATAAAAGACGCACTTCTTAAGTCTTATGAAATAAACAAACAGACTTATTTTTTAACAAAAAATAAAATTTATTAGTTATTCAACTTAATTACTAAAATAATAAAGGAACTACCAGAGAATCAGTCTTCTAAATTCATTCTCAGTCAGTACAGTCGCTGCAGATTGTTTTGGAACAGCCTAAGCGTATAGCCTTATGACATGCAACGCATTTGTACCTTGTGCGTCGCTTCAGCCTTGCTGGATACACCTTACAAGTCTTTTTGTCATTTTCACCAACAGCTGACTCAATGCGGCTAGGTTCTGGCGGTAAATCTCCGCTAAGAATCCGTTTCATTGTCAGTCTTATATTCAAGTATTTTGTCAGTAATATCGTCATCCTTAAAATGTCTCCACAAGGTTTCTAGGTTGGTAAATGCTCTAAGCTGTGATCTAGGTGTGTCAACCAAGTTGTGGCTTAGTGAACGACAGTTACGCATCACTGGTTCATCGCTTCACCATTTAAAACCATTCTTACCTATGTAGTATCTTTGGGATTCCGTGTGTATATTATCTTGTATTGAAGATAGACCTGAATTTTGCATCGCAACTGAACTGCGGGGTGATCTTTGTCGTTGAGATTGAGTTTCTTCATCCTCAGAATGTTCTGAAGCCGAGTCATGATCACTGTGCAAACAGAAATCTGGATGCACTTCTTCATAGTCCACATCACTGAAGTCTCGCTCCAACTCAGCCTCTATCCACTGACTTAAGGTCTTTTCATTTGTCGAAGTATTTAGAGCTACTCGTTTTCGCTTTCGGCTGTTTCCTGAAGGTCCAGGTTGATCCATCTAAAATAATAACGTACACAGTGAGGTGACGAATAAGAGACACTTAGAAAAAGATACACTAATACTGTAGTGACGTCCAATAAATCATTTACGCAAATACTGACCTCACGTCTCAGGGACACCAAACGGTCGTACAGGTACAGGTGTTGCTGCCACGAGCGCAAGCACTCGACTGACCGATCACGCCACCGAAACCCGAAGGTAGCGATAGGGACAGGAGCGTCTTTAAAAAGTTAACACCACGAGACTGATTTTTTGCATCGAGGCCGTCTGTGAGACACCCACGTCACTACTTAAAGGTTAAGTCACTGTGTATGTCTTTTGAAGACATTTTTTTCAAACAGATGTACTTATCTTACTTACTTATCTCTTTGACATTTCGTATTCAAATGAATGTATCTTCCGGAAATCGTGGTCTATTTATATGATTTTTTTAAGCTGACGTAGTGAGTATATAAGCAAGCAAAAAATATTTTTTTGGATTTTTTATGCGGACCTGAAGTAACCGATTATCATTACTTTTGGATCACCCCTCGTATTATTTGTTTAATTTAATTTTTATTTTCAAAATTCCTCAAATTACATGAAACACGAATAAAACAAGTTTATTTTTTTTTACTTTGTCAAAGTAATTTTGTGTAGGCAAAAAAATCATATACAAGGCCGTGCTAAACAAACCACTACATAATTTCAATATCCCGCCATTTCGGTACCAGTTACTAGACTCCACAGAGTCAGTATTCATTCTTGGACCGGTGAATACGCTTTTACAACAAAATCCCAGAAAATATACAAAATTTGACGTAAGTACCATAGTTTACAAACTTTATTAAACATAAAAAAGGGTTATTTTAATATTAAGGAATTTATGGATGACAATAACTCCTGGGAAGGGTGATCGCTTCCAAGCTATTTCTAATTTGTTTTGTGTTGTTAATTATAATACGCATGATTGTAAGCTCTTATTTTTTTAAACTAGTCCCGTTGGGTTTATTGCTGGTTCTTCCCAGGACAAAGGTTTTTTTTTTGCGAACGAGTGGTAAATGAAAAAAGTGACTTTCAATAAGTATTATTCATAATCTATATTGAATAAAAAAGTTTCTGTTTCTGTTTCCAGAGCCTTGTACGTAATTTTGTGATTTTTTGTTTGTCTTCTCATTTTGTGACTCGGTTTTAACTTTTTGGACTGTTTCATTTATAATAAATTTTTGTACGTGGTAGAGCCACGGTACATCTATATTATAGTTGTAGCACGAATGGGTCGGCTCAACCGGGGCAGGAACACGCTCACGGAATAACAGCATAAAATAGTAGCGTAATGCTGCTGTGTTTCGTATGATGAGTGTAGAGAACCGGAGACCCTTTTACTGGAATCGAGGCATTCCATCTTAAGCCTCCGGGGTGACAACGCATTTGCATTTTAATTCTTAATTGAGAATAAATATGTATGTCTATGGGCCATAGCATCCACTTAACATCAGGTGGACTGTGTGCTCGTTTGTCACCCAATGCTATAAAAAATATTCTTTGAAGCATGTGCCCATGTCACAAAGGATGATTGGGCAAAAGTGGTAGAAAAAACAAAAAAATTATTATGGATGACTTTGAAAGAGACTTTAATTTTGTCTGCATTATTGAAAATCTAATAATAATTAATATAAACAAAGACATATCTACTAGTTTTTTTATTTATTTATTTATTCAGGACAACAAACATTTACATAATAATGCTTAAACCAAATAACGTTTTATAAATAATATTAGTCATTATGTAACCAGCATCGTTATCCACAAAGTAATATTAAATTGGTAACAGTAAATAATAAATGCACAATAAACAGAGTATAAGTGAAAATGGGAAAATAAAATAAAATTGACAGTACCCAGTAACATAAAAATGAAAATGAGATAAAAAGGAAAAAAATGCTAACAGTACAAATTTATCTTGTAAAATATTTTAAGATACTATTGAATATCTACCAACTTTCTTAGAACGTTCTTGCGAAATTGTAACTGTGATGAAGTGAATAGATCAATATTTGAAAAATGCATGTTATATACTTTCGTAATACGTCTTAATGGGGCGCGTTCACCAGCATTGGTTTTACATAGTTTAGGCGCAAACAATTTATGCGTATACACGTCTCTAATGCGTTGAGAACGACTACGACACGGATATATATTTTGTTAAGTAGTTCACTACAATCTAAATCATTTCGAATTATTTTGAATAATAATATAAGATCAAAGTATATTCTTCTTGCTTTTAAAGTATGAATTGAAAACTTTGGTTTGTGCTTTGGTTTGTGGTAACATTTATAATTTATAAAACGAAGAAACTTTGCTTGTAATGATTCTAGAAGTTCACCGTATTTATTATAATAGGGGTTCCATACTTGCGTTGCATATTCAGTTTGTGGTCTGATAAGTGATTTGAAAAGTAGTAAATAAGATGAGGAGCTTTAAAAAAATTACACGTTCGTGCAACAATTCCGTACATTTGATACGCTTTATTTGTTACATGGCTGAAATGAGCATTAAAGGTTAGATTTGAATCGTAAAGGATGCCTAAATCTTTTATTAATGATAATTTTTCTAAAGAACTGTTAAGAAGGGAATATATGTAATTGTAGATTTTTACGTTTTTGGTGAAAGAAATAGATTTACATTTAGGGATACTTAATTGCAATTTACTGATTAGACAGTAGTTAGATAACCGGTCAAGATCTTCTTGTAGTTTTTCACAATCATTAAGGGACTTTATACTTCGATAAACTTTCATGTCATCTGCATACAACAAAAAATTACTATTTATAAAACAAGACTGAATATCATTTATATACAATGTGAAGATCATCGGACCTAGTATTGATCCCTGTGGTACACCTGAGGATACTAATTTTTCGCTAGAGGAGAATCCATTAACCACAACTTTTTGGGTCCTATTAATAATGTACGAAGAGAACCACCGCAATAAGTTACCACGTACATTATTGAACGCAAGTTTTTGAAGAAGGATGGAATGATCCACTTTATCGAAAGTTTTACAAAGGTCTGTGTAAACAGTATCAGTTTGTATTCGATTGTCCATATTATCAAACAGAAAGTTTGTATATAAAATAAGATTACTGATGGTCGATCGCTGTTTTACGAAACCATGTTGTTCTGGAATTAGTAAGTTGTGTAAACTCGGATAAATTGAATTATGTACTAAGCGTTCAAGGACTTTTGATAAGGCAGAAAGTAAGGAAATAGGTCTGTAATTAGTCACGTCAGTTTTAGAACCGTTTTTAAACACAGCTTATATTCGCAGATTTCCAGACTAAAGTACTAGTTTTTACTGAAAATGATTGAATAAGTTTCAATCTTCAATTTTTATAACTGTGCCTCTAGAAATAAGCAGCAACAACAAATACGAATAAACTGATAAATCTTTAAATTAAGTTTTAAATTATCCGTTTCAAATGTATTCTGGTATTATTCAAACCAAACTAAATGATTACCAATTCTAAATAATCGATATCGATTTTTTAAAGAATCGAACATTGTACGTTCACATTTTTTGGTCGGCATGCTTGGTGCAATAAATCTGACAGCTGTCAAAATGTATTTCTTAGATTTGGTTGACTATAATCGGTCGACTCGATCGAAAAAGGTCATGGCTCCCACAGAATACCAGCGTAAATTGCAGTAATATGAATTGGATAGTGACAGTAGAGAACTGAGGACAATTTTTACTGGTAACGAGATATTCCATCTCAATCCTCAAATATGACAATGCATCTATCGCATTCTAGGTGGTAGGACTCCTTGATTGCTAAGAAATCCGTATGTGTAGTGAGCACTGGCTTACGACTCTTGACCCTACCTATTCATGAGGTCTAGCTGCAGTGCATGCACTGTTGTGGTCCGACGTGAAGTGTATAGAGATCCAATTTAATTACAGGTTGCGAGGCATTCCATCTTAATCCTCAGTCGTAACAGCGTATCTGATGTCTTCTTTGTTAAAATTTAGTTTCAGGTCTACTTTATACAAAAATAGAGTTTTTTTATAGTATATCGCCCTTACCTTAATAATGTGTTGGCAAATTTCTGTCACGGCGACTAGTCTTAACGAAAGCCAACCATCTGCGCCATACATATTTAGAGTGACCAAGTGTATGCACAAGCTTTGGTGCACTCTCTATTCGCTTACTTTCAGCGTTCGATGGGTCGTTTATCTCACACCCCATTTTCTCATCTGCAACCGACTTCAAAGAATGCTGCGTTATCTACTCTAGAATTGTATCAAACACATTGGTTTTTTCGTCTCCCTATAACCGATCCCATTAGTGGATGCACTGCTGTCAGTGTTTTTTATATCATATAAAAAGAGGAAAAAACTATATATTAGCAACTTGAAAGGCTACCGAGGAATTATTTTCTAAGAATTTTAACGTGGTGTTTAAGAAAAGATACCAAATTTCCATGCATTTTTTATAAAGATCTTGGTTTTGTTAGATTTTGACTCCTATAAGAGCTATAAAAAAGGTTAAATTGGATATAAGTTTAAACATTGAAAGCAGGAGTATTGCGCCTGTATAGTTGTAATTAGCGACTCACCGTCTGCTAAAACGCTCCCTTGTACTTCTTTGGTAGCGCTGTCATCTCCGAACAAGCGAAACACACCTAAGCTTTAATCACTCCATCAAAGTTTCGAAGTACTTCGCTATGTATAGAACAGCTGTATTGCCACACCGAACGTTGGCCTTTTTCCGGCCTAATCAGACATAAGAAAGATATCCTCTTTTCTAACCACGGCCAAACTTCTAAAAAATACCCATCAAAATTCTACA